>CALYLW010000094.1:210834-1647310 GCA_944989445.1 Ampullaceana balthica | reverse complement strand
AATCATTAGACATCATACGTCATCAAACATCCAGACCAATTATTAAATTCACATCAAATCTGCCCTGATCCAGTGATTGGTCGGTCATAAATTGGACGCATTTCGTTCACCCAATAGCTGCGTCTGTTATAAATGCTTCACTTGTCTACTCCACAATTATTCAAGACTTTTGTCTCGAAATGAAATAATTACAGCAGTCAAACATGGCCTCTAGAATGCTGTGAGTTGCATTTACTGCGTCGAAATCAAATCAATCAAATCAAATGACAATTTAAAAAAAAATATCAGTAAAAAAAAACAACACAAAAAAAAACAAAAAAAACCAAACCGTTAGAGCAGGGGTGGGCAAACTTTTTCTACGGAGGGCCACATTGAAAACTTAATTGTTATAGGCGGGCCGCATATATATTTGTCTACTTTAATTACTATTTACAAGGTATAAAATATGAATTAATGACTATAACCATGTACTTATCATTTTATTTCACATGCACTCAATGACACATGTAACTTACACTTTAAAAAAAACGAACTGAAACAGTTTCTAATTTGATAATAAGATTTTACTATTCATAATTAGTTCAACAAAAGTTTATTGTTACCTGTCATAATAACTATGAAGAAGTAGTAGCTTAATTTACATACAAGCTGATCATAGAGTACATATAGTTATGAGAAGCTGACCATAGAGTACATTTATAGTTAATGAGAAGTATGTAACTGCTCAACATGTTGGATACTATTATTGAACTGTTGAACCAGTTTACTGGTTGTGTTTCGCATGACTGCATTTAAATTGCATTCAGTCAACATCGATCTGTTCTTAGACTTGTTTATTTTCATGCAAGAAAACGCTTGCTCACAGATGCATGTGGACCCAAATAGTGACAAAAGTTTGGCAACAAAGTTTTTTTAAGTGTGCAAATGCTGCTGCTGGCTAACATTCATAAAACTCCAGCAGAAGAACTGAACTCCTTCTTCAGGTCATAATCTGCTTGTAGGTCAAGCAGCTCTAACTGTATATCCTCTGTGGTTGAATTAGCTTCTGCACTAAAAAGTGAACTGAGGATATTGAAGAGTGGCTCCAGGTTCTTGAAGTCTTGGAATCTCCTTTCGTATTTCATGGCCAAGGAGTCCAACTGAGCCTTGGGCTTGTCAACCATTTCACCAGAAATGGTTTTCTGTTTCAGCAAAGGAAAATGGCAAAACCTGTTTTCACCTGCTTGCCTGAAGAACAGGGAGAGCTTTGCCTGAATGTAACATGCACATACATTTCATTTGCAAACAAGCTATTGCCCTGAAGTTTGACATTCAGTTCATTCAACTTTTCCTTAATGTCAATAGCTAACATGGAGTCTGACTTCCACTCCTCATTAACAATGTAGTAACAAAGTCACAAACAAAATCATTCATCTTTAGGAACATAGCTATTTCTTCCTTGAGATCTCACACTCGCCTCAATATCTTGCCCAGCGGACAATGCTGTGGTATATTATATCATAATATTCAGTTTCCAAATATTCAAGCAGTGCTCTGAACTCCCTGAGTTTAAGTGCCCTGTGGCTCTTATGAGGTTTATCACACTGACAACTGGGTCAATAACATGCTTGCTATTCAACGCATCTTTAAACATAGGAACAAAATTTTACCCGAAATCCAAATGTTTTGTTTGATGGTGTCTTTTTAAGTTGTACTCCTTAAAGATGCTCGCACACTCGCGGCACAGCAATCAGACTGCTTTGCGGCCAACGCCAAGAAGCAATATTAGCGGTCCATTCGTCATTAAAAACTCGACATTCGTCCTCAATTAATGGCAGCACTCATGGTTAAATCAACGTCTATTCACTTTTAAATTACAATTTTTTACAAACCCGAAAATATGTAAATTTTAAACAAAAGCCAATTACGGTTGAGCTGAAATGCAGTTTCGAATAGGGATTCTAACAATTAATGACTAATGATCACTAATCACTTCTGGAGCCATAAAAACGATTTATTATTATACCTAGATTTAAATCAAATACTCGGAATAAAATTGTAAAAAAATATCGCGAAAATTCTAAACAAAGAAAATTAACATCCACATAAGATCGCAACATATACATGCCTACGGGCCGCAAAATATGCTCTAGCGGGCCGCATGCGGCCCGCGGGCCGTAGTTTGCCCACCCCTGCGTTAGAGTAACGTTATGAATTGAGAGAGATGTTGGTACCAGGTCACCAATTTCATTGCTGCAGGTCACGTGGTCATGTGGTATGTGACGTAACTGTAATGTTACATATTTTAAGAAATACGTGCTCTCACCCCTGCATTGAATTGCTAATTTATGTTCTCAAACAACATGGTGTTTGTAAGCTGAGCGGATCGAGGGATACCGCTACGTGCACGTATTTAGGGCTGGAAATGGCTGTTCATTCCATGGACACCCTACACACACCTTTTTCAAGTTGGCTGTAAAATCGTGAAATTTCAAGGCAATCATTTTATATTCTTGGAAACGAGAGTTTATGGTATGGGTTCTAATTTGACTGTTGTTACACATGTTAGCATTAACATTTATTATTTGTATGTAACCGAGCCTTTAACAGATTGTTTAATCACGGCGACCACACATATTACTACTTTTAGTCCCGCCCCTTACCGACACCTTTTAGCCACACCCTTTATCTCCACCCTTAGTCCCGCCCCTTACCGACACCTTTTAGCCACACCCTTTATCTCCACCCTTAGTCCCGCCCCTTACCGACACCTTTTAGCCACACCCTTCATCTCCACCCTTAGTCCCGCCCCTTACCGACACCTTTTATCCACACCCTTTATCTCCACCCTTAGTCCCGCCCCTTACCGACACCTTTTAGCCACACCCTTTATCTCCACCCTTAGTCCCGCCCCTTACCGACACCTTTTAGCCACACCCTTTATCTCCACCCTTAGTCCCGCCCCTTACCGACACCTTTTAGCCACACCCTTTATCTCCACCTTTAGTCCCGCCCCTTACCGACACCTTTTATCCACACCCTTTATCTCCACCCTTAGTCCCGCCCCTTACCGACACCTTTTAGCCACACCCTTTATCTCCACCCTTAGTCCCGCCCCTTACCGACACCTTTTAGCCACACCCTTTATCTCCACCCTTAGTTCCGACTCCAATCTCCACCCTTAGTTCCGACTCCAATCTTCACCCCTGTGCAACCAACTAAACCGTATCACTTTTCCTGACCTCCAAATGACCTACTCATTGGAAAGGAAAACTTTCCACCAAAAAATTGTACTCTTCACATCTATGCGCACTACTTTGAACTTTAAACCAACTCATAACTTAACTTTGCAATTGAATAAATCCAAACACAAGAACAATCTTAGGGCCGTCCATAAAGTACGTCACGCTCCAGAGGGGGGGAGGGGGTGTAAGAAAGTGTGACAGTGTGTGACAGGGGGGAGGGGTCCTGGCCATGTGTGTCGTCACGCTGTTTTATATTAAATTTTGATTATTTTGTTACTAAAAAAATTTTTGTTCGAAAGTGTGACGTACTTTAGGGGGGGGGGTTTCCGAGATGTGTGACAGTTTGTGACAGGGGGGAGGGGGGGGGTTAAAATGGTCAAAAATAGCGTGAAGTACTTTATGGACGGCCCCTTATGATTGCGTTTAATGATTATTGTAAAAAAATAAAATAAATAATAATAATAAAAAATGAGAGCCACAGAAAAGCATATTAGTAAACAGCTTTGCACAAAATAAAAAAAAACATTAAAATGACAGACCTTACGCTAAAAACATTCCAGTGTCACCAGACCTTATACTAAAAACATTCCAGTTCATACACTTTTGTTTTCTACATCCAACAGCTGACACTCAAGCCCTGCACGTCTGGTTAAAACACTATTAACTTTCTCTCCATCCGAATGTAGCTATGGTATTATTGTCTGTCATCTTTTCATCTCTAATTTGCTTTGGACTGTTCGGTTACCCAGTGGTTCCCAAAGTGGTCCCTATGGACCCCCAGGGGTTCGCGGTACCATTCAGGGGGTTCGTGGAAAATTAAAATTGATTTGGGGGTCCCTGAACAACGTTAGGGGTCGGCGCAAGGTTTAATAAAAAATAATAAAATTGTGATCAATTTTTATTATTATGGAAATTAAAAATAAATAATCAATATACTATCTTAATGCTTTTTCTACTAATTAAATACCATCTTAGGTGCTATCAGTCTTGGAATACAATGTTGTTTTACCTAGAAAAGGAAGAAGAACTATCGTTATTTCCACAGCTGTAACCAATCAAAATACTGGGTTTATTGAAAGGTCAAGTTTGATGCGTAAGAAAACGAATTCCTATCAGTAGGTCAGAAAAATACAATTTTTTAACTTGAATTTAACCAGGATTGTAAAGTTGGGTAATTTTCGAGATATTAATGTCGGGAAGTTATATATATCTAATTGTATCATATCATCAAATAATTTTTTTCAAAAGGGCTTTACTGCAGCATTCCATTGAAACATGTAATAATTATTAACAGTGGTTTGTTACAACAGATAAATTAAGGTAAAAAAATGATTTTTAAAAAACCACTTTTTTAATAAGTGTTCTAAAAGGAAGAAAATAATTTAAAACTTATAAGTTCAAGTACTGCGATATAATATGACTAAAAACGTGGGGCGGGCGCTTATGAGGTTTAACAAAAGTGGCTCACTCATTCTCTCACTTATAGACCTCTCTTTTGCCTTCTAAATTAGAAATCTTTAATTTTTATACCAAACACCCGCCCCACGTTTTTAGTCATATGAAATCGAAGTACTTGAACTTATAAGTTTTAAATTATTTCTTCTTTTTAGTCCACTTATAAAAACGTGGTTTTTAAAAAACATTTATTTTTTTACCTTTATTTATTTTATTCTTTTTAGTCCACTAATAAAAACGTGGTTTTTAAAAATATTTTTTTTACCTCTATTTATTTTAGCAAACACCTCATCAGCGCGCGCCTAGCGTTTAATAACAAAGCGATGAGGTCACGGGGTGAACTCGCCACGTGAAATTAAACTACGGCAGGCGGGTACAGTTGCTTATATAAAGATAAACTAAGAAATACATTAATTTAATTACGGTAAATTCGATCGATATGAAATTTTGATACAGTGTATTGTCATCCAAGATCTATCTGTGGTAAAATTGTGAGCTCTCTAGGACCATCAGAAGTGGTTTAATTTTACGTTGGCAAATTTGAAAAATTGCGGACAGACAGACACGAAAGCAAATATATAATAAAATATAGATAAACTAAAAAGTTAAATAATTTAATAACGGTACATTCGATCAATCTGAAATTTTTGATACAATGCATTGCCATCTAAGATCTATCTGTGGTAAAATTTTGAGATCTCTAGGACCATCAGAAGTTGTTTAATTTTACGTTGTCAGATTTGAAAAATTGTTGGACAAACAATGCCACAGGAACGAAAACGAGTTAATAAAATGTGGTTAATAAGAGAACGAGTGAGTCGAAGAAAGACAAGAGCAGACGGATAATACATATGCTTATATATAGATAAACTAAAAATGTTCAATAACTTAATAACGGTACATTCGATTGATCTGAAATTTTGATACAATGCATTGTCATCCAAGATCTATCTGTGGTAAAAGTTTGAGATCTCTTGGACCATCAGAAGTGGTTTAATTTTACGTTGGCAGATTTGAAAAATTGTGGACAGACAAAAAAACAGGAACGAAAGTGAGTTAATAAAAACGTGGTAAAATGCCGACAATACAGTGTTATTGAATTTTTGAAGTATGGATATATGTTTGGAAACAGATACGAAAGATGAAACGCTATTTTCTGAATTAAAACGATTTTTTGAAGTTAAAGCTATACCCTTGACTTATAACATATTTAAAACAAGCTGTTGCGAATGTATTTTCAGTACATTGTGTCAGAGGCGTCACTAGGGTTGGTGTCACCCAGTGCCGTAGATCATAGTGTCACCACCTCACGACGTACTCCTACTCTGCCAGTGCCAAATAACGGGAACATACAGAGTTTTACATCACCCCTTGTGATGGTGTCAACCTATGCGATAGCACCCCCCATCCCTAGTGATGTCTCTACATTGTGTTATTCATCGACATCATTTATTCGCAAAATATTTTAGTGAAAGTTTGCATGAATCACTAGAGTATATCATTAGAGTATATCATTAGAGTATATCATTAGAGTATATCATTAGAGTATATCATTAGAGTATATCACTAGAGTATATCATTAGAGTATATCACTAGAGTATATCATTAGAGTATATCATTAGAGTATATCATTAGAGTATATCACTAGAGTATATCATTAGAGTATATCATTAGAGTATATCATTAGAGTATATCACTAGAGTATATCATTAGAGTATATCATTAGAGTATATCACTAGAGTATATCATTAGAGTATATCACTAGAGTATATCATTAGAGCAGTACTTATTTACACAGAAGTGGGTTTGTTATAAAAATTGAATTTTTAATGGATTTTATGCTATCTTTGATTCAGTGTTGAAATTCCTGTAAAGCAAAAATATTTGCGACACAATTAACTCAAAAAAATGACATATCCTTTACGTATGATTTATTTGCCAAATTTAACGAAACTAATTTGAAACTACAATGAGACCAATTAAATTTAATCAAAACTAGAAGTGTAATATATGTGTTTGTTGTAAATTTTTTCTATACAAACAAAACTTGATAGGAGGAGAATGTTCTCAGTTTCAAAATCTTTCGACATTGCATACTGCCAACACTTATACTTTTAGTTAACGACTCTTCATTCAGACCTGAACCAAAGATTTGACGATATTCTTCACTTGGATAATACCTAGTGGCAGTTGAACCCTTTTTCGCGTGGACAAACTTAGATCCCTAACACAGACGAATCAATACTAATACAGGAGCAGCTTATTGAAATATCAACAAATTAGGAACTTGAACCAATTTATGAACTAGGATACCACAATTTCTGGTTAAAAAACAGAACCAAATTTTTATTTCCTGCATAATAGGGATTTAGTACAGAAGTTGTTTTTATTGCCTTCCCGTCTTCCTATTTAGTAGAACAAGGATTCAGTGACGTCATGAACCTCATCACACACACACACACACACAAAGAAACCGACTAGAAATTAGTGCTCATGGGGATTTGCGGTTGCTACTCACCAACATTGAGTCGGACATAAATACACTCATACAATCTTATCACGTTCATCCAAGTCATTAATTATTTTAAATTTTATTTTAAACAAAAGTTATAATTTCAATAACTACTTCTACACCAAAATGTTGCCCTTTTGGATTTGTAATTTTTTTTACTATACATTTATGTAGATTTTTCACTGGGTTGTCCGTGGGCAAGTTTTGACTATAAATGGGGTCCATGAGTCAAACAAGTTTGGGAACCACTGGGTTAACTAAACTAAATAATGATAGAAAACACCACCTAATCAGATAACTTAGGTAATTGATCCGTTTGTCGCAAGTATCAAATCAAAAGATACATCAAATGAAACCAATTTAATATTTCAACAGTTTCGAAAATTTCAGAAACATAAAAAAATATTTAAAAAAACCAAAATACAAACATAAATGGGATAATTTGTGTGAAAATCGATGCAAAATGTTTCAATTCATAGTTATTTGGTATTATTTGTAACGTTTTATGTGTTACGGTTTGGGTCATGTGTTTTATAGGCTATTGTTTTACAGCTTTCCATAGCGCCGCTAGTCCCTGACTGGTGGTTTGTTCCTTATACTATGCAATCACACCATCACGTGACAGCTGTTGAAACGTTCAAATAAAACTTCGCAACACTAAATCTGACTCCATAATTCTGCAGTCAGTCGGTGAATGAACTGTCTCCATAATTGTGCAGTCAGTTGGTGAATGAACTGCCTCCAAAATTCTGCAGTCAGTCGGTGAATGAACGCGGTACTTCATACGGCAGATGTGTACAAAATTGGTTGATAGATGGGAAAATCACTCGAACGGCAACCTATTGAAATAATTGAGATATTTTTTCTCACCAGCGCTGTTAAAAACAATGTTTTATGTTTTATATACTCTGCTTAAAGGCCGAGTCACTGAGTGATTTCAAAGATTCAATCGTTAAAAAATTAAGTAAGTTAATCAGCTCTCTGAGTGATTTCTAGGTTCTTTGGTTAGAGATTAAGTAGGCTAAGTTAATCAGCTCTGTGAGTGATTTCTAGGTTCTTTGGTTAGAGATTAAGTAAATTAATCAGGTCTCTGAATGATATCAAGATTCTTTGTGTTAACCATTACGTTTATAGGTAAGTTTATAAAGAATTGTATTGCTTACAGAATTTATTTGTGAGACATACCATAATCTTACTTTATCCCCCGAAATGCGTGACTGATCTTATTGAATATCAACTCGAGCTCCTGCTTTGCAGTGCTGTATTCGTCAACCTTCACATCAACGAATTTTTTAGATTCGTTCTCAAATGTTAGTTTTAAATTCATCTTACCAACAGATTACATGTTAAGATTGTATGGTGGAAATTTTTATTGTATTTGTGACAGATCACTGCGCTAAGAAATCCGTGCAGTTCATCACTGGGCAAGTCGAGGTGGCGCAGCAATGACCTGGTCAAGGGGGTCAGATCTTGGCCTTAGGACCACTTCCGAGAGAAGTTGCTCTAGAGCTGGGTGTCTGTAGGCATTGCAAGAAAAAGTTGACCAGTGCATGCCGCGGCTGTGTAAAAGAGACCCCTAGTTGAAACTACCTCGTAAAACTCACATCACCCAGTCGTGGACTGTCACACACGGACTTACTTGCATAGGTTTGACACGAGAACGGATATTATCTGTCGCGTATGGGGCAACGCAGAGGAGGCAGTCGGTTGAGCACATGTTGACCGAGTGCCCGGCACTGATCAAGGTTGACCTGACTACTGGCGGTGTAAGCTGAGCGATAGAAGTGCGAGATTTAGTTACTAGTAGACATGTAATAAATAATGCTGCCACGATTTCTAGAGGATTATGGGCAGAGGCGTCACGGGGGGGGGGTGCGGACCGCAACGGCTGACATAATCACAAGGGGTGACACCAAAAGGTAACATTCTGAATTTTCCCGTAATTTGGCCTTGGCAGACTCTTGGGAGGTCTATGGGGTAAGTCGTGAGGGGTGACGCCATGAGCTACCGCAATGGGTGACACCAACCCTACTGACGCCTCTGATTATGTGGACTGTATGTTGGGGCCAGTTACCTGAAGAGAATTAACACGCTGCGGATGAATGCATTTTTCAACTGGAAGTTTCCTCAAACGTTGCTCTCATAATCTCTAAACTCTAAACTTTCTTGGGGTAGGGCGTCATTATACTTTTGTGTTCATTTTAATGACAGTTAAACATTACGTTTAAATGAGCCTAGGTGGTGTGCTACAATTTCATACACACTCAATTATATCAAGTTTTAAGAAATGTAGATAACATTTTTTAATTTTTTTTTCATAAGTTACGAAATTTTTGTGAGATAGTGAAATTAAAAATTGAATTGGCACAAACCAGTGGATTATTGGAAATATAGTTGATTATAAACCATTTGAATGAACGAAACCCCACACAAATACAATCATTCTCACGCATACACCCATAAAATCATGCTCATTCATACACACATATACAATTATACTCACGGACATAAAGAAACATATTCGCTACTTTTATAGGTTTTATGTCATTGATAAAGTTTATTTATGTTTTGGTGTGAAAGTAAATATATAAAACTTTTGATTCCAGAACGTTTTGATCCAAACACCGCCTCCAGATAGTTGACACTGGAGATAATACACAGACAAAATGACCATTAATGAAAAAACTTACAATGACCAGGTCGGCAGCGGAACATTATCAGGTAATTTTTCACCAAATTTTAATTTTTTAAAAATATGTATGCACTTTCCTGTGTTAAAGAGTGAGGAATGGAGTCAGGGGGAAGAGATAAGAGGCACACCAGGGAAGACAGACGAAATATTGTCTTAGTCGTGTCATTTTCTTTTCGGCCAGTACACTAGACTGTAGCGCAGCGATGCTTTGATATCGGTCTTTAGTCGCTCATTTAGCTTGATAAAGAACCACATTCAGAGTTTTTATTTTAATTCTATTTTGTGTCTTACAGCCTTGATCAAATACCAGTTAGAATCCTCACAGAAGCCACGTTTATATGTGGCCATTAACTAGATGTTTTGTTTTCTTCAAATACCAGAATACGGTGGAATATAAATATTGTGTTTGTTTGATTTTTTCGCAGCTAATGGACACGGAGTCGCGAGCAAAGCGCTGGAAAAAATCAGACTTATTAATAATTTCAAACATGAGGAAACTGACAAGCAGACGTCAAGCCACGCAAAAGTCAGCACCTTTATGGATCTGGTATGACGTCATTGTTCTCAGACCTTTCATTCTCTCTGTTAAACAGTTTTGATTTCTTCGGCTAAATTCATCTTCTTCTGTACAGACATTCACAAGCCTTCAAAATCTCTTCATTGGTGTTAACGGAAAACAATTAGCTTCCGTAGTAAATAGGTAACTAGTTGTTGAGCTGCCAGACACATTATGCGTATATATTCTAAGTATATAAGAATACTATCCTATATCCATGCTAAGTGAGATCTTTGAAATTACCATAAAGAAACTTGGTTAAGAATATTTATTTGTTTTTAAAAATGACATATAAATTCAAAATTATTCTATTTGTGGCTTAAAAGGCGTATTAAAAAATAAAAATAGTTCAGAGGCGTGAAAACATTTTTTTGCTTTGGCTTATCAAAGGGGCGAATACTGCTTGGAATTTGTATAAAGTTTGTTATATAACTGCAGCTATCTCCTGTAATTTGAAAAGTTGCGGGATTCACGCAATTTCACAACAGTTTATTTTAATCTGTTGTAGAGATACAAAACAACAGAGTTTCAAAATAGTTCCTATCTTACAAGTAAAAAAATGGGAAATATTCAAACTGATTTAAACTAATTGTGAGGCCACGGTATTCCTTAGACGAACTGTCAGACATTTGGCATTCAGTTATATGGTCTAGAATCACATTATTTCATGATTAGATTCATAGAGATCACCGTCTTGTGTAGTACTAGCAGTAACACCTACAAGTTTAGTAGTGATCACTGTCTTGTGTAGTACTAGCAGTAACACCTACAAGTTTAGTAGTGATCACTGTCTTGTGTAGTACTAGCAGTAACACCTACAAGTTTAATAGAGATCACTGTCTTGTGTAGTACTAGCAGTAACACCTACAAGTTTAGTAGTGATCACTGTCTTGTGTAGTACTAGCAGACACCGAAATATTAGCCAGGTCAGGACTCCCCAGCATCCACACTATCCTCATGCAAAGCCAACTACGCTGGGCGGGGCATCTAGTGCGCATGCCCGACCATCGCCTACCCAAGAGGCTCTTCTATGGTGAACTTACCGAAGGGCATAGAGCATGCGGAGGTCCACGTAAGCGCTACAAAGAAGCACTTAAAACTGCTCTGAAGGCCTTCGACATCGGACATGACTCCTGGGAAGCAGCAGCCAGTAACCGAGCCAACTGGCGCTCTACGATATGGAATGGCGCCGCTGTCTATGAAGCTAAAAGACAACAGGCTGCCAAGTTAAAACGCCAAGCCAGAAAGGAACGTAACCAAAACCCACCTGAAGGGACTGCTTCTATCTCTTGTCCGACATGCGGACGCCTCTTTCGTGCAAAAATAGGGTTAATAAGCCACCAGAGAACACATGTGGCGGCCCAGCAAATATGATGAGAGTGGTCATCGTCGATCACGGCGGACGAACAACAACAACTAGCAGTAACACCTACAAGTTTAATAGAGATCACTGTCTTGTGTAGTACTAGCAGGAACACCTACAAGTTTAGTGTGATGTGTGTTGAATTGATTCAACGGTGCGATGAGTGTTGCTATGTCTAAGGGTGAAGGAGTTGTGTGGGTAATTTATCAATAACTCTAGTTTTTCAAGGAAATGGGGCGGGGACATTTCAGCTTTTCCCTTTACCAAAATGTGAACAGCGACTTTTATTTAGTATCACTTCTCTGTTTTCCAAAAGTTCCAATTCGCCAGGCCCAAAGACGTGGTTATGTTGACTTTATATATAGTACCACTTTTTTTCAACAGTTCCAATTCGCCAGGCCCAAAGACGTGGTTATGCTGAGCCTGGGTCTCTTGTGTGCCATCATCAATGGTCTGCTACACACTTTGAACATGATTCTATACAGCGCATTCATAGGGGCATTCATCGAACAAGCGCTACTGGAGAACCGGCTCAGTACTGTACCTGAGTTTTGGGAGGCCAGGAATCTCACAGCAAGAGATGCTTCTATTGACCTAGACACATTCAGGTAACATAGAAATACATATTATACAAAATATAATGATTCCAAAAAAACTATTCTATTATTATACATGAAAATGAGTAAAACGTGTGTCACTCCTTCTAAAACCTACAGTGACACAGGTTTGGCGAGCATTAGTTTGTGTTGTGCGTTTTTTTCTTTTGTGACTAACACAAGTTACATTATTTAATCATTTTGATGTCCAATCTCGACAACACTGCCATCCAATAGTTCAAAGCTGATTGATGTCCGAACTTCATCTGCCAAGGAGTAGAATCAACGACTGATATTGATTTTGCCCGTTTCACATTCTCACATAAATGGCACCCCACGCCTGTAGTAGATGGCACCCCATGCCTGTAGTAGATGGCACCCCACGCCTGTAGTAGGCATCCCACGCCTGTAGTAGATGGCACCCCCACCTGTAGTAGATGGCACCCCACTCCTGTAGTAGATGGCACCCCACGCCTGTAGTAGATGGCACCCCACTCCTGTAGTAGATGGCACCCCACGCCTGTAGTAGATGGCACCCCACTCCTGTAGTAGATGGCACCCCACTCCTGTAGTAGATGGCACCCCACTCCTGTAGTAGATGGCACCCCACGCTTGTAATAGATGGCACCCCACTCCTGTAGTAGATGGCACCCCACTCCTGTAGTAGATGGCACCCCACTCCTGTAGTAGATGGCAACCCACGCTTGTAATAGATGGCACCCCACGCTTGTAATAGATGGCACCCCACTCCTGTAGTAGATGGCACCCCACGCCTGTAGTAGATGGCACCCCACTCCTGTAGTAGATGGCACCCCACTCCTGTAGTAGATGGCACCCCACTCCTGTAGTAGATGGCACCCCACTCCTGTAGTATATGGCACCCCACGCCTGCAGTAGATGGCACCCCACGGTTGTAGTAGATGGCACCCACGCCTGTAGTAGATGGCACCCCACTCCTGTAGTAGATGGCACCCCACTCCAGTAGTAGATGGCACCCCACGCTTGTAGTAGATGGCACCCCACGCTTGTAATAGATGGCACCCCACGCCTGTAGGAGATGGCACCCCACGCCTGTAGTAGATGACACCCCCACGCATGTAGTAGATGGCACCCCACGCCTGTAGTAGATGGCACCCCACGCTTGTAGTAGATGGCACCCCACTCCTGTAGTAGATGGCACCCCACTCCTGTAGTAGATGGCACCCCACTCCTGTAGTAGATGGCACCCCACTCCTGTAGTAGATGGCACCCCACTCCTGTAGTAGATGGCACCCCACGCTTGTAGTAGATGGCACCCCACGCTTGTAGTAGATGGCACCCCACTCCTGTAGTAGATGGCACCCCACTCCTATAGTAGATGAAACCCCCACGCCTTAGCTATACGTTTCGTAGAAAAATATGAACAATATATTATGTACTGATTAGTAAGAGATAACCACCAACAGTAATATTGCCATCAGATTGCACTGTGCTGAGTTGACGACTTCCACTAATGGCAGTCTTGACTGTAACTTGGTTCTAGGCAAGGGGAATGTAATCTACACAACACGGATTATTTTCTTCATATCAATAGGTAAGTAAATACAGCAGTCCTGGTCTTTTGAAACAATAACGATATAACAACTAGCCACCAGAATGAGACATAAATTACACAGCAAACAACTGCGTCACACAACAGAGAAACATCACGACTACACATGTAGATGTTCATGTCAGTACTACACTTGTAGATGTTCCTGCCAGTACTACACTTGTAGATGTTCATGTCAGTACTACACTTGTAGATGTTCAAGCCAGTACTACACTTGTAGATGTTCATGTCAGTACTACACTTGTAGATGTTCCTGTCAGTACTACACTTGTAGATGTTCATGTCACTACTACACTTGTAGATGTTCATGCCAGTACTACACTTGTAGATGTTCCTGTCAGTACTACACTTGTAGATGTTCCTGCCAGTACTACACTTGTAGATGTTCATGTCAGTACCACACTTGTAGATGTTCATGTCAGTACCACACTTGTAGATGTTCATGCCAGTACTACACTTGTAGATGTTCCTGTCAGTACTACACTTGTAGATGTTCCTGTCAGTACTACACTTGTACATGTTCATGTCAGTACTACACTTGTAGATGTTCATGCCAGTACTACACTTGTAGATGTTCCTGTCAGTACTACACTTGTAGATGTTCATGTCAGTACTACACTTGTAGATGTTCCTGCCAGTAATACACTTGTAGATGTTCCTGCCAGTACTACTCAAGACTCCATGAAGCAACTTTTGAAATAATTTGATTGCAGACCATATAAGACTAGACACAAACCATGGACAAGCGTAGGACGCAATAATCTTCTGTATAGAAGGAGTGTCTGTAACAGATACGATAAGATAAAGGAATGCAAAATGTTTGACAAGGAATACGGTGGCCATACGAAGTCACCAGATCTGTTACAGTTACCTCCCTTACATTTAACCATAGATAAAGATATGGCATGGGAAGTAATTTTCCAATCTTGATATCTTGTACTTCCAATTGCTCTATTTTTTATTTTTTTTATTTTTGTCTTTCAGAAAAATTTATTCTGTTTGGTAATGAATTAACCTTGACCTTTCAGGTGTAGCTCTCTGTGTTTTCTTGTGTGGTTCCCTCAAAATGGCGTTGTTCATGGTGACAGCACAGCGTCAGGTCATTCGATTACGTTTAGCATTCTACAGGAATGTGCTGAGACAAGAAATAGCTTGGTTTGATGACAACAAGACGGGAGACCTGGGAGTCAAACTAACAGAGTAAGTCATTGGGACTTTATCCAAGTCAACTAACAGAGTAAGTCATGGGGACTTTATCCAAGTCAATTAACAGAGTAAGTCATTGTGGCTTTATCAAGTCAATTAACAGAGTAAGTCATTGTGACTTTATCAAGTCAATTAACAGAGTAAGTCATGGGGACTTTATCCAAGTCAATTAACAGAGTAAGTCATGGTGACTTTATCAAGTCAATTAACAGAGTAAGTCATGGGGACTTTATCCAAGTCAATTAACAGAGTAAGTCATGTGGACTTTATCCAAGTCAATTAACAGAGTAAGTCATGGGGACTTTATCCAAGTCAATTAACAGAGTAAGTCATGGGGACTTTATCCAAGTCAATTAACAGAGTAAGTCATGGGGACTTTATCCAAGTCAATTAACAGAGTAAGTCATGGGGACTTTATCCAAGTCAATTAACAGAGTAAGTCAATGTTGTCTTTATCAAGTCAACTAATATAGTTAGTTATGAAGACTTGCCGTCTTTCCTACAAATTTCTGACAACTATTCAATCACCGTGAACAAAGTCAGATGCTGTAATTATTTACTTTAATTATACATGTTTGCAATATTCCCATGCGGTTATGACTTCACCAAGTAACACATCTTTCAGTGATTATAAATTACATACTTCAAAATGAGTTATCTGTCATTGTTATTATTTTGATAATATCCCCGTTATTTCCAAATAATTAAGAAATTATATCTCAATTAACTTTGCTTCCACAGAGATGTCAACATAATTCATCGAGCGATAGAGAACAATATTCCCTGGACCACCCAGTGGCTAGCGACAGGTCTGGCCAGTACAATTGTTGCCATCGTCTACGGCTGGAAACTCTCACTTGCTATGCTGGCTATTTCTCCAGTACTTTGTGCATTTATGTTTTTATCAAACAAGGTTGATACTTTCACTTGTCCATAAACTGTTTACCATTTTAAATATTTTTTTTTGGTCAAGGTCGTTGCTGTGCTGGCAAACGTACTTTCATCCCTCTAGGCTTCCTGTTTTGGGATACTTTGCTGTGTCTACCTTTCAGAGGCTTGGCGACGTGGGGGGGGGGTTGCTTATGACCCTGGGCATAAAGATTCAGGGCCGCAAAAATAATATATTTTCTACATTACATTGCACATTATAATAAATTAACAACGGTAATAATTAGGGGTGGGTGGGTGGGTCAAACTAAATTTCAAGTTTGTCCCGAATACAAAATATCCTAGATATGCTACCTGTTCTATTGATGCCTCTGCTACCTGTTCTATTGACGCCTCTGCTACCTGTTCTATTGACGCCTCTGCTACCTGTTCTATTGACGCCTCTGCTATCTGTTCTATTGACGGCTCTGCTACCTGTTCTATTGACGGCTCTGCTACCTGTTCTATTGACGCCTCTGCTACCTATTCTATTGACGCCTCTGCTACCTGTTCTATTGACGCCTCTGCTACCTGTTCTATTGACGCCTCTGCTACCTATTCTATTGATGCCTCTGCTACCTGTTCTATTGACGCCTCTGCTACCTGTTCTATAAGTTGACAAATTGATTTACTGTTCACTTGCTCTTTTTTGCAAATTTAATCTATTATGCAACAAGTTTTATCTATCATACAACAAATATGATCAGCAATAAAAAAAATTAAACTGATAACATTGGCAGAAGAACTAATATAGGTTATTAACCATTGCTATAGTGTCCTCTAGTTTACACATAACCCTCTATGCTTGTGGTTATTAACCATTGCTATAGTGTCCTCTAGTAAACTCTAGTTTACACATAACCCTCTATGCTTGTGGTTATTAACCATTGCTATAGTGTCCTCTAGTAAACTCTAGTTTACACATAACCCTCTATGCTTGTGGTTATTAACCATTGCTATAGTGTCCTCTAGTAAACTCTAGTTTACACATAACCCTATATGCTTGTAACAATAAACATAGTTGGACAATATTCTAATGCTGTAAATGAGAACTTATTTTTCCCTTTTTATACATATTAAAAGAGTGACAACTTTTACCAATATTAAAGAGAATATTGCAGTAACATTTCTGTTCGGGCTTCTCATGTGGATCAGAAGGAACAAAAGATAATTTTAAAATTGAATGATGATCCTATCCTGCAATGTTTAAAAACCAAATATAGACAATTGTATTTAAAGCCTTTAGAAAATGAGCATGTGTGTTTCATAAAAAGATATTTCAGATTGAAATATGTCTCTATTGTGAATCTTTCTCGTTTTCATTGGTAGGATCAAGGGAAAGTCAATGTAAAGGAGAGAGAAGCTTATGGAAGTGCTGGGACAGTGGCTGAAGAAGTGTTCTCAAACATTAGAACTGTTGTAGCATTGAGTGGAGAAGAGAAAGAGTCTCAGAGGTACATTACTTTTTATTGATTATGTCTTTTGTTTCTAAATATATGTTTTAGTGCTAGAATGTCAATTCCCTCATAATCTATACGGTATATTCTTTCAAATCAACCATGGTATTGCAATATGTATATTTTAAAGATACACAAAGATTATATTGCTTTTAACGCAAAATTTTATTTCAGACATCACACAGTATTTCAATCAAACACCTTTTTGTTATAATGGACCACATTTTTCTCACTACATGACTGCAGGTATCTGGAACATTTGAACAAAGCCAGGGGATTCGGGGTCAAGAGAGGAATAGTTTCAGGATTACGTCAGGGCCTACAGTGGGGTAACATATTTTTGGGCTATGCTCTTGGTTTCTATTATGGTGGTGTTTTAGTCAGGAGTGGAGAGTACAGCGTGTCTCAAATGATGACAGTATGTATAACTATTGCTATATGATGTATAACTATTGCTATCTGATGTATAACTATTGCTATCTGTCATCTTAAAATTGTCTTGTTGAATTCAAATAATATCAGAAAAAAATATTTTGCTCTGTACTTTAACTTTGACATAATTAATTGCCGTTATATTTTCAAATAGATTTTAAATTAAAATCAAAATGTGTATTTATCCCAAATGCTTAGATCAAAACTTCAATTTGTCTTCTTATGGTTTATTTTTCAGAAAATTTTAAGGAACATATTTTTTTGTTAAAATTCATAAAAATTAAATAAGATCCCTATATCTGGCAGGTTTTCTATACATCATTTGTGTCAGCAATAAACATAGGATTTGTTATTCCGGCTGCTAAGGATATTCACACGGCAAGAGCAGCTTTAGGAAAAATAAGTTCCATCATTAGTAAGGTGAGAAAATATTTATTTAATTTCCCTGCAATACATCTGAACATATTTTTAAAGTTTAACTTATTGAAAAACAAAGACATGAAATAAAGTTAAAAGTATAGCTGAGGAAAATTTGTCAAGGATAAAATAAAAATTAAGTAAATTAAGATTTTAAATATAGTTTTTTTTAGGAAATAAAATCATCATTTAAAGTTAATTTCACTTCAAATAAAATATATAGAATAAAAAAAGTTTAAATTTAAAATAATAAATTGAAAGATTTTTAAGGAAATTCATTCATTGGTCAAGGTAACAATTTTTTTGGAAAAAAGTTTAATGCATGATAAATTAATAATAATAATACATATGTAATACTCTTTGCATAAGAGCATATTATTAACAATGATTTCTCCCCATTTTGTTTTTTTCAGATATCTACCATAGACAGCAGTTCCACACAAGGTATGAAACCCAAAAATGTGTATGGAACAATTGAATTCAAAAATGTAACTTTTGCTTACCCTTCTCGGCTGGATGTCAAGGTAAAGCCATAGAATATTTTAATTATATTACTTGAAAAAATGTTAAGCACTTAAAAGATTCAGGCTTAAAAATATTAAAAATACGATCCATAAATATGAAAATTTAATGAACATACATACCATTGGCAATTGATAACAATTAAGTATAAACATTAAACATTAGAATTCTAAAATTGCTGATTAAATTTATTCATAAAAACAGATGATAACAATTGTGATAAATACAAATGTATTGAGGGTTATTTTCCTCTAATTTAACACATTTGTTAAAAAGACTTATTGAAAACACGCTAAGGCAAACTCTTGTCATGTTGGCTTATTTTCAGGTGTTAAATGACCTTAACCTTACACTGTCCAAAGGACAAACTGTAGCCCTGGTTGGCGCTAGTGGTTGTGGGAAATCAACTGTTGTACAGTTAATTCTCAGGTTCTATGATCCTTTTCAGGGACAGGTAATCAAGACCTCTTTCATTTTAAAATATTTTAAAAATTAATATGACTTAAATGTAAATCCTCATTTTAAAGAAAATTGCTGAACGTTTGAAAAAACTCAAGCTAGGAAAATTTTGTTTAGGTTTGCATTGATGGACAAAATATAAAAGACTTGAACATCAAATGGCTGCGTCAACACATTGGTTTTGTTAGCCAGGAACCTGTTTTATTTGCCACCACAATAGCAGAGAACATTCGCTATGGGAAAGAGGACGCAACGATTGAAGAGATTGTAGAGGCCAGCAAGAAAGCGAATGCTTATGATTTTATTATGGCTTTGCCATTGGTAAGTTATAGCTTCTATAATACATGTACATTGCCATCGCATCTTTAATTGTGTTCCCTGATAGGATCCAAAAAATGTATTTCTACTTAAAATTATTAAAAGTAATCCTTTATTTTTTAGCCTTCTTAGAACTAAGAATTTTCATGAATGTAATATTTCTGTTGCAGCAATTTGAGACCTATGTTGGAGAACAAGGGGCACAACTTAGTGGTGGTCAGAAACAGAGACTGGCTATAGCAAGGGCATTGGTCAAAGACCCAAAGATTCTGTTACTTGATGAGGCAACGTCAGCTCTGGACACAGAGAGCGAGTCTATTGTACAAGATGCTCTTGAAAAGGTTTTATTCTATGAACAAGTTATTTTTAAAAAAGTGATTTATGATAGCCAAAATTAAATTTGAATTGAGAGCCTGACAATAGCCTTTCTTTAAAACCTCCTTAGGCCAGTCAAGGACGTACAACTATTATCGTTGCTCACAGACTATCCACTATACGAAATGCTGATGTCATTTTAGCCTTCTCAGGTGGAACTGTAGCAGAGCAGGGAACACATGATGAACTGATGGTCAGAGGTGGAATCTATGCCCAGCTAGTTGCTTTACAGGTGAGTTATTACAATTCAAATCCATTTACAGGGGAGTTATTACAATTCATGTAAATTAAGTTTAATTCTTTGTTTATTTATGTTATTATAAATTATTAAAAAATTAAAACAATTGTAAAAAAACAACTTAATTAGAAACATTTTTGTCCTTAAATGATAGATAAAAGACTGATGCAATTTAATTTAGTCAATACATCTTAACAAAATTTGTCATTTATAAACATATTTTCTAGTAGTTTCCAGTAATGTGCACAGCATCATGCTGTTACATTAAAAGAAATATTTGATAAAAGATAACATAAATATTGTTTGTGGGAAAATAAAGAAATATTTAAGTGATTTTTTAAATGGTTAACTTCTAGTAATATACATTATAACTATAATTTGTTCTTTTAAAAATCATTTCCTATGTAGTTTTCTAAAATTAATGAAGAATAATGGTTTATTTCACTTTTAAATGTTTAAAATAATTAAAACATTAATTCTGGGTATGGAGGTTTTTTTTGGACATAATAAAAATATTGCACATTACAAATTATACTTTTGTTTTTAAATTTGAAGAATCTGTTGGTTTAAAATTTATACTTCCATCTAATAAATCAAGTAAAATATTCCCTATGAAATCATCTAATTCAATTATAACTTAAACTGTGTATTCAAACTGAAGCAATTATTAATAAATTATAACCCCCTTTCCAGTCCATGACGGACTATGGGGCAAGTGAAGTAGCGTTCACAAGTTTTAATTAGCCGTCACTAATGAGCAAGGGATTGTGTGGCCAGCACAATGCCCCAGGGGCCATGCCAGCACCGAGAACCCGCGACACTCTTCTACCTTGGTTCGGCAGTCCAGTGCGCTACCGCTAGACCACCTTATCTTATCTTATCTTATCTGTTTCAGCTGCTCCTTCTATACAGAAGATTATTGCATCATACGCTGATCTATGGTCTATATTTAGTCCTGCATTCTTAGTAGAGTTAAAGAGTTGGCTTTCCTGGTTTCTTCAGGCAACCCATTCCACGCCCGAATTCCGGACGGGAAGAACGAAAATTTGTATGAGTTTGTTCTTGCATACGGAATAAGAAAGGTGTTTTTATCCTTATGTCTATCTGAGGGTTGTATTAAGTTATCTTTGTGTTGTATTTCTAAATTAGAGTTAATTGCTTTATGTATGATTACTACTTTACTCTTGGTTCTTCTATCCTCTAGTGTTTCAAGGTTTAATGATTTAACTAATGGTGTTATTCTAGTCAGTTTTGAATATTCTCCAGTAATGAATCTGGCAGATCTTTTTTGGATTTGTTCTAGTTTATCAATTATTAATAAATTAGAGGTGATAATTCAGTATTACTTAAAATGATTTTTATAATCCTTTAAATAAAGTAAGTTTGATTTGTGCTTTCAATCTTTTCCCCATTTGCTCATTGCATGCAGTCCAAAAAAAGTAAGTACTATTTTATATAATCATTTGTATGTCTGGTGGAGCTAAACAATTTAAAACAAAAAACATTCACTAATGACTAGAATGTGTAATTACCTTTGTTAAACTTTAAGGTTTTTATTTTATTTGTTTTAGGACATCAAAAATACTCATTTATAGTTAGAAAATTCACATTGTGATAAAAAAAAATTAGTCAATAGCAAGTCATAGAAATTTCTTCACACTGCTTAAATTTTTAGACATTGAAATTATTAGCATTCATTATTATCTTTAGATGAGTATTTCAGTGATGGTGCCATTCAGTCTCCAGATGTACACAACAAAAAGGCTGAACATTTTAAATGGGAAATGGCTAATGGGAGTCAGACTCCAGAACTTGTGAGTTTCATTAGCAGGCTTATATTACAGAATACACAGGAACACAAAATTTACTCTGACTCAAGAAAGCAAAAATGTTTTAAAAAGTAACAGTTTTAAATCCTTTATATTAACTCGTAGCGCTTGCTTGTCTGTCTATTGCAAAAACTTTGGATCAATTTTTAACCCACTTCCTGGTATCCTATCAAGCTGAAATTTTGCAGGCAGACTTATGGCGACATTAAAAATGATATATTAAAATTTCATCGAATGTACTGTAATTAAATTAATGAATTTTTAGATTATCTCTAAGTATCTCTATGTAGCATGTAAATGTTTATGCTAGTCTGTTGCGCGGTGCGTATTATATTGAACATACCTTTATAATATTTTCCCCATCTGTAAATGATTATACTAGTCTCTCGCGCAGTGCGTATTATATTGAACATACTTTTAGGTATGTCTCATGTATAAAGGATTTATAGTCAAAAACTTTTTTAAAAACATTTTTAAAAAATATTAATTCTCATTCTTTCATATATAATTCATATAAAATTTAAAGAATACTTATTACTAAACAGAATCTTTTGGTCTTTTACTAGTCATTACAGGGAGTATTTAATGACCTGAAAATCTTTAACATTTCCAATTTACACATTCATATTAAAACAAAAATTCTCTTGCTTTCCAACAATTAAAAATGGAAGCTCCTTGAAAGCTTTTTGCTTCATGGCAATTATCATGTTATTATTGTCATAATTCGTCATTAAAAATATATCATTCAGTAATTTTCCCTAAATCTGAAACAACAGACTGATAAAATAATGCTGCATAATAAAAAACCACAACATGTCATAATGAGGTTATTAAAACTAAGTTCATCGGAATGGTTCTTCATCACTTGTGGCTTAATGGGAGGAGCACTGAGTGGCTGCGTACAGTGCATATGGGCTTTCATCCTAGGCTTCATACTACAGGTAATACAGATTTAAAATATCCCATTTTACATCCTAGAGGTAAACCAGATTTAAGATATCCCAATCTACATCCTAGAGGTAATAAAGATTTAAAATATCCCCATTTTACATCATAGAGATAAAACAGATTTAAGATATCCCATTCTTTATCCTAGAGGTAATACAGATTTAAGAAATTATCATTCTAAGAGAAACTTTGTTTCACCTATAGTAGATGGCTACTATTCATGTATTATATACTAATGCATACAATCTATTAATACATACATATCTCTACATATATCAATCCTTCAAAGTTATTATGCACTCAGTCTTGCATTCTGCATTGTATTTTTGTTAGCAAAAATGATTTGATATCCCTTAGATATTCATAACTGGCTGCAATCTTTGAAAGACCTTCTCTACTGACATTTTTTAAAGTAATCCTTAATTTCAAGAGTAATGACATTTAATTCAGGTCATTTTAATCATTTATAATATTTAATTTTTGCATATAAGCCACGTCTGTGCTTTACAGTACAAATAATGTATTAAATTTCTTATTGTCTTGACCAGGCGTTGTCCTCTGTAGACTTGCAGACCCAGGAAAAGACAATGAATGCAATGAGTCTCTTGTGTGTTGGTGTGGCACTCTTTGTAATCATCACGAACCTTGCCCAGGTAATAACAAGACAGTGATAATGGTAGACATTTGTCTGTTTAAATAAAAAAAAACTCATTCGTTAATATTATTTTGTTTAAATTTAAATAAATCTTCAATTAGGTTTATTTTTAACATAAAAGTAAAAGACACACGTTATTAAATTTGTTGATGTGCAATAAATTTAAAAAATAAAATAACCATCGTCCCAATTAATGGTATTTTTCCTTATAAATGGATTTTAACAAAATCTTGAAGCATGATTAATTTCACTATGGTTGCAGGATGCTATGTTAGCTGTATCAGGAGAAACTCTCACAACTAGGTTACGTGATCAACTTTTCAGAGCCACGGTCAGACAAGTAGGTGTTTCTCAAATACAAAATTATTAGCATTAAAGATTGTCAATAAGTTTGTTATCATCTACTGAAATGAAATGTGGAAATGTGCATCTGTCTTCCAAATGGGATATGAGAGGAGAACAAGAAAAAAAATTTAAAATTGTATTTAAGCAGATCACTTTACAAAGTGTCAACTGTTAAGAGTAACAAAGAAAAAGAAACAAATAAATTCAAAATATTACATTCATGGAAAAGAACTGACCCAAACTAAAGATGCAAAATACTTAGGAGTCTTAATAAATGAGAAACTATCATGGAATCCCCATGTCAATGAAGTTATTAAAAAATCAAACAAAACCTTAGGCTTTATAAAAAGGAACTTTAACAAATGTAATAGAGATATAAAACTAAAATGCTACCTCACTTTGGTGAGACCTGCACTAGAATATGCATCTTCTGTATGGGACCCATCCACCAAAGAAAACATTGATAAACTAGAACAAATTCAAAAAAGAGCTGCCAGATTCATTACTGGAGAATATTCGAAACTGACAAGAGTAACACCATTAGTTAAATCATTAAACCTTGAAACACTAGAGGATAGAAGAACCAAGAGCAAAGTAGTAATCATACATAAAGCAATTAATTCTAATTTAGAAATACAACACAAAGATAACTTAATACAACCCTCAGATAGACATAAGGATAAAAACACCTTTCTTATTCCGTATGCAAGAACAAACACATACAAGTTTTCCTTCTTCCCGTCCGGAATTCGGGCGTGGAATGGGTTGCCTGAAGAATCCAGGAAAACCAACACTTTATCAACATTTAAATCTCTAATAAAAATGCAGGACTAAACACAAACCATAGATAAGCGTAGGACGCAATAATCTTCTGTATAGAAGGAGCGTCTGTAAACAGATAAGATATAAGATACTTTACAAAATAGCCAGAATTATCAAAAATAGTCCCTGTGTGTCCTTAGAATGTAGAAGAATTGAAGAGCTATCTTTATTATAACATTAAAATCTATTTTTAGAAAATGTCATGGTTTGACAAACCTCAGAACTATGTTGGAATTCTGACAACCAGGTTAGCCACAGAGGCATCTCAGGTACAAGAGGTGAGTACAGGTTTGAGAAAAGTGGATGAATTTTCATTGGACAATTTGAAGGCTCCTTTTGGCCATAATATTTTCTGATAACGTTTTTCTAAAAAAAAACCTAGTACAATATTCTTCCAGGATTTAAATGTAATTCATTTGAATTTAGTATCAGAGTATATTTTTATAAATAACTATTTATATATATAAATTAAGATGTACTAAGCATTTTTATATCCTCAAATCTTAGGCATTTACTTCAACCATTGGATTGATGGTCAATTGTGCAACACTCTTGATCTGTGGATTAGTATTTAGCTTTTACTTTAGCTGGAAATTGGCTTTAATTTTTGTAGCTGCTGCACCTATTGTTTTTGTAAGGTATTTTGCTTTCAATTTAATAAAAGTTTAAATGATTAGTTTTTTATCAAATACAATTTAAAATAAATTTTAAGTTTGGTTTAAATTTAAAATTTAGAACTAAATTATTTGCTTGTTATAGTTATTAAATAAAATTTCATATAAATGTTTAGTTTGGCTTAAAAAAAATTATTTCAATATTTTTCTATAAAGATTATGTACATAAAAAGCATAATTGAACTAACAAACTTCAAAACTTACAGTTTTTGGACTTAATTTTATTTCTTTAAATATTTACCATGCTTTTAATTTTAAAAACTCTTTATTATATTTATATAGTTATACTACACATGTATCATATTTCGTTTATAGTGCAAGAGGACAGCAATCTCTCACCCTCAAAATTAAAAATACCTCAAAGAGAACCATTGAGAGTGCAACAGCAGTAAGTGGGCTTGTCTGACTAGACTCTTGTTTTCTTATTTGTAATAGATTAATAGTTTGTGAATGACCAAGTCCCTTTCAATGAAATTGTGAATTTTGCACAAGACTTTTTGTAAAAATAGTTACAAAGATCTATTAAAGATCATTATTGTGTTAAAAATTTCTTACAGAACCCCATATTTTTAATCCTGATATTATTGGAGATAAGTTTTAAAGTTTTTCTTGACATTAGGGCCAACCTCTGTGCTGTTGTAATAAATTTTTAAAATAATTTTCATTTATCTAAAACAATATTCATTAACTCTGTTGAATAAATTTTTAAAGATGAATTTATAAACTTTGCCAGGGGGCTCTACAAAGTATCAGCAATATCAGATCAGTTGCATCTCTGACAAGAGAAGATATGTTTTATGAACATTATGCAAAAAGCCTAGAGAAATCTACTCACAGTATGAATGGCTACCTTCTTAGTGCTGGAATCTGCTATGGCTTTTACTCATCAATTCCTTACATTGTGAATTGTGTTGGATTTATTGTTGGAGGAATCTTGGTAGAATCACAAGAACTTTTGTTCTATAACATGATAAGGTAAAACAAGCAAATAAGTTTTATAGAATATCAAGGTGTGTTATGTGCTATTTGATATTATCCAAATACCTCTCTGTGGTTGATATTTCAGCTAGGTTGGATGCCAGTTAAAAATGAAGGTAATTTTGGGGAAATTTTCATTGAATTAATTACATTCATTGTTAAAAACAGCTTTCCTCTGGAAACAAAAGGAATTGTAAGTTAAGAATATAAAAAAGGAGTAATTAGAAAAATGTCCTGCTTTAGATTATAAATGAATTCACTTGAAAATAAATGGGGAAAAAATGAAAATAAAATTAAGCATATGTTGATACATTTCCATTTCCTAAATTACTAAATTGAATTGCATCCCTGACAAATGTGATGTTGCAGGTTTAAATAGATTAAAAATACCTTCTTTTTTAAATTGATGAACCAATAAAGTAAAATATTTTTTTTCTGGAATGCAATGGAAACATTTTCATTTATATAAAATGAAATAATTTCTTGAATGTTTGTTTTCTGAGAACTACTAAAATTAGAATATACAAAGGCTGTTTTAATAAATTGTAAATCTGCATTTAAAATAAATGTATAACCTATATACACATCTCAAACAGTGATAGCTATAGGTCAGTTTTGTCTCGAGTATAATAATAGTGTAAAATAGCGGTGTGATAAATTTCAATAATAAATGTACTTGGTTTATATTGTGGTGAGTAAACATAATTTATTTTAAATGCTTTTTTGCACAGTTTATTTTATGATTTGTTCTTTATGTAAATGATTTTTACTGTGAAATATGATTTTTAGACTTGATGTGTTACCAATCATTTATAACAACTGAACACTTATGTTGCATTACATTTAAACAGCTCTAATTAGATAAATAGCTAGCTTAACCAATCATAAACTCTCTCTGCCTGAACTTAATTAAGATATAAATTTTCTGCCACAAATTATGGATCATAAGTTAGTCAATGTGTTAATGTATATTATGTTTACCACGTAATTATTTAATTAAAAAAATATATATAAAAAAACAACACAGAACAGAAAAAGATATCTTGATAAACTTCCTTAAATAATGTTATATAATTCAAGTATTCAATTCAACATGTATTGTTTATTCATTCTTATATCTAGACCAATTAAAATTTGAGAGTATAACTCAAACATTGATCATCAAAACTATATATATGTTTATTATGATTTTTATTTTACAAATTTTCTCTTTATTAATCAATTTCTTTTTTTTAAAAATGTGTTGATGTCCATATTTTGAAATATTTGCTTTTATATTTATTAATTGTTAAATTTAAATTTTAAACAAGTATATTAGTTTTTTGCATAATATTTGAGAAATTATATTTTCTTTTGATCTCAGAACATTAACCTGCATGTCAATCAGTTCTATCTCCCTGTTCCGTGTACTCACACTTCTGCCAGATACAACATCAGCAAATTCTTCGGCAGAAAAAATCTTTACTTTAATAGATGAGGCTCCAAGCATTGAAGAATGTAGAGGTGGTACATTAACTATTGATGAGGTAAAGCACATCAGACGTAGGGAAATTTAAGAATGTAGAAGAGGTCATTTACTTAAGGCATAAGGAAATACAATAGTTCAAAAATTTAGAGGGGGCACATAAATTATAAATGAGTAAAACTTATTGGCAATTAAATATATCAAACTTTTAAATTATTATTCCTCAATACATTATTATTGTTGAGTATTTTGGACTTTCCTAGGAAAAATTTAAGAGTTCTGTGCGTTTTTCTGGTGTCCATTTTCACTATCCAATGCGCCCAGAACAGTCAGTCCTTAATGGTCTTGACCTTCAAGTTAGTCCAGGGAAAACATTGGCTTTGGTTGGTGAGAGTGGCTGTGGTAAGAGTACAACAATGCAACTCTTGGAGAGGTTTTACGATTGTCAGCAAGGTAACATTGTAAGTTGAAGATATATTGTGATAAATTTCATAATTATTAACTAATATAAATTATTTTATAAGTAGCAGAGCTCTTTTAGCTGTTAACTTGTTAGGCATGGTGTGAACATGTCGACATGCATAATGACCTAGACTAAATTACAAACAAAGTTTCTGTCTTGTTTAATTATGTTCCACTGCATTGTTTCATGACTTTTTAATACAAACTTTTTTTTGAGATTATAAGTCAAAACAGGAGGCTATTCTGCAAATGCTAATTTTCTAAATTTATTTCAACAGTTCTTAGATGACAAATATGACATCAAGGACTTGAACATTCCATGGTTGCGTCTTCAAATTGGACTTGTATCCCAAGAACCTGTTCTGTTTGATAGAAGTGTCTCTGAGAATATCGCTTTTGGCGACAACTCTAGAAATGTCAACATGGAGGAGATTATAGAGGCAGCTCGTGCTGCCAACATACACAATTTTATAGATTCCTTGCCTTGTGTAAGTCTAAATTTATATTTTCAATTAAACAGCATTTAGCAGGGTATTGTCACGTATGAATCACATGATGGATGACGGAGAGGTCACGTGAGTGAAAGCGCGGGAAAAAAGAGTCGTTTCCATTGGCTAAGGAGGTTGGAGAATCAGTGTTAGAGTTTTTGCTGGTGTCATGGCAGATGTGTGCCAGTGTATTCCACGTTGTATAACCTCAAATTATATGTCATGTACATAGTATACATATTAAAGTTGTTTTATTGAAACAAGTTCTTCAGAGGATTATAGTGTACAAGGTTATGTATTGAGAGAACGCCTACAAGAGATATATTAATAAGTAAATCCAGTTACAGGTATGACCTATCTTTAGTAATTTAATCTTATTGTAACTTTTGATTATATAACTTAAAATATTTGTAAAATTATTATTTTATGAATTCAATTAAACATATAAAAAGAAAATAAAACAATGCTGGCTTTGGGGGGGGGGATATAAACTAGTAGTAATGTAATTATGTGGAATGGGGCTGAAACCAGGCCTGTTAGAAAAGGGGTTACTGAATATGGTATTGGTAAGCCTGAAAAGATTAAAGGAAAAGACAAACATATCAGGAAAACAAATAATCATGGCATAAATGTTGAATTCACACCATCCCCTTCTTTCCTTTCACTTCATTTATCTGATCTTATGTTATCTGGTACAGAAGCTCCTTCTATACAGAAGATTATTGCGTCCTATACTTATCCATGATTTATGTCTAGTCTTGTATTTTTATTAGAGTTTTAAATATTGTCCCCTTTCCTTTGTCTTGCTCTTGTCCTCAACCTGGTTGATGTCTACTTAAAATACACTTAGCAGAAAAGTTTTAATTAATTTATTTACTTCTTGTTATGTTTTTTTACTGACGAAGTCTTTTTGCTGACATGTTGTTGTTTTGTTGCATCTTTTTCAGGCTTACTCATAAATTCAATAATTTGTAACGTTTCTTCATCAACCCATTAAGTAAAGTCTACATATTTATTTTCATAAAACCTTACTCTATAAATGAAGATACAAAAATTAATTTTAATTTTTACACATCTTTTTTTTTAAGGGCTACGAAACAAATGTTGGAAGCAAAGGGACCCAACTCAGTGGCGGGCAGAAACAGAGAATAGCAATAGCAAGAGCACTTGTTAGAAAACCAAAAATATTATTACTGGATGAAGCCACATCTGCATTGGACACTGAGAGTGAAAAGGTAAAGAATCAACTAATTTTTGTCAATTAAAAAATCTGTTTTTTTTTCTCAGACTAAATGCTTGATAAGAAACAAGTTATTAGAAAAGACAAATACATGTAACTTAAAAACTTGTAGAGTGATAACTTTGATATCGAATCAATGGACACACTTATTAAACCGAAATATTTACTCATCCTATTATTGATTGAGGAAGAGAACTTAAGTAAAGAATAAGAAAACTAAAAAATAATATGCATCATAATTTGAAACAAATTAAATGCCCAATTAAAAAAAAATTATTTTATCGTATCCAATATATTACAGATGCCATTTTTACTCAGCAGATTATTATATCCTGCGTCTATCCATGGTTTAAAGTTTAAAGTCTAATTTTGCAAATTGTATAAAAGTTCAAAATTTTGATAGCGTTACTTTATAATTACTATTTATGGCATTTATTGTTTTTATTTAAAATTTTCTTAAAACACATTTTATATAACAAATATTTATTACCTTTTCAGTTAACTTCCCTCCCGGCATATTCTTTTAAAAAAAAATCTAAAAAAATTAATTTTTTCAGCTGCATGAATCAGAAAAAAAATGATGTAGTTTCAGGGAATATATGAAATATTTCAATAACTCTAAATTTTAACTCATCAAAAACATATCTTTTTGTTTATTTAAAATTAACATAGGTAGTTCAAGAAGCTTTGGATAAGGCAAGAAAAGGTCGCACCTGTATTGTCATAGCTCACAGATTAAGTACAATCAAATCTGCTGACATGATTGCTGTGTTAAAGAAAGGTGTCATCCATGAAATAGGAACACACAAGCAACTCATGGCCAAACGTGGCCTGTATTACCAGCTGCAGATGAACCAGGCTGGTTAATTTGGTTAATTCCTTGATAAAACTATGTTTGTGAACTTGTATTATTGTTGTTGTTACTTAAATTTTGTTAATGAATACAGTGCTACTTTACACTTTACATTCAGTTAGTTTCATATGCGTATTGAAATTAAATACAGTTTTCGAAAATTTCTTAGCTTGGTTTTTTTTTAAATTGGAAAAAATATATTGTGTACAAATCGAATAACAAAAGAAGCTTATATTTATATTGTAATGATCAAAGTGTTTCATGGTAAATAAATTTTGTTACAAAAAGATAATTTTTGTATTTTTATATATTTGTTACTTTATTGTTAATATTTTTTTAGGGTTATTAACAATTTCTTTTCGAAAGCATTTCAATAGACAATAAATGTGAACATCACTTCATGTAAAATTTAACAATGTGAAGTTGCATTAATTCAGGCAGTAGACTGAAAACATTCAACAAGTTCTCATGTGAATGACCTGCATTAAGAATTTGTTATAGGAGTATATTTAAGGTAGTTTTAATAATCATCTGTATTAGAAATATATTAGTACAATACAATTGTTGTATAAGTGGCAATAAAAAATAAATCAGTTAACTTCTAAGTCTTGCTGTCTTCTTAGATTTTGAGTTGTTTTTAAAAATAGAATTGCAAGATAGTGATTAGGGAGAAATCCATAACACAATGTAGGATAAAACCTTGAAAAAAGATGAGTTAACTTGTCACCAAGAAGCCTTCTTCAATTCAAGTGTTCAAAGCTGGGACATTACTGTCTTCTGTTTCTGTGATGCATCCAAAAAATTGACACAATGTCAAGGACAAATAATAACATGTCATTCCCCCTTTCATGATGTCAAGATTTATATGTCTTTAAGGAAAGGACTTTAATGTATTTGAAATTCAAAACAGGGATTTTTTAATTTATCAATTATATTACAAATGTTACTTCTATACAGAAGATTTTTGCCTCCTATGCTAATACATGGTTTATGTCTAGTCTTTTATTTTTATTAGAGTTTTGAATGCTGTTAGTGTTTTTTCATGGCAATCTATTCCATGACCGTATGTCAGATGGGAAGATGAAGGATTTTTAAGGTTTAGTGATTTAGCTAACGGTGTTACTCAAGCTGAATGATGACAAGACTGAAGCACTTCTATTTTGCAACAATAAATACGCAGTATTTTGTCTTTTCCGAATTCTATTCAAGTAGCTATTTCTGATATACTGTTCACAACATCGACTAGGAATCTTGGCTACATTATTTATGACAACATGTCTACCAACAGTTGTGCAAAAATAGATGTATTGGAAAACTACAGAAAGTTCAAAAGTCAGCTGCCAGACTAGTTCTGAAGGCAAAAAAACATGACCCTGTTACTCCGCTACTTTACTCACTTCATTGGCTACCTATAGAAATCCGAATTGATTATAAACTGACCATTCTCTTTCACAACTTCTTTTCTGACCCATGCCCTTCCTACCTTAGTGAACTTCTGTCTAGCTATCTGCTCCCCCACTCGTCAGCTACGCTGTTCTGCAGACACAATCATTCTCTCTGTTCCTAAGACACGCTCTAAAACATTTGGAGGAAGGTCTTTCTCTTTTTGTGCAGCCAAACAATGGACTTCTCTACCATTACACATCCGTAGTATTCTAACTACCAAGTCCTTCAAGACCGCACTTAAGACACATCTTTTCAAAATTAATGAAACAACATTTCTTTTACCTTTAATGAAGTATGGTATATTAAATTTATCCCAGATATAAATGAGTTTTAGGTTTCTTATTTTTAGTACTAAGACATCTGAAAATTATGTACCAGCAACTTGCTAGTATGGGAGTAGGGATGCAGGAGCTCTTCTATAATGAAAGCCAATAAAAACTATTTGCATGTTATAAATTAAAAGTTTGTTTTTTCTTACAGCATCAACTTTATAAAAATAATATTTTAAAAATCATTACTTTAGATTCTTTCAATGATCTGCTGAAAACATAGTTATTTCCCATTTAGTGATTTCAGAGAAATTATTTTAACTCTGAATCAAATTATTAAAGTGCCTGTGATTGGAAAGTTTGAAATCTCAAAGTAAGTGAAACTTCAGTTTTTGAGGAAAAAATGTATACACATTTTTTTTCACTATCATAACCATAGTTTTAAAGAAGGTATCTCCTTTGTGCCACACTATCCCCTCTGTCATGGCCTGTGCATGCTTCATCACTTGCCAACAGGCCAGCATGGGGTCTGTGGATTTCTATAAGAACATAAGATACAAGAATCTTATGTAATGTGCAAAAAAAGAATTCTCTCAAATATTATCTGAATTTCCTGTGGCACTCTGTGTACCAATTTCCTGTAGCACTCTGTGTACCAATTTCCTGTAGCACTCTGTGTACCAATTTCCTGTAGCACTCTGTGTACCAATTTCCTGTAGCACTCTGTGTACCAATTTCCTGTAGCACTCTGTGTACCAATTTCCTGTAGCACTCTGTGTACCAATTTCCTGTAGCACTCTGTGTACCTATTTCCTGTAGCACTCTGTGTACCAATTTCCTGTAGCACTCTGTGTACCAATTTCCTGTAGCACTCTGTGTACCAATTTCCTGTAGCACTCTGTGTACCTATTTCCTGTAGCACTCTGTGTACCAATTTCCTGTAGCACTCTGTGTACCGATTTCCTGTAGCACTCTGTGTACCAATTTCCTGTAGCACTCTGTGTACCAATTGTGGCGTCACTAGCATTGGTGTCATCCAGTGCATGAATGAATGTATAAACAGTGGTGTCACTAGCATTGGTGTCATCCAGTGCATGAATGAATGTATAAACAGTGGTGTCACTAGCATTGGTGTCATCCAGTGCATGAATGAATGTATAAACAGTGGTGTCACTAGCATTGGTGTCATCCAGTGAGGTTGCTCATGGCGTCACCCTCTTACTACATATTCTATAGACCAACGGTGGCCAAATGGCGGCTCGCGAGCCGCATGCGGCTCCTCAGTGTTTACATCTCTAATAAAAATGCAGGACTAAACACAAACCATAGATAAGCGTAGGACGCAATAATCTTCTGTATAGAAGGAGCGTCTGTAAACAGATAAGATAAGATAAGAACTACTAGCTACCTAACAGGTATAAAGAAACTTGTGATTTCAACGGCTTCTTAGCAGAATCATAGCAATCAATTTTGACTATACTTATGAGTGTGTTTCTATTAATAATTTTTACATTTTAAATATGTTTAAATTGTGTAACCGTAACATAGAGATATATAGATATCTCTTTAACATAAGGTTAGCTTTACAATTATTGAAAAGTTTAAATCCTGTTCTCAAAAAATTATTTTATTGTTAAAATGTCTCTCAGTTACTACATGCCTTGGCACCCCTGATATAGACCTTCCTCTCTAAGTCTGCCCATGCCAAATAAAAGGAATATACATAATTTTGTGTTTTGGTGTCACCCATTGTGATGGTGTCACCTGGTGTGGTCTGCACCCCCTAGTGACGCCTCTGTGTAGCAATAAAATTTCCTGTAAAACAGGGATGATCACATAATAAAATAAACAGATCAAATAATCTTTCAGGCTAAATATTACATGTATTTATTGCAGAATGTACAGTGTTTACCAATAAACTGACTCTGTTTTCAAAAAGCACAATTTGAGAACACTTATTTGTTCCTATGATTGGACTCAAGGGAGTTCACTGCTGTATCCAGGCCATGAATTTAAGCTCCACTGCTATGATTTTATTTGAATTTATGAATACCTCATGTAAGGTTTTATCCAATGAAAACTTTTTTCTTTGATTGTAATTTGTGATCTAATTTTGCAACTGCCTGTGTTCATTATTCTTGGATTGCCTCAAAAACAACTGCAGAGACTCCAGAAAATAAAAAATGCTGCCGCGCAGATTGTATTGAGGATGAAAAATTCAGATTTCATAAAACTGCCACTTAGGGATCTACACTGGCTTCATTTGGCTGACCATATAGACCACAAGATTCTGTCCCTATCTTATGGCTCTATGTATGGATCAGTACCACCGTATTTATTATCTTATCTTATCTGTTTACAGACGCTTCTTCTATACAGAAGATTATTGCGTCCTACGCTTATCTATGGTTTGTGTTTAGTCCTGCATTTTTATTAGATATTTAAATGTTGATAAAGTGTTGGTTTTCCTGGTTTCTTCAGGCAACCCATTCCACGCCCGAATTCCGGACGGGAAGAACGAAAATTTGTATGTGTTTTTTCTTGCATACGGAATATCTGTCTATCTGAGGGTTGAAGGATAAAATATTAGACATGACTGTATCTCTAAGAAGCTTTGTTCCTCTGAAAATTCCCACAGTGGATCCCTTGGTGTGTGCTCCTTTGAATAGGTGGCACCAAAATTGTGGAACAGTCTTCAGAAATTTTTGAAAGAATGTGACTAAATGGATAAATTTTAAAAAAAATTGAAATTTAAAAAAAAATTGAAATCTTTTTTTATTTTGAAGTGTTTTTGAGCATGATAGTTCAACAAGCATGCTAGGCCAGCGTGGATAGTATTAGCTTTATAGAAGAAAGCCATCATCATCATGGTCAATCAAATAAAACAAGGCCCCTAACATGGCTGGGGCCCCACCCCAACATGACCAGGCCCCTAACATGGCTTGGGCCCAATCCCAACATGACCAGGCCCCTAACATGGCTGGGGCCCCACCCCAACTTGACCAGGCCCCTAACATGGCTGGGGCCCCACCCCAACATGACCAGGCCCCTAACATGACTGGGGCCCCACCCCAACATGACCAGGCCCTTTTTTACAGCTATTGCTGCTACCAATGGTGAACATAGTACAGTTTTTTGGAATGTAATGTAAAGAAAGAAAGGAAACTATACAAGATACCTAGTTTAAATAAAAAGACACCGACATTTTCAAGTTGTAAAAAAAAAGAACACTAAATTTGTTAGATGAATGATACTATCAAATGATTTCTCCAGCACTGGCCTATGAAGCCTAATTATAATATTTGAATATTAATGAGACAAAAGCATCTAAGGAGCAGCTAACAATATCTATCTGAGTTTAGGGATGGGCTTGGGATGGGCTTGGGGAATAAAATCCACAACCCAAACCATGTTTCAAATTATTTATTTTTACCAAAGTAACATGGCTAACAATGTTAAAAAAATAAATTAAAATATTTTGTATTTGCAGGGAATTAAGATTGAATCAAATGATTGGGTCTCCCCAAAGATTCCCACAACTTAGATAAACGAAACACTGCATGCTAATGCTCATTATGGGATTGGTGAGTTTGTACATTCAAAGCCACAAATTTAATTAACTATTAAATCATATTGGTAATAAATGTTTACACTTACAAAGATACATTGTATTTATGTTAAATTTTTTCCCATTTATATGTCTTAAATTTCAAATTCATCCAATCACTTCACAGTATATCACACTTAAAGAACTTTGATATACATTTAAGTCTTAACAGATCAACTAAACAGAAATCTCGTAAGATGTTAACCAGTCTGGTTCATCTGCAGCTGGTAATACAGGCCACGTTTGGCCATGAGTTGCTTGTGTGTTCCTATTTCATGGATGACACCTTTCTTTAACACAGCAATCATGTCAGCAGATTTGATTGTACTTAATCTGTGAGCTATGACGATACAGGTGCGACCTTTTCTTGCCTTGTCCAAAGCTTCTTGTACTACCTGATGATTAATTATAAAATAATAAAAACTTAAATAACCAGCATTGCAATAAACAAGTTATTTCTAGAGCTATCTGAGAATTTAAAATTCTTTAAGTTAAAAAGTTACAAATTCTATGACATTTTTCACAAAACTAGAACATTTTGAAAGAGCTTTATACATTGAGTGTCTGTGTTTTAAATTTAATTATTTCTTTATATGCCTCGTCCATTTATTAGCTGAAAAACAAAAATAAGCTAGGAAATTGGTTTTACAGTGAAAATTAAAGAATACTTTAGAACTTCATTATTTGAGGCAGTCACAGTCAAATTTATCAGTTAATTTTGAAAGTTTCTTCTTTACCTTTTCACTCTCACTATCCAAAGCAGATGTCGCTTCATCCAGTAATAATATTTTTGGTTTTCTAACAAGTGCCCTTGCTATAGCTATTCTCTGTTTCTGGCCACCACTGAGTTGTGTACCCTTGCTTCCAACATTTGTTTCGTAACCCTAAAGATTGAAGTATCAACTTTTGAATATTTCCTTTTAATTAAAGTGTATTATAAAGTAACTTACCAAGCTAAGGTAAAATTTTAATTATTAGGGATCTTTCTGTGACTTTTAATTAATTAATTCTTGCTTAATTTGTGTATCTACAGCATAATTCTAAAATTTATATATAAGCTAACTTCAGCATCATTGTGTTGCATTTTCAAATACTCAGAAAATAATTTGTATTTTATCCTGGAGTAAGACTTGGTGAAGGACTATGGAAATGCTTTGCGTTTTGTGTAAATTGATTACAATCAGACAAGACTAGGATCTTCTTTGTAATGGAAGAAAATCTAACAAACTAGAAAAAGTAAAAGTCATATGAAATGAAAAGCTTCTGGAATGATAAATTATTTTAGAAAGAATAAATAAGAGCAAAGCTCTTTTTAGCATTCAAAAATGTAAATTATTTTATCATGTAATAACAACTTAAGCATTAAAATTAAAAAAAAACAAAAAAACATTTGTATAAGTAAGAGCTGATTGAAAGTCTTTTTTGATTCGAAATAAAATGATTACAATATCAAGTAATAATATAATTTGTTCTGACAATCAGCAGCAAATCTCAGAGACTATGATTTGATGAATTAAAAATAAAAAAACATAGAAAAACTTCATTAAATTTGAAAATTTAGAAAAAGATATCAATATTTGAAGTTCCCTTGAAACTACTTTTTTTTTAAAGTTACACAAAAAATATAATTTAAAAAAAACAAACAAAAAAAAACATACAAAAACGCCACAGTGAACAGAAATAGTTAAAAACACATTTCGTAAACAGAGATAATTAATTTTAGAAATAATTGTTTTGATTCCTTTGTTATAATTTTGCCCCTTTTGGAAAAAATTATTTCATAAATTTACATATTTATGACAATAAAATTGTAGGGTAAAACTATTCTTCTTACGGTTAATAAAAGACTAAAAAATAAAATGAATTTAATGAATTGTTTGTTTTTTTTCATTAAAAAATGTATTTCGATTAGAGGGAATGTAAATTTGGACTTACACAAGGCAAGGATTCTATAAAATTGTGTATGTTGGCAGCACGAGCTGCCTCTATAATCTCCTCCATGTTAACATTTCTAGAGTTGTCGCCAAAAGCAATATTCTCAGAGACACTTCTGTCAAACAGAACAGGCTCTTGGGATACAAGTCCAATTTGAAGACGCAACCATGGAATGTTCAAGTCCTTGATGTCATATTTGTCATCTAACAACTGTCGATAATTAATTAAAATAATTTGAGTTCTCAGAGAATTTGCAAACCTAAGTCAAAAACAATTTGCTATAAGAACTACAAGCTTTTAATGGTTTTCAAATCAGCTACATAATTTTAAAAAAGCAAAGATGTACAAGGTACTAATAAATTAGTTAATACCTGTTCCAAATTATTTAACAAAAAACCTAACCTGACATTTGTGTCAAATTTTATTCATCGATCATTATCTTATCTTGTCTTATTCATTACTCCTTCTATAGAGAAGATTACTGTGTCTGAAGCTTATCATTGATTTATGCGTAACAATGCCTTTTTATTAGGGCTGCGGAAATTAACGATTAATTTCTGAATTAATCGTTAAAAATTTTATTGATTAAAATATCGATAACAATAATTTTAATCGATAAAAATTCGATTAAAATTTAAGAAAATTTTATAATTTTTTTCTTCAATTTATTAACAAATAATTAATTATTAATAATTAATTATCATTTATATGTCTTTAACTTGCAAACTTCTCCCGCGCATTTTTATAATTTATTAATTTATGTAGACGTGGATTTAATAAAAATAAAATTTAGTTCAAAATATTATTTTTCAATGTCTATAAGACAGGGGAAATAGCTCAATAAAACCAAAAAAATGTCAATTACCTTATTTTTGTTATTTCCCTTGAGATATTCAGTTTAATGACGTCATAAATGTTAATTTTTGGCTTTAATCGAAATTAACGATTAATTCATGAAATTAATCGTTAATTTTTCAAAAGTTGACGATTAAATTGGAATTAAATGTTACCAGCAAAACTTTTTATTAGAGTTTTAAATTTTGATAGTTAATTTTTGTTTTTGTTCAGGCAACCCATTCGACGCACAAATTCCAGATGGGAAGAACAAGAATTCATACCTAAAGATAAGTCCAATATAGAGCATTGCTACAAACATATAAATTAGAAGAATATTTATTTAGTTGATTAAATTATTTTATTTAGTACAACTTACAATATTTCCTTGCTGACAATCATAAAACCTCTCCAAGAGTTGCATTGTTGTACTTTTACCACAACCACTCTCGCCAACCAAAGCCAATGTCGTCCCTGGACTAACTTGAAGGTCAAGGCCATTAAGGACCGAAAGCTCTGGGCGCATTGGATAGTGAAAGTGGACACCAGAAAATTGAACAGAACTTTTAAATTCTCCCTAAAAGAGTAAAATTTAGGATTTTAAAAAACAAAATAAGATATCTGTAATTTGTAATAATTAATGATTTAAAAATATAGTTTCCATTATTTAATTTTGTATTTAAATTTAGCTTATCTATAGTTAATTTAGATTTAACTCATTTGTAGTTCATGTGCCATCTCTGCATTCTTGAATTATTTAATTTCCCATATAGATTTACCTCATCTATAGTTAATGTAGAGTTACCTCATCTATAGTTCATGTGCCACTTCTAAATTCTTGAATTATTTAATTTCACATATAGAGTTACCTCATCTATGGTTAATGTACCACCTCTACATTCCTCCATGGTTGGCGCCTCATCTATTAATGTAAAGATTTTAGCCGCTGAAATCTTAGCAGCTGTTGTGTCTGGCAGAAGGAGGAGGACACGGAACATTGCAATAGAACTTACTGTCAAGCAGGTAAAAGTTCTGAAAAATCAGAAAATTATTATTTGCCAAACATCAACAAATTTTTGAACTGTCGATATACAACTTTATTACCTTTATCTATGATGATAATATACAGATATCAGCAGATTTGAGAATAATAACATAAAAAATCAATCAAACAAATGAGAACTTAGGTGTAGCATTCTGATATGAATCTATAAAGATAATTTGTAGAGGGGGCAACATGTGGTGTGTGAAATGGCTGGAAGAAGAAGGGGGCTTAGAGGGGACTTTGTGCCCATTGTGAGAACCACTGAAAATTTTTACCTTAACATGTTATAAAACTCCAGTTCTTGATCTTCCACTAATGTTCCGCCAACAATATAACTGACGCTGTTCACAAAGTAAGGAATGGATAAGTGAAAGCCATAGCAGACTCCAGCACTAAGAAGGTAGCCATTCATACTGTGAGAAGAAGTCTCAAGATTTCTTGCACATTGTTCATAAAACATATCCTCTATTGTCAGAGAAGCAACAGATCGGATATTGCTGATACTTTGTAGAACATTCTGCACAAATTTATAATTTAAAAAATGAATGTGATGTTTTACACTATTGAATTTTTAATATTTAAGTCATGTAGCATTTTCTAATTATTCAATACTTTTATAAAGTTAGTAGAAAACCTAAAATGGCATAAAAGAACTCAAAGAAAATGTTGCGAAAAATCCTTTTCAATGAAAAAAAAGTAACCCAAATATAAAACATTAAAAAATAACTTAGTTGCAATGTAGAATCCAAGAGGATGGCAAGTGAAAAGTAAAACAAGCCAGAAGACAATAGGGAACAGAGAGGTAGAAGAAGTTAACAGTGATTGTTGGGAGTGTTGATAGAAGTGTCAGCAGGGGACAATAAAGGCTTATATCTTATTTCTAAATGAGTTTGGTTTCTAGGTCAGCTCTTACAGAAGTGTTATTAATAATGATTTCTTCATATAGAGAAAACTAGTATGCAAAATATTACTTGAAAAAATGAAAGGTAAATCAAAAGCTTGATAAAGGTTTCATATAAAAATAGAGTCTTTGATTTAAATACTGTTTCAATAATGTATAATGTTTAGCAACAGCACTTGGGGTTACTAGAGACAATTTGTACAAACTACAAAAACCAAGCATAGCTCATAATAAAATGGTTCTTTGTCCTTTGATTTGGGTTTAACATCACTAATTTGTGCCACATCCCCACATCTAACTTTGAATTTATTTAGGCTCCATTGCATTTCTTTTGTAATTCAAAAAATATTTTATATTGCTAAATTACCATTTAAAACAATTGAAAAAAAAACAACTTTATATGTCTAGTAGCAGAATGATTTCCATTTACCGATGTTGCCATCTCCAATGACTTTTTTGAGGAATTTTTAATCTTAAGTGTCAGAGTTTGTTGTCCTCTAGCACTGAAATACAAAATAATAATGTTAATTTCGATATAAACCTGATTTACATGTAGTTACATTTTGGAAAATTATATTATTTTATTATAGTTAGCTAACAAATTCAACTATATATTTAATCTGTAATTTGTTTTTTATTAATTAAAGCTTTAAAAAAATGATTACGTATCATAATTCAAACTTATTAACTGCAGTGAATTAATATTAATTTACAATAATACCTATTTCACTGTTCAAAAAAAATATCCAAAATTAAATTACCTTGCTAATACAATAGGTACAGCACATACAAAAATGAAAGCCATTTTCCAGCTGAAGTAAAATGTAAATACTATTCCTACAATGAAGATTGTGGCACAATTAACAATCAATCCTATGGTTGTTGTGAAAGCCTAGAATTTTGAGTTGAAAGATTTTGTGTCAAAAATTGTGGGATGTCATTTTATTATAATAAAATAAATTATGGGCATGACATATGAAATATGAAATCAACAACATGGTAAGCATTCTAAAAATTAAAAGATACAGAAAAAGTTTAATCAAATCAGCTTCATTTCAAAAGGAGCTTGATTGCTTAGCTCAATGGAAATAATTAAATAAATAATTAACTTTAAATAAGAAGTTTAGTCAGTTTAAAAGTTTAAATTCTTTTAAACTGAAATAATATGAAATAATATATTTATACTTCAATGATTTGAGTTGTCTTGCAATAAAAAATTTTTTCATTAACTTCTTATTTAATGTGATTTAGAGAAAGAAAAGACAAGAAATACTTATCAAGGATTCTGACATTTTTTTAAACTTTAAAGATATATTTTTTGAAACTAATTATGTGTTTCAAATTCAAGACATCACTTGCATCACAGTAAAATGTATACACAGTAGACGGATGCATAAAGGAATAAAATATTTTTTGGCAAATTCTTAACAAAAAATTATTAGATGGTATAATAAAAAAACATGTTCTCACCTCTTGTACACGAGATGTCTCTGTGGCTAATCTAGTTGTTAAAATGCCAACAGAATTCTGAGGGTTGTCAAACCATGACATTTTCTAACACAAAAAAGCCAAAAGCCATAATATATTAGGACTTATGATGAATTTGACATTAAATATTTTCTGTATAAAATGTAAATTATTCAAAAAGAGTATAAATTAAAAGATAAATAAGCCAAATTTATTTTAAATTTGAAAATATAAATGGTATATGTATACAACGTTTTGTACTTATATTTTATTGTTAAAAAAACACCTACTTGTCTGACTGTGGCTCTGAAAAGTTGATCACGTAACCTAGTTGTGAGAGATTCTCCTGATACAGCTAACATAGCATCCTGTCAAAATTCAATCAATCCTCAACAATTTAATTCATAACAGCTGTAGATATGTTTTATTACTCTAAACTAAAAATATGGTCACAGAGAAATATCTGTGAATGAAATTTAAATGAATGCAAATCTTAAAGAAAGTTTGAAAATTTAATATTTATTTCTCTAAAATATCTTGTTTTTACTCTGAAAAAATTGTTAACTTCTAAAAATTAATAGGTAATTAACATTTTTGACACTTTTACTGTAATTCTAGTTAATATTTAATGTGTGAATTTTGTATATCTTTTCATTAATAGTAATCCCTTATTTTGAAAAGATTTATTACTTGTGCAAGACTTGTAGATATGGTGAATAGAGCTATACAAACACATAGGATACTCATGATGTTCAATGTATTTTCCTGTGCTTGCAAGTCCACATAAGACAAAGCCTGTTCAATATAAGATCTTAATATATAGTGATGACTAATTACGAAATTTCAAAATTTTCTTACTTTTTAAAATACTCTTAGATTATTCTAGATTTTAAATTATTTTATAATAAGAAAAATGTGTCTTGTCGATAGTATATTATTTTAATCACTTAATTTATTGCACACACCAAAAATGCATTTATACAACTGGTCATTTAATTTAAAATTGTTCACCTGTAAAATATAACCGATGATAAGGGACCAAATAGAGTGAACACTACCACTCAATATACTTCCCAATAAGCCACTAGCGATGTACATCCATTCCGGAGCATTCAATGCGAACAGCCTCATTAAGACATTCTGTTTTTTCACATTCTTCACTGCAAAATCTTTCTGCTGATTTGCAGAATAAGAAAATTTATTTTGTAAAAATTAGGTGATGATTTGAAAAATATTTTTATAAAAATATACATTTAAAACAATAAATGTTGATAGATAACTACTAGTAACTACATATATAACTTTAAATATGGATTGACATTAAAAATGTAATTATTTGAAGACTGGTTTAAAGCAGTTCTCCCAAATTATTTCCCTTTCAACACATGTAAAACATTATTAATTTTCTGTGGCACACTGCAAATAAAACAAATACTGATAAAAATAAAGAAAAATTTTATTCTTTCAAAATACCAAACCTTTTCATGTTTAAAAAAACAACAACATTTAGTCCTGATATTAAATGAGCAAGTAATATAAGATGAACTAATTCTCAAATTTATGGTTTGGATATCAATATTAATAGAGTATTTTAAACAGTTTAAACCCTGGTAATTACAGGCCTGTATCACTTACTAGTATCACCTGTAAATTACTAGAACACATAATATATAGTAGAATAGTTAGCCACCTTGACAAATATAATGCCCTATGCCCACATCAACACGGCTTTAGAAAAAAACAGATCATGTGAAACACAATTAATAGGTTTAATAGATGAACTATCAAAAGGCTTAGACAAAAATGATCAAATAGATACAATATTACTAGACTTCTCAAAAGCATTTGACAAAGTTCACCACCTTAGTTTTCTTAAAAAACTTAACTACTTTGGAATCTCAGGTTCCTTACATCACTGGATCCAAGACTTCCTTTTGGGCAGGGAGCAAACTGTAATAATTAATGGATCTAAATCTGCACCAATAAAGGTTAATTCAGGAGTTCCACAAGGAACTGTGCTAGGTCCCTTACTCTTTTTAATATATATAAATGATTTACCCAACAACATCTCAACAGGAACAAAAGTTAGGTTATTTGCTGATGATTGTATAATCTATAGAACAATTAAATCAGAACAAGCTAACAAAATTTTACAAAAAGACCTAGATGAATTGATAAAATGGGAAATTAACTGAAGTATAAGTTTCCACCCAGAAAAGTGTCAACTGTTAAGAGTAACAAAGAAAAAGAAACAAATAAATTCAAAATATTTCATTCATGGAAAGGAACTAACCCAAACTAAAGATGCAAAATACTTAGGAGTCATAATAAATGAGAAATTATCATGGAATCCCCTATGTCAATGAAGTTATTAAAAAATCAAACAAAACCTTAGGCTTTATAAAAAGAAACCTTTACAAATGTAATAAAGATATAAAACTAAAATGCTATCTCACTTTGTTGAGACCTGTACTAGAGTATGCATCTTCTGTATGGGACCCATCCACCAAAGAAAACATTGATAAACTAGAACAAATCCGAAAAAGAGCTGCCAGATTCATTACTGGAGAATATTCAAAACTGACTAGAATAACACCATTAGTTAAATCATTAAACCTTGAAACACTAGAGGATAGAAGAACCAAGAGTAAAGTAGTAATCATACATAAAGCAATTAACTCTAATTTAGAAATACAACACAAAGATAACTTAATACAACCCTCAGATAGACATAAGGATAAAAACACCTTTCTTATTCCGTATGCAAGAACAAACTCATACAAATTTTCGTTCTTCCCGTCCGGAATTCGGGCATGGAATGGGTTGCCTGAAGAAACCAGGAAAGCCAACACTTTATCAACATTTAAAACTCTAATAAGAATGCAGGACTAAACACAAACCATAGATAAGCGTAGGACGCAATAATCTTCTGTATAGAAGGAGCGTCTGAAACAGATAAGATAAGATAAGATATATAAATATAACTTACATAACTTGAGATGATTCATATGTCATTTGTGTCACATTAATTTTTTCTAAATTGTTATGAATGATACTTTTCCCACTGTGGTGCATCAGTGTTCAAATATATTTTTATTGATCACAAAAATTACAGTTTAAACTGGATTCTATGTATCGTTCCTGGTATGACGTATGATATGATGAAATGATGTGCCACAATAAGATTTTTTTTACTCTCTTAAATTAATTCACTTTCCCTGTGTACATTTCAAATCTTTTATTTTTGACACTGAAATCAATTCATGCTAAAAAAAATTTTTAAAAAGTATATTTGACAGACAATTAAAAAAATATTTGATTCCTTTGATGGAATGGGGCTTAGTTTTTATTGGATGCATCTATTACAATTACATAACCTTGGTAACTATACACACTTTTATAAAAAATGTGTATAGTTACCTTGGTAACTATACACATTTTTTATAAAACCAGTAAAATGAAGACCTATCAGACCCAAAGTGTAACTCAAAAAAGGTATAATAATATCAAAATTGATGTCACAGTCACAGTTAAAAATAAATAGCTTACATGTTGCTTCAAACACAATAAGATACCTAGAGCGAGCTGTTAGGGAAATATGATAGGTTAATGGGATTTTCCTGGTATGTGAATGCTAATGTTAGACTGTTGCGTAGTGCACATTATATTGACACATTCTTGGTGTGAGTATCATGAGGGAATATGAGATAGTGACGGTTTGTTGTGGATAGCCAGCAGAGGATTGATGTTGTGTGTGGAAGGACTTTATTTAAGAGTTGGAACAGATTAAAAATATATAATGCTCTGATGGCTTTTGACTTGTTTGAGTTTAGCCTGTCCATGTTGGTCATACAATTACCCATAACACAGAACTTAACATGAGACTTTCATGTGAACTCCACATGCTAAATGACAGGAGATGACAGGAGATGACAAGTAGAAATCTTGATGCATGAGTTAGATTTAGGTGAATGGTTTGCCTTTTTTAACATATTAAAATTAAAGCAAGGTCCACTGCCGCACTACTTGTGAAAAGTGTGGTAATGTATAGCATTTTGTGATTGCTTAGCTTTAACTTAAACTGGGTACAGGTGTATCTAGTTGCATTTGATAGCTATAGTTTACATTTAGTGTGTGTGTGTGGGGGGGAATAGCAAGGGATAATCAAGCAAACTTATCAGGGTTATTGGAATACAGATTCAGAATGATTTTTAAAGTTTATTGAGATTAACAACTAGCCAAAATATGACAGATTCACAGAGACTGAAATTGTGGTGCTTTTGAAATATGGAGTCACTAAGAAACAGAAAGTCAGAAAGCAATAGCTTGATACTTTGGACTGTATTATTGAAAGATGGAGTCACTAAGAAACAGAAAGTCAGAAAGCAATAGCTTGATACTTTGGACTGTATTATTGAAAGATGGAGTCACTAAGAAACAGAAAGTCAGAAAGCAATAGCTTGATACTTTGGACTGTATAATTGAAAGATGGAGTCACTAAGAAACAGAATGTCAGAAAGCAATAGCTTGATACTTTGGACTATATTATTGAAAGATGGAGTCACTAACAAACAGAAAGTCAGAAAGCAATAGCTTGATACTTTGGACTGTATTATTGAAAGATGGAGTCACTAACAAACAGAAAGTCAGAAAGCAATAGCTCGATACTTTGGACTGTAGGTTGGTTATGAATAATAAATATTCAAGCTAATTTATTATCTAGGATTTATTCATGCATGCTTGTCTCAATGTCTAGATTCTACAAATATAAACTTCAGGTAAGAGTGGTGTGGAAATGACCACTACTATGTTAAAATAACTGACTGCATACAACTTAGAACAAGTCTCCCTCTATAATCTAAAACATCTAGTTCTCTGATGCATAAATCAATGTGAGACAATCATTTGTTCTATCTGTTTTAACATCAGGTAACATATGATTTTAACACCAGGTAGCACATGATTTTAACATCAGGTAGCATATGATGATTTTCAGTGAAACACTTTTAATTTAAAAATTAATTACAGAAATTGTTTAATGTGTACTTATTGATTTTTAAAAAAATAGTGAAGTTTAAATTATTATGTGATTTCTATTTTAAAAAGCTTGGTGGCTGATACAGGCGCTAAAAGATACTTTTTCTTCTTCAAAGAGTATGTTTCAATGAATCAAATAGAGTTGCTATTCTTAACCTTTAAGGACATCTTGAGGTCTTAAATAATAGTTATTTCATGATTCCAATAATTACACAAGTTAAACATGGTGATATTGATCTTTATGTATAAATATTAGCAAAGATTTGGGGCATCCATAAATAACATTATGCGATTTTGGCCAATTTTTCACCCCCCCCCTGTTCACGTGTCGTTGCAAAAACTAAGACCCCCCCACAATATGACGTCACAAAGCTTTGCGCCCCCCCCCCATAGAAGCTGAATTTTCTATTGAAAAAGAGCATTTTCAAATTACTTTTTGGCTTTTAAGTATGTATTTAGTGTAAGGTTGCACTCTAACATCGTAACACGAGTTAAGCCTTGTAAAACGTCATAAAATAAAATTTAAAAAATTATAAATTTTTAAGTGGAGCTTTCATTTAAAGTTGCGAGTTTTGCTGTGATGTCACATTTCTCAAACACCCCCCATCCCCCTCGTCACGCATCGTCACAAATGTGTGGACCCCCTCCCCCCTAGGTGCATGATATCATTTATGGACGGCCCCATTAATAGTTTTAAAATAAAACTCACTTCATCAACCTTATGATTCACATTATCGCTATCCCACTTGTAATCTCCAGGCTTCTTTTTGTGTTTGTCATGGAAATTAATGTCACTGTCACTGAAATACTCATCTATTGAAAGTTGATGTTGCATGTTTGAATGAATTAGATTTAACTGTAATCAATAACACATTTTGAAATTAAACAATTGGATAAAAAAACAACATGAAAATATGCACAAGTAGCAATAAAAAACAATTTAATAGGTGCCACAATAATTTATGCTACATATTCTTCAGCTGCGTTTAAAAAAACAACAACACAGCATAGGAGTTTCTTCAAGTGCAAGGAAAATTATTCATATCAAGTATTAAATTCTAGATATTAAAAATATTTTTAGAAATAATCATTAATTTTACTTACTCTTTTTTGACTGTAAGCAATAATAAGGAAATAAAAACATTAAATTACAACTCCAAACCAATTAATTTCTATGATTAAATTATACAAAAAAGTTGAAAATGTGTGTTTAACTTGGATATTACAAATATGAATTTAACTTGGAATCACAAGAAAGTTTTATTGATTCTTTGGAATTTAAAAACAAGAGTTTTACAAATCAATTTTTAAAATACTCAAATATCAAACTAATGTATGTGTATTTAAAAATTGTAGTCTAATTCTAATAACCATTTGAAATAAAGTATTTAAACAGATGCCACAAAGTTACATGAAACAAGTTACAGTTAAATAGCCACAATGGCTCCTTCCTTTCCTTGTTATTGCTATAGTCTAATGAAAGTTCTCTAGGTACTAATGAAGTTATTGTTTAATTTTAATAAAGGTTAAGATAAAAAATTATCACCAATTCAAAAACAATTTAAAATGTATTGATTTTTTAAAAAATTGTTGTTTTCTTTAAACAATTATAATAATTTGTAATCATTGAATCTTTGTATGTTGAAAATAATAATTAAAAAACAAAAGCAAAAACAACGAAATTATTTCTTTTATTTAACCTACCTGTAAATGGACCAATTGGGCATAGATTCCACCTCTGGCCATCAGTTCATCATGTGTTCCCTGCTCTGCCACAGTTCCACCTGAGAAGGCTAAAATGACATCAGCATTTCGTATAGTGGACAGTCTGTGAGCAATGAATATAGTCGTACGTCCTTGACTGGCCTAGGGGGTTTTAAAGAAAGGCTTTTTTGTGAACTATTTATTTCAAAAATTAATTGTAACATTTAACATGTTTTAACTTGTCAAAAATAAACTGTTACATCTTGTAATAAAACCTTTTCAAGAGCATCTTGTACAATAGACTCGCTCTCTGTGTCCAGTGCTGATGTTGCCTCATCAAGTAACAGAATCTTAGGGTCTTTGACCAATGCCCTTGCTATAGCCAGTCTCTGTTTCTGACCACCACTGAGTTGTGCCCCTTGTTCTCCAACAAAGGTCTCAAACTGCTGCAACAGAAATATTACATTTATGAACATTCCATGAACAAAGCCAGATTTAAATAATAATTATTTATTGATTCTAAAAATAGAAATAAATAGTGTGGGCCTGTCAGGAAAAAATGATTAATGATAATATACTATAATATAGCTTTGCATTTTTGAAACAACTACTTACCAATGGCAAAGCCATAATAAAATCATAAGCATTTGCTTTCTTGCTGGCCTCTATAATCTCTTCAATCGTTGCGTCCTCTTTCCCATAGCGAATGTTCTCTGCTATTGTGGTGGCAAATAAAACAGGTTCCTGGCTAACAAAACCAATGCGTTGACGTAGGCATTTGATGTTCAAGTCTTTAATATTGTATCCATCAATGCAAACCTATTTACATTTTTAAAAAGTTAAAACAATATATCAATAAAATATATACAGTCGGACCTCGCGAAGTCCAAGTCTTTAAGTCGAAATTGATAGGTCACGGCCAAATTCCATAAGACTAATGTATTTTAGATCTTCTTAACTCGAAGATTTTTCGCTTCCAACATCCGTAAGTTGAATTTTCCAAGGCGTTTGGGAAAAAACTAGTAAAAGGAAAAAACTTAATCCTCCCCATCCAACTGTGGAGGGAGTAAAGTGTGGGTGGAGGGTCTTTCTCAGTGGTTAAAACCTAAGTCGGCTTCTTTTCATATGAAACATCAGACACCACCTCTCCTTCCTGTAAAGCCTTCCCGCTGGTATGGCTGTTCCCCCCCTCTCAATATTTTCCTTGATTAATCTGCCTATTATGCCATTTTCCCTAACTCGAAAACTCCGTCATTTTCGTAAGTCTAATTTTTTTCCGGGTCCCTTTGAGTTCGACTTAGAGAGGTCCGGCTGTAATATATTATAATGAAGCAAATGTTATCAAGAATTCAAAAGATTTTATTTTTGTAGAAACATTAGGAATGTCTGTATTTGAAATTTAACAAATACATTTAACATTGTAAGATAAAAGATGGTTTAATCACCTGTCCCTGAATAGGATCATAGAATCTGAGAATTAACTGTACAACAGTTGATTTCCCACAACCACTTGCTCCAACCAGGGCTACAGTTTGTCCTTTGGACAGTGTAAGGTTAAGGTCATTTAATACCTGAAAATACACATATATCTGTTTAACGATTGAATAGACTTCACCACTGGATGCTTGGGTGTATTTTGTGACTATATCAATGTCCCAAATATATCAATGTCCCAAATATATCAATCCCAAATATACCAATGTCCCAAATATATCAATGTCCCAAATATATCAATGTCCCAATAATATCAATTTCCCAAATATATCAATGTCCCAAATATACCAATGTCCCTAATATATCAATGTCCCAAATATATCAATGTCCCAAATATATCAATGTCCCAAATTTTTTCTGTCTATGCATGAGTTAAAATTTTAAATAAAATATTTAAATATAATACATTCTGCATATATTTCATAAGAACCACAAAATTATCTTGTTGGCCTTCTTGATTTTTTTCATCTTGCATAAGGTAAGAGAGGAGGGGATGTGAATAGTGTATGTTAATTTTTTAAATATTATTTTGATTATGACAAAGACGATGATAAATTATTGTTTTTATTTCTCTTTGAAAATATTTTCGTTGTTACAGTAAAATGTTTCCAGACCAAAAAAAATTGAAATTTTATAAAAAATTATATAATATGGTTTTTTGTTTATAACAACGGTGGCCAAACTGCGGCTCGCGAGCCGCATGCGGCTCTTCTGTGTTCACTTTGCGGCTCGCGAACGATTGATCAAATTAAAACTTTTCGCTTGAAATATATGCCGTGAAATACGCTTAACAGAAAAACGCTTAAGAGGAAATATCTGTCGACTGGAAATAAAATACGGTCCCGACAAAATACAAAGTTTTTTGATACACCTTTTTTCCCTGAACAAGAAACAAAAATCTATTAACAATAAATGATTTAGGGTCTTTGAATGAATCAAGGAAAACACGACAGCACCACAGAGAACTTAAAGTGGTTGGTATTGTGTGAACTGTGTGTTATTAATAATAACACTCCTGCTTTTATTATATGACATGACGCTAACTTCCCTTCGAAATACAAAGAATTATTGAGTTCTCGGTTGAGACAGACGAGCCAATGTTGTTTATATACCCCCCCCCTTTTTCCACTCCTATCCCCACCATACTTTAAAAAACACATAATCTATTATTATATTTTAACAAATATAATTTTCAGTCGTTTAATGATTTTCACGGTAATAACAAAAATAAATGAACGTTTTAAAACAAATCTGTACAGAAACAAGGGTTGAAAATATTTTTGGCTAATTTAAATGTTAAAAGTTGAAGGGGGCGATTGGTTTGTAAGCGGTTGGTGATGGAAACTGTTAAATTTCTTGTTACCATTTCGATAAAAATCCACAAAATTTGCACCGTAACGAAAATATAAAGAAAAAAAATTGAAGCTTTCTACCAGAATGGGAAGAGGATTTTTCATTTATTGATAAAGATGTTAAGCCAATTTACCTCGTCTGCCAAACACGGCTAGCTAATTACAAAGCTAGCAATTTGAAGGGACACTATGAAAAAAGTCGTGAAGAGTTTGCATTGCGGTATCCACTGCACAGTGAATTGAGAAAAATGGCAGCTCGCTGAGTTAAAATCTGGGATGTGTAAGCAGTAGACACTGCTTTCTGTTTTTAGAAAAGATGGGGTCACTACAACTGAGGCAAGTTATGTCATCGCTTGGAATATTGCTCGTGCTAAACGACCTTATTCAAATGGGGACTTTATTTAAAAAAAATATCGAAGAAGTAATTTCAATATTAGATTCAAATAATTCCAGATTTCGGAGACTGATAACACAAATTCCAATGTCACGCCCTACCACCGAGAGACGTATTTCAGACATTAACGCTGATATTGAAGGGGAAATAGGAACGATTTAAAGAACTGTGTAGCTGTCAGTTTGGCTCTTAATGAATCAACAGATATTCAAGATACGCCACAATTTGAAATGTACGTTCGTTATGTTTCATTAGACGTGGCTGAAAAAGAAGAGCTATTAAACTTGGTGGCACTGAAAGATACCACTCGCGGTATTGATGGAAAAACACCCTTGATAAAATACTGATGGATGCTGGTGTAGCACTAAATAGACTTGTAAGTGTGGTAACGGATGGGGGAATTTTTCATTGGGAGTGGGGACAAATGTTCCCACTAAGTTTTGCTGACCCGTGTGCAAAGTTGCTCAACATCCATTTTGTTTGCAATATTTTACAAAATTTTGATGCGCGGTAATTCTAAACGGCTGCGTGGCGTCGGTCAGATATCTGTGCAGACGCGCAGCTTAGAAGAAACATTGGTGGAGACGTGAGCGATAAAGTCTCAATGCGGCTCTCAAAATTTTCGAATAACAATAAAATGGCTCTCACTTACTACAGGTCTGGCCACCCCTGGTTTATAAGTTTTAAAAAAAACAATAATAAATCGCTAGAAATATTCGAATGTTTATTAATTCCAAAATCTTATTATTATTATTATTTTTCCATAACAGAACCCTAATTAAGCTACTGATACCGACCAGCTTAAAACAAACCTTACAACATTTGGTCAATCCTTTGTTTCACCCTTCTTTGCTAACTCTATAAATATATACATTATCAAGTCTCTCTTTTATTGTTATATACTAGCAACAAAGCCCGTACCAGGGCAGGAATAAGTGTAGGGTAACCTGTGAAGTTCATGGTAGGACATCAAAACATCCACATCAACTGACTCCAAAATGAAAATGAAACGTCACCAGTCTTCGTTTAAACCAAGGGCTTTTTCCAGAGACCCTACCCCCCACACCGCCGTCTGTCCAGAGACCCTACCTCCACCCCCACACCGCGGTCTGTCCAGAGACCCTACCTCCTCCCTCCACACCGCGGTCTGTCCAGAGACCCTACCTCCTCCCTCCACACCGCTGTCTGTCCAGAGACCCTACCTCCCCCCACACCACGGTCTGTCCAGAGACCCTACCTCCCCCTCCCCACAACGCAGTCTGTCCAGAGACCATACCTCCCCCCACACCACGGTCTGTCCAGAGACCCTACCTCCTCCCTCCACACCGTGGTCTGTCCAGAGACCCTACCTCCCCCCCACACCACGGTCTGTCCAGAGACCCTACCTCCCCCTCCCCACAACGCGGTCTGTCCAGAGACCCTACCTCCCCCAACCCCATCTGTCCAGAGACCCTACCTCCCTCCAACCCCGCCTGTCCAGGGACCCTACATGCCCCCCAACCCCGTCTGTACAGAGACCCTACCTCCCCATCATTGTGGTTTGTCGAGAGACCCGCCGTCTCGACCGGCCATACATGTGTATCACGTCAAAAATACTATACATTATAGTTATAATAAATAACCCGTAAAAACAAAGTTTTTGGGTATAATCCCAACGCGCACCGCTCAAAATAAAGACTGAACCAAAAATAAGTCGTTTGAACGTCTGTGTACATTTTGTTCAATATGTAAATGAGATATAATTTTTCTCCGCTAGGTATTGGCTGTAGGAGTCTGTAGGAGTTTGAGGGACCGGACAGAAAAAATGCCAATTATTATTATAGAAGATATAGTGTATCTAACATTCACTGCCCAAAATTTTCACTTAAATTGTTTTGTTCAGTGCAATGTTTTAAAAGTTACTACCACAAAAGTTCCACACCATGACGTGTAATTTAAATTAACAACAACATGAAAAAAAATAGGTAACATAACTGTGGACGAGATAGGAATACATTCACTCCTAATAAACTTAAAAATAAACAAAGCTACTGGCCCCGATGAATTGCCTGCAAGGTTATTAAAAGAACTAAACAATGAACTGTCCCCAATCCTTGTAGTTCTTTTTTAAGCATCTCTAAACCAGGGTAAAGTGCCAAGGATTGGAAATTAGGCAACGTAACTCCACTCTTTAAGAAATGTGATAAATCAGACCCTGGTAATTACAGACCTGTATCACTTACTAGTATCACCTGTAAATTACTAGAACACATATTATATAGTAGAATAGTTAACCACCTAGACAAATATAATGCCCTATGCCCACATCAACACTGCTTTAGAAAAAAACATATCGTGTGAAACACAATTAATAGGTTTAATAGATGAACTATCAAAAGGCTTAGACAAAGATGATCAAATAGACACAATGTTACTAGACTTCTCAAAAGCATTTGACAAAGTTCACCACCTTAGTTTACTTAAAAAACTTAACTACTTTGGAATCTCAGGTCCCTTACATCACTGGATACAAGACTTCCTTTTGGGCAGGGAGCAAACTGTAATAATTAATGGATCTAAATCTGCACCAATAAAGGTTAACTCAGGAGTTCCACAAGGAACTGTGCTAGGTCCCTTACTCTTTTTAATTTATATAAATGATTTACCCAACAACATCTCAACAGGAACAAAAGTTAGGTAATTTGCTGATGATTGTATAATCTATAGAACAATTAAATCAGAACAAGATGGCAAAATTTTACAAAAAGACTTAGATGAATTGATAGAAATTGGGAAACTAACTGGAGTATGTCTTTCCATCCAGAAAAGTGTCAACTGGTAAGAGTAACAAAGAAAAAGAAACAAATAAATTCAAAATATTACATTCATGGAAAAGAACTCACGCAAACTAAAGATGCAAAATACTTAGGAGTCATGATAAATGAGAAACTATCATGGAATCTCCATGTCAAGAAGTATTAAAAAATAAACTAGCTTTATAAAAAGAAACTTTAACAAATGTAATAGAGATATAAAACTAAAATGCTACCTCACTTTGGTGAGACCTGTACTAGAATATGCATCTTCTGTATGGGACCCATCCACCAAAGAAAACATTGATAAACTAGAACAAATTCAAAAAAGAGCTGCCAGATTCATTACTGGAGAATATTCGAAAACTGACAAGAATAACACCATTAGTTAAATCATTAAACCTTGAAACACTAGAGGATAGAAGAACCAAGAGCAAAGTAGTAATCATACATAAAGCAATTAATTCTAATTTAGAAATACAACACAAAGATAACAAATACAAAGCTCAGATAGACATAAGGATAAAAACACCTCTCTAATTCCGTATGCAAGAACAAACACATACACATTTTAGTTCTTCCCTGTCCGGAATTCGGGCGTGGATTGGGTTGCCTGAAGAAACCAGGAAAACCAAAACTTTATCAACAATATAAATCTCTAATAAAAATGCCGGACTAAACACAATCCATAGATAAGCGTAGGGCGCAATTATCTTCTTTAACAGATAAGATAAGATAACAAGTAAATTAAAAATAAAAACTTATTTATCCTGATTTTCTTAACGGCCTTCACCTTCATCGTTTAAAAAAAAAGGCTTTGTCATTTCTAAAACCGGAAAACATCATAGCTCAATGAGTAATGTTCTATTTTTACATTACATTTTAGTGGAACAATGTCTTGAAGCATAAATACAGTCACATCAATAAGCTATCAAAATTTTTAGCATAGTAAAATTACGAAACTGTTTTTCCCTTTTCAAGTCCAACAAGTTGTCTTAAATTAACGAAGAATTAACAAATAGCTTATAACATACTTCTTTCTCAATATACCTACATTTTCACATTGGCTCGTATCTTTTATTAAATTTTTATGAAATTTGTCCTTAAAAAAGATATATATATATATATATATATATATATATATATATATATATAATATATAAAGCTCAGTTGTTTGTATGTTTGTATGTTTCACTTTTCGACTTTTTGTTAGACAATCACGGAAAAACCAAATGACGGACGGGACCAAATTTGGCAGGACGGTTCCTTTTACCCTGAAGGTGGTTTTAAGTTAGTTTTTGTAATTGTCCCTTTTGCCCGAATGCCGTAAATTAAATAATCAGAAAATGCAGAGACAAAGAATAAAAAATTTAACCTCATTTCTGTATTGAACAAATTTACGCGGACGTTCAAATGCCGTTCAAAGCAGTTACTTTTGGTGACGTTTTTTTCCCCCAATGCCAATACTTTATTTTCAGCCGTGCGCATTTGAAAAAATATTATAATGTCTTATTACGGTGCGCACATTTTCGTGTACGCTTCATAATTTGAGCTGTGTAGTACAAAGAATTGTCATTTTCTTTACTGTTACTTTCTATATATTAGATAGACACGTAAACATATTTAATTACAACTGCCAAACGATGCATTATATTTAATTGTTTAAACGTTTAAATTTAATTGCGAATTTGTTTTAATTATTCTCTTTTCCATAACTCGACATTTAATGAAAAACCTATTTATGTATTAATTGTGTCAGTATTTTTTTCAAGGCTTCATTTTTAGCGGTGCACGTTTTAAAATCTTTTATGGCCTGATTACTGCGCGCAGATTTTCATGTACGCATCTTAAATATAGCCTATATTTTTTTTATTTATCTTTATTATCTTTATCTCATAGACGCTGTTGCAAATATTGTATTAATTACAATTGTGTTACATTGCAGTGTCGTAAATATATAAGAGCTTTTTTAGTGACGACATTGGCAGAGATCTTTTGGAAAAATGTCAACAAAGCAGTGGCCTTTTTTTAATGGATACAAACAAACACACATAAAAATATCAACTGAGCTTTATATATTAGATATGCGTTTAAATTATTTTATTTCAATTATTTTCACGATGCATTGTATTAATATTTTACATGCAATGAATAAAATTGGGATTTTAAAAAATGTAATTCTTAACTCGACATTTAATTAAAAACCATAGATGTAGCGAGTTTATTTTATGTTGAAGTGATGGCCTATGTCAAATAAACGTACACTTAAAAACTGTTTACTTAAGCTTTATATACACCAGTGGTTCCCAAAGTGGTCCGTACGGACCCCCAGGGGTCCGCGGAACACTTCAGGGGGTCCGTGGAAAATTAAAATTGATTTGGGGGTCCCTGAACAACGTCAGGGGGTCCGCGCAAGGTTTAACATCAAATAATAAAACAACGGATAATTTTTTATTATTATTGAAATTAAAATAAATAATACTAATAAATAAAATAGTATGTGAATGCCAGTTATACTAATTAAATATCATCTTAGATAATATCCTTCATGGATACAATGTTGTTTTACGTAGAAAAAGTAGTAGAACTACTGTAATTCCACAACTATAACCAATCAAAATACTTGGTTTGTTGAAAGGTCAAGCTTGATGCAGAAGAAATGCCGAATTCCTATAACTATAAGTAGAAAAATACAAGTTTTTAACTTGAATCTACGAGGGTTGCAAGGTTGTGTATTTTTCGATGTGTCGGGAAGTTATATTTATCTAAATTGTATCCTATCATCAAGCAATGTTTTCAATAGGGCTTTACAGTAGCATTCCATTGAAAACGATAATAATTCTTAATAGTGGTCTGTTACAACAGATAAGAGAATGACTGACCCCAAGGCTGGATTTAGACTTGATGGGGCCCTAAGCTATTTAAGGCCCCTTTGAAGTCTAGATATTCGATATCTATATGAAAATAAAATATAAATAGCAAATAGGTAAATCCAGCACTGAGTGAGCCGAAGAAACAATTCCGACAATATGGTGTTATTGAATATTTGATGTATGGCTAAATGTTTGGAAACAGATACGAAAGGTGAAACGTTATTAACTGAATTTTTTTTTAATGTTTGAAGTTAAAGCAATACTCTTGACTTTCTGGCATACTTAAAACATTCTGTACCAAATGTATTTTCAGTAAATTGAGTCATTCATCAACATCAAATATTTAAAAAAATCTTAGTGAAAGATCACTACATTATGACATTAGAGCAGTTAATAAAATCAAAAGGAATGCCTTGATGAGAGATTATTTGCTCACTATGGTTTGGAAAATGAAGAAGAGTATAATGGATTATTTATTCACACAGAAGTACGCTGGTTATCATCACGTACATATTTAAATCGATTTAATGCTCTCTTTGATTCAGTGTCCAAATTCCTGGAAAACAAACACAATGATCAGCAACATAATTAACTCTAAAATGACATCTCCTTTATGAATGAATTATTTACCCAACTTTAACGAAACTAATTTGAATCTACAACTACTACAAGGTAACCAATTAAATTTATCCAAAACTAAAAGCGTTATGTCTGAGTTTGTTGCAAACCTTTTTCTGTGCAAACAAAACTTAGAAACAGGAGAATGTTCTCAGTTTTCAAATCTTTTGAAATTGCAAAATAGAGATAAAGATTTGCTTGCTTACTGTCAAAACTTAACGGCTCTTCATGCATACCTCAGACCTGAACCAACGATTTGTAGGCATTCGTCACTATTGGATATTTCCGAATGACAGTTGAAGTCTTTAGCGCATGGACAATCTCAGGTCCAAAACACAGATGAATACATACTAATACAGGAGCAGCTTATTGAAATATCCACAAATGAGGAACTAAAACCAATGTTTGGACTAGGATAGCACAAATTCTGGTTACAAAGTCAGATCCCAATTTTATATCATGCATTATAGGTTATTGTGCAGAATTTTTGACTGTTTTCCTGTCTTCCTATTTGGTATAACAAAGATTCAGTGGCGTTATGAACCTCATCATAAAAAACAAGAACAACAAAAAAATAATAATAATAAACGACTAGAAATTGGTGCTTGTGAGGATTTGTGGTTTCTACACACAAACATTGAGTCGGTCATAAATCCTATATTTTAAAAGGCTATGTTCCGTGCGGTCATCGATAGCGATTGGTCCCTCAAACACATGTGACTCCTACAGCCAATCAAATTGAACACGTTTACGTGGACGTTCAAAACGATTTATTTTTGGTGCAGTATTTCTTCCAAGACTTTATTTTGAGTTATGCGCGTTGGGATTTATAGTTAAAATCTCTGTTTTTACGAGTTATTTATTTTAACTATAATGAATAGTATTTTTGACGTGATGCACATCTATGCCGGTCGAGACGGCTATTGGAGGGAAGTTACAACATGCCACCGAAAGGTTGCGGAACGTCATTGGAAGGGCTCTGTTGCTCCTACACTCATAAAATCTCATCACGTTAATCCAAGTTATTAATTGTTTTCAATTTGATCTTAAACAAAAGTGATAATTTCAATAAATACCGTACTTTTCATCAAAATGTTGCTTTTGTAATTTTTGTACTATGAATTTATAAAGTTTTTTTCACTTGGGGGTCCGTGGGGAAGTTTTGAGCATAAAAGGGGTCCGTGGGTCAAAAAAGTTTGGGAACCACTGATATACACTATACATTATAAACTTTCGCTACCGAACGTATTAACAAAAGTTGACTAAATTTAATGAAGTGATCCTGAAAACGCTTAATTAATATGAATTGCGAATTGAATATGTTTTTATGTTCATTCCTTTGTATTCGCTAGGCATTTCTAAAATTGCCTTTTAATCATTTTTAAGATGCGCTTTATTAACAGACGGTTGAATCTTTTTTTTTAATGTATTTTATTTTTCAGATATAAAATCTGGTGTGTGTGTGTGTGCATTGAATATAATTTACAAAATATGATGCCTTATCCGAAATAGGGAACAAAAAAAAAGATTCCTTTTTGAAATTATACACATTGCTTATAAACCGTAAATATAAATCGTAAAATATAGAGACATAAAAATGTTAAATATTATTTCCCTGTTTCGACAATTATGAATACGTCAAAATGAAGAGTTATTTTGGTCCAGTACATTTACTTTATAACAAGACTTTATTTTATGCGGCCAGCTTTCTATATGTCTAAATATGGTGTGCACAATTTTTTTATATCATTTTAATACGACCGTTTTTTTAAAAAAATAGTATTTTAGAAAGTACATTTATAATTTTGTTTATTTGCGCTATGAGTCAATTAGCTTTTGCCTTTTAAAGGGATATTGCCACATGTTCTTTATCTCATAGACGTGGTTACAAATATTATATAACTTACAATTGTGATACGATGCAGTTTCGTAATTATATATTAAAATTTTGAGTGATGAGGGTGGTAGAGCTCTTTCGGAAAACATATAAGTTATGTTAATTTTGTACAAGTGGGAATGAAATTGTAAATTTAGTTATTATGGTCGGCAAAAATCATTATTTAATAAGTCATATCTTTTGAATAGTAAGGTTATGTTAAAAGGCACTGCATTAATTAAGTGAAAACAACTCACGCGGTAAAATGGCACATCTCTGTTTCTCATAAGATTTTAACTAAATAGTTTAATCTGAAATTTAACTTGGCAAATAAAAATTGTAATAACCATCACCTAATACTTGGATAAAGGGTCAGCACACGGCTGCTACAAAGTGCAGTTATTTTTAAAGTATATATATACATATAAATATTTAAATATGTTTGTGTGTGTATGAATGTCCTTTATAGCTGTCTAAAGCATTCACCCGATCGTCATGAAACTTTTCAAGACTGTTGAGTATGCTCCCGGGATGGTAACTATCACTTTTTTTTCAAAATTTAACACTCATGGGGCGCCGGGGGACCCATATCGTCATGTTTTGCTTATACGAGCTATATAAAAATTAGTTTAAGCTTTAGCTACTGTGTAAATTATTGGATCTTAACCAAAATGTGTATATGACAACTTGATAGCCAATATTAAAATACTATAGGGCACTAAACTGCTGATGTTCATTCCTTTGGGGCTGGGGGCCCAAAATTCACATTTTTAAGCGTTTAAGATTTTATTCACCATTCAGTCATTGACAATCTTGACAAATTTTGACACATGTATCAATTATTATACTAATTGAAATGAACAGATGTTTTGAACTTTATATCTTGCCCAGAATGGGCCCTGGGACCCTTAATGTCGTTTTTATCTTATATGAGCTATATAAAAATAGTTTCTACGTTAGCTACTTAGTAAATGAATAGATCTTCACCAAACTTTGCACACAAAAACTTGGTAGCCTATATTAAAATACTATAGACACTGCACTTCTAATGCCAATATCTTCGTGGCCGGGGCCCCAAATATCTTTTTTCGTATATGTTTAAGATATTTTTCCTATTTACTTATTAAAGAGCTTGACAAATATAGCCACAATAAAAATGAACTAAAATGAACAGGTTTTTGAAATTGACCTCTTGCACCGAATGGGCCAGGGCCCCTTAATGCTATTTTCTCCCCTATTGTAGGTATATAAAAAGTAGTTTAAGAGTTAGATATTGAGAAAAAAACTGGATTTTGACAAAACTTAGAATATAAAAACTTAAGAGCCTATATCACTATAGGGCACTGAACTCTTAATTTCCATTCCTTCGAAAAAGTCTTTTTACTGAAGTTTAATCATTGTATTCCCTCTTCAATTTTACACGATATTGAGGAATATATATTGAGTACAATAGATAAAAAAAAACATTAAGGGCCCCAGGGCCCATTCTTGGGCAAGATATAAAGTTCAAAACACCTGTTAATTTCAATTTGTATAATAATGGATACATGTGTCATTATTAGGGGTCTACCGATATGCCTTTTTGCCGATATTGCCGATACCGATATAACCGATATTTTTTTTGCCGATATGAGTATTTGTTCGGACTAAAACCAGCGGTCATATTTGATGACGTCATTCTTAAATTTATCACTCGTAATTATTTATCTTTCATATTAGGGGACTACCTATATGCATTTTTGCCTATAATATAGATTTTTTTTTCCGATATGAATATTTGTTAGGACATCATTCTCAAATTTATTACTCCTAATTAATTATATTTTATATTAGGGGTCTACCGATAAGCAATTTTGCCGATATTACCGATATTTTTTTCCGATATGAGTGCCGATATGAGTATTTGTCAGGACAAAAATAACAGCGGTCATATTTGATGACGCCATTCTTAAATTTATCACTCGTAATTATTTATATTTTATAATTAAGGGGTCTACCGTTATTCAGTTTTGCCGATATTACAGATTTTTTTTCCCGAAACGAAGTTTCCGATGTGTTTACAAGTTCTAGATCATGACCTACATAGGACTCATAACAAAACGAACCATCCTTTATAAAAATGTACAAGCAAAACAACCTTGACTCATAATTATTAATTCTAACCAATAGTTTAATGGCTTTTGCACACGGCCACCTTTTATGAATGAAACAATGAGAACAAATTAATAGTAATAGAGTGAAAATGAGGTTGAAGGTTGAATGGTTGCCAATGACAACAAGTCTTCACACGGTACATTTGTTATTACATACGAAATGAAATGTTTTAGACATCTGCGACTCTGCGTGCATCTTTGCTATTAGAGCAATTACGTGAACATAATGTTTACATGTTATACATTTATTAGAGCAATTACGGCATACTTGGCATCGGCACTATTTACACAGTATTTCTGAGTATAGTATACGAAAAATCGGCCGATACCTAAACAATATCAAAGCACATGGCACACTATATCGTGGCTGCACATATTAATACTAGGACTCTTTTGACTATTTCAATACCGGTATAAGGGTCGATATATTAATTTGTCGAGATATTGTAAATCTAAATGATAGGTTTTTTTTTGTTTCCGTTTTTTTTTGGGTCAAAATGTCACTTATTATGAAATATCGGTGACGTCAATATCGGGACCTTTACATGCTACCGATACCGATATTGCCGATATCCAGATCGATATATCGGTAGACCCCTAGTCATTATTTGTCAAGATTGTTAATGACTGAATAGTGAATAAAATCTTAAACGTTTAAGAAATGAGTACAATGGCAATAAAAAAAAACTATAATATCACTCATTTTGGGGCCGGGGCCCTTAATATCGTTTCTTCTTTTGTACGCTATTTAATTATTAATTTATTTATCCGTTTGCTATGAAACTTGGATTTTTTTTTCACACTTCCACGAAGATTTCTTCAGACTTATTTTTAAACATACCACTCATTGGTTTCTTTAAATGTATTCCTTTTTACTTTGATCGTTGCAACGCACGACGGGTCTACTAGTATATATATATATCTAATAGCCCCAATATTTCTATTAATAGGTTTCCGCCATATTATGACAAGGTCCAATGCATAACCCCAAGTAAAATACTGTCTTAAATTAATCCCCGAGTCCTGTGAGCAGGACCTAGAGTCTGGGAGTTGTGTAAAGCACACATAAACGTGTATATTTTGGAGTAACGGGCAAAAAAGTTCCCCGACTTCTGCCGTGAGACAACCAAACGGAGCTGCGGTTACATCACAAATGCTTTGATGTCAACATCAAACGACGCAGGGTAACAATTTCATACGTTATCTTGTGGGTTCTCTAACTTAAGGATTATAATTATATTTAATTTTCATGTCTTGATAGCTTACGCCAACCAGCGTCGGATGGCCTACCAACCGGTGTAACAGGCCAGATTAAACCCCTGACCAGAATATACCCGGGTATAATCTGACCTAGGCCAGAATATACCCCCGGGGTTAAACTGGCCTAGGCCAGAATATACCCCCTCAGGCCAGAATATACCCCTTTGACAACATGGGGATATATAGTAAAAAATGGATGAATGACTTTTTAGACTTTCTCTTCATGTTTTAGCTCTGTCAAAGAAATTAAAATCTTTTCTTAAGTAGCAAAATTGTTTTAATTAAAATAAAAGAATAATTATAAAACATTTTACGATGAATGAAAGGAGCATTACATTTTATTTGAAAATGATGATGTGGTTGTCTCGTTTTTAAAATATGAAATCTTATATAATTTCAACATTTCATGATCAAAAGTTACAGTGTATGCAAATATATATGAAATCATCGTTTTCTTTCTTTAAAAAAAAATTTAACATCAACTTAATCAAGACTACAAGATTATTTTTTTAAAAAGTTATAAGTGGTTTTATTTGTTGCTTTTCAAACGCCTGCGAACTTTAGATTCCTTACCATTATCTTATCTTATCATTTAGAGACGCTCCTTCTATACAGAAGATTATTACGTCCTACGCTTATCATTGGTAAATATCTAGTTTTGAATTTGTATTAAAGTTTTAAATGTTGATAGTGTTAGTTTCAAATGTTGATAGTGTTAGTTTCAAATGTTGATAGTGCTAGTTTTAAATGTTGATAGTTTTATTTTTAAATGTTGATAGTGTTAGTTTTTAATGTTGATTGTGTTGGTTTTAAATGTTGATAGTGTTGGTTTTAAATGTTGATAATGTTAGTTTTTACTGTTGATATAGTTGGTTTTAAATGTTGATAGTGTTGGTTTTAAATGTTGATAGTTTTGGTTTTAAATGTTGATAGTTTTGGTTTTCCTGGTTGTTATGCAGTTGTTATCTAGTTGTGTAGTTGTTATGTAGTTATGTAATAGTTATGTAGTTATGTAGTAGTTATGTAGTTATGTAGTTATGTAGTAGTTATGTAGTTGTTATGTAGTTGTGTAGTTGTTATGTAGTTATGTAGTTGTTATGTAGTTGTCATGTAGTTGTTATGTAGTTATGTAGTTGTTATGTAGTTGTCATGTAGTTTTTATGTAGTTATGTAGTTGTTATGTAGTTATGTAGTTATGTAGTTGTTATGTAGTTGTTATGTGGTTGTTATGTAGTTGTTATGTAGTTATGTAGCTATGTAGTTGTTATGTAGTTATGTAGTTGTTATGTAGTTATGTATTTGTTATGTGGTTGTTATGTAGTTATGTAGTTGTTATGTAGTTATGTAGCTATGTAGTTGTTATGTAGTTATGTAGTTGTTATGTAGTTATGTAGTTGTTATGTAGTTATGTAGTTGTTATGTGGTTGTTATGTAGTTGGTATGTAGTTGTTATGTATTGCCAGTGTTCACGTGTTGAATTACTTTATCTCTGAGGAGTATGTGGTTGTCATGTGGTTGTCATGTGGTTGTCATGTGGTTGTCATATGGTTGTCATGTGGTTGTCATGTGGTTGTCATGTGGTTGTTCTCAGTTCCTGTCAGAATGTAGCTTATGGCCCTGAGGTTACCTCCCCTCCCCCTTTTAATATGTACACCTTGGCTGTTCAAGATCTCGAGTGCGGCCATAATATACAAACTTGTCCAAAAGTAAGGCCAAGAGTTGTGCTAAGACGCTCTCTTCTTGAAATTGTTAGTGGATTAAAAGTCCTAATCTGCATTTGTTTTGAGACAGGTTGTATCACGATGATATCTGTTTCTTCACCTGTGCTTTCTTGTTCCTTTTGTTGTATGCTCCAATTGACATTACCTTTAACAGAGTCATCGGGGAACTGATTGGGTGAAGAAACCTGTTAATTGCTGTAAACATTTTACGTTACTGACATTGTCGGTGTTTTTTAGTATTTTGTCAGTCGATATATTATTTAGCTACACTCTTCTCTTGTTAAATGATTCTACCACGAGGTAGGGACCAATCCATCAGGGTTCCATGATTTATATTTACGGCTTTCAAAAATAAATTAGGCTGGTTTAAAAGATAATAATAGTGCGCGACGAGATCAGAGGTTCTTTTGATACAGATAAAACGGAACGCAATCCGTGCTTCATACAATAGATAAATGCATGGAAAGCGGACAATCCAACATTGGCGAAATCCAATAAGGATGACCGTACTGTTTTAAGGGTAACACAGGTAAAATTGAATTGCGCTGATTTAAAAAATAACAATAATTTGTGCTACTGGAACAAAGGTTTCTTTTGAATGTCTTAAGACGCCGCAATGGCAAATCGAGCTACAGATAAAGGTTCGGAAATACGACAAGCATCATGGGGTGAAGTCAAACGATGTTTCCCACACTTTATTCGGCCTATTCTTTTAACTATTTTGCAGATCAGTGTGTATTCTGATAGATTTTTATAAAAAGGGAAAGTGCCATGATATGTTTATTTCAAAAATAAAATGAAGATAGCCCTAAACCGTGGTTGCCAGTAACATTTAAAATGTATGCGAGGAAAAAAAATTCATGCATAATTTAATTCAATACTTTAAAAAAATCTTTATTGCCATACTCAAAATAATTAAACAAAAATGATTGGATTAATAAGCGAGGTTCACGAAAAAAAATAGTTGAAAAGCTACAACTATAGTCCCTATCGCGCTTAAATTACTTTTAAAAAAAATTAATTCATGTATTGTTTGAATCATTCAACTTTAGACATCGTAATAAAAGAAATTATTTTATTATTGTTATTTTATTGTTAATAAAACATCTTTCCTACTTAAGAAATAAGTTTAACTTCTCTGACAAAGCTAAAACTCCAGTAGAATATCTGAATGGTCATTCAGTCATTTTTTACTATATATCCTCATGTTGTCAAAGGGGTATATTCTGGCCTAGGCCAGTTTATACCCGGGTATATTCTGGTCGGGGGTTTAATCTGGCCTGTTACACCGGCACACTGAGAAGCACTGATTTTAAAAAAATAATTTAAAAAAAAAGTCATTAAATAAATTGTAAGCGACCAAATGTTTCAGTGGAAGTTTTATTTAAAGTTATCCTCTTGATGTGACGTCACATTTCTTCAACCCCTTCTCCCTCCCCCATCGTCACGCATCGTCACAAAAGTGTGACCCCCCTCCTAGGGGCGTGACGTCATTTATGGACGGCCCCTTCTAACATTTGTGTTAACATTTATTAACATGACTTTAATATCTAACCTTGACCTCTGGCCGTGAAGGGTAAGCAAATGTTACGTTTCTAAACTCAATGGTCCCAGCCATAGTCTGTGGTGTCAGACCTTGTTGTGAACTACTGTCTATGGTAGACACCTGGATTTAAAATGAGTGTGGAAATGTCATAGAAAATAATATTCGATCCCATAACAATTTTTAACAAGCATTTAGTTTTATTTAACAATTTTGTGAAGCGAAAACGTTCTTCTCTCATAAAATACTATGTGACTTTATTTAACTGATGAAATTGTATTGGTAAAAGCCGGGGATTTAATTAATGGTTTTAGCTCTAACCTAAAAGAATGTCTAAGTTGTAGATATGTTATAGACAAAATTTCTAATTTTCTTTGCTGTTGAGAATTCTGTTAACAATTGGCGTATTGGATAAAGTTTCCTATTTTTCGTGCCGTAAATCTCTCTCTACTTAAAAACAACTCGTTGAACTTAAAATTAAACTTACGAATTTTGGCCGACTCACAACATCTATAGTTTCTGAATCACAACCTAGTTAAACCAGTCGTATACTTCGGTTACTCACCTTATCAATGATAGAGAACAGTTTCAATGATGCAGCAATCGCCACTTGGATATCTTTAGCAGGGGGGATAGCAAAACCGACGTACATCGTGCCGATGAATGACGTATAAAACACCTGCAAACAGAAAGGAAAATAAAATTTGTATTGGGTACAAAACAATTTTGTTTAACGTTCTTGTCAGAAATGGGCTGCCACGGCCATATCATCACATCTGCTTTGTAATACGTGAAATTTTCTATTTTGTCTATGACCTCAAGTAACAACCCGTTTATACAGACTACTTGGATTTCACCGCAGCTAAGTGTTTTTTTTAAATTATTATTTCGTTTTATTCGTTTTATTTGTGTACTATTTGTCCGTTGAGGAAGGCTCTTTGCCGAAACGTTCGCTGTTGTGTCACGTCCTGTCAGGCCTACTAATACCCTGTTTTTATATTATACATTTACCTTATACAGACAGACAGACGAGCGGACAGACAGACAGACATACAGACGGACAGACAACAAAACAGGGAGACAGACGGATGGATTATTGATGGATGGATGGATGAATAGAGTCCAGCCATTATTTACTAAAGACTAAACCTTTACAGAGTGGACCGGCCTGTCATTCAGCGACTCTCAAATTGCAGCACAGGACCGTGAAAAATGGCGTGAGATAGTGAGCAGTTCACGATAGTGCCCCAACGACCCAACGACGGGTTAAGGCATAGTTCAAGTTCAAACCTTTACATTCTTTCTAAAGAAATTCAATTTTATAAGTATTTTATAAGTACATTTTCCATTTTCAAAGGCATATTCCACAAAGTAGTATAGCTTTTTGTGTGCTGAAGCAATCTTAACGATTTTCTAATTTTGCCACCATTCCGTTAACAGTTATGTTTTTAATTCTTAGAAACGACTGTGTAAGACAAGGCAAGTTGCAACAAAAAGAGACAGGTCAAATGGTGGATACCTGACGGCTGAATTAATCAAGATGTGTACCTGTGTTTAAAAGGTCCATCATTTGTTAAAACTATTCACACACAAAATTAAAGACTGAAAAACAAAGTGAGCCACAAATAAACGCCTGTCAGCAAATGACTCACGGGTCACGCGAGGTTGAGATGAACGGGACGGAGGGAGAGACCGTTGTGCTGCACATTTTCATGGATTTAATAGAAAGATGGGGCTAAACAGGTCAAACGCTGAAATTGGCTTTAGCACCACTGATAACATATTGCTTTGTTGTTTTTTGGTGTTTTATTTTTTCAATTCTGCGGCAATTAATTTTTTTAAGAATTGAAGGGATTAACAATTTTGTAATAACACATTGAATTAGCTTAGATAATGAACTTATTTGAAAATAAAATTGTAACTCGCATCAATGATGGAAAGCTTTGTATAGTCACATGCTCTTAGTGAGTAAGATAGTAAATCACTTCACATTGTACTCACTGTCACCATTTGGGATACACTGTATTCTCCACTTCTGACTAGCACACCCCCGTAATAGAAACCAAGAGCGAAACCAAAGAACATGGTCCCATACAACAAGCCATTACGTAATCCAGAAACAATTCCTTTCTTCAGACCAAACCCCCGGGCTTTGATCAGATTCTCCATGTATCTGTAAAAATGTTGGGAGAAATCAACAGTTGGATTTAAGCTTTAGTTAATTTTTTTTAGCTGACGTCATATGTGTTTAACATAAATGATTATTTCCCTTATTATGATTATATGTTATACGAAAGCTTTACATTACAATTTTAGTAGCTAGGAAGTACATGTAATTCTCTTTCAGATTAAAGAAGAAAAAATATCTAATGTTAAAGTATCTTAAAGAACGAATACGTGGTTCTTGAAATAAAGATGTTGGCACCTTTCCGCCTCCTTCTCTTCTCCACTTAGTGCCGCGACAGTTCGAATGTTTGAGAACACCTCCTCTGCCACTGTCCCAGCATTCCCGTAAGCTTCTCTCTCCAGCGAATTGGCTTTACCTTGATCCTAACAACGAAACATGTTACATTCATGTTACAATAGGGACATGTTACAATCATGTTACAATAGAGACATGTTACAAGCATGTTACAATAGAGACATGTTACAATAATGTTACAATAGAGACATGTTACACTCATGTTACAATAGAGAGGGAATACAATTATTATATTACATCAGAGACATGTTACAATCATGTTACAATAGAGAAATATTACATCAGAGACATGTTACAATCATGTTACAATAGAGATATGTTACAATCATGTTACATCAGAGACATGTTACAATCATGTTACATCAGAGAGATGTTACAAGCATGTTATAATAGAGACAAATTATAATGTACAATAATGTTACACGCGAGAATATTCCTATTATGTTACAAAAGAGACATTACATTCATTCTGGGTTTAGTGAGGTTAGAATAGCGTATGTACATTATTTATATTTATATATATGATGCTTTAAAAAAAATTATAAACATTTTTAAAAATGTAATATCTTTTAAATTGTCTTTGATAAAATAAATTTTAAGAAGTAATCACCAAACTTTTTATATGTATTGTCACAAGAATGATCAGCACTTTAAAAAAAACACAAGACTGTTAAAAAAATACAAATAATACACAAATTGTGTAATCAAAACAATAAATGAAAGCTTTATAACTTACCTAATACAAATGTCTACTTTTCGGCAAATGCCTTCGTCACTTACACAAGTACACTTACACAAGTATTGAAATTATATTTAAATTATCTAAGACAGTGTTGGGCAAAGATTTTAGGGCGAGGGCCGCAATAATATGATATGACACGTCAAGGGGCCGCAACTAACCCAAATTTAGCCTCAGTTCAAGAACAAACTTCCATCTTTAACATAAATTTATTGATTTTTTAAACTCAATATTACGGCAGGCTTCCGCGGGCCGCAAGGAACCCCGGGCCGCAGTTTGCCACCACCTGATCTAATACATTCTATATCAAGACGTAAAAAAAAATTAATAAAATAAAAACTAATAAAATATAAAAAAATATATAAAAATATTAAAAATAAAATAAATTCAAAAACACTGTTACTGTAGATAGCAATAGGGAAGGTAATGCTTGCTAACCTTTTTAAATCCCTTATATTAACTTCACCGCCATCTCTCTCTGTATGTCGTCATCTCTCTCTCTCTGTCTGTCTGTCTTGGGCGGGCGGAAAAACAAAAGTAAAAAATGACCCACTTCCCGTGATCCGATCAAGCTGAAATTTGGCACTTGGACCCGTTTCACCTAACAATGCATCGCATCAAAATGTCAGATCGATCAAACGTACCGTAATTAAATTAATGCATTTTTAGTTTATCCTTATATGAGGTATGTAATTCAATTTCACTGTTTGTTATTGTTTTTTTCCCACGTGAGAGTTTGAGTTGACGCTTTGACGCGACCCATCGAAGTACCGGCGTGCTTTTGTTTACATTTTACGTGCCATGCTGAGCTCGGCCCCCCCCCCTTTAGGGTTATGAAGCAAAGTTGAGTTAAGAGTTTGAAAATAATCAATACTTTTAGTTATGTCTCATATATAAGGGATTTATAGTCAAAAAATTTGTTTTTACGGGTTTGTTTTATTAAATCCCTTATATTAACTTCGCGGTCGTTTCTGTCTGTCGTCATCTCGTGGGCGGGTGGAAAAACAAAAGTAAAAAATGACCCACTTTCCCGTGATCCGATCGAGCTGAAATTTGGCACACGGACCCGTCTCACCTAACAATGCATCGTATCAAAATGTCAGATCGATCAAACGTACCGTAATTAAATTAATGCATTTTTAGTTTATCCTATATAAAGTATGTAATTCAAATTCACTGTTTGTTATTGTTTTTTTCACCACATGAGAATTTGAGTTAACGCTTTGACGCGACCCATCGAAGTACCGGCGTGCTTTTGTTTACATTTTACGTGTCACGCTGAGCTCGGTCAAGCGAATCGGTGACCAGACTTTTCCCCCCACCCCCACCCCTGGGTTATGAAGCACAGTTGAGTTAAGACGGATTCAGTCTGTAAATGCTTGTCGCGTTTGAAAATAATCAATATTGTTAGTTATGACTCATATGTAAGGGATTTATAGTCAAAAACTTTGTTTTTACGGGTTTGTTTTTTTAGATGTAAAGTGAGATGTTTACTTTTACAAGGAATGTTCTCGACATTGAATGTTAGATTAACTATCTACTAATGCATGTTTCAATCCCACGCCATGTCTGTTGTTACATTATTTGTCGCCAATACCTGGTGACTTGTACTACATCCTGCACAATTGTTGTGTGTATAACAGCAGGGCATTTCAGGGGATAATACTCGCCCCACTTTGTCCAACTGATAAGTTTACAAGTTGAAATTCTTTTCCAGGGTACTTTCTTTCAACTTGTGAGCTACAACTGGAAAAAGACTTGAGACCAATAAATGAGCATCGGTTACCTACCTTGTTTGAAATCAGCAAAAATGCACAAGAGACCGGAAACGCCGCTAGCATGACCAGTGTGAGTTTCCAGCCAAAGACAAAGGCAAGAATCGCGTTACTGACGCCTGTTATTAGCCACTGGGCGGACTGAGGGACGCTCAGTTCTATGGCCCGATGTATTAGATTGACATCTCTGGGGAAGCGAAAACTTAGATGTCAAAGATAATATTTTATCAACTTGTTTACATAAAGAAAAAAAAGAGGTCTCCCATAAACATTTAGGGAAAAAAAGTATCAATAAGAGCATCTATTAATTTGTATCAACAAGAGCATCTATTAATTTGTATCAACAAGAGCATCTATTAATTTGTATCAACAAGAGCATCTATTAATTTGTATCAACAAGAGCATCTATTAATTTGTATCAACAAGAGCATCTATTAATTTGTATCAACAAGAGCATCTATTAATTTGTATCAACAAGAGCATCTATTAATTTGTATCAACAAGAGCATCTATTAATTTGTATCAAAAAGAGCATCTATTAATTTGTATCAACAAGAGCATCTATTAATTTGTATCAACAAGAGCATCTATTAATTTGTATCAAAAAGAGCATCTATTAATTTGTATCAACAAGAGCATCTATTAATTTGTATCAACAAGAGCATCTATTAATTTGTATCAACAAGAGCATCTATTATCAAGAAGAGCATCTATTATCAAGAAGAGCATCTATTATCAAGAAGAGCATCTATTATCAAGAAGAGCATCTATTATCAAGAAGAGCATCTATTATCAAGAAGAGCATCTATTATCAAGAAGAGCATCTATTATCAAGAAGAGCATCTATTAATTTGCACTTTACAGGCATTAAAAATTTACTCAAGTACTATAATATTTACAAATATTGATTGATTCACTGTCTTTGAAAATCAAAACAAAATAAGTTACTTGAAATGGGAGTTCTAAGCAAATGTTCATTTTAATGTTTAAGATTAATTTATGGAGTAAATAAATACAATAGAAATATTAGAAAAATATATTTTCACCAAGTGTCTCAAGGAAAAAATCAATTTTCTATAAAAAAAACAACAAACTTTCGTCTGATCGTGTTGAAACAATGCGTAACTATAATCCAAACTGATCTAAAATCAGGTCCTGAAAAATGGACAAAGGGAAATATATCACAAACAAAAGCAACGTTGTTATTTTTGAGGTTGTTTTGGAAGCTTTGAAGGGAGGGGGGATTTCAACTGCCAATGTTGCGACTATTCACGATAAAAAACATACTGTATTCAAATTATGTTCAATATTTTATAATTAAATGGTAATTACACATTTGTATGTGAGACTTTTACTTTCCAGTAACCTTCAAACAATGACGATGCACTTGTACATATCAACATTTGTGACATGGTTGAGGTGACATGACTCCCATGCCCATATGACATAGAGTTGGATGTTGACATTGATATGTAAATTCGATCAGTTTTACATGCATAATATGAGTGTGTTAGGGTGGTTAAAAGATAATGGTTCTGTGAGGGTGGTTAAAAGATAATGGTTCTGTGAGGGTGGTTAAAAGATAAAGGTTCTGTGAGGGTGGTTAAAAGATAAAGGTTCTGTGAGGGTGGTTGAAAGATAATGGTTCTGTGAGGGTGGTTAAAAGATAATGGTTCTGTGAGGGTGGTTAAAAGATAATGGTTCTGTGAGGGTGGTTAAAAGATAGTGGTTCTGTGAGAGTGGTTGAAATATAATGGTTCTGTGAGAGTGGTTAAAAGATAATGGTTCTGTGAGAGTGGTTAAAAGATAATGGTTCTGTGAGAGTGGTTAAAAGATAGTGGTTCTGTGAGAGTGGTTGAAATATAATGGTTCTGTGAGGGTGGTTGAAAGATAATGGTTCTGTGAGATTTAGTATCGTAATGCTGTGTTGACAGATATGTAGAGGTCATATCGGAAGCTGAAGCATTGATTGAATATTAGTTGTCATCGATTGGATATGTTAGCTAAACATAGTTATAAGGAGTTGAGCCTGTGTACTGCATGTAATTTAAGAAAGTAGTAGAAAGAACAAGTTCTCTCTGTGATACGGGTGCTACTATGACTTGTGTCTTTGTGATACGGGTGCTACTATGACTTGTGTCTTTGTGATACGGGTGCTACTATGACTTGTGTCTTTGTGATACGGGTGCTACTATGACTTGTGTCTTTGTGATACGGGTGCTACTATGACTTGTGTCTTTGTGATACGGGTGCTACTATGACTTGTGTCTTTGTGATACGGGTGCTACTATGACTTGTGTCTTTGTGATACGGGTGCTACTATGACTTGTGTCTTTGTGATACGGGTGCTACTATGACTTGTGTCTTTGTGATACGGGTGCTACTATGACTTGTGTCTTTGTGATACGGGTGCTACTATGACTTGTGTCTTTGTGATACGGGTGCTACTATGACTTGTGTCTTTGTGATACGGGTGCTACTATGACTTGTGTCTTTGTGATACGGGTGCTACTATGACTTGTGTCTTTGTGATACGGGTGCTACTATGACTTGTGTCTTTGTGATACGGGTGCTACTATGACTTGTGTCTTTGTGATACGGGTGCTACTATGACTTGTGTCTTTGTGATACGGGTGCTACTATGACTTGTGTCTTTGTGATACGGGTGCTACTATGACTTGTGTCTTTGTGATACGGGTGCTACTATGACTTGTGTCTTTGTGATACGGGTGCTACTATGACTTGTGTCTTTGTGATACGGGTGCTACTATGACTTGTGTCTTTGTGATACGGGTGCTACTATGACTTGTGTCTTTGTGATACGGGTGCTACTATGACTTGTGTCTTTGTGATACGGGTGCTACTATGACTTGTGTCTTTGTGATACGGGTGCTACTATGACTTGTGTCTTTGTGATACGGGTGCTACTATGACTTGTGTTAATATTCACTCTTAACACATAATAAAAACAACCCGTAAAAAACCAAGTTTTTGACTATAAATCCTTTACGTATGAGACGTAACTAAAAGAATGTTCATTATAACACGCAGCGCAAGACCATCCAAAAATACAAAATTGCAGTTGTGTCGTAAAACGTGTTTAATATAATGCGCACCGATCAGGAATAGGTTTATAAAAAGTGTTGTCAGTAAAATACGCACCTTATTGCGCGACAGAAAGGATGTTCAATATAATACGCACCGCGACGCTCTATCTCAAAAAATAGCATGATACATAGGAATAAATAAAAAAATCTTAAAAATCAATAATTTAATTACGGTACATGCGATCGATCTGAAATTTTGATACATTGTTTTTATCATCGGTACGAAACTGCCTGCTAAATTTCAGCTCGCTATCTTGCGAGCAAGTGGGTTAAAAATCGATCAAAAGTTTTGGCGACAAGCAAGCAAGCAAGCAAGGTCGGCCGCAGACACCACGAGTTAATATAAAGGATTTAATAAAAACAACCCGTAAAAAACCAAGTTTTTGACTATAAATCCTTTACGTATGAGACGTAACTAAAAGAATGTTCATTATAACACGCAGCGCAAGACCATCCAAAAATACAAAATTGCAGTTGTGTCGTAAAACGTGTTTAATATAATGCGCACCGATCAGGAATAGGTTTATAAAAAGTGTTGTCAATAAAATACGCACCTTATTGCGCGACAGAAAGGTTGTTCAATATAATACGCACCGCGACGCTCTATCTCAAAAAATAGCATGATACATAGGAATAAAAAAAATAATCTAAAAAATCAATAATTTAATTACGGTACATGCGATCGATCTGAAATTTTGATACATTGTTTTTATCATCGGTACGAAACTGCCTGCAAAATTTCAGCTCGCTATCTTCCGAGCAAGTGGGTTAAAAATCGATCAAAAGTTTTGGCGACAAGCAAGCAAGGTCCGCCGCAGACACCACGAGTTAATATAAAGGATTTAAAAATAAACATAATTTCAGCACTGACCAATGTTTAATTGTGTCACAACAAGGGTTCCCATACCTATGGGCCGTGACCCTCAAGGGTGTCGTCTCACGTTTTCTGAGGGTTCACCAACTTATACAGTAAACTTTTTTTAAAAAGTAGTCACCATAATGCAATTTTTATTTTTAATGCTGCTTTGAATTTAAAATGATTTTAATCCTATATTTGAATTAAAAGGTGAAATCCATTTGTTCCTGATTGTGAATTGAAAACATGACCTTTTATAAAGATAAAGCATATTTAGCAAACATATAAAAAAGCGGAATAGGTTTAATGCGAAACTTCGAGGACAGGAAACAAATATGAACGCATTTCAAGATAATCTCGCGACATTTTTATCAAAGCTCATAAGTTATCGAAAAATAAATTTTGTAAACACTGCCATCTTGAATACAAACACTGCCATCTTTAATACAAACACTGCCATCTTTAATACAAACACTGCCATCTTTAATACAAACACTGCCATCTTGAATACAAATACTGCCATCTTTAATACAAACACTGCCATCTTTAATACAAACACTGCCATCTTTAATACAAACACTGCCATCTTTAATACAAACACTGCCATCTTTAATACAAACACTGCCATCTTTAATACAAACACTGCCATCTTGAATACAAAAAACCTTTGCACTGTGTAAGATGATTCTGACGGTCAAATAAATGAAAATTTGAAAGAGGAGATTACTAGCCGTCTCAAATCCCTTGAAAACTCTCGTCACCCGAAAAAAGTTGGAAACACGACTGTTCCTTATAAAAAACACACCCAAAAATGCAATTGACATGACTCAATAAAGTGTTTGGGACCAAGTATTTAATGTACAATTAACTCACATGTCTTAATATATTAGTTGACTGAAGGAAGTCACCATGACTTACTCTGTTAGTTGACTGAAGGAAGTCACCATGACTTACTCTGTTAGTTGACTTGATAAAGTCCCCATAACTTACTCTGTTAGTTGACTGAAGGAAGTCACCATGACTTACTCTGTTAGTTGACTGAAGGAAGTCCCCATGACTTACTCTGTTAGTTGACTGAAGGAAGTCACCATAACTTACTCTGTTAGTTGATTTGATAAAGTCACCATGACTTACTCTGTTAGTTGACTGAAGGAAGTCACCATGACTTACTCTGTTAGTTGACTTGATAAAGTCACCATGACTTACTCTGTTAGTTGACTTGGATAAAGTCCCAATGACTTACTCTGTTAGTTTGACTCCCAGGTCTCCCGTCTTGTTGTCATCAAACCAAGCTATTTCTTGTCTCAGTACATTTCTGTAGAACGCTAAACGTATTCGAATGACCTGACGCTGAGCGGTCACCATGAACAACGCCATATTGACCGAGGATAACAAGAGGACACTCAGTGCAATACCTGGACAACGAAATGTCAACTGCTTGAGTTCATTACAAGACTAATATCTACAGTCAATCAACAATTTATTGATCAAGTTATTAGTTAAACAGTTCATATGTTTCTTTAACTTTTAATTTTTAAAACTTTCATTATAAGGTTATTCAACTTTTATCTCAACAGATTTACAGTTTTAAAAAAATTATTATCAACTCTCTTTTTGTTTTTTCTTGATAAATGAGGAAATATTTTAGTTGTACTATCAATTATGATTGGGTACTTTATTCAATGTTCAAATGATAAATTTCTTCAATCATTAAAAAATCCAAAATTGTCCTGGTAAAAACACAGCAGGATGTTTTGTAACTCATTTTGTAAAATAATATCCTCACACATTTATTGTACAAGATAACGTTCTGATCATTTTAAAGATAATATTCTAAAATATTTTAAGGAAATAAACTAACACATACTAAGATAATATCCTAAAACCTTTTTTAATTACGTTATTGTTAGACTGAGCTCGTCACTGGGTCACATGTTTTACCTTCTAACTTTAATAGCTGACAATGAAAACGCCATTTGTTTAACCATTGTGTTTACTTACCCAAAGTTGCAAAGAAGATTAACTTCGTTGTATTGAACAAATTCCCTTCTTCTAGGACCAGCTCACATCCTAGGCTGCCATTGGTGTAGGTCTCCATTTCATGACAGTAGAGCCTGATAGAAAATTTCTCAGTAAAACATATGTATGGTGTCATGACGTCATCAAGACAATGAGAGAGAGAGAGGGGGGGGTTGCTGGACACCAAGTAAATCCTTGCAACAAACTGCCGGAAGAAAAAACAACAACAAATATTTCATCATAATAATTTCCGACGTTATGCCAGAGTTTTGACTGGAGATTATTCAAGCTCACAAGTGTAACACCATTAGTTCAATCATTAAACCTGGAAACACTAGATAGAAGAACAAAGTGAAAAGTATTAGAAACTAGATGCCCCGCGGCGTAGCATACGCCGTAGACTTGCTCATGGAGAGTGCAAAGAAAGTGGAGAAAGAACGGACACAAACTACAGCACGAAGAAATCAAGACAACGCGAGTGAACGTCGTTTTGGGGGGGGGGACTGCCAACTAATTGTTGTTTTCGAGACATTTGCAGGAGAAATTCGGTACACCCCTAACTTCTTTGAAGTCAGCTATAAAACGATAATCGGTTTAAAATCGGAGTTACATAATCGTTAATCGGTATTCAAAAAAAATTGAATAAAAAACAATAACAACAACAAAAATAAAACAAACAAACAAATAAGCAAACACGCAATTAACAACACTAAATATGACTAACCCTCGCTAGGGTCGGCCAATCACAGTTTATGTTTAAAGGATGGTGGCATTAAATGGGAGGCGGGTAACAACAACCTCAGTGTGCATGTCTTCACATATACTCGCTATGTTTTATTTACTTGGTGCTGCTTTTTGTGTCTGTAATCTCACCCCCCCCAACCGTTCTTTGCACTGTCTATGATGCACTGTCTGTGGCGTATGCTATGCAATAAAGGGGTAAAAGAACGGGCAAAAGCAGACATTTAAAAAATTTTTTTTTAATCTGCAGCTCTTGGTGTGGCTGATGAGACCAATCCTTGAGTGGCAGTCTCTTCTGCATGACACACACACGAAAGCAGTGGGGCAGTGTTTCCTGGCCTTTCTCCTCGCTCTTTTCCCGACTGCTTCTGCCCTAGTTTGCTCCTCTGCTCTTAGTGATCCTTCTTTCACTATAGCCCGCCACATGGACCTATCCTCTGCCAGGTTTTCCCAGTTTTGTATATCAATGTTGGCTACTTTCATGTCTCTCTTGCATATGTCCACGTATCTGAGACATGGCCGACCAACCGACCTTTTCCCTGTCGCCAGCTCGCTGTAGAGCACATCCTTGGGTATGCGACCACTTTGCATCCTCTTGACGTGTCCAAGCCAACGGAGGCGTCTTTGGCTTAGTATTGCTGCAATACTACTCATGCTTGCTTGAGCCAGGACCTCTGTGTTGGGGACTTTCTCTTGCCATTTGATGTCTAGGATGCGGCGCAGGCATCTGAGGTGGAAGCTATTGAGCCTTCTTTCATGCCTGGTATAGGTGGTCCAAGACTCGCATCCATAGAGGAGTGTGCTCAGTACGCAGGCCTGGTATACCTGCAGCTTAGTCCTTGCTGTGAGTTTGGCATTGGACCAGACTCTTTTGTACAGTCTAGCCATAACAGTTGCTGCCTTCCCTATCCTACTACTTATCTCATCTTCCAGTGAGAGGGTGCTCGAGATGTTTGATCCCAGATAAGTAAAACTGTCAACAGCATCCACGTTGCAGTCGTCAATGGTGATAGTCGGGAGAGAGGCAGCATCCTGTGCCATAATGTTGGTTTTCTTTATACTTATGGTCAGGCCAAACTCTTTGCAGGCAGCGGAGAAGCTGGATACAAGGTTCTGCAGGCCGTCTGCTGTGTGGGATATTAAGGCGGCATCGTCTGCAAATAAGAGCTCACGCAGCAAAATCTTCCTTATTTTGGTCTTGGCTTTAAGTCGGGCAATATTGAATAATCTCCCGTCAGCTCTGGTGTGTATGTATATCCCCTCGCTGTTGTTCTTGAAGGCATACTGGAGTAAGATGGAAAAGAATATTGCGAATAGAGTAGGTGCCAACACGCAGCCTTGCTTTACTCCACTACTTACTGGGAAAGCCTCGGAGGTGGCACCGTTATAGCACACTGTGCCCTGCATGTTTTCGTGGAATTGCTTGATGATGTTAAGCAGATGTGTAGGGCAGCCTATTTTTACTAAGATCTGGAAAAGGCCGCTTCTGCTGACAAGATCAAAAGCTTTAGTTAGGTCGACCAACGCGATGTATAGAGGCATATGTTGCTCCCTGCATTTCTCCTGCAGCTGGCGCAGAGAGAAGATCATGTCTATGGTTGATCTTCCGGCTCGAAAGCCGCACTGCGATTCTGGGAGTACACGCGATGCTAGGGTCTGCAGGCGTGTCAATGCAACTCGGGCGAAGGCCTTTCCAACTATACTGAGGAGAGAGATTCCACGATAGTTGTTGCAGTCACTCTTGTCTCCTTTATTTTTATACAGTGTAACGATGTTGGCATCTTTTAACTCCTGTGGTATCTGCCCCTGTTCCCAGCACAGAGTGAGGAGGTCATGCAAAGGTTGTAAAAGTATTTCTTTTCCACATTTGAGAACTTTTGGTGGAATTCCATCATTACCAGGGGCTTTCCCACAGGCTAGGCAATCTATGGCTCTACTTAGCTCGACCATTGTGGGTAGGCTATCGAGCTCTTCCATGACCGGCAGGTCTGGGATATCGTCCAGGGCAGCAGTTGAGACATGGTTTATAGTTGCGTACAATTCCAGGTAGTGCTCGATCCACCGTTTGAGTTGCTTGTCCCGATCAGTGATAATTTCCCCTGCTTTTGACATTAAGGGTGCTGTCTTGGAGGTCAGAGGGCCTGTTGCTTGTTTTATATTCTCGTACATAGCCTTTGTATCGCCTCTATCAGCAGCTGACTGTATGCTGGAACTTAGATTGATCCAGTACGTGTTAGCGTAGTGGCGAGCTGCCTGCTGGGCATTTTTCTTGGCGCTCTTAAGGGAATGTAGAGTTTCTGGGCAAGGCCTGTCTTTATAGGCTAAAAGAGCCTTTCTTTTTACATCGGTGACATGCTTCATTTCCTCCCAGTGGGCCTCAAACCAGTCTGCACTTTTGCGTTCTCTCTTGCCGAATGACGCAATAGCTGAGCCATATATGGTGTCCCGCAGATGTGACCACTTGGACTCAATAGTGTCTACTGGTGGCATTTGTACAAGAGCTTCTTTTAGTCTCTGGGTGTATTCTGCTGTTCTCTCTGGATTCTTGGTGGAGCAGATGCCTATGCGTGGTTTTCCCTTGTTTTGGTTGCGGTACAATTTCTTTGGCAGTAACCTTACCTTGCTAGCCACTAAGGAGTGATCTGTGTCGCAGTCTGCACTGTGGTAACTGCGTGTGAGGAGGACACTGGCCAGTTGTGTGCGTCTTGTGATGATGAGATCTAGTTGGTGCCAGTGTTTAGAGCGGGGATGCCTCCATGACACTTGGTGGATTGCTTTGAAGTTGAAGAAAGTATTTGTGACACATAGTCCATGTAAGCAGCACATCTCTAGTAATCTCTGCCCATTTTCATTTAGCCTGCCTCTTCCAAAATAACCGAGGCAAGTTGGCCAGGCCATGATATAGATATATATATAGATACATATGACAATAAATTCTAATTTGGAAATACAATGCAAACTTAACCTTATTCAACACCTGATAGACGTAGGGATAAGACACTTTCTTTATTACCTAATGTATACAGCATCTAAGAATACATACAAACAAATTATCGTTCTTCCCACCTGGCATTCGGATGTGAAATGGGTTGCTTGAACAAACCAGGAAAACAAAACACTTTCAACATGCAAAACTATAATAAACATGTAAGACTAGACATAAATTCTGGATAAGCGTAGTCACAGTAATCTCCTGTATAGGAGAGCTCTGTAATATATAAGACAAGATGTATGACAAAATCCTTTTTGTGAGGGTCTCAGCGAGGCGTGAGCTTTATGTCAAAGCATTGCACGTCTCAGCCTCTGTATGACCTTGCACGCCTCTGTACGGCCTTGCATGCCTCGGCCTCTATACGGCCTTGCACGTCTCTGTAAGGCCTTGCACGCCTCGGCCTCTGTACGGCCTTGCACGTCCATGTAAGGCCTTGCACACCTCTGTACGGCCTTGTACGCCTCTGTAAGGCATTGCACGCCTCGGCCTCTGTTCGGCCTAAAAAGTCTCGGCCCCTGTACGGCCTTGCATGCCTTGGCCTCTGTACGGCACTGAATGCACCAAAATGGTCTGACAGGTTCGATTGCATCAAACTTTTGTTTTAATAAGCCATGGAAGTGTAGTGCCAATAATGTTTATCTATTTCAACGAGGCATCAAACAATATTGACTGCATACATTGTTAAATTTATTAAAGTCTAAGTCCAATTTTTCTCATCACCAATTTCGGCTAACAACGAAAAACTCATCAATTGAATCATTTATTTAAATACGAGATAAAAAAAGTCTGTATAAAACCATGTTATTGCTACCTTAACTTGTCCACGTAAATGGAAGCGTCCCTTGCAGTGAGATTCCTCACCTCCCAGAACTCTGGAATCAAATTGAGTTTGTTCTCTAGTAACGCCTGCTCCGTGAACGACCCGATGAAGTAGCTGAATGTGAAGATGTTGAATGTGTGGAGGAGACCGTTGGCGGCAGCACACAGCAGACCAGCGGTCATCATGGCCAGGTCTTTACGGGTGGCGAAGCGAAACTTTGGGGAAAATAAATGATCAGAAGTCAGTTCGATTAGTTTACTAACTACGAGATACACTTACTAAATGCGTGATCAAAATAATTAAAATCTCTATTAATAGACTGATACACAAGTAAACGTTTCGACTAATGCCTTCATTAGAACAAATAACTTACAGAAGAGTTGAGTTTAAATTTACATTATTTAATACAATTGTGAGAAATTAAGGCCCGCGGGCTGCATGCGGCCTGCTACGGTGTTCTTTGCGGCCCGCGAATCCTGCAGTAATATCGAACATATCAATAAATCTATGTTAAAGTTGGATGTTTGTACTTGAACTGAGGCGACATTTGGGTTAGGTGCGGCCCCCTGACGTTTCATATTTTACTAATGAGGCCCTCGCCCTAGCGGCATGGGCGTAGGGAAGGGGGCAAGGGGGGGCATTTGCCCCCCTCTACATTTGAGAATAAAATATTTAATTTATTAAATGCATTAATAAATGTTTTATTTTAACTATTACAGCACTAATTTGTAAGTCTTATTAATTTCTAAGGCTTTTTTCAACCCTTATTTTATACTGATCTTGAATTTAATTGAAAATTGTACCTGTATGGCATTGCCAGTTAAAATATTAAAAAAAAGTGGGATTTTTTTTGCCCCCCCCCCTGGAAAAATTCCTAGCGACGCCCATGCCTAGCGGCCCTCGCCCTAGCGGCCCTCGCCCTAAAATGTTTCCCCACACCTGAAAATACATACTTCATCATGGAAAAGTAATATTTAAGTAAAGATTTTAAAAAAGCAACACGCTGACCTTAATTCTAAAGGAGTATCGTGTCTATATTAACTATCGTTTTTGGAAATATAACATATGACATTTTGTCTGCATTCTGATTCTAAATTAATGTCAGATTAAAGGGCCAGAGTGGATGATACCAATTTTATAATTAAACCAAATATATACTTAGATCAAATATATACTTATACCAAATATAAACTTATACCAAATATATACTTATACCAAATATATACTTATACCAAATATATACTTATATCAAATATATACTTATACCAAATATATACTTATATCAAATATATACTTATACCAAATATATACTTATACCAAATATATACTTATACCAAATATATACTTATACCAAATATATACTTATACCAAATATATACTTATACCAAATAGATACTTATACCAATTATATATTTAAACAAATTATATACTTATGCCAACTATATATTAAATACCTAGATTCATTGGCTAAACAAAGATTCATAGGAGCGTATTAGCTGGGTGGGTAATTATAAAAGTAAACCAGACCGAGATTTCTTGAAAAAAAAAGATATTCCTGCAGAAACCTCTAAGCAGTGGCGTAGCTAGAACTTTTGCCGCCCGGGGCGGTCTCCAATGTGCCGCCCTTTTTAGGGACCGTCCATAAATTACGTCACGCACCTGGGGCGGGGAGGGGAGTCACACACTTGTGACGTTGTGTGACAAGGATGTGTGTTTGAGAAATGTGACGTCACGTCAAAACGCACAACTTTAAATAAAATTTCCACTTAAATATTGAATACTGACACTTTATTTAATGACGTTTACAAAAAGCGCGTGTTACGATATTAGAGTGCAGCCTTGGACTAAAAAAATTCTTAAATGACAAAAATTGGATTTGAAACATGCTTTTTTTTCAAATAGAAAATACGGCTTTATGGTGGTGGGGGGAGGGGGTCAAAACTTTATGACGTCATATTGAAGAAGGGGTATAAGTTTTTGTGACGACGTGTGACGAGGGCGGAGGGGGTGAAAAATCAGCCAAAATCGCGAGACGTCATGGACGGAAAATTAGTCGATTATATGATGGTTTTTATAAATTAATAAACATGAAAAGTAATTGTAATTGAAACGAAGTAAAGGTGGGGAACATCTTTACCATTGCATGCCGTATTTATGTAGGCCTAATCAGTAATTAAAGAGGCCGCATACGATGATATACCTGTAAATACTCAATTATAAAAATACACTATACATTTTTTAAAGGCCACAAGATAGTTACTGAGGTCGCAAGTCCACCTCCTCCTCCCCCCCATCCCCACGAGACAAAACATATTCCACATTTACACAAAAAACAACATTATCAATTACTATTCTTTATTTTATATTAAATAAATGTTTTTTTACAAACAAAGAAATTGTACACATTAGCATGTAATCATATTTATACATTTACTTTTCTAACTTTCATAATAGAAAAAACTTGTATTATGCTATCAAAATTTTAATTATTTGTAATATCTTGTTCTATGGACAATATTGCAAGATTTTGTTGTCTTAAATCGCTCCTTGTGGAACGAAGATAATTTTTATCAATTTCACTTTGGAGAAGCTCCTTTCACAACTAGCGACACTGATAGCAATTGTTGAAACAATTTATAGCAAAATTACAATGTTTGGTACAGAATTTTCCAATCTTACTGTTGAATAAATTTTAATACATCAAGGGGGCCTTCGTTTTTCAAACGTAATGCCTCTTCTTGTAGTCTAGGTACAGCCATAAAAGTCTGGACCCTTTTTCTTTCAATATTGAACTGTTCTTTATCAATGTCAATAAAGTAATGTACATGGTATTATATACGAATATTTTCTTGCAAGGACTTGCTACTCATCAAAGCGTTCTTTTATTTTCTGTTATAATTTCATCCATCGATAAAAACATTTCCAGTTGTACTGCTCGTTCTAAAGATAGAATCACGTCTTCTTAATTTTCCCCACTTATATTTTTTTCTCCTTCTAACTCAGCGCCCAGTTGATATCTCCAACTCTTCACAAATTGTTAGACTGATATAACAGCGTTTTGTATTTGCACATCTCTTTGTTCCATGCAATTGATTTGCATTAATTTTAAAATATGACGGGTTCCCATAAATTGACATAACATAGAAAAGAAAAAGATTGTATTGAATTGAGAAAAATTTTAGAATCTTATCTCGTTTTACTAGTTACTTCTTTAGATATCAATTTTTCCAAGACGCTTGAAATTTTAAAATACGTCTTTTTCGAAATTATGTATGCCTATTGTGGTGTTTATCAACGGAGAAATTTGAATATTTTCATGTTCTTGCCATAAATCTTAATAATTTTCCATAAAATAGACGAATTCCAATTATTTACACATTAGTTTAATTGGATAGGCTTAACATGTTTAATGAATAAACCGTATTATAATGAAAAACACAAATTATGTGTGCTACTTAAATGCAATAAAAACAAAATAAACTTAATTTTTAATAACGTACCTTACAATAATTTTCTGAAAACTCAAACAGTAATATAAATTACCTATATTTTATATAAATTAATAAATTTATAAATGGATCCAAGACTTCCTTTTGGGCAGGGAGCAAACTGTAATAATTAATGGATCTAAATCTGCACCAATAAAGGTTAACTCAGGAGTTCCACAAGGAACTGTGCTAGGTCCCTTACTCTTTTTAATTTATATAAATGATTTACCCAACAACATCTCAACAGGTACAAAAGTTAGGTTATTTGCTGATGATTGTATAATCTATAGAACAATTAAATCAGAACAAGACAGCAAAATTTTACAAAAAGACTTAGATGAATTGATAAAATGGGAAACTAACTGGAGTATGTCTTTCCACCCAGAAAAGTGTCAACTGTTAAGAGTAACAAAGAAAAATAAACAAATAAATTCAAAATATTACATTCATGGAAAAGAACTGACCCAAACTAAAGATGCAAAATACTTAGGAGTCTTAATAAATGAGAAACTATCATGGAATCCCCATGTCAATGAAGTTATTAAAAAATCAAACAAAACCTTAGGCTTTATAAAAAGAAACTTTAACAAATGTAATAGAGATATAAAACTAAAATGCTACCTCACTTTGGTGAGACCTGTACTAGAATATGCATCTTCTGTATGGGACCCATCCACCAAAGAAAACATTGATAAACTAGAACAAATTCAAAAAAGAGCTGCCAGATTCATCACTGGAGAATATTCAAAACTGACAAGAATAACACCATTAGTTAAATCATTAAACCTTGAAACACTAGAGGATAGAAGAACAAAAAGCAAAGTAGTAATCATACATAAAGCAATTAATTCTAATTTAGAAATACAACACAAAGATAACTTAATACAACCCTCAGATAGACATAAGGATAAAAACACCTTCCTTATTCCGTATGCAAGAACAAACACATACAAGTTTTCCTTCTTCCCGTCCGGAATTCGGGCGTGGAATGGGTTGCCTGAAGAATCCAGGAAAACCAACACTTTATCAGCATTTAAATCTCTAATAAAAATGCAGGACTAAACACAAACCATAGATAAGCGTAGGACGCAATAATCTTTTGTATAGAAGGAGCGTCTGTAAACGGATAAGATAAGATATAAATTAATACTTGCAAGTTAAAAACAATATTTGAACCACCATGAATTGTAGGTACTTGTTCGCGCATCATTCTACGAATGTCGAAATTGCACGCAAAAACCATCATGGCGATATTAATAGCAGAATATTGGGCCAAGTGGTTTAAATTATGTGTTTTTTGTGTGTGTAGTTTTCTTATAAAAGCGTCATCTTCTTGTACCGTATAGCGCTTAATTTTCCAAACAAATCGATACCTTTTTTGAGTGATTTTAAATTTTTGAACGGTTTTGCGTTAGTTATGACATCCACACATCCACTATGTAATCAAACAAATGTTGTGGGAATCTGTTAATTAGGAACAGAAATTTCGAATGTTTTTGTTTCACCTTGGTTTCCTACCTTCAAAAGAAAAAGGGTGGTTGTTGGAATAGGTTGCACTTTTCAAATGCCCACTCATGCCGCCCCTAAATGTGTGCCGCCCGGGGCGGACCGCCCCCACCACCCCCCTCTAGCTACGCCACTGCCTCAAAGCCAGGGTCAGATTCTCTCGAAGCTCACTCAGTATTTTAGATATAGACTAAAAAGTATATTCAAGATTGAAAAATATATTCTTGGATTGCCAGATTCAATCCTCATTGATATCTGTGTACAGAGATGGTAGTGGTTCAGTCACATAACACACCTATGGCGGATTAAGGGGGGGGGCTGAACGGGCTAAAGCCAGGGGCCCCCGATGATTTAGGGCCCCCAAACTTAGCATATTTTATAATAAATGTGGACAAATGTATACATGAATTGCTGAAAATATGATAAATTAATAAAATCTCATCTATTAAAATGATCTCTTTTCCCACACGATAGTCTTAGCAGTCAAAAAACCTGATTTGATAGGCTGAATAACAGAAATTGTTAAAGAATAATATATATATATATATTAAATTGACAACTCTAAATGAGCTCTCGTGGCCAAATGTAAAGTACTATGACTTGTGGTGCAAGCGGTGTCGGGTTCGATCCCCGGGTGGGGTGTGAATTTTATTTTTCATGTGTTTTTTAATTTTATAAATTGTCTTATACACTCAATTTTAGGATACCGGCAAAAAGTTATTTCTTCGAATTCGGGTTTTTTCATGAATAATCATTCTGGATGAATATTTACAAGTTACAGTCTTATATTAGCTGCTAGCAATCATTTTATCTAAATGCAAAACTGGCTAGATAGGGCCCCAGTTTGAATTGCAGTCAGGGGCCCCGTGCAGTCTTAATCCGCCCCTGGCATACCCAGCGTGGTTTATTGAGATAAAATATTGCTCCCCGCTAACAAAATAATTTCCCTGGTCACGTGGCCCCTATATGGTTGTAAAGTCATTGTCATGCCATTCATTTTCAATTACGTAAATCGGACAGTTTAATTACGCTTATCTGCTGGTAGGCTAAATGAGTTTGACTAATTAAATTGAATTGATTATGTCGAAAAATTGATTTAAAAAATTTTGATACTAAAAAGTAGAAAATAAAAATATTTAAAACATCTTTTTTTAAAAGGACACGCTTTTATTTACATATAGAAAGTGCACTAAAAAGAAGAAAATAAAATTTTTATATGATAACATTTTCTATGACTGAACCTATCCACTGCACATAAAAGCGTGGGGCGCTCATCACAACTCTCTATCATGTACAAGGCTGCGAAACATAAATACACATTTGTATGAATTAAAAAAATTTAATATTAAAAGTTTCAAAACTTTGATGATAATTCATATACATGCTACTATCATATTAATTAGAAATATTTATCTATATGTAAAAGAACAGTTGCAAAGAGAAATGAATTGTGATTTAATATGACTAAAAACGTGGGGCGGGCGTTTGGTATAAAAATTAAAGATTTCTAATTTAGAAGGCAAAAGAGAGATCTATAAGTGAGATAATGAGTGAACCGCATATGTTAAACCTCATAAGCGCCCGCCCAACGTTTTTAGTCATATTAAATCGAAGTACTTGAACTAATAAGTTTTAACTTATTTTCTTCTTTTTAGTCCGCTTATAAAAACGTGTTGTTTTTTTTTAAATCTTTTTTTACTTCTATTTTTATCCTTATGTCTATCTGAGGGTTGTATTAAGTTATCTTTGTGTTGTATTTCTAAATTAGAGTTAATTGCTTTATGTATGACTATCAAAATACCCCCGCTTGGCTGCGGAAATTAGTATTTCAGTTACGTTGAGAATCCGCGAAACACAAATTCAAAACACCAATTGATTTCAATCTGGATCATGATGACTGACATATATTAACTTCACCGTCTTGTCTGTCTGTCTGTCCTAGTCCCGCAGAAAAACAAAAGCGAAAAGTAAAAAATGACACACTTCCCGCGATCCTATCGAGCTGATAATTTAATTTTTTTTGTCTGCTACCATTGCGGGAGGGTACTCAACAACTTCCCAAAGTTTCATGCTCCTACCTACAAGGGAAGTTATATATTTAATGATGAGTCTGTTTTATATAGCTCATTTTAGAAAAAAACTACATTTTGGCCCCCGGCCCCCTAGTGAATGATAATTTTACATTTGTTTTGATTGTTACCATTGCGGAAGTGTACTTAACAGCTCTCCAAAGTTTCATGCTGCTACCAACACGAGACATTGGAGAATTAGTGATGAGTCAGTTTTTTTATATAAGAAAAAAACTACATTTGGGCCCCCGGCCCCCAGTAAGTGATAATTTATATAATTTTTTAACCTGTTACCATCGCAGAATGTTACTTAACAACTACTCAAACTTTCATGCTTCTTCATACACAGGAAATAGGAGAATTAGTTATTTCAGTTTTTATATAGCTCATATAAGGAAAAAAACTACATTTGGGCCCCTGGAAGTGAAAATTTAAATATTTTTTCGCCTGTTACCATCGCGGAAGTGTACTCAACAACTTCCCAAAGTTTCATGCTATTTAAATTTTTTTCTCCCGTTGCTATCGCTGGTTTGTACTCAACAACTTTACAAAGTTACATGCTTTTGCCTACTCGAGAAATGAGAAAATTAGTGATTTCATATTTTATATAGTCCATATAAGTAAAAAGAGTGTTTTTGGGCCCCGGGCCCCAACAGTGTGAATTTTAAAATTCTTATTCGCCAATTATCGTCGAGAGAGTGTACTCAGCAAGTTCCCAAAGTTTCATGCTAATACCTACACGGGAAGTTGGAGAATTAGTGATCAGTCAGTTTTTTATATAAGAAAAAAACTACATTTGGGCCCCCGGACCCCATTAATTGTTATTTTAAATATTTTTTTATCTTGTTACCATCGCGGAAGTGTGCTTATCAACTACCCAGTGTTTCATGCTTCTGCCTACACGGGAAATAGGAGAATTAGTGATTTTTAGTTTTTATATAGCTCATATAAGGAAGAAACTTCGTTTGGGCCCCCGGCCCCCGGAAGTGATAATTTAAATATTTTTTCTCTACTCGGGAAATAGGAGAATTGGTGATTTTCAAATTTTATATAGGCCATAAAAGGAAAAAAACGTTTTTGGACCCCCGGCCCCAATGAGTGTTAATTTTAAAATTCTTTTACGCCAATTTTCGTCGCGAGAGGCTACTCAACAATTTCCCAAAGTTTCATGCTTCTACCTACACGGGAAGTTGGAGAATTAGTGATGAATGAGTGAGTGAGTGAGTCAGGGCTTTGCTTTTTATTATTATAGATTACTACTTTACTCTTGGTTCTTCTATCCTCTAGTGTTTCAAGGTTTAATGATTATACTAATGGTGCTATTCTTGGCAGTTTTGGATATTCTCCAGAAATGAATCTGGCAGCTCTTTTTTGGGTTTGTTCTAGTTTATCAATGTTTTCTTTGGTGGATGGGTCCCATACAGAAGATGCATATTCTAGTACAGGTCTCACCAAAGTGAGATAGCATTTTAGTTTTATATCTTTATTACATTTGTAAATGTTTCTTTTTATAAAGCCTAAGGTTTTGTTTGATTTTTTTAATAACTTCATTGACATGGGGATTCCATGATAATTTCTCATTTATTATGACTCCTAAGTATTTTGCATCTTTAGTTTGGGTTAGTTCCTTTCCATGAATGAAATATTTTGAATTTATTTTTTCTTTTTCGTTGTTACTCTTAATAGTTGACACTTTTCTGGGTGGAAACTCATACTCCAGTTAGTTTCCCATTTTATGATTTTCATCTAGGTCTTTTTGTAAAATTATGCTATCTTGTTATACATATATGAAAAGTTCATTTTAAATTGAAAACGAAATCACGGATACATAATTAAACAAGTAATAAAAACTCGAATGAGTATTTAAACGCAGCTACCAACAAAGAATTTCCGATTTTTATATTCAAGGAAAATCATTCTAGATTACAATAAAAGTCATTTCAAATGGGTAATTCTGAATCTTAAAGTTAGCAGAATATGACGTTATATCCCTTCACACAATATCACACCAAGAATGAGTCAATATAATGCGCACCACGCACCAATCTAACATTGGCATTCACAAAGCTGGAAAACCCCATTAACATTAACTATCATTCTAGATTACATCAAAAGTCATTTCAAATCAATAATTCTGAAAGTAAACAAAACAATTGCTTTCTTCAAATTGCTGCTAAAATTTCGGGAGTCGAACGAAAAGAGATTTTTGAAAAAACCCATCTCCAAGTTTGTTCTAAATATTATGAGCTATCGTTTGGAGTTTGTTCCAACCCGATAGCTGTTATGAGTGCAGAGAAATTGACAAAATACTTATATTTTTTCGGGTTTTTTGGATTTTCCAGGAAATCCAGTAAACTTTTCCGGTACTTTTTTTGGCCGTTGCACATCCTTGGGACCTCCATATTTGCAAAAGACCCGAACCCTCTATCTGGTGTGGTTCAGGAGAAGTTGCATGTGCAAGCTCGAAAAGTGCACAGAAATTTCAAATTTATAAACGCAATTCCCAAGGGAAATTGCGTTAAAAAATAAATAAGACATATTTTGTAGCACTTCTGCGTCTGCTTCTTGGTTTTTTTTACTACATATAAAAAATAATAAATACATTTGTCAAAACGATAGAAACAGGCTTACATTTTTTTAATTAATAAATGTGTCTTATTTTTCCCTGTCTCTCTTATAGTCACATATTCCAATGTTAATTCCTTCAAATAATTCGGCGCTGATCCTTTTATAGTGTAGAATGTGTAGATGGACAATCGCTTTGAACAAATACTACGACATCATGACTCCTTATAAATTTCATCAAATAGAATGGGACTGAGATAAAGCTTTTAGGCAAAATACAAAATACACAAACAAATTGTGCAATGAAAACAATAAATTTGAGCTTTATTTTTAAGTTAACATAAAATACGTGGACTGACGTGTTAATTTAAAAATAAAGCTCAAATTTATTGTTTTCATGGCACAAAATTTTGTGTATTTTGTCTATATATATAAAAATCAAAGTATGTCTGTGTGTGTGTGTGTGTGTGTGTGCGTGCGTGTGTGTGTGTGTGTGTGTGTGTGTGTGTGTGTGCGCATGTCCTTTATAGCTGACTAAACTTTTCATCCGATCGTCATGAAATTTTTGGAGAATGTTGATGTTGAGTACCTACCTGGGATGGTAACTTGCAACTTTTTTTCTAAATTTAACACTCATGGGGCACCGGGGGCCCATAATGTCATTTGTTGCTTATATGAGCTATATAAAAATTAGTTTAAGCGCTTGCTACTGTGTAAATTTTTGGATCTTAACAAAACTTTGTATATAACAACTTGATAGCCAATATTAAAATACCATAGGGCACTGAACTCCTATAAGTCATTCCTTTGGGGCTGGGGGCCCCTAAAAGTTCCATTTCTTAAACGTTTAAGATTTTATTCACAATTCAGTTATTAACAATCTTGACAAATAATGGCAAATGTATCCATTATTATACAAATTGAAATTAACAGTTGTTTTGAACTTTATATTTTGCACTGAATGGGCCCTGGGACCCTTAATGTCTTTTTTGATATATATAAGCTATATAAAAATTAATTATTGTGTTAGCTACTGAGTAAATGAATGGATCTTAACCAAAATTTGAATACAAAAACTTGGTAGCCCATATTAAAATACTATGGGGCACAGAACTTCAAATGTCCATTCCTTCGGTACCGCGGGCCCCAAATTTATTTTCTTCGTATATGTATAAGATATTTTTTCACATTAAATTTTTCACGATCTTGAGGAATACATTTTTGAGGAAACTGAATTAAAATGAACAGGTTTTTGAAATTAACATCTTTCAACGAAAGGGCACAGGGGACCCTAAATGTCGTGTTTTTTTCCTTATATTAGCTGTATAAAAATTAGTATTAGCGTAAACTACTGAGAAAATTAATGAATCTTGACCCATTTTAGTATATAAAAACTCAAGGGTCTATATTTTATTACAATAGGGCACTGAACTCCTAATTTTCACTCCCTCAGGGCTGGGGGCCCAAACTGTCTTTTTAAGTAAATGTTTAATATTTTATCGTCCATTCAATTTTTAACAATATTGAGAATTATAAATAAATGTATGTATTTTGAAATTTATTCAAATGAACATATGTTTTGCACTTTATTTCTTGCAATAATTGGGCCCTGGGGCACTTAATGTCCCTTTTTTGCTTATACGAGCTTTATAAAGAAATTATTCTATGCGTTAGCTACTGAGTAAATGATTGGATCTTAACCAAATTTTGTATACAAAAACTTGGTAGCCCATATTAAAATACTTAAGGTTTCTGAACTTTTTATGTCAATTTCTTCGGGGTAGGGGGCCCCAAATGTCTTTTTTTCATATATGTTTAAGATATTTTTGCCATTCACTTTTTAACGATCTTGATAAATATATCCCTGATGAAACTGAATTAAAATGAAAAGGTTTTTGAAATAGACATCTCACACCGAATAGGCCCAGGCCCCCTTTATGTCGTTTTATTTCACTATATCTCTATATTTATAATCAAAGTATGTCTGTGGGTGTGTGTGCATGTCCTTTATATTTATAGCTGACTAAACCATTCACCCGATCGTCATGAACCTATTCGAGACTGTTTAGTATGCTCCCGGTATAATAACTGGCTACTTTTTTTTCGAAATTTAACACTCATGGGGCTCCGGGGGCTCATAATGTCATATTTTACTTATACGAGCTATATAAAAATTAGTTTAAGCGTTATCTACTGAGCAAATGAATAGATCGTAGCCAAACTTTGTATACAAAAACTTGGTAGCCCATATTATAATACTATCGGGCAATTGACTCTTAATGGCCACTCCTTTGGGGCTGGGGGCACAAAATACCTTTTTACTTAAACTTTTAATATTTTATTCCTCAATTCAATTATTAAAAAACTTGACAAATAATGGTAAATGTATCCAATATTATTCATATTGAAATGAACTTGATTCTGAACTTCATATCTTGCCCTGAATGGGCACCGGGGCCCTTAATTTCGTTTTTAGCTTATATGAGCTATATAAATATTAGTTTATGGCGTTAGCTACTTAGTAAATGAATAGATCTTCACCAAACTTTGTATACAAAAACTTGTTAGCCCATATTAAGATATTTTTCCTATTCAATTTTTTAAGATCTTGAGAAATATATCAACAATAAAACTGAATTAAAATGAACAGGATTTTGAAGTTGACCTCTTGCACCGGATGGGCCGGGGGCCCCTTAATGTAATTTCCCCCCATTATTAGCTGTATAACAAGTAGTTTAAGCGTTACATAATAAGAAAATAACTGAATTTTGACCAAACTTAGTATATAAAAACTTAAGAGACTATATTACTATAGTGCACTGAGCTCCTAAAGTCCATTCCCTCGGAGCTGGGGGCCCAAATGTCTTTTTACTGAACTTTAATCATTGTATTCCCTATCCAATTTTACACGACATTGAGGAATATAGCTTGAGTACAATGGCAATAAAAAAAACTATATTATCACTCATTTTCAGGCCAGGGCCCTTAATAAAGTTCCTTCTTTTGTACGCTATTTAATTATTAATTTATTTATCCGTTTGCTATGACACTTGGAATTTGTTCCACTCTTCCGCGAAGGTTTCTGCATAATTGTTTTTAAACATAACACTCATTGGTTTCTTTAAATTTATTCATTTTTACTGAGATCGTTGCAACGCATGACGGGTCTGCTAGTATTTTATAAATTGCATCAATGGCACCAAAATGATCTACTAAATTGGCGTATGAATCTCCAGAAAAGCTCACATACTCTGAAAGTAAGAGTTGCAATAATTGAGTTCCATAATTCGCCTACAACGATCCTGTTAATATGTTGCAGTTTCTTTCAGTAACAAAAAGCGTTATAGTGACTTTCCTAACAAATACATTGCACTTCGAATACTTCTGACTCTTCCTGTCAATTTGGCTTCCGAAGAAAGAAGCTTTTTTAAAACAAAACTTATTAAAACCTATATGCGATAAACAATGATTCACGATCTGCTAAGTAACTTAGCTATTTTGTCTATTAAGAATGATGTTTCTAAGGATCCTGACAATATTGAACTTACCAGTATTTCAGATCTTGCCGCCGCGAAAGCTCGCGAGATTTGCTTGTAAGTTGTAAAAACAAGGTGGAAGTAGAAGATACAACTAAACCAACGCTAGTGTACATAGTTTATATTGTTAATAATATACTAGATGTAAAAACTGTCAATTAGCATACCAAAACAAAACATTTTTATTATTTGCATCTTTTTTTTTAAATTTAGGATCTTAAATTTAAATGAATCCGTTGAGAAAGGGCGGCCTCTACGGGGCTCGGGGCTTGGGGCTCGACGGACGAATAGGGCCACGGACCTGACCGCGACCCGAAACCGACAACTCCTGGCAAGCAATGCCGAAGTCCGTTATGTTAGGTGTTAAGTGCTAGTCACATATGATTACAGTCGCTGTACGGATCTTAGGCAAAGCATCTAGATGCAATGCCGATGATTAAAACCAAAGTACCCGTTGAGGGTCGGGTAACTCTGAAGCGACCGTTTCGTCCCCCTCATGTTTTAATAGCAACGCTATTGAGCGGTGCTGGTTTAGGGACCAGGAGCGCCAGTACGGATTAGCAAAAAGTACCGCGAAGAACGCAGCGGACGCCAGCTGTGAGGAAACCTTCCAGTGGGGGTAACACCCAAGGTAGGTCATTGATGATCCCCCGCTTAGCGGCGGTCCTAACCATGGAGACTTGTGTGCTTTGCCGGGGATGGTGCCAAAGTGGTAGCGGGTCGTAGTAGGGAATTCCACCCCTCCTTGTGAGGCCAATTTAGTGGGAGGCATTTTCGACTTTCTGTCCTGGATGCCCAGGTGGCCGCTTAAGAAGCGACCGCTCCGGGAGTGGGGGGAGGGGGGGTTTTCAGCTGTTACTTCCTCTAAGTCTTGACAATATTAACACTTTATAGAGATGAGACCTTAAGTCTTGACAATATTAACACTTTATAGAGATGAGACCTTAAGTCTTGACAATATTAACACTTTATAGAGATGAGACCTTAAGTCTTGACAATATTAACACTTTATAGAGATGAGACCTTAAGTCTTGACAATATTAACGCTTTATAGGGATGAGACCCTAAGTCTTGACAATATTAACATTTTATAGAGATGCGACCTTAAGTAGTGACAACATTAACACTTTTTAGAGATGAGATCTTAAGTCTTGACAATATTAACACTATATAGAGATTAGACATTAAGTCTTGACAATATTAACACTTTATAGAGATGAGACGTTAAGTCTTGACAATACAAACACTTTATAGAGATGAGATCTTAAGTCTGTACAATATTAACACTTTATAGACATGAAACCTTAAGTCTTGACAATATTAACACTTTATAGAGATGAGACATTAACTCTCAAATGTTCTTGAGTTTTGCCCCTTTTTTCCACCTGATTTAGGTAGTTACAGGAATTAATTTTTTTTTAAATGAATAAAACCACAAATAATGGCATGTTATACATTTTTGTGTTCACAATTGACTTATCTATCTATTGATAGCAAATTTAACTCTATTGTGGTAATGTAGCTTGAAAATTAATTTTTTTAATGAATTTTTTTCATTTAAATTTTATACAGAAAATCACAACATGTCACAAACTGTATGAAGGAAAAAAATAAGTGATTGGAGCAAGCATAAAATCTTTATTATAGCCATCAACAGTGTCCATTTCTACATGGCATATCAAAAATTCAAAGCATTTTGCTCATATTTAAAAAATTTAGACTATTTTTAAATGAGCATCCTTAAATTCATAAAATAGAGCTATTTTTTCCTTTATATTACAAAGATTATAAATTTTAGCATGGAATAATTCTATAACTAAGCCTTTATTGTCAGAACATAACAAAATATTTTTATAATCATTATTAGCCTTAAAAATCATTTTCCATTTGATAAAAAATGTTGAAAACTATTAATTATGATATAAAATAAGACAATTTATCTGCAAATGATAACAAGAACAAATTTAATTTAAAAACACACTTTAGTGAACATTTCTTTCTTAGTTCATATTCTTAAAATAAGTTAATAATAGTAATATATTTAAGTCTTATTTTGTAAAATTTTATTCGGTTATGAGTGTTATAGGGTTACGAGTGGTCGGCCGAATATATTTTACTAATTATATCTTTCTTCTTTCTTACCGTTGTCATTCTTTCCTCAGTTGAAATGTTGGGTCTAGAAAGATATAGTTTCATTCACTTTCATCTACAACCATTGGAACATATATATCACTTCCATGATTTTTTGTTCACCTCAATATTCCTTTTTGAACATTTCAGAAATATAAAATTTAAAGCAAAGTTTAAAATTTGAACTGTCTTGCACATAATCCTTTGAATAATAATAGTTCATTCCATTATCTAAATGCACTAGTCCCATGTTCCTTAGCATTAGCATGTCCATGATAAGATGAAATGAGTTTCTGAACATTGTTGACTTAGGGAGGTGCATGGTAGCAACAATTATATAGGCATAGCTTCGAAGAGTCTCCAGCAGTAAGTCTGCGAATCCGAATAGCAACTTGAAACATGAAAGAGAAGTCCATATTTCTTTCCATCATTTCTGATGGTTGATTCAGCAAAAGGCACACCATAAGTTGACTCAGGGACATAGACAATGGGTGGTTGTTTAGACCTGTAATCAGGAACATGCTTGGGATGGTCTGAGGTCCCAATCTACAGAGCCATAACTGTACCTGTGAAATAAAAATATTAGGAAAAACATTAGAAATAGGCTTGTAAAAAGCAGTTATAAAATTTAACACATTTTATTAAAGTACACTATTCATGACTATTCAATTCTGAAGATAATCTAGAATGATTATAAGCTTATTACCAAGCAGAATGTGAGGTAAATTGTAAAATACTGATGCCACCTTACAGTGTAACCAGGGTAAACAAAGTCAAATGTAATTTATTATGGACTTGGGGAAAAAATAATAATAAAATACATACTTCATATAAAATAAAAAGAAAGACAAATATACGTGCTAAAATGAATTTCCTTTATTTATAGATGTCTCATAGCTACTTAATATATCAATAGATTTAGTAAAATCAATTTTTTTTGTTAAAAAATTGGCGATGTGGATAACTTTGTAACAAAGGAAAAATACATACCTTCGATAGTCAACTTGTCCATCGATGAAAATAAATAAATTCTCAGTACTAATACTTTGATTTTTATTCCATTGAATAGAAATAACTTGTCAGCTACGAATATAAGCGATTTCTTCGCTAAATGATGAATCGTTCGCTATAATTGTAAAAAATTGCGGCCGACTTGTCTCAGTAAAATTAACAAGAATTTCACAATGGCGAACGAAAATAGCGTTCCGGTAAATCAAAAACACGAGGGTCGGGCAAAATTTTTTTTAAATTTTAATTAAAAATTAATGTCTGAAATTGTATTTTTTCCTAATTTTATTCAATTATTTAGGGATACATTTTAAAAATAACATTAGAATGTAAAAAGGTGAAGAAAATATAAAAAATTAAACTGTCGACCACCAGTGACAGAAAAGTCAAGGTTACGTCCTTTGAGAGTTAACTTTTGACAATATTAACACTTTATAGAGATGAAAGCTTAAGTTTTGAGAATTTTAAAACTTTATAATGATGAAACCTTAAGTTTTGACAATATTAACACTTTATAGAGATGAGACCTTAAGTTTTGACAATATAAACACTTTATTGAGACGTATGCATACCCTCATGATGTTGACGATTCATTTTAACTTACATACGTCAAAGAAAAGATATTAGAAACAGATGAGAGACAGAGAGAGAGAGAGAGAGAGAGAGAGAGAGAGAGAGAGAGAGAGAGAGAGAGAGAGAGAGAGAGAGAGAGAGAGAGAGAGAGAGAGAGAGAGAGAGATTGAGTTGGGACTAGAAAAGGAGATTTAAAATGGAAGAAGGAAAGATAGAGAATGTGGAGGACAGTTAGAAAGGGGAATTGATAGAGTGAAGACGGAAATAAGGAGGAAGGGAGAGAAATAAAAATAAACTGGTAGACATTGGGGATGAGAGAGAAGTTTCAATGAAACATTTCACTTATTAATTTTAAGATGATGTGACGTCATACCAATTGAAGACAACTCCTGACTTCCCCGTCTCTGTTTTCCCCTTGAGGACGTTTGATGGCCTTGATTTTATCAATAAGTCTGAGCTTTTCCAGATTTTTGCTTTCCAAAAAATGTCCATTTGCTAAATGAACCCAAAAAAAAATCATGTGACGTTAAACAGTGCGTTGGCTTAATATAATTTTTAATAATTAAAAATGTAAATGATAATTAACAACCAGAAATATAGATAACTAGATACGATCCGCGGCGTAGCATACGCCGCAGACTTGCTCATCATAGATAGTGCAAAGAACGGGGGGAGGAGAACTGACACAAACAAGAACTTGAAGAAATGAAAACAAAGCTAGTAAACGTCGGAGGAAATGGAATCACCGACGCATTGTTGGTCTCGAGACATGCGCACTACGGTTGTTGTTACTTGCCCCGCCCCACCATTTACTACCATCCCTTGCCAACCATAAACTGTGATTGGCCGACCCTAGCGAGGATCAGCCATGTTCGCAAAAAAGGGGGAAAGAACGGGCACAAACATTTTTTAAAAATAAAAAAATAATGTTTCCACTGGAAACCCAGGACCTTCCGCGTGTTAAGCGGATGTAATAACCACTACACTACGAAATGCATGTTATTCTGTGAGGGAACAACGAAAGTGAACGCAAGAAGCAATGTTGTTCTCAACGACTCCCCTCACTCCACCACCTTTGCTTAACAACAATAAACAGATTGGTCGACCACAGCGAGGGTCATTCCTCATGCTTATTTGCACATACTGGCTCTTGATTTGGTGAATTATAAATATAGATAGATAATTAACATTAACAATTAGAAATGTATATTTTGTAAATTATCACATGCGTGCAATTTGAATAAATAAAGTCAAGCGTCAAGAACTGCTTATTTCAATAGATGAAAACCAAGGGTTTTGTTGTTCTTATCCTCCCTTGTATTAAAACTCAATAAAATACTAACTCTCCCACATAAAGGGTGTGAACATGACAACAAACCAACCACTGACACACCCTGTGGGTGTTAGCACCACAGATTAGGAACCACTGCTACAAGCACAGGGGCCGTCCATAAATGACGTCACGCGCTTTTGGCCGATTTTTAAATAATATTTTTAAAATGTATTTTTTTAAAAATCCCCCAATTGACTGACGGGCATCCCGTAAGAAAGAGGTCGGCGAACAGGGGTAAATTACCTGGTGGTCGGACACTTCGACCCCGGACGATTCGACCCCGGACGGTTCGACCCTGCCAGTTCGACCACAGGACGGTTCGACCCCAGGACGTTTCGACCCCGGTCGGTTCTACCCCGGACGATTCGACCCCGGGCGATTCGACCCCGGACAGTTCGACCACAGGACGCTTCGACCCCAGGGTGTTTCGACCCCGGACGTTTCGACCCTCTCGTTTCTCCATTGTGAAATGATTTTATTTATTCTTTGTTTTTTTTAATAAAAATATTTTTTTAAAAATATTTTAAAAAATTAATTTGTTGGTATATTATCCATTAAATTTTAAAAATGATTATATTTAAGTCGATTAAAGGTTTTCACCGTGATAACAAAAACAAACGAAAGTCAATTTTTTATTTCTTATTTTTTTTAAAATATATTTTTTAAATTTATTTTTTTAAATTTTTTTTTAAAAGTGTCGACATGCTAAACGCAGACGCTGAAACAATAACAAACCCGCGCCCTTGCATTCATTTCTGTTTCTTGTGTTGTTTAACACGTACATACCTCCCTAGCAGAAATACTGATTTTAATAAGACGTACAAAGTTGTCAGTATTTAAAGTTCATCAAATTCAATAGTTAATACCACCCCCTAGAAGACAATAACATTCAAGCTGCTAGACCCGTATGACCGGACTGAACGTTACGTTGTTATTTACATTTCCTCCGAGGGTTTCATAAGCCGGTGTTACGAAGGCTATACTCAGTGACCACCACAGCAAGCCGTGTGCTGGCGATGGGTAAATATAGTAAGTGGGGGCAGAGAGAATGTAGGCACCTTTAGAAAGGACTGTCTGACCACATTGCCTTTGTTTTGTCCGATTACATCGGACGGGCGGGGGGGGGGTGGAGTTGGATTGGTTTGGAAAGACTTTCTACCTCAGAGGAATGACGCATTTATCACAATCATGAATTCGCGTTGAATATTGACTGGTTGTCAATAACAATTTCAAACTGTATTTAATTTTTAATGGATAATAAATTTAAGCTAAATTACTTTTAGTAAATGGATAACATGTAAACATGTTTATACCAAAAATTACTTTTAAAAATAATACATTTTAAAAAGTATATTAAAAAATATATTTAAAAAATATACGGTGTAGATACGAAGGGGTCGAAAGTCTCGGGGTCGAAACACCCTGTGGTCGAAACGTCCTGTGGTCGAACTGTCCGGGGTCGAATCGCCCGGGGTCGAATCGTCCGGGGTTGAACCGTCCGTGGTCGAACCGACCGGGGTCGAAACGTCCTGGGGTCGAACCGTCCTGTGGTCGAACTGGCAGGGTCGAAACGTCCGGGGTCGAAGTGTCCGTAATTCAATTACCTCATCTGGGGTCAAAAGGGAATTCTTGGGGGTAATGCAGACTCATTTGGGACATATAACATCCACTACAATCCACTAGATATATTAAAATACGTCATGTGTACGTGAACATATGCCCATTATTGAACCGGTTCCTTCCAGAAAATGCATTTTTAAAAATTTGACAACTATGTAGATTTCTTACCTACGTACTATACGAAGACACCTAAATCCACCCTACTTTCATTTATATTGACACGAGTGACAATAATCTTAATCCACATGATTTGACTGTATCGAGTATCCTTTCTGTGATATTTAAAATTAATGCCTTAAAAACTGAAATAAGAAGAAAAGTTGTTTTGTGCTCCTCTCGAATTGCGATGTCAAGAATTTTGATGCATTAAATAACGTTAATGAATACTTGACAACTTTTAAATAGGCTCATTTATCATTATATCTAGAATGGCCAGGGACGTTTGACCAAAAACCAATCGAACAATTATATCAAACTTAAAACGTTTATAATTATATCAAATAAATTCCCTCCCCTCCCCATCCCCCTTTAAAGAAAAATGATATTCCGTGTCGTTTTGATTTAAAATATATACACATAATCCTATTCAGATCATTTTTAGACACTTCTCATGCTTGTAAAACTCACGATTAGCATTTTTTTGGGAGGGGGGGGGGCTAACAATTATCCCCCAAACCCCGAGTCATGTGAGCAGTACGTAGAGTCTGGGGGGGGGGTAACGCACACATAAACTTGTATATTTTGGGGTAACGGGCAAAAAATTTCGCCGACGGAGCTGCGGTTACATCACAAATGCTTTGATGTCAACATCAAACGACACAGAGTAACAATTTCATACGTTATCTTGTGAGTTCTAAAACCTAAGGATTATAATTAGATTTAATTTTCGTCTCTTGATAGCTTACGTCAACCAGCGTCTGATGGCCTACCGACCGGCACATTGAGAAGCTCTGATTTAACCAAATTTTTCAGTGGAAGTTTTATTTAAAGTTACCCTTTTGATGTGACGTCACATTTCTTCATCCCCCCTCCCTCCCCCTCGTCACGCATCGTCACAAAAGTGTGACCCCGCCCCCTCTAGGAGCGTGACGTCATTTATGGACGGCCCCACACTGCATTATACCACGTTGACATGACACTATTTTATCACTTGGCACTATCACAATTACATGATACTATTTTATCACTTGGCACTATCACAATTACATGATACTATTTTATCACTTGGCACTATCACAATTACATGTACTATTTTATCACTTGGCACTATCACAATTACATGATACTATTTTATCACTTGGCACTATCACAATTACATGATACTATTTTATCACTTGGCACTATCACAATTACATGATACTATTTTATCACTTGGCACTATCACAATTACATGATACTATTTTATCACTTGGCACTATCACAATTACATGACACTATTTTATCACTTGGCACTATCACAATTACATGATACTATTTTATCACTTGGCACTATCACAATTACATGATACTATTTTATCACTTGGCACTATCATAATTACATGATACTATTTATCACTTGGCACTATCACAATTACATGATAATATTTTATCACTTGGCACTATCACAATTACATGATACTATTTTATCACTTGGCACTATCACAATTACATGATACTATTTTATCACTTGGCACTATCACAATTACATGATACTATTTTATCACTTGGCACTATCACAATTACATGATACTATTTATCACTTGGCACTATCACAATTACATGATACTATTTTATCACTTGGCACTATCACAATTACATGATACTATTTTATCACTTGGCACTATCACAATTACATGATACTATTTTATCACTTGGCACTATCACAATTACATGATACTATTTTATCACTTGGCACTATCACAATTACATGATACTATTTTATCACTTGGCACTATCACAATTACATGATACTATTTTATCACTTGGCACTATCACACTTACATGATACTATTTTATCACTTGGCACTATCACAATTACATGATACTATTTTATCATTAACACTATCACAATTACATGATACTATTTTATCACTTGGCACTATCACAATTACATGATACTATTTTATCACTTGGCACTATCACAAAGATACTACATTATCACCTGACATTCTTCTTCTGAATACCTGAATATTTTCCATTTCCAACTTTTTCATTGTTACCTACTCCGTTTACCGTCATTATTTTCTGGACTTGAAGTGTTCAAATTTCTGAAAAGAAGACATTTTGCTTTAAAATCAGTCGAAGCAATATTTTCATAACTTTGCCTTGCCATAACAAACTATGTTCATCTGAAATAAATAGCCTCTTCTCTTACAGTGGAGTGAGAATTTGTGTGTGTGTGTGTGGGGGGGGGGTAAACAACGAAATACTAAAGATTCTTGCGTCCTACGTTCTTTTAACGCACAGACCATGCTGGCATGTTGGCCTTTGACGCAGCATTCAGTGTGTCGCAATGAACCAGTGGTTCCTAACACCTTTTGGGGTCCATGCACCCCTTCAGATGCCCAAAAAAGTTCATGCACCCCCTCTTTAAACTTGCAGAAAATGCATAATAAACTATGTTTATTTTAGGAACACAACAGCTTTGACAATAGGCAACAGAGAAATTAGTGAGAGATCTGCTGCTTCTTATCAGCGATTTAAATCTGGGGACTGTTTTCTACAAAGCATTTCTCATGTCATCCTATGCATTCAACTTATTCATTTCCTTGGTTTTAATCGTCAAAGGTGTGGAGAATACTGCTTCACGGAGATAGGTTGTGGCAAATGGAAGGAGAGTCAGTACTGCCCTCTTGGCTAGTTGTAGATAGGAATCTAGCTGGGCTAACCAAAATTCAATCAAGGTATTGCAACTGAAGGCACTCCTCAGTACTTCTCTGGTTCTCAAATTAATCAGGTCATCTTTAGCAAAGTCACTGTCATCAATGTTGTCCAAGTCACAGAGAAAAGAATTGCGAATCCAAAGGTCTTCCCTAGCAATTTCTTGACAGAAATACCCATCAAAGGACTTTTGCAATCTTGAAAGGTGCTCTGAAATTTCCCCTTTGATTTTTTCAGGCAGTGATCCCTTAGTTCTTCCTTCTGCACCAGATATTACAACTTCATCCAAGAGTGGAAAGTTGGCCAAGTTGGACTTTTGTAGTCGTCGTTGGAATAGTGGCACTTTTTTAAGAAAGGCTTGCAATCTCTCAGTAGCATCCATTACAGTCACAGCAGGTCTTTGGAGAGATGTGTTCAACTCATTCAAGATGGAGAAGATGTCAGCCAGGTATGCCAAGTAATGAATGGAATTTGGACAAACTTGGCAGCAAGGTAACTCTCTTTTTCTCGCAGGAAAATGGCAAGCTCCACTCTCAGTTCTACTAACCGTGAAAGTATATGTCCCCTAGACAACCAGCGCACCTCAGTGTGGTATAGCAGAACTTCATGCTCAGAGACCACCTCCTGACAGAACAACTTGAAGAGGCACTGGTTCAAGGTATGTGAGGGGATACAATTTACAACTTGGACTGTAGTAGAAAGAACTGACTTCAAGGTTGGAGATAGAGTTTTGCATGCCAGGGCCTGACGATGAAGGATACAGTTTGTAGTGACAATATCTGGAACTTCTTTCTTTACCAGTGCTGAAAATCCCGACTTATTACCGAGCATGGAGGGAGCATCACCAGTGCAAATTGAAGAAATTCTTGAAGTCCAGTCAAACTGGTTGTCAGTGAAGAATGCCCTGACTAACTGCAGCACATCAGCAGCTATGGTAGTAGCTAGGAGTGGCTTACAAAATAGAAATTCCTCCTTCAGCAATCCACCGAGAACATATCTCAGAAATACAAGAATCTGACTGCATTGTCCTACATCAGTAGATTCATCCAGCTGCAGGCTAAATTTAAAAAGACTGCTTCTCATCTCGCACAAGACTTGATCCAGAATGTCTGCAGCCATGTCACTAATCCTGGAATGAATAGTGTCATTGTACAAATGAACTTTCTCAACCTGCCTCCTCTGCTGGTGACCACACATCAGTTCCACTATCTCCAGAGAAAAAGGCTTCAACAAAGTTTCTCCAATGGTGTGGGGCTTCTTGTTCTTTGCAATAAGATATGCAGCCTTGAATGATGCCTCCAGTGCAGATTTCTGTGACAAAGAAAATCCAAGCTTGGGCAAGGTACCTGAGGTCAAGAAGCGAGCTCTCTTCTGCTTGTAGACCTCAACACTGTCCTTGAATTGGATGGATGGACTTTCTCCAAGTGCTCTCGGAGTCTAACAGGCTTCATGTTGTCATTGCACATGATGTTTCCACAGAGCAAGCACTGAGGTTTTTGTGTTCCATCTCTCTCTCTTTTTTATATTATTTATTAACGATTTTAAGGGGGTGATGACAATTGGAAAGTCGTACCAGTCACAGGCAAATTTTTAACTGACGAAGTTGGTGTTTTTAATGACCGGAATTGGATGCTCAACTCAAAATTTTAGGTTTCAATGACGAATATTGGCTTACAATTAATTTATTAATGTTTTTAAGACCTTGTGAAGGAAAAAAAATCCAAACGTTTAAATCCTCTCAAAACAGTTAGAGGGTCACCAGAAGACATATATCTAACGTGTTTTATGACAAAATTAAATTATTTTTAGAAAACTGTTACTTAAAACACGAAATTCCGAGGAACTCGTAGAGCGAACCGTTTATTTTGCGAAAACGTTTTTCCGTCAATTTTCCACATGCGCAGAACAATGCACGAACGAGTATATGTATATGAGTGCACTTGAACGCGGCATGCCTTGCTTATGGTTTACATTTTCAGATTATCAGGTTTTCTTTCTTCTTTGTTTCCTTCTTTTTTTCCCCTTCTTTTTTTTCTTCCTCTTTTTCTTTTTTTTTCTCTGAATGGTTCATGCACCCCCTGGAACCTGTTCATGCACCCCTTGGGGGTGCATGCACCACTGGTTAGGAACCCCTGCAATGAACTCACGCCATTCAAATAAGAATCAAAATAACAAATTATTTTAGGTGATTTACTATAAAGTCATAACTAGGCAATTAAAACGAACATTTTATAATAAGCTAGCTGAACAAGCAGAAGAAGCAGCAGGAAAAGGAGATCTAAAACAGTTATACAAAATTACTAAACTCTTGAGTGGCAAGAAATCTAACTACAATGTACCAGTCCGAGATAAACAAGGTAAAGACATTTCCTCCATAGATGACCAGCTTATAAGATGGAAAGAATATTTCCAGGAAGTCCTAAACAGACCGACCCCTCTGAACCCACCCGTTTTGACCACGGGAGAAACACTGGACATAAATATGGAAGGGATATCCAAAGAAGAAATATGGACGGCCATCAATCAAATGAAGACAGGGAAAGCAGAAGGTGTAGATAACATACCACCCGAGGTCTTAAAAGAAGGAGGAGCTGAAATCATCAACCAACTCCACAGTATCTTCAACAAAATTTGGTCAACTGAAACCCCTCCCGCAGAATGGAAAAGGGGCTTACTGATTAAAATTCCAAAGAATGGGGATCTTTCACAATGTGAGAAATGGCGAGGAATTACTCTACTATCAGTACCAAGCAAGGTCTTCAGCAGAACAATACTAAACAGAATAAAAGATGCCTGCGATGATCTCCTGAGAGAAGAACAAGCTGGGTTCAGAAAAGGAAGATCATGCATTGACCAAATAGCAACACTCCGGATAATTATAGAACAATCTATTGAATGGCAATCTCCACTCTATGCCACATTTGTGGACTTTGAAAAGGCCTTTGATAGCATAAATAGAGAAACTATATGGTCAATAATGAGGCACCATGGAATACCAAACAAAATAACTATCATCATCCAAAATCTGTACGAAAAACTTCACCTGCCAAGTAGTACATAATGGTAGACTAACAGATGAATTCCATGTCACAACTGGAGTCAAACAAGGATGCCTCCTTTCACCACTTCTGTTCCTTCTTGTGTTAGACTGGGTCACAAAAGAAGCTTATGCAAGCTCAGGAAAAGGAATCCAGTGGAACCTAATGCAAAAACTAGAAGATTTGGAGTTTGCGGATGACTTGGCCATTCTGTCCCACAGACTTCAAGACATGCAAGACAAAATCACAGCCTTGAGCGAGACTGGGAAAAGAGTAGGACTCAATGTAAACATTCAAAAAACAAATTTTTTGAAAATAAACCTCCTACAAGATGGAGTCATCCAAGTAGAAAACCGTAACCTGGAGCAAGTAAACAACTTTGTATACCTTGGGAGTGTGGTCAGTGTATCAGGGGGAACAGATGAGGACATCGAACGAAGAATAAATTTGGCGCGACAGGCTTTTGCCAATCTGAAACAGTTCTGGAGATCTACACACATCTCTGTCAAAACAAAAGTAAGGATCTATAACACCAATGTTAAAACGGTCCTACTTTATGGATCCGAAACATGGCGGACGACAGAGACAACAAAAAATAGACTCCAGACCTTTGTTAACAGATGCCTCAGAAATATTCTGAAAATAAAATGGTTCGATAAGGTCGAAAACTCCAAGCTGTGGGAGAGGTGTGGACAAAGAACAGTAGAACAACAAATCATGGAAAGAAAGTGGAGATGAATTGGACACACCCTCAGGAAAGATAACAGCAGGGCTAGGCAGGCCTTAGATTGGAACCCCCAGGGCAAAAGACAACGAGGAAGACCCAAGCGTACATGGAGACGGAGCATGTTGGACGAGGCTGGAAGGACTGGGAAGAGCTGGGAAGAATTGAAGCGACTGGCAAGGGACCGTGTAGAGTGGCGAGCTTTGACAGAGGCCCTATGTTCCACAAGGAACTCAAAGGACAAATGATGATGATGATGACTATAAAGTCATGACTAGGCAATTAAAACGTCTGTCAAACGAGGTATACTATAAAGTCATGACTAGCCAGTTAAAACGTCTGTTAAACGAGGTATAGTATAAGTCACGACTAGCCAGTTAAAACGTCTGTTAAACGAGGTATAGTATAAAGTCATTACTAGGCAGTTAAAACGTCTGTTAAACGAGGTATAGTATAAGTCACGACTAGCCAGTTAAAACGTCTGTTAAACGAGGTATAGTATAAAGTCATTACTAGGCAGTTAAAACGTCTGTTAAATGAGGTATACTATAAAGTCATGACTAGCCAGTTAAAACGTCCGTTAAACGAGGTATAGTATAAAGTCATGACTAGCCAGTTAAAACGTCTGTTAAACGAGGTATAGTATAAGTCACGACTAGCCAGTTAAAACGTCTGTTAAATGAGGTATACTATAAAGTCATTACTAGATAGTTAAAAGTCTGTTAAGCGAGGCATACCCTGACCCTTAAAAAATATAATGATAATGTATTTTATGGCAGTGAAATCGAATATTCTAACCGTTATCATGAGTTATAAAAGCACAAACAAAAGCACATAATTAGCCACTTACCTATTAAAGTTTCAATTAAAAGTTCCTTTTTTAAATCAGATATCAATACACATTTAAGAAATGGTGTTATTCAACAGTGGATTCACTACGAATGAAATTTAAACAATAATGGATTATAAAAAAATATGAATTAAACACGGAGAAGATAAAGATTATTAAATTTAATCAAATATTGTTTTTAAAAAAATCTTTAAACAAATCATAAGCTAAAATAATGAAATAAAACAAATCATTAATTGCAGCAATGTCCGTTTGAGCTCTGCCTTACTTTGTGTAGTGGAAACGTAATCGCTCTGACTATAGAAATTAATCCAAGAATAAAACTCCTTGAAGTTAACACTTGACCAATTCTGAACGGTTTAGACTTATAATGTATCCTAAACTCTCCAACAGAATGTGAACATGACAACAATGAACCAGCTTAATGGATCCCTCTATCAGAGTTGATTAGCAATTCTATCTAAATGAACATCTGGCTATTCAAGTAGAAATGAACATCTGGCTATTCAAGTAGAAATGAACATCTGGCTATTCAAGTACAAGTTATTAACGAATAGGCGGCACATAATTTAATAAATATTCATACAAATAATTGAATGACATGGTGGAGAGTTTTATTTATGTCTAACTCTTGGAATTAAATGACATCAATGCATTGACACGTGGCACCAGATGTGATACAGAAACATCTCTTGGGATAGGAGGCAAATTTAGGTTAATTTCAGTTATACTTATACATTACTTGGATTTTGACAGGGGAGTTGAAATGTCTTTGAGAGAGGTATACTTTAAAGTCATGACTAGGCAGTTAAAATGTCTTTGAGAGAGGTATACTTTAAAGTCATGACTAGGCAGTTAAAATGACGTCTTTGAGAGAGGTATACTTTAAAGTCATGACTAGGCAGTTAAAATGTCTTTGAGAGAGGTATACTTTAAAGTCATGACTAGGCAGTTAAAATGTCTTGAGAGAGGTATACTTTAAAGTCATGATTAGGCAGTTAAAATGTCTTTGAGAGAGGTATACTTTAAAGTCATGACTAGGCAGTTAAAATGTCTTTGAGAGAGGTATACTTTAAAGTCATGACTAGGCAGTTAAAATGTCTTTGAGAGATGTATACTTTAAAGTAATGAGACAGCTAGAAAGCCGTATTTATTTCATTTATTGAAATGTTCAATGTTGAGTAACTTTGACAAAACCAAGTGCTATGTAAAAAAAAAGAATATTAATATGAGAGAATAACGTATGCATGTCAAAGTGTGTTAAAAATACTGTGTAATTAAATGTCTTTTGTTACAGTCTAATTTAGTCTAACATATTCGGGAATGTGTGTGTAACCGTACATTATTATGATCTAAAATATAAATGGAGAGTCAATTTACACGAGCCAGTGTGACTGAATCATTGAAGATCATTGTGTATCTTCCAAAGTTATTTCAAATGTATAGAAATAGATGGATCGGAACTGGTTTATTTGGGGTGAAAAATGACTTCAAAACATGTATACCTAAAACAGCGGTGTCAAAACTTTTGCAACGAGGGCCTCATTACATCAAGTAAAATTATGTTAGGAACGGATTAAGTGATTAAGTGATTAAGATACTAAACTAAGATGAAATTCGTTGACAGTGAGTTGTAGCGCTTTAATTTTAAGATTATTTTTGTTTGTATTTCTTCGTTTGACACTTTGTGAGACGGGGAACGGGGACAACACTTTCGTGATTTTCGAGACTTAATAATATCTTAGGGGCCGTTCATAAATGACGTCACGCGCCAAAAAAAAAGGGGGGGAGGGTCAAGCACTTCTGTAGAAAATTAGTGCATTTTTAATATAAGACTAGTTTTTAAAATGTGTATTTAAGGTTAATTATTAACCTTTTGTTTTGTTCAGATTAAAAAAAAATATATTTAAAAAAATGTTGTTTTTTCTTAAATTACAGTAAATATCTCATAACAACTAAAATATACATTTAATTTTTTTTAAGACTAGGTTCTTGATGTCCCTTGTCTTTAATAAATCGGGGTGGGATTTGAGGGGGTGTCGGCACGACGGTCGGCGTCAACACGACAGTCGGCGTCAACTCAAACTCACGTGAAACTGGAAGAAAAAAAAACAATAACAAACAGTGAATTTTGAATTACATACCTCATATAAGGATAAACTAAAAATGCATTAATTTAATTAATTAATTACGGTACGTTCGATCGATCTGAAATTTTGATACGATGCATTGTTAGGTTAGTCGAGTCCGTGTGCCAAATTTCAGCTTGATCCGATTACGGGAAGTGGGTCATTTTTTACTTTTGTTTTTCCGCCCGCCCACCGAGCCCAAGACAGAGACGGCCGCGAAGTTAATATAAGGGATTTAAAAATAATTTGGGCTTGATTTAAATTTTAAAAGTTAAAGGTTTGGTTTGTAAATGGTTGCTGATGTGCCAACCGCCCACAGAAAGTGACGCGCCTTGCTGAAAAAAATTTAAAAAACTCGCGCCCTGTCTTGTGTAGGCCTAGCAGAAAAACTGATTTTAATAAGACGTACACATTTGTCAGTATGTAAAGTTTATCAATTAAAAAGTTACTACCGCCACGAATGTTCCCTTTGAGCTGCATGGTTGCGCGGCCGCGCAGTTCTCTGGCCGACGCCACGCAGTAGTTTAGAATAACCGCGCAGCAAATTGTGTAGTATTGCACACAAAATGGATGCTTTGCAACTTTGCTCACAACTTTTTTTTTGGTACTTTGCACACGAACCAACGAACCTTATAGAGAACCGCCGCCTAGCGGACATTAACATTCAAGCTGCTGGGCCCTGTGACCTGGCTGAACGTGACTTCATTGTTGTTGACATTTTGTTTGAACGTTCAGTTTACTGTAGTTTTTGTTTATAGGTATGACGAATGCATTTGATTTACAGCAGGAATGAAAGTTTTTAGTGCACAATAGTATTTTTTGGCAGTATGTTGTTAGCTACTGTGTGAAATGAGGTGAATGGATAGTGGCTAGGTTGCATTCTATAGCCGTCAAGACAGCGAAAATTATGCGGCGTTTTGGACGAGTACCCGCGCAGCTTTTTTCAACAGTAGTGACAGCCCTAGTTACGATTAGGGATGTATCGGATTTCGGCTCCGGCAAATCCGGAATCCATGCATTTTTACAAATCGGGCTCCGGCTTGGGCTCCTGCAGAATTTCACTTAATAAATCCGGTCAAATCCGGCTAGCCAGTAGCGCCAATATATAATATATATAGAACGGCTCCGGCACGGAGAAAAAGAGAAAAGCCCTATTGGCCTATAAAGCTGCCCCAGGACCTGACACACTACAATGTCTCAGAAATGCCAGAAACACAGCCCAGAAGACTGCACGTTTTTGCGCCAACACTTACTGGGTGGACCTATGTAAAAGCATTCAATCTGCCGCCGATCAAGGAGATATAAAAAAAATGGACGAAGGCATAAAAAAGGCCACTGGACCCACGATATCAAAGTCATCTCCAATTACGTCAAAGTCAGGTGTGATTATTACAGAACGAGACCAGCAGTTGCGGCGCTGGACTGAGCATTATCTAGAACTATATGCGACACAGAATGTAGTAACTGACTCTGCCATAGACAGAATCACAGAACTACCAGTTCTAGATCAGCTTGATGCCCAACCGTCATTGGAGGAGCTTAGTAAGGCAATCGATCATCTGAGCAATGGGAAGGCTCCAGATAACAATCGCATTCCCACAGAAGTAGTTAAGTACGGCAAACCAGCACTACTGAAGCCTCTGCACGAACTCATATGCGATTGCTGGGAACGCGGATACATCCCACAGGAAATGCGCGACGCCAAGATTGTCACACTTTACAAAAACAAAGGTGATCGCAGCGATTGCAATAACTATCGTGGTATCTCCTTACTGAGTATTGTGGGAAAGGCCTTTGCCAGAGTGGTCCTAGCACGCCTGCAAATTCTGGCACAAAATGTAAACCCAGAATCACAATGTGGTTTTCGGGCTGGCCGATCAACCATGGAATGATTTTCTCACTCCGTCAGATACAAGAGAAATGTCGGAAGCAACAGAAACCCCTCTTCATTGCCTTCATAGATTTAACGAAGGCATTTGACCTGATCAGCCGCAAGGGTCTGCTACGCATACTGGAAAAAATAGGATGTCCACCGCGGCTTCTCTCCATCATCGAGTCCTTCCACACCAATATGCATAGCACAGTGCTCTTCGATGGTGCCACCTCAGAACCCTTCCCAGTTTGTAGCGGAGTCAAACAGGGCTGTGTACTGGCTCCAACACTCTTTGGTATCTTTTTCTCGATGCTATTGCGACATGCTTTCGAGGTATGCTCCGAGGGTGTGAACATTCATACCAGGACGGATGGAAACCTATATAATATCAGCCGGCTCCATGCGAAGAGCAAATTGGAAAATGTATTAATCAGAGAGTTTCTCTTCGCGGATGACGCAGCCCTTACCTCACATACAGAGGCAGGACTCTTAACAGTTGGTCAATAAGTTCTCAGAGGCATGCAATGATTTTGGTTTAACGATTAGCCTCAAAAAGACCAACATTATGAGACAAGGCACTGACCGCCTTCCAGCAATCTCCATTGAGGGAAACACCTTGGCCGTCGTCGTTGATTTCACCTACCTTGGCAATAACATCACAAGCACACTCTCCCTGGATAAGGAAATTGGAACCAGAATCGGCAAGGCCGCATCATTAATGTCTATGCTGAATCAAAGAGTGTGGAAAAATGCGCAGCTCACAGATAGGACGAAAATTACTGTGTACCAGGCCTGTGTGCTCAGCACACTCCTCTATGGCAGTGAGTGCTGGACGACCTACGCCAAGCAAACAAAGCAGCTCAACAGCTTCCACTTACGATGATTGCGTAGGATTCTACGCATCAAGTGGCAGGACAAGATCACCAATGTCGAGGTACTCAGAAGAAGCCATATGCTGAGTATGCACTCAATTCTGAGTGAGAGGCGCCTGCTGTGGTTAGGTCATGTCCACAGGATGAGCTCGGAGCGCATTCCTAGAGCCATGCTTTACGGTGAGCTGGCAACCGGTAAGAGAAAAAGAGGTCGCCCCTGCTTGCGCTTCAAGGACGTCTGCAAGAAAGACATGTCATTGGCACAGATTGACTATAAAACGTGGGAGACCAATGCAGAGGAGCGCACCTCCTGGCGGTAAAAAGTGCGTGAGGACATTCATGTCGCGGAAGCATCCCTCATAGCTTTGAGTGAAGAGAGAAGCGCCAGGAGAAAGGGCAGGAGGGGCAGAGGAGCAGGAGTACACGCCATCGTCCCATGAGGACGGACGATTGCCATACCATACCATAACGGCTCCAGCAACTAAGGGATCCAGCCTTCTTTGCAAATCCGACTACGGCTTCGGCTCTGGCCGGATTTCATTTAATAAATCTTTCCGAATCCGGCTCCGACCGGATTTTAAAAAATTGAATCCGGTACATCCCTAGTTACGATATTAAATAGATTGCAGACTTACATTAAATATGCATTTAAAATGTCAAAACAAATATTTGAAACATGCTTATTTTCAATTAGAAAATACGGTTTTTAAGGGGGGGGTGTCAAAGCTTTGTGACGTAATATTTGAAAAGGGGGGGGGGCTAAGTTTTTGTGGCGAGAGGGGGACGGGGTTAAAAAATCGTCCAAAATCGCGTGACGTCATTTATGGGCGGCAACTTATAATAATTACTTGAATTTGAGAAAAAAATGACCTAGTTATAGAATATAGACGTTTATTTTATACTCATCGGCATCCTTCCGTCTCGAGAGACGATGGTGAATCACCATTGGGTTGGGTTACATTTCCTCGAGTGGCTGTGCAGTCCTATCCTTGAGTGACTGTCTTTTCCACAGCTTTTGCACACGAATTCTGTGCTTCCCAATGTTTTGTCTTTTCCCCCTAGCTCTTCTGTCTGTAGCCTCCTCCATCCTTCGCTCCTCGGCTACTATGACGCCCTCTTTGACAACTGTGCGCCACGTAGATCAGTCTGCTGTCGTACACTCCCAGTCGCTTGTGCGTAGTCTGGCTGCTTTCATATCTCTCTGGCAGACATCTTTATATCGGAGACGTGGGCGACCTGTCTTCCTCTTTCCCAATGCCAGTTCTCCATAAAGGAGGTCCTTGGAGATACGACCCTGGCTAATTCTTTTTACATGTCCTAGCCATCTTAGGCGTTTTTCACTAAGGATTGAGAACATGCATTGGATATTGGCAAGCATCAGGACCTAACTATTTGGCAATTTGTCCTGCCATTTAATACCAAGGATGCGACGCAAGCACCTCAAGTGGAAGCCATTAAGCTTGCGCTCATGGGATGAACCAGTGGTCCATTTTATACTAAGTACCTCACAATCAATAAAATAAGCTAAAATATAACTAGAGCCGATAATGTGTATTAAAAATGTGATGCAAAGTCTGACTTTAAATTTTAAGTATACATAAAATATTTCTGTCGTTTTGGTTTTGGCTCGGAGGCGGGCAGTGTTGTATAGTCCTCCATCAACTCTGGTGTGTAACCAGATTCCATCGTTCCTTGATGCGCATCGAAGCATTACAGAGTTATTTATTAAATTTTCGTTTTTAGTAATTGATGTTGAGGATTTAGTTTTGTCTTGTGTAGGGCTGTCAATATTGTTGAAAAACGCTGCCCGGGTACCCGTCCAAATTTTGAACGGGTACCCGGTTTACCCGTTCGAAACGCCTCAACGTTTTCACCGTCATGCCCGTTTTTAGACTTATACATCTTTGTTTATTACGTGAATGCAAATTTAGATTTAATGAATCAGCGATGTAAAAATGATGGGTGCCGAAGTGATTTTTGTTTTGGGGGGTAGGTGTGGGGTGCTAAACAAAGTCTTTTAAAGATAAAAGACGGTACTCGTATGACTACATTCCCTTAAGGAAATGCGCTCCTCCACACGGTTCATCCAGAAATGTCCAGTGTGGATGGACACATTAAGAAGTACTTCTACTGCTCTATATTAAAGCAACTGCACCAAAAGTTTGGAATAGTCTTACCAAATCAGTTGGACAGTGTGAAGAGACATAAATATTTAAGAAAAACGTAAATACTTTTATTCAAGCAAAGTTTTGACAATTAGATCACGTTAATCAAGGTGGACTATAGTATGCCGGAAATTTCGCTGTACAAGAAACTATCATCGGCATCATTAACCAATACCTTATACCTACAGGTCAAACATGGGGCGCGTAGGGGCCGAATTCCCTACTGCGTGCAATCATAAATAATCGCGTCTTTTGTGCTAACAACATTTCTGCCAGAATATATAAATGCTCTTGGGGTTGATTTAGTGCTTGTAAGTTTTTAAAAAATATATACGTATTCATTAAAGACTTGAATGAGTTGTTTTTGTACTTTTGATAAGTCCAACCATGTTCACATTCACTGGATGTACACAGTGGCGTCACTAGGGGGGTGCGGGGGGGGGGCGGGCCGCCCCGGGTGACACCCAACAGGGGGTGACACCCAAGCCTAAAATTTTACTGTGTACGATTTTATGTCAGAAAAAAAAGAATACACATTTTTTTTCATCTAAAAAGAAATTAAGAAATACAATGAAATAAGTTGAACACGAATACTTTTTATTATGAAGACATCAGTTAACATGCAATTACAAAACATTCCCAGCACACAAACAACATCAAAACAAATTAGGTAAAAAAATAAAGAAAAAACAGTCACAGCGGATAGATCTTTAAAAAAGGCTGGACATGAAAGAGGCAGGGTCTTATGTTTTAAAAGCTATAAAGCCATTTGGGCTTTGACACACCGACACCATGGACGAATCCCACCTCACGACTCCCTCCACAACAGTGGGGTGGGGGGATACGATTTTTATCCCCCCAAAAAATCAAAAGATGGGTTTTCTTTGTTGATGTTTTTCTCTAGGAAAATTATGAATTCAATGTCTTTGAGGTAATATTTTGTTTTATATATATTTATTAAAGGCGTGAAAGCATAAATATGCATGTTTATATACAGGTAGTCCTACAGTTACGACAGCCCCATCCCGAATTAACGCTGTTTTGTGGTATATTACGAGTTATTCCGTATTTTAAATATTTTTTTAAAAACTTTTGTTTTTCTTGAGGTAACGAAAATGTTTTCTCTATTTGAAATAAAAAAAATTATTGAAAAATATGTATTATTAATTATTATTTCAACCTACAACTTTCGTTTGCGAATTTTTCTCATGGCAAAGTTTTCAATCAAGTCAGTAAAGCTAAGTAAGCTTACAAGTTCCTTTTCAATGCTCATTACAGAGAGCATATTCAGTCTTTGTTGTCCCAATGCAAGTTCTAACTCATTTTATATTCTTTTCAACTATGAAAAGGATCTTTCTCTGCTGCAGTTTGATGTAATCATTGAAAGATAGATGCGAAGTGCGACGTGTACATTTGTAAAGGACTGTATGAAATTTAGCTCATTCAAAGGCAATGAAATATATAGCTCTGTGCACCTGTTGTGAGTTTCGCATTGGGCTACTTCCTTTTTCTTACCCTGGGGCTGGACAATAACTTTTTGAAGAGTCCTGAAAATTTGACTAAAATTCTGAAGGTTAGAAGTCTTCGAAATCACTTGAACATTCTTCCATTAACTTGGCTGCTGCACATCGGATGGCGAAATTGCTGAACTCAGTTAGGTTTGTAAGAAAGACAAATTTCTCATGTAGTATTTATATGCTCCTAACCGATGTTGTAGGGCTTAAGAAAAATTGTCAATGATTACCAGAAATACCTCAACCTTGAATTTTTGTGTTGGGGAGAATACTGTTTTGGTGATGTCCCTTTATCAAACTGACGCTTTCTTTCTTTTTTTTTAAATAGCATTGAAGATTGCTTTTAACTTTTTTTTTACCACGGACTTGTCCTTTCCTTTGTCTTCATAAGAATCAAATTAATAATGCTTTCTTTTAACAAACTCAATGAGAGACTTCCTTTCTAAAATTGTTTACCACATTTCAAGTAAAATAGCGACTCCCAGTCCAAGTTTCTTTAGAAATCCTGCTTCAAGTCTACAGACACGTGGCTGATTTTCATATGTTAATTCTTCCAGTGCTGCGATATTCTCATGGAGTGAGTAATTAACAGACCTTACAGCATCATGCCAGGCTGACCATCTTGTGTCAGACAAGCTTGTAACATGTATCAATTTCATGTGTTTTTGAAGTACCTGTCAACGATGAGCAGATGCAACAAGTCGGGTATAAAGAGTATGTAGAAGACACAATATCTGACTGCAGCAGAGCAACCTGCTGCACTTTTGCCAACCAAATTAAGGGAATGGGCTGTGCACGGCACATAATGAGCAACACTGCACTTCTCACGAAGAATAGTCTGGTTTCCGTTATACTTCCTACTCATATTTGCAGCATTGCCTTATGACAGTCCAAGGCATTTTCAGGGATTCATACAAATATTTGCCTGCATCTTTACTATACGCTATAATAAGTCTGGGGGACCTTAAATTATTGGGGGCCCCTGGCTTTAGCCCGTTCAACACATCCCTTTTAATCCACCATAAGGGGACTGGGTCACGCATCTGTGACGATGTGTGACGAGAGGGAGGGTGTGTTTAAAAAATGTGACGTCACATAAAAAAGGCTTAACTTTAAATAAAAGTTCCACTTAAATATTTGATTGTTTATCATTTATTTAATGACGTTTTCAATGGCTTCACGCGTGTTACGATATTAGAGTACAGACTTACCCTAAATACATATTTAAGTGACAAAAACTAATTTGCTACATGCTAATTTTAAAATAGAAAATACGTCTTTGGGGGGGGCGGTGTCAAAGCTTTGTGACGTCATAGCGTTAAAAAGGGGTGGGGTCTAAGTTTTTGTGACAAATTATGACGCTGGGGGAGGGTGGGGTAAAAATCGGCAACCGTGACATCATTTATGGACGGCCCCTTCAGTCGTGAAGGGGTGACAACATGATCTACCGCCCCGGGTGACACCAGCCCTAGTGACGCCTCTGGATGTACACACAGTTCTTAGAATTATCTGCTCAAAATCATGCTCTGATTCAGACTTTCTGCTAATTGTAGGGGAAATAAGTCATAGTTTTTTATATACTTGTATTTTTATAGTAGTATTCCGTAGTCCTAAATTTGATTATTTAATGGTCAGTGAGGTCCAAAAACTTGGCGACCACCGGTCAAGGTTACTGACTCTCGGGGGCGGATTAAGATTGCACGGGGCCCCTGGCTGCAATTCAAACTGGGGTCCTATCCAGCCAGCGTCCCTTTAAATAAAATGATTGCTAGCAGCTAATATAAGACTGTAACTTGTAACTAAATAGTTCATCGGTTCCTTTAACATACTTCGTCTGTACTACGGGATCGACCTTCACAGCCAAAAAGATTATTCATGAAAAAACCGAACACAAAGAAATAACTGTTTGCCGGTATCCTAAAATTGAGACAAAAAGACAAATTATACTTAAGATTCCACCACTGGGAATAGATCCATACGTTCTTTGCACCACAAGCCTACACTTCCAAACGACCAGGAGAGCTTGAGTTTTACATTTAAGTGACGCATTATGCATTATCATTTTGAGCGTTAAATAGTTCACTTGCAAGTTAAATTAAAAATTAATGGATGGTACTGGATTTTTGTAAGTTTAATAAAAATGTAATTGCCACAATTTATTCCTGCTAAACTTAATGTTCCATGATATATTACACTTTAAATTTTGTTTGAATATAGAAATAGACACACACAAAAAAAAATAAACATCACATAAATCATTACTCTGAATTCAAATTTTTTATTTATCTTAGGGTTCTGTAACTGTCAAGGTTCATGAATAGAATTTTAAGAAGCAGTAGCACATTTACCAAAATCTTGTGGGCACATTTGAGTGTGAGATATACAGGTGCATAAAAAGTCTTCAGAATACAATGTTAATATCACAGTAAAACCAACTTATCATGAGTCCTTAAATGGTCTGGGTCACCTACAACTGGTCTGGGTCACCTCCATTTGGTCTGGGTCAACTGCAACTGGTCTGGGTCACCTACAACTGGTATAGGTCACCTACAACTGGTCTGGTAATATAGATGACTTTTAGTACACTTTACATCAGATGTTAACCAGTCTGGTTCATCTGCAGCTGGTAATACAGGCCACGTTTGGCCATGAGTTGCTTGTGTGTCCCTATTTCATGGATGACACCTTTCTTTAACACAGCAATCATGTCAGCAGATTTGATTGTACTTAATCTGTGAGCTATGACAATACAGGTGCGACCTTTTCTTGCCTTGTCTAAAGCTTCTTGTACGACCTGGTATAAAATTTCAGGTATAAAATTTTTTAAATAAAGTTCATGAATTATAATAACATATTATTAATTATTATATAGCTACTGAGAATAAAGTGATTAATAATACAAATAGATTTACAAACATATGTTTGTAAACAAATGCAAAAAAAATCATAATCCTGGATATATTTATGAATTTTTACCATTTTCACACAAAATATAAAATTTAAATTTTCTTTAAAAATGAACATAAATTATTACAAAATTGTACTGCCTTACCTGTTCACTCTCAGAATCGAGTGCGGATGTTGCCTCATCCAGTAATAATATTTTTGGATTTCTAACAAGTGCCCTTGCTATAGCTATTCTCTGCTTCTGCCCACCACTGAGTTTTGTCCCCTTGCTTCCAACATTTGTTTCATACCCCTGAAAGTTTAAAATAAAATACCTAATTGTAATATCTCACAACAGTTCTGTTGAATCAGGATTGTACTATCTCACAACAGTTCTGTTGAATCAGGATTGTACTATCTCAATGATTGTGCTATCTCAATGATTGTGCTATCTCAATGATTGTGCTATTTCAATGATTGTGCTATCTCAATGATTGTGCTATTTCAATGATTGTGCTATCTCAATGATTGTGCTATCTCAATGATTGTGCTATCTCAATGATTGTGCTATCTCAATGATTGTACTATCTCAATGATTGTGCTATTTCAATGATTATGCTATCTCAATGATTGTGCTATCTCAATGAGTGTGCTATTTCAATGATTGTGCTATTTCAATGGTTGTACTATCTCAATGATTGTGCTATTTCAATGATTGTACTATCTCAATGATTGTGCTAACTCAATGATTGTGCTATCTCAATGATTGTACTATCTCAATGATTGTGCTATTTCAATGATTGTACTATCTCAATGATTGTGCTATCTCAATGATTGTGCTATCTCAATGATTGTGCTATCTCAATGATTGTGCTATCTCAATGATTGTGCTATCTCAATGATTGTGCTATTTCAATGATTGTGCTATCTCAATGATTGTGCTATCTCAATGATTGTGCTATCTCAATGATTGTGCTATTTTAATGATTGTGCTATTTCAATGATTGTGCTATTTCAATGATTGTGCTATTTCAATTATTGTGCTTTCTCAATGATTGTACCATCTCAATGATTGTACCATCTCAATGATTGTACCATCTCAATGATTGTACCATCTCAATGATTGTACCATCTCAATGATTGTACCATCTCAATGATTGTACCATCTCAATGATTGTACCATCTCAATGATTGTACCATCTCAATGATTGTACCATCTCAATGATTGTACCATCTCAATGATTGTACCATCTCAATGATTGTACTATCTCATGCGTACCTTTTGTTTGATGCCCTTATGCCACTGAATATAATAATTGGTATAATATAATAATTGGTATAATATAATAATTGGTGTAATATAATAATTGGTATAATATATTAATTGGTATAATATAATAATTGGTATCATCAATATACATAATTCCCTCTGTATGTATGTATGTATGGAATGTAATGTATTATATGACGTCATTGTTTGATCTTATATTTAACAACGGGAATTATGTACAATTTTATATTGATAAAAGGTTTGCATCAAAAGGTGTTCAAATTAAAGATGCCTGTAAAAAAATATTATAGGACGTCATTGTTTTAGCTCATATTTTAATTTTGGAAAAGGGAACAATGTAAAAAGAGGATTTGATGATGGTTAATTATAAAATATAAAAAAAACAAAGGGGGCGCTGTAGGCGCCCTACAACCCCTATTATAAAATACTTTGTGTACATTTCAGAAAGTTTAATATTTTGTATTTATCAAATAAGGCGAGTTAGTTGGGCTTTTGAAAAAGGTGGGCGCATATGCGCCCTAAAAAAAAAGTGCATTTTTTCAAAATAAATAGATTTCAGCTGAAAACTTCCGTCATTTTTTACGGGTAATACACTAGTAATATAATAATTGGTATAATATAATAATTGATATAATATAATAATTGGTATAGCTTCCGACCAGTGATTTGAAAATCAGATTATGTTGGATTTTTAAAAATAAGTTTTTGGTAACTGAATTTCCATTGTCAAAAACCATTTAAATGTCTGCACAACTGTGTTTTAAATAGTGAGATATGTTCATAAGTTCATTAGCTGATACTACGAACTACTTTCAGATGTGTCACTAATTCAAGTTGGATGTCAAAGCCATGTTCATAATTAATTTTGATTTTTTTAAAAAAAACAGTATTTTTCCATACAGCTATAGAGCATTTTAAATGTGTCAGTGGAGGTAAATATTTTCTGAATGTTAAGTTAGGAGTCTTACAGATTTTTTACAGCACACAGAAGAAAAATGGTTCAGATTGCCATAGTTGTGACATAATTGACCATGCTGAACACTTTCCTTAGCAGAAGCTTTTTGCCTCAATACCTGCAGAGGTCTTTGCACATGGATTTGTTGCACACCGCCCTTCACACCACACACCTCAATCATCATTGTATTGTTTGCCTAGCATATGCCTTTTTATGAGGCCAGACTCTTAAAGTAGTGTGGCTATACTGTTGTTGAAACTTGCAATCATTTTAGGATTATGTCCTTAATTACGTAGTTCTTTGAATTTAAATGAAATCGTCTTGAGTTTGTAAGTAAAGTTTGCTTCCCAGACTATAGGCCTAAGGGGCAAGTGAAGCAGCATTCAGAAGTTTCTGTAGCAATGACATAGGAGTGGCAAGGGGCTAGCACAATGCCCAGTTGCCTTTACCTTACCCAGACTAAAGTCAGGTACCCATCAGATCTGGGTAGACACAGGGGCACCTTTAATACACATGAACAAATTCCTGCCTTTTTCATCATGGCTTGTCATAGACTTGCAATTAACCTCCTTACTCTTGGTCCACTGAATATTTTTTATATTACTAAATCTCTTCCACCAAAAGACTAGTTGCTCCTTAATTACTTAATAACTAAATTTTCTTTCAGTTTTTTTAAAAATATGATAAAAATTTAATTAATCAATTTTAAAAACACAAAAGTGTCGGGAAAAAAACATTTAAAAAGTTTTTTTTTAAACACTCTTTCTTTACTAATTAAGGTAAAAATAAATTTAGACTCACACAAGGCAAGGATTCTATAAAATTGTGTATGTTGGCAGCACGAGCTGCCTCTATAATCTCCTCCATGTTGACATTTCTAGAGTTGTCACCAAAAGCGATATTCTCAGAGACACTTCTGTCAAACAGAATAGGTTCTTGGGATACAAGTCCAATTTGAAGACGTAACCATGGAATGTTCAAATCCTTGATGTCATATTTATCATCTAAGAACTGTTGAAATAAATTTAGAAAATTAGCATTTGCAGAATAGCCTCCTGTTTTGACTTATAATCTCAAAAAAATATAACGATGTACATGTATTTCAGAGACATGAAACAATGCAGTGGAGCGTAAATAAACAAGACAGAAAATGTTGCTGTAATTTAATTAAGGTCATTATGCAATGTTGACATGTTCACACAATGGTTAACAAGTTTCCAGTTAAAAGAACCCTGCTACTTATAAAATGATTTACATTGTATATTGATTGATAATTATGAAATTTATCACAATATATCTTCAACTTACAATGTTACCTTGTTGACAATCATAAAACCTTTCCAAGAGCTGCATTGTTGTACTCTTACCACAGCCACTTTCGCCAACCAAAGCCAATGTCTTCCCTGGACTAACTTGAAGGTCAAGGCCATTAAGGACTGCCTGTTCTGGGCGCATTGGATAGTGAAAGTGGACACCAGAAAAATGGACAGAGCTCTTAAAGTTTTCCTAGGAGAATGAAAAATACTCAACAATAATAAAGTATTAAGAAATACAAAATATGAAAAGTTTGAGTTTTTTAATTGCTTATAAGATTTACTCATTCATAATTAATGTGCCCCCTCTACATTATTGAATCTCTTTATGCCTTATGTGATTTACCTCATCTATGGTTAATGTACCACCTCTACATTCTTCAGTACTAGGAGCCTCATCTATTAAATTAAAGATTTTTTCTGCCGAATAATTTGCTGATGTTGTATCTGGCAGAAGGATGAGAGCACGGAACAGGGAGATAGAACTGATTGACATACAAGTTAATGTTCTGAGAACAAAAGAAAATAAAACATTCTTAATAATTATTTATATGTTTTTTTATTAATTTTTTTGGATAGAATTAAATACGTTTCATTACGTTTTTAAAAAATATTTATAACAAATTCTTTTTAATGGAGTAGTATCAATAATTAATGTTAATCGTAAGATTAAAAGCCTTTATGCAACCACATTAATGTTGTTTTTAATACACATCTTTATACCTTAACATGTTATAAAACTCTAGTTCTTGTGATTCCACTAATGTTCCTCCAACGATATAACTGATACAATTCACAAAGTAAGGAATGGATAAGTAAAAGCCATAGCAGATTCCAGCACTAAGAAGGTAGCCATTCATACTGTGAGTAGATTTCTCAAGGTTTCTTGCAAATTGTTTATAAAACTCATCCTCTTTTGTCAGAGAAGCAACTGATCTGATATTGCTGATACTTTGTAGAGCACCCTGACATAATACATAAATAATGCTAAAAATACATTTTAAGAAGCTTTTTTTAATAATTAAAGGCTGATTTCAAAAGCTTAAGTACACAAATTATAATAAAGAAAAATATAATAAGATCAACAATTGCATTGATAATATACATTGGCATATTTAGACAGAAAGAAATGTGTTGTATTTATCTACAACAGGGGTCAGCGAACTTTTCAGCCCATTACTCCAAAATATAAAATTTTATGTTGACGTTACTAACTGTCGTTATCCCCGAGTTCGCGAGGTCCGGCTCACATGATAGAGCCCCACCCCCTTCAAAGGGTGATTGAATTTGGGGCCTTTGATGTCAGGGCAACTCTGTTCAGAACATTGCTGCGTGAAAGCCACCGTACCTCAGTGTGATGAAGTAGGTCTGTTTTTACGTAAATCACGAAACAGTAACATTTGCAGTTCACTTATTTTAATGAAATTTTTTATCTGGAAATCATGTATGACGACATTTAGTTCAGATTCCAAATGTTTCACAAGCAGAGCTTGACGATGGATCATACAGTCGTTAACTTCAATTTTGGGAACCTCTCTCTTGGGAAAGCTGAAAAACCACGTACACGACCCAACATAGCTGGAGCTACATCAACAGACACATCAATATAGTCTTCTCATTTTAAATTAAACTCATCAAAGTATTTATTAACTTCATTGAATATACCAGTTCCTTTATATTACAATTTCAGAGGAAAACAAAACATTTCCTCTCCAATTATTTGAAATCCTTTGTAGTAAACATATACCATAAGTAGCGCATTACTAATGACACCAGTGGTCTCATAAAGCCGAATAGCAAATAATTTTCTGGAAGGAACCGTTTCTATAGTGGGCTTATCTTCCAAGCGTGACGGATTTTGAATATATCTTGCGAATTTTATATGTCCCCTGTGAGACTGCATTACCCCCAAGAATTCGCTTTTTACACATTTAAAAGATTGGAAATGTGTTTCTCTTTAAAAAAAATTAAAAAAAGAACAACAAAATTAATTTAAAACATTTTTTTCTGAAACTATTTCAACATTTATGATATGCAAATTTGCTTCTCATTTAATTTAATGAAAAATTCTATAATAAACATTAATTTAAAAAACTTTTTTGACATTTCTATATCTAACATAAGTATATTACTCGCTTACAGCTGTAGCCATTTCAACTGACATTTTGGAAGTTTTTTTAATTGTACGGGTGAGATTTTGTTGTACTCTTGCACTGTAAATAAATAAAATGTTGAATAATATTTTTTGTTTAGTAAGGTCAGAATAAATTGCTTTGATTGAACAGCTAATGATTACATTTTTTCAATAAGTGAATTATTTTTAAAAATATATTTAAATTTTATAAATACAAATGAAGTCAATGCCATTCACATGAAAAAAAACTTAAAGAACAATGCCTACCTTATAAGCACAATTGGTGCAGCAATCACAAAGATAAAAGCCATTTTCCAGCTGAAGTAAAAGGTAAAGACTATTCCCACACTGAAGATTGTAACGCAGTTGACAATTAGCCCAATACTTGTAGTAAATGCCTAATACATTTTTGAAAATAAAAAAAATGTCATAATAATTTAAGAAATTCAAAGTATCTGACTTGCACCTAAATTCTAAAGGAAGAATATAATTTTTTTTATGAAATGTAATTGTATGATAACTGTGTTATTAGACAGTACCAACTTTAAATAATTGATTTCATGAATACCTCTTGTACTTGAGATGCCTCTGTGGCTAACCTCGTAGTGAGAACTCCAACAGAATTTTGAGGGTCATCAAACCATGACATCTTCTAATAGAAAAGTTTACATAAAGTAATGTGAGATAAGTGTATTCCTAAAGCTGTACATTTGATATGTGAATTAGACTGAACAGAATTTATTTACACAGGAAAATTAGCTGTGTAAATAACTTTGTGAAAATTAACATTTTCAAATTCTAATTAAACACTTGCAGCAAAGTTGTGGTCAATTTGGGCATAATTTTTCTAAAACAATTAATAGTATGACCAATTTAACTTATATTTAATGTCTCATTTAAACAAATTAATGTGTTTAAAAAAATTTAATTTACATGTCTGATGGTAGCTCTGAAAAGTTTGTCCCGTAACCTAACTGTGAGAGATTCGCCGGATACAGCTAACATTGCATCCTGTAAAAACTCAAGATGTTATCACATTTTCACAGAACTGTAACTTGAAAAAAATTACAATGTTAAGAAGCAGGGGCGGATTAAGACTGCACGGGGCCCCTGGCTGCAATTCAAACTGGGGCCCTATCCAGCCAGCGTCCCTTTAAATAAAATGATTGCTAGCAGCTAATATAAGACTGTAACTTGTAACTAAATAGTTCATCGGTTCCTTTAACATACTTTTTTCTGTACTACGGGATCGGCCTTCCCATCCAAAGATTATTCATGAAAAAATGGAATACGAAGAAATAACTGTTTGCCGGTATCCTAATTTTGAGTGTAAAAATACAATTTAAAAGAAAAAATTGTGCCCACGCCGGGCATCGATCGCGTGACAGCTTGCACAGCAGGGCGACTTTCTACCTCAAGACCACACGAGCCTGATGAAAATAGTGAAGTTAAAAAATATAAAGAATAACCTTTAATATTTTCTACTGGTGAACCTATATCATCAGTTTTTTAAAATTAATTTATTTAATTTATGATATTTTCAGGAATTTATGCAAACATTTGTCCATCTTTCTTATAAAATATACTAAATTTAGGGGCCCCTAATCATCGGGGGCCCCTGGCTTTAGCCCATTCAGCCCCCCTTAATTTGCCATAGTTAAGAAGTTCTAAATAACCATATATCTCTTGCTAAACATGTCAACTGTAAAAATATTAAAGTCCTTTGTAAACTTCAAATGAAATAGTAATTCACTTTTAATTTTTTGAAATTTTAAAAGTTACTTTCCAACTGTAAAAATTGTATTTAACTTTTAGAGAAAAAGTTATTAATCCAAATAAATGCATTAAATATATTAAAATTTCACAGCAGGGTGTCATATCTGTTACAGATGCCTATTCTATTCAGAAGACTATTGCATCATAGTTATGTCCCCTAACCTGTGTGATTGTTGCCATGATGACTAAAATTCCAATACCAACACAAAGAATACTTATAAAGTGCATAGTAGTCTCTTGGGATTCAAGGTCAAGAGAACACAAGGCCTGTTCAAAATAAATCAGTTTTAAAGCAATGTGACTGCATTGAAGTGATATACATTAGGGTATTATCACAAGAGGGGATATCACTAATATCCAAATTTGAAACAATTACTTTCTTTTCTATTTAGATTTTTTAAAATAAAAAGAAAGAAATTCAAAGAAGTTTGAATAAAAAAAATTCTAAATAGTTATATTTGTAATCTAAATAGTTATATTTGTAATCTAAATAGTTATATTTGTTTAAATAGTTATATTTGTTTAAATAGTTATATTTGTTTAAATAGTTATATTTGTTTAAATAGTTAAATTTGTTTAAATACTTATATTTGTTTAAATAGTTATATTTGTTTAAATAGTTATATTTGTTTAAATAGTTATATTTGTTTAAATAGTTACATTTGTCTACATTTACATATCAGAAACATTTTCCTTTTCAATTAATAACATAAGTCAAATAATAGATTGAGAATATTTATTTTAATAATTCTTCTTACCTCCAAAATATAACCAAGAAAGAAAGACCAGATGCACTGAACACAGCCACACAATGTACTCCCTAATAATCCAATACTAATGTACAACCATTCGGGAGAATTTAGACTCAACAGCCTCATTAAAATATTTTGTTTCTTCTTATCCTGAAATTTTATTTGGTTTTCCTGTGAAGTGAGAATTTAATACATGGTGATGATGTGCCCTCAGTCAAGGTACATTTAAATTTATTAGTTACAACACGCTGACATTTGAATGAATACAATCAAATCAAAGGCTTAGATAAACCATAAGCAATGTTTAAAAACTGTGTTTATTTTACCTTTAAAATAAAAGTATGTATATAACAATAGTTGAGTTTCTCAATAATTTTTTGAAAAAGAGATCAAGTATTCAGAATTTTATGAGGAATTATTTTTAGATTTTCTTTGGTTATCTATCAATAATGAGTATTAATTTTGAGTTCTAATATTTTTGCTTAGTGCTATGGCGTCATTAAAGAAAAAAATAAAACTCACAATATCTGGAACATGGCTCTCATCAGCCATGTCCCATTTGAAATATTCAGTCTTTGTGTTATGTGTATCTGGTGAGTGAATGCCCGTGTCACTAATATATTCATCTGCATGTTAAAATTAAATGCGTATAAATCAAACCAGACAACAAAATCACTCAAAATTTAAGAATTATTTCTTGTGTTTTGATGAAATTGTATTGCCATTTATGTATAATATATATCATTTATGTATAATTTTTTATCATTTATGTATAATATATATCATTTATGTATAATATATATCATTTATGTATAATATATATCATTTATGTATAATTTTTATCATTTATGTATAATATATATCATTTATGTATAATATATATCTTTTATTTATAATATATATCATTTATGTATAATATATATCATTTATGTATAATATATATCTTTTATGTATAATATATTTATGTATAATAGATATCATTTATGTATAATATATATCATCTATGTATAATATATATCATTTATGTATAATATATATCTTTATGTATAATATATATCATTTATGTATAATATATATCATTTATGTATAATATATATCATTTATTTATAATATATATCATTTATGTTTAAAAACTTACATAACCTTATTAACTCATGATCATAAAGAGAAATGTAAAAAATATATATTTTGAAATTTAAAAAACGTAAGTTTATCTTAACCATTTTTAGTTTTAATCTAAATCAATTAACACTACATGTACTTACTTTCTCTGGTCTGCATGCCATTGGCATAGGTATAAATTTTAAAAAAAGAAAATTAAAATGTTGTTATTATTTCTTACTTTAAGTTAAACTACTGACAATGACTATGTTTGATTTAAATAAATGATCTCTAGATACTAATTTTATCTACGTAAAAATATTCTTTGACTTAAAATAAATTTTGTTGAAAAATTTTGGACAGTTTTTTTTTGTAAGTTTTTAATTATTATATATTTAAGTTATTTTAATATGACTGTAGGTAAATATTGAGTCCTTAAGAATGTTAAATATTAAAGAAAAAAATATTGCATTAGCATATATATATATTCTTATTTCAGTTTGACGAACCTGTAAATTGACTAGTTGGGCATAGATTCCACCTCTTGCCATCAGTTCATCATGTGTTCCCTGCTCTGCCACAGTTCCACCTGAGAAGGCTAAAATGACATCAGCATTTCGTATAGTGGACAGTCTGTGAGCAACGATAATAGTCGTACGTCCTTGACTGGCCTAAGGAGGTTTTAAAGAAAGGCTATTGTCAGGCTTTCAATTCAAATTTAATTTTGGCTATCATAAATCACTTTTTAAAAATAACTTATTCATAGGATAAAACCTTTTCAAGAGCATCTTGTACAATAGACTCGCTCTCTGTGTCCAGTGCTGATGTTGCCTCATCAAGTAAGAGAATCTTTGGAGCTTTGACCAATGCCCTTGCTATAGCCAGTCTTTGTTTCTGACCACCACTGAGTTGTGCCCCTTGTTCTCCAACATAGGTCTCAAACTGCTGCAACAGAAATATTACATTCATAAAAATTCTTAGTGCTAACAAGGCTACAAATAAAGAATTACTTTTAATAATTTTAGATGGAAACACATTTTGTGGATCCTTCAAGGGAACATAATGAAAGATGCTATTGCAATATGCTTAACACAATGACTTACCAATGGCAAAGCCATAATAAAATCATAAGCATTTGCTTTCTTGCTGGCCTCCACAATCTCTTCAACTGTTGCGTCCTCTTTCCCATAGCGAATGTTCTCTGCTATTGTGGTGGCAAATAAAACAGGCTCCTGGCTAACAAAACCAATGTGTTGGCGTAGCCATTTGATGTTCAAGTCTTTTATGTTGTATCCATCAATGCAAACCTAAATTTAAAAAACAATATACCAATATAATATCTAATATCATAAAATGAAGTTTACTACATTATTCAAGAATTCAACAGATTTTAGTTTATGATAGAAACATTAAGAATGTCTGTATTTGAAATTTAACATTGTAAGATAAAAGATGGGTTAATCACCTGTCCCTGAATAGGATCATAGAATCTGAGAATTAACTGTACAACAGTTGATTTCCCACAACCACTTGCTCCAACCAGGGCCACAGTTTGACCTTTGGACAGTGTAAGGCTAAGGCCATGTAATACCTGAAATGGAACCAATTAAAAAAATACGTTTGTGGTCACAAGTGTATTTTTGGGAGACTCATTATATTTTTGACAAATGAATATTCATCCATAATTAAGTTTTAAAGAATTTTTTACCCAAACTATTTGAAAAAATATTATTACATACACATATTACATGCACACATTACATGCACATATTGCATGCACAAAAACATATTTCTTTAAAGCTAATGTCACATAAAAACTTTTATTCTAAGAAGTAATGTCAGGTAATAGCACAGTACCCCAGCTACCAGCTGTGCTGATACAAATAATAACATATATCTTTATGTCAGTTAATAGCACAGTACCCCAGCTACCAGCTGTGCTGATACAAATATTAACATATATCTTTATGTCAGTTAATAGCAAAGTACCCCAGCTTAAAGTTATTGCTATCTTTATCTCTACAAGATGGGAATGGTAAGTATCTTTAGTTACTATTTGTCTTACTGGTGTATTTAAGGACTTCGTCCTTAAAAAATTGAGGTTCGTAAACTTTTAGAAACCTTTCTTGATTTCCAAACATATTTGAAAGATTCTAATCAAAAGTTGAATGAACCTGCGACCTTCGTTTCTCGTTCTGCGTACAAATATCACCCCACAAAATACTAGAGTGCATGCAGCACTGTTTAAGAACCGTTGCAGATAATGATTTCTGTATCGATAACTTTAATTTAGATCCTAACCTTGACCTCTTGTCGTGACGGATAAGCAAATGTTACGTTTTGAAACAAGATTGTTCCTGCCATCGAGTTTGGTGTCAGCCCTTGTGACGAACTGCTGTCTATTGAAGACACCTGGATAAATATGAGCGGGGAGAAATCATTGGAAATACACAAATATTTATTATTATAGTTTATTCTTACATGTTACATATCATACAAGCTTGAACAAAATGTTGTCATCTCCAGATATAATAATAAATTTAAAGTTAATGTATTACCTTATCGATAACGGTAAATATTTTCTGTGATGCTGCCTTAGCCACTTGAATATCTTTAGCGGCTTGAACTGCAAATGATGTATACCAAGTACCAACAAATGATGTATAGAACACCTGGTGATAAAAACCTTTGTATATAACATCAATTAAAACTATATTTACTTGTGATCTGCGGGATAAGGGGTCCTTCATGTAAGATGACAGGGTGCCTCCCTGTCAAAAGGCAGGGCACCTTATTATGTAAAAATATTTTAAAGTTTAATTTTAAAATATAATAATTATATCCAATAAAGCTTACGTTATATTATTGAGACAATCAGTTCGGTGTAAATAAAGAGATTGTCTTAGCTCTGATTGTGATTAGACAAAATACAAATATGTCAGCAAAGCTCTGATCAGTAAAATAATAACAAAAACCAATACCATTGAATGTACATAATACAGTTCCTACCCCAAGCCACAAATATGAAAGGTGCCGTTAACTTACACGGGATGATACCGTGCAACTTAGAAAAAAAATAACTTGCACGGTACGGTAATGTTTTAATGTAAAAAATAGACAACTAAACCTAACCCTGACCCTAAAACTAATAATTACAATTAATTGTAATTATAAGAATGTTAAATTGATTAAATTAGTTTTAGTCCCTGTATTACTGTATAACTGTATTTGTTTTTTTATTTTAATGTAAAAAATAGACAACTAAACCTAACACTGACCCTAAAACTAATAATTATGATTTAATTGTAATTATAAGAATGTTAAATTGATTTAATTAGTTTTAGTCCCTGTATTACTGTATAACTGTATTTGTTTTTTTATTTTAATGTAAAAAATAGACAACTAAACCCAGGGTTGTTAATATTGCAAAATTGTATTGGTATTGGTAGAATGCCAATACTTATTTTTGATATTGGTATTGATTTTTAACCAATACTAAAAGCAATATTCAATAAATTCTCTACAACATTGGTTGTGAATAAAGCTGAATATAATAAATTTTTCTTTTCTGTCGCCATCTTGCGAGTGACATTGCCAAACAATTTTTGAATGAGACTGATCAATGAAATGAATGATAATAGAAATCGCATCATATATGATATCTTTGGCAATGAGCATTGACCAGTGACTTACCAAGGCTCGATTAAGGCTTAGGCACTTTAGGCACCGTGCCTAGGGCCTACAAACAAAAATAAAGCCAAACAAAGAAACAATAATTTTATGTTATTTATATAATATTAAATTTGTTGTAATTAGAATTATTTTTAGTAGCGTGAATGCGTCGTTCTATTTCGTTCATAACTTTTCAATGATTGCGCATATTATGGACTGATAGGTAATACTTTCAAGATCTTGATGCCATTTTTTTCTTTGGTCAATATTTTCTTTCCGATCCTTTTACAGAATTTCTTGCTTGAAATTCAACTTGAATTCAACTTTCAGTGAAAGTGAGTCAAGTTAATGTTTTGTTTCATCCAATGCCAATGTAGACAGATTTTAGATTTAACTCATGAATTTAAATTTTAAACTAAAATTTAATTATTAATAACGGTAAAACTGCTCTATCTGCCGATGTTAATATCCACGACAATCTACTGACTCGGTATGAATGTTTTTACTATAGCATGTTTAACCGTTTATGTATCATTTGCTTTTCTATGACAGTCATTTGCTTCATTCATCCATTCATTCATCCATCCATCCACTCATTCATTCACAATATGTGTACAGTATACATATTAAAAATCTTGTTGCTTAAGGACGTTAAGGTATGCCGACTTAGGGGACGTCCATAAATGACGTCACGCACCTAGGGGGGGAAGGGGGTCACACTTTTGTGACGAGGGGGAGGGAGGAGGGTTGAAGAAATGTGACGTCACATCATTAGGGTAACTTTATATAAAACTTCCACTGACATATTTGGTCCCTTACAATTTATGTAATGACTTTTTTTTCTTTTTTTAAAAAACAAATCAGTGTTTCTTAATGTGCCGGTCGGTAGGCCATCAGACGCTGGTTGGCGTAAGCTATCAAGACACGAAAATTAAATCTAATTATAATCCTTAAGTTTGAGAATCCACAAGATTACATGTGAAATTGTTACACTGCGTCGTTTGATGTTGACATCAAAGCATTTGTGATGTAACCGCAGCTCCGTTTGGTTCTCTCATGGCAGGAGTCGTCCAAATTTTTTGCCCGTTACCCCAAAATATACAAGTTTGTCCTGCTCACATGACTCGGGGATTTGGGGGAGCGTCGTTAGCCCCCCCCCCGAAAATGCTACTGGTGAGTTTTACAAGCATGACAAGTGTCTAAAAATGATCTGAATAGGATTATGTGTAGATATTTTAAGTCAAAACGACACGGAATATCCTATTTCTTTAAAAGGGGAGGGAATCTATTTGATAGAATTAAAAACGTTTTAAGTTTGATATAAGTGTTCGAGAGTTTTTGGTCAAACGCCCCTGGCCATTCTAGTCTTCTAGATCACTGCTTCTCAAAGTGGTGGTCTGCGGACCGATGCTTGTCCGTGGGCCATCCACTGCCGGTCCACAGATGTTCTCAAAAAAAGGGCAGAAAAATTGTCAGGGCAGGGAAAATAGTGCACCGGTGCCTGGTGCAATGGAAAAATTCCTGCCAGTCCGCCATACTAAAAAGTTTGAGAAGCACTGTTCTAGATATAATGGTAAATGAGCCCATTTAAAATTAGTCAAGTATTCATTAACTTTATTGAATGCATCAAATTCTTGACATTGCAATTCGAGAGGAGAACAAAACAACTTTTCTTCTTAGCTCAGTTTTTAAGGCATTAATTTTAAATATCACAGAAAGGATACGTGACACAAACATGCCAAGTGGATTAAGATTATTGTCACTCGTGTCAATATAAATGAAAGTAGGGTAGATTTAGGTGTCTTCGTATAGTAAGTAGGTAAGAAATCTACATAGTTGTCAAATTTTTAAAAATGCATTTTCTGGAAGGAACCGGTTCAATAATGGGCATATGTTCCAAGCGTGCACGTACATATGACGTATTTTAATATATCTAGTGGATCGTAGTGAATGTTATATGTCCCAAATGAGTCTGCGCAACCCCTAAGAATTCCCCTTTTGACCCCAAATGAGTTTATTTACCTCTGTTCGCCGACCTCTTTCTTACGGGATGCCCGTCAGTCAATTGAGGGATTTTTTAAAAATACAATACATTTTTTTTTCTAAACAAAGACGTTAACCGTGATGATCAATAGCCAATGTTTAATTTGTATGCATTAAAATAAAATATAATCTAAGGATGTTAACACAGTTCGTTTTCTGAAGGCCGGTTAAACGTTTTTAAAAAATGCTTTACGCGGGTTACGATATTACATTGTAGATCTTCACTAAATAATTAATAAATACTTTAATGACAATAAAAGTGATTTGAAACATACTTATTTTCATATAGAAAATAAAATGTTTTTTAATGTGTGTTTTTTTAGGGCGTTTAAAGATTTGTGACGTATTTTTAGAGGGGGGGGGGTCTAAGTTTTTGTGATGACGCGTGACGAGGGGGAGGGAGGGGGTCAAAAATCTGCAAAAATCGCGTGACATCATTTATGGACGGCCCCTTATTTAATATGTTGTCAAAGACTTTTGAATGCTTTGAGGAAAACTGATGAAGCAACTGTTAACTATTGAACAAAATTTGGTTAAAAATACATTGTCTAAATTAGCCAAAAATGTTGTTATTGTTTATCGATGTAAGTGATATAGAGCGATGAATTACGTATTTGCGTTTTATTCGTCGAATGACCCAAATATTGGTATTGGTAAGGCAATAATAAATAAATATTGGTATTGGCATTGCAATACTGGTTTTAAAATTGTTTTGGTATTGGTATTGCCAATAGATTTTACAGGCAGTATTGGTATTAGTATTGGTATTGCCAATAATTTTTTTTTAGTATTGTTAACAACCCTGACTAAACCTAACCCTGACCCTAAAACTAATAATTACAATTTAATTGTAATTATAAGAATGTTAAATTGATTTAATTAGTTTTAGTCCCTGTATAACTGTATTTGTTTTTCTATTTTAATGTAAAAAATAGACAACTAACCCTAACCTTGACCCTAAAACTAAAAGATCTAATTTAATAGTAATTATTAATTTTAATAAGAATTTTAAATTGATTTCAATATATTTGTTTTTCTATTTTAATGTAAAAAATAGACAACTAACTCTAACCCTGAGGGGCCGTCCATAAATGACGTCACGCACCTAGGGGGGGAGGGGGGTCACACTTTTGTGACGATGCGTGACGAGGGGGAGGGAGGAGGGTTGAAGAAATGTGACGTCACATCAAAAGGGTAACTTAAAATAAAACTTCCACTGTAAGAGTTGGTCGCTTACAATTTATTTAATGACTTTTTTATTTTTTAAATATTTTTTTAAAAACCATCAGCGCTTCTCAAAGTGCCGGTCCATAGGGTATCAGATGCCGGTTGGCGTAAGTTATGAAGAAATGAAAATTCAATCTAATTTTAATCCTTTAAGTTTGAGAACCCACAAGAGAACGTATAAAATGGTTACCCTCTGTCGTTTGATGACGACATCAAAGCATTTGTGATGTAACCGCAGCTCCGTTTTGAAGGCTGGAGTCGGCTAACTTTTTGCCCCTTACCCCAAAATATACAAGTTTATGTATGCGTTACACCCCCCTCCCCAGACTCGAGGTCCTGCCCACATGACTCGGGTGGGGATTTGGGGGAGCGTCGTTAGCCCCCCCCCCTAAAATGCAACGGGTGAGTTTTACAAGCATGATAGGTGTCTAAAAATGATTTGAATAGGATTATGTGTAGATATTTTAAGTCAAAACGACGCGGAATATCCATTTATTTATTTATTTTTTAAGGGGGGGGGTCTATTTATTTATTCAGTTATAAATGTTTTAAGTTTGATATAATTGTTCGATTGTTTTTTGGTCTAATGCCCGTGGCCGGTTTTGTACCGGACTGTCCGGTATTATCGTTATTTTTCCAGTGGAAAAATGGAAGCAATACCGGACATTTTACATTTAAATATTGTGCCATCGACAAAATTCGACACTAGTGTCCGGTATTTTTGAGGCAGCCACCTGGCAACCCTAAGCACAAAACAACTTTTCTTCTTAGCTCAGTTTTTAAGGCATTAATTTTAAATATCACAGAAAGGATACTTGATACACTAAAGTCATGTGGATTAAGATTACTGTCACTCGTGTCAATATAAATGAAAGTAGGGTGGATTTAGGTGTCTTCATATAGTACGTAGGTAAGAAATCTGCAGACATAGTTGTCAAATTTTAAAAAATGCATTTTCTGGAAGGAACCGGTTCAATAGTAGGCATATGTTCGAAGCGTACACGTACAAATTACGGTACACATGACGTATTTTAATATGTCTATATATTCTAATGATAGATTGTAGTGGATGTTATATGTCACAAATGAGTCTGCATTACCCCCAAGAATTCACATTGACCCCCAGATGGGGTAATTTACCCCTGTTCGCCGACTCTTCTTACGGGATGCCCGACAGTCAATTGAGGGTTTTTTTAAATAATACATTTTAAAAATTCTATTTTTATATATATTTTTTTTAAACAAAGAAGTTAACCGTGATAATTAAAAGTCAATGTTTAATTTGTATGCATTAAAATAGAGTATAATCTAAGGATGTTAAACACAGTTCGTTTTTTGAAGGCCGGTTAAACGTTTTTAAAAAACGGACCGGTTCAATCGGATACCTAAAAATTAAAACTTATAAAAGTTTATGTTAATACTATTATTAACCCGAAAAGAGCGGATTCTAGCGAATTTATATGCCCACAATGATTCAGCATTACCCCCAAGAGTTCCCTTTTTACACCGAATGAGATACTATACCGCTGTTCACTGACCCCTCGGTTAAACTGCCCGATAGCGGTAGCCATGTATTTTTCATTAGTTTATAAACTCCACAAGAGAATGCAACAATTTAAACACGCCTCGTCCATTGGTGGCATTATATTTACAACTCTTGTGTGACGCACTTGAAATCGTAAAAAAAAATTGGGGAAAAAAAAACCAAACAAAAAAACAAAAACAAAAACCCAAAAAACTCGTGAGCTTCGGAGTAAAAAGTTATGACAATATTGGATATTTTATTAATGTCATAGTATTTTTCAGTCTTCAACTTGCAGTATTACTGTATTTTGCGACGCACAAGATGACACCCTACTTTCCTGTACAAATGTGGGGTTCGTACAGTACTCGCCATATTCCTCTTCCAGCGCATACCAAATAATTTTTAGAAAAGATGAGATTTGATATCAATGTGGTAATTTTAGATCAAATGCATTTGACGTGAATATAATTAACGTGTGTTACGATATTACAATGCAGACCTACACTAAATAAATACTTAAATGACAAAAAAAGTGATTTGAAACATACTTACTTTCAAATAGAAATTAAGGTGGGTTTTAGTTATTTTAAAAAAAAATATTTTTTTTTGGGGGGTGGGGGGGGGTCAAAGTCTTGTGACGTATTTTTGGAGGGGGGGTCTAACTTTTTGTGACGACGCGTGACGAGGGGGAGGGAGGGGGTGAAAATCGGCCAAAATAGCGTGACGTCATTTATGGACGGCCCCTGACCCTAAAAGTAAAAGATCTAATTTAATCGTAATTATAAGAATTTAAGAATTGTAAAAAATGAACAAATATTAGTCTCAACCGAAAATCGAACCCATGCCTGTTCTTCAACATTCCGTTCACCAGTCCAACTCGCAATCAGTAAATTCGGTCAATTTTTAAAAAGTTATAAATAACTGACTACAAAACCGTCTCTGCGCATGTGCAAAAACCGTGTAACTTAGAGAAAAATAACTTACACGGGATGATACCGTGCAAGTTAACACTACGAATGTGAAATAACATTTAATAATAAAAAAAGACCCGTAAAAACAAAGTTTTTGACTATAAATCCCTTATATATGAGACAGAACTAAAAGTATTGATTATGTTCCAACGCGACAAACATTTACAGACTGACACCGAGTGATGTCCCCTGTCTTTAATAACGTGGCATGGGACGTGAGGGGGTGTCGGCATGACGGTCAACATCAACGCGTCAACTCAAACTCTCACGTGGGAGAAAAAACAATAACAAACCGTGAATTTGAATTACATACGTTATATAAGGATAAACTAAAAATTCATTATTTTTGTTACGGTACATTCGATCGATCTAAAATTTTGATACGATGCATTTTTAGGTGAGACGGGTCCATGTGCCAAATTTCAGCTCGAACGAATCACGGGAAGTGGGTCATTTTGTACTTTTCTTTTTCCGCCCGACGTACGAAGAGATGACGACAGACAAGATTTCGAAGTTAATATAAGGGATTTAAATAAAACAAACCCGTAAAAACAAAGTTTTTGACTATAAATCCCTTATATATGAGACAGAACTGAAAGTATTGATTATGTTCCAACGCGACAAACAATTACAGCCTGAATCTGTCTTAACTTTCCTTTGCTTTATAACCCCTGGGGGCGAATGGGAGAGGGAAAAAATCTGGTCACCTATCGCTGGACCGAGCTCAGCGTGACACGTAAAATGTAAACAAAAGCACGCCGGTACTTCGATGGGTCGCGTCAACGCGTGACTAAACAATCACATGGAAAAAAAAACAATAACAAACAGTGAATTTGAATTACATACATTATATAAGGATAAACTAAAAATGCATTAATTTAATTACGGTACGTTCGATCGATCTGAAATTCTGATACGATGCATTGTTAGGTAAGACGGGTCCGTGTGCCAAATTTCAGCTCGCTCGGATCACGGTAAGTGGGTCATTTTTTACTTTTGTTTTTCTGCCGCCCATGAGATGACGACAGAACGACAGAGAGAGACGGCGGTGAAGTTAACATAAGGGATTTAAAAAGATTCAACGATTTATCAAATATGTGTACTTACTGTCATCATTTGAGACACACTGTACTCCCCACTTCTGACCAATACGCCTCCGTAATAAAAACCAAGAGCGTAGCCAAAAAAATTACTGCCCCATTTGAGTCCATTCTGCAAACCTTTCCGAATCCCTTTCTTTATACCAAAACTTTTGGCTCTGTTCAAATGTTTCAAATATCTGAAAATAAAAAAGTCTATCGTTATACATTTTACACATCTAGAAACAATTGTCTTATTTTCCATGTAACATCAAAATTAAAATTTCTGATTTTGTGAATAGAAAATCTACAATGAATGCCATTGTCCTGGAGAAAATATATACTTTTATATTAAATTCTGTAGAACTGTCTCATTGGCGAGACAGAGGATGCATGTTACTCAAACAAACCGGAAATGGTCAACCCTTGTTTCATTTTGAAACTTAGATCAGCTTTAATTAATACAAATATGAATTCTGTGCGACAAATTGTTGCTGTTTGTACGTCATGGTAAGACAGTGAACGTTGGACACAACTAAAGAAAAATGGTTTTATTGTTTAGATGTTTGATTTCAGTCAAAATATAATTCCCACATCAAGTTATCAACTGAACTTTGGCCACAGTAAATGATATTTCCACCACAAGATTCACTTTTTGCGTATAATTTGTTCGTTCAATGGACACCATTACAAAATGTTGTAGTCAGTTGACGCTCTCAATGGACACCAGACCAAAATGTTGTGGTCAGTTGACGCTCTCAATGGACACCAGACGAAAATTTTGTGGTCAGTTGATGCTCTCAACGGACACCAGACCAAAATGCTGTGGTCAGTTGACACTGTCATTGGACACCAGACCAAAATATTGTAGCCCAGTTGACGCTCTCAATGGACACCAGACCAAAATGCTGTGGTCAGTTGACGCTCTCGGTACTACAGCTAAGGATTTTGGTACAGAAATAAAAGATGTTCCTCTTTCTGATTGATTGCTATGACGATTTGACACCAACAAAAAATTTATTAAAGGCAGTGCTCTCCCCTCCCCTCAGCATGTGTGATATAAAAGAGCTTTTCCTGTTAGTATATGAATTATAAGTAAATTAGCAGCTATTTTAAAACTTTCCATCAAGAAATTGATGCTTAAAATACATAAACTTGCTGCAAGCACTCAAATTTGACATGGCGATCATCAAACAGCCTGCTGTATTAAAGAAAACATGATTGCGGCTTTGATTGGCGGAATGAAATCTTCAAGGATTCAACTGGAGATGCCAATTTTTAAAATTTATGTTAAAGATTTATAATTTGTTATTGAAAATATTTTACATATCTCAATTGAAGCCCCCTTCCCACTTATCCAAGGGTCATTTATTATGTGTGGCAGCAAGCAATTGTGTGGAGAGGGTAGGGTTGCAGGGTCCAAATGACCATAAAGTCCCAATGCGCATGTGTAATTTTGTATCAAAGTTCTAAACTGTCAGTGTCAATAACTTTCATTGCGAATGTAATAAACCTTTGGGCTTCTTTCTCTTCTCCACTCAATGCTACAACAGTTCGAATGTTTGAGAACACCTCTTCAGCCACTGTCCCAGCACTTCCATAAGCTTCTCTCTCCCGTGAGTTGCCGTCATCTTCATCCTACAAACGAAGACATTATCATTGTTCGTGTTAAATTAATGTTAGCTTCAGGTAAAACACACCAAAAAAATTTTCTAAAAAATCTATTCAACTTAATCATAATTAAAACAAAGCCTAGATAATAATTTATAACATCAAGAAATATAATTTATAAAAGCATGAATCTGGATTGGATTGAAAAAAATCACGATTTTAAACAGATACAATCCCCTTAAAGACTTTGGCAATTTAGCAATTTACCAAAAATGTAGTATTGTAACTGTTATACTATCATAACTTTTAGCCAACCGTAACCAGGAAAACAAACACACTACCAACATTCACATTTTTTTTAAATGCAAGGCTAGATACTAAGACCATGGATAAGCATAGTACGCAGTAATGTTTTGTATAAAAGGAGCGTCTGTAATATAAAAGATAGCATAAAATAACACCGGTTATGTATAAATGAAATTGGCTTAAAATTAGAAATGGAAACACACATTTTCCATATAAACTATTATTAACCCTTTATAAACATTTGCCCCTTACCTTATTAGTAAAGAAAATAATTGCACACGAAACGGGCAGCGTTGCTAGCATGACAAGACAAAGCTTCCAACCATAGACAAATGCTACAACTACGCTAACAGCACCAGTCACCAACCACTGGGCAGCTAATGGCATGTTGTTCTCTATGGCCCTTTGGACTATGTTTATGTCTCTAGGAAAAAGATTTAGATTTGTGAGTTTGATTTGTTAAATAGATTTATGGACTTGATTTAAAGAAAACGCTTAGTAGTAATACTACACAATGCATTAAAGTCTAAATGAAATATGCAACACAACAACAATCTAACACAGCACTCAGATAAACACAGGGATAATTAAAACACTTTTCTTGTTCCATAAGCAAGAACAAACACGTACGCATTCTCATTCTTCCTGTCTGGTATTTGGACATGGTTTGGGTTGCCTGAACGAACCTGGAAAACCAACACACTATCAACATTAATAATATAATTTTAAAAACCCGAAAAAAACCAAGTTTTTTACTATAAATCCTTTATATAGGAGACATAACTAAAAGAATGTTCATTATAATAGACAATCCAAAAATACAACATTTTAGTTATGTCTTGAAAAACATGTTTAATATAATGCGAACCGAACAGTAATATATTTTAAAAAGTATTGTCAATATAATACGCATCTTATTGCCCGACAGGAAAGATTGTTCAATATAATACGCACCACGACACCCTAGCACAAAAATTAACATGATACATAGAGATAAATAAAATAATCTAAAAATTCAATAATTTAATTACAGTACGTGCGATCGATCTGAAATTTTGATACATCGTTTTTATCATCGGCACAAATCTGCCTGCAAAATTACAGCTCGCTAGCTTACGAGGAAGTGGGTTAAAATTGATCCAAAATTTTGGCGACCGACAATCAGCAAGCAAGCAATCAAGGGTTCAAACAAACAGACACCACGAGTTAATATAAAGGATTTAAAAACCAAGTTTTTCACTATAAATCCTTTATGTACGAGACGTTATAACTAAAAGAATGTTCATAATAATACGCAGCGCAAGACCATCCAAAAATACAAAATTGTAGTTATGTCTCGTAAAACGTGTTTAATATAATGTGCACCGATCAGGAATATGTTTATAAAAAGTGTTGTCAAAATACGCACCTTATTGCGCGACAGAAAGGTTTTTCAATATAATACGCACCGCGACACTCTATCTCAAAAATTAACTTGATACATAGAGATATATAAAATAAGCTAAAAATTCGATAATTTAATTACAGTATATGCGATCGATCTGAAATTTTGATACATAGTTTTTATCATTGCCATGAAACTGCCTGCTAAATTTCAGCTCGCTAGCTTACGAGGAAGTGGGTTAAAAATCGAACTAAAGTTTTGGCGACCGACAAGCAAGCAATCAAGCAATCAAGGGTTCAAACAAACAGACACCATGACTTAATTTAAAGGAATTAAAAAGGCAAGACTAGACTTAAAACATGGTTGAGCGCAATTATGTTCTGTATTATGTAGCATAAAATAAAATAAACGTTTAGTCCATTTCTCCATATACTTTGGAAAATTAAATTTTCATTTACTTAAGCATATTTTTACAACACATTGTTCAGTTTCAAAAACACATCTAAATAGTAATCAAAATTTTAATATTGTTTAATTTCAGAAGAAATTTTGAAAAAAAAATATATTACACATCATAATAAATTGTGAAAGCGTTTCTGTTCTGTATGGTCTAACAAGCCAATATATGTAACTAATGCACAATATGTTAAAACACATGCACAATATGTTGTAAATCAAGCACAATTTGTTGAAACAAATGCACAATATGTTGTAACTCATGCACAATTTGTTGTAACACATGCATAATATGTTGTAACAGCATGCACAATATGTTGTAACACATGCACAATATGTTGTAACTCAAGCACAATATGTTGCAACTTATGCACAATATGTTGTAACACATGTACAATATGTTGTAGCACATGCACAATATGTTGTAACTCATGCACAATATGTTGTAACACATGTACAATATGTTGTAAATCATGCACAATATGCTGTAACTCATGCACAATATGTTGTAACTCATGTAAAATATGTTGTAACTCATGCATCACATAATAATAATAATATTATTAAACGTTAATTAAAGACTTGAATATTGATTTGACTAAATAACGTCACAACTATTTCTTACAAAGTCACAATAACTTTCTCACTGAATAAATGCACAAACCTAATTTGATAGTTTGATTTAATAAAGTCACCATGACTTACTCTGTTAGTTGACTTGATAAAGTCACCATGACTTACTCTGTTAGTTGACTTGATAAAGTCACCATGACTTACTCTGTTAGTTGACTTAATAAAGTCACCATGAATTATTCTGTTAGTTGACTTGATAAAGTCCCCATGACTTACTCTGTTAATTGACTTGATAAAGTCACAATGACTTACTCTGTTAGTTGACTTAATAAAGTCCCCATGACTTACTCTGTTAATTGACTTGATAAAGTCCTCATGACTTACTCTGTTAATTGACTTGATAAAGTCACCATGACTTACTCTGTTAGTTGACTTGATAAATTCACAATGACTTACTCTGTTATTTGACTTTATAAAGTCACCATGACTTACTCTGTTAGTTGACTCGGTAAAGTCACTATGACTTACTCTGTTAGTTGACTTGATAAAGTCACTATGACTTACTATGTTAGTTGACTTGATAAAGTCACCATGACTTACTCTGTTAGTTGAATTGATAAAGTCCCAATGACTTACTCTGTTAGTTGACTTGATAAAGTCCCAATGACTTACTATGTTAATTGACTTGATAAAGTCCCAATGACTTACTATGTTAATTGACTTGGATAAAGTCCCCATGACTTTACTCTGTTAGTTGACTTGATAAAGTCCCAATGACTTACTCTGTTAGTTGACTTGATAAAGTCCCAATGACTTACCTTGTTAGTTGACTTGATAAAGTCCCAATGACTAAGTCTGGTAGTTGACTTGATAAAGTCCCAATGACTTACTATGTTAATTGACTTGATAAAGTCCCAATGACTTACTATGTTAATTGACTTGATAAAGTCCCAATGACTTACTATGTTAATTGACTTGATAAAGTCCCAATGACTTACTATGTTAATTGACTTGATAAAGTCCCCATGACTTACTCTGTTAGTTGACTTGATAAAGTCCCCATGACTTACTCTTTTAGTTGACTTGATAAAGTCACCATGACTTACTCTTTTAGTTGACTTGATAAAGTCACCATGACTTACTCTGTTAGTTGACTGAAGGAAGTCCCCATGACTTACTCTGTTAGTTGACTGAAGGAATTCACCATGACTTACTCTGTTAGTTGACTTGGATAAAGTCCCAATGACTTACTCTGTTAGTTTGACTCCCAGGTCTCCTGTCTTGTTGTCATCAAACCAAGCTATTTCTTGTCTCAGCACATTCCTGTAGAGCGCTAAACGTAATCGAATGACCTGACGCTGTGCGGTCACCATGAACAACGCCATATTGACCGAGGCAAACAAGAAGACACTCAGTGCTATACCTGGACAACGAAATGTTAACATACTTATTAAGATGACGTCAGTTTCAGCATTTGTGTTGCAAAAAATAGTTTTACGACAAGGTATACATCTTTGAATTATATTTCTTTCAAAGTTTCTTACTGTATAAATATTGCGCTTGGTATGTATTGATATTTCAGAACAGGTGTACAATGTTACACATTGTATGCATTAATATTTCAGAGTATTTTTTAAATACTATGTCTTTTTTGTCATTTGATGTTTGTGAAGATGTATGAGATGTCACAATTTAGTGAAAATTTCGAATGAACTCATGCTTCAGTTTGTTTATAAAATATAACTCTTTGTAATTAATAATGTTAAATTCTATATATGTCGATTTTCTTTACTGTCTTTAATTCCTTCCTTTCATTTGTATATTTAAATATAATACGACAGAAACTAGAGCAAGCAAAAAGCAGGCTATATATAAAATACGCCAGAGCAAGCACGACGCGGGCTATATTTAGAATACGCCAGAGCAAGCAAGATGCACGCAAACCCTCCCTTCCCTTTCCTGTACCTCGTTGGTCTCGAGACATGCGCACTGCGGTCGATTTGCTTTGCTTACGGGTGTGTCTCATCGCTCTATTCATTTCTGCGGCGCATGCTACGCCGCGGGTCGGCTTGTATTTATTATTTGTGTATGACCTCTGGTAATTTTTCACTTTGAAGCTAGACGATAGAAGTGTTAATTATTTCATATGTCGTTAAAATTTAATCAGTCACTCTATAGAATGGGACTGTTATAAAGTTTTCAAATAAAATTACACAAACGATTTATGTAATTAAAACAATAAATTTAAAGTTTATTGATTGACAAACAAGTAAGTAGACGCTTGGCCAAATATCTTCATCGTTGTATTTATAAAGGGATTTTGGAAAATAAATTTACAGGCATTTTATTTGCCAGCGATGCACCCAAAAGAATCTTTATGTAAGATACATACATTTAAAAAAAATTGATACGTTGGCTTAATATGGCTTGAAGCAAGGTCACAATTTTACGTAGTTATAAAATCCATTTACTATTAGGTTTTTAACTGTAACTTCCGCCACTCAGTGGCGTAGCTAGGGTCATCTGCGCCCGGGGACATGACACACATTTTAATAACTTAGAATACATACTAATAATTCTTTATACGATTGTAAACAATTTATTCGGGTAAATATAATAATAATAATAAATTGATTATTTATATAGCACTGTATCCCAGTAAGGAACTGGGCTCACAGCGCTTTACATGAAAGAAATAACATACTTATAAGTATTAAATTAACTTTCATATCACAACAAACACAAAAAATTACAATACATTATACATAAGCTACGTTAATCATTTACAAGAAATGTTGTTTCATCAATTTTAAAAATAAATTGTGAAAAGATGTGTCTTAAGTGAAGTCTTGAAAGACTTGGTTGTTTGAATACTACGTATGTGTAATGGTAGAGAATTCCATTGTTTGGCTGCACAAAAAGAGAATGACCTTTCACCAAACGTTTTGGTGCGTGTCGTAGGAACAGAGAGAACGCGTGTGTCTGCAGAAGATCTTAGCTTGCGAGTGGGTGAGTAGACCGACAAAAGTTCAGTAAGATACGATGGGCATGAGTCCGAAAAGAAATTGTGACAGAGAACGGCCAGTTTGTAATCAATACGGGCTTGTATAGGCAGCCAATGAAGTGAGCGAAGAAGTGGAGTAACATGGTCATGTTTTTTTGCCTTGAGCACCAGTCTGGCAGCTGAATTTTGAACTTTCTGTATTCTTTCAATGCATTGTTTTGGCACACCTGACAGAAGAGAATTGCATTAATCCATACGAGCCAGTACAAGAGCACAGACTAGTGTTTTTGTGGCACTAACTGTTAAGTAATGACGGATTGAGCTGATCTGACGAATGGCAGTGTAGGCAGAGCGACACATGTGATTGATGAAGTTGTTAATAGACATGTTGTCAGAAATAATGTAGCCAAGATTCCTAGTCGATGTTGTGAACAGAATATCCGAACTGGCTACGTGAATTGACTTCGGAAGAGACAAAGTACTGCGTGATTTATTGTTGCAAAATAGAAGTGCTTCAGTCTTGTCATCATTCAGCTTGAGTTTGCTTAACGTCATCCAAGACTTCACTTCACCAATGCACTCCTGCAACAATTGGACACCGGAGTCCATATTAGAGGGATCAGTGTGAGTATATAGTTGAGTATCATCTGCAAATGATTGGCTTTTAACTAAATGCTTTTCAAGCAGTAGAAGTAGCGGTCTTGTATACAGTACAAAAAATACCGGACCCAAAACAGAGCCCTGCGGCACACCATAAAGCAAGTCAGCTTTGTGAGAGATACAGCCATCTACTGATACTACCTGTGATCTGTTAGATAAGTATGATTGAAACCAAGCCAGAACTGAGCCAGAAATTCCAAAATAATTTTGCAGGGTTTTCAGCAGTATTTGATGGTCGAAAGTATATAAATATATATATACTCTATTGATATACATGACTGGAATAGACATAGTCTACAACTAATTGATCCTCTTTGATTTGACTGTCACAATCTCGTCAATCACGTTGTGATCGTATGTGTTTCTCTTTTGATGCTAAGGAGCAGAATATCACTCAGACGATCTTGTCCCATTGAAGCACGTAAATAAGACAAAAAAGCTTCAGATTGCTAAAGGGCCGCTCACAGCTTGAAATTGAAATAGCAATTGTTAGAAGTATTTGAAGTGAAATGCGCAGATTTTGAAATTAGTCATCTCCATATGAAATAATAAAACCAAGCAGCTCCAAAAGAGTTTCCGGTAAAACTTCAGTCCGGGTACTGAGTAGCATTTTGATGTCTCCGGTTTCTGTTCACAATTCGTGACCATTGACGTCAGTGTTGTAGAAATTTCCAAAATCTAAGCAATTTCGATGAAGTGTATCGACATTTGTCTCAGCGAGAAGAGTTTTGAAGTCTATTAAAAATCCAAAGTTGGTATTTAGTTGTTTTTTTAAAGACAAAAACCGTATTGATATCTCTTGTTGGAGTCTATCAATTACGCTGTTCATAACACATGCACTTTCTTCTTCTGCCGAAAGTCCTGCATCTCCTGCTAATTCTCCAGGTATCCTCCGATGTCGCCAATTACTTCTGTCAGTCTCGAATCCCCAAGTTGTGCATCTTGTTTTTCCATTGTCTACCGTAACTAGGCTCAAATTATCACGAAAGTTGACAAGTTCTTGCTCCAGCGATTCAAGATCAGATACTCCTCCCTTGAAATTCATAGTAGGATCCTGCTACTCTTTCTGAACACGATCGATTTTCACAAGTGTGATGTGCCAGAATTGTAAGAAACTAGGAAGTTAAAGTTTAATATACCTGCCAGCAAAGTTTCTGCATCATTTCTGGTGTCAGACGTCATAGTTGCATCTTCTGGTAATTTTTTCAACAGCCCTACTAGCTCTTCTAGTCCTTCATAAATAGCTTTAACAGCTTCTGATCGTACACTCCAGCGTGTTTCAGACTCCCTCTTTACGGTGATTGGCACATTAAAAAAAATTCTTTTCAACGAGTTGTTGAACGATAGAAAAACAAATATATACTATCAACTGTTCCAAAAAACGTGATAACAACTGGATCCTGTATAGCTAGGGTTGCCAGATACATAAACAACAAAAGTAGGACATAACAAAACAATAAGGGGAACGACTTTTTGAATATTTTATTTGAGTCGTCTCGGATTAAACTCAAAGTCAGTACAATTTTCTTGTTATAGCTACCACTGTTCATGCAAGAGTCTTAAAAAACTGTTCATTTGTGTAACTCGTTCAAGACTTGCTGCGTCTTTTGAATGTATCTAATCAAAACCTAACAATGATTCTTTAATGGCTTCTTTTTTAGTTTAAAAATCCACATGGTGCCCCTTAATGATCAATGGGGGCGCCAAAATCATGCTTGCCAACTGGTTTGTAATGAAGATATTTGTGGAACTCCAAAATTCAACCTTGCAAACGTATATTAAATAATTACTTTTAATACTCATTTTGGCGCCTCCTAACTTGGCACCCGGGTACATTTGTTCCCCCTGCACCCCCTAGCTACGCAACTGCTCCCACTTCCTGTTCGCCTGTGCCGTGTTTTTTGTTTGGGGATTCCATCTTATTTTCTTCTCTCTATTTATTATTTTTCCATGGTAATGTAGGTCATATAAAATAAATAAAACTGTTTTAATCAATCAAATCGTTTGTGTATTTCATATTTTATTTTAAAGCTACAAAATAAAAGCCAGGGGATATCCCTCGCTGTCAGTCTGTAAATGTTTGTCACGTTTGAACATAATCAATACTTTTAGTTATGTCTCATATATAAGGGATTTATAATAAAAAAACTTTGTATTTACGGGGTTGTTTAATTAAATCCCTTATATTAACTTCGAAATCTTGTCTCTCTGTCTGTATGTCGTCAACTCTTCGTAAGTCGGGCGGAAAAACAAAAGTAAAAAATGACCCACTTCCCGTGATCAGATCGAGCTGAAATTTAGCACACGGGCCCGTCTAACCTAACAATGCATCGTATCAAAATTTCAGATCGATCGATCGTACGGTAATTAAATTAATGCATTTTTAGTTTATCCTTATATGAGGTATGTAATTCAAATTCACGGTTTGTTATTGTTTTTTTCTTCCACTTCCACGTGAGTTTGAGTTGACGCCGACCGTCGTGCCGACACCCCCTCACGTCCCACCCCCATTTATTAAAGACAAGGGACATCACTCGGTTTCAGTCTGTCAATGTTTGTAGCGTTTGAAAATAATCAATACTGTTAGTTATGTCTCATATATAAGGGATTTATAGTCAAAAACTTTGTTTTTACGGGTTTGTTTTATTTAACGATTATTTCATCAAATTGGCATTTAACTCCCTTTGAATATCTCCTGCGACGTGGATAAGTAATTCACAAATCCCTAACAGTGGCATGTGAGCTAAAACATCCTCCCCACCCTCATCCCGATTTTCATCTGCCTTAAAATAAGTGAGTGAGAATTAAAAAATGACAATTCTCTTTAGCCATGTAAATTTTATACTTTTAAGACTCATTGTTTGGCATGCTCAATTTTTATGACAGAATTGTGTTGCTCAATCGAAATGTGACCAGTGGCCGTGTATTGTCTTCTACAATAGTGCAGTAGATCTGCTCTTAAACTTGTCAATCAACTAAAATAAATTTTAAAAAACGGGATTATGCGTTAATGCCCACCTACTGGCATGATACCCACCTGCTGGCATTGGTTCCCACCTGCTGACATTGATGCCCACATAAAGGCATTGAGGCTCAGATGCACGCATTATTGACAGCTCACTCATTTTATAAGCCTGTTAGTGTAGTAGGGGATATTACCGGATGTCAGGAGTCTATAGTCACGTGATGGAAGCACAGGTGCAGGGCGAGATTAGCATTACCTCAGCCACAATAACATAAGTGGCCGTCCATAAAGTACGTCACGCTCCGAGGGGGGTGGGAGGGAGTCGAAGAAAGTGTGACACTTTGTGACAGGGGGAGGGGGGGTCAGGCCATGTGTGATGTGTGAAACATTAGAATTAGTTTTATGTCAAAATAGCAATGAAATACGTATCTCCTGAATGTGTTGTTCATAAATCTGAATTGGATACAGCAGCACTGATATCGAAGGATCAGGAATGGTTTGACAATCATGTTCGCACCAGCCAATATTTCACTCAAATTGTTATTAAATATCAGGATATGAAATGTTGCGACAAAGCACGAAGCTCATATTTTAACGTTTTACCTTAAAGATTATTCCCTCCTCCAAACCCAATCAACCAAACAAATGATGGACTCAAAGCTTAAGAAAGAGCAGACGCAGATTCTCATAAATTTCCTTCCTTGTTTGTAGCACAAACTCTCAAATTTGATGAAATTATGCCAAGATCAACAGGAGCTTTCAAAGTACAACCATATGCTTACCAGCTTATTTGATCTACTTTGCAAAGTATGTCACTCATATTTTGCCTCACAAACAATGTTGAAGAAACATTCAGGACAACACAGTGCTCGGGCTCAGGAGAATGTGCCCACCCAAACTGTTCAAGAATCAACTCAGATAAAACGCATCCGTCCTTTGAGAATCACTTCTAGAAGTCAAAGAGAACCCATCCATGGCAGTTATTTCCAGAGGAGAAAATGCACATACAGAGGCTGTTGAGTGGCTAGATGAGGACGAGTTGATCTGTCTGCAATTATCCTTCCATGAAACGATGATTGTGAAAGATTGATGTCAGTCGTAACTATGGATGAACACAGATGATGTCCAGTGAATATTTTTGAATGAAATATAATTCATAGGACCATAGTAAATAGATTAAATGTAGCACAGGATTTGGTCACATAATTTGTCAATCTAGTCTTTTTTTTAGTCAAATTGTTTTGTTTCCTTTTTATTATGTAATTTTAAAAATCCGGCTCTGGCTTCGGCTCAGGCAGGATTTCACTTCATAAATCCGGCTGGCCGGTAGATTCCAAATTTATATATATATTCATAATCATAATGGCCCCTGAAAATCCGGAATCCGGCCATTTTAAAAAATCTGATTCCGGCTCCAGCCGGATTTCACTTCATCAGCATTTAAATCTCTAATAAAAATGCAGGACTAAACACAAACCATAGATAAGCGTAGGACGCAATAATCTTCTGTATAGAAGTAGCGTCTGTAAACGGATAAGATAAGATAAGAAATCCGACCCACTTCAGGTCCAGCCGGATTTCTAAATTTTGAATCCGGTGCATCCCTACTTTTAAGTGGAAATTTTATATTTTAATACAATTTAATAGTGAAGTGTATTTAAGTATTAAATTTAATTTTTTAATTAGATGTTAATTTAAAAAAATTTTGGAAAGTGTGACGTACTTTAGGGGGGGGGTCGCGAGATTTGTGACAGTTTGTGACTGGGGGGAGGGGGGGGGTCAAAAATGGTCAAAAATAGCGTGACGTACTTTGTGGACTAAGTCACTCAGTACGACGAGATGGTTATCTCATCTCTATGACACATTAGCATTACCTCAGCCACAATAACATAAGTCCCTCAGTACGATGAGCTGGTTATTTCATCTCTATGACACATTAGCATTACCTCAGCCACAATAACATAAGTCACTCAGTACGATGAGCTGGTTATCTCATCTCTATGACACATTAGCATTACCTCAGCCACAATAACATAAGTCCCTCAGTACGATGAGCTGGTTATTTCATCTCTATGACACATTAGCATTACCTCAGCCACAATAACATAAGTCCCTCAGTACGATGAGCTGGTTACCTCTCTATGACACATCGCTAGTCGATATGTTCAAACGTACACAAATAGAAAATTTCCCCCGAAATTAGCACTAAATGAAAATGGTGGGTTTTCTTTCCACACAGTGAGTTACTTGAAAACTATTTTAAATTGAGTTGGGGGGGGGTAGATGGCTACCTGAGAGTACTAATCTGTCTTAAGTTAGGCAGCTACAGCCGACGTAACTGCCAGAACACAGTTTGGACGGCTATGCTTTAGGTCTATGCAGCTGATTTGATTTGTCAGAGTTCGTCTATTTGTGTTATATATATTTGTGTTATATATATATTTGTGTTATATATATATTTGTGTTATATATATATTTGTGTTATATATATATTTGTGTTATATATATATTTGTGTTATATATATATATGTGTTATATATATATTTGTGTTATATATATATATATATTTGTGTTATATATATATATTTGTGTTATATATATATTTGTGTTATATATATATTTGTGCTATATATATATTTTTATCTTAGAAAGAAAGACCCGGCCCATAATGTTTGGTTCGTCAGGAAACTTTTGAAAGTGTGAAGTGCACGCGTTGTACTTGCCATAGCATGCTGTCACATATACAAAAATGTAATTTGAAATACAATAAGAAAGTTCGATGCTGTCACATCGATGTAAATCGTCCACAAATATGTGGAGGATCTGTGTTGAATAAGATTAACTATTATTTTCCTAAAACCCCAGATTTAGCGGTTAGAAACCTTCTGCATCGAGAAATATGTCAAATTTCAACATAAACAATTTCAAATGGAAATTATTGGACATGCTGTAATAAGATTTTGTATTCAAAATTTTAGTGTTTAAATTACACTATGTAACAAATTTTCACTTTTGTACTGTTCCTGGGTTGAAAGTGTGTCTTCCTTACCCGTTAGGTCTAGAACAGAAAGGAAATCGCTGTTATTCAATAAAAACTTTGCTTCTGTGACCGGGAAAATGAATTTTTTTCGAGAAAATTCTCGATTTGCTTTCAATGCTGAGCATCCTCCCTGAACTGCTAGATTTGTCCAGATGTTTCAACAATTCTCCTGAACACTCTAGAACGTTCAAGAAACTTCCAGAACTTTCGAGAAACTCCCAGAACTTTCTAATACGTTCTTGAACGTTCCAAAAGTAGCTGTACAAGTATAAAAGCACAGGTGTCTCGAACCAAGATTCCAATTCGTGTTTTTGCAGACAGAAAGGATAACGATTATTAGTTGAAGAGAAGTTATTTATTTGATATGGCATCAAGAGGTTGTTTGCATCCAGCTGATTCATTCTGCTACGTGTGCGGACAATTCATAAAAACAAGAGCGAAAAATTATTCCGTGGAAGCAGGTCGTATAATGTGCGAGGCCTACAATGCATACTTTGACGTCCCGGTCGGGGACCAAGACAAATCTTGTGCACCGCATTTCACATGCGAATATTGCAAGAAAACACTTGAAGGTAAGCAGGGTTGTTAACAATACTAAAAAAAATTATTGGCAATACCAATACCAATACTGCCTGTAAAATCTATTGGCAATACCAATACCAATACAATTTTAAAACCAGTATTGCAATACCAATACCAATATTTTTTTATTATTGCCTTACCAATACCAATATTTGGGTCATTCGACGAATAAAACGCAAATACGTAATTCATCGCTCTATATCACTTACATCGATAAATGATAACAACATTTTTGGGTAATTTAGACAATGTATTTAACCAAATTTTGTTCAATAGTTAACACTTGCTTCATCAGTTTTCCTCATAGCATTCAAAAGTCTTTGACAACATATTAAATAAGTCGGCATACCTTAACGTCCTTAAGCAACAAGATTTGTAATATGTATACTGTACACTGTACACATATTGTGAATGAATGAATGGATGGATGGATGAATGAATGGATGAATGAAGCAAATGACTGTCATAGAAAAGCAAATGATACATAAACGGTTAAACATCATAATAATCACGTGAATATTAATTTGGGCGAAGTTAATTTTCGTGAGTATTAACATCGGCAGATAAAGCAGTTTTACCGTTATTAATAATTAAATTTTAGTTTAAAATTTAAATTCATGAGTTATATCTAAAATCTGTCTATCATTGGCATTGGATGAAACAAAACATTAACTTGACTCACTTTCAAGCAAGAAATTCTGTAAAAGGAAATATCGGAAAGAAAATATTGACCACGGAAAGAAAATATTGACCAAAGAAAAAAATGGCATCAAGATCTTGAAAGTATTAACTATAATATGCGCAATTATTGAAAAGTTATGAACGAAATAGAACGACGCATTCACGATACTAAAAATAATTCTAATTACAACAAATTTAATATTATATAAATTTTTTTTTAAAATTTCTTTGTTTGGCCTTATTTTTGTTTGTAGGCCCTAGGCACGGTGCCTAAAGTGCATAAGCCTTAACCGAGCCTTGGTAAGTCACTGGTCAATGCTCATTGCCAAAGATATCATATATGATTTGATTTCTATTATCATTCATTTCATTGATCAGTCTCATTCAAAAATTGTTTGGCAATGTCACTCGCAAGATGGCGACACCAAAGACAAATTTATTATATTCAGCTTTATTCACAACCAATGTTGTAGAGAATTTATTGAATATTGCTTTTAGTATTGGTTAAAAATCAATACCAATATCAAAAATAATTATTGGCAATACCAATACCAATATCAAATTTCAAGAAGTATTGCAATATCGTCCCAATACTGAAAAAAGTATTGGCAATACTACCAATACCAATACAATATTGCAATATTAACAACCCTGAAGGTAAGTAAACTGAACAGTTGCTTCTCGCTTAGATGTGTTTTAATTTTATTTATAAAATTTCAATACCTTCTTCCATCGCTCCAGTACCATACAGTCCCGATCTGCCAGTTCTGACTCCTCCTAGGCGGCATCGGCCATCTTCAGGAGACAGCAGCAAGTCAGATAGCGAGGCAGATACTGGAGATATGGACTACGATTCCGCAGAGGAAGTTGGGGATAGAAAGCCATACTTCCCTAACCAGAAGGACGTGAACGATTTAATTAGGGACCTCGGGCTTACGAAATCGAATGCTGAGCTTCTGAGCTCAAACAATAGACCTTGGTTGATGATAGCGTACAAGTTACAGATCAGAGGAAGCGGCATCAAAGATTTACAAGTTCTTCAGTCAGCGAGATGGGCTGTTATACTGCAACGATGTTGCCGGTCTATTCCAGGCTATAGGAATCGCATGTAATCCTATTGAATGGCGCCTATTCATAGACAGTTCATCCCGGAGCCTCAAAGCCGTGTTGCTTCACAATAGAAACAACTACCCGTCTCTCCCGATGGCCCAATCTGTGTATCTCAAAGAGGACTACACCACTGTCAAAATGTTGCTGAGTGCATCCAAAACCCTCTTGAAGGGATCCCATCCATCTCTTGTCCGACATGCAGACGCCAATTTCGTGCTAGAATAGGGTTATTAACCCACCAGATGACACATGTGGCGGCCTAGCACAGCTCAAATATGATGAGAGTAGTCATCGTCGACTACCACGGACGAAAAAAAACATGATGACTATGGATGGGAGGCCATCGGTGACTTCAAAATAGTATCATTCCTCATGTGTCTTCAAGGAGGTTTCACGAAATTTCCTTGTTTCCTCTGTCTCTGGGACAGCCGTGACACTAAGGCGGATTACCGCACAAAGGACTGGCCACAACGGGCTGAGTTTTTTTTGTTGGGAAGATCAATGTGAAGTGGGAGCCGCTGATAGAACCTCATAAAGTGCTTATGCCACCGCTGCTGCACATCAAGTTAGGCCTCATTAAGCAATTTGTCACTGCTCTTGACAAGGAGTCAGCAGCATTTCAATACCTCCAATATCTTTTCCAAAGCTGTCCGAGGCTAAGGTCGGGGCTGGTATATTCGTCGGACCACAGATCAAGAAGATCATAGAATTTGAGGATTTTGCAAAGCTGTTGTACAGGACGGAGAGAGCGGCTTGGAGCAGTTTCGTTGCAGTTGTTCAGGGCTTCCTAGGTAATCCCAAAGCTGAAAACTATGTGGAGTTGGTGCAGACTCTCATAAAGAATTACGCCAAAATGGGATGCAGAATGTCTCTGAAAGTCCATATCCTTGATTCGCATCTCGACAAATTCAAGGAGAACATGGGCGCTTACTCCGTGGAGCAAGGCTAGCGCTTTCATCAAGATATATTGGACTTTGAACGTCATTACCAAGGACAGTATAACGAAAACATGATGGGGGACTACATTTGGGGGCTACTTCGAGAGAGTGATTCACAGTACAATCGTATATCTATAAAATCTACACATTTCTGAACCTTGTTGAGTGGTTTCGGACTGTGTTTGTCTATTCTTTGTGAAATTTTTGTTTTTAACTGATAATAATGACGAAAAAGAAAAAAAAATCGTTCTATTTTCACCAAAAACAAAAGGAGTTTTCTTCGTGCTGTTGTCGTGTAAGCAAAGTTTGTGCTTAATGAAGTCATTTTTCATATTCTTTAGACATAAGCAATTGAAATATTACACTTAGAAGCCAGGAACCAAAAATTGTGTTACATAGTGTTATTTTTGTTCTTTTACACGGGTCAAAGCTGATATGACCCAGTGTTTGGCTATCTTATTGTGACTCGCCTATAGAATACAAGAAGATCGCCTGTGGGTCAAAGAACGCCTCCAATCTTCTGACCGTGTCACAGCCCAAACTGCCATTGGTGTAAACATCCAAGTCATCACAGTACATCCTGATGTCAGAATTGTTGTGTTTATAAACAAAAGGTGGTGATGTGCTGGTCATTGATTGTTTTGTTGGGGACGATAAGTTATACTAAATGTTTTTAAATAAATCAAAATCTAAACCATTTTTTGTAGTCAGTCAGGAGATTTGAAAATCTGTAAATCAAATGCCTCTACACTCTTGGTAATTAAGATTTCATATCAAATAATGTCCCTACAGTCTAAGAAATTAAGACTGGAAAACAAATAATGTCTCTACATTCTAGTAAATTCTAGGTAAATTTATAATATAAAAAACAGGGTATTAGTAGGCCTGACAAGACGTAACACAACAGCGAACGTTTCGGCAAAGAGCCTTCCTCAACGGACAAATAGTACACACATGAAACGAATAACACGAAATAATAATTTTAAAAAATACTTAGCTGTGGTGAAATCCAAGCAGTCCAGTAGGGATAAATTAAGGAGAGAAAAGTAAGAGCTTATATATCTTATCTTATCTTATCTGTTTACAGACGCTCCTTCTATACAGAAGATTATTGCGTCCTACGCTTATCTATGGTTTGTGTTTAGTCCTGCATTTTTATTAGAGATTTAAATGTTGATAAAGTGTTGGTTTTCCTGGATTCTTCAGGCAACCCATTCCACGCCCGAATTCCGGACGGGAAGAAGGAAAACTTGTATGTGTTTGTTCTTGCATACGGAATAAGAAAGGTGTTTTTATCCTTATGTCTATCTGAGGGTTGTATTAAGTTATCTTTGTGTTGTATTTCTAAATTAGAATTAATTGCTTTATGTATGATTACTACTTTGCTCTTGGTTCTTCTATCCTCTAATGTTTCAAGGTTTAATGATTTAACTAATGGTGTTATTCTTGTCAGTTTCGAGTATTCTCCAGTAATGAATCTGGCAGCTCTTTTTTGAATATAGGAAAGGATAGGGTGGGTGTGGCCAATCAATCAGCTTGTCAGTGCGAACACAACGTTGATCCCGTGTGGTGTAAGAATCCCATACTCATGGATTAGTCTATTCTCCAGACTGACCCGGCCGGGTGTGTTTGTACAGGAAACCAAGGCGGTGACAGACATGTCATCGACGCCCATGTGGGCCAAAACGTTCGCTGTTGTGTTACGTCTTGTCAGGCCTACTAATACCCTGTTTTTTTATATTATAAATTTACCTATTTAAAAGCCTGATTGCAGTCTCACCCCCATTACTTTAGTAAATTCTAGGAAATTAATACTAGATTCAAATAATGTCTCTACATTCTAGTAAATTCTAGCAAATTAAGACTGTATACCAAAAGAATAAAGCTGTGTCTGGTTGATAGCTTAAGTCACTCAGATGTATTATAAAAAGCCAGGCACTACCTGAACGTCGCCGCGGTCTTTGAAGCATCTCGTGCCGTGATGTTCCTCATCTCCCAGAACTCATGTGTTGTACTTAGTTGGTTCTCTACCAGCGCCTGTTGGGTGAATGCTCCGATGTAGCTACTAAATAGAAACACGTTGAACGTGTGGAGGAGGCCGTTGATGGTAGCACACAGAAGGCCAGTGGTCAGCATGGCGATGTCTTTTGGTTCGGCGAATCGAAACTGATGGGTTAAAAAGTTGAAACTACATGTACAATACATAAAGAGCTATGTTGCTATTGATAGTTATTTGGATTTGCTGCTCTATATATTTAGCACAAATAAGGGAACGTTGTTTTTACCTACATATTATGAAAGTCCATTTTTTAGTTTTAAATTATTATTTAAACGGAGATCATCTTAAAGCTTTTAAATAGTATTGCAAGCCACACACAGTTTCACTTTAACAATCCACAGTACTCTGGTGAGTTTGGGGGGGCTTCTATAAATGACGTCACGCACCTGGGGGTGGGAGGGGGCGGGGTCACACATTTGTGACGAGGGGGGAGTTGGGTTGTTTAAAAAATATGACGTCACTCCAAAACGCGCAACTTTAATAAAAGTTCCACTTAAAGATTTGATTGCTTACAATTTATTTAGTTACGTGTTACACGGCTTCACGCGTGTTACAATATTAGAGGGTTGGGGGCGCAGCAAAGCTTTGTGACGTCATTTTGGAGGTGGGTCTAACTTTTTGTGACGACCCGTGGATAGGGGTGTAGAAAATTGGGCAAAATCGAGGGACGTCATTTAAGGACGGCCCTTTAGTCAGATTTCTTCACTTTAGCACAGTAATTTTAGGGACAACCTACAGCACCATCTCACAATGTAGAGACGAACCAGTTGCTTGGCGTCCAATAGAAAGAAAATGGGATTATCAGGACACTAAACATATTTTTTTATAGTTAAAACAATTCAAATATGTTTAGTTTCCTGATAATCCCATATCATTTTCTTGTATTGGACGCCAAGCAACAAGTTGGCGTCCAATACAAGAAAATGATATGGGATTATCAGGAAACTAAACATATGATATGTTAATTGTTTTCTTTTCTTTTTAATGACGAGTGGAGAAAATTGTGTGATGTGTTTTAAAGTGTGGGTGGGAGAGGAAAATCTTACATTTAATAAAACCATTAAAACATCATTATTTAAAAACAAGAACAGGAAGACAATGACGTCATACCAATTCCAAGAAACTGCCAGCTGTCTTTTCGCTTGATTTCGTCCTCGAGTCATCATCAGTCTTGACCTTCTCAATAAGTCTGCAAATTTCTGAAGTCTTACTGGACCACCACTTGCCATTCTCTTGAAAATAAACAACATAATTTTAATGGAAATATTTCAGAGTATGGTATAAACAATCCAACGTCCTGACAAGTGATAAAAATAATGTCTGTCATTATAATAATTGATATTTTGTTTTGCAATTGTTTTTCCTCTGTGCTCACGTAAATTGTATAACTATAACCGCGTAGATAGAACATTTCTGTATGACACACTTTATCAAAACGTGCTTGTCGAGTTTGGTGAATGTGTTTAGTGGTGTTTTTTGTTTCTATGTTTAAAAAGGGGGGGGGGAGGTACCGATGATTTTTTTATTGAAAAAATCTATACTATTCATTATAATTAAATCTTCAGTATTTGCGCAACGTGAACGAATCACAAAAGAAAAGAAATTTAAAAAAAATGTTGACGTTTGTGTAGCATGCTGCTAGAGTAGGTTTACTGCAGGACACGCCGGTGGGTCAGTGACACACTGCCCCTGGTATGTAATGTAATAGTGTACACAATGTGCAGACCGACATAGTGCCCACATAGCGCCGCACCATGTACACCGCACCGAGATGCACTGGAGAGAAGTGACTGGGTGACGTGTGGGTGCGTTTGTGGTTGTTCCGGTTCTAACGTGAAAAGTGTTTGGTTGTAAAATGAGAAAGACAAATAAACCTTGATAAATATAATTCTCCATCTTGTTGTTGACTGTGACATGCTGTATATTAGAAGCCCACACACGGCTACAGTTTGGCGCTGCGAGCAGGGTCACAAGTGAGGATAGTTGTTAAATTAAGGTTATTTGTGATAGATTTTCCAAAGGACACAGAAAAATATGGAACAAGTGGAGCAGCTCCAGATAAACCGGCCTCCAAAACTACCACGGTTTACGGGAGATAATGGAGCGGAGCAATTTGTCAAAGAAGTGCGATTGCTCCTGCAGTTGCAGCCCATGCCCCCTGCCTCAGCAGTCATATGGATCCTGAGCGCCTTAGAGGGACGTGCCCGCCAGGAAATGTTGGACCAGGCACCTGAAGAGATCAACACCCCGGACAAACTGTTGCGTATCTTAGTAGAGAAGTGGGGTGACCCACGTGATGGCACCACCCTGGCCTCCGCTTTCTACAAACGGCATCAGGGCTTAGGTGAGACGGTAGGGGACTATGCGGCCAGTATGCGTAGTCTTTTCGCCTTAGCCAACACAGCACGGACAGGCATCCTTGCAGATGACACACTGCGGGATACATTTGTCCAGGGTCTACAGCCGGCAGCCTTGCGACGCGACGTGAAAGCCTACACCAGGTTAAACACTGACAGCACTTTGAAGACGTCGTCAAAGAGGCCCAGAGGTGGATGAGAGAAGATTTCTCGGATGTTGCCGCCACAGCGCAGCTCTCAGCAGCACCTCTCCCTGACTGGGCACAGTTGACGCAACACCTAATGGCCCACATAGACCAACAGGTAGCAGCTGTGGAAGATAGGCTCCACCAGTCAGTGCACCAGCACCGAGGGGACATGGACGCTAACGATGTCCACTGTCCACCAGCACCCAGACAGCCTAATCTGGGCCAACAGCAACATCCGCACCGGTCCAAACACTGCCTATGGTGTAATCGGAAGGGACACTCCGAAGACGACTGCCTAGCGAAACACCGCTACGTCTCACACACCAATAGGCATTCGACACGTCAGCATCAGTCAGACCAAGAATTGCCTCGACGGCAACCGTCGTCCGGACGATCTTATCCTTCACACACAGCTGTTAACCGACGCATTACAGTGAAGTCGATGGGAATGACTGGTGCCAGCCCAAGTCTTGATGTAGCCATAAATGATCACCAGGTTGCCGCGCTGATCGACACTGGTAGCGAGGTAAGCACCATTACAGAATCCTGGCTATCGCAACATGTTGGCCATCTCACCCTTGACACAGGCCTTGTCACTTTACAAGCCGTCAATGGAGTTGAGGTGCCATACCTGGGGGTGACAACTCTCGACGTGCAAGTGTTCGGGCAACATTTGAGTGACGTCCCCTTCCTCGTCGTACCAACACTAATAAGCCAACCACAGCATGTGCGGAAGAAAGAGGCGCCAGCGCTGATCGGTATGAATATACTGAAACGTTGGCTACCCCATGCCAACCATGTACCACAGCTTTTGGTATCCACCGCTCCTCTTCCCCGTAGTGATGTTAAAACTACGCCTAAGAATAAGAATGCACCACGCACAGATGGCAGGGACCTGACAACCAGACTCAACACACATAACTGGCAGCAACCAACATGGAAGCCACATCGTGTGAGGCGCAGCAGGTCACCTCATACACCGAGGCCCAGTGAGAATATGCACTGTGATACGGCCTGCCGCGGCGAGATCAAAGAACGGCCAAACAAGCGCCGTAACCATTTGACTCGGTGGGGATTTAGCAGTGGATCTCAAACACAAGAGATCCAACTACGCAACAAGACAACCCAGCGGACAGATTGCCTTCAGCGGCGATTCCCTACAGCGGAGGGCTGCTGGGCAAAGCATGCGCCTGCGCCGCCAGCTGTCGACCGTAAAGAGATAACCAGTGAGTCCCACATAGGCCCTAGTCGACCTAGAAGCCAGGGATACCGACCTAGGAAGAATCCCTCGACTCCAGATAAAAACACCAACAGCTTTACACCAGCTACCACGGTGTTGAAACAGCCTGTCACGACCGAACGCGGTCAAGACAGGAATGACTTGGGTCGCGGATACAAAGGTCAACCTGGTGTGACTACAACACACCATGACCACGCGCCCAAGCACACGCCCACGCATAAGTTCATCAACAAGCCTGAGTGCAATGAGCCCATAGAAGACCTCGGCTATGTTAATGACTGCCAACGAGAGGTGAGACAATCTCCTCCAATTAAGCCGCGCAGATCACACATGGGGCAGATGATAACGGACACTTGGAGGTACCCCATGAACAATGACGTGATGACACCCTAACGGCATCATAACATTGACATTGAAATTTGATTTCCATTTTTATATGTACGTAATATGTTAGAAATGTTATATAATTGTCATAACATATAGTATAGAGTACCTCTACCTATGATTTTATACAAATCTCAGTTGTGTATCTAAGTTCTAACTGTTAGATATTTTTGTATTGCTATTATTTGGTAGACATGCTCAATGCTCATATTCGGATAACCTACGACAGTTATGCTAAAATATGACAGTGATTTACGTATAGTCTTTAATGGCTTGTTGTTGTTGTTGTTGTTATTTGTCCATATCCTTCATGCATTGTTGGGCACGCAGTTAATTTTTCGTCCTTTTCAGCAACGGGCTTATTACTCAGACCTGCTGTGTTTTTTTTGTTTTTTTAAATTAGAGTTCAATCCAAATTTATCATTATATATGCCGTTTTTTTAATGTATTGACCAGCGAGGGCGCTGGCATTCAGGGGCCTGGGGAAACTGTAGCATGCTGCTAGAGTAGGTTTACTGCAGGACACGCCGGTGGGTCAGTGACACACTGCCCCTGGTATGTAATGTAATAGTGTACACAATGTGCAGACCGACATAGTGCCCACATAGCGCCGCACCATGTACACCGCACCGAGATGCACTGGAGAGAAGTGACTGGGTGACGTGTGGGTGCGTTTGTGGTTGTTCCGGTTCTAACGTGAAAAGTGTTTGGTTGTAAAATGAGAAAGACAAATAAACCTTGATAAATATAATTCTCCATCTTGTTGGTGACTGTGACATGCTGTATATTAGAAGCCCACACACGGCTACATTTGAAAAAAACAAAACAAAACAAAAGCATAGTAAGCATGTTCCCTATAAGCTTCGTTTGTCCGTGAAAAATGTTTTATGGCATCCACACCTAAATGCGGCTGGGCATTGTGCTAGCAACACAATCCCTCGTATTGAAACTTGTGAACGCTGCCTCACTTGCCCCATAGGCCAATGGTCTGAAAAGGGAACTTTTACTTTTACTACACCTAACACACCTGGGCAACAAACAGCTCACGCCCCTTCCCTTGGTAACTGTGGCACCCATGGTGGCGCCAAGTATATTTTGTTATTTCTTTCATCTGGTATCATAGTAAAATCCTTTTAATTACCTGATAAGTTTCTATTACCCGCCTATCGATATTTACTTACATTATAATCATCTATTTCCTACCTGTCAATATGTAATTACCTGATAATTATCTATTACCTCCCAATATTTAACTACATGACTCTGCTCATTTGCTAGCCTTACCATGAACGTTTTTTCCATTTACGTTTAAATTCATTTCTTCTGTTGATGCAATTTAACTCACGGCTCCAATAAAGTGTCAGATTATGTCACACGAAACAGTAAAAAAAAATCGAAAACAAACGCATCAGTTTACTCCTGAATACTTTTTTAAAAAAAATAAACTCAACAGTGCGATCCACATTAGTTGGCGATTGTTTCAATTTTAACAGTGATGACATCAGCTTTGATCTATATATGATAAAGATGGTAATGCCATCCATGTGTCGCCACGCTATTGAACGCGGGAATTAAATGGAATTTTATTGCTGCATCGATAATTGTTCTTTTGTTCTGTTGTAAAACTTGAAAAACTACCTGGTAGTGACTATAATAGAGACAGATCTATGTATTATTGTTACACGCACTATTGTACCGTAAAGTGAAATATTAGCATAAACTGCAGTGCACTATACCCCAGAACAACGACCTATACTTTTAAGAGCTTTATCCATCACAAAAGCAGAGAACGTCACCTTTATCCTCAGAACACACCAATACAACATCAGAACACACCACCTACAACATCAGACACACCACCTCAGATCGAACACACCACCTACAACATAAAACACACCACCTACAACATCATAACACACCACTTACAACATCAGAACACACCACCTACCACATCAGAACACACCACCTACAACATTAAAACACACCACGTTCAACATCAGAACACACCACCTACAACATCAGAACACACCACCTTCAGAATCTGAACACACCACTTACAACATCAGAACACACCACCTACAACATCAGAACACACCACCTACAACACCAGAACACACCACCTACAACATCAGAACACACCACCTTCAGATTCTGAACACACCACTTACAACATCAGAACACACCACCTACAACATCATAACACACCACTTACAACATCAGAACACACCACCTACCACATCAGAACACACCACCTACAACATTAAAACACACCACGTTCAACATCAGAACACACCACCTACAACATCAGAACACACCACCTTCAGAATCTGAACACACCACTTACAACATCAGAACACACCACCTACAACATCAGAACACACCACCTACAACATCAGAACACACCAACTACAACATCAGAACACACCGCCTACAACATCAGAACACACCGCCTACAACATCAGAACACACCACCTACAACATCAGGACACACCACTTACAACATCAGAACACACCACCTACAAAATCAGAACACATCACCTACACTTAAGAGCTTTATCTATTACAACAGCAGAGTTACGTCCCCTACAACATCAGAACACACCACCTACAACATCAGAACACACCGCTTATAACATCAGAACACACCACCTACAACATTAGAACACACCACTTACAACATCAGAAGACACCACTTACAACATCAGAAAACACCATTTACAATATCACAACACACCACTTACAACATAAGAACACCACTTACAAACAACATCAGAAAACACCACTTAAAACATCAGAACACACCATCTACAACATTAGAACACGCCATCTACAACATCAAAACAACCTCCTACAACATCAGAAAACACCACTTACAACATCAGCAAACACCACTTACAACATCAGAACATACCGCCTACAACATCAGAACACACCACTTACAACATCAGAACACACCACCTACAAAATCAGAACACACCACCTACACCTAAGAGCTTTATTTACTACAACAGCAGAGCTACGCCCCCTACAACATCAGAACACACCACCTACAGCATCAGAACACACCACCTACAACATCAGAACACACCACCTTCAGAATCTGAAAACACCACTTACAACATCAGAACACACCACCTACAACATCATAACACACCACTTTCAAAATCAGAACACACCACCTACAACATCAGAACACACCACCTTCAGAATCTGAACACACCACTTACAACATCAGAACACACCACCTACAACATCAGAACACACCACCTACAACATCAGAACACACCACCTACAACATCATAACACACCGCCTACAACATCAGAACACACCACCTACAACATCAGAACACACCACCTACAACATCAGGACACACCACTTACAACATCAGAACACACCACCTACAAAATCAGAACACACCACCTACACTTAAGAGCTTTATCTATTACAACAGCAGAGTTACGTCCCCTACAACATCAGAACACACCACCTACAACATCAGAACACACCGCTTATAACATCAGAACACACCACCTACAACATCAGAACACACCACCTTCAGAATCTGAACACACCACTTACAACATCAGAACACACCACCTACAACATCAGAACACACCACCTACAACATCAGAACACACCACCTACAACATCAGAACACACCACCTTCAGAATCTGAACACACCACTTACAACATAAGAACACACCACCTACAACATCAGAACACACCACCTACAACATCAGAACACACCACCTTCAGAATCTAAACACATTACCTACAACATTAAAACACACCACGTTCAACATCATAACACACCACTTACAACATCAGAACACACCACCTACCACATCAGAAAACACCACCTACAACATTAAAACACACCACGTTCAACATCAGAACACACCACCTACAACATCAGAACACACCACCTTCAGAATCTGAACACACCACTTACAACATCAGAACACACCACCTACAACATCAGAACACACCACCTACAACATCAGAACACACCACCTACAACATCAGAACACACCACCTACAACATCAGAACACACCACTTACAACATCAGAACACACCACCTACAACATCATAACACACCACTTACAACATCAGAACACACCACCTACCACATCAGAACACACCACCTACAACATTAAAACACACCACGTTCAACATCAGAACACACCACCTACAACATCAGAACACACCACCTTCAGAATCTGAACACACCACTTACAACATCAGAACACACCACCTACAACATCAGAACACACCACCTACAACATCAGAACACACCACCTACAACATCAGAACACACCGCCTACAACATCAGAACACACCGCCTACAACATCAGAACACACCACCTACAACATCAGGACACACCACTTACAACATCAGAACACACCACCTACAAAATCAGAACACACCACCTACACTTAAGAGCTTTATCTATTACAACAGCAGAGTTACGTCCCCTACAACATCAGAACACACCACCTACAACATCAGAACACACCGCTTATAACATCAGAACACACCACCTACAACATTAGAACACACCACTTACAACATCAGAAGACACCACTTACAACATCAGAAAACACCACTTACAATATCAGAACACACCACTTACAACATAAGAACACCACTTACAAACAACATCAGAAAACACCACTTAAAACATCAGAACACACCATCAACAACATTAGAACACGCCATCTACAACATCAAAACAACCTCCTACAACATCAGAAAACACCACTTACAACATCAGCAAACACACCACTTACAACATCAGAACACACCACCTACAAAATCAGAACACACCACCTACACCTAAGAGCTTTATTTACTACAACAGCAGAGCTACGCCCCCTACAACATCAGAACACACCACCTACAGCATCAGAACACACCACCTACAACATCAGAACACACCACCTTCAGAATCTGAAAACACCACTTACAACATCAGAACACACCACCTACAACATCATAACACACCACTTTCAAAATCAGAACACACCACCTACAACATCAGAACACACCACCTTCAGAATCTGAACACACCACTTACAACATCAGAACACACCACCTACAACATCAGAACACACCACCTACAACATCAGAACACACCACCTACAACATCATAACACACCGCCTACAACATCAGAACACACCGCCTACAACATCAGAACACACCACCTACAACATCAGGACACACCACTTACAACATCAGAACACACCACCTACAAAATCAGAACACACCACCTACACTTAAGAGCTTTATCTATTACAACAGCAGAGTTACGTCCCCTACAACATCAGAACACACCACCTACAACATCAGAACACACCGCTTATAACATCAGAACACACCACCTACAACATTAGAACACACCACGTTCAACATCAGAACAAACCATTAACAACATCAGAACACACCACCTACAACATCAGAACACACCACCTTCAGAATCTGAACACACCACCTACAACATCAAAACACACCACCTACAACATCGTGGGACCGTATTTTATTTCCGGTTGACAGTTATTTATTCTAAGCGTTTTCATGTTAAACGTATTTCAAAGCATACATTTCAAAGGAAAAGTTTTAATTTAATACATTGTTCGCGAGTCGAAATGTGAACACAGATGAGCCACAGTTGGTATAGACATTGCAGCAACATTTTCACTGCTACCCAGGCGCAATTTTACTACCCGGGTAATTGCTCGAGTTCCCGGGTACCCGTTGACAGGCCTAATAGTGAACACAGAAAAAACCGTCCACTCCATTTTCACAAATGGAAGGAATGCACTTAAACACGATGTTGTGCTTAACATCTGAGGGAAAAGGCTGAAATGGGACAAGGAGCCAACGTATTTGGGCGTATAGCTGGAACAAAAACTCCAGATGCACAATCATATACGTGAATTGCAAGCGAAAACCACTGCTCAATTGTCCCTGGTGAAAAAACTGGCTAGCACTAATTGGGGCGCTGACGCAAGAACGCTGAGAGCTCTTTACCTCAGCAATGTGAGAAGCGCCATTGACTACAACCTCCCCGTCCAGGGTTTTGCGAGCAGAATAGCGCTCGAAGACCTGGACAGAGTCCAAAACTAAGCTCTAAGACTGGTTTGTGGGGCGATACGTACCACACCCAACTCCGCGATAGAAATCTTGGCAAACGTAGAACCGCTCATCAAAGTACGGCGAGAGAAGGCAATACTAACTACAGTGGAAAGATACCGTAGAATAGACCGCAACGAACCTTGTTTTCAGATGCGAGACAGGTGGGTAAAACGCTCGCGACTGAAACGACCCTCCTTCATGGATGTGGTCAACAAGCTTGAGGTTTCAGTCAATTTACCCAAAAGCAGGGGGAACATTTCCATGGTCCCGGCGAGGGAACCTCACGAATGCTTCTCTCCGCCCGATCCACGTTTGACACTGGCAAATACAGCGGTGAGGAAAAATAGTCCAGTAGAGCTTCAGCACAAAGAAGCGCTGAGAACTATCAATGCCTATGGAACCAGCGTAGTGAGAGTTTACGCAAACGGCTCAAACTTTACAGATGGACGAAGCGGGTACGGCGCACTGATTGAATACCCCGCCGGTGGACCAGCATCACCTAAACTGTCTGGACCATGTGGACAACTAGCCTCGAGTGGGGAGGCCGAGCTAGAAGCAATTCAAAATGGTGTGAAAGAAGTGCGCCTACGCCTATGTAGAAGAAAGAGTTTTCCAACAGTCGTAGTCTTCACCGACTCAAGATCTTCTCTGGAATCTCTGGGTCGGAGCTAATTGGAGACCAAAACTGTCAATGCTGTACTGGAGATCGTGGACAACATTATATATCGCGGGGGCATGGTCGTCCTGACGCAACAGGGCGCTGCCCAGCCCCAAAATGATCGCCCAATGACTCAGTTGGGAGTCAAACTGTGACTAAAAGCTTGCTTTATGGAAAGATGGCTTGCGGGTTGGGAAAATGGTGACACGGCAAGGGTACTTTACAACTAAATGCCACGACCACGCAAGCGAGATCCCTGGTGGGAGCTACCTCGTAGCTGCCAGTCCCTCATTACGCAAATGCGGACTGGACACTGCCCAACAAACAGCTACTTGCACAGGCTAGATAAAAACAGGGAACTCGGCTGCCGTTTATGTGGTATGGCCGAGGAGACAGTGGCACATCTGCTGACCGAATGCTCTGCAGCGATTGGGGACGCGGACGGATCAGACAGCCCACGCACTGTGGAGGAATATCTCCATGGCGATGCCCTTATGTTGAGGCTCACCGTTGGTATTGTAGGCCGGGCTATAATAGTCTAAGTTACTCAGCCCTCAAATGAGAATGTCACATATTTAGTGCGCATGCCCGACCATCGCCTCCCCAAGAGGCTCTTCTATGTTCAGCTTACTGAAAGGCATAAAGCACGCGGAGGTCCACGCAAGCGCTACAAGGATACACTCAAAACTGCTATAAAGGACTTTGACATTGGGCATGACTCCTGGGGGCAGCAGCCAGTGACCGAGCCCCCTGGCTTTAAAAAAAATTGTTGAGAGCCGCATTAAAGCACTAATGGTCACGACCCCACTCGCAATGATAAATTCCTTTTGTGATTTAATTTAAAAATTATTTGTTAATTGATTAAATGCTTTAAAATATTTCAAATGTTTCAACAAATATATGTGTTGTAGTTACACTTTCAACCCCACCGCATGTTAAACAAATATATGTGTTGTAGTTACACTTTCAACCCCACCGCATGTTAAACAAAAATATGTGTTGTAGTTACACTTTCAACCCCACCGCATGTTAAACAAATATATGTGTTGTAGTTACACTTTCAACCACACCGCATGTTAAACAAATATATGTGTTGTAGTTACACTTTCAACCCCACCGCATGTTAAACAAATATATGTGTTGTAGTTACACTTTCAACCCCACCGCATGTTAAACAAATATATGTGTTGTAGTTACACTTTCAACCCCACCGCATGTTAAACAAATATATGTGTTGTAGTTACACTTTCAACCCCACCGCATGTTAAACAAATATATGTGTTGTAGTTACACTTTCAACCCCACCGCATGTTAAACAAATATATGTGTTGTAGTTACACTTTCAACCCCATCGCATGTTTTAAACAAATAGATGTGTTGTAGTTACACTTTCAACCCCACCGCATGTTAAACAAATATATGTGTTGTAGTGTAAACAAATATATGTGTGTAGTTACACTTTCAACCCCACCGCATGTTAAACAAATATATGTGTTGTAGTTACACTTTCAACCCCACCGTATGTTAAACAAATATATGTGTTGCAGTTACACTTTCAACGAATATTGAAATTCGTAAAAATTATGAATAGAAGCACACTGCATATAGGCTCATGATTACAGTCAACATTTTTGTTATGATTGTGCTGTGAAACCTTTGAATAAGCAAGTTTCGTTAAATCTGGTAGGTAGCTAGTAGGTTTTGTGTGAAGATGTTCTGTCAGATGCTGGTTACTAGTTACATACCCCGGCGTATAAAATGACCCCTGAATTTGAGAAGATTTTTAAGGGCTAAAAAGTCGTATTTTACACCGGTATATACGGTAACGCATTGAAGTGTCACAATCTACATGTTTGGGGTGCGCTTGAGGTTAATTACGTACGTCATAAAGACATTTACCGTAACCTTACGGTAAAGAGGAGAAGATAGCTGTCTAAACGCTTGAGGTTCATTACGTACGTCACACAGACATTTACCGTAACCTTACGTAAAGAGGTGAAGATAGTTGTCGAAACGTTTGTTTTCATTGTCATTCAATGAAATTATGATCTAATCATAATCATCAATAAGTTCTTGTCCAGTGATGAAATACAGAATCATGAAAACATTGTTTATGCCATTAACTCATCATGTGATATCGGATGTAAAAAAACAACAGTTAAATCAAATTGAAAGGAATATTCGAGACAGCTGCCGCTTTTATACTAAATCCGAATATGATTAAATAGGAAGTTTTACACGCAGCTTGATGCCATATTTTATTAAAACTTTTAAATAATAATTTGCATACGTTAGTAGGACTAACAATAATGGTCAATACTTCAAAATGCGGATTCTTACCGGAACCAGAAATTTAACAATTTACATCATTAACCAATCGGGAACCAATCACCCGTTTCCAATTTTAAAATAAGCCCACATTATTGTTTTAAACACTTTTTTTAGTGTAGATTTTTATAAACTTTCATTTATTTTGTACATTTTATATTTCAAGCGAAAATTTTAAATTTAATAAATTGTTCGCATTGTGATCACAGCAGAGCCCCATGTGGTTCGTAAGCCGCAGGTTGGCTACCGTTATATTAGATTATTGCTTTTATGTTTTTTCAAAGTTAGAATTTAATGCTTTGTGTATTATTGCTACGTTGTTTTGTTTTGTTTTTTTGTTCTTCTATCCTCTTGTGTTTCTAGTTTAGTGATTTTACTCTTTTCAAATGTGAACATTTAACAGGGCTTTCGTGCTCTAATTTGATTTTTGTTCTAATTTATCAATGTTTTTTTTTAAAATTATTATTTTGGCAGTTGGGTGCCAAACAGAAGAGGTACATTCTAGTATAGTTCTTACCAATTTAAGGCAGCATTTAAGTTTTAAATTCATTTATTTTAAAACCTGAAAGTTGTTCTAGTGATATGCAGAGCGATATATTCAGGTGTATAGCTGTACTTTCAAGTTTATTTTGGAAAATGTAGACGTATGACGAAATATTCTGGAGGTGTATGACATACATTCATGTGTATAATGAAACATTGATGTTAAACATTGGTTCTTTTGTGACGTCCATTGAAATTTGTTTTTCAAAAGAAAAAGAAATCCGATAATCAATTGGCCGAGAACAAAAAATATAGTAAAGATGTTGCAATGAATAATAATACATGCATTTATAGATTGATGTTTTCATTCCATAATCAATATATTTTTCTGATGTGTCAATACTGCACATATCAATACACTAATTACACGTCCTTCTTTTATACATTCCACGTTGCAAAAATTTCAAGTCATCAAATCAAAAAAAATTTTTTAACCAATTGTATTTATCATATTATTTATGTAACAGAAGGGGGTGACTCTGAACAAATAAGATCTATACATGGAATGAATGCTATGAATACCCGTGTCCACCACAGTATGATCTCCCTTGGGTCAACGGTTAAATGAAATCATGTCTCTGCTGACCGCTAGAGCTAGACCACTGGTCCCTACTTCTTGTGGAGTGAGCAGCAGGATCGCCAGGACTTGGGGCCACTGGCGGATAGGTCATCTGATAGGAGCGACGCCTCTCTGGCAGCTGATCAACCCATATCTGGGTCAGCCGGTGGGAGGGCAGTTTCAAACTGTCCAGTCGCAGCAGCAGCTTTGGTGTGAGGGGTCTGTACCTGGCGAAGCCAAGACCTTCGTTGTACAGATCTGTGCTGACGACCAACTGCCGCATGGTCTGTGACGTACGAGCCAGAGTTTTGTTGTGGATCGTTTGAACATTGTTTGAGGTAGGCGCTGATTTCTGTGATGAAATGTCTGACAAAACTGCCAGATGATAGGGATGGTCAGCTTGATGGTCAGCGTGGTATGAATGAATGTCCTGAACGAGTTTGTTCCACGACTCGATAACCTCGCGTGTTTTCTTGTCGTTAAAACGTGGGGGTTTACCTGGTGAAGGTGAGTAGCCAGGTAAAAATGAGCTATGACGTTGCGGGTGGTTGTGGCCATAGAATAGCTGAGGTTTGGCATGGGTTTCAGAATTAATACGAAAGCTGAGAGACCGACCAGGTAGATGAGTTGTCTTGACCAGGTTAGGAGTGGTCAAGCCCACAACGAGCTGTCGTCTTGCCATTGTTTTCTTACTAAACTTACGGTCGGCATCGTCCGAGTTGACCACACTGGCATGTAGAGCTTCAGACGAACTGGCTTGCTGTTGACTAACTGAGATGTGGGGCAAGGGATGCCGTTGATATGTGACGGTGGAGTTTTCTCTGGTTCGTTTGGCTGACCAGGATGGCGGGATGGTGCTGTTGTAGATCGCAGGTGGCATGTGGTATGTGGGATGTGGTATGTGGGGTCCTCGCTCACTGACCATCTGAGCCATGGGCGTGGACGGCATTGATGTCAGAGGTCAAACACATCACACTGGTCAACAACACACCTGTACGAACCGTAAGATGTGTTCGTATTTTAGTGGCTGAAATAAAACAAATTATAAAAAATAAATTTATATACATGTATATAAATATATTTATGAATTATATAGAAAATGTTTTTTGAGCTAAGTTTCTGTACATTTGACTATATTATGTCTTTGAAAAATATTGAGTAAAATAAATGAATTCGATTGAAATGAATTATGTGCGCTATTAAGAAGGAGATGGGAACCACGTTTAGTTACATTGTTAAGCTAAACAATGGGGGGGGGGCGGCGAAGAGGTCGACAACGGAAAAGCTGGCTGGATGACATAAAGGAATGGAAAGGGATGAAATTGCATGAATTATTGGCCGCCGCTCAAAATAGGAATATGTGGAGATCGTTATCTGTTGATGTGTCCATGCGCTCCCCCCAACGGTCACGGGACTGATGATGACGATTATGATGATGAAGATTGCGATGATGATGATGATGATAAGCTAAACACTCTAGCTAGTACACGAGGGGCAAGTATACATTTGCTTGGAGTCTGATAAAGGGATGGCGGGAGACAACTCGCTCTTGTGTGAGAGAGACTTAGACCAAAACTTACTTGCTTTAATTTATATTTACTTTTAAATAATAAGTTTACTTGTACGTTTACAAATGTTTACCCTGTGACCCGCAACCTTCAGTCAGATTTCCTACGCTCCTGGTGGAGGATTCCTGGTATTGCCAACCCAAACAAATAAAATGACCCCCCCCCCTCCTCCCGCCAAAAAAAATATTAACAAATGAATTAATTAATTAACAAAAGTAACTAAATCCCAATTTAACATTCTTTGAAAAAATAATCCAAAATATTTGTTAAATGATTGTGATCAGAATTGAACCAATCATATAGACTTAATTTATCGAAAGAATTTGTTAGCAGGGAGGGTAAATAGTAATAAAGTGCGACCCTGTTAAGTCGCGATGTCGTTATTTCGTGAAATCGGTTAAGTCGCGGTAATTCCATGGCTCTCAAATTTTCTGACGTAACATATTAATAAATAATACTTACGTATGATTAAACCGCGATTTAATGTTTCTGTTTGTAGTTAATTAAAGAAAATTATTTTTTGTCTAATATGTCATTTTCGAAAGAGGTGGAAAAACCAACACAAATCTTATGGGAGAGAAAACACGTTTTTTATTTGCATCCTTTATTTTCGCTCAATAAGTGACACTGAAATATGTACTAAGTGACGATAAATCGCGATTCACCCAAGTCGCGATTACATAAAAATAGACCTAACCGACCGCGACTTAACGGTGTCGCACTGTATTATCTCAAACACACCGTGGAGTTATCTTATTTTTTACATTACAGACTACAGACGTTCATTTGGTAAATAATATTAATGCGTCCTAGGGTTATCCCTGATTTATATCTATCTAGTTTTGCATTTTTATTAGAGATTTGAATGTTTATAAGTTTTCCTGGGGTTTTCAAGCTATCGAATTTCAGTTCAGTTTCAAAACAATTCGACGTTTTCTCTACATGAGAAACTTACGCACAGTCTTCGTGTTACTATTACCGCAAAACAACGAGAAAAGTAACATAACATTACCGTAACGTTGCAATAATATAACAATGATAGTTTAAAACGCTACAAAGACAGTAGAATAACACTTCAACTACATTACAAAATTATCCACAATAACGATACAATGACTTACAACTAACAGTTCAAGAAAATAAAAACATCATTACATCACAATAACATCACAATGACAGTAAAATAAGATTAATATAAACTTACAATAACAGTAGCCTACAATAAGATTACAATAACTAACATTACAACGACATATCAATAACATTACAATATCGCAACAATAACAGTACAATAACAGTTGATTTAATTACATAAAAAATAAGAGTACAATAAAATTACAATGACAGTAACATAAGATTACAATAACATACAAATTACATTACAATAACGTAACAATAACCGAACAATTACATAATAACAGCACAATAACAGTCCAATAACATAACAGTATAATAAGACTATAATGCAGGTCCTGAACTTTCCCTTCTCTGGCCCAATCCCAAACAGAGATTAACATCTAATCAATAAATGACCCCGTTCCTTTCAGTAGTTTCTGTAATTGTATGGAGGGGATCAAACTCTGATTTGTTGATGATATATTTAGAGCCCCAACTCATGACTGGCAAGTCTTTGTGAACAGGGCGGGAAAATAGTCCCAATAGGGGCGACAACTTACCGGGGGCCCGCTGATCTCGATAGGGGAGCTAATGTCTGTTTGATTTGTGCAAATGTGATTGTTCGTGATATTCACTAGAAGGGGTGACAGTCAAGGTTTCTGTTACATATTTAGATTATCGATTCCTTGCAGAGCTTTCAAGAACGTTCTTCGTATTGAACTGTATGTCTCAATGCAATGCTTTGAGCCAGTCTTTATATTGTTTAAAATTACATAGTCGATATTGAACTTTGAACTATATCTAGCTGTTTTCATTTGAACAGCCCGGATGCACTTTCAATAAATAAAATACCTGAATATTGTGTACATGATTGAATCTCTGACACTTCCCATTTGGTGGTGAAATAACATTAATAGTAGAAGTGAGGCATAAGTATTATGTTGCACATTATACAATTGCAAGACCATATAAAACCATGTATAAGCGTAGAATGAAATAATCTTCGGTATATCTTCTTATCTTATCTATACAGACGCTCCTTCTATGCAGAAGATAGTTGCGTCCACAGACCATGAGAGATGATCTGTTGGCAAGTGATGCAGCATTCACAGGCCACGGCTTTGTGGGTTCCACGCATTACCCAGCCGCCTAACACTACAAGTGTTAGGTACCCATTCGGAGCGGGGTGACTCAGGGACGCCCTAGGCCCCGGGAACAAACCCTTGCCTTCACACGGATTCGAACCCGTGACCATCGGTACGACAGTCCAGTGCGCTGCCACTCGACCACCGCGTATAGAAAGAGCACCTGACATTTAAAATAAGATAAGATAAGATAAGACAAAAATTTTAAAAATATTTTTAAAAAGTTTAAGGTACACTTTAAATATGTATATATTTAAAATTACCCTTTTATTAAGTTTGCAATAAAAAATTGAATTACATTACCAATTACGTGCCATACTTCTACAATTTTAGGACCAGATTTGCTATATTAATGCTGGAATAACGTACACCTTTAAAGGTTAAGGCCTGGCTAATTGTGATTACGTTTAAGGCCTGATTAATGTTGATGAAGTTTAAGGCCTCATTAATTTTAATTAAGTTTAAGGCATGAGGGGCCGTCCATAAAGTACGTCACGCTCCGAGAGGGGGAGGGGTTCTAAGAAAGTGTGACACTTTGTGACAGGGGGGAGTGGGGGGGTCAGGCCATGTATGATGTCACACATTTATTATTTTTAGTATTTTTTTTCCAATTTATTTATATTTTTTTAGTAGAATTTAAATAGCTTTAAAAATAATTTTCAAAAATTTTGTGAAACATTAGAATTAGTTTTATGTCAAAATAGCATTTAAATGCGTATCTCCTGAATGTGTTGTTCATAAATCTGAATTGGATACAGCAGGACTGATATCGAAGGATCAGGAATGGTTTGACAATCATGTTCGCACCAGCCAATATTTCACTCAAATTGTTATTAAATATCAGGACATGAAATGTTGCGACAAAGCAGGAAGCTCATATTTTAACGTTTTACCTTAAAGATTCTTCCCTCCTCCAATCCCAATCAACCAAACAAATGATGGACTCAAAGCGAAAGAGCAGATGCAGATTCTCATAAATTTCCTTCCTTGTTTGTAGCACAAACTCTCAAATTTGATGAAATTATGACAAGATCAACAGGAGCTTTCAAAGTACAACCATATGATTAACAACTTATTTGATCGACTTTGCAAAGTATGTCACTCATATTTTGCCTCACAAAAAATGTTGAAGAAACATACAGGACAACACAGAGCTTGGGCTCAGGAGAATGTGCCCACCCAAACTGTTCAAGAATCAACTCAGATAAAACGCATCCGTCCTTTGAGAATCACTTCTAGAAGTCAAAGAGAACCCTTGGCAGTTATTGCCAGAGGAGAAAATGCACATACAGAGGCTGTTGAGTGGCTAGATGAGGACGAGTTGATCTGTCTGCAATTATCCTTCCAGGAAATGATGATTGTGAAAGATTGATGTCAGTCGTAACTATGGATGAACACAGATGATGTCCAGTGAATATTTTTGAATGAAATATAATTCATAGGACCATATTAAACAGATTAAATATAGCACAAGAGTTGGTCACATAATTTGTCAATCTAGTCTTTTTTTTTAGTCAAATTGTTTTGTTTCCTTTTTATTATGTAATTTTTAAAATCCGGCTACGGCTTCGGCTCCGGCAGGATTTCACTTCATAAATCCGGCTGGCCGGTAGATCCCAAATTTATATATATATTCATAATCATAATGGCCCTGGAAAATCCAGAATCCAGCCATTTTAACAAATCTGATTCCGGCTCCAGCAGGATTTCACTTCATAAATCCGGCCCACTTCAGCTCCAGCCGGATTTCAAAATTTTGAATCCGGTACATCACTACTTTTAATGGGAAATTTTATATTTTAATACAATTTAATAGTGAAGTGTATTTTAAATATTAAATTTAATATTTTAATTAGGTGTTAATTTTAAAAATTTTGGAAAGTGTGACGTACTTTAGGGGGGGGGGTCCACGAGATTTGTGACAGTTTGTGACGGGGGGAGGGGGGGGGGTCAAAAATTGTCAAAAATAGCGTGACGTACTTTATGGACGGCCCCTGATTAATTTTGATTATGGTCTGATAATCATTTGGGCAATGACGCAATGTATATAATTATATTGAATGGGCAGAGGACGAGCGGAAAACTCTTACGTGTTGTCTGTCGGAAGTCAGCATTATCTCCCTTTGTCCAGACTATGGATTGTATTAAACAACTTCCCCAGATAAGTAGCTGTGCTACTACACCAAAACATATGCTATACAGTCTAACCCGCGATACAGTCTAACCCCGTTATAAAAAGGGGCGGCAACCGCTAATCTCTCTGTAATCCAACATAAACATTTTGGAGTTGAAGCCCTGAGATTAAAGCCCCTTCTAATCACGTTGCTAGGCAATTGATCAACAACAGTTCAGTCGATAATTGAAACAGTCTAAAACAAGCAGACAGTATTATTTCTTTCAGGGAATAAAAACGCATGTTTTGCCAGTCGTGTTGATCAGATAATCTAATTGTTTTATATCCAGTAAAATAATGTTTGGGAGACGATAATCAATTGCTAGAAATAGAAGTCTAAAATAACCAGAATATAAGTCTTGTTAAAATGTAATCATTTTTTAAAATTTATAAAATAAAAAAATTATTTAAACCTTTCAGGACCGCATTTAGACGCTTAGAATATAATCACAGCTAAAATATGAACCCATGGGTGGACCCACAGGTTGACATACAGGTGGACCCACAGGTTGACATACAGGTGGACCCACAGGTTGACATACAGGTGGACCCACAAGTGGACCAAAAGGTGGACCAACAGGTGGACCAACAGGTGGACCAACAGGTGGACCAACAGGTGGACCAACAGGTGGACCAACAGGTGGACCAACAGGTGGACCAAAAGGTGGACCAACAGGTGGACTCACAGGTGGACCAACAGGTGGAACAAAAGGTGGACTCACAGGTGGACCAACAGGTGGACCAACGGGTGGACCAAAAGGTGGCCTCACAGGTGGACCAAAAGGTGGAACAAAAGGTGGACTCACAGGTGGACCACCAGGTGGACCAACAGGTGGACCAAAAGGTGTACCAACAGGTGGATCAACAGGTGGACCCACAAGTTGACATACAAGTGGACTCACAGTTTGACCAACAGGTACAGGTGGACCCACAGGTTGACATGCAGGTGGACCCTCAGGTTGACATACATGTGGACCAACAGATGGACCTACAGGCACAGGTGGACCCACGGATTGACATACAGGTACCCCAACAGGTGGACCAACAGGTGGACCAACAGGTGGACCAACAGGTGGACCAACAGGTGGACCAACAGGTGGACCAAAAGGTGTACTCACGGGTGGACCAAAAATTGGACCAAAAGGTGGACCAACAGGTTCACATACAAGTTGACCCACAGGTTGACCAACAGATAGACCAAAAGCTGGACCAACAGGTGGACCAACAGGTGGACCAAAGGTACAGGTGGACCCACAGGTTCACAAACAGGTGGACCCACAGGTGGACCCACAGGTGGGCCAAAAGTTGGTCCAACAGGTTCACATACAAGTTGACCCACAGTTGGACCCACAAGTTCACATACAGGTGGACCAACAAGTTGACATACAGGTGGACCCACAGTTGGACCCGCAAGTTGACATACAGGTGGACCCACAAGTTGACATACAAGTGGACCCACAGATTGACCAACAGGTACATGTGGACCCACAGGTTGACATGCAAGTGGACCCACAGGTGGAAAAAAGGTGGACTGGGATGTTAGTACTAACTGGGAGGTTACCACTAACTATAAGGTAGCACTAACTGGGAGGTAGCACTAACTATGTGGTAGCACTAACTGGGAGGTAGCATTAACTAGGAGGTAGCACTAACTGGGAGTGTAGCACTAACTGGGAGGTAGCACTAACTGGGAGGTAACACTAACTGGGAGGTAGCACTAAGTAGGAGGTAGCACAAAGTAGGAGGTAACACTAACTAGGAGGTAGCACTAACTGGGAGGGTAGCACTAACTAGGAGGTAGCACTAACTGGGATGTAGCACTAACTGGGAGGGTAGCACTAACTAGGAGGTAGCCTTAACTGGGAGGGTAGCACTAATTAAGAGGTAGCTCTAACTAGGAGGTAGCACTAACTGGGAGGTAGCACAAACTAGGAGGTAGCACTAACTAGGAGGTAGCACTAACTGGGAGGTTATCAGTAACTAGGAGGTAGCTCTAACTGGGAGGTAGCACTAACTGGGAGGTAGCACTAACTGGGAGGTAGCACTAACTGGGAGGTAACACTAACTGGGAGGTAGCACTAAGTAGGAGGTAGCACAAAGTAGGAGGTAACACTAACTAGGAGGTAGCACTAACTGGGAGGGTAGCACTAACTAAGAGTAAGCACTAACTGGGAGGTAGCACTAACTGGGAGGTAGAACTAACTGGGAGGTATAACTAACTAGGAGGTACCACTAACTAGGAGGTAGCACTAATAAGAAGGTAGCACTAACTGGGATGTAGCACTAACTGGGAGGTAGAACTAACTATGAGGTAGCACTAACTGGCAGGGTAGCACTAACTGGGAGGTAGCACTAACTAGGAGGTAGCACTAACTAGGAGGTAGCACTAATTAGGAGGTAGCACTAACTGGGAGGTAGCACTAACTAGGAGGTAGCACTAACTGGGAGGCAGCACTAACTAGGAGGTAGCACTAACTAGGAGGTAGCGCTAATTAGGAGGTAGCACTAACTAAGAGGTAGCACTAACTAGGAGGTAGCACTAACTGAGAGGTAGCATTAACTAGGAGGTAGCACTAACTAGGAGGTAGCACTAACTGGGAGATAGCACTAACTGGGAGGTAGCACTAACTGGGAGATAGCACTAACTAGGAGGTAGCACTATCTGGGAGGTAGCACTTACTGGGATGTTAGCACTAACTAGGAGGTAGCACTAACTTGGAGGTTAGCACTAACTGTGAGATTAGCACTAACTGGGAGGTAGCACTAACTAGGAGGTAGCACTAACTAGTAGGTTAGTACTAACTGGGAGGTAGCACTAACTAGGAGGTAGCACTAAGTAGGAGGTAGCACTTACTGGGATGTTAGCACTAACTAGGAGGTAGCACTAACTTGGAGGTTAGCACTAACTGTGAGATTAGCACTAACTGGGAGGTAGCACTAACTAGGAGGTAGCACTAACTAGTAGGTTAGTACTAACTGGGAGGTAGCACTAACTAGGAGGTAGCACTAAGTAGGAGGTAGCACTAACTGGGAGGTAGCACTAACAAGAGGTAGCACTAACTGGGAGGGTAGCACTAACTGGGAGGGAAGAACTAACTGGGAGGTAGCACTAACTGGGAGGGTAGCACTAACTAGGAGGTAGCACTAACTGGGAGGGTAGCACTAACTGGGAGGGTAGCACTAAATGGGAGGTAGTACTAACTAGGAGGTAGCACTAACTGGGAGGTAGCACTAACTAGGAGGTAGCACTAACTGGGAGGTAGCACTAACTGGGAGGGAAGAACTAACTGGGAGGGTAGCACTAACTGGGAGGGTAGCAGTAACTGGGAGGGTAGCACTAACTAGGAGGTAGCACTAACTAGGAGGTAGCACTAACTGGGATTGTAGCACTAACTGGGATTGTAGCACTAACTAGGAGGGTAGCACTAACTGGGAGGGTAGCACTAACTGGGAGGTAGCACTAACTAGGAGGTAGCACTAACTAGGAGGTAGCACTAACTGGGAGTGTAAAATAAAGTGAGGTACTTAAATCTTTTTTTGTCAAGTAAGTTTAGAATATAATCTGAAAACGCCAGTGTTTGGCGGGTCAACACTAATTTCGTATGATTACAACATAAGGTCGTGAAGTCAACATTTGTTTATTGTTAATCTTTAAAATAGAAAATTATTTGTTCCCGTCTACTTTAACATTTAATTAGAATTGAAGAGTTTGCACATAAAAAACTAGAATGACAAATGACCAAAGTCTCTGTAAAGTCTTCAAAGTCTCTCTTGAATAATAATAGATCTAATTGCTTTCATTGATTAAGAAATGATTTAATAATTAGTCACAGTCTCAGCACGTGCAGTGATCTCGTGTGTACCAACAATTCCCATTAGTAACTGCTCTGTGAGCTCAATGGTGGCTATTCACTTAGAGCCCCCAACAATTCCCATTAGTAACTGCTCTGTGAACTCAATGGTGGCTATTCACTTAGAGCCCCCAACAATTCCGATTAGTAACTGCTCTGTGAACTCAATGGTGGCTATTCACTTAGAGCCCCCCTCAATGGTGGCTATTCACTTAGAGCCCCCAACAATTCCCATTAGTAACTGCTCTGTGAACTCAATGGTGGCTATTCACTTAGCACCCCCCCTTAAGGGTGGTCATTCACTTAGTGCCCCCAACAATTCCCATTAGTAACTTAGTAACTGCTCTGTGAGCTCAATGGTGGCTATTCACTTAGAGCCCCCAACAATTCCCATTAGTAACTGCTCTATGAACTCAATGGTGGTAATTCACTTAGAGCCCTCCTCAAGGGTGGTCATTCACTTAGCGCCCCCCTCAAGTTGGCCATTCACTTAGCGTCCCTCCTCAAGGGTGGCCATTCACTTAGCGCCCCCCTCAAGGTTGGCCATTCACTTAGCGCCCCCCTCAAGGTTGGCCATTCACTTAGCGCCCCCCTCAAGGTTGGCCATTCACTTAGCGCCCCCCTCAAGGTTGGCCATTCACTTAGCGCCCCCTCAAGTTGGCCATTCACTTAGCGTCCCTCCTCAAGGGTGGCCATTCACTTAGCGCCCCCCTCAAGGTTGGCCATTCACTTAGCGCCCCTCCTCAAGGTTGGCCATTCACTTAGCGCCCCCCTCAAGGTTGGCCATTCACTTAGCGCCCCCCTCAAGGTTGGCCATTCACTTAGCGCCCCCCTCAAGGTTGGCCATTCACTTAGCGCCCCGCTCAAGGTTGGCCATTCACTTAGCGCCCCCCTCAAGGTTGGCCATTCACTTAGCGCCCCCTCAAGTTGGCCATTCACTTAGCGTCCCTCCTCAAGGGTGGTCATCCACTTAGCGCCCCCCTCAAGGGTGGCCATTCACTTAGCGTCCCTCCTCAAGGGTGGTCATTCACTTAGCGCCCCCTCAAGGGTGGTCATTCACTTAGCGCCCCCCTCAAGGTTGGCCATTCACTTAGAGCCCCCCTCAAGGTTGGCCATTCACTTAGCGCCCCCCTCAAGGTTGGCCATTCACTTAGCACCCCCCTCAAGGTTGGCCATTCACTTAGCGCCCCCCTCAAGGGTGGCCATTCACTTAGCGCCCCCCTCAAGGGTGGCCATTCACTTAGCGCCCCCCTCAAGGTTGGCCATTCACTTAGAGCCCCCCTCAAGGTTGGCCATTCACATAGCGCCCCCCTCAAGGGTGGCCATTCACTTAGCGCCCCCCTCAAGGGTGGTCATTCACTTAGCGCCCCCCTCAAAGGTGGCCATTCACTTAGCGCCCTCCTCAAGGGTGGTCATTCACTTAGCGCCCCCCTCAAGGGTGGCCATTCACTTAGCGTCCCTCCTCAAGGGTGGTCATTCACTTAGCACCCCCCTCAAGGGTGGCCATTCACTTAGCGTCCCTCCTCAAGGGTGGTCATTCACTTAGCGCCCCCCTCAAGGATGGCCATTCACTTAGAGCCCCCCTCAAGGTTGGCCATTCACATAGCGCCCCCCTCAAGGGTGGCCATTCACTTAGCGTCCCTCCTCAAGGATGGTCATTCACTTAGCACCCCCCTCAAGGGTGGCCATTCACTTAGCGCCCCCCTCAAGGGTGGCCATTCACTTAGCGCCCCCAACCCTCCCCATTACAGACTACACAACAAGAAATCCGTTTCCACACGTTGACTCTAACACTATACTTAGATATTAGGAATATAAAACAACTTTATTTTGACTTACCTGAATCTCATTTTAGCACACAACTTTCTCATTTAACATGATTTGAACAAATATTTAATATCTAGAAAAAAAATAAGTTCCTTTAATGAATTTCCTCAATCTTTTGTGACAGTTAAGATTTGCCAAGATTTTTCCAGCACTTTCCGTTGACATGGCCAAGGAGTGGAGTATTTGAAAGGTTGGAATGAAAAGCGGAGATCGATGTACAAGTGAAAGGAGACGGAGGGCCCAACATGTTAGACGAGCTAGCACTGAGCCTAGACCTTGTTATAGTGACTTGATTGGTTAGTGTACGAGTTAAGATAAGAGTTACTTCCCTCTCACTCCAAGGCTCGCTGTGGAACTCTGGTGTCAACAAAATGACGTCTAGGTTCCAAATGTTTATCTAAATTTAACAACAGGAGCTGGCCTTTTTTAGCCCTACAAATTACTGAAGACATATTTCTTTAAAGTAACTATTGGTGTCATATAATATAATATAATATAATATAATATAATATAATATAATATAATATAATATAATATTAATAATATAATATAATTAGGGCTGTTAACGATTAATTTAAATTTAATCGTTAACTTTTGAAAAAATTATCCATTAATTAATCGATAATTTCGATTAAAGCCAAATATAGAAATTTATGACGTCATTAAACTGAACATTTCTCACGGACATTGAAAAGAATGAATGTATTTCGAACTAAATTTTATGACAATGTGTTAATACTTGATCGGATGTTTGTGCTGAAGGTGGTACGTCATCGATGTATTTGATCCTTTAAAAGAGAATTGTTTATGGCAGCGAACACAGTAAACTTTTTCACCATCTTCGATTTTGCCATCCACAGTTAGCTTAAAAACAAAATTTTTGCTCAACTTTATAGTTATATATGTAAATTTAACTGCGCTGATGCTGTCAGCCATTTTTTAGTTGACGTCTGCCGGTCCACGTAAATTAATAAAATAAATTATAATATTACGCGGGAGAAGTTTGTATGTAAAAAAAATATATAAATTATTATTAATTATTAATAATTAATTATTTATTAATAAAATTGTTTTAATAATATAATAAATATTTTCTTTAATTTTAATCGAATTTTTATCAATTAAAATAATTATAATCGATAAAAAAATTAACGATTAATCGAGAAATTAATCGTTAATTTCGGCAGCCCTAAATATAATATAATATAATATCATATCATATAACATAATATAATATAACTAGACGCCCCACGGCGTAGCATACGCCGCAGATTTGCTCATGGAGAGTGCAAAGAAAGTGAAGAAAGAACGGACACAAACTACAGCACGAAGAAATCAAAACAACGCGAGTGAACATCGGTTAATAAATGGGAGGCGGGTAACAACAACCTCAGTGTGCATGTCTTTACGTTTACTCGCTATTTTTTATTTACTTAGTGCTGCCTTTTGTGTCTGTACTCTCACCCCCCCCCCAAACCGTTCTTTGCACTGTCTATGATGAGCAAGTCTGCGTCGTATGCTACTCCGCGGGTCTCTCCAGAGCTCCTTCTTTTCATTCACTCACAGTCGTTTGCCCAAACCCACTCCATTTTGACAACTGTGTCTTTCAGGAAGTCTTCACCCGTCACTAAATCATTAGCGGCGTATGCTACGCCGCGGGTCATCTAGTCTTGGCAATAAAGAGGAAAAAGAACGGACACAAACAGACATGTTTAAAAAAAATTTTAAGAAATGTTTTCGCTGGGGCTTGAACCCAGGACCTTCCCCGTATAAGTCGGACGTGATAACCAGTACACTACGAATCTCACGTTAGTCTGTGAAGGAACAATGCAAGTGAAAAGCAAGGACCATTGTTGGTCTCGATACATTGTTCGACCCCAGCGAGGGTCATTCGTCATGCTCGGTTGCACATACTTGTGTCGTGGTGTTTCGCATGGTCCCATGAAGAGAATTATATATATAATATAATATAATATAATATAATATAATATAATATAATTAGGGCTGCGGAAATTAACGATTAATTTCTCGATTAATCGTTAAAAAATTTTTAACGATTAAAATATTTTTAACGATTAATCGAACCATCACTTATTAATGAACATACATGTGGAAGAAAATCAGTAGCTCTAAACCTAACGTTCTTCATGGGTCTTCCCGGAAGTCCCTTTCAGCTATCTGGCCCCCAAAGGGACGTAACAGCTGAGAAACCAAACAGGAAGCGGTCACTTCTGAAGCGGCCACCTGGGCATCCAAGACAGAAAGTCAAAAATGCCTCCCCCTAAATTGGCCTCACAAAGAGGGGTGGAATTCCCTACTACGACCCGCAACCACTTTGGCGCCACCCCGGCAAAGCACACGAGTCTCAATGGTTAGGACCGCCGCTAAGCGGGGAATCATCAATGACCTACCTATGGTGTGACCCGACCCCCACTGGAAGGTTTCCTCAGAGCTGGCACCCGCTGCGTTCTTCGCGGTTCCTTTTGCTAATCCGTACTGGTGCTCCTGGCTCTAAACCGGCGCCGCTTAATGGCGTGGCTAGTAAAATGAGGGCGACGAAACAGTCGCTTCGGAGTAACCCGACCCTGAACGGGTACTTTAGTTTTCATCATCGGCACTGCATCTAGATGCTTTGCCTAAGATCCGTAAAGCGACTGTAATCATATGTGACTAGCATCTAACACCTAACCCCTAACATGTCGGACTTCGGCATTGCTTGTCAGGAGTTGTCGGTTTCGGGTCGTGGGTCACGGCCAGGTCCGACAAATAATACATTTCCTGACGATTACACGAGCATTTTGGTTTTAAACTATTGACTGACGGGAATGTTCAAAATGTTGATAAAGTTTGCCTACCATGGTTCGAACACTTGGCCTACATATCAAACAAAGTGAAAAACGTATTAAGCTAATGGCAGTAATGGAGTCTTTTAACTCAGAGACAGAAAATGACGACAGCTCTTCAGATGAATTACTGCGTTACAAAATGGAGACGAAAGTTCCTGAATCCATTAACCCTCTACTATGGTGGAAACTTAATGAACACCGATATCCGATAATGTCATTCCTTGCCAAGACCATTTTGTGCTTACCAGTTACCTCAGTTCCATGTGAATGATTGTTCAGCTCGGCTGGTTATATTGTCAATTAGACCCGCTCATCACTTGAACCAAATAATGTCAACACACTTGTCTTTTTGCGTAGTTAGTTAAAAGATGACATATAAAGGAAACATTCCAGTGTTATTTAGATTTTCAACAAGAATGTTTAATAAGTGTTACTTATGACATCATGAATTATAATTTTTGGCTTAAATCGAAATTAACGATTAATTAATCGTTAATTTTTCAAAAGTTATGATTAAATTTGAATAAATGGTAAACAGCCCTAAATATAATATAATCTATTATAATAAAAGGCCCGTTATTTAATAATAATAATAATTCATCAAAGCGAGTATGTGCAAATGAGCATGACGAATGATCCTCGCTTGGGTCGACCAATCAGTTTATAGTTGGCAAGCAGAGGTGGTCTCGAGACCATCAATGGTGCTTGCGTTCACTTGCGTTGTCCCTTCACAGAATAACGCGTGATTCGTAGTGTAGTGGTTATCATGTCCGCCCTACAAGTCCCAGCTAAAATATTATATTTTTTAATTTTATAAATGTGTGTTTGTGCCCGTTCTTTTCCTTTTTTTTGTGTGTTGCGAACATGGCTGATCCTCGCTAGGGTCGGCCAATCACAGTTTATGGTTGGCAAGCTAGTAAGCTAGGTTTGTGAAGGGTGGTGCGTCGGTAGAAAATAAAAACCTTGTCCATCAGATGAGTCATTTTCTGTCATCTAAATTAAATTCGAAGCAGCTGTTTTTTCATCTCCTCCGTCCTAATGGATACGACTGATCAAAACTAAAGCTCCTCCTCACATCACTATTTTAAACTTTTCACCAGGCGCTTTTGTCAGTTATCCCCCTTAGTTAAAACCATGAACCCCAAGCTGCCTACCATTCTTGCATTTTCTTTAATTAACTTTAAAAGTAATAGAACAACGTGGCTAATGAAGTCAACTAGAATTCTTAAGATTTTTCATAAATCAGATACCGCGTTTCTTTTTTAATTTGCCGAACTACAAACTCATTAAATGCATCAATGCCATCAATATCACCCCCAAGCCAACCTCACATTAGCATTTTGTATCCTTGGGAAAAAAAAGAAATCGTATTGACGGTATTGATTAAATTTTCATTTTGCTAAATAAATAAACCATTACCCAATGCGTTATTGCAATATTTATTTAAACATGTCTAAAAATCAGGTATTCTAGTAATTACTGGTAATATAATGATCACTTGCAAATACATTGAGTTGATTGAGCGGAAAGAAGGTGTTCTTTTACATTTCAACCCATTTCTCACAATTTTGAAAGAAAAATTTTTTATTTAAAATTTAATGTTGTTTATATATAGTCTATATCACGCAAAAAAATACAAAAAGAAATAAGTTTACATGTAATTTCGAAAAATGTATTAACTCAAGTTCAATGAAAAATAATTTAATTTAACACATATTGCAATGCGAAATAACAGATCTAAGACTAAGACGGAAGTTTGTTGAGAAAGACAAAATGGCAGCCTCCATGGAGAAATACATCGAGAATTACTTTACTGGGGATGCTAAAGATGCGGCAAAGCAACTTGCTAAAGGTGAACTTTTAAAAATTATGAGAAAGGATGAAATATTTGCAAACTAAAAATAAGTTAATGCATATAGAACGAATATCCCATATTTTTAAATCCGAAAAGTTTAAGTAAATAGTAAATAAAGTTATAAAAGTAGGGGGCTGAATCGTATTTACGTGGCCAAGATGGCGGCGAGTCAATTCCGGGCGAAGTGACGTCACTTCGACGCTACCGTTGCTATACACAAGTTACAATTTTGTTTTTCATGGTCTTCATACGCGTCACTTATTAATTACGATTAAAAATTTAGTGATTGGACTAGTGCAAGACAGGCATTAAACAAGTAGGCGAGGGCCGCAGGCCCGAGGCGCAGGGGCTAAAATGAAGCAATCCGGCGGAAAATCTAGTTTTTATATCGACTCGCTAAATCCGGCACTATATGCTGTGACGCGTATGTAGATGCACAAATGCCCGCGAAAATTCCTGGCGGGCAAATTCTTTTCGCCTGAAATTCCGGGTGCAGTAGCATCGCGGTTGAAAGTTTTCAGAATTTTTGTGTAAAATTGTTCAAAAAGGAAAGTGAATTTTTCAAACTGGAAGTGTCAGGGTTAGGTTTAGCTATAGACTATAGAATTTTAGGGTTAGGTTTAGCTATAGAATTTTAGGGTTAAAGTTAGGTTTAGCTTTACAGTTTTTAAAAAGTGAACCCTTCCCGGTCTTCCCATATTCGTGATTCAGACGTATGAACAGTGAGCATCATTTTTTTCTTACTATTTTTCGCTGCTTTCCAAACTCGGCAGGTTGCTAAAATAGCCTATAATTTTTTTTATTAACATTTTGCCGTTTTCCAAAATTGTCATGTTTCTAAAAAAAGCTAAAAATTTGAGAATCCCTGTTCACCTCGGTCCCCTAAATTCCAAAGCTCTGCACTACTTTCCGGGGGGTCACGTGTCTTAGCAACAACGGCGGCCGTCCGGAAATGACTAGCCGCCATCTTGGCCACGTAAATGCGAATTTACCAAGTAGGGCTGCGGAAATTAACGATTAATTTCTCGATTAAACGTTATAAAAATTTTAACAAATAAATTATTTTTAACGATTAATCGACCCATCACTTACAAGTTATTGGAGTTAAAAAATATATATACAGGGTGGCTCAAAAAAAAGTGGGACCGTCTTGTATAATTTCACATAATAATAATAATTTTTTTTGTAACTGTTTTCTATAAAACAAATGACAAATGAGACAAATGTTGCCACTCTTCAACAATGGCCAATTTCAGTTGTTCTATTGTTGCAAATTTACGACGAAAGTAGACTTTTTGTTGGAGGGCACCACAAATAGCATAATCTACCGGGTTTAGATCCGGGCTATTTGGTGGCCACATGTCTGGTTCAATGAAGGTGACACTTTTTTTGGGCCACCCTGTATATATATTAAAAAAAATAGTGGCCGATAAGTATTTAATTTCCTGACGATTACACAAACATTTTGGTTTTAAACTATTGACTGACTATTGACTATCAAAATGTTGATAAAGGTTGCCTACCATGGTTCGAACACTTGGCCTACATATCAAACAAAATGAAAAACGTATTAAGCTAATGGCAGTAATGGAGTCTTTTAACTCAGAGACAGAAAATGACGACAGCTCTTCTGATGAATTACTGCGTTATAAAATGGAGATGAAAGTTCCTGAATCAATTAACCCTCTACAATGATGGAAACTTAATGAACACCGATATCCGAAAATGTCATTCCTTGCCAAGACCGTTTTGTGCATATCAGTTACCTCAGTTCCATGTGAATGATCGTTATATTGTCAATTAGACCCGCTAATCACTTGAACCAAATTATGTCAACACACGTGTCTTTTTGCGTAATTGGTTAAAAGATGACATATAAAGGAGACATTCCAGTGTTATTTGGATTTTTAACAAGAACGTTTTATAAGTGTTATTTATGACATCATAAATTTTAATTTTAAGCTTTAATTGAAATTAACGATTAATTAATTGTTAATTATTCAAAAGTTAACAATTAAATTTAAATTAATCGTTAACAGCCATAATAAAAAGTAATTTTAATTAGCCGGGTTAGGTAATTAGTAATTAGTAAATTAGGCATTAGGCCAGCCAAATAATCTACATATAATTCACCAAATCAAGAGCGAGTATGTGCAAATAAGCATGACGAATGGTCATCGCTGGGGTTGACCAATCAGTTTATGGTTGGTTTATGGTCATCGAGACCACCAATGAATGCTTCTTGACTGAATTGAGTTCACTTTCTTTGTTCCTTCCCAAAATAACATTCATTTCGTAGTGTAGTGGTTATCACATCCGACTAACACACGGAAGGTCCTGGGTTCAAGCCCCAGCTGAGACATTATTTTTTAATTTTTTAAAATGTTTATGTTTGTGCCCGTTCTTTTACCCCTTTTATTTTCAAACATTACTTCAAAACATGGCTGTAAACTTTGTTTCTCAACATTGGGATAACTTTGGAGATGTGCTCTCCGTTGTTCTCAATGACGGAAAAGTAGTCATACACTCTCCTCAACAATACGTTCAGTACAGACATGAATACTTAAGGAGTATATGGTGGCTAGGCAGAAATTATTGCGATGTCCGAAATACTTCCCGCAAGTATCATCATTTATTTCCAAGAACGTCCTCATACCTCTCTACAATGCCGGTCAACATTTGCCTATATACCTGCTCTTTAGTGGTCATGGTCATTACGAAGTTCTATTTCCTCTCACACATGATGGCTCTCTGGTGCCATCTATTGACAATGTCGGTATATCCACACAAATTTCACAACTACCTTATCACACTGATGTGAAGTCACCTTGCCACTACCCTGATAAACATGAACAACCGCATTTCAAAACACACTCTAATCAACGAACGTATTCCGCAAAAGAATTTCAATCCAACATCTATATATATAATTTACCAGAACAAGCACAAGACGAGCGCAAATAAGCTTGACGAAGGACCCTCGCCAGGGCCGGCCAATTACAGTTTTTGGTTGGCAAGCTAGGGTGGTGCAGGGTGGGGGGCAGGTAGCTAACCGCAGTGGGCATGTTTCGAGACCAACAATGTGTTGGCAGCCCCCCACAAGGTTCACTCGCGTTGTTCTGATTTTGAGACACAAGATTCATTCACCAATATTAATTCATTTCACCACAGTATAGGAGGAAATATTGTTCTTCTCTTATCATGTGTGGTGATAGGTATCAATGCACTAAATCTATCACTGCCCTCAATTTAATCTTAAATTTACTTTATTCCCTGGACTGTGGAACACATACTGCTTTCACTAGTAGTTAAAGTGAATAAAAATAAACTTTACAATTCCTGACAATGAATTATTTTCTGACAGCCTGTTACTCTTTTTTGTTTTCAGAAATCAACAAAAGCAATTCTAATTTTGTAACATTAATTGAACAATTGGGGTAAGGATTGCATAATTTAATTGTAATTATTGTTATAATAAACAGAGTACAGACTAAAGTTTGGACCCAAATGTTTAGTTTTAATTAAGTTATTCAATTTACATTATATGTAGTTTCAATATATGCTGTTAGCGTTTCCGTAACTCATTAATTTTTTCATCCAGGAATCAACTGTCAAATCCCGACAATGTGACTAGAGGCCGAGCGACCCAGTTGATTGGTGATGTCCTTGACCTTTTGCCCTTTTCATTTTTAACTAGTGAACAAGGTAAGAAACATGTTCATCTCAAGTACAGGAAATGAACAATCATGCTAATTAGTAAAAATTAAGTTTATAAAAAACTAACAAGATGTGTAGTAGTTTCTCTGATTGTCTCAACAGTTGCCTTTGTGACCAAGTTTCTTCTAGCAAAACTTTGTGATCATCATACTGTCCAGCCACATGCATTGCAAAGTTTATCAGTCTTGGTAAGTCAATGTAATGAAATAATACTTCAATATGTGGAAGATTGGTGAATTTGGGTTAGTGGTAATTAACGGTAAAGAAATGTTTATTTAGTAAATGAAAGATTAATGAATGTGAATAAGTTGTAAATCAATCTAATGCAAATAACTTAAAAGAATGGAAGGCGTTTATTAAACAAGTCATAGAAAAGCTCTATTGTTGATTATTTGGGACACATTTATATTTAGTAGATTTTATGTCTTATCGAATAATATTAATTTAACAGAAAGAAGTATAATTTTGCATTAATGATTGTATTATTGCTTAGACCAATTGATGCAGCCCTTTACATTAAAGAGTAGACCAACAGATGCAGCCATTTACATTATTGATTAGCCCAATAGATGCAACCCTTTATATCATTGTTTAGACCAATAGATGCAGCCCTTTACCTGATGGCTTGACTGAAGAAATATGCAGGACGATCTTTCGAGAAATTCAAAATCAGAGTTTGTCGCATGCAGACAGAAGAGCCACATACACCATTTTTCAGAATTTAATAGGCTCGGCAAAAAAAGGTATTTATAGAAAATAAGAATATTGATATTAAATAGTGTGGTTAAGTGGGTTGGAAGGTGGTAGACGGGAGTGACTTGTGCCACAACAGCGTTGATCTGAATTCACATTATCACGTGGCGTGTTCCACTTTATTTTTAACACAGAGGGTTCACTATCTTACCCCTTCAGAAACGGAATAACATAGCTCAGCAGTTTTCTTTAAAGTCATTTAATTTGCTGTGTAATGATTTATTTTGTTGTTTGTTTCAGCCATAGACCAGATGGGTGGAGACTTCATCATTGGTTTCATTCAACAGATGGATTCAGAGAAGGATCCGCGAAATTTAATCATTTGTTTTAACATAGCGCATTTTATCAGTTCAAATCTTCATTTAGGTAAGTGGAACTATCAATGTTAAGTTTACAGTCTTATCATTATGTTGATTTTGTTTACAGTCTTATCATTATGTTGATTTTGTTTACAGTCTTATCATTATGTTGATTTTGTTTACAGTCTTATCATTATGTTGATTTTGTTTACAGAAAATTAGGCATCTCCATTAAGACTAATCTTAATTTTTTTTGCAGCAGAATTTAACAGTTTTTAAATGAAATTCAATTTGGTTTATAAAAATTAGTCCATGTAGCTGATTAAACTTTTACTGAAATTTGAGAAACTACAAATTTTGATGTTTACATTTCTTAATATATTATTGCAGGGCCTTTTACTGAAGAAATGTTTGAGATTCTTGGATGCTATTTCCCTATTGATTTTACACCAGTAAGTATGTAACTGTATGTTTGTTTTTGTCTGTTATAGATTCTATTCTATAGAATCACTATATCATGGATGCTAGTAACACTCTACCACACTGATGTGTATGTATATCATGGATACTTGTAACACTCTACCACACTGATGTGTCAGTTGATATTTCTTGTTGTTTAGCCACTCAATGACCCACACGGCATCACTAAGAAAGAACTTGTTGAAGCTTTGCGCAAATGTTTAGTGTCCAATCCAGAATTTGCTCAGTATTGCCTCCCCCTATTCCTAGAAAAATTGACCTCTGACCTCCAAGAAGCTCGTAAAGATGCTATGCTCTCTTTGGTGAGTTTTTGACAACTTTTCACTGACTGGAACAATTTTACTTAACTCTACATCAGTTTTTGACAACTTTTCACTAACATGGAACATTTTACTAAACTCTACATCAATATTTCTTACGTAATTTTAAAAAAAGCTGAGTGGAATATTTGCATTTAATTAGTGAACAAATTCTTTCATATCTTTTTTAAAGTAGCCATTCATTATTTTTAATTACCAGTGCTTTGTTCTTGATTTCAGATTGAATGTGCACCAGTTTATGGAATTAAAGGATTGACTGAATATATCGGCTCCCTAACATCATCTCTTAAAAGAGAGGTAAGACAGTAAAGAATGAATCAGAATCATAAGGAAGGACAAATTCCTATATTATTTTATTTTGCAGAGTCTGTCCCTGACTGATGGAGACATCATTAAATGTTAGCTTAATCTTGTTTAAGTTAGAGCAATTGTTAACTTGTCTAACATTGGCTGTAATTTTGCACAAATCTTACAGCAAAGTTTAATCCAATGCTGCCCTGTCAGGACAGTGTATTCGAATGTGGTAACAACATATGTTTCCAGAGGGTCTTTTGTTTTTATTGATTGTGTAGGGAATACTTGAATCTCTCGTGAAATGTTTTTATAATTAATACTATAGTCATTTATCTGGACTAAATCATCCAGGTGTGGCCATTACATAACAGGAATTTTCATCATCAACTCTGAACACATTAATGTACTTATGGGATATTACATAGAAGATGTTTTTCCTGTTAGGCTTCTGAAAAAGTTTTCTTGCTGACGCATGACACACTCACTGTTTAGGTGTGTCTCTTTTCAGACTTACTCTTACCTTGTTTAACACATTTCTTATTAAGGATGTTATGTATTATGTTTTCCTCGGCCTTGTGTCATAGGACTTATCTATAACAATATTGAAATATACAGATTATGCAGAATTCACATGATGCTTCAAAACAATATTTCAGACTTAAACATTGTTATTTTTATTTGTACTCACAGTTTCCAGTTCTATAAAACTTTTTAGTTAGGAAATCTCCCATGCTATTTTTCGTTTAGGTCCTGATGAACGTGTCAGCTGACCTCGTCAGTGTGGCCAGGGAAGCTGTCAGAGCTGTGTACCAGGTCTTCACACCAGGTCAGGAGGAAGTTATTGTAAGTCATGTTCTGTTGGTGATGTCATATTCTGTTGTTAATGTCATGTTCTGTTGGTGATGTCATGGTCTGTTGTTAATGTCATTGTTTGTTGGTGTTGATATGGTCTGTTAGTGATGTCATGGTCTGTTGGTGATGTCATGGTCTGTTGGGGATGTCATCATCTGTGGGTGATGTCATCGTCTGTTGGTGATGTCATTGTCTGTTGGTGATGTCATGGTCTGTTGGTGATGTCATGGTCTGTTAGTTGTCATGGTCTGTTGGTGATGTCATGGTCTGTTGGTGATGTCATGGTCTGTTGGTGATGTCATGGTCTGTTGGTGATGTCATTTTATTGTTGTCTCTTTACAAGTACTAGTTTCAAACCTTAGATAAACTTACTATCTCTAAAGTTATCTTTTCTTAGTCTGATATATCTAAAGTTATCTTTTCTTAGTTTGATGATTCTTTTTAATTTGAATATTTGTTGTGTTGATTTTACATTTTAATCTCAGGATTAACAGGATCTAAATTGTTGAGTAATTAAGTAAATTTGATATGATATTGATTAGTTTAGTATTATACATTAAATGTGAGTAGTTAAGTACATTTGATACAAGATGTATTAATTTAGCATTATTACATTGTATCTAAGGTGTAGACATGTAGCATTAATGAGTTTATAATTCATATTTTAAATGTAGCATTAATGAGTTTATAATTCATATTTTAAATGTAGCATTAATGAGTTTATAATTCATATTTTAAATGTAGCATTAATGAGTTTATAATTCATATTTTAAATGTAGCATTAATGAGTTTATTATTCATATTTTAAATGTAGCATTAATGGGTTTATAATTCATATTTTAAATGTAGCATTAATGAGTTTATAATTCATGTTTTTAATTTAGCATTATCTTATTGGTAATGACTTTCCCCAGAATAATGACAACTTTCTGGCCCAGTCTATTGTAGAACTCTATCAAGGTAATTATTGGGCTATTTGTGTTAGACTGCATTATAAATTGTGGACTAAGGTACTTAATTATTACATTTTGTATGTACATGTACTTTGTTGTCAATATTTATTTATGTGTAATGATCACACACTCACTATTATAACAATATTATGTTGTTACATTTGATTTTTTATCCCTGTGTCAAATGTTTAGATGTAGTCAAGTACCTACAAGGCTCAGATGTCAAGAAAAGTGCCCTAGCTTTTGGTCTCCTGCAGTCAGTTGCATCTTCTTCAGCCTCTGCTTTCTGTATTGTCACACCATTGATTCTTCCAGTGCTAATCAGTGTGTGCACTAACCTCAATCAGGTACTTGAGTTAAATGTTGTTCCTTTTTTTTTAAACACTATCTCTATTGATTGTTTCTTATGGACACTTAGAATTTTAATAGGTTTATAATGGTTCTTCTGGTTTTTTAGGCCTCAGATCAATTGATGTTTCTAAGGGAGTTACAAGAATTTTTGCATACATTAAAACAGTTTCAAACCAATCACAGTAAGTAGCACTGAGTTGATTTAGTTCTGTTTTTTTAATACAATATTTCATGGCCGGATGTTAATGCCTGCAGTAGTAATGATTGGCTGACCAAATTTTTCTCATAACCAAATATTTTAGTGATACCATCCACTTTGAGAACATTCAGAAATGTAATAATTGAAAAAAAAATCAAGCCAATTATAAATTCACTTTATCAGTAGTGGAAAGGTCTGTGTTATACACATATTACAATTATTTACATCCCTTTTATTATTTTTGTTCTTTAGATGTGGTAAAAGTTGTTGAAGATAATCTGCAGAGTTTACTGGCTATGTTGGAGGCCAAGTTGAATGTGGACAATGCAGAGGTCCAGCTGGTGGCTATAAAAGCTTTAAGTCTCCTGACAGTACCACCCGTGTGTTCAACACCAGAGACAGCACAAAAGTTTGCCAACACGTTAGTGGACAAGTCTCTCCAGGACAACAACCCTGGGCTGAGGTCAGTTGTCAATCAAGTTTATTTCATGGTTCCTTTGTAGTTGGGAAAACCAGAATGTAGTGATGATATAGTGAGGAATTAGTGAGGATATAGTGATGATATAGTGAGGATATAGTGATGATATAGTGAGGATATAGTGATGATGTTTTCTTGTTAGTCTGGAATTTCAATGTATATTTTTTTAATGTTATAAGCTTTTGGCATCTAATCTAATTAGAAATAATTTTATCTAATTTTTTATAATTTTATCTAATTTTTTATAATTTTATCTAATTTTTTATAAGTTTATCTAATTTTTTATAAGTTTATCTAATTTTTTATAATTTTATCTAATTTTTTATAATTTTATCTAATTTTTTATAATTTTATCTAATTTTTATAATTTTATCTAATTTTTTTATAATTTTAGGTTAAATTTTATATTTATATCATTTTACTAGAGTATTAATTTCCACTTTTTGGATCAAGTGTAGAAATTGTACTTGCCAATGTCAGCCTCAATAATACTGGGATGAATCTTGTGAACCTTTTATTCTTTAAAATATAGAAGACAATGAAAAAATCAATAAATCCTCCCAACATTTGTTCAATATTCAATAAAATGTTCTGATATGTGTTATGTAACTTGTTTATATGTGTTATGTAACTTGTTTATATGTGTTATGTAACTTGTTTATATGTGTTATGAAACTTGTTTATATGTGTTATGAAACTTGTTTATATGTGTTATGGAACTTGTTTATATGTGTTATGAAACTTGTTTATATGTGTTATGAAACTTGTTTATATGTGTTATGAAACTTGTTTATATGTGTTATGGAACTTGTTTATATGTGTTATGAAACTTGTTTATATGTGTTATGAAACTTGTTTATATGTGTTATGGAACTTGTTTATATGTGTTATGAAACTTGTTTATATGTGTTATGAAACTTGTTTATATGTGTTATGTAACTTGTTTATATGTGTTATGAAACTTGTTTATATGTGTTATGAAACTTGTTTATATGTGTTATGGAACTTGTTTATATGTGTTATGAAACTTGTTTATATGTGTTATGAAACTTGTTTATATGTGTTATGAAACTTGTTTATATGTGTTATGAAACTTGTTTATATGTGTTATGAAACTTGTTTATACTTTTTTCTTAATGATATTGATGTATTAAAAGTCAAGGCATTGGAAAGTTTAGGGTTTTACATATTTTTGGATTCCATCTATATATATAATTCACCAGGACGAGCACATGACGTGTGCAAATAAGCATGACGAATGACCCTCGCTAGGGTTGACCAATCACAGTTTAATGGTTAGCAAGCGAGAGTGGTGCAGGGGGGGGGGCTGCAGGTAACAACAACCGCAGTGCACATGTCTTGAGAGCAACAATGAGTTATGGTTTCCATCCCCGCCTATGTTCATTTTAATGTCTTTGTGCTGCTGTTTGTGTCCGTGCTTTCCCCCCGTACTTTGCACTAACTATGAGCAAGACTGCGGCGTATGCCACGCTGCGGGTCGTATCTAGTTGTTATTATTTAAGTCAACACTCGAATCAAACTGTATTTTAACCAAAACATCTTACATTAGCTGAAACACAAGTCACTTAAGGTATTTCATTAATTTCCTAATGTAGCAATCGGGAATTAAAAAAGGGAAGCAAATCCATAATGCCATGATTTGTGATCTTTAGTATTGCTTTCCTTGTTGTTTTTTTTAAGTTGTATATTGATATTGATCATTGCTTAACATTGTTTCTATCTTGTAGTACTTATTAGTGAAGATTTAGTGACTAAAGCCAATCTTTGTGTATATTTGGCAATGGATAATAGACGCTGTATATTAAACCTTTGAACTGGGTTTATCCTAAGGCTGCTGAAATTAACGATTAATTTCGCGATTAATCTTTTAAATTTTATCGATTAAATATCGATTAAAATAATTTTAATCGATAAAAATTATATTAAAATTTTAGAATTTTTTTTTCCTTCAATTTATTAAAAAATAATTAATTTTTAATAATTAATAATAATTTATATATTTTTTAACGTACAAACTTCTCCCGCGTATTATTATAATTTATTAATTTATGTAGACTTGCAGATGTAAACAAAAAATGGCGACAAATGACAGCTTCAGCATAGTTAAATTTAAATATATAAACAAAAAAGTTGAGCAAATATTTTGTTTTTAAGCTAACTGCGGATGGCAAAGTAGAAGATGGTGAAAAAGTTTACTGTGTTCACTGCCGTAAACAATTCGCTTTTATGGGATCAAATACATCGCTGAGGTACCACCTTCAGCACAAACATATTAGACAGCAATAACTCAATAAAACAAAAAATGTCAATTACTTGTTTTTGTTACTTCCCTTGAGATGTTCCGTTTCATGATGTCGTAAATTTTAATTTTTGGCTTTAGAAAATAACGATTAATGCATGAAATTAATAGTTAGTTTTTCAAAAGTTAACGTTTAAATTTAAATTAATCGTTACCAGCCCTAGTTTATCCCGTTCGATTACCCTGGATTCCTGGGGAATATTGTTAAAGTAGGGCGGGGAAAGTTGACCCTGGTGTATGTGTCTAAAGATTCTATATTTTGGTCTGACCGAGTACACTCAGTCCAATAAAGCAGGACGTTGTGTTCCAAGGGTTAAATTCCTGAACAAACTGAAAGTTCTTGATCACCTGTTCTAGGCAACAAATTCTTTCTTCACTTCATGATGTTGTCAAGGAATCTCCAAGTCTAGGGGCAACAATCATACAGTCTTTGCTGCAAAAATCAGGGCCTTGTAAGTAACCTCCCTTTGTTTGATCCTTCTAATAGCTGTAACAGTCATATAATAAATACTTTATTAATATTGTTGACACTGTTTCTGGTATTTCAATTATGTCTATGTCTATATTTACACATACCATCAATGTTTCTTTCTATTTCTATATTTATATATACCATCAATTTGTATATCTTTGTCTATATTTACACCTAACATTAAAGTTTCTTTCTATTTCTATATTTATATATACCATCAATTTGTATATCTTTGTCTATATTTACACCTAACATTAAAGTTTCTTTCTATTTCTATATTTATATATACCATCAATTTGTATATCTTTGTCTATATTTACACCTACCATCAATGTTTCTTTCTATTTCTATATTTATATATACCATCAATTTGTATATCTTTGTCTATATTTACTCCTAACATTAAAGTTTCTTTCTATTTTTTTGTTTATATATACCATCAATCTGTATATCTTTGTCTATATTTACACCTAACATTAAAGTTTCTTTCTATTTTTATGTTTATATATACCATCAATTTGTCTATCTTTGTCTATATTTACACCTAACATTAAAGTTTCTTTCTATTTTTATGTTTATATATACCATCAATCTGTATATCTTTGTCTATATTTACACATACCATCAAAGTTTTTTTGTCTAATTGTTGAATATTCTATTTCTTTTTCCATATTGTGGAGTCCACCCTATACCAATATTTGCTAATATATAAATAATGTATTCACCTTTGAACCCTGCCTATTCCTATATCTGACTCTAACATTCCTCCCCTCCAGGCAACAATAAACCAGTGTTAGAGGCTATGATTCATGCAGTGATTGGCAACAGCTCATTTCAAATAGCCAATAGTTTCCTCATTAATAAGATAGCCCAAGATTTTACAAGTAAGTATTGAGGCAGTTTATGTACAGCTGATTATTATTTATTCTGAACTTAATCTTGTACCTTTTTTTGTTTTCCAAGATAAATGATGTGTCTTGTTAACAGCTTTTGTGATCAAATATGTTACTGATTCATGCTAAATTTTATTGAAGTTCAAAAATAAACATTCAAATATGGTAATGAACTTTTTAAGATTATTATACAAACTGTTCAGTATCCAATTTGATAACTGACAATCCAACTTTTAACATCATTTATTTCCCTGTTTCAGCTAACAATGTTTCTGTTTAATTTGATAGTTGATAATCCAACATTTAACATCATTTATTTCCCTGTTTCAGCTAACAATGTTTCTGTTTAATTTGATAGTTGATAATCCAACTTTTTTAACATCATTTATTTCCCTGTTTCAGCTAACAATGTTTCTGTTTAATTTGATAGTTGATAATCCAACTTTTAACATCATTTATTTCCCTGTTTCAGCTAACAATGTTTCTGTTTAATTTGATAGTTGACAATCCAACATTTAACATCATTTATTTCCCTGTTTCAGCTAACAATGTTTCTGTTTAATTTGATAATTGACAATCCAACATTTAACATCATTTATTTCCCTGTTTCAGCTAACAATATGTCTGTTTAATTTGATAATTGACAATCCAACATTTAACATCATTTATTTCCCTGTTTCAGCGAACAATGTTTCTGACTTGTTGGACTGCTCACAGGCTTTAGCAGAACTTTTATCACAACAGTCTCATGACAGCACGTGTATGGATCTTGTTGTGCAAGAGACAGCACTCCCGTTGCTCCGCACAGCTTTCACTGGGTATGCCACATGGACGGAACAAACAAAGGACAAGTGTGCCGCCGTCATGTCTTCACTACGGGCAGTGTTTACAGTCATCAGCAGCTCTATACAAAAAAGGTGATTTCTTCCAGTCATAAGTGGTTTAATCTACGTCAGTGATGGCCAATTTATAGCAAAGTGCCAACACTCCAATGAAATTCAACCAAAACCCACTTATTTATAGCAAAGTGCCAACACTCCAATGAAATTCAACCAAAACCCACTTATTTATAGCAAAGTGCCAATACTCCAATGAAATTCAACCAAAACCCACTTATTTATAGCAAAGTGCCAACACTCCAATGAAACAGAAAATGGGGTCTGGCTTAGCTGGTTTGATTAAGAAAGTAATATTTTAGTCGCGTGCCGGCTGATGAGTCTCTGCATGCCGACTGTGGCACACGTGCCATAGGTTCACCATCACTGTGCTACATATTTAATCAGTGCAAGATGTTACATGGTCAATTAATTGAGTGGGGGTGGGGGTAGCATTAGTTGGTAATTTAATGATAGGGTATTAACTAATTAAATTAGGGGGGTGGGGGTTATTTGGTCAAACAATGCATGAATGACTTTGTTATCAAATTAATGAATCTCTTGTCAGTATATGAGATTGACGTTGACTTCATTTCCCATGCTTTGTTAGGGCCCTGTGTTTGTTTGTGTCCCGTTCTTCTGCTCTTTTGTCATATTCCTATATGTCCTTGCATCATGCACATAAGGACTTTTCCTCCTTGTGTCACATCATTATGTATCATGGAATCATCTGTTACAAAAATTATGACGGATGATTATTAGGGTTTAAGAAGTTAAATAGTATAAATGGCTGAATATATTAGAAATTATCATGGAATCCCCATGTTAATAAAGTCATTAAAAAATCAAACAAAACCTTAGGCTTAATATAGAGAAACTTTTACAGATGTAATCAGAATATAAAACTATTTAGTTATCAAATTTCAAATAATTTTAAAAAATTTTTAAATTTACATAAGAATTCTATCCCTGAATGTAACAGTGATGTGACAAGTCTGTGGGATAAGTTCCCCAAACTGATGCTTGATAGTGACGCCGGATGCATTGATTTAGTGGGAGACTTTCAATTGTTGAAACCATTCAAGGTAAAGTGTACAACATTCTTTGTAAGATAGACTTAATCTCTGTCGTGTGACTTTGTGACTTAACTCTCAAATGTTCTTGAGTTTTCCCCCTTTTTTCCACCTGATTTAGGTAGTTACAGGAATTATTATTTTTTTTAAATGAATTATACCACAAATAATGGCATGTTATGCATTTTTGTGTTCACAATTGACTTATCTATCTATTGATAGCAAATTTAACTCTATTGTGGAAATGTAGCTTGAAAATTAAATTTTTTTTAATGGATTTTTTTCATTTAAATTTTGTACAGAAAATCACATGTCACAAACTGTATGAAGGAAAAAAATAAGTGGTTATAGCAAGCATAAAATCTTTATTATAGCCATCAACAGTGTCCATTTCTACATGGCATATAAAAAATTCAAAGCATTTTGCTCATATTTAACAAATTTAGACTATTTTTAAATGAGTATCCTTATATTCATAAAATAGAACTATTTTTTCCTTTATTACAAAGATTATAAATTTAACATGGAATAATTATATAACTAAGCCTTTATTGTCAGAACATAACAAAATATTATTTTTATAATCATTATTAGCCTAAAAAATCATTTTTCATTTGATAAAAAATGTTGAAAACTATTAATTATGATATAAAATAAGACAATTTATCTGCAAATGATAACAAGAACAAATGTAATTTAAAAACACACTTTAGTGAACATTTCTTTCTTAGTTCATATTCTTAAAATAAGTTAATAATAGTTATATATTTAATTCTTATTTTGTAAAATGTCATTGGCTTATGAGTGGTATACTGTTATGGGCGGTCAGCCGAATAAATTTGTCTAATCATATCTTTCTTCTTCCTTACCGGTATCATTCTTTCCTCGGTTGAAATGTTGGGTCTAGAAAGATATAGTTTCATTCACTTTCTTCTAGAATCATTGTAATATATATATCACTTCCCTGATTTTTTTGTTTACCTCAATATTCCTTTTTGAACATTTCAGAAATATAAAATTTAAAGTCTAAAATTTTAACCTTCTTGCACATAATCCTTTGAATAATAATAGTTCACTCCATTATCTAATTGCACAAGTCCCATGTTCCCTAGCATGTCCATAGTCCATGATAAGATGAAATGAGTTTCTGAATATTGTTGAATTAGGGAGGTGCATGGTAGCAACAATTATATAGGCATAGCTTTGAAGAGTCTCTAGCAGAAAGTTTGCGAATTCCGAATAGCAACTTGAAAAATGAAATAGAAGTCTATATTTCTTCCCATAAATCTGACTTATGGCTGATTCAGCAAAAAGGACACCATAAGTTGACTCAGGGACATGGGCAATGGGTGGTTGTTTAGACCTGTCATCAGGAAAATGCTTGGGGTGGTCTAAGGTCCCAATCTACAGAGCCATAACTGTAACTGTGAAATAGAAATAATAGGAAAAACATTAGAAATAGGCTTGTAAGAAGCAATTATAAAATTTAACATAATTAATTAAAATACACTATTCAATTCGAAAGAAAATCTAGAATGATTATAAGCTTATTATCAAGCAAAATGTGAAGTAAATTGTAAAATACTGATGCCACCTTACAGTGTAACCAGGGTAAACAAAGTCAAATGTCATTTATTATGGACTTGGGGAAAAAATAATAATAAAATACATACTTCATACAAAATCAAAATAAAGACAAATATACGTGCTAAAATGAATTTCCTTGATTTATAGTTGTCTCATTGCTACTTAATATATCAATAGATTTAGTAAAATCAATTTTATTTGTAAAAAAATTGGCGATGTGGGAGAACTTTGTAACAAAGGAAAAATACATACATTCGATATTGAACTGGTCCATCGATGAAAATAAATAAATTCTCCGTAATAATACTTTGTTTTTATTCCTTTCAATAGAAATAACTTGTCAGCTAGGAATATAAGCGATTTCTTTGCTAAATGATGAATCTTTCGCTATAATTTAAAAAAATTGCGGCCGACTTGTCTCAGTAAAATTAACAAGAATTTCACAATGGCGAACGAAAATAGCGTTCCGGTAAACCAAAAACACGAGGGTCGGGCAAAATTTTTTACAATTTTAATTAAAAATTAATGTCTGAAATCGTAATTTTTTTCTAATTATATTCAATTATTTAGGGATAAATTTTAAAAATAACATTAGAATGTAAAAAGGTGAAAAATTTTTTTTAATTTAAACTGTCGACCAGCCCTGGTCGAAAACTCAATGTTACGTCCTTTGAGAGTTGATCTCTGTTGTGTGACTAGGTGACTTAATCTCTGTTGTGTGACTAGGTGACTTAATCTCTGTTGTGTGACTAGGTGACTTAATCTCTGTGGTGTAACTAGGTGACTTAATCTCTTTTGTGTGATTATGTGACTTAATCTCTGTTTTTTTTACTAGGTGACTTAATCTCTGTTGTATGACTAGGTGACTTAATCTCTGTTGTGTGACTACGAGACTTAATCTCTGTTGTGTGACTAGGTGACTTAATCTCTGTTGTATGACTAGGTGACTTAATCTCTGTTGTGTGACTAGGTGACTTAATCTCTGTTGTGTGACTAGGTGACTTAATCTCTGTTGTGTGACTAGGTGACTTAATCTCTGTGGTGTAACTAGGTGACTTAATCTCTTTTGTGTGACTAGTTTATGATGTAAAGAAATGCAGATCAGAATCTCATCCCAGACATTTCAAATTGACCCAATTACAAAGTGTCTATAGATATTCTGATATTTTATCTCATCAAGACTCTTTAATGACATCATAAAGTCCAGTCAAAATGACCCCTCTGTCCACTTGTTTGTTTGTGTACACATTGTTGTATCTTCTTACAATAGCTTGTCTATCTCATCTTGGTATCCTCAAGATTTATATTTGTATTTTATATATACGTTATTTATAGTTTCAAGAAATTAGCTTTCCAGTAGTCTGTGTCATCTTGGTATGTAAGAATACCTAGTTGTCTGTTTACATACAAGAGATCATTAACCCATTTATAGTTAGAGGTGCAATAACATGTTATTTTGTTTATTTAGCCAGAATCACCATGGCAACAGACAAGGTTGGTGGCTCTCCTTGAGGGATTTGTTATCGGTGGAGACATTCAGGTGATTGCTGCTAGACTTACATGTATATGTCAATGCTACATCATAAAATGTACATATGTACATATGGTTTACAAACCACTCAATAGTTTAAACTAAAATTTTAATCTTCTTTTTTCAACATGATCTTTATTGTTATCATTTCATAAGTTCCACAAGACAAAATATTGATATTGAACAATATTGAAGAACAATAACAATTAGATTATTTTGAATTCTACTAGATGGGGATTTAATAATTTTACTGTCTTTTCTGGACTACATTTCCAGGCAATGATAGAGCAAAGGGAGGCAATCTTTGAGGCTGCTTATGTGTTGGGAGAACATTGTGAAGATGATTTCACTCAGTTGTCTGCCTGTAGAATTGTGTCTGCTATTTTTAATAAAGTTCCAATTGGTGAGTTTACCCAACTCTTGCAATGTGACGTTTCAATAACGTACCAGTATTTGAGGTGATGTGCCACTGGCAGAGACAGGGAAATATATTATGATGATGTGGTTAATGTCATCATGATTTTAAACTATCGCAATATAATTTTGTATCGGTGTATTTATTTAGATAAATTATTCATTGCCTTTAAAAACTCAAATTCCAGGAGGCCAAATCCATTGGCTCTTAGAGCCCTTAACGGAGAAGTTAAAGTTGGCAATGGCCCCTAACCAACCTCCAGCAGCTCGCCTCAGAGGCCTGAGAATGTGGACCTGGTTGACCAAGGCCACAGAATGTCGAGGTCATTCAGCTACTGCCATCTTATCTTCTCATGTAAGATGTCACTTTTTGCTTTATCTGTAGTTGTATCTGTAACTAAGTCACATTTGATCACAATCAAATATTTTCAGTTTGTTCACTTCATTCAACTATGCATACTTCTTATCATCCAGGATAATTTTTTAATAAATTGCTTCTATTAATAAAAGAAAGAAATAAGTTGACATTAAATAATCTACCAAAAATGAAAGTTATGTTCCAGCTGTTCTATGACATCGTTGTCTTCTGTTACAGCTTGTCTCACTCCTGATTGACCCATTTCTTGGACCTGAAGTGGCAGTCAGTCTTGGCCTCATCGCTCAGGACATGGATGATATCTTCACACTCAAGTTGAAGGGAAACATAACTCCGCTTTATAAACAAAGGTTTTTTACACTCAACTTTAAGAACATATTGGAGGGCTTCAACAAGGCAACAAACAAAGGTAGGTAATCGTGTAACTTCAACAAGGTAACAAACAAAGGTAGGTAATCGTGTAACTTCAACAAGACAACAAACAAAGGTAGGTAATCGTGTAACTTCAACAAGGCAACAAACAAAGGTAGGTAATCGTGTAACTTCAAGTCATTGTGGATGGATGTAAGGACTCTTGATCAAATTTTTTTTTAATTTGTCCTTAAAAGGTGTGAATTTCTTAATTGTTTTTTTGGACTTGAACTTATGCTCTCAAAGCCTCAACTAGAACTTATGCTCTCAAAGCCTCTACTATACCTCATGCTCTCAAAGCCTCAGCTAGTACTTATGCTCTCAAAGCCTCAGCTAAAACTTATGCTCTCAAAGCCTCAGCTAAAACTTATGCTCTCAAAGCCTCAGCTAGAACTTATGCTCTCAAAGCCTCAGCTAGTACTTATGCTCTCAAAGCCTCAGCTAAAACTTATGCTCTCAAAGCCTCAGCTAGAACTTATGCTCTCAAAGCCTCAGCTAGAACTTATGCTCTCAAAGCCTCAGCTAAAACTTATGCTCTCAAAGCCTCAGCTAGAACTTATGCTCTCGAAGCCTCAGCTAGAACTTATGCTCTCAAAGCCTCAGCTAGAACTTATGATCTCAAAGCCTCAGCTAGAACTTGAGCTCTCAAAGCCCCAGCTAGAACTTATGGTCTCAAAGCCTCAGCTAGAACTTATGTTCTCAAAGCCTCAACTAGAACTTATGGTCTCAAAGCTTCAGCTAGAACTTGTGCTCTCAAAGCCCCAGCTAGAACTTATGCTCTCAAAGCCTCAGCTATAACTTATGCTCTCAAAGCCTCAACTAGAACTTATGGTCTCAAAGCTTCAGCTAGAACTTACGCTCTCAAAGCCTGAACTAGAATTTTGGCATTTGTTGGGCCAGAAATTTCTATCGTGGGGCTCGAAGTCAACTGACGTGCCATTGTTTCAGGAGTCCTTTTTGTGGTCTTGGCGTTAAAGTCAAAGTTGGTTGGGAAGTGTTCTGTCCTCATCTGAGTCACTGGATATTTAAATTTTTAGTGCATTTAAATTTAACTTGTTTTGAAATTTTATTTAGAGAGAAAAAAGTTTTTAATGACTTTTCAGATTTATTAATTAAATCTATGATTGAATAATCTGTGCATTTAAACTAAGTAATTTATAGTTTTTAAAAGTCTAAATTGCATACATTCACTACATTATATTATTTGCTGAAAAGATTTTTTTAAAGTATTTATTTAGTTAGAACTTATTTGTGTTTGAATTCAAGAACAACATTGTGTATACAACAGTTCACTTTGTTTACTACAGAGATAAAACAGAATTATTTGACTGCCATTGCCTGTATAACATCTCATCTCTTACTTTGTTTACTCCAGAGATAAAACAGAATTATTTGACTGCCATTGCCTGTATAACATCTCATCTCCCTCTGCAAGTTATGAAACCACATCTGGTCAAGGTAAAGACATTTAGAATGGACATAACTAGTGGTTTCACAATGTCTTGGTTTATTCAGTTTCTTTAGGTCATCTGTTCCTCAGTGCTAGTTTAGTAATACCATGATATACAACAAAAATTGTAATACAACAACAAACTCATCTCTCTCCAGCTGGTTCCCCTCCTGTTGATGTCGCTGCAGCAGCAAACTGAATCTAGTCTGAGCCACACTCTGACAACCTTGAGCAGTGCTATTGTCAATGTGCCAGATGTCATAGTTCCAAGTGTCGATGACCTGGTCACTCTCCTCTTGGACTTGGCTAAGTCTCACGTCAATTTGGTAAGGAAGTCATTAGATAGACACGATAGAGTGGTCATTTTTTATACTCAATCATGAAAGGACATGACATTATGTGTTTTAGTTTCATTTCATTTGTGTTAATTTTTATTTTGCTATTGTTTGAAAATGTGCATGACATTATGACTTGTAGCTTGACATTATAACTCGTAGCTTAACATCATGACTTGTAGCTTGACATCATGACTTGTAGCTTGACATCATGACTCGTAGCCTGACATCATGACTAGTAGCTTGACATCATGACTCGTAGCCTGACATCATGACTCGTAGCTTGACATGACTCGTAGCTTGACATCATGACTCGTAGCTTGACATCATGACTCGTAGCTTGACATGACTCGTAGCTTGACATCATGACTCGTAGCTTGACATCATGACTTGTACCTTGACATCATAACTCGTAGTTTGACATCATGACTCGTAGCTTGACATCATGACTCATATCTTGACATCATGACTCGTAGCCTGACATCATGACTCATATCTTGACATCATGACTTGTAGCTTGACATCATGACTCGTAGCTTGACATCATGACTCATATCTTGACATCATGACTCGTAGCCTGACATCATGACTCATATCTTGACATCATGACTCGTAGCTTGACATCATGACTCGTAGCTTGACATCATGACTCATATCTTGACATCATGACTCGTAGCTTGACATCATGACTCGTATCTTGACATCATGACTCATAGCTTGACATCATGACTCGTAGCTTGACATGACTCGTAGCTTGACTTTGACCTGTCATAAATGGGTGACTGACTCTAGTCATTCTCAACCTATTATATTACAATATAAATGACTCTAGCTGCTCAATACAGTAAAATTTATTGAGTTCCTTTTACAGATTTTTTCATATCATCATAAGTGTATACCATATGTTCATATCACAAGTTCATTTTATCTAAAGTTCATATTATAGCATATTTTCTTAATTAAGTTCATACCATAAGTTTGTGTCACAAGTTAATACCATAAACTTCTATCATGGCTCCCATGATCAGAAAGTGCGCCTGATTGCCTTGAAGTGTTTAGAAAGTCTGACAGTCCTTCCTCTCCATGCTATTGCTACACACCAAAACAAAGTTGTGCAAGATTTGTCCGCCACTCTCGATGACAGGAAGAGGCTGGTACGAAAGCAAGCAGTAGACACCCGATGTGCTTGGTGAGTGTGCGCAAACTTCAACCCCATGTTTTCCATTCTAGTGGTAGTACAGATTTTAGTTTATTCCAAGGAATTATGTGTCAATGTTTGTCATAATGTCTTGTTCATGAATCAATTTGTCCTAATGTCTTGTTCATGAATCTATTTGTCATAATGTCTTGTTCATGAATCTTTTTGTCATAACGTCTTGTTCATGAATCTATTTGTCATAATGTCTTGTTCATGAATCTTTTTGTCATAATGCCTTGTTCATGAATCTATTTCAGGATTTTACTGGAAAAGACAAAAGTCTAGTTGAGCAGACTGTATGAATCTGTCTAGTTTACCTGGAGCATCAAACTGTTGTTTTACTCAACCACCTGATTTATTAGTTTAGTTTCAGAACAAATCTTGGCAGTAACAACATAAAACCAACAACTCTGGTGTAAAGACTATATTGAAAAAGAAAATTTTAAAAAATCTGAACAAATTGTCTTTGTTTAATTTTTAACATTTTCTTAAACAAAATTCAATTTTCTTACTGTGTTGAAATGTTAGGTCATATATTAATTTTAGACCTAATGTTGATACATTGGATCCAATGTTGATGTATGATACCTAATGTTGATATATTAGGCCTAATGGTGATATGTTAGGCCTAATGTTGATACATTCAACCTAATGTGACTAAGAAAGAAATATAAGCACAAAATACTCTTGTCTCTGTAATAAACCTATCTTTTGTATTACAAGTGATTGCATGTGGCTATGTGCTGTTTTATAGGAGTGTATAAATGTTGTAACCTATTGAATAGATGTGAAAATCTTGTGTATACTTTATGTGTGTGTATAGTTGTGAAAATTTCATGTATCGATTAATTGATTGATCTAGTGTATGATTTGAGCCTGTAGTGTGTATATATGTGGCAATGTTCTATATGTATTTGGTATAGATGTGTTTATATATGTATTTGATATAGATGTGTTTATATATGTATTTGGTATACATGAGTTTATATATGTATTTGGTATACATGAGTTTATATATGAAGAGCTCAAGGGAAGAAACGGCTATGTCACATATTTGTAGTTTTGAGATATTCAAGTTTTAAAGTTAAAAATTATACAGATTTGTTATAAATTAACTTGATATATTTGAAATTTAAGAGGGTCAGAGACATAATTTTTTCATAAAACCTCATTCAGAACATTCTATTTTTGATCTTCTATCAGATACAGGAAATAACTAAAAAATTTCAAAAATGTCACATAGCCGTTTCTTTTCTTGTGGTCTTCATATGTATTTGGTATACATGAGTTTATATATGTATTGGTATAGATGTGTCTATATATGTATTGGTATAGATGAGTTTCTTCTTTTATTATAGAAGTCATTGATTTGTTTTGTTTGACTTATTTGTTGCAAAAATAACTGCTAAATTTTTTTTCATGGAGCGTGGCATAAGTTTGATCTAATTAGCATGTCAAAAATGATTTTCCAATAAATTAAAATACCAATATAAGCAACACGTTTTATTATTGTATTGAATGCTGTGTTCTTTGAAACTTGTTTCCTTCTTGTTTAAATTCATTTTCAAAAGTTTCAGTTTGTAAGGTAAGTTTGCAGTCAGGATTGTCCCCAGAATATCCTTCCAAGATTTTATCTGAAATAACTTGCTGTGAGCACAGCTACTTGCTGGGGTATAGCCCTATATAAATTATCAAATTATTACCTCTGAAATATCCTGTCCAGATTATCCCCAAAATATCTTGCTAAAATAATCCTCAAAATATCCTGCCACTATTATTCCCAAATGATCCAACCAGAATCTTCATAAAAATATGCAGCTGCGTGTGCCAAGTTGAAATTTGCAACACATCAGCTTAATGCAAATGGGTGTACTCAATATCATTTCAATATCTTTAATTTTTAAATTCATTACAGTGCTGACCTAACTTTGCTCTCAAACTACAGTATGAAGCGTTTATATTAACTTTGAAAGTTAAATTTGAAATTGTCTGTGCTCAAACGTAAACCTGATAGTCTATACCCAGGTAAATACCCCCCATTACTTTAGTCTATACCCAATGATCAGGCCATCAAGGTCATGGTCGTTTATACAAAACCTCAACCTTTCTACGGGAGCCATAATGATGAGATTATTGGTAGTTGGCCTCTAGTAAATACCTTTCTACAGGAGCCATAATGATGAGATTATTGGTAGTTGGCCTCTAGGAAATACCTTTCTACGGGAGCCATAATGATGAGATTATTGGTAGTTGGCCTCTAGTAAATACCTTTCTACAGGAGCCATAATGATGAGATTATTGGTAGTTGGCCTCTAGTAAATACCTTTCTACGGGAGCCATAATGATGAGATTATTGGTAGTTGGCCTCTAGTAAATACAAGAAATAACCAGCTGTTATCTCTACTTTAAGTAGATTTAATGTCATTGAGATTTCAATCATATTTAATGTCATTGATATTTCAAACATTTGTTGTTCCTAATTACGTGCATCTTTCATTTCTTGTGTTATATTGTTATAAAATATATTTGTAAGTTTAATTAGGCAAGTTTAATTGACAAGAGTAACAACATTAGTTAAATCATTCAACCTAGAAACAGTAGAGGATAGAAGAACAAAAAGCAAAATAGTAATTATATTTGAGGCAATAAATTCTAACTTCGATAAACAACACAAAGATAACCTAATACATTACAACCCTCAGATAGACATATGAATAAGAACACTTTTCTTAATTCGTGCACAAGAACAAACACATACACATTCTCGTTCTTCCTGTCCTGGAATTCGGACATGGAATTGTTTGCTTGATGGAACTAGGAAAACAATACACTATCTGCTTTTAAATCTCAAATAAAAATGCAATACTAAATGTAAACCATGGATAAGCGTAGGACGCAGTAATCTGCTGTATAGTAGGAACGTCTGTACTGTATAATTTAAAGCTAAGATTAACTCTCTATTTTTCATTCTATGCACACATCGCCTTACAAAGTTGCACACCATAGTATCGGGAAGCTCCGAAGTGACGCCATCCTATCAGAAGCACGGCGCTGAACTTCGCGCTGCGTTATCATGGATCTGATCAAAGTCATTGTGGTTTAAATATGTTTGATGTTAGAAGACTGACCGCCAGCCAGATGTCGTGGTGCTAGGCTGGGATGTATGCAGGGAAGGGCTTCTCAGAATGAGTGATCGATCGGAGGCGGCGCTCCTGCCGACATCTTCGGAATGGGACACAGTCGTTGAAGCAGCGTCTCTTGCACCTCGCGTAAGTCAGAAGGTTACCAGGAATGGCACAAACACAAAGCACTTCCGCAATCAAGTGCTTTATAAAAAGAAACTTTCTAAACTTTGCAGCGTTTTATAAAACCAGGTGTGAATTTCCAAGACCAGGGGATGGCCGTGTTTTCTGCGTTTGAACTGGGCTAGTGGGGATTTATGAAACACTCGGCCAAATTCAGCATTTGTATAAAACTTAGATGATGGGAACTAGTACGAGAATACTAATGATGTCAGAATCCGATGTGTCTACAAAACACAATTCTGTTTGAGCCATTTCATCTGTATAACTGAGACTTGTTAGCCATCTATTAGGATTTGAATAAATAACTCATCTTCTTTCTCATTCGGTTGCCCATGAACCAGTGGAGACATCATCATCATTGGAGCTAAAGCCTGAGTAGGACCCTGGTCTGCTTAACCACGCCTTCTATTTGTTTCTACGCTTTGTATTGAGTAGCTTCTCCCCCATGTATTGAGTAGGTTCTCTCCCATGTATTGAGTAGGTTCTCCCCCTTGTATTTAGTAGGTTCTCCTCCATGTATTAAGCAAGTTCTCCCCCATGTATTGAGTAGGTTCTCCCCCATGTATTGAGTAGGTTCTCCCCCTTGTATTGAGTAGATTCTTCCACATGTATTAAGTAAGTTCTCCCCCATGTATTTAGTAGGTTCTCCCCCTTGTATTGAGTAGGTTCTCCCCCCATGTATTGAGTAGGTTATCCCCTTGCATTGAGTAGGTTCTCGCCCTTGTATTGAGTACGTTCTCCCCTTGGTATTGAGTAGATTCTCCCCCTTGTATTGAGTAGGTTCTCCCCCTTGTATTGACCAGGTTCTTTTTTTCGTAAGGGCCAGTGTCTCACTTAAATTACCACTTATCTCAAGGGTGGGCAAACTACGGCCCGCGGGCCGCATGCGGCCCGCCAGAGCATATTATGCGGCCCGTAGGTATGTACATGTTGCGATCTTATGTCGATGTAAATTTTCTTTGTTGAGATTTTTTGCTAAAAATATTATTTCGAGTATTTGATTCGAATCATGGGATAGTAATCGGTTAAAAAAAACTAACAAACAAACAAATAAAAATCAAAACAAAAAATTGAGGACGAATACCATGTTTTTAATGATGAATTGGCACTTGTTAACTGGATTCATTATAAGGGGAAGCATTTTAAAAAATTTTCACACTTATGTACATAAATCGCCTAAAAAATTTTTTACACGTTTTTATTATTAATTTAATTTACATAATTACCTTTACCAAAACCCATTAAAATAATATAATTTATTACACAATATTTTACACAATTTTCACAATTTATTAATTATTAATAATTCATCCATACAATATTACCCCATTTATACATAATCTAATAATTCCTTCCATACCATATACACCCTATATAAATAATATATTTATTCATCACATTTACATTATACCAATATATAACATAATCTAATTAATTCCTCCTAAATATACCCCATATATACTTAACTATTAATAAACATTCTCCCGACCATATACCAATATATACATAATCTATACTTCCTCCCTTTCCCCTATACCCCCCATATAATACTCTCATAATTCCTCCCTCCATTACCCCCTTATAAATAATCTCATACTTCCTCCATCCCATATACCCCTATATACCACCATCCCCCCTCTTTTTTTTTTTTTTTTTTTTTTTTTTCCCCCCCCCCCCCCCCCCCCCCCCCCCCCCCCCCCCCCCCCCCCCCCCCCCCCCATTTCCCCCCCCCCCCCCTTTTTTGTTTTTTGTTTTACTTGTGTGGTTTTTTGTTGTGTGGGGGGCCCCCCCTGGGTTGGGCCCCCCCCCCCCCCCCCCCCTCCCCCCCCCCCCCCCCCCCCCCCCCCCCCCCCCCCCCGGGTTTTCAACCGACCGTGGGGGGGGGCCCCCCCCCCCCCCCCCCCCCCCCCCCCCCCGGGATGTAGGCAGCCAGACATGTGTCACAAGTGTGTATGTAGAGATGTAGGCAGCCAGAAGTCACAAGTGTGTATGTAGAGATGTAGGCAGCCAGACGTCACAAGTGTGTATGTAGAGATGTAGGCAGCCAGACATGTGTCACAAGTGTGTATGTAGAGATGTAGGCAGCCAGACATGTGTCACAAGTGTGTATGTAGAGATGTAGGCAGCCAGACATGTTTCACAAGTGTGTATGTAGAGATGTAGGCAGCCAGACGTCGCAAGTGTGTATGTAAAGATGTAGGCAGCCAGGCGCTTCTGGTTATCTATTTAATTTTATCTGCTCTCCATTTGTCTCCAGTTTTGACGAATTTAAACTTCCTTTGATACTCTACATGTGTCATTGATGTTTTTGTCTAGTGGACCTATGAATGAATGCTTACTTTTATAGTGCTAACACTATTCAATCTAGACTTGCACGCTCGTCACGCTTTGGTGTTTAAATACTCTATCAATTTTTTTTGTAAGTCTTCAAATTTTACTTAAATTGATATTTGTTTTCATTCTTTCACAAATTTTGGGAGACTATGTAATCTTCTGCTGCAATGTACAGCAATGGTTGGCACTCTAGTACAGCAATGGTTGGCACTCTAGTACAGCAATGGTTGGCACTCTAAATGTCACAGTGTTTGAGGTTATTCTGTACTGTCACTCTGTAGACAGTTTGTCAATATTCTTCAAATTTGCTAATGAAATGTTCTGTGGGATATATTATGGAAATCTTCCCAATCCCGGTCCCAAATCATTGTTTGTGTGCTATCACACGGAAACGTCTCAGTTATAAAAAATTATGTCATTATGGACGCCATTTTCTTAGTTAATACATATTTCAGCGTGTTTTTAAAAATTTCACAAAACTGGAACGCATTATCACTAATCATATGTTGCTGGGAACAACAATTGTCACAGACGCTTGACTACGCTATCAGAAATTCGCTCGCATAAACACGCAATTGTTGTGCACGCTCATGAGTTCGTTCATTCGGTACACATGGACATTCACACCTAAACTATCGAAGGACTGTTCATGCAAGCGAAACATAAACTCTGATATCAGAGTGATGCAAGACGTACTCTGCTTACAAGCTACTTGTCGGCCTTTCAGTGGCACAACAGTCACAAACATAACGATTTCGCAGGTATTTGCTAATGCCGTGTGACAAATACAAGATCTAGTATTTGATGACTGGTTATCGGACAATAAATAAAACTTGTGCTGTTTTCTATTAATAAATATCTGCATACGACGCAGACTTGCTCATAGATAGTGCAAAGAAAAAAAGAATGGACACAAACAGCGGCACGAAGAAATGAGAACAACGCGAGTGAACGTTGGGGGGAGGGGTGGGCGACGCATTTTTGGTCTCGAGACATACGCACTGCGGTTAGCTACCTGGCGTCATCCCATCCTGCACCACCCTCCCTTGCCAACCATCCACTGTGATTGGTCGACCCTAGCGAGGGTCATTCGTCATGCTTATTCGCTCGCATCTTATGCTTATCCTAATTTCTGGTGACTTATATATATATATACTTTGATGTACTATACTTCCTCTCATTAGTGTAAAATATATTGGGACCGGGATTTTGTGGATTGCCTATAGTATTGTGAGACTCTTGCCAAGTTTTTTATTAATCTTAAATTCATTCAAATATTAATCTACCAGTATTTTAATTCTAAGGCGCCATCCATTAATGACGTCACACGATTTTGGCCAATTTTTAACTCCCCCTCCCGCCCCCTCGTCACGCGTCGTCACAAAAATTTAGACCCCCCCACCATTATGACGTCTCAAAGCCTTACCCCACCCCCACCCCCCCAATAAAAGCTGTATTTTCTATTTGAAAAAAGAGAATGTTTGAAATTACTTTATTGTCATTTATGTAAGTATTTAGTGTAAGGTTGCACTCTAATATCATTCTTTTATTTAAAGTTGCGAGTTTTGATGTGACGTCACATTTCTCAAACAACCCCCTCCCACCTAGGTGTGTGACGTCATTTATGGACGGCCCGTAATTTTGGAACTACATGTGATAATCATGCAAATTAACATGCAGTTAAGTTTATCAGGGTATACCAAGTTTTTGCAGTTTATGGTACAGCATCTTCTCTCTACGTTGCGTTGTAATTGTTATCCACGTGTCGTTACTGTCTGTTGATGTCGTATTCATGGAGTCTTCTGTAGTAGAGATAAGATCGGTGGTAGATCTCTTCTGTAGTAGAGATAAGATCGGTGGTAGATCTCTTCTGTAGTAGAGATAAGATCGGTGGTAGATCTCTTCTGTAGTAGAGATAAGATCGGTGGTAGATCTCTTCTGTAGTAGAGATAAGATCGGTGGTAGATCTCTTCTGTAGTAGAGATAAGATCGGTGGTAGATCTCTTCTGTAGTAGAGATAAGATCGGTGGTAGATCTCTTCTGTAGTAGAGATAAGATCGGTGGTAGATCTCTTCTGTAGTAGAGATAAGATCGGTGGTAGATCTCTTCTGTAGTAGAGATAAGATCGGTGGTAGATCTCTTCTGTAGTAGATATAAGATCGGTGGTAGATCTCTTCTGTAGTAGATCTCTTCTGTAGTAGAAACAAAGATCGGTGGTAGATCTCTTCTGAGTAGAGATAAGATCGGTGGTAGATCTCTTCTGTAGTAGATCTCTTCTGTAGTAGAAATAAGATCGGTGGTAGATCTCTTCTGGAGTAGAGATAAGATCGGTGGTAGATCTCTTCTGTAGCAGAGATAGGATCGGTGGTAGATCTCTTCTGTAGTAGATATAAGATCGGTGGTAGATCTCTTCTGTAGTAGAGATAAGTTCGGTGGTAGATCTCTTCTGTAGTAGAGATAAGATCGGTGGTAGATCTCTTCTGTAGTAGATATAAGATCGGTGGTAGATCTCTTCTGTAGTAGAGATAAGATTGGTGGTAGATCTCTTCTGTAGTAGATCTCTTCTGTAGTAGAAATAAGTTCGGTGGTAGATCTCTTCTGTAGTAGTGATAATATTGGTGGTAGATCTCTTCTGTAGTAGAGATAAGATTGGTGGTAGATATCTTCTGTAGTAGAGATAAGATCGGTGGTAGATCTCTTCTGTAGTAGAGATAAGATCGGTGGTAGATCTCTTCTGTAGTAGAGATAAGATCGGTGGTAGATCTCTTCTGTAGTAGATATAAGATCGGTGGTAGATCTCTTCTGTAGTAGATCTCTTCTGTAGTAGAAACAAAGATCGGTGGTAGATCTCTTCTGGAGTAGAGATAAGATCGGTGGTAGATCTCTTCTGTAGTAGAAATAAGATCGGTGGTAGATCTCTACTGGAGTAGAGATAAGATCGGTGGTAGATCTCTTCTGTAGCAGAGATAGGATCGGTGGTAGATCTCTTCTGTAGTAGATATAAGATCGGTGGTAGATCTCTTCTGTAGTAGAGATAAGTTCGGTGGTAGATCTCTTCTGTAGTAGAGATAAGATCGGTGGTAGATCTCTTCTGTAGTAGAGATAAGATCGGTGGTAGATCTCTTCTGTAGTAGAGATAAGATCGGTGGTAGATCTCTTCTGTAGTAGAGATAAGATCGGTGGTAGATCTCTTCTGTAGTAGAGATAAGATCGGTGGTAGATCTCTTCTGTAGTAGAGATAAGATCGGTGGTAGATCTCTTCTATAGTAGAGATAAGATCGGTGGTAGATCTCTTCTGTAGTAGAGATAAGATCGGTGGTAGATCTCTTCTGTAGTAGAGATAAGATCGGTGGTAGATCTCTTCTGTAGTAGATATAAGATCGGTGGTAGATCTCTTCTGTAGTAGATCTCTTCTGTAGTAGAAACAAAGATCGGTGGTAGATCTCTTCTGGAGTAGAGATAAGATCGGTGGTAGATCTCTTCTGTAGTAGATCTCTTCTGTAGTAGAAATAAGATCTATGGTAGATCTCTTCTGGAGTAGAGATAAGATCGGTGGTAGATCTCTTCTGTAGCAGAGATAGGATCGGTGGTAGATCTCTTCTGTAGTAGATATAAGATCGGTGGTAGATCTCTTCTGTAGTAGAGATAAGTTCGGTGGTAGATCTCTTCTGTAGTAGAGATAAGATCGGTGGTAGATCTCTTCTGTAGTAGATATAAGATCGGCGGTAGATCTCTTCTGTAGTAGATCTCTTCTGTAGTAGAAATAAGTTCGGTGGTAGATCTCTTCTGTAGTAGTGATAATATTGGTGGTAGATCTCTTCTGAATTAGAGATAAGATCGGTGGTAGATCTCTTCTGTAGTAGAGATAAGATTGGTGGTAGATATCTTCTGTAGTAGAGATAAGATCGGTGGTAGATCTCTTCTGTAGTAGAGATAAGATCGGTGGTATATCTCTTCTGTAGTAGAGATAAGATCGGTGGTAGATCTCTTCTGTAGTAGATATAAGATCGGTGGTAGATCTCTTCTGTAGTAGATCTCTTCTGTAGTAGAAACAAAGATCGGTGGTAGATCTCTTCTGGAGTAGAGATAAGATCGGTGGTAGATCTCTTCTGTAGTAGAAATAAGATCGGTGGTAGATCTCTTCTGGAGTAGAGATAAGATCGGTGGTAGATCTCTGCTGTAGCAGAGATAGGATCGGTGGTAGATCTCTTCTGTAGTAGATATAAGATCGGTGGTAGATCTCTTCTGTAGTAGAGATAAGTTCGGTGGTAGATCTCTTCTGTAGTAGAGATAAGATCGGTGGTAGATCTCTTCTGTAGTAGATATAAGATTGGTGGTAGATCTCTTCTGTAGTAGATCTCTTCTGTAGTAGAAATAAGTTCGGTGGTAGATCTCTTCTGTAGTAGTGATAATATTGGTGGTAGATCTCTTCTGTAGTAGAGATAAGATTGGTGGTAGATCTCTTCTGTATTAGAGATAAGATCGGTGGTAGATCTCTTCTGTAGTAGAGATAAGATCGGTGGTAGATCTCTTCTGAAGTAGAGATAAGATCGGTGGTAGATCTCTTTTGTAGTAGAGATAAGATCGGTGGTAGATCTCTTCTGTAGTAGAGATAATATTGGTGGTAGATCTCTTCTGAATTAGAGATAAGATCGGTGGTAGATCTCTTCTGTAGTAGAGATAATATTGGTGGTAGATCTCTTCTGTAGTAGAGATATGATCGGTGGTAGATCTCTTCTGTAGTAGAGATAAGATTGGTGGCAGATCTCTTCTGTATTAGAGATAAGATCGGTGGTAGATCTATTCTGTATTAGAGATAAGATCGGTGGTAGATCTCTTCTGTAGAAGATATAAGATCGGTGGTAGATCTCTTCTGTAGTAGAAATAAGATCGGTGGAAGATCTCTTCTGTAGTAGAGATAAGGTCGGTGGTAGATCTCTTCTGTAGTAGAGATAAGATCGGTGGTAGATCTCTTCTGTGGTAGAGATAATATTGGTGGTAGATCTCTTCTGTATTAGAGATAAGATCTGTGGTAGATCTCTTCTGTAGTAGAGATAATATAGGTGGTAGATCTCTTCTGTATTAGAGATAAGATCTGTGGTAGATCTCTTCTGTTGTAGAGATAATATTGGTGGTAGATCTGTTCTGTACTAGAGATAAGATCTGTGGTAGATCTCTTCTGTAGTAGAGATAAGATTGGTGGTAGATCTCTTCTGTAGTAGGCAGTGGCGTAACAATGTGTTGGCATCGGGGCAGTTGCCAAGAGCGCAAGCTCAAAAGGGTGCCACTAAATCTCTAATTTTTAAATTTGTATTTAAATAAATAAAGTCGGACCTCTCTAAGTCGAACTCAAAAAGGACCACACAAAAATTCGACTTACGGAGTTTTTGAGTTAGGGAAAATGGCGTAATAGTACATAGGTGCCGATTAATCAAGAACAATGTAGATATTGAGGGTTGGGGGGAACAGCCATACCGGCTAGTAGGCTTGACAGGAAAGAGAGGCGGTGTCTATGTTTCATATGAAAGGAAGCCAACTTGCTTTGACATGCCGACACAAGCCCATGAGAGGAGACACCTTCCCTCCACACCCCACTTTACTCCCTCAACAGTGGGATTTGGGGGGGGGTAAGATTTTTCTTTTTAAAAAGAGTCACAGCATGCAGCTAAGGGAAGCCAATTAGTTACCACTCCTTTTTCTTGTCTTTGTCATTTTTTGTACTTGAAAGGGTCGCTTAATCCCTCGCGGAATGCACTAAGATAAGATTTTACGTCCTTCTGAGATGTAACTCTAGAATAATAACCCAAAACGCCTTGGAAAATTCGACTAAGAGAGGTTGAAAGCCAAAAATCTTGGAGTCAAGGAAATCTAAAATGCATTAGTCTTGTGGAATTTGGCAGGGACCTATTAATTAATTCAATATAGGGAAGTTTTCGACTTAGGGAAGTTCGACTTAGCGAGGTCAAACTGTATTTCACTTTTATCTTGGATAACAAAAAGTGAATAATTAATTATATTTAAATATATTTCATTTAAACCATTATAATATTTTTAATTATGTTTGTGGCCTTTGCTGGGCTTCTAATCATACAAATTTTAATATGATTTTACAGTCTTTCTTTTAAAAAGAAAAATCTTACTATTCCCATCCCACTGTCGAGGGAGTAAAGTGGGGCAGGGGAGGGAAGGTGTCTCCTCTCAAGGGCTTGTGTCGGTATGTCATAGCAAGTTGGCTCCTTTCATATGAAACATAACCGGCTCTCTTTTCTGTCAAGCCTACTAGCCGCTATGGCTGCCCCCCCCCTTCTCAATATCCAGTGGCGTAACAACGGGTTAGAATCGGGGCAGTTGCCAAGGGCGCCAGATCAAAAGGGCGCCACTTAATCTATAATTTTTAACATTTTATTTAAATATATACAGTCGGACCTCTCAAAGTCGAAATCAAAAGGACCCGGAAAAAAATTCGACTTACGGAGTTTTTGAGTTATTGAAAATGGCGTAATAGGCACCGATTAATCAAGGACAATGTAGATATTGAGAGTTGGGGGGACGGGGGGACAGCCATACTGGCTAGAAAAAGAGACGGTGTCTATGTGTCATATGAAAGGAAGCCAACTTGATTTGACATACCGACATAAGCCCGTGAGAGGAGACACCTTCCCTCCCCTTCCCCAATTTACTCCCTCCACATTGGGATGGGGGGAGTAAGATTTTTCTTTTAAAAAGAGTCCCAGCATGCAGTAAAGGGGTGCGAATTAGTTACCACTCCTTTTTCTTATCTTTGTCATTTTTTGTACTTGGAAGGGTCGCTTAATCCCTCGTGGAATGCACTCAGATAAGATTTTACGTCAATTCACCTGGCTCTACGGAACACGTGTTCTGAAAAGTCACTCCAGAATAATAACGCAAACGCCTTGGTAAATTCGACTAATAGATGTTTGAAGCCAAAAATCTTAGAGTTAAGGATATCTAAAATACATTAGTCTTATGGAATTTGGCCGGGACCTAACAATTAATTCGATAAAGGGAGGATTTCGACTTAGGGAAGGTCGACTAAGCGAGGTCCGACTGCATTTCACTTTTATCTTCGCTCACAAAAACGTGAAAAATTAATTATATTTAAATATATATTTCATTTAAACCATTTTAATATTTTTTATTATGTTTGTGGCCTTTGCGGTGATTCTTATCATACAAATGTCAATATGATTTTACAGTATTTCTTTTAAAAAAAGTAAAAGATGTCTCCTCTCACTGGTTTGTGTCGGTATGTCAAAGCTAGTATGCTCCTTTCATAGGAAACATCACCGCCCCTCTTTCTTGTCAAGCCTTCTAGTCGCTATGGCTGTTCCCCCCTCTAAATATCAACATTGTCCTTGATTAATCTGCGCCTATTACGTCAGTTTCCCTAACTCAAAAACTCCGTAAGTGGAAATTCGCCCCCCCCCCACTTTTTTTTTAGTTCGACTTAGAAAGGTCTGACTGTATTAGCAACACGCCAATACGCCAGCTAACAGAAGTGCTGAGCTGTAGTCGGTGGGGTGTTATTTAAATTTACTTTTAATTGACAGTTTCTATCGATAATGAGTATGACACATTGACACTATTGTTTTTTTTTATAATACACTTTACTTCAAGTTTTGCTGTATTATTTATTATCGCAACAATATCCCGTTTTATCCATCAATTTATTTGGTATTATTTAGTAAATTAACAATAAACTGCAAATTACTATTGTTCCTGTCTTATGTATTTTTTATATTCACGTTGTATGACTGTCACTGTCAGACTACGTAATTATTGTCATAAATAAAATAAGAGAAATTCAATTATTTTCTCTAACAAATGAAAAAATCGCAAAGCTGAAACTTGTCAATTTATCAAGGGCGCCAAAAATAAATTAGCCAATGGCGCCAAAAACCTAGTTACACCTCTGGTAGTAGAGATAATATCGTTCGTAGATCTCTTCTGTAGTAGAGATAAGATCGGTGGTAGATCTCTTCTATAAGAGTACACGATAATAAAGAAACTTTTCAGATTTCGAAAATCACATTAAATATTGAGATTCCTTTATAATTTTGATGACTTATCAGAAATTCTTTGTGCAGTGGCTTTATGAGTGCAGTACCACATTTCTGTTGCATTTCTTTCTCCAGCAGAAGATTCTGGATATTAGGTCAAGTTTTTGATTATGTTGTTGAAATGAATCGTGTTCTTGTAAGATGATATTACCTCCTAAATTATTCCCCTTATATTTTTTATCCAGGAAACAAGCCACGATTTTACGGGACCTAATAATATCAACCCACAAGTCGGGAAGGTCTCTGAGGAAGTCCTTACCTCAAGATCATTTCCGTTGGCTCTTGGCTGTGATTTAGGATTATCCAGGTCCACCTTCAGTGAACCCTATGGTTTGCAGGTCCATGAACCCTGCACTCTGCAGGCCCAAGACTCGGGACGTAAAGCCAATGCCGAGAATACCGCACTCTACCGAGAAGAAACTGTTTCCAGAACTGTTACATCACACCAGCAAATTGGCAGCTTTCCGCTAGTGGAGGCCAGGGCCAGAGAGACGCATGGAGGCGATATAAGAAAAGAGAATGTCGAGGCAACAAGAGTGGAAGCTTGTGATCCGACGTGCGTAGATGGCCGCTGTCCAATGGCGCAGAGAAATGATTGTTGTCGTAAAAACATGCACCATTCGCCCGCCAAGTTTTTGGAGTGCTGTCTGGCAGCAGAGAAGGGAGTGCGCGTGGCATTCACGTATCCTTATCTGAAGAATCAACCAGAAGTGTTTGTGGGCGGGAGGGGCCCTGATCAAAATGCTGGTGACAGTACGGGGCTCATGGAAGGCTCATCGCTGCGAATACCCAACAACGGGGCGCAACCCTGCGGTTGTGCTATAGCAACAGGGGGAGATAATAACTTAAACGTGGACGGAAGTTTACTCAGTACCAAAATCTATCACGGAAAGTACGGCGACATACGCGTGTCGGATAGCGGCATCCACACGGAAGGGGATTGTTGCAGGATATGCCAGGAAGATGGCACCTACGAGAAGCTTATCTCCCCTTGTTATTGCTCCGGTACTGTGGGCTTCATGCATCTGTCTTGCCTTGAAACCTGGCTCGGCCTCAATGGTAGAACAGCGTGTGAACTTTGCTTGTTTCCCTTTCCTGTTATCAAAATCCAGCCCAGCATTTGGCAGTTCTTTAAGAGACCGTTGGTCAACATGGATTTTGCCAGTTTACTTTGTGACGTCGCATGTTTTTGTGTCCTTACACCGTTACTGGTCGCCAGCACGTACCTATGTAGCATGGGTGTTAGCCATTACGAAGAGGTCGGAAAGACGGGCTCCGTCTTCGCCATCGTCACCTTGATGGTGTCGCTGATAGCCGTGTACATCTCCTGGGCAGTCCTGGCCATACTGTACCACAGGAGGGTCTTCATGACCTGGCGGGAGAGGACGGCACGCATTCGTATGTGGACGGACAAGGCGTCATCCCCGACGCCGAGCAAAGTGCCGGACATGAATGACGACTCGCCCAGTGCAAGTCAAACGAGGATGGGTTCCTTCGCCTCGAGGCGCCTGTCCGGCACGTCGATACTGTTGAAGCCTCTGCTGTGGTATTCAGGCAGCTTGCGGTCTCAGCGGCACTCGGCCCGCACACCGTTTGACCAGGATGTCAACTCCAACCGCCAGAGGAGCTCACACTCACACGTGGAGAGGAGCGACTTCATGAACAAGACTTTTTTGAAAGCCCAAAGAAGCCGGTCCCGCCAGCCGTGCGCATGCTGCAACTCTCTGAGACCAGATCTCAAACTGTGTCCATTCCTGTCCCAATCTCCGATGCCGCCATTGCCATCTTGTTTAGATGTCCACTCACAAAAATCCTCCACTGAAGATGGGGCCCAAACTTCCGTGAACACGAATCCTTGAAATTAACATCCTACGGAAACGCGCTTTTGTTTAAATGTTCATTTCGTCAAGTATCAATCTATTTTCATTTATTACATCCCAACCAATCAGGATCCTTAAGACTAAGTTTTATTGGCTAAGAAATATCTGGAAACATCGATGCACGTCTAATTGATGGGGGGACTCATAGAGTGTGTGCATTACTGTGCATCATTCGTTTTGAGAAAAACATTCGGGGATATTTTCTATTTATAATTTTATAATTTCTCAGTTGTTCTTGTAAAAATCTTACTGCCATGTAAAGGTTGACGTAATAATATTTTTTTTCAGTTACTATCAGAAGATCAATTCATTTAGATTTCAATTTACTGGACAGTTTATAGGTAAATGTTGTTTGAAAAACTACTTCTACAAAATTTTCAGGATTTTATTATTTTAATAAATTTCACAATCGTTTCCATTATGATAAAACTAAGAAGTTATAAAAAGATGTACAATATCCAAAGTAAAGCTTATTAGCAGATTGTTACGCCACATTTTTTTCCGAAAGCTCAAATCAATAAAAGTAGTTCCATTAAATTTGTTCTGTTAAGTTGTCACTCATCTGATGTCCCCGCATTTCTTACCTTCACAATAACAATCTTTTTAAATGATAAATATTCAGGCGTTTCATTGTTGTCTTGGTAAAACATGCATTAATAAAGTAAAGTAGCACCCTGGTTATACTTAGTGATAACTTTTAGGGAAAGTTTTCGCTGCGCCATTGAATACAGCATTCGTGCCATCAGAAATACCAAGAGACATTGAGGGGCATTGATGTGAGAAACAAAATTTGATGACAACCAATTACAGAAAATGTAGACGTTTCCAAAAGAGATGAAGTAAAATGTTGAGCGTTGCTTTAGTGAACAGTCTCAGAACTACTGGAACCACTGCCTGGAGTACGCTATGTTTCATTCTCACTGACCAAATATTGAGAACCACTGCCTTGAGCCCGTTATGTTTCATTCTCACTGACCAAATATTGAGAACCACTGCCATGAGCCCATTATGTGTCATTTTCTATGACCAAATGTTGAGAACCACTGCCTGGAGTACGCTATGTTTCATTCTCACTGACCAAATATTGAGAACCACTGCCTTGAGCCCGTTATGTTTCATTCTCACTGACCAAATATTGAGAACCACTGCCATGAGCCCATTATGTGTCATTTTCTATGACCAAATGTTGAGAACCACTGCCTGGAGCCCGTTATGTTTCATTCTCACTGACCAAATATTGAGAACCACTGCCATGAGCCCGTTATGTTTCATTCTCACTGACCAAATATTGAGAACCACTGCCATGAGCCCATTATGTGTCATTTTCTATGACCAAATGTTGAGAACCACTGCCTGGAGCCCGTTATGTTTCATTCTCACTGACCAAATATTGAGAACCACTGCCATGAGCCCATTATGTGTCATTTTCTATGACCAAATGTTGAGAACCACTGCCTGGAGCCCGTTATGTTTCATTCTCACTGACCAAATATTGAGAACCACTGCCATGAGCCCATTATGTGTCATTTTCTATGACCAAATGTTGAGAACCACTGCCTGGAGCCCGTTATGTTTCATTCTCACTGACCAAATATTGAGAACCACTGCCTTGAGCCCGTTATGTTTCATTCTCACTGACCAAATATTGAGAACCACTGCCATGAGCCCGTTATGTTCCATTCTCACTGACCAATCTCTAGTCAACATTCAACTAAGAAAACACTCAAAGTCAAGGTTACTTAACAAATGTATTTGACAATAAAAATGAACAATGTGATCCATTATCTCACCATCCACCAGCAGTTATCGTCTCACCATCCACCAGCAGTCATCGTCTCACCATCCACCAGCAGTTATCGTCTCACCATCCACCAGCAGTTATCGTCTCACCATCCACCAGCAGTCATCGTCTCACCATCCACCAGCAGTTATCGTCTCACCATCCACCAGCAGTTATCGTCTCACCATCCACCAGCAGTCATCGTCTCACCATCCACCAGCAGTTATCGTCTCACCATCCACCAGCAGTTATCGTCTCACCATCCACCAGCAGTTATCGTCTCACCATCCACCAGCAGTTATCGTCTCACCATCCACCAGCAGTTATCGTCTCACCATCCACCAGCAGTTATCGTCTCACCATCCACCAGCAGTTATCGTCTCACCATCCACCAGCAGTTATCGTCTCACCATCCACCAGCAGTTATCGTCTCACCATCCACCAGCAGTTATCGTCTCACCATCCACCAGCAGTTATCGTCTCACCATCCACCAGCAGTTATCGTCTCACCATCCACCAGCAGTTAGCATTCTCTCACACATAATAACACCAGTATTGAATACAAGAGAGCTTCTTGTTTCAGGCCGTCATTGATGGTAACACCCGAAGTTTGAAAGGTTACGGTGATCCTTGTATCACCGCAATTAACATATTTAAACAATTGTAATACCCAATGGACGAGCCACGCAGGATTGGGGTCAAGGAACTAGCTACATGTGTTCAAACGATGTGATGGAGAAATACAACTTTAGACTGGACATGTAGTGACCTGACAGGGTGGATGCTCTTCTCAAACCTGTCAATCAGTGTATGTCTCAGGACACACGCCTGCTCAGACCACGCCCTTCCATCTCATTTTTTAAAGCGACATTTCCTAATTGAAAAACATATTCTAAAATTAAATTTCCTCATCGGGAATCGACATCATCACAGTTATATGTGTGATATGGTTGTTCCGGTCTACGTTCATGACACTATATTTTTTATTTATTTATAGTTTATAGCTAAAAGTAAAGAACTATGCATTTATTTATTTCACACACCTTTACATCGGATTATTCGGTTAAACGAAATGTCTACTACATGAGCGAGGTCCCAAAGTGTACGCGAGTCTACTGCATGAGGGAGGTCCCAAAGTGTACAGGGGGGAGTCTACTGCATGAGCGAGGCCCCAAGCGTACAGGGGGGGGGTCCACTACATGAGCGAGGTCCCAAAGTGTACAGGGGGGGGGTCCACTACATGAGCGAGGTCCCAAAGTGTACAGGGGGGGGTCCACTACATGAGCGAGGTCCCAAAGTGTACAGGGGGGAGTCTACTGCATGAGCGAGGCCCCAAGTGTACAGGGGGGGGGTCTACTACATGAGCGAGGTCCCAAAGTGTACAGGAAACCGAATCTGTACAGTAAACAATCAACACGCGTTGTTTATCTAGTATCTAGAACTTTCATTGAAACAGTGTCGCATCTAGGATAGGGGGGGGGGTGGGAATGGCAGAGTTTGGTAGCACTTTTCATGTAAAAAATGAATTATATGAATGTTCGGGGCGACATGATGGCCGGACTTGTTCTCAAGGTACGCCACTGAAATACTTTCAAAGTACGCCCCTGAGATACTAACTCGGCAGCAGATATTATTACTAGCGTACTGAGCTACACAAACAAATGGAGAAAACCACAAACATTGCAACACAATTAAATGTTTAAATCTTTCTGTTGGATCATGGCTGGATATCCCTCAGTTTGATTTTGTCTGAAGATCTCTGAGTTGGAATATGACTGGATATCTCTCAGTTGGAATATGACTGGATATCTCTGAGTTGGAATATGACTGGATATCTCTCAGTTGGAATATGACTGGATATCTCTCAGTTGGAATATGACTGGATATCTCTCAGTTGGAATATGACTGGATATCTCTCAGTTGGAATATGACTGGATATCTCTCAGTTGGAATATGACTGGATATCTCTCAGTTGGAATATGACTGGATATCTCTCAGTTGGAATATGACTGGATATCTCTCAGTTGGAATATGACTGGATATCTCTTAGTTGGATAATGGCAGGACATAGAGACATCATGATAATCTGCTATATTTCTAGTTCAGTATATATGTAATATTTAAAGATAACTTTAACGAAAGGGCAGATTTCATGGTTCGAGATTTTTTTTTAGAAGACTTAAAACATTTCATGCTTTAACAAAACAAAAAGTAAAAACAGTTCAACATTTTTTAAAATACTTATGATTTTTCTAATACCAATAACACTAGCTTTATTAAGAGCACAAAACAGGAGATTCTGATTCTATCAAATCCAACATGTTTAGTTTAAAGAATATTTGAATCATAAGAAATTGGACAAATAAACTAATATAACAAAGAAAGACTTTCTAAATATCAAATAATCACACACACACACACACACACATATATATATATATATATATATATATATATAAATATTATTTTTATTATATATATATATATAAGTATATTTAAAATTCCACTTGTCATAAATTTGAGAGTAACCAATTGTCATTATATATAAACTAGTGTAACCCATAAAAAATGACGGAAGTTTTCAAAATAAATACATTTCAGCTGAAATCTATTAATTTTGCAAAAATACACATCAGAATAATAAATATTGTAAAACAGAACTTTTATTTATCTTTATTTGATTCATTAATTATCATATTGAACAATTTTATGCGGAACGTTCGAAAAGTGTTATTTTTGGTGTAGTAATGTTATTATGTCTATGTTGATCGCAGCGCCACCTAACAGCATTACAAATTTCGCGGCACCACCTAGTTACATCCATACATACAGACAACGGGAATTATGTATATTGATAAATGAATTGATTATTTTCAAATATCGCTGACGAAATTTAAAAAAATTGGATTTCTCTTAATAAAAAACACAATGAAGAAAGAGATAACCACATTTAATAATTATTTAATTATGAACACACATAAAATTAAACATAAAATCAAGTCTGTGCCATACTACAACATTTGCCATTTTACAATATTAAAGTTTATAACAAAGAAAATATTTGTACACATTTGTTCCAAGTTTTTAACATCCACACATGCCGTCAAGAACTCATACAGTCAAAACATCTCTCAGCCATCCCAAACATCAAACATGGTAAATCTAAGAGATACTGAATATTACTATAACCTTTGACCTCACGAGTCATCAGCCGCCGCACATGATTTGCAGCACATCCGTCTGTAGGATTCGTACTGACACATGCGAGCTTTCTGGGCTACAGAACACTGAGGTGACTCGTCTTCACATTTGGGATCTGAAAGGTGGACGGTCAAGTGGGACATATCAGGTGGGTCAGATTTATAACAATGTTCCCTATAGGGTTCTTTGGTCCATATGCAAATTTAAAAAAAAACATCGTGTGCAAAGTTGAACAACATCCTTTTTTTCGTGCAATATTATACAAAATTTGCTATGCGATAATCCTAAACAGCTGCGCGGCGTCGGTTAGAGGGAACATTGGTGTATAGTATATCTTATCTTATCTTATCTATACAGACGCTCCTTCTATGTAGAAGATAATTGCGTATGATCTGTTGGCAAGTGATGCAGCGTTCACAGGCCACGGCTATGAGGGTTCCACGCATTACCCAGCCGCCTAACTAGTGTTCGGGCTGGGTGACTCAGGGACGCCCTAGGCCCCGGGAACAAATCCTTGCCTTCAAATGGATTCGAACCCGTGTTCATCGGTACGCCAGTCGAGCGCGCTGCCACTCGACCACCACGTATATATATATAACTAATTTAATTGGTTGACATTTTGCTTAACTTTTTTTTACAGATATAATCAATCTTTTTAAAAAAAACTTTATACTATAAAGTATAATAAATAGTATTCCTAAAACACGAAAATAGGTTCTGGGAATCTATAAACACTCTATGGGGCTTGTCATTTCTAAAACCAGAAAAAACGTCATAACTCATTAAGTATTGTTCTATTTTTAGATTACATTTTAGTGGAACAATGTTTTGAACCATAAATACAGTCGAAACAATAAGTTCTCAAAATTGGTAGCATAGTTAAATTACGAAACTGTTTTTTTTTCTTGTTCCAGTCCAATAAGCTGTCTTAAAAATTAAAGAAGAATTAACAAATAGCTGATGATATACTTCCTTCTCAATATACCTACGTTTACATATTGACTCGTATCTTTTATTACATTTTTATGAAATTCGTCCCCAAAAAGACCCGTATATTTCTATTAATAGATTTCCGCCATATTATGACAAGGCCTATTAATTATAATTATAGCTAGACTTCCTTGTTTGTTTGTTTTTCACTGAAGAAGGTTTTTTTAACTTAAAAGTTCTGACAATTTGTTATTTTACAAGCTCAAGAATCTACAATTTCTTTATTTATTTAACTAAAACAACGTTGATGCAGATTACCAATACGATAACCTTCAACATGATATAAACTAAAGTTAAATTTAAAAACTTATTTAAATACTTGAATCAATCATTTTTTAAAAGTTGTCAGAATTCATACTTCGGACTTCAACAAAATTGATTTCATATTTGAAGTCTATAAAGGAGGGACGCAATAATCTTCTGTACACAAGGAGAGTTTGTGATGTATAAGATATATTGGTTATTTACTTTCAAGCAGTTGTTTTTATTTTAATTTGCTGACGTTACAGAAGATGAAGGCCACTTACTTTGAAGGTCAAGGTTGGTAGGTCTGGAGTCAGTGACAGCACCACATTGTTGAGTATTGCACGGAGCACGCGTCTTGGGCCGGTGGTTGAGAGGACAGTCATCACTGTGTACTTGGGCCGCATCCAGACATTTGACCTCCCTCGTTTTGTGGCCTGTACCACAGCTCTGAGAGCACTGTCAGAATAAACAACGTTAACTTGTCTGGAATGGAGGCTGATTGATGTATATGGTGTTAACAAGAAGAACAGTGCTGCTACATATAAACACAGCATTTCCGGCTGCTCAGACAGGAAACTACAGAAGTGCTTAGACATCACGGAGTTGTTCCTTCAGTCAAACACTCAAGCTGCCATTAGAACCTGTGCAGCACTGTGCAAACATTTAACTGCGGTCCAAAGCCAAGAGGCTCCAGTCCAGAGGCGTCACTAAAGTGTGCGGGGGGCGCGGACCACACCAGGTGACACCAACCCCTAGTAACGCCTCTACTCCAGTCCATAAAACTATTCAACGTTAAGTATAATTTCTTAAAGTGCGAGAAAATTTTCAAATTTAAAGTCTCATCAAAAACAACTTCATAAGATTTTATAGTAGAAGATTTTATAGTAGAAGATTTTATAGTAGAAGATTTTGAAAATAAGACTACATAAACTAAGAGCTTAAATTTTAAAGGAAAAAGTTTAGACATTTAGAGTAATTATGATGATAACAACTGCAAGTGTTACAAGTAAGTCAGGTGTCAAGTAAGTCAGGTGTCAAGTAAGTCAGGTGTCAAGTAAGTCAGGTGTCAAGTAAGTCAGGTGTCAAGTAAGTCAGGTGTCAAGTAAGTCAGGTTTCAAGTAAGTCAGGTGTCAAGTAAGTCAGGTGTCAAATAAGTCAGGTGTCAAGTAAGTCAGGTGTCAAGTGTGTCAGGTGTCAGGTGTCAAGTAAGTCAGGTGTCAAGCAAGTCAGGTGTCAAGTATGTCAGGTGTCAAGTAAGTCAGGTGTCAAGTAAGTCAGGTGTCAAGTAAGTCAGGTGTCAAGTAAGTCAGGTGTCAAGTAAGTCAGGTGTCAAGTAAGTCAGGTGTCAAGTAAGTCAGGTGTCAAGCAGGGCTCAGTGCTACATTGTTGAGGGTTGGGTAAAGGCATATAAATAGACTCTCTAAGAGCGGATGACTCACTTCCGACCATGACGTCATGTACCACTGTGGGGCACACACGGGGCCCTGGCACTGGTCAAGTTCGACAGGTTTGGTGTCCGTCTCACAGTTGTCATCAGATACCACTGCCTGGACACTGCCGGACAAGGCCTTGATGCAGATGACGTCACGTTTCTTGTGTCCCAACCCACACGTCGTGTTGCACTAAGAAAAGTAAAAATATGTGACAGAACTAACAATATACTTGTCAATGTGTATGTGACAGAACTACAATATACTTGTCAATGTGTATGTGACAGAACTAACAATATACTTGTCAATGTGTATGTGACAGAACTAACAATATACTTGACAATGTGTATGTGACAGAACTAACAATATACTTGTCAATGTGTATGTGACAGAACTAACAATATACTTGTCAATGTGTATGTGACAGAACTAACAATATACTTGTCAATGTGTATGTGACAGAACTAACATTATACTTGTCAATGTGCATGTGACAGAACTAACAAAATATACTTGTCAATGTCTATGTGACAGAACTAACAATTTACTTGTCAATGTGTATGTGACAGAACTAACAATGTACCTCTCAATGTGTATATAACATAACATAACTAACAATATAATTGTCAATGTGTATGTGACAGAACTAACAATATACTTGTTAATGTGTATGTGACAGAACGAACAATATACCTGTCAATGTGCATGTGACAGAACTAACAATATACTTGTCAATGTGTATGTGACAGAACTAACAATATACTTGTCAATGTGCATGTGACAGAACTAACAATATACTTGTCAATGTGTATGAAACTGAAACAGAACTAACAATATACTTGTCAATGTGCATGTGACAAGGTTTGGACTGCCCAAAAAAAAGTCTTTACTAAGATTGAGATACCAATATGTGTATATGTGTGTCGGTACAACGATATGTTTTAAGATTGGGATATCAATATGTGTGTCCGTAAAACGATTTGTTTTTAGTTTGAATTATCCAAAGGCAAAGCACAAATTCAAAATTTTCTAAAATTACTTCATCAAACTAAAGAAACAAATATTTAATTCTTTTATTGAACACAGTTATTTCCTCATTAAAGAAACTAATTATTGTTTATAATTTACAACCATCCAATTAGAAGCCATTGGGATTGTTACAGTTACAGTCATTATTTTAGATCAATGTTTTGTTTCTGACAACCAGAAGTAATAATGTTACAATTCTACACACATTGACCATGGCATATTACCTCTGACCACTGTCCAGTAAACCAGATGCCACCACATGGTCTAGTGGTTCGACATGATTTGGTGTCTGCCGGACGCTGGTCAGTATCACAACGATTGTCTGGCAGAGGATTTCCATCATCATCACTACAAAAAAGACGTCGAGTCATCCGCCCCGTCCCACACTGGGCTGGACACTGAAAATAATGGACCAATCGATTGGAAGGTTGTAGCATTGACTACATTTACATTTAGCAAAATATAATGATATTTTTAGTGTTGTGATACAAATCACTGCTTTAACATCATGAAAATATAATTTAATGTTAAAAAAAACCAACCCAATGTAAATAAAAAAATACCTGAAAAATTTCAAAGAAAACAAGCGGCTTAAGGATAAAATAAAATTAAGAAGTGGTTATTAATTTAGATTATATGTTTTAATCTAGGTTCTCAGTGGCTTTGGGATGTTACGCCATACCTCTTCTGGCCAATCAGTGAAGAGCCAGCCCTTGCCACACTCCCCAAGATGGCAGCGCTCCTCTGAGCTTGGCTTGAGTTCCGTGCACAGATCATCGGACACAACATTGTTGGCCGTGTCAACACAATCAATGTCACGTGACCTTTGACCGTCGCCACACCCCGCGGAGCACTGATGCCACCAACATGTCAATACAAAATATAGGCATCATAATGTTGCGAAAAATTTTCATTGTCTTCGAGTATGTTTCTAACTTGAAAAAAAAGATCTTGAAAAAGGCACTAAGTTAAGTTAGTTCTGAATATTTGCTCAGGGAAATTATTGAACTTTCAACTCACGCTGCTCCAGTTTCCCACACGCCAATGGCTGCACGGGTTGTTGTTACATGTCTGTCTGTTGGGCAGTTTGTCTAGGTGGTCACAGCTCTCCACGGGCATGGTCCAGTTCAAAGTTGGGGACACTCTGGCCTGACACGTCACGATCCGTGTTTGTTCTCCTTGGCCGCAGGTCACTGTACATGGTGTCCATGATCCTGGTGTCCATCTAAAACATTAAGACTCAGTTCAATATCTCCAGATGTTTAACTCATGATAAAGGTTAGAGAAGATGGGACACAGAAATAAAATAAAATCCTTATTACGTATATATTCATCAGCTCTAACTGATTTTGTTAACTTACATATTATTCTGATTGTAAAGATGTAATAGACATTGAAGAGGATAAGCAGAAGTGAACGCAATGACTCACACTGCGGGGCAAGGTCTTGTATTGCAGGTAAATGTGAGAACCTCTGGTTTGACCAGGTGACGACAGTTTTCATCAGTGACCACGGCTTGAGATAATATGTCCATGCAGACGACCAGGGTTCGTTCAGCTCCTGTTATCAACAAAATATCAATTACCCGTGAATACTAATTACCGACAATAAACGCAATATCAACAATTTCCCGCGAATACTACCTACTGACAATAAACACAACAATAACCCGCCTATTACCGTCTAACTTCAGAAATCTAGGATTACATAAATTAACTGACAACTTCGTTTTGGCTTGAGCTTACGCTCATGAATTCCCGGATAATACCTTAGAAAACTGTACATCCCCCGGTACATCAGACATTTGCAATATCTATCTTAATATCGACTGATTATGTGAATTTCTCCAATTCAAACAACTAATTAAGTGAAAATAATTTAAACCAAAGTGCCGGTCAGTTTGATCTGTGGCTGAGTACTCGGGAATGTCCGCACTAACAAAACTATCCCATCCCGGCAGTCGGTACTAAAGTACCCCATCCCGGCAGTCGGTATAAAAGCTATCCGATAAGTTTTCCCGTCTCCGGAATCCCGGAGACACCATTAAGATTATTTTTTTTATTTCGGCAAGCCATAGGAAATAAGTCAAATATGAATTAAGAGCGTTATTGTCTTGGCTTGAATTTATCTTTGACATTAATGACATTGAAGTAAAGCTTTTCAAGTTATTCTCTCCTAAAAAGCTTGATTGATTATTGACCTGGTATCGATCGATACGCCGTGTCCTAATTCCCCTAATCCCGCTCCGCTCAGCCGCTGACACTAGAATATCATGGTATAAAATCATTTCCATTTTCTTTAGAAAAATCAAGTGAAGTAAAAATGGACATGTGGTATGTCGGCTATAGAATCTATATAGTTTAAGGGAGACCATTGCTTTGTTTCGTCCCTCCCTAATCATTTCTTTGAAAATGTGATTACTTCCCTTACCTCCACCACAGGTCTGTGTACATTGCGTCAGTCCCGATATTTTCCATTCGTACGCTGAGTTCCGGGAATTCTGGTCTGACGTCAGCGAAATCTGATTGGGTAAAATATTGCTGGGAAAGACTTCATTACTAGGCGGCCGATAGCGAGATGAAATTTGATTGGTCGATAACAAATCATTTGAAATGGTCTCTGGCGATTGGTCAATATCATTTCCTGTCAATGCTGACGATTCAGGGGAAGCCACGGGGATATAACGTGGAGCTGCGGGCTCTGGACTTTGTCGAATCCTAATGAATGTCCCGTCCTTGGTGCCACCATTTTCACCAGTGGGGGGAAGGGGAGGTTTGGCGATCTCAGTCTCTACACCTGGACCCTGACCTTGATCTGCCTTATTGAAAGTCTCAAACTGAGACGTTGTTGAAACGTCTTCAATACTGTTGGACTCTTTTCGCGGGCCTGATTTATTATCAAATACTTGACCGGAAGTGATTGGTCTGTTGTTACCACCATTGTTCCCGTGGTCAATGCCGTGTTGTTTCTTGGACAGATCATTGTTTACTTCATAATCGCCACCTTTGTTTATAACTTCACTTCCGTCTTGTGTATCGTCTGTAAGCCCTTCCGGTTGTGCGAATATCGGTCCTCTCTTGAATGCAATGTTTGTGGGTTCTGAGCCCGTATGTTGTCTAATTATAGATTCCCCTGGATCACGTGGGGTCTCTATTCTTTGGTCCCGCACTTTTGTGACCACAGGTCCCGTATTCGTGATGGCGACGTGGAACGCTGTCTCGTGTGTTACCGTGCCACTTCCCCGGTTGTCGGCGTGGTTTACTCTCCGATGTTCTTCATGGCGCTGAGAACTTGAGGGCTTCCTCTCGGGCACTCGGTACTCATTCCTGGCCCCGTTCAACCGTTGCTGACGAGACGCCGCGAGCTGAGCCCGTCTCTGCACCTTCTCGTTGTACTCCCTCATCCGATTGTTGTACGACTCCTGTTGTTGTTGGATACGACGCCGGTGTTGTTCCACCAAGATTTGGCGTTCCTGCAGCTGTCGTTGTCGCTCAGCCCGTGCCCGTTCTCGTTCCAGTTTGTCCGGATTAGCCCGCTGCATGCCACTGCCCTGGTTCAAAGATGTACCGAAGGCGCTGATTCTGTCCCCGCGGCCTGAGTTCAAACTACCGAAATGGAGTGGGCCAAGCTGTTTTGACCCACTGAACTCCGACCTTCGCACAGGGGAGGATTTTTCAATTATTTGAGGATGTTGAATGTTTAGACTGTCATCTGGTCTGGAATGGTGGGGCCTTGAACTGTCCTGATCTCGTGAGTTCTCGAGGCGGACGTTCTGTCTACGCTGAGCTCCTGGTTGAGAATTGTAATTGAAGGTTTGTGAATATTTGGGGATGTTATACTGGCTGGCGTGCCTGGTCACCACAACTATTTTGGGGGCGAGCAAACCTTCTGTTGTGGTGTCATCTTTAGTCGGCGTGTCCAGATACGCTCTGTCTAAATCAGACGATTGCACCTGGCCACCGCTTTCACCATTTTCCGCCAAAGATTTCTGTTTGCCTGATCTGTTTTTGATCGAGGATGTGTTCACTTCAAAGTTGCCGTTGCTTGACCTCTCTGACGTCAGATAACTGCTATTACCACCTCCAGCTGGGTTCTTCCCTTCAAACGTATCAGCGGCATCATTCGTCACATCGGTTTGTTCAGTATCTTGCACATTAACAAACGTATTTCTCCCACTGTCTGAACTCACATTTCTTGTTTCGTTTCCTGCAGTCTCAGAGATTTTGTCGATATTTTGTGTAGTCAAAGTACTCTCCTCGAACGAAGCTAAAAACGTTTTGTTATTTGCGAGGTGTACCTTAGAAATGTGACGAAATGTCAACTGTGTTGAGGACGCTGATGTAGGGGTCACTTTTTGTGCGCTATCTAGACTGGATGTGGTGGTCAAGTCTATTACCCACATCGGCCTGTGTGGTTTTTGTAGAACTGACCTCGGGGTCATCTTGGCTTGATGCTGACCAAGGCGACTTCACGCCCAAACTACTTTGATGCTCTAACGTCTCTCCAGTCCCTGGTGCGAGCTCTACGGGCTGACTGCGGTGTATGATCTGACGAAGGTCAGTGTCGCCGATGAAGTTGGGGACACTGAATGTGTAGATGATGCCTGGGTTGACGTCTCGCAGCAGCAGCTGCAAGGAAAAATATTTTTAACAAATCAAAGATCATGAACTTTTGCTAGTCTAAAAAATGACTTCTAAATAAAATTTGCTATTCACTGTCCGATCATTTGTGATTTATCTTGTGTTTAAATTGCATAAATCATTTTTAAAAATTCAGGCACTGTTAAGAATTTTGTTAATGAATAAAACATATTTTGTTCAATACTGCGGAACAAGCATTAACTAGATTCTTTACCAAGTATGACTTTTGTCTAATGCTCTCAAAATATTTTGACTTCACTTTTTCTTCAGTCAAGTGAAACTTCTTTCTCTTCAGTCATGTAACACTTCTTTCTCTTCAGTCATGTGATACTTCTTTCTCTTCAGTCATGTGAAACTTCTTTCTCTTCAGTCATGTGATACTTCTTTCTCTTCAGTCATGTAACACTTCTTTCTCTTCAGTCATGTGATACTTCTTTCTCTTCAGTCATGTGATACTTCTTTCTCTTCAGTCATGTGACACTTCTTTCTCTTCAGTCATGTGATACTTCTTTCTCTTCAGTCATGTGATACTTCTTTCTCTTCAGTCATGTGAAACTTCTTTCTCTTCAGTCATGTGATACTTCTTTCTCTTCAGTCATGTGATACTTCTTTCTCTTCAGTCATGTTACACCTCTTTCTCTTCAGTCATGTGATACTTCTTTCTCTTCAGTCATGTTACACTTCTTTCTCTTCAGTCATGTGACACTTCTTTCTCTTCAGTCATGTGACACTTCTTTCTCTTCAGTCATGTGATACTTCTTTCTCTTCAGTCATGTGACACTTCTTTCTCTTCAGTCACGTGATACTTCTTTCTCTTCAGTCATGTGACACTTCTTTCTCTTCAGTCATGTGATACTTCTTTATCTTTAGTCATGTAACACTTCTTTCTCTTCAGTCATGTTACACTTCTTTCTCTTTAGTCATGTGATACTTCTTTCTCTTCAGTCATGTTACACTTCTTTCTCTTTAGTCATGTGACACTTCTTTCTCTTTAGTCATGTAACACTTCTTTCTCTTCAGTCATGTTACACTTCTTTCTCTTTAGTCATGTTACACTTCTTTCTCTTTAGTCATGTGATACTTCTTTCTCTTCAGTCATGTTACACTTCTTTCTCTTTAGTCATGTGACACTTCTTTCTCTTTAGTCATGTAACACTTCTTTCTCTTCAGTTATGTTACACTTCTTTCTCTTCAGTCATGTTACACTTCTTTCTCTTTAGTCATGTGATACTTCTTTCTCTTCAGTCATGTTACACTTCTTTCTCTTTAGTCATGTGATACTTCTTTCTCTTCAGTCATGTTACACTTCTTTCTCTTCAGTCATGTGATACTTCTTTCTCTTCAGTCATGTGACACTTCTTTCTCTTCAGTCATGTGATACTTCTTTCTCTTCAGTCATGTGACACTTCTTTCTCTTCAGTCATGTGATACTTCTTTCTCTTCAGTCATGTAACACTTCTTTCTCTTCAGTCATGTAACACTTCTTTCTCTTCAGTCATGTGAAACTTCTTTCTCTTCAGTCATGTGATACTTCTTTCTCTTCAGTCATGTAACACTTCTTTCTCTTTAGTCATGTGATACTTCTTTCTCTTCAGTCATGTAACACTTCTTTCTCTTCAGTCATGTAACACTTCTTTCTCTTCAGTCATGTAACACTTCTTTCTCTTCAGTCATGTGAAACTTCTTTCTCTTCAGTCGTGTGATACTTCTTTCACTTCAGTCATGTAACACTTCTTTCTCTTCAGTCATGTGACACTTCTTCCTCTTCAGTCATGTAACACTTCTTTCTCTTCAGTCATGTGATACTTCTTTCTTTTTAGTCATGTAACACTTCTTTCTCTTCAGTCATGTGATACTTCTTTCTCTTCAGTCATGTAACACTTCTTTCTCTTCAGTCATGTGAAACTTCTTTCTCTTCAGTCATGTGATACTTCTTTCTCTTCAGTCATGTGATACTTCTTTCTCTTCAGTCATGTAACACTTCTTTCTCTTCAGTCATGTGATACTTCTTTCTCTTCAGTCATGTGAAACTTCTTTCTCTTCAGTCATGTGATACTTCATCCTCTTCAGTCATGTAACACTTCTTTCTCTTCAGTCATGTGACACTTCTTTCTCTTCAGTCATGTGATACTTCTTTCTCTTCAGTCATGTTACACTTCTTTCTCTTCAGTCATGTGACACTTCTTTCTCTTCAGTCATGTGATACTTCTTTCTCTTCAGTCATGTTACACTTCTTTCTCTTCAGTCATGTGACACTTCTTTCTCTTCAGTCATGTGATACTTCTTTCTCTTCAGTCATGTGATACTTCTTTCTCTTCAGTCATGTGATACTTCTTTCTCTTCAGTCATGTTACACTTCTTTCTCTTCAGTCATGTGATACTTCTTTCTCTTCAGTCATGTTACACGTCTTTCTCTTCAGTCACGTGACACTTCTTTCTCTTCAGTCATGTGATACTTCTTTCTCTTCAGTCATGTGACACTTCTTTCTCTTCAGTCATGTGATACTTCTTTCTCTTCAGTCATGTGACACTTCTTTCTCTTCTGTCATGTGACACTTCTTTCTCTTCAGTCATGTGACACTTCTTTCTCTTCAGTCATGTGACACTTCTTTCTCTTCAGTCATGTGATACTTCTTTCTCTTCAGTCATGTTACACTTCTTTCTCTTCAGTCATGTGACACTTCTTTCTCTTCAGTCATGTGAAACTTCTTTCTCTTCAGTCATGTGACACTTCTTTCTCTTCAGTCATGTGACACTTCTTTCTCTTCAGTCATGTGATACTTCTTTCTCTTCAGTCATGTGATACTTCTTTCTCTTCAGTCATGTGACACTTCTTTCTCTTCAGTCATGTGATACTTCTTTCTCTTCAGTCATGTGATACTTCTTTCTCTTCAGTCATGTGAAACTTCTTTCTCTTCAGTCATGTGATACTTCTTTCTCTTCAGTCATGTGATACTTCTTTCTCTTCAGTCATGTTACACTTCTTTCTCTTCAGTCATGTGATACTTCTTTCTCTTCAGTCATGTTACACTTCTTTCTCTTCAGTCATGTGACACTTCTTTCTCTTCAGTCATGTGATACTTCTTTCTCTTCAGTCATGTGACACTTCTTTCTCTTCAGTCATGTGACACTTCTTTCTCTTCAGTCATGTGACACTTCTTTCTCTTCAGTCATGTGACACTTCTTTCTCTTCAGTCATGTGATACTTCATTCTCTTCAGTCATGTGACACTTCTTTCTCTTCAGTCATGTGAAACTTCTTTCTCTTCAGTCATGTGACACTTCTTTCTCTTCAGTCATGTGACACTTCTTTCTCTTCAGTCATGTGACACTTCTTTCTCTTCAGTCATGTGATACTTCTTTCTCTTCAGTCATGTGAAACTTCTTTCTCTTCAGTCATGTGACACTTCTTTCTCTTCAGTCATGTGATACTTCTTTCTCTTCAGTCATGTGACACTTCTTTCTCTTCAGTCATGTAACACTTCTTTCTCTTCAGTCATGTAACACTTCTTTCTCTTCAGTCATGTGACACTTCTTTCTCTTCAGTCATGTGACACTTCTTTCTCTTCAGTCGTGTGACACTTCTTTCTCTTCAGTCATGTGACACTTCTTTCTCTTCAGTCATGTAACACTTCTTTCCCTTCAGTCATGTGACACTTCTTTCTCTTCAGTCATGTGACACTTCTTTCTCTTCAGTCATGTGACACTTCTTTCTCTTCAGTCATGTGACACTTCTTTCTCTTCAGTCATGTAACACTTCTTTCTCTTCAGTCATGTGACACTTCTTTCTCTTCAGTCATGTGACACTTCTTTGTCTTCCAATTGTTTACATTGTTTGCTGAATGTTCGCTGGGAGTAGTTTTCGTTGTCAATGTTTACTGGGAGTTTTCGTTGTTAATGTTTACTGGGAGTGTTCGTTGTTAATGTTTACTGTGAGTTTTCGTTGTTAATGTTTACTGGGAGTGTTCGTTGTCAATGTTTACTGGGAGTGTTCGTTGTCAATGTTTACTGTGAGTGTTCGTTATCAATGTTCGCTGGGAGTGTTCGTTGTCAATGTTTACTGTGAGTTTTCGTTGTTAATGTTTACTGGGAGTGTTCGTTGTCAATGTTTACTGGGAGTGTTCGTTGTCAATGTTCACTGTGAGTGTTCGTTATCAATGTTTACTGTGAGTGTTCGTTATCAATGTTCGCTGGGAGTGTTCTTTGTCAATGTTTACTGTGAGTTTTCGTTGTCAATGTTTACTGGGAGTGTTCGTTGTCAATGTTTACTGGGAGTGTTCGTTGTCAATGTTTACTGTGAGTGTTCGTTGTCAATGTTTACTGTGAGTGTTCGTTATCAATGTTTACTGTGAGTGTTCGTTATCAATGTTCGCTGGGAGTGTTCTTTGTCAATGTTTACTGTGAGTTTTCGTTGTCAATGTTTACTGGGAGTGTTCGTTATCAATGTTTACTGGGAGTGTTCGTTGTCAATGTTTACTGGGAGTGTTCGTTATCAATGTTTACTGGGAGTGTTCGTTGTCAATGTTTACTGGGAGTGTTCGTTATCAATGTTTACTGGGAGTGTTCGTTGTCAATGTTTACTGGGAGTGTTCGTTGTCAATGTTTACTGGGAGTGTTCGTTATCAATGTTTACTGGGAGTGTTCGTTGTCAATGTTTACTGGGAGTGTTCGTTGTCAATGTTTACTGGGAGTGTTCGTTGTCAATGTTTACTGGGAGTGTTCGTTATCAATGTTCGCTGGGAGTGTTCGTTGTCAATGTTTACTGGGAGTGTTCGTTGTCAATGTTTACTTTCTGTGTTCGTTTTCAATGTTTACTGGGAGTGTTCGTTGTCAATGTTTACTTTCTGTGTTCGTTGTCAATGTTTACTGGGAGTGTTCGTTGTCAATGTTTACTGGGAGTGTTCGTTGTCAATGTTTACTGGGAGTGTTCGTTGTCAATGTTTACTGGGAGTGTTCGTTGTCAATGTTCACTTTCTGTGTTCGTTGTCAATGTTTACTGGGAGTGTTCGTTGTCAATGTTCACTTTCTGTGTTCGTTGTCAATGTTCACTTTCTGTGTTCGTTGTCAATGTTTACTGGGAGTTTCGTTGTCAATGTTCACTTTCTGTGTTCGTTGTCAATGTTTACTGGGAGTGTTCGTTGTCAATGTTTACTGTGAGTGTTCGTTGTCAATGTTCACTGTGAGTGTTCGTTGTCAATGTTCACTGTGAGTGTCCGTTGTCAATGTTCGCTGGGAGTGTTCGTTGTCAATGTTCGCTGGGAGTGTTCGTTGTCAATGTTCGCTGTGAGTGTTTGTTGTCAATGTTCACTGGGAGTGTTCGTTGTCAATGTTCACTGTGAGTGTTCGTTGTCAATGTTCGCTGTGAGTGTTCGTTTTCAATGTTCACTGCGCGTGTTCGTTGTCAATGTTCACTGTGAGTGTTCGTTGTCAATGTTCACTGTGAGTGTTCGTTGTCAATGTTCACTGTGAGTGTCCGTTGTCAATGTTCACTTTCTGTGTTCGTTGCCAATATTTGCTGAGTGTCCGTTGTCAATGTTCACTTTCTGTGTTCGTTGTCAATATACAACAGATCAGTGGAAATGATCATAATTATGAATTATAATTTGTATTTAATCGTTATTGTAAGTATTTAAATCTCTTCAATTTCTCTGAATTTTAGCTGATAAGCTTTATATATCCCAACACAACTTGTAAAGTAAAAAAAAATAGTTGTTTGTCTGAAGTATGTTATTACTGGACGTCATTTAAAGACAACATTACATACAGAAAATTCCAAAATATCACGGAGTCATCAATTCAAATGTCATAAAATAAAGTCTGCTTGAGTGTTGCGGCGTATTCAGGGTCGTTAACTCAACATATTATCACGTGATATAGTTATAGTATTGTGTGACTTTCCTAAAATAATTGGGCGTAGGCCTTTAAATGTTCGTGCCTATTCAATACAATTTTTTAAAGTATTTTAAATCTTTACTGGAATTATACCAATCCATTGAATGACGTCATTTAACTGACGGGTGCCCGACCACGAACGACATTCCTGTTTCGATAACTCTTCCAACAAAGGGAGGTAGTTCTGCTATGAGGATTGGGCCACCAGCATCGAGCGCCTCAGGGGATACACGGAGACACGTCACATGTTGTAACAGACATTTTAGCACCACGTGTCGGCCATGAACTCGTGTGTGTTCAACCGACGGGGGTTCCGCTCATTATGGCAATCTGAAACCAATGGCTATCAAGCTTCGTGTTTTTTCAATCGTTTAAACCTCGTGAATTCCTCGGCAGTACTTCCCCGAGTATTTACATTTGTCTTCATTTTAAAAGAAACTTCAAAGATGTAGTAGGAACACGGGAAAGTTTTTTGAAAATCTTCTTGACATAAAAATGTTGTTTTTATCAAATAAGATTGCGACTCGCTCTATATCAGCTTTTTGTTATTTCGTTTCGTAGACTAAACTGAATGACCCTGTTGTTACTGTTTCTCTCGCTTGTTGTTATTGCTTTTCTGAATTGTTTTGTATTTAGTGAATGCTCTGTTATGTCAACACACCATTGATTCGTTACAGAACTTGTGATACGTCGGTGAATCATTTAGATATTGAAAGAAAGTCATGACAACAGTATAATCTCACCTTTAATATAATGGTTTCGTTGGTGGGTCCAAGGGAGACAATGCTCTCTCTTGAGTTGGTTGGACTTCTGGCAGAGTAAGAGAAGACCACCCCTGCTGCTGTGACGTCACCGGAAGTTGGACTCTTTGTTTCGCTATTAATGAAAGCTTGACCCAATGAGTCTTCTAGGACTGTAGTGACAGATAGTGTAAAAATGATGGACCGTAGTGACAGATTATGTTAAACTGAAGGACTGTAGTGACATATTGTGTTAAAGTGAAGGACAGTAGTGACCGATTGTGTTAAAGTGAAAGACTGTAGAGACAGATTGTATTAAAATGAACAATATCATCCAACAATACAGACAGTACAATCCAACAATACAGACAGTACCATCCAACAATACAGACTGTACCATCTGACAATACAGACAGTACCATCCAACAATACAGTCACTACCATCCAACAATACAGACAGTACCCTCCAACAATACAGACAGTACCCTCCAACAATACAGACAGTACCCTCCAACAATACAAGCAGTACCATCCAACAATACAGACATTACCATCCAACAACACAGACAGTACCATCACACAATACAGTCAGCACCATCCAACAATACAGACAGTACCATCCAACAATACAGACAGTACTATCCAACAATACCTACTGAGTGAATTTCTACTGGTCATCAGTTCTGTGATGTTGATGCTGGTACTGCCTGATGGGATGCTGAGGACGAAGTTCAACCCGCGCTTCAGCTCCGTGCTGGTGAAAATACCGGAAATGGTCTTACAGGTAGAGTCGTCCCCCTTGCAGACACCACATTTGTCCTTGACCGCTTGTGAGGCCACAAGGTCATCACAGCCAACAACCTTTTAGAGACCAACCAATGACGTCATTTTAATGCAGCTCATTTCTGTTATTTCAGTAAACGCGAGTAGCTTCTCTTAAACCTGATATTCCGTCAAATCCCTTCAAAAGTATTTCTGTAAAATTCCTACCAAAATACTTCTGACACATTCCTACCAATATATTTTTGTCAAATTTCATTGGATAAAATCATTTTATTAAGTGCATCTAACCTAAATTGTCATTTCTGTAAGAATTATCGATAACACTTATAAGAAGACAGAAGTTAGTATTTTGGATTAGATGTATTTACTATATAAAGACTTATATATTCAAAATATGTTACATTTATCTTTTATTCATCTCTTAAAATTTTCTGTTCATTTTCTCACTGAAACTTCCGTTACTAATTCCTTTGAATACCAGTGTCTTATTCGCACTAAATATACTTCTGTCACAATTAATCTAGAATATATATGTCAAATTTCTCTTTTCGATACATCCTTCTGGTATATCACTAAATATTTTTTAATAAGAATTTCAGTTTCATTTATTTATTTTTATTTGTTTGAATTTTCATCACATTTTATATCTCCAACTGTCATATGCTTCTCATGAATATTCCCATTTAATTTCCGTACGATATATCTTTCTCATTTCTGTCTTATTTCTGTCTCATTTCTGTCTCAATAGATCTTTGAATTTTCTATGAGAATGACCAATAAACAATGTGTCACAAGAAGAACAACATCATCTGAACCGAATATCTTCTATCAAATATCAACTACTGCCACAAGAAGACCGCCATCAAACTATGAATGTTACTTTCAATGCACAGCTATACTTTGATGACCTTCCTGATAAAATCGTGTGCCTCGGTTCAAATATTGCTGTGGATTTGTATGTTAAAGATCTTGCACAAAGGTCAAAATTTGCTGTTTGATGTTCGTTTTTGATTCACCAGACATGTATCCATCAAAGTGGCGTTTTTATAATTGTTTTTGTTTTTCGCTTACCTGGCAGAGACCTTTGAGACAAACAGCCTTGGTCTGGCCAGTAGTACACGACTCGCCATCTTCTAGCCGGGCGGGAAGGTTGGCGTAGAAGTGCACACCTTTGGCGCGACAGGTAAGTTTGCACGGGTCTGTGGCTGAAATAAGAACAGGTAGAAATTGAAGTAAGTTGTCGAGAGTGAAAGTGAATCATCTCTAAACATTAAGGTAACTGATCTACGTCAACAGTCAGATGGGGTGAAGGTATTTTAGTTAATTATCATATTGGTTTAATTTAAGCCTATTTAAATATCAAAATAGATCTGCGTTTATCAGCATCAGCAAGGGCTCTTCACTGCACAGCACAGAAGTCAGTCCACAACACAGAAGTCACTTCACAGCACAGAAGTCACTTCAAAGCACAGAAGTCACTTCACAGCACAGAAGTCAGTCCACAACACAGAAGTCACTTCAAAGCACAGAAGTCACTTCACAGCACAGAAGTCACTTCACAGCACAGAAGTCAGTCCACAACACAGAAGTCACTTCACAGCACAGAAGTCAGTCCACAACACAGAAGTCACTTCACAGCACAGAAGTCACTTCACAGCACAGAAGTCAGTCCACAACACAGAAGTCACTTCAAAGCACAGAAGTCACTTCACAGCACAGAAGTCACTTCACAGAACAGAAGTCACTTCACAGCACAGAAGTCAGTCCACAGCACAGAAGTCACTTCACAGCACAGAAGTCACTTCACAGAACAGAAGTCACTTCACAGCACAGCACAGAAGTCACTTCACAGCACAGCACAGAAGTCACTTCACAGCACAGAAGTCACTTCACAGCACAGAAGTCAGTCCACAGCACAGAAGTCAGTCCACAGCTCAGAAGTCACTTCACAGCACAGAAGTCAGTCCACAGCACAGAAGTCAGTCCACAGCACAGAAGTCAGTCCACAGCACAGAAGTCAGTCCACAGCACAGAAGTCAGTCCACAGCACAGAAGTCAGTCCACAGCACAGAAGTCACTTCACAGCACAGAAGTCACTTCACAGCACAGAAGTCACTTCACAGCACAGAAGTCACTTTACAGCACAGAAGTCACTTCACAGCACAGAAGTCAGTCCACAGCACAGAAGTCAGTCCACAGCACAGAAGTCAGTCCACAGCACAGAAGTCAGTCCACAGCACAGAAGTCACTTCACAGCACAGAAGTCACTTCACAGCACAGAAGTCACTGTGTCACTGCCTCCACCAACACTTTCCTCCACGAAGGAAGATTCAAGGTTCTCGCTTCACAGATCTCCAACTGTCACAGATCTTCAACTGTTAAAAATCTCGAACTGCCACAGATCTTCAACTGTTAAAGATCTCCAACTGTCACAGATCTTCAACTGTTAAAAATCTCCAACTGTCACATATCTCCACTGTCACATATCTCCAACTGTCACATATCTCCAACTGTCACATATCTCCAACTGTCACATATCTCCAACTGTCACATATCTCCAACTGTCACATATCTCCAACTGTCACATATCTCCAACTGTCACATATCTCCAACAGTCACATATCTCCAACTGTCACATATATCCAACTGTCACATATCTCCAACTGTCACATATCTCCAACTGTCACATATCTCCAACTGTCACATATCTCCAACTGTCACATATCTCCAACTGTCACATATCTCCAACTGTCACATATCTCCACTGTCACATATATCCAACTGTCACATATCTCCACTGTCACATATCTCCAACTGTCACATATCTCCAACTGTCACATATATCCAACTGTCACATATCTCCAACTGTCACATATCTCCAACTGTCACATATCTCCAACTGTCACATATCTCCACTGTCACATATATCCAACTGTCACATATCTCCACTGTCACATATCTCCAACTGTCACATATCTCCAACTGTCACATATCTCCAACTGTCACATATCTACAACTGTCACATATCTCCAACTGTCACATATCTCCAACTGTCACATATCTCCAACTGTCACATATCTCCAACTGTCACATATCTCCAACTGTCACATATCTCCAACTGTCACATATCTCCAACTGTCACATATATCCAACTGTCACATATCTCCAACTGTCACATATCTCCAACTGTCACATATCTCCAACTGTCACATATCTCCAACTGTCACATATCTCCAACTGTCACATATCTCCACTGTCACATATATCCAACTGTCACATATCTCCTCTGTCACATATCTCCAACTGTCACATATCTCCAACTGTCACATATATCCAACTGTCACATATCTCCAACTGTCACATATCTCCAACTGTCACATATCTCCAACTGTCACATATCTCCACTGTCACATATATCCAACTGTCACATATCTCCACTGTCACATATCTCCACTGTCACATATCTCCAACTGTCACATATCTCCAACTGTCACATATATCCAACTGTCACATATCTCCAACTGTCACATATCTCCAACTGTCACATATATCCAACTGTCACATATATCCAACTGTCACATATATCCAACTGTCACATATCTCCAATTGTCACATATATCCAACTGTCACATATATCCAACTGTCACATATATCCAACTGTCACATATATCCAACTGTCACATATATCCAACTGTCACATATATCCAACTGTCACATATCTCCAACTGTCACATATATCCAACTGTCACATATATCCAACTGTCACATATATCCAACTGTCACATATATCCAACTGTCACATATATCCAACTGTCACATATCTCCAACTGTCACATATCTCCAACTGTCACATATATCCAACTGTCACATATCTCCAACTGTCACATATCTCCAACTGTCACGTATGTGATTTCCATACATTATCACCTATACATATTGAGTTCTTTTATTTTCGTTTTTCATATTATATATTTTGTATCAACCATTATTCAAGCTATTTTTAAATCCCTTGTATTAACTTCACCGTCTTGTCATGGTCAAACACGCGGAAAAACAAGTCAATTAAAAAAAATAGCGCTGTTATCGATTAATTTAAATTTAATCGTTAACTTTTGAAAAATTAAATTTCGATTAAAGCCAAAAATTGAAATTTATGACGTAATTAAACGTCATTGAACATTTCAAGGGAAGTAACAAAAACAGGTAATTGACTTTTTTTCAAACTTTATTGAGTTATTTCCCCTGTTTCCCTGGTGTCAGCCATTTTTACCACGTTTTTATTAACTTGCTTTCGTTCCTGTCTGTCAACAATTTTTTTTTGTTTCTGCCGGTCCACATATATTAATAAAATAAATTTTAATATTACGCGGGAGATGTTTGTACGTAAACAAATATATATAAATTAGTATTAATTATTAATAGTTAATTATTTATTACTAAAATTTTTAAAAAATAATATAAATATTTCTCAAATTTTAATCGAATTTTTATCGATTAAAATTATTTTATTCGATATTTAATCGATAAAATATTTAACGATTAATCGAGAAATTAATAGATAATTTCCGCATCTCTTAAAAAACGTAAAAAAAGAGTTGTTTTTTTACAATATACTATCCTTTATATACGAGACATAACTAAAAGAATGTTCATTATAATACGTCGAACGACAATTCAGATCCTAAATTTAAGTTATGTCTCAAATATATAAAGGATTTATAGTAAGAAAAACTTCTACAGTCTGCCTGCTAAATTTCAGCTGGATTTGATCACGGGAAACGGGTTATAAAAACACGTTTAACATAATGCGTACCGCAAGACAGATCAACAATTAATAGCATATACATTTACAGATCGGAAATATATTTTAAAAAGTATCCTCAATATAATACGCATCACACATCGTGACAGGAAAGTATTAAAAAGGTTGTTCAATATAATACGCACCGTGACACTCTAGCACAACAATTAACATGCTACATAGAGATAAATGGAGATAATCTAAAAATTCATTAATTTAACTACAGTACGGTCGATCAATCTGAAATTTTGATAGATCATTTTTATCATTGGCACCAGTCTGCCTGAAAAAATTATAGCTCGCTAGCATAATAGGAAGTGGGTTAAAAATCGATCCAAAGTTTTTTCGGCATTCAAGGCATCCAGCAATCAAGGCATCAAGCAGACGCCCCGAGTTAATATAAAGGACTTAAAAATGACCCACTTTCCGGGATGAAATCGTTCTGAAATTTCGCACTATTGTCACCCAACAATGCATTGTATCAAAATTTCAGATCGATCGTAAGTACCGTATTAAATTAATGAATCTTTAGTTTATCTCTATGTATCTCTATGTAACATGCTATAGTTGACCTCCACAAGTCACTGGAGGTTCAATCCAGCCCTCGATAACCACATCCCCGTGTTTTACAGCATGGTGATAGTCACGTTCAGTCTGTGAATGTTTTTCGCGCGGTGCTTATTATATTGATCATAATCAATACTTTTATTTATGTCTCATATATTAGGGATTTATAGTAAAAAACTTTGTTTTTAAATGTTTTTTTTAAATTATTCTAACTTCACATCTAATCTTCACAATAGTATCCAGTAATTATTTGTAATCGTGTATTTAGTTCACCACGTAAGTGCCTAATAATCATGTATTAAGTTGTGCACTCAAGTGCTTAATAATCATGTATTTATCTATGCACGATAGGGGCTATTAGTTATATATTTCAATGCACAATGAAATACCTAATAAATATTTATTTAGTTGCACACGGAAGTTACTTAGTTGTGAACTGAAGTGCCTGCTAATCATATATTAATTGCGCAGGGAAGTGCCTGATAATCATGTATTAGTTGCACACGGAAGTGCCTGCGATACGAAAGAACCCAAATGACATGAAATAAGCATCTGTTAAAAATGCATTTAGGAGATGACAAGGTTAAGACAGTGGGTTATCTGTTCCTTACTATCACGTTACACTCGAAGGTGAAGGTCAAGGTCTCACATTAACACCTCACATCTCAGAGGCGGAAACAAGAAAAATGAAGGGGAGAGAATTGCATTTCAAGATAGATAACTTTTAAAAAATGTGCATTAAAATTATTTACACAGCTTCGTTAAATAAGCACCGAACGAGGTTAGGGAAACTCCTGGATACAAAACTAGAGCGTAAGACAGTCGTATTCTTTAGGAGGTCAATGTGTCTTTGTGTGGACAACTCTGCTTTGTAAACCAGAGTCGTCGACCCTTGATTTCATCCCGTAGCCTGGTGTATAGAGTCGAGCGACTTCCCTTGTGGCGCTGACTCTAACTAATGTCTCCACCGTAAGTCTTACATAAACCAACGCTACGCCGCGGCTTAAGCTCAGGATTAACTCTGATCATCCTCGAGCTATGGATTTACTTACATCACGGGTTTCCGAAGGGATTAGGTCTGGTATGTTATGGGGCGATGCCAAAGGAAAAAAAACTAGAACTGATGGTACATAGGACGAGTACGTTCAAGAAAAATGACAACTGAAATAAGAGTCTAAACCAGGGGTCTCCAAACTACGGCCCGCTGGCCAGATGCAGCCCGCTAGGACCTCTCATACGGCCCCTGGAGACCTTTTAATCTCCAAAAAAGATTATATTTGTACCTGTAGTTTACCATAAAACTTAGTAGTTGGGGGTTAGTAATCGGCCCCCAAACTGCTGTTTGACAGTTAATGCGGCCCTTCAGCAGAAAAGTTTGGAGACCCTTGGTCTAAAGTCTAAACAATACAATGTAAAATAGAATATAATGTTAAAAGGGACACACACAAATACACCCAGTACACCTTAGTTCCCAAAAATCAAAAACAAACGTAAGGCCCAAGGCGTACAATAAGCCAGCGCAGCAATACACACCATGCACTTAGACACTACACAAAAACCTGCTCACGCTTACACAGGCGTGCATTGAAAACTCACACAAAATGAAATGTTCTCATGAAAAAACACAACCATTTTTTTGGCATGTTGATGATGCAATAGGGGGGTAAGAAATAAAATAAAGGGGTGGTAGGGCGGGGCCTTTTCATTACAAGGAGGGGAGTCAGTAGCGAGCAAATATATTTTTCTCATGGAAGGAGGTGCGCTAACACCCCCCGGGGGGTAGTAACTTAACCACTCCACTCGAAGTCATTTACATAGTAACTTTACCTAATGGTAGACATTTTTATGATATTTACAAGGTACTGTAACTAATGGTAGATATTTATATCATATTTACAAGGTAACTTGACCTAATACCAGACATTTATATTTACAATATACAAATCTTTAATGTCTTTTTTGTGTATGACGTCATTTAAAAGGAAAAGACTGAAAATATTCAGACGGATCAAATGTAAATAATTAGATGAAATTTGTTCGTGTAGGTTTTGAATATTTGTTTGGCAGTGCATGAGATATGAGGCGCCCAGATCGGGATATCAAAGACATGCACCAGACGGCAGAATGCGGCACAGTGCACCGTCTGGATCAGACAAAACACCACAGACATACCCTTTACCTTGATCGTTACTTGAAGAAACTATGGAACAAAATAAACAGTCATTGCAAGGTTTCCATGAGGATAGACAAAGTTTATCATAAAGTCAGTTTATTTGCTGTCTGTTGCGTTAACTTTGACCTCTTTTCTTTCCGAGCTAACCGCGGGGGTCGAACTTCCGGTGGTACAAAGAGGAGACTGGCACAGTCAAGGCGAGATAGACAGACACGGAGACATACAGAGTCGTGTGGTCACAGCCAGACATACATAGTCACGTGGTCACAGCCAGACATACAGAGTCACTTGTTCGGGGACAGACAAACAGACCTACCAAAATTGAGACCTAAGTAAGTATGTAAATACTGTCATACAAAGCATCACGACTGAGCGCAGATCTACAGACAGACAGACGTATAATAAGACTTAAAGAGATACTAAAATAGCTGGGGTCAGACATATATACAGATATCATATAACAGATTCCAACATACTAACACAGTCAAAGACAGACAAGCAGACAGACATATATAAAACAGAGTCATACACACTCTTGCAGTCGGATCCAGACATGCAGGTGTAAAAATCTCAAGGCTTGATCATTAACCTTGATGTAAATGAGCCAGAGTAGCACAGACAAAAATCCTGAGCATCGTGCAGAACCACTATGGCAATTAGTTGTGTAAGTTTGTGTGTGGAGGCCTAAGGGTGTTAAATAGACGGTCTATAGCAAGCCTTCAGCTATCATGGCTGGATTCTCTAAGGAAAAGGAAGGGGCTACAAACCCATGCACAATGGCCAAGGGAAAAGTCCACCAACAGTCCACCAAATTTACAGCAAATATACACCAAGTGTGAGTCCACCAAGTGTCTACCAAGTGTCCACCAAGCGTGTACTAAAAGTCCATGAAATGTCCACCAAGTTTCCACCAAGAGTCCACCAAGCGTATACTAAAAGTCCATGAAATGTCCACCAAATGTCCACCAAGTTTCCACCAAGAGTCTACCAAGTTTCCAACAAATGTCCACCCGAGTAACAGTAAGAGTACGGAAGACATTATTTCATTCACTCGTCTCTTTCGAAAACCTCGTGAGCTGTTAATGTCTATTTCATATTCCATTTGGATAACAGGATGCTTGGAGAGAATTTTTGACAGCGAACCAGCATATAAACAATATAATAGCCCAAGTCACTCACTGGCTGGCTGGCTGGAGGGAACCGTAACGCTATGGCGTCATTGTTTGAGCTTATATTTCAATACAAGGTGTGCATCAGGTGGTGTGCAAAATAATTATAAATTAACGATTCTCGACGTAAAAAAATATAATATGACGTCATTGTTTTAGCTTAAATTTTAATTTTGGAAAAGGAAATGATGTAAAAAGAGGATTTGAGGATTTAAAATTATAAATACTTTGTGTACATTTCAGGAATTTTAATATTTCGTATTTATCCAACATGGATAAGTTACTTGGGCTTTTGACCCAAACAAAAGTGGGCGCCGTAGGTGCCCTACAACCCCTAGTTCTCTATAACGTGATTCCAAGACCACAAGTGGTTGAGGTCGTCTTGGAACGGGTCAGTTCTCACAAATGTCCACACCTACCACGTTATGTCCATGGAGCACTCAGTGATACGACATGAAATAATTTTAGCTTCCATGGCGCCACGAACCGCCAACAAAATATGTACATCGTCTTTTGCACTGAGTATAACTGGTTACCGCAAAACTTAACTTCGCCTTCATCTTTCAGCCGCTCATCCTTAAGTTAAAACAAGACTTGACAAAAATTGAACACCTTTGCCCTTAAGATATGCTACAATTGACCTTAATATATGCTACAATTGACCTTAAGATATGCTACAATTGCCCTAAAGATATGCTACAATTGCCCTTAAGATATGCTACAATTGCCCTTAAGATATGCTACAGTTGCCAAGATCACGCCCAGATTAATACTAACACTCAGCAAACATTACTTTCACCATCTAATAAAGACGTCTAACCATTCACTTGTGGCCCATGTCATTACTACTTTGCTTAAATTATGACAACACACACCAACAAATGATGTATATGACATTCTGCCATTTTTAATGAATACAAAAATGTTTAACATAAACACGAAGTTAACCAATATTAATTTGAGATTTAATGTGGCTAATATTGTTTCTCTTTCAAATCCATTAAATAAATAATAACAATTTGTTTTGTAAATAAATCAGGCATATTTGTGCCGTAATACTTGACTTGGCGGGAAGCATTATCTTATTGTCCTAGCACACTTCTTGAAAACGGTGGGCCAACTGAGTCCCGCAGGTCATCCACCAACAATCTAACGGTGACAGGATACAAAAAAGATGATAGGAACCAGATCAAGGTCTTTCCGAAGTCTTAAGTCAATGTGACTTCATTTCGACCTGCCCAATTTTGTACTGCATTATTTTTGGTGACTAGTAATTCTACCCCCGTATTTAGTCTATCTACCTCTCTCTCTCTCGTGTCTATCTACCTCTCTCTCGTGTCTCTACCGCTCTCTCGTGTATATCTACCTCTCTCTCTCGTGTCTATCTACCTCTCTCTCATGTAATCTACTCTGTCTCGAGTCTATCAACCCCAGGATAATCTATCACACAGTTTCTAGTCTCTCAAACCCAGTCTAATCTATCACACAGTATCTAGTCTTTCAACCCAAGTCTAATCTATCACACAGTATCTAGTCTGTCAACCCCAGTCTAATCTATCACACAGTATCTAGTCTGTCAACCCCAGGATAATCTATCTAACAGTATCTAGTCTGTCAACCCCAGTCTAATCTATCACACAGTATCTAGTCTGTCAACCCCAGTCTAATCTATCACACAGTATCTGGTCTATCAACCCTAGTCTAATCTATCACACAGTATCTAGTCTGTCAACCCCAGTGTAATCTATCACACAGTATCTAGTCTGTCAACCCCAGGATAATCTATCACACAGTATCTAGTCTATCCTTAAGTATCTAGTCTATCAAACGGTGTATTAAGTCTGTCTATCCTAGTATCAAATCTATGAAAACATTATCTAATCTATCCACCCCAGTGACCAATCTATTCACACAGTAACCATTTTATCCATTTTAGTGTCTAGACTCTAAGACTATCCACGCAATATCCCGTCTATCCATACAATATCCAATATATCTGCCCAGTATTCAGTCTATCCATATGATATCCAGTCTATCCACCCATCTATCCAGTGACGTATTCCCAATGTTCACAGAGCTATTCCCACGACATGCCCAATGAAAGACTGCACTAATTTCTTTTCTTTTCTGGCCCTCGGGTTTTTAGACATTAAATAAACACGAGTAGGAAGCTAACGATTATATAACAACCTTACACCCCCCTCCTTCTGACACAAACACACTTACACTCACACACATAGATACACACTCACACACAGTCATACACTCACAGGATATCGATGTATGCTCCTCATAACACACACATACACATAGACACACAGTCACACACATAGACACACACTCACACACATACACACACACTCACACACAGTCACACACTCACAGGATATCGATGTATGCTCCTCATAATACACACACATAGACACATACTCACACACACACACACTCACTCACACACTGTCACACACTCACAGGATATCGATATATGCCTCTCAAATCACAAACAAACAAAGAAAAACTCAAAACCAGACGAGTTCCACTTTCCAGCCCCATATAAATGTTGCATCCTTTCATTACATTTAATTTAGTGTTTCAAGAGAATCGTCTTTTTAGTCAGAGAAGGTGACCCCCCCCCCTTCCCCATAGCCCCGCCCACACCAACAAAGTGCTACAGACAGATGATAGACACACAGTGAATGAAGCAACTCCCATTCCGGGTATAAACCATTAGATCTTTAAGAAAATTGACTTCCAGTGTCTGTAGTCCCCCCTCATCACCCCAGCTCTCCCCACAGTTCCACCCCGCACCTCCCCACACCCCCTCCCCACCCTCTTCTCACAGACAAACTAACTTACGGTGAATGAAGGGTTCCCATGAGTAACGCTTGCCTGAAAACACTCGTGAGTTGTAGTGTGAGCAGGCCAACTCTCGAGCCGAAGGTCGATCTCTGGGGCAGTCCTAGGGGAGAGAAAGGCGTTGATTCATAAACAGGAAAAAATTTAAATTTTTAAAACATCCTTTAAAAACATATTTTTCCGCAAAAAAATATATAATAAATTCTCCCTGAGTTGTTACAGTTATCTGTCAAAACAAAATGCGTGGGCCGCCCACGACCTGTGACGTACGAGTTGACAAATGCGATGAGGATGAATGTATACTCTAACATTGCTGCAAGTGTTGTGTGAAATAATGGCTGTGATAGAGATTATTTGGTTCTAAGAATTCTTTAAACTGCCTCACACTTCAGTCGTCTGCTGCTATATGTGGGGATGCTGACAGTTGGAATGACATGAGGGATTCTCAAACAACAATGAGCTTGTGGGCACCCCTTGGCCCTGAAATATTTTGGGTGTTAATTTTATAAGTTTGAGACTATTTCTTTGGAAAAGCTTTTTTTAATATAATATTTTATATCGCTTTTTTTATAATCTTCAGTGCAAGATCCAAACAAGTTTTATTTTTTAATCTTTAGATCTAAATTGAAACGTACAAATCGAAAGAACACTAATTTTAAAATAAGAAGAAAAAAAAACTTCAGCCTGTCTCTAAAGTGTAGTCACTTTGCTTCAGTGTAATCAAGACTTTAAAATACCAAAGTGTTTCACCATTTTATAAAAAAATGGGTATCAAAAGTTGTACTAGACAGCATTCACATGGGATCTCGGAGTTAATTGAAGTATGGGTGGGATATTCGCACCATTAATATATCAGTATGGTGCGATGTGCACATCATTTCCCATACTTTCAGTCCTCACAACAGTGTGCATTCTGTGCATCCCAGCCATGTGCTCATCATTTCCCATAGATTCAGTCCTCATAATAGTGTGCATTCCATATCAACTTTCACTGGCAAGTTTACGCATCGTCACCGCGATTGTTTGCAGGTTATTGTAATATAAAATGGGGATACGGTGGTCGAGTGGCAGCGCGCTCGACTGGCGTACCGATGGTCATGGGTTCGAATCCATGGGAAGCCATGGATTTGTTCCCGGGGCCTAGGGCGTCCCCGAGTCCACCCAGCTTCGAGTGGGTACCTAACACATAGTTAGGGAAATAAATGGCGGGTGGATAATGCGTGGAACCCTTATAGCCGTGGCATGCGAACGCTGCATCACTTGCCAAAATCAACTGCTGCCTTGCAGATGGTCTTGGCTGACCAAAGGCTATGGAAGCACATCCAGAAAAAACAGCAGGCTGCAGCCGGAGACCACGGGCCAATTGGCGCAAAACTCGTCGGCACGCAATACTCAAATTGAGAACGAAGAAGAAGAAGAACTAATATAAAATACAATGTAAAACACAAACTGCCTCTATAAGGATGGAATATCAGAAATTAGTTTAGTTGATGGGCGTAATGCCATTAAACTACTTAAGTATATACGTTCACGAATTGCGCTTGCCATTGTCTGACGACATACTTGCAGTCGGGTTGTTGCTTTTCTAGAGCACGGAAATATTCAGCAATGGTCATTTTGTCTTGTGATATGGACGTTCAACAGTATCCCCATACACGCCAAGACAAGCCGCACTGACCACTGATGTCTGATGTCTTAAGCTGTGTCTCAACTCGCGTCTTCAGATCAAACATTTTCACATTCCACATACAGTGGTACCTCTAGATACGAATGCTTCAAGATACGAAAGATCCAAAATACGAAAGGCCACTGGAAATTTTTTTGTTCCAAGATATGAAAAAACGCACAGCTGAAAACACTGGAAACAACGTGACGTCTTTCAAGGTGCCACGAACAGTTCTGCTCTCCTATTGGTCAATTCCAGCCCTATTGCTGTGTTTTCGTGCATGTCATGCATGCTTTTTTACTATCTGTTGGTGTCCTAAATTCGTTAATAGTTAAAATTTCGTGAAATCTTTGGAAAAGCGTATTTTTATGGCCATGGCTTCAAAGAAATTATTATTTAATCGTGCACACTTGAAAGGTAATACTTCACATTTGTATACATATTATTTAACATTTATTTTATTCTGTTTTCATAGTTTTATTATTATATATTTAATTGTTTTATAATGTGTACTTTTAAGGATTTAAGAATCATACTTTCTTTAGTTCTATAGTTTCTATAGTTTACCGTAATATTTCCCATTTTTAGTGTTCTTTCTGTGTGGCTTGGAACGGATTCCGTATTTTACATGTAAATCTTTGTTCGAGATACAAAAGTCCCAAGAAACGAATGCCATCCCGGAACGGATTAAATTCGTACCTAGAGGTAGCACTGTCCTTTCCTTTACCGCAGGATCGGATCTAAACATTTCACAAGGGCTGAAATTTGTTGTTTAATTTAAACCTCAAATAATCTTAGCAAAAAATAATAATTTTAATCAAAACTTCTTTCATAAATATTTCCCTCTGTCACTAGTACGATTACAACTTGACGTGACTACAATATGGGAAGTCAGGAAACTCATGTTAGACTCAAACACACAGTTGTATCTCGAAACATCGTTTACCTTTCGTGATTTGTTTGACTATTATTTTCAAAGTTATAAATGAAATTATGTAAGAAGTTTGACATAAAGGTTGGTCCACACCTCACAAATGCTCGCGAGCATTTGATCAAACATCACTCGAACGCACTATAAAATACGCCAAAATTAGTGACGTCATAAACACGCAAGAAATACATAAGCATTCATTGTTTCTAAATTTGTCTAATTAAATCAAGAACTAAAAAGAAAATGAAGTCTGTCAATATTGACAGTTTATCTGTCAAAACATCTTTAGTATTCAACTGTTAACTTTTTGAACTTTAAGAACAATTTTGAAAGGGAGAAAAATAAGGTGCCACATTTCTGGAGTGTCGTCTGCTGTTAAAAAGCGCGAGGTTTGGTTACCCGATTTGTTGTCAAGACAATTTTGTGAGTACATGAAAAGTCTTCGAGCTCAGGTTTCAGACTGAAATGTAATTCTCACCTCCAGGGCCCTTAATGCCACGGCGATGTTGGAAAGTGTCGGGTTGCAGTTAGCAGTTACGCCAATATCCCTAAAAAAATACAACCTTTCCACTCGGGTGAGGAAGAGATTATGACGTCAGATTGTTGGTTGTACAGACAGGGACCTTGTCCTAAATGACATTTGAACATTTGGGACAAAGTGCACATCTGTAATCTGGCTTGTTTTATCATGAAGTCCGTCAGAAGTGAAGACAAAGGTCACTGATGTAAGTTTAGCAGGTATAGCAAGTGTAGCAGGTATAACAAGTATAACAGTTATAGCTAGTGTAGCAGGAATAGCAATTGTAGCAGGTATAGCAATTGTAGCAGGTATAGCAATTGTAACAGGTATAGCAATTGTAACAGGTCTAGCAATTGTAGCAAGTGTAGCAAGTATCGTTGCTATGTTTGCGCGCGAGAAATATCATTTACTATCAGTGTAATCAGTAATAATTTTTAAAAACGTAAAAAAACAAAGTTTTTGACTATGAATCCTTTATATATATACGAGACATACTAAAAAGAATGTTCATTATAATACGCATGGCACGACAATCCAAAAATACCAAATTTTAGTTATTTCTAAAATATATAAAGGATTTATAGTTAAAAACAACTACTACAGTCTGACTGCTAAATTTCAGCTTGATTTGATCACGGGAAAAGGGTTATAAAAACACTATGGGTTCTAGGGCGCCTACAGGCGCCCACTTTTTTCAAAAGCCCAAGTAACTTATCCTTTTTATTATTAAATCCTTTATATTAACTCGTGGTGTCTGCGGCGGACCTTGCTTGCTTGCGTGCTTGTCGCCAAAACTTTTGATCGATTTTTAACCCACTTGCTCGCAAGATAGCGAGCTGAAATTTTGCAGGCAGTTTCGTACCGATGATAAAAACAATGTATCAAAATTTCAGATCGATCGCATGTACCGTAATTAAATTATTGATTTTTTAGTTTATTTTTTTTATTCCTATGTATCATGCTATTTTTTGAGATAGAGCGTCGCGGTGCGTATTATATTGAACAACCTTTCTGTCGCGCAATAAGGTGCGTATTTTATTGACAGCTCTTTTTATAAACATATTCCTGATCGGTGCGTATTATATTAAACATGTTTTACGACACAACTTCAATTTTGTATTTCTGGATGGTCTGGCGCTGCGTATTATAATGAACATTCTTTTAGTTACTTCTCGTACATAAAGGATTTATAGTCAAAAACTTGGTTTTTTACGGGTTTTTCTTATTAAATCCTTTATATTAACTCGTGGTGTCTGCGGCGGACCTTGCTTGCTTGCTTGCTTGTCGCCAAAACTTTTGATCGATTTTTAACCCACTTGCTCGCAAGATAGCGAGCTGAAATTTTGCAGGCAGTTTCATACCGATGATAAAAACAATGTATCAAAATTTCAGATCGATCGCATGTACCATAATTAAATTATTGATTTTTTAGATTATTTTATTTATTCCTATGTATCATGCTATTTTTTGAGATAGAGCGTCGCGGTGCGTATTATATTGAACAACCTTTCTGTCGCGCAATAAGGTGCGTATTTTATTGACAGCTCTTTTTATAAACATATTCCTGATCGGTGCGCATTATATTAAACACGTTTTACGACACAACTGCAATTTTGTATTTCTGGATGGTCTGGCGCTGCGTATTATAATGAACATTCTTTTAATTACTTCTCGTACATAAAGGATTTATAGTCAAAAACTTGGTTTTTTACGGGTTGTTTTTATTTTTATAAATACGAAATATTAAACTTCCTGAAATGTACACAAAGTATTTTATAATTGTTTGGGTAATTGACGTCATATAATATTCTACGGCGAGAAACACCACACGCTATGTTAATCTCGAAAAAAAAATGATACCTTTCTTTTTTAACTGCTATGGACTGTTGTACTATGTCCCTCAGTGTTACGGAGACAGAACGTGACTTGGGCGTTTATATTGTTTACTAGTGTATCACCGGTCAAAAATGACGGAAGTTTTCAAAATAAATACACATCAGATTACAAAATAACGTAATACAGAACTTTCATTATTTTATTCATTTTTATTTTATTCATTTATTTCTCTATTGAACAATTTTACGGACGTTGGAAAAGAGTTATTTTTTGGTGCCGTAATTTGGTGCGCTGCTTTCTAAAATTAGTAGCGTCACGGACAGACAGACGGGACAGACAGACGGGACAGACAGACGTGACATACATTGCAAATAATGTATTTTGATGTTTAAAATAGTGCGCACCGCCAGACAGACTAGCAATTACTAGCATTTACATTTACAGATCGGGAGTATATTTTTAAAAAGTATCGTCAATATAAGACGCACCGCACCGCGTGATAGGAAAGTATTAAAAAGTTGTTAAATATAATACGCACCGCGATACTCTAGCACAAAATAACATGCTACATAGAGAAAAATAGATAATCCAAAAGTTCATTAATTTAATTACAGTGCGGTCGATCGATCTGAAATTTTGATAGATCATTTTGATTGTTGGCACGAGTCTGCCTGCAAGATTTCAGCTCGCTAGCATACGAGGAAGTGGGTTAAAAATCGTTCTAAAGTTTTTTCGGCAAACAATCAACACACATTTAACATCCGCCATAAGAACATACATTTAACATCCGCCATAAGAACATACATTTAACATCCGCCATAAGAACATATATTTAACATCCGCCATAAGAACATATATTTAACATCCGCCATAAGAACATACATTTAACATCCGCCATAAGAACATACATTTAACATCCGCCATAAGAACATACATTTAACATCCGCCATAAGAACATACATTTAACATCCGCCATAAGAACATACATTTAACATCCGCCATAAGAACATACATTTAACATCCGCCATAAGAACATACATTTAACATCCGCCATAAGAACATACATTTAACATCCGCCATAAGAACATATATTTAACATCCGCCATAAGAACATACATTTAACATCCGCCATAAGAACATACATTTAACATCCGCCATACGAACATATATTTAACATCCGCCATAAGAACATACATTTAACATCCGCCATAAGAACATACATTTAACATCCGCCATAAGAACATACATTTAACATCCGCCATAAGAACATACATTTAACATCCGCCATAAGAACATAAATTTAACATCAGCCATAATAATATACATTTGAAGATCTGCTATAGATTTTACAATGAACAGAACCCAAACATTATACATTTAATTAAACACAAATAATAGATAGTAAACTAGCATACCGGTGGCACGTTGCAACGATTTCAGAAGAAAAGAAATTCAAAGAAACCAATCAGTGAAAGATTTATTTTTTAAATATGCTAGAAACCCTCGCTGATGTATATCACGGAAATGTATATTAGCTTGAAATGACTTGCACTTGGTCAATATGTGCACAACTTGAAATGACTTGCACTTGATCAATATGTGCACAACTTGAAATGACTTGCACTTAATCGATATGTGCACAACTTGAAATGGCTTGCACTTAATCGATATGTGCACAACTTGGAATGGGTTGCAATTGATCAATTTGGCAAAAGTTCCAGATCCTAAGTCATTCCAAGATCTTCATGGAGCTGCAACAAACCAGCAGGACTGGGAAATAACTTATCAACCCTATGAGTCTTCTACGTCTGAAGGAAAATCAATCAATCAGTTGAACTAACGCATCAACAAGTGATTTGATTACATTTATTTCATTGAAAGTTGTGACAACCTGCCACGGACCCTCCAGCCTAAAATCAATGTGACATTGACGAGTTATCTTCTCTTTCCGAAGTTCTCTGAGCTCATGTTTAAACACAGAGGCTGCCTCACGATGCGGGTCTTTGGCGAGGGTTATATGTGGGGCCAAGAAATTAAGTGTTGGATTTTAAAAAATCTTATTTTGTGGGGTCTTTCTCGGCCTTTGGCGTCGGCCCTACTCATCCCCTTCTCTGACCGCCTCTGTTTGATGTATGTGCGAATTTTAGGAATGGTTTAAAATAACGAGGTAGTCACCTAATTACATAGCCCATTTCTGCTGCAGTCACTGTAATGTTACGTCAATCTTAGTGCACCAGTCAGTGTTATGTTGGGTCAATCTTGTGCACGGGTCACTGTTATGATTGGTCAATCTTATTGCACCGGTCACTGTTATGTTAGGTCAATCTTAGTGCGCCAATGACTGTAATGTTAGGTCAATCTCAGTGCACCGGTTACTGTTATGTTGGGTCCATCTTAGTGCACCAGTCAATGTAAAGTTAGGTCAATCTCAGTGCACCGGTCACTGTTATGTTGGGTCCATCTTAGTGCACCAGTCAATGTAAAGTTAGGTCAATCTTAGTGCACCGGTCACTGTTATGTTGGGTCCATCTTAGTGCACCAGTCAATGTAAAGTTAGGTCAATCTCAGTGCACCGGTTCAACTTTTCAGTGATATTTTATGATAAAAAGACCAAAAGTGTTTATCGTAACGAAGTCTCTGAAGTACGTGTTAAATTTTTTATTCTGCGGGATTTCGTCATCACTTTATGAGTAACGTGTGAAGTGTTGCACCGCTCATTGCCAGCTGCACATGTGCAACAATTTCTCAAGGCTAGAGGTATGAGCGCTGTACCGGGACTCAGTAAAGAAAGACTCAAGTATTTTATCGGGGGCGGATTGGGGGGGGGCGGAAACTTCCAGAAGAGGTTGTCTCGGAGGAGATGTCTGGGACGGGATGTCTGTGAGGAGTTGTCTGTGAGGAGTTGTCTGTGAGGGGTTGTCTGTGAGGGGATGTCTGTGAGGAGTTGTCTGTGAGGAGATGTATGTGAGGGGTTGTCTGTGAGGAGATGTATGTGAGGGGTTGTCTGTGAGGAGATGTATGTGAGGGGTTGTCTGTGAGGAGATGTATGTGAGGGGTTGTCTGTGAGGAGATGTATGTGAGGGGTTGTCTGTGAGGAGATGTATGTGAGGGGTTGTCTGGGACGGGATGTCTGTGAGGGGTTGTCTGTGAGGAGATGTATGTGAGGGTTGTCTGTGAGGAGATGTATGTGAGGGGTTGTCTGTGAGGAGATGTATGTGAGGGGTTGTCTGTGAGGAGATGTATGTGAGGGGTTGTCTGGGACGGGATGTCTGTGAGGGGTTGTCTGTGAGGGGTTGTCTGGGACGGGATGTCTGTGAGGGGTTGTCTGTGAGGGGTTGTCTGGGACGGGATGTCTGTGAGGGGTTGTCTGTGAGGGGTTGTCTGTGAGGGGTTGTCTGTGAGGGGTTGTCTGTGAGGGGTTGTCTGTGAGGGGTTGTCTGTGAGGGGTTGTCTGTGAGGGGTTGTCTGGGATGGGATGTCTGTGAGGGGTTGTCTGGGATGGGATGTCTGTGAGGGGTTGTCTGTGAGGGGTTGTCTGTGAGGGGTTGTCTGGGACGGGATGTCTGTGAGGGGTTGTCTGTGAGGGGTTGTCTGTGAGGGGTTGTCTGGGATGGGATGTCTGTGAGGGGTTGTCTGGGATGGGATGTCTGTGAGGGGTTGTCTGTGAGGGGTTGTCTGTGAGGGGTTGTCTGTGAGGGGTTGTCTGTGAGGGGTTGTCTGGGACGGGATGTCTGTGAGGGGTTGTCTGTGAGGGGTTGTCTGTGAGGGGTTGTCTGTGAGGGGTTGTCTGGGACGGGATGTCTGTGAGGGGTTGTCTGGGACGGGATGTCTGTGAGGGGTTGTCTGGGACGGGATGTCTGTGAGGGGTTGTCTGTGAGGGGTTGTCTGTGAGGGGTTGTCTGTTAGGGGTTGTCTGGGACGGGATGTCTGTGAGGGGTTGTCTGGGACGGGATGTTTGTGAGGGGTTGTCTGGGATGGGATGTCTGTGAGGGGTTGTCTGTGAGGGGTTGTCTGTGAGGGGTTGTCTGTGAGGGGTTGTCTGTGAGGGGTTGTCTGTGAGGGGTTGTCTGTGAGGAGATGTCTGTGAGGAGATGTCTGTGTGTGGTTGTCTGTAAGGAGATGTATGTGAGGAGATGTCTGTGAGGAGTTGTCTGTAAGGAGATGTATGTGAGGAGATGTCTGTGAGGAGATGTCTGGGACGGGATGTCTGTGAGGGGTTGTCTGTGAGGGGTTGTTGACATAGAGCTCTGGAGGAGGTTGTCCTTTTGGATAATTTGGATAAATTGTGTGTCATAAAAAAGTACAATCTAATTTATTTTGATTAAATCTGTATGAAGTAAATAGGATTTTAAACTCTCGAGCCAAAATATTGTGCATTGACTTCGTCGAAAGTAACGTGTTGTTACATTTGTAGTGACATTTGTTGTGACATTTGTTGTGACATTTGTTGTGACATTTGTTGTGACATTTGTTGATGTTATGCGTTGAACCCCTGTTCTCTTTTAACGATTCCGGCCTGCCAGTTACATGACGTCATCGTAAAACGAAGGTGAACGGATGCAAATTTAAAAAAGCAATAAATCCCAACTGACCTGAAGCAGACATATTTTGACTTGAGAACTTCGCCCTCGACACGTCCTCGCGTCTCGTGCTGTGCTGGACGAGAGAGAACATAGAAAATATTCATAAAATTTTAGAGCTGTTCCTTAAAGCTGATTGTTGTCTATACACAGGAATTTCATACCAAAATATACACAGAAACATTAACACTAAGGTGGGTTAACTATTTGAGTTTAAAGTCAGTTTACAATCTGGAATTAAAGATACACGTAGGTTATGTACGCTGTACATCTGGAATAAACGATAATTTAACTTTTAGGATTAAGTGGCAATTTAATTATATTATATACCTATGTGGATAATAATAATTATATTATATACCTATGTGGATAATAATAATTATATTATATACCTATGTGGAGAAAAATGTATGTAAAATATTTGGAATAAAAGGTCCGTTCAGCTTTTAGAACAAAAGGTAAGTTAGCTATTAATTTGGAGTATAATAGGTAAGTTAAATAATTTTAGTATAATGAAGGTTAACTTGCTGAATTATATGGTAAGTTAACTATTTAAGGTATACTTAAAGTTAGACATTCTCAAAACACAAGATGACTTGTACGTACATACTCTCTCCTGCACAATCCCTTGATCTCGAAGCGATGCCTTGACCACAAGATGACGAACAGGCTGACCAACCGGACCACTCACCCTCTCCACTCACAGCCACAGAACTGACCGCTACAGCTACCTGGACAATGAGATGGACAACAGAGGTTGTTGTTTAGTATTAGCTGTAGGCTCATTCGCCTGGTCTGTATCTCACAAACCAGACTTTGGACTAGTGAATTAGTTACTTAGATGGACACGTCTAGTATACATAGTACATATAATGCACTTGAAGCCTTTCTGTACACAGACTCACAGACATCATGAACACCAAAGTATACCTGTGACGGACGTGATAATCAGACTTAGTAATGCCCTATATTTATAAAAGTGGTACAATGTGCCTTCTGGCTTTGGTTGCAGTTGTATATAATTCGGACTCAGTTACATTTTATCACCAATACTACATTATAGTGATAAGTTTATTACCAATTACCAAGTGTTAGATTTTGATGACAAGTGCTAAATTGTATCACCGCGTGCTACATGACAGTGCTACAGTGTATTACCAATTGTATCACCGAGTGGTAGAGGACATTGCTACAGTGTATCACCAATTGTATCACCGAGTGCTACATATCAGTGCTACAGTGTATCACCAATTGTATGACCGAGTGGTAGAGCACATTGCTACAGTGTATCACCAATTGTATCACCGAGTGCTACATGACAGTGCTACAGTGTATCACCAAATGTATCACCGCGTGCTACTTGACAGTGCTACAGTGTATCACCAAATGTATCACCTGTTATCCCTTGAATCAATTACATTCATTGATTCCACGACCCCATTAACTCAATGGCCCTTATTGAGATGACATCTATCCAAGAGGGGTAATTAATGCACGCCGTTGGTAGCCAGAGAAAACATCTTGATTCAGTTGTCTCTCATTGGAGAGTCACATATCTACTCACCTGTGAGAAGCACACAAGGCCCTCACCTGTACCTCCCCCTTGATGAATGTTGGCAGCTGGCACGGGGATTGGTTTCTCATTAGTACACATCTACCCCCTACCTTACCCTACCCTTGGGGTCAATTAGCTGCATGCGTGTGGTGGGTGTTGTATTGGTTTATTGTCAAATGACCTTACATCACGCAATCTAGCACCACACCATCTAACACCACACTATCTAACACCACACCATCTAGCACCACATCATCCAGGACGACATCATTCAGCACAAAATCATCTAGCACCACACCATCTAGCACCACACCATCTAGCACCACACACTCTAACACAACACCATCTAACACCACACCATCTAGCACCACATCATCCAGGACGACATCATTCAGCACCACATCATCTAGCACCACACCATCAAGCACCACACCATCTAGCACCACACCATCTAACACCACACCATCTAGCTCCACATCATCTAGCACCACACCATCTAGCACCACATCATCTAGCACCACACCATCTAGCACCACATCATATAGCACCACATCATCTAGCACCACACCATCTAGCACCACACCATCGTGCACCACATCATCTAGCACCATACCATCTAGCACTACATCATCTAGCACCACACCATCTAGCACCACACCATCTAGCACCACATCATCTAGCACCACACCATCTAGCACCACATCATCTAGCACCACACCATCTAGCACCACATCATCTAGCACCACATCATAAAGCACCACACCATCTAGCACCACACCATCTAGCATTACATCATCTAACACCACAATCCAGCATCACACCATCAAGCACCACACCATCTAGTACCACATCATCTAACACCACAACATCTAGCACCACACCATCTAGCACTACATCATCTAACACCACACCATCTACCACCACACCATCTAGCACCACACCATCTAGCACCACACCATCCAGCACCACACCATCCAGCACCACACCATCTAGCACCACATCATCTAGCACCACACCATTCAGCACCACACCATCTAGCACCATATCATCTAGCACCACATCATCTAGCACCACATCATCTAGCAACACACCATCTAGCACCACACCATCCAGCACCACATCATCTAGCACCACACCATCTAGCACCACACCATCTAGCGCCATATCATCTAGCACCACACTATCTAGCACCACACCATCCAGCACCACACCATCTAGCACCACACCATCTAGCACCACTTCATCTAGCACCACACCATCTAGCACCACATCATCTAGCACCACATCATCTAGCACCACACCATCTAGCACCACATCATCTAGCACCATACCATCTAGCACCACACCATCTAGCAACACACCATCTAGCACCACACCATCTAGCACCACATAATCCTGCACCACACCATCTAGCATCACACCATATAGTAACACACCATCTAGCACCACACCATCTAGCACCACACCATCTAGCACCACATCATCTAGCACCACCACATCTAGCACCACATCATCTAGCACCACATCATCTAGCACCACACCATCTAGCACCACACCATCTAGCACCATGCCATCTAGCACCACACCATCTAGCAATTCATCTAGCATCACACCATCTAGCATCTCTTCATCTAACACCACACCATCTAGCACCACACCATCTAGCACCACACCATCTAGCACCACGCCATCTAGCACCACACCATCTAGCACCACACCATCTAGCACCACACCATCTAGCACCACGCCATCTAGCACCACGCCATCTAGCACCACGCCATCTAGCACCACACCATCTAGCAATTCATCTAGCATCACACCATCTAGCATCTCTTCATCTAACACCACACCATCTAGCACCACACCATCTAGCACCACACCATCTATCACCACACCATCTAGCACCACATCATCTAGCACCACATCATCTAGCACCACACCATCTATCACCACACCATCTAGCACCATATCATCTAGCACCACACCATCTAGCACCACATCATCTAGCACTTCATCTAGCACCACATCATCTAGAAGAACTTAAGAATCTTGTCCCAGTAACAACTGAAGAGCAATCTTAATTATTTCATCATTCTTGTGGTACAAGACATAAAGCACATCTCTCACTCAGTCGTGCAAGCACATCTTTCACTCAGTCGTGCAAGCACATCTCTCGCTCAGTCGTGCAAGCACATCTCTCACTCAGTCGTGCAAGCACATCTCTCACTCAGTCGTGCAAGCACATCTCTCACTCAGTCGTGCAAGCACATCTCTCACTCAGTCGTGCAAGCACATCTCTCACTCAGTGGTGCAAGCCAAGTCATGTCTTAAACAATCAAGTAAACAACTAAACTTGTCAAGTCTGCCAACACAAGAACACAGGACAAACTGGTCAAAGTCAGTCAACATGACAACACAAGACAATCCGGTCATCAAGTCAAATCAATATGACAAAACAGGACAAACTGGCCATCAAGTCAAGACAATATGACAAAACAGGACAAACTGGTCATCAAGTCAAGACAATATGACAAAACAGGACGAACTGATCATCAAGTCAAGACAATATGACAAAACAGGACAAACTGATCATCAAGTCAAGTCAATATGACAACACAGGACGAACTGATCATCAAGTCAAGACAATATGACAAAACAGGACAAACTGATCATCAAGTCAAGTCAATATGACAACACAGGACAAACTGGTCATCAAGTCAAGACAATATGACAAAACAGGACAAACTGATCATCAAGTCAAGTCAATATGACAACACAGGACAAAATGGTCATCAAGTCAAGACAGTATGACAAAACAGGGCAAACTGATCATCAAGTCAAGACAATATGACAACACAGGACAAACTGATCATCAAGTCAAGTCAATATGACAACACAGGACAAACTGGTCATCAAGTCAAGACAATATGACAAAACAGGACAAACTGATCAACAAGTCAAGTCAATATGACAACACAGGACAAACTGATCATCAAGTCAAGTCAATATGACAACACAGGACAAACTGATCATCAAGTCAAGTCAATATGACAACACAGGACAAACTGATCATCAAGTCAAGTCAATATGACAACACAGGACAAACTGGTCATCAAGTTAAGACAATATGACAAAACAGGACAAACTGATCAACAAGTCAAGTCAATATGACAACACAGGACAAACTGGTCATCAAGTCAAGACAATATGACAACACAGGACAAACTGGTCATCAAGTCAAGTCAATATGACAAAATAGGACAAACTGATCATCAAGTCAAGTCAATATGACAACACAGGACAAACTGATCATCAAGTCAAGTCAATATGAAACACAGGACAAACTGGTCATCAAGTCAAGACAATATGACAAAACAGGACAAACTGATCAACAAGTCAAGTCAATATGACAACACAGGACAAACTGATCATCAAGTCAAGTCAATATGACAACACATGACAAACTGGTCATCAAGTCAAGACAATATGACAAAACAGGACAAACTGATCAACAAGTCAAGTCAATATGACAACACAGGACAAACTGGTCATCAAGTCAAGACAATATGACAACACAGGACAAACTGATCATCAAGTCAAGTCAATATGACAAAATAGGACAAACTGATCATCAAGTCAAGTCAATATGACAACACAGGACAAACTGATCATCAAGTCAAGTCAATATGACAACACAGGACAAACTGGTCATCAAGTCAAGTCAATATGACAACACAGGACAAACTGATCATCAAGTCAAGTGAACATGAAAACACTGGACAATCTAATCAAATCCACCTAACCCATATACAAGTCCTGGTCAAATCAAGTGATTCCTCTAATTGTCAAAAAAACGGGCACCCACACATAAACCCTGCATGACGCCCTGGCACCAACACTTAAACCCTGCATGACGCCCTGGCACCAACACATAAACCCTGCTTGACGCCCTGACACCAACACATAAACCCTGCATGACACCCTGGCACCAACACATAAATCCTGCATGACGCCCTGGCACCAACACATAAACCCTGCATGACGCCCTGGCACCAACACATAAACCCTGCATGACGCACTGGCACCAACACATAAACCCTGCATGACGCCCTGACACCAACACATAAACCCTGCATGACGCCTTGACGATTCCAAGGATTTCTATGGAAAGTAAACCAGTTGTCTATCTTTAAGTAAACCAGTTGTCTATCTTTAAGTAAACCAGTTGTCTGTCTTCAAGTTAACCAGTTGTCTATCTTTAAGTAAACCAGTTGTCTATCTTCAAGTAAACCAGTTGTCTATCTTCAAGTAAACCAGTTGTCTATCTTCAAGTAAACCAGTTGTCTATCTTCAAGTAAACCAGTTGTCTATCTTTAAGTAAAAAATAGAATATCTTTAAGTAAACCAGTTGTCTATCTTCAAGTAAACCACTTGTCTATCTTCAAGTAAACCAGTTGTCTATCTTCAAGTAAACCAGTTTTCTATCTTCAAGTAAACCACTTGTCTATCTTCAAGTAAACCATTTCTCTATCTTCAAGTAAACCAGTTGTCTATCTTCCAGTAAACCAGCTGTCTGTCTTTAAGTAAACCAGCTGTCTATCTTCCAGTAAACCAGTTGTCTATCTTTAATTAAACCATTGTCTATCTTCCAGTAAACCAGTTGTCTATCTTTAAGTAAACCAGCTGTCTGTCTTTAAGTAAACCGTTTGTCTATCTTCAAGTAAACCAGTTGTCTATCTTTAAGTACACCAGTTGTCAATCTTTAAGTAAACCATTGTCTATCTTTAAGTAAACCAGCTGTCTATCTTCCAGTAAACCAGTTGTCTATATTTAATTAAACCATTGTCTATCTTTAAGTAAACCATTGTCTATCTTTAAGTAAACCAGGGTCTATCTTTAAGTAAACCAGTTCTCTAAGTAAACCAGTTGTCTATCTTCAAGTAAACCATTGTCTTTCTTTAAGTAAACCATCGTCTATCTTTAAGTAAACCATTGTCTATCTTTAAGTAAACCAGGGTCTATCTTTAAGTAAACCAGTTCTCTAAGTAAACCAGTTGTCTATCTTCAAGTAAACCATTGTCTTTCTTTAAGTAAACCATCGTCTATCTTTAAGTAAACCATTGTCTATCTTTAAGTAAACCAGGGTCTATCTTTAAGTAAACCAGTTCTCTAAGTAAACCAGTTGTCTATCTTCAAGTAAAGCAGGTGTCTATCTTTTTCGTCAGCCGCCAGGGTCTGCTACGTATACTAGAAAAAAATAGGATGTCCGCCGCGGCTTCTCTCCATCATCGAGTCCTTCCACACCAATATGCACAGCACAGTGCTCTTCGATGGTGCCACCTCAGAACCCTTCCCAGTTTGTAGCGGAGTCAAACAGGGCTGTGTACTGGCTCCAACACTCTTTGGTATCTTTTTCTCGATGCTATTGCGACATGCTTTCGAGGACTGTTCCGAGGGTGTGAACATTCATACCAGGACGGATGGAAAACACAACATCAGCCGGCTCCGTGCGAAGAGCCAAGTGGAAACTGTTTTAATCAGAGGGTTGCTCTTCGCGGATGACGCAGCCCTTACCTCACATTCAGAGATAGGTCTCCAACTTTTGGTCAATAAATTCTCAGAGGCATGCAAGGATTTTGGTCTAACAATAAGCCTAAAAAAGACCAACATTATGAGACAAGGAACAGACTGCCTCCCAGCAATCTCCATTGAGGGAAACACCTTGGATGTCGTCGAGGATTTTACCTACCTTGGCAGTAACTTCACAAGTACGCTCTCCCTGGAAAAGGAAATTGAAACCAGAATCGGCAAGGCTGCATCATTAATGGCTAGGCTGAATCAAAGAGTGTGGAACAATGCGCAGCTCAAAGATAGGACGAAAATCACTGTGTACCGGGCCTGTGTGCTCAGCACACTCCTTTAGGGTAGCAAGGGCTGGACGACCTATGCCAAGAAAACAAAGCAGCTCAACAGCTTCCACTTACAATACTTGCGTAAGATTCTACACATCAAGTGGCAGGACAAGATCACCAATGTCGAGGTACTCAGAAGGAGCCATGTGCTGAGTATGCACGCAATCCTGAGTGAGAGGCACCTCCGTTGGTTGGGTCATGTCCGCAGGATGTGCTCGGAGCACATTCCAAGAGCCTGGCTTTACGGTGAGCTGGCAAATGGTATGAGGAAAAGATGTCACCCCTCCTTGCGCTTTAAGGACGTCTGCAAGAAAAGCCTGTCACTGGCGAAAAAAAGACCATAAAACGTGGGAGACCATTGCCGAGGAGCGCACCTCCTGGCGGGCAAAAGTGCGTGAGGGCATTCAAGTCGCGGAAGCTTCCCTCACAGCAAGGAGTGAAGAGAGAAGGGCCAGGAGAAAGGGGAAGAGGGGCAAAGGGGAAGGGGGCAGAGGAGCAGGAGTAAACGCCATCGTCCCATGAGGGCGGACGGATGCCATACTGTACTATACTATACTATACTGTACTATACTATACTATACTATACTATGCTATGCTATGCTATGCTATGCTATGCTATGCTATGCTATTCTATACTATACTATACTATACTATACTATACTATACTATACTATACTATACTATACTATACTATACTATACTGTCTAAGTAAATCAGTTGTCTAAGTAAACCTGTTGTCTAAGTAAACAAGTTGTATATCTTTAAATAAACCAGTTGTCTATCTGTAAATAAACCAGTTGTCTATCTTCAATTGTTTAAGAAAAAAATGTTTCTCTTGAGATAACTCTGATTTAAAATTAAATTAGTTTCTATAAGTAGAAGATTGTGAGGGAAAGTTACATTTATATTGCTATACGACCCACTTAACATTAAAGATTGCATGCCGCCTGCTGCTAATATAATTCAACAGTTGTTGAACAACTGGCCTAAAAGTTTGAATAGAGGATTTCTATCATAATTGTCGGTACTGAAGAGATAAGCACGACATTAAGACTTGACTCATTCTGAGCACATAAACATTGACATAAACAATGACATAAACAATGACATAAACAATGACATAAACAATGACATAAACAATGACATAAACAATGACATAAACAATGACATAAACAATGACATAAACATTGACATAAACAATGACATAAACAATGACATAAACAATGACATAAACATTGACATAAACAATGACATAAACAATGACATAAACAATGACATAAACATTGACATAAACAATGACATAAACAATGACAGAAACAATGACATAAACAATGACACAAACAATGACATAAACAATGACACAAACAATGACACAAACAATGACATAAACAATGACATAAACATTGACATAAACAATGACATAAACAATGACATAAACAATGACATAAACAATGACATAAACAATGACATAAACAATGACATAAACAATGACATAAACAATGACATAAACATTGACATAAACAATGACATAAACAATGACATAAACAATGACATAAACATTGACATAAACAATGACATAAACAATGACATAAACAATGACATAAACATTGACATAAACAATGACATAAACAATGACAGAAACAATGACATAAACAATGACACAAACAATGACATAAACAATGACATAAACAATGACATAAACAATGACATAAACAATGACATAAACAATGACATAAACAATGACACAAACAATGACATAAACAATGACATAAACAATGACATAAACAATGACATAAACAATGACATAAACAATGACATAAACAATGACATAAACAATGACATAAACATTGATATAAACAAATACATAAACAATGACATAAACAATGACATAAACATTGACATAAACAATGACATAAACAATGACATAAACAATGACATAAACATTGACATAAACATTGACATAAACAATGACATAAACATTGACATAAACAATGACATAAACAATGACATAAACATTGACATAAACAATGACATAAACATTTCATAGACAACCGGGACTCGAGCGTTATCCTTATACTTATCTTATCTTATCTTATATGTTACAGACGCTGCTTCTATATAGAAGTTATTGCGTCCTACGGTTATCTATGGTTTGTGTTTAGTCCTGCATTCTTATAAGAGTTTTAAATGTTGATAAAGTGTTGGTTTTCCTGGCTACTTCAGGCAACCCATTCCACGCCCGAATTCCGGACGGGAGGAATGAAAATTTGTATGTGTTTGTTCTTGCATACGGAATAAGAAAGGTGTTTTTATCCTTATGTCTATCTGAGGGTTGTATTAAGTTATCTGTGTGTTGTATTTCTAAATTAGAATCAATTGCTTTATGTATAGTTACTACTTTACTCTTGGTTCTTCTATCCTCTAGTGTTTCAAGGTTTAAAGTTTTAGCTAATGGTGTTATTCTTGTCAGTTTTGAATATTCTCCAGTAAAGAATCTGGCAGCTCTTTTTTTAATTTGTTCTAGTTTATCAATGTTTTCTTAGGCGGATGGGTCCCATACAGAAGAATGCATATTCTAGTCCAGGTCTCACCAAGGTGAGATAGCATTTTAGTTTTATATCTCTATTACATTTGTAACATTTTCTTTTTTTTTAAAGCCTAAGGTTTTGTTTGATTTTTAAATCCTTTATATTAACTCGTGGTGTCTGCGGCCGACCGACCTTGCTTGCTTGTCGCCAAAACTTTTGATCGATTTTTAACCCACTTGCTCGCAAGATAGCGAGCTGAAATTTTGCAGGCAGTTTCGTACCGATGATAAAAACAATGTATCAAAATTTCAGATCGATCACATGTACCGTAATTAAATTATTGATTTTTTAGATTATTTTATTTATTCCTATGTATCATGCTATTTTTTGAGATAGAGCGTCGCGGTGCGTATTATATTGAACAACCTTTCTGTCGCGCAATAAGGTGCGTATTTTACTGACAACACTTTTTATAAACCTATTCCTGATCGGTGCGCATTATATTAAACACGTTTTACGACACAACTGCAATTTTGTATTTTTGGATGGTCTTGCGCTGCGTGTTATAATGAACATTCTTTTAGTTACGTCTCATACGTAAAGGATTTATAGTCAAAAACTTGTTTTTTTACGGGTTTTTCTTATTAAATCCTTTATATTAACTCGTGGTGTCTGCGGCGGACCTTGCTTGCTTGCTTGCTTGCTTGTCGCCAAAACTTTTGATCGATTTTTAACCCACTTGCTCGCAAGATAGCGAGCTGAAATTTTGCAGGCAGTTTCGTACCGATGATAAAAACAATGTATCAAAATTTCAGATCGATCGCATGTACCGTAATTAAATTATTGATTTTTTAGATTATTTTATTTATTCCTATGTATCATGCTATTTTTTGAGATAGAGCGTCGCGGTGCGTATTATATTGAACAACCTTTCTGTCGCGCAATAAGGTGCGTATTTTATTGACAGCTCTTTTTATAAACCTATTCCTGATCGGTGCGCATTATATTAAACACGTTTTACGACACAACTGCAATTTTGTATTTTTGGATGGTCTTGCGCTGCGTGTTATAATGAACATTCTTTTAGTTACGTCTCATACGTAAAGGATTTATAGTCAAAAACTTGGTTTTTTACGGGTTGTTTTTATTAAATCCTTTATATTAACTCGTGGTGTGTGCTTGCTTGCGCCCTTGTCGCCAAAACTTTGGATCGATTTTTAACCCACTTCCTCGTAAGCTAGCGAGCTGAAATTTTGCAGGCAGTTTTGTACCAATGATAAAAACAATGTATAAAAATTTCAGATCGATTGCATGTACTGTAATTAAATTATTGAATTTTTAGATTATTTTATTTATCTCTATGTATCATCTTATTTTTTAAGATAGAGTGTCGCGGTGCGTATTATATTGAACGACCCTTCTGTCGCGCAATAAGGTGCGTATTTTATTGACAACACTTTTTATAAACATATTCCAGATCGGTGCGCATTATATTAAACATGTTTTACGACACAACTGTAATTTTGTATTTTGCGATGGTCTTGCGCTGCGTATTATATTCTAATAAACATTCTTTTAGTTACGTCTCGTACATAAAGGATTTATAGTCAAAAACTGGGTTTTTTACGGTTTTTTAAATTTAATAACTTCATTGACATGGGGATTCCGTGATAGTTTCTCATTTATTATATTTATTATTAGTATTTTGCATGTTTCGTTCGGGTTAGTTCTTTTCCATGAATGAAATATTTTGAATTAATTTTTTTCATTTTCTGTGTTACTCTTAACAATTGACACTTTTCTGAATAAAAAGACATACATACTCCAGTTAGTTTCCCATTTTATCAATTCGTCTAAGTCTTATTTGTGAAATGTTGCTCTCTTGTTCTGATTCAAAGCACATATACAATTAAATAATAGTGTAGTATAAACAGGTAATCTGTAGTCTGGCACATGCAATAATGTACACATAAATTAAATGATGTAATATTGCTCTTCCTCGTTCAATACACAGATGAAGTAATATAAGCCTAGGATACCCTACACCAGAATGATTGTAATATAAGCCTAGGATACCCTACACCAGAATGGTTGTAATACAAGCCTAGGATACCCTACACCAGAATGATTGTACACCGCGTGTGAATCTGTTACTACCTATCTTCATGGTTTATTTACAAGACTCCTCAAGTGTTGTCCTAGATGGAAAGATTTGACGGCACGGATCGTTGGTTGGGTGCATCAGCCACTAATGAACCAAGTGTTCTAGTCACTCACAAAGGGAAGCTATGCAGCCATGCAGCCATGCGAGGAGTGATGGAGTTGTGAGTCAAAGAAATAATCTGCCCTCTCATAAAAATCAACCCTACATCCAAAAGCCATTTTACTTTTGAAGATGGCGTCTATTTAAATGTTTTTATGTACCGCTCCAGATAAGAGCAGCAAGGACTCATTTTTATGCCATCCCCGCCCAGTAATACAACATCTGGCTCGCGTAATGTGAGGCTGTAAGGAGGCAATGGGAAATTTGTTTTTCGTTTTTGGTTTGAGATTTCTTTCTGTGTTTATAAAAAAAATTCATGTTTTTAATCCCAAAATGAAAAATCGGAATGTTAGTTTTTAAAAAAATTATGTGATGAAATTTTTAATAGAAAAATACAAGTTTTTTACGACAAATTTTTATACTAGAGTTTTATTAGCGCTTTAACTTTCATTAAGGATTGGAGGCGTTTACCTTAATATGACCACAGACTGACTATTGCTGACTCTATGAGTGTATAGAAGTGATATCAGAGCGTTTACCTTAATATGACCACAGACTGACTATTGCTGACTCTATGAGTGTATAGAAGTGATATCAGAGCGTTTACCTTAATATGACCACAGACTGACTATTGCTGACTCTATGAGTGTATAGAAGTGATATCAGAGCGTTTACCTTAATATGACCACAGACTGACTATTGCTGACTCTATGAGTGTATAGAAGTGATATCAGAGCGTTTACCTTAATATGACCACAGACTGACTATTGCTGACTCTATGAGTGTATAGAAGTGATATCAGAGCGTTTACCTTAATATGACCACAGACTGACTATTGCTGACTCTATGAGTGTATAGAAGTGATATCAGAGCGTTTACCTTAATATGACCACAGACTGACTATTGCTGACTCTATGAGTGTATAGAAGTGATATCAGAGCGTTTACCTTAATATGACCACAGACTGACTATTGCTGACTCTATGAGTGTATAGAAGTGATAGAGCGTTTACCTTAATATGACCACAGACTGACTCTTGCTGACTCTATGAGTGTATAGAAGTGATAGAGCGTTTACCTTAATATGACCACAGACTGACTATTGCTGACTCTATGAGTGTATAGAAGTGATAGAGCGTTTACCTTAATATGACCACAGACTGACTCTTGCTGACTCTATGAGTGTATAGAAGTGATATCAGAGCCTTTACCTTAATATGACCACAGACTGACTATTGCTGACTCTATGAGTGTATAGAAGTGATATCAGAGCGTTTACCTTAATATGACCACAGACTGACTATTGCTGACTCTATGAGTGTATAGAAGTGATAGAGCGTTTACCTTAATATGACCACAGACTGACTATTGCTGACTCTATGAGTGTATAGAAGTGATAGAGCGTTTACCTTAATATGACCACAGACTGACTCTTGCTGACTCTATGAGTGTATAGAAGTGATAGAGCGTTTACCTTAATATGACCACAGACTGACTATTGCTGACTCTATGAGTGTATAGAAGTGATAGAGCGTTTACCTTAATATGACCACAGACTGACTCTTGCTGACTCTATGAGTGTATAGAAGTGATATCAGAGCGTTTACCTTAATATGACCACAGACTGACTATTGCTGACTCTATGAGTGTATAGAAGTGATATCAGAGCGTTTACCTTAATATGACCACAGACTGACTATTGCTGACTCTATGAGTGTATAGAAGTGATAGAGCGTTTACCTTAATATGACCACAGACTGACTATTGCTGACTCTATGAGTGAATAGAAGTGATATGAGAGCCTTTACCTTAATATGACCACATGCTGACTATTGCTGACTCTATGAGTGTATAGAAGTGATATCAGAGCCTTTACCTTAATATGACCACAGACTGACTATTGCTGACTCTATGAGTGTATAGAAGTGATATCAGAGCGTTTACCTTAATATGACCACAGACTGACTATTGCTGACTCTATGAGTGTATAGAAGTGATATCAGAGCGTTTACCTTAATATGACCACAGACTGACTATTGCTGACTCTATGAGTGTATAGAAGTGATATCAGAGCGTTTACCTTAATATGACCACAGACTGACTATTGCTGACTCTATGAGTGTATAGAAGTGATATCAGAGCGTTTACCTTAATATGACCACAGACTGACTCTTGCTGACTCTATGAGTGTATAGAAGTGATATCAGAGCGTTTACCTTAATATGACCACAGACTGACTACTGCTGAGTCTATGAGTGTATAGAAGTGATAGGGCGTTTACCTTAATATGACCACAGACTGACTATTGCTGACTCTATGAGTGTATAAAAGTGATAGAGCGTTTACCTTAATATGACCACAGACTGACTCTTGCTGACTCTATGAGTGTATAGAAGTGATATCAGAGCGTTTACCTTAATATGACCACATACTGACTATTGCTGACTCTATGAGTGTATAGAAAGGATGTCAGAAGTAGCACCATTGCAATTTTAAGTATTTCGTAAATTAATTATTTTCTCCGTGACCTTTCAACTTTCATTCAAAAACTTAACTGTCATTCTCTAAATTTTACGTTCACTTGCAAATTTAACTTTCTGTCAGAAAAGTTAACCCTGATTCATAAAATTAACTTTTACTTACCCAGTTAACTGCTTACACGAAGTAAATACAAAATACACAAATAGTGTAAAGAGAACAATAAATTAAAGCTTTATTCTTTAACTAATAGAACAGTGAACGTTTCGGCTAATGACTTCATCAGTACAATTAACATACTTACATACGTATTAAAATTATATTTAAAATATTAAAACATACTATATTCAGAAAAAAAAGTTACGTAAAGAAAAAATGTGTTTGTGTATTTCGTATTTTATTTAACAGCTTCATCGCAGTCCTATTCTATAGGATATTTCACTCAGTTAACGATAATTATAACAAATTTAACTATCATTGAAAACGTTAGCTGTAAAAGCCCAGGGATTCCCAAACGAACCAAAGATTAGATACCTAGGTACCTACCTGGCATAACAGAACAGCCACGGTCGTCCATCGACTAAAACATTGACTGTCCAATCTGGGCGGAAAAAGGATAAAGAAATTATATGGCAAAAAGAATTTCTTGTATGGCGTGATGGATAGAGTACATGGAAACAAAAGTGTCTTGTATAGGTAGTGATATGTATTGACAGGCAATGACATGTATTGGCAGGCTGTGACATGTATTGACAGCCTTTGACATGTATTGGCAGGTTTTGACATGTATTGACAGGTTGAGACCAATGTTTCTTTTCAGCTGCATGGCTGCAAAGATATCTGACCGATGCCGCGCATCAGTTTAGAATTCCCGCGCAGCAAATTTTGTAAGATACTGCACAAAAAATGGATGCTGTGCGGCTTTGCACACGATTTTTAACGCAATTTCCATTGGAAAAATTGCCTTTATAGATTCGAAATGTTTGTGACGCTTGACATGCAACTCCTCCTGAACCATGCCAGATAGAGGGTTCGGGTCTTTTGCAAATATGCTAAGGAGGTCCCAAGGATGTGCAAAACAAATACCGAAAAGGTTTACTGGATTTCCTGGAAAATCCAAAAACCCGAAAAAATATAAATATTTTGTCAACCATAACATCTATCGGGTTGAAAAAAACTTCAAACAATAACTAATAATCTTTAGAACAATGTTGGAGAAGAAATTTTTTTAAAAAACGGGTTTCCGTTCGACTCCCGTAATTTTAGAAGCAATTTTTAAAAGCAATTGTTTTGTTTAGTTTCAAAAGTATTGATTTGAAATGACTTTTAATGTAATCTAAAATGATAGTAACTTGGGTTTTTCCCACTTTGTGAATGCTTATGTTAAATTGTTGCGTGGTGCGCATAATATTGACACATTCTTGGTGTGATGTACCGTGAGGGGATATGACGTCATATTGTTTTTACTTTCAGAATTACTTATTTGAATCGACGTTTTTGTAATCTAGAATGATTTCCCATGATGAAAAATCGGAAATTTTATTGTTGAAAATTGCGTTTAAATACTCATTCGAGTCTTTATTTCTTGTTTTTTCTTTTTACTTTGCACATGGACCAACGAACCTTAGAGGGAACATTGGTTGTGACTTGTATAACTAAATGTTATTTCAACCATAAATACAACTAAAACAAATAAGTACACACAGTCCATTTCTTGAGCGACTCATGCCATAGGAATATCGGAAGTGAAAGGGGCGGGGAATTCTTAGAACATGTTTCAAGTGAAGGGGCCGCAACACATTTGGTTACGCCGCTGTGTTAACATTCCCCACGTCGAGTTAGAAAAGAAAGTTTGAATTATTTCAACAGCGGTTAAGTTTCTCACATGGCGGATTCTCTAACGGCTACTTAAGATACAGGCACCGCCCACCAGGTGGACCAGGCCTTCAACGACACTTCCGTAACTCTATTAGCAGAATGTTTTTTACGTTTCAACAACCGGAAGTGCATTCTCATCCACATAAGAATGAGTTGTGTGGGATGGAGAATCCAAGGGAAATGAATCCGTTTCACAGAACTTTTCGCAGAAATGCTTCAGTAATCCATATCAAGATTAATTTAGCTCTATCTTGCAATATCATATTATATATTAGTTGTTTGTTGTCAGCTGTGTCATATTTGTAAATCAACTGTTTTAAATAGGGCTGTCAATGATTAATTTAATGGTGTAGTTTATAAACTGTAGTGGAAGTTTGGTTTGCGGGTGATAAGTAAGCTAAGTGTTAGAACCCTGCTAGGCAAATGATTTCTCACAATGTATATAATAAAATGTATCAACCTTTTGAACATTCCCGTCAGTCAATGGTTTAAAACCAAAATGTTCGTTTAATCGTCAGGAAATTTGTTTATATTTATCGACTGCCATTTTTATTACATTTGTAAGTGATGGGTCGATTAATCGATAAAAATACTTAAATATTTTTTAATAATTAATGATTAATCGATTAATTAATCGTTAATTTCGCAACCCTAGTTTTAATGCGTTATTTTCTACACTGTATTCGGTAAAAAAAAACCTTTGCAAACTAATTTGTGTTAGGTAACTTTAACAATTCCTTCTGTTTAGATACTTGCTAAAAAGTAATGAACAGCGGCAATAAATATTAAGCCACATTTTCTTAGGTTTCCATGGTTCGGAAAAATGGAGGTGAAGAAAGAAGACAAAAATCTTGTTACTTATTTAAACAACTGAATAAACATTAAGATAATATTTTAAAAAACGTTATAATGAGATTTCAGGAATGCGGCTGAGCATTGGGGGAAAAACTGAAAAATTGATCAGATTCGTGGCGTGGTTAGCAGTCTTTACAATAATTCTGTTGTATCTTATAATATACTAGTAACAAAGCCCGCCCAAGGACGGGAATAAGTGTAGGGTGACCTGTCAAGTTCATGGACGCTATGTTTTGGTAGTTGTTATGCTGAAGCGTTTGCAGGACATTGTCGTCGCAGGGCAAGGGATGTGGACAACAAAAACAACAAAAACAGCAAAAACAACAAAAACAACAACAGCAACAACAACAGCAACAACAAAAATGAAAACAACAACAACATCAACAAAAACAAAACAACAACAACAACAAAACAACGACAAAACAACAACAAAACAACAACAGCAACAACAACAAAACAACCGAACAACAACAACAAAACAACAACTACAACTACAACAGCAACAACAACAGCAACAGCAAAGCAACAACAACAAAACAACAACAATAAAAACAACCACAAAACAACAACAAAACAACAACAAAAAAACAACAACACCAAAAAAACAACAATAACAGCAACAAAAAACAAACAACACTTAAAACTCTTGCCACTACTCCCCCCCCCCAGGACCATCAAGGAAAAAGCATTTAACAGAATTGTCATTGGAATAAGCGGCAGGCATAGTGGGAACAACATAATGAATTATGACAAAAAAACTGCACCAAAAATAACTCTTTTTGAACCTCCGCGTAATATGAAATTTTTTTCTCTGCTAGTGATTGGCTGTAGGAGTCATATGTGTTTGAGGGACCAATCGCTATAGATGACGGGACAGAAAGGACAGAAACTTGCCTTTTATTATATATGATTGACTGTATTCTGCGGCATCCTTGTGTCGTCATCTACGATATTTTATATTTGCTTTATACAGCTTTTTGTTCTTATCAAATATTGAATATTTACATAGTGTGACCTTTATTTTTTATTTTTTAATTATTATTATTTTCTTGGAGGGGGGGTTAAAGAAGTATCAGTGTGACCCTCCGAGTACATTTGTTCCGTTATAATTTCACAAAATTATTATGTCATTATATGCAGGAATTATTTTTTTTCAAATTTGCGTACCGGAAATGAAATCTCATCACATTTGTCTCATGTAACGGGAAAGTCTTCTTATATCGTCTGCTTTATTAGGTCACGTATGACATGAGACTGTGAATCAGAATGACCTTGCTATCTTTGACCTTGGGGAATAACCAGATCATAACAGTGAGCACGTGCGTAGTTGGGCGTGTCCACATGGCGGCAGACACAGCTGTTGGAGAATCCTCCAATCAAATCTTTCCACAGGTTTGATGTGCATTTCTTTTACTTTTATTTTGTTTCGTTCCTGGATTATTTCTTCTTTTTAACACGACTTAATGTTTTTTCAAGATTTGTACTCACAAATTATAATTAGACAATATGTTTTCACTTCAAGTCGTAAGAAATTTTTCATCTTTCCTTCCACTTTCTTTATTTGGGAGGAATTAGTTTTTACTTATTTTGTTTTAAAAGTAATTATCCTACAAACCATTTAACAAATTAAGATTTGTAATGGCGTATTTTAAACAGTACGATTATTATCAGTCCAAAGCTTATGTTTGTTTATAAAGTAAATATAACAGTCAGTCGCAACTGACGTACATTCATTAAGCCTATAATGTGCTTATGTTAGTCATAATTTATGTTTGTTTATTAGTGAAATATTTGTTGAGTGGCAACATTTCTGTGTAGCATATTCACTCGCTCAACTGCAGACATTACAACGACTTGATGTCTGTGTTTCATGTTCTAATTTCTTCTTGCAGTATCTCCCAGCTCCCGTGGTGAAGTCTTGCCTGGGCGCCCCGGGCTCAAGGCGCCACCCCGGGGCTTAAGGCGCCGCCCAGGAAAGTTTTATAGCATGATTGTAGCGCCGTGTTTTACAAAATGCATAAACATAAAAACAGTAGCACAGTGAGTCTTGTAAACGGATCAAATAAGTTAACGCAGGAACTAAATCCATACCCGTGATGATGAGTAAATCAGGTTTTCAGGAAGTTATAGTTCAGTTGCCTTAAACAATAAATACAAATAGGTCAACCATTGGCTGGAATTGAAGCAAGTGGTTTATATAGCTCAGATGGTGATTGGGTTTTGAAGATAGTTCTCAAAATTCCAATACAATTAAATGTCCTAAAATAAAAAAATATTTGTCAAAATTTTATCTTTCTTTCTTTTCTTAAACCTTTTATGCAAGTCAATAATAAAAGAAATGATTCCTTTATTACTTTTTAAAAAAAATTAAATGGAGGAAATTTCAGAAGTAACCTGAAGGAAGTACACACAAATTAATCAATCAACGAAATCTATGTCAGGACTTTGAGCAAACCTAGACTTACAATCCTCGGTACAATCACTGGGTTTCACGCTGTATTCTCACTACTTAGCATACTCGTATATTTGTGTACAATCACTGGGTTTCACGCTGTATTCTCACTACTTAGCATACTCGTATATTTGTGTACAATCACTGGGTTTCACGCTGTATTCTCGTATATTTGTTAACGTTTGTGTCCAGATCCAATCAGGGCATGTTTAACCTGCCACCAAAACTATCAACACAATCTTCAAGGACAATTTTTCTACTATGCGGCACAGCAGTCCCACTAAACATAGTTTACAAAACTCACGGCGCTCTAAGGGGCGGCCATCTAAACAGTCAGTGAGAGGTTGAGCAACCCCGCCTTTCGGCAAAAAACCGGACAAGGTTCTGTCCCTTGGTCCGTGCAGCCGAAACATATGTCTGATGTCAATTTACAAAACTAACAATAACACCTCCCCGCAGACCAATCAGAGTTCACACCCCTGCCTCGAGGCTCTCATACTGTTGCCTGTAGTGCTCCAGTAAACATTCCTTCATTCACAGACAGTTCTCGGGGTAGGCATTGATAGCATCAAAAAATTTCTTTCTTACCGCCTACCCTTAACCTCTTTAAAGGACACACCCTTTTAAAAAAGATAAATATTTGAAATAGATGTAACTTGTTTATTTTACTCCCTTTGTTGTTTTTGAAATACAATTTTGGCCTGCGACGCTGTGAGTGTTTTCTTTGTTGTGAATTACAACATTAGATCATTCCGCGAATAGGCCATGTCATATAATGGCGGATATCTATTAATAGAAATATCGGGGTGTATTAAGTATTTACTTGGATAACTTTAGTCAGATTCAATCAGATAGGATAATCTGCTAGGACTTATCTCAATGGATATTTGTTGTTAGTTCGGCGTAAATTTCAGGTATATTACTGGTCTTGAGTCTTGACCGAGGAACAAAAACACTAGTTTACAGTTTTATATTAAACATTTTACAAAAGTTATGTTACAATAAAACCTTGTCTAAAAATAGTAACCTTGCGTCATGAGATATGACGTTTTTCCGGTCTGGGTAATGACAAATCATATTTAACGTCAGATCAAAGATGGCTAATGAGATTATTTGTAGGACGTTAATGTGTAGGATAGATAATTATTTTGAACTATAAGAATTCATAAGTTCAAACAGACCGCCTCACCTTTCTGTTTATTTACAGTAATTTACAAGATTATACGGAAATTCAATTTGCTATTTCAAATTGTGAAAATAAATATCATTTCAAATCTTCATATCAAGTCATCAAGAAGTTTGTTGATTTTGTAAACGAATTTAACTGATGTATAAAGACTTTTTTACACAGATTTCTTTTGAAAGAAAACACTAAATATCAGCCGACTGGGTCAAAGATATAACGACCGTTTGGATAAAGAACAAGAAAAAATATCAGCCGACTGGGTCAAAGATATAACGACCGTTTGGATAAAGAACAAGAAAAAATATCAGCCGACTGGGTCAAAGAAATAACGACCGTTTGGATAAAGAACAAGAAAAAATATCAGCCGACTGGGTCAAAGAAATAACGACCGTTTGGATAAAGAACAAGAAAAAATATCAGCCGACTGGGTCAAAGAAATAACGACCGTTTGGATAAAGAACAAGAAAAAATATCAGCCGACTGGGTCAAAGATATAACGACCGTTTGGATAAAGAACAAGAAAAAATATCACCCGACTGTGTCAAAGAAATAACGACCGTTTGGATAAAGAACAAGAAAAAATATCAGCCGACTGGGTCAAAGATATAACGACCGTTTGGATAAAGAACAAGAAAAAATATCAGCCGACTGGGTCAAAGAAATAACGACCGTTTGGATAAAGAACAAGAAAAAATATCAGCCGACTGGGTCAAAGATATAACGACCGTTTGGATAAAGAACAAGAAAAAATATCAGCCGACTGGGTCAAAGAAATAACGACCGTTTGGATAAAGAACAAGAAAAAATATCAGCCGACTGGGTCAAAGATATAACGACCGTTTGGATAAAGAACAAGAAAAATATCAGCCGACTGTGTCAAAGAAATAACGACCGTTTGGATAAAGAACAAGAAAAAATATCAGCCGACTGGGTCAAAGAAATAACGACCGTTTGGATAAAGAACAAGAAAAAATATCAGCCGACTGTGTCAAAGAAATAACGACCGTTTGGATAAAGAACAAGAAAAAATATCAGCCGACTGGGTCAAAGAAATAACGACCGTTTGGATAAAGAACAAGAAAAAATATCAGCCGACTGGGTCAAAGATATAACGACCGTTTGGATAAAGAACAAGAAAAAATATCAGCCGACTGGGTCAAAGAAATAACGACCGTTTGGATAAAGAACAAGAGAAAATATCAGCCGACTGGGTCAAAGATATAACGACCGTTTGGATAAAGAACAAGAAAAAATATCAGCCGACTGGGTCAAAGAAATAACGACCGTTTGGATAAAGAACAAGAAAAAATATCAGCCGACTGGGTCAAAGATATAACGACCGTTTGGATAAAGAACAAGAAAAAATATCAGCCGACTGGTCAAAGAAATAACGACCGTTTGGATAAAGAACAAGAAAAAATATCAGCCGACTGTGTCAAAGAAATAACGACCGTTTGGATAAAGAACAAGAAAAAATATCAGCCGACTGTGTCAAAGATATAACGACCGTTTGGATAAAGAACAAGAAAAAATATCAGCCGACTGGGTCAAAGATATAACGACCGTTTGGATAAAGAACAAGAAAAAATATCAGCCGACTGGGTCAAAGAAATAACGACCGTTTGGATAAAGAACAAGAAAAAATATCAGCCGACTGGGTCAAAGATATAACGACCGTTTGGATAAAGAACAAGAAAAAATATCAGCCGACTGGGTCAAAGAAATAACGACCGTTTGGATAAAGAACAAGAAAAAATATCAGCCGACTGGGTCAAAGAAATAACGACCGTTTGGATAAAGAACAAGAAAAAATATCAGCCGACTGGGTCAAAGATATAACGACCGTTTGGATAAAGAACAAGAAAAAATATCAGCCGACTGGGTCAAAGATATAACGACCGTTTGGATAAAGAACAAGAAAAAATATCAGCCGACTGTGTCAAAGAAATAACGACCGTTTGGATAAAGAACAAGAAAAAATATCAGCCGACTGGGTCAAAGATATAACGACCGTTTGGATAAAGAACAAGAAAAAATATCAGCCGACTGGGTCAAAGATATAACGACCGTTTGGATAAAGAACAAGAAAAAATATCAGCCGACTGGGTCAAAGATATAACGACCGTTTGGATAAAGAACAAGAAAAAATATCAGCCGACTGTGTCAAAGAAATAACGACCGTTTGGATAAAGAACAAGAAAAAATATCAGCCGACTGGGTCAAAGATATAACGACCGTTTGGATAAAGAACAAGAAAAAATATCAGCCGACTGGGTCAAAGATATAACGACCGTTTGGATAAAGAACAAGAAAAAATATCAGCCGACTGGGTCAAAGATATAACGACCGTTTGGATAAAGAACAAGAAAAAATATCAGCCGACTGGGTCAAAGAAATAACGACCGTTTGGATAAAGAACAAGAAAAAATATCAGCCGACTGGGTCAAAGATATAACGACCGTTTGGATAAAGAACAAGAAAAAATATCAGCCGACTGGGTCAAAGAAATAACGACCGTTTGGATAAAGAACAAGAAAAAATATCAGCCGACTGGGTCAAAGATATAACGACCGTTTGGATAAAGAACAAGAAAAAATATCAGCCGACTGGGTCAAAGAAATAACGACCGTTTGGATAAAGAACAAGAAAAAATATCAGCCGACTGGGTCAAAGATATAACGACCGTTTGGATAAAGAACAAGAAAAAATATCAGCCGACTGGGTCAAAGATATAACGACCGTTTGGATAAAGAACAAGAAAAAATATCAGCCGACTGGGTCAAAGAAATAACGACCGTTTGGATAAAGAACAAGAAAAAATATCAGCCGACTGGGTCAAAGATATAACGACCGTTTGGATAAAGAACAAGAAAAAATATCAGCCGACTGTGTCAAAGAAATAACGACCGTTTGGATAAAGAACAAGAAAAAATATCAGCCGACTGGGTCAAAGATATAACGACCGTTTGGATAAAGAACAAGAAAAAATATCAGCCGACTGGGTCAAAGATATAACGACCGTTTGGATAAAGAACAAGAAAAAATATCAGCCGACTGGGTCAAAGATATAACGACCGTTTGGATAAAGAACAAGAAAAAATATCAGCCGACTGGGTCAAAGATATAACGACCGTTTGGATAAAGAACAAGAAAAAATATCAGCCGACTGGGTCAAAGATATAACGACCGTTTGGATAAAGAACAAGAAAAAATATCAGCCGACTGGGTCAAAGAAATAACGACCGTTTGGATAAAGAACAAGAAAAAATATCAGCCGACTGTGTCAAAGATATAACGACCGTTTGGATAAAGAACAAGAAAAAATATCAGCCGACTGGGTCAAAGATATAACGACCGTTTGGATAAAGAACAAGAAAAAATATCAGCCGACTGGGTCAAAGAAATAACGACCGTTTGGATAAAGAACAAGAAAAAATATCAGCCGACTGGGTCAAAGATATAACGACCGTTTGGATAAAGAACAAGAAAAAATATCAGCCGACTGGGTCAAAGAAATAACGACCGTTTGGATAAAGAACAAGAAAAAATATCAGCCGACTGGGTCAAAGATATAACGACCGTTTGGATAAAGAACAAGAAAAAATATCAGCCGACTGGGTCAAAGAAATAACGACCGTTTGGATAAAGAACAAGAAAAAATATCAGCCGACTGTGTCAAAGAAATAACGACCGTTTGGATAAAGAACAAGAAAAAATATCAGCCGACTGTGTCAAAGATATAACGACCGTTTGGATAAAGAACAAGAAAAAATATCAGCCGACTGGGTCAAAGATATAACGACCGTTTGGATAAAGAACAAGAAAAAATATCAGCCGACTGGGTCAAAGAAATAACGACCGTTTGGATAAAGAACAAGAAAAAATATCAGCCGACTGGGTCAAAGATATAACGACCGTTTGGATAAAGAACAAGAAAAAATATCAGCCGACTGGGTCAAAGAAATAACGACCGTTTGGATAAAGAACAAGAAAAAATATCAGCCGACTGGGTCAAAGAAATAACGACCGTTTGGATAAAGAACAAGAAAAAATATCAGCCGACTGGGTCAAAGATATAACGACCGTTTGGATAAAGAACAAGAAAAAATATCAGCCGACTGGGTCAAAGAAATAACGACCGTTTGGATAAAGAACAAGAAAAAATATCAGCCGACTGTGTCAAAGAAATAACGACCGTTTGGATAAAGAACAAGAAAAAATATCAGCCGACTGGGTCAAAGATATAACGACCGTTTGGATAAAGAACAAGAAAAAATATCAGCCGACTGGGTCAAAGATATAACGACCGTTTGGATAAAGAACAAGAAAAAATATCAGCCGACTGGGTCAAAGATATAACGACCGTTTGGATAAAGAACAAGAAAAAATATCAGCCGACTGTGTCAAAGAAATAACGACCGTTTGGATAAAGAACAAGAAAAAATATCAGCCGACTGGGTCAAAGATATAACGACCGTTTGGATAAAGAACAAGAAAAAATATCAGCCGACTGGGTCAAAGATATAACGACCGTTTGGATAAAGAACAAGAAAAAATATCAGCCGACTGGGTCAAAGATATAACGACCGTTTGGATAAAGAACAAGAAAAAATATCAGCCGACTGGGTCAAAGAAATAACGACCGTTTGGATAAAGAACAAGAAAAAATATCAGCCGACTGGGTCAAAGATATAACGACCGTTTGGATAAAGAACAAGAAAAAATATCAGCCGACTGGGTCAAAGAAATAACGACCGTTTGGATAAAGAACAAGAAAAAATATCAGCCGACTGGGTCAAAGATATAACGACCGTTTGGATAAAGAACAAGAAAAAATATCAGCCGACTGTGTCAAAGAAATAACGACCGTTTGGATAAAGAACAAGAAAAAATATCAGCCGACTGGGTCAAAGATATAACGACCGTTTGGATAAAGAACAAGAAAAAATATCAGCCGACTGGGTCAAAGAAATAACGACCGTTTGGATAAAGAACAAGAAAAAATATCAGCCGACTGGGTCAAAGATATAACGACCGTTTGGATAAAGAACAAGAAAAAATATCAGCCGACTGGGTCAAAGAAATAACGACCGTTTGGATAAAGAACAAGAAAAAATATCAGCCGACTGGGTCAAAGATATAACGACCGTTTGGATAAAGAACAAGAAAAAATATCAGCCGACTGGGTCAAAGATATAACGACCGTTTGGATAAAGAACAAGAAAAAATATCAGCCGACTGGGTCAAAGAAATAACGACCGTTTGGATAAAGAACAAGAAAAAATATCAGCCGACTGGGTCAAAGATATAACGACCGTTTGGATAAAGAACAAGAAAAAATATCAGCCGACTGGGTCAAAGATATAACGACCGTTTGGATAAAGAACAAGAAAAAATATCAGCCGACTGGGTCAAAGAAATAACGACCGTTTGGATAAAGAACAAGAAAAAATATCAGCCGACTGGGTCAAAGATATAACGACCGTTTGGATAAAGAACAAGAAAAAATATCAGCCGACTGTGTCAAAGAAATAACGACCGTTTGGATAAAGAACAAGAAAAAATATCAGCCGACTGGGTCAAAGATATAACGACCGTTTGGATAAAGAACAAGAAAAAATATCAGCCGACTGGGTCAAAGAAATAACGACCGTTTGGATAAAGAACAAGAAAAAATATCAGCCGACTGTGTCAAAGAAATAACGACCGTTTGGATAAAGAACAAGAAAAAATATCAGCCGACTGTGTCAAAGATATAACGACCGTTTGGATAAAGAACAAGAAAAAATATCAGCCGACTGGGTCAAAGATATAACGACCGTTTGGATAAAGAACAAGAAAAAATATCAGCCGACTGGGTCAAAGAAATAACGACCGTTTGGATAAAGAACAAGAAAAAATATCAGCCGACTGGGTCAAAGATATAACGACCGTTTGGATAAAGAACAAGAAAAAATATCAGCCGACTGGGTCAAAGAAATAACGACCGTTTGGATAAAGAACAAGAAAAAATATCAGCCGACTGGGTCAAAGAAATAACGACCGTTTGGATAAAGAACAAGAAAAAATATCAGCCGACTGGGTCAAAGATATAACGACCGTTTGGATAAAGAACAAGAAAAAATATCAGCCGACTGGGTCAAAGAAATAACGACCGTTTGGATAAAGAACAAGAAAAAATATCAGCCGACTGTGTCAAAGAAATAACGACCGTTTGGATAAAGAACAAGAAAAAATATCAGCCGACTGGGTCAAAGATATAACGACCGTTTGGATAAAGAACAAGAAAAAATATCAGCCGACTGGGTCAAAGATATAACGACCGTTTGGATAAAGAACAAGAAAAAATATCAGCCGACTGGGTCAAAGATATAACGACCGTTTGGATAAAGAACAAGAAAAAATATCAGCCGACTGGGTCAAAGATATAACGACCGTTTGGATAAAGAACAAGAAAAAATATCAGCCGACTGGGTCAAAGAAATAACGACCGTTTGGATAAAGAACAAGAAAAAATATCAGCCGACTGGGTCAAAGATATAACGACCGTTTGGATAAAGAACAAGAAAAAATATCAGCCGACTGGGTCAAAGATATAACGACCGTTTGGATAAAGAACAAGAAAAAATATCAGCCGACTGGGTCAAAGATATAACGACCGTTTGGATAAAGAACAAGAAAAAATATCAGCCGACTGGGTCAAAGATATAACGACCGTTTGGATAAAGAACAAGAAAAAATATCAGCCGACTGGGTCAAAGATATAACGACCGTTTGGATAAAGAACAAGAAAAAATATCATCCGACTGGGTCAAAGATATAACGACCGTTTGGATAAAGAACAAGAAAAAATATCAGCCGACTGTGTCAAAGAAATAACGACCGTTTGGATAAAGAACAAGAAAAAATATCAGCCGACTGGGTCAAAGATATAACGACCGTTTGGATAAAGAACAAGAAAAAATATCAGCCGACTGGGTCAAAGATATAACGACCGTTTGGATAAAGAACAAGAAAAAATATCAGCCGACTGGGTCAAAGATATAACGACCGTTTGGATAAAGAACAAGAAAAAATATCAGCCGACTGTGTCAAAGAAATAACGACCGTTTGGATAAAGAACAAGAAAAAATATCAGCCGACTGGGTCAAAGATATAACGACCGTTTGGATAAAGAACAAGAAAAAATATCAGCCGACTGGGTCAAAGATATAACGACCGTTTGGATAAAGAACAAGAAAAAATATCAGCCGACTGGGTCAAAGATATAACGACCGTTTGGATAAAGAACAAGAAAAAATATCAGCCGACTGGGTCAAAGATATAACGACCGTTTGGATAAAGAACAAGAAAAAATATCAGCCGACTGGGTCAAAGATATAACGACCGTTTGGATAAAGAACAAGAAAAAATATCAGCCGACTGGGTCAAAGATATAACGACCGTTTGGATAAAGAACAAGAAAAAGTTTTGGATTACTAAGACTTGTTTGTGATTTACATCAGAACACACTGCTCTGTGAGTTATATCAAGTAAGTCATTTCAGCTTAGTGTGCTATCCATTATGGTATGTTGGATATGTTACTGTAGAACCTGTAGAACGTTTTGTCCAATGAATCACGTCATTTCAATACTTTTGATACAAATTATAGATCTGAGGATTTTAACCTTACAATATTACAAGTTAATCATTAGACAATCTATTATGGCAATCAGTCCAAAACTCTTGCAAAGAATTAACGGAAAAAAGTAATGACAAGTATTTGAGTTATCTAGCTTTGAGCTAAAATAGCGGCAAAACTGAGCTTTAAAAGGATCTCACAATATTGACCAGATACCCCAAGTCGTGAATTTCAAACTAAGATAGAGTATCTCACAAAGTTGACCACAAACCCCAAGCAGTGAATCTCAATTCTTTTTAGGTCTGACTAATCGTTTTAACATCTGAGAATATCTGTTTTTAACGTAGTAGTATTTTATTTTCACACTGCTTAAAGGATTTAAGTAACATGTCTGATGTCCGCTGTAAAATATTCGCGCTACCTCAAACATCTTGCAAGTGAGGCTGATAAAACAAACTCTGATCTTACCACACATTCGTGATATAAAGACGATATTTTATCACAATTATTTAGGCTTCAACTACATGTTTATAAAAATAACTTTTAAAGTGCCTATTTTTAGATGGAGAGAGATAGATACAGGAAGGAAGAAATGAACAGAGAGAGAGAGAGAGGGAGAGAGAGAGGGGGAGAGAGAGGGAGAGAGAGAGAGGGGGAGAGAGAGGGAGAGAGAGAGAGAGAGAGAGAGAGAGAGAGAGAGAGAGAGAGAGAGAGAGAGAGAGAGAGAGAGAGAGCACACAGTAACTTTTCAAGCCAGATTCAACACGCAGCAGTTTATCTCAAGTATTCGTATTACCTGTTCATTCCAGGTATTTTATGAGATCGCATCTCTCAAGTTATTGATCATCTAATATGGTAGTCAGATCAGACACTTCTTTTATATCCGGGAACTCTTGCTGTATCTGGCACCGCTATTATCTCGGACACTCTGTATCGCTATACCCCAGGCACTGTCTGTTATTGCTGGGCAGTTTAATCTTATTTGATTTCTATCGTTGACCTGTCATGTGATTATACAGGACCTGATAAAGTTATTTTGTGGCATCTGTCACATTATCTATCACAATATAACCCCGAAAACCTGTTGTCAATAAACACAACACCTGCCCGAAGATGTCCTATAAAAGTAATAATTCCTATCAAACACCTGGTATAACATCTGTTTTATCGCTTGTCGTGAATCCTCTCTTGCTACCTGTAATAAAACGTCTCTGAGCTTGTGATTAACTGTGACGTTATAAATGCTATGACACAATAAAACAAAAACATTTGGTGATTCAACGAGCTAATTCTTAGTATTATTTTTTTTTCTTTTTACAGCCTAACTTTTCTTTTACGACACATGGCGTTTGACTTCCCACAGGTGTAATACAAGATTGTGGTTTTAATAAACGTTTCAGACTATTAATAGTTACTAGACGCTTTCAAGACACTGCCAATACTATGTCATATGATAATTTATAGATTTCTTGTTGTTCTGTTGTTGAAGGTAGGCGTTGATGCCCGATACCTTCGTAATGTGGTTTTGGTAATCCCTTATTTCAGCGCATTTTAAATTTTTAGAACAAAATAAATAAAATATCTTACTTTTACTAATTTAAACACTTAAATCAGAAATATAAAAAAAAGTATTTTATTCTTTACTTACAATTACTTTTTCGTGTGTTTTGTTGAGTTTAATGTGGTTTTTAACTTAGAAAAAGGTTTTTAAAAGCAAACTTCCAACAACAACAATGGCGCCGTTAGTCACAGAAGATAGTGAAATATACTAATTTTTATTTCGTACAAATCGTAAAATAATTTTATTTCAACAAAAAAATGTTTTAATTTTAAGAAAGATTTCATAATAATAATTAATGAAGTCGAGTAAGTTTGAAAAAATGTTTTTTTGATGACTTGAAATATAAAATGCGCTGCAATAGGGGATTACCTGTGGTTTTATGACCCAGGCCTTCTTGTGACCTTATATTTCTGAAAGTCTCTTTAAACCAGCAAAGTCCGGCCCGCGGGCCAAACCGTCCCGCGATGCAATTTTAACTGGCCCGCGGCCTTGTCTTAGATTATTAATTGACTGACGTATTATTCTGTAACGAAATTATATTTACAAGAAAAGTCAAAATTGTGTACTGTTTTGAGTACGTCAAATAATGGCCGAAAATCGATGACGTCTTATTTTTGTTAAAACGTGGAAATGGAACTTTTAAAACCCGATGAAGTTATGTGCTGTTAAGTGATGAACATTTTTGAAAAATATCTGTACCGAGAAAAAGCAGGATTTAGCCAATGTTTGCCTGTCAATGTTTGCCAAACACTGTGGCTCGCAGAATTGAAGAAATCTCATCTAACATTAAGAGACAGTTAGAGGCAACAGCAGAAAAAAATGGACTTTTCTTGGATATTCTGTGATCAACATCAAAGCACTGATGCATCTGACACTCAGAGTCCTAAACTGATGCATCTGACACTCAGAGTCCTAAACTGATGCATCTGACACTCAGAGTCCTAAACTGATGCATCTGACACTCAGAGTCCTAAACTGATGCATCTGACACTCAGAGTCCTAAACTGATGCATCTGACACTCAGAGTCCTAAAGACCAAACAAGGGAAACCATTTATCTGCTTCCTTTTGTTCTATTGACAATGACATTAAAATATCATGGCAAAAATATCTGAAATTATTACTGATGGTGCTCCTGTCATGATTGGTGAGCACAGTGGACTAACAAAACTTGTCTGTAACAAAGTCAGCGAAGAGGCTGGCAAAGCCTTTCAATTTCAATGTATCATTCACCAACAAGTTATGTGTGTCAAACATCTTTGATGTGATCATGTCATATAGCCAGTGATGAAAGTTATAAACTCTATTCACTCTAAAGGATGGTCCACACCTCTCCAATGCTCGCGAACATTTGAGAGGTGTGGACCAACCTTAAAGCCTTGGTTCACCGCCAGTTTCAGCATTTTCTTCTTAACATCCAGTGAGAATACGGGAGATGCTGTGTATCACAATGATGTAACATGGCTCAGTCGCGGGACAGCACTTCAGCGCTTCTCCGCACTTAAAAAAAGAAATTGGGGAATTCGTGGAAGATAAGGAACAACCCATTCCAGAACTGTCTGATACTGCTTGGCTGGCAGATTTGTCATTTTTTTAGTTGATATGACAAAATATGTAAACGTACTTTACAATAATCTTTAAGGGCAAAATACAGTGGTAAGCCAATTATATTCACATATCAAGTTATTTGTGAACAAGCTGCAACTTTTTCAAAGGTAACTGTCTCAAATGCAGCCTAATACCACACATTTCCCCTCACTACAGGAAATCATGACAAGTTTTACAGAAAGAAGCTTCAATGAGCAAATGCAGAGGTCTTTTGCATATATGTCATCCCTGGTTGATGAATTTCAAAGATGCTTTCAGGACTTTGCAACTATTGAAAAGTAAATCATGTTTTTGTCTGCACCTTTCTCTGTTGACCCTGATAATGCTCCAGGCAATTCTGCAGCTGGAACTCATTGAGTTGCAAAGCAGCGGACAACAACAACTTTCTCTCATTGTCTTGTACCGTCAGCTGGATAAAGAGATATACCAAGAGATTCGAAAATTCGCTAAGAAAATGATCAGCTTGTTTGGCTCGACATACTTGTGAGAGCAGACATTTTCAGTTATAAATTTTAACAAGAACCGAGTAAGGACAAGACTAAGTGACGCATCAAAACGAATGGCATCAAACCTGACCTCAGCTACTTACTGCATTCAAGATCTCAGTTTCACCCATGACATTAAAATTTTGCAATGAAAATGCCTCAACCTGTCGTTTTTGTTTTTTTTATTTTAATCTGGCCCCCGAAAATCCTGCATACAAAAAGTTTGGACGCCCCTGCTTTAAATAACTCGGACGAAGCCTCCGCTGTTTGACCGCATGACTTCGTGCCCAGGTATAAGCATTAGATCTAAAGAACAATACACCATTGCACAACTAGTCCTGAATGCATAGCGTCTTTGTAGAGCAGTGCTTCTCAAACTTTTTATTAAAGTGGAACGGCAGGAATTTATTCAATGCTCCAGGGACCGGTGCATTATTTTACCTGTACTGAAGTGGTAGCGAAATATAATTTATTTTATTTTATGTGCTTATTGCCGAAAAATTGACATATTCTATAGGGTTAGTATTAATGGTTGCAAATGGAGGATTATAAATATATTTTTCTGTCCTTTCTTCATAACTTCCTCGGAACGACGGCGGATGACCCACGGACCGGCACCGGCCCGCGGACCACCACTTTGAGTGGCACTGTTGTAAAGGAAGATGATAGATGTCACAATTAAAGACCTTATACTGTCAAATACTGGATGCCGTGATGTTTCATGTCAAAATTCCTCGATCTCAAATATAATTATTTGATTTATTATTTTTTAAAATCGTTTTCCCCTGTCTAAATGAACTTCTAAAGACACATTTAATTAATTAGTCAAGTAAACATGGCGAGGGGTGGTGGAAGCCACAGGGTTGGGGCAGGGCACCTTTACTTTGGCTAATGCCCTGTAGCTGTGATAGACTTCCTGATGGCTCATGACAGCTGTGATAGACTTCCTGATGGCTCATGACAGCTGTGATAGACTTCCTGATGGCTCATGACAGCTGTGATAGACTTCCTGATGGCTCATGACAGCTGTGATAGACTTTTCTCTAATGCCCTATAAAATGTATCGCATGCACCTCACCTTGTACAGAAACTAATGCACCAACCTTGTACAGAAACTAATGCACCAACCTTGTACAGAAACTAATGCACACCACCCTTGTACAGAAACTAATGCACCAACCTTGTACAGAAACTAATGCACCAACCTTGTACAGAAACTAATGCACCAACCTTGTACAGAAACTAATGCACACCACCCTTGTACAGAATCTAATGCACCAACCTTGTACAGAAACTAATGCACACCACCCTTGTACAGAAACTAATGCACACCACCCTTGTACAGAAACTAATGCACCAACCTTGTACAGAAACTAATGCACCACCCTTGTACAGAAACTAATGCACCAACCTTGTACAGAAACTAATGCACCAACCTTGTACAGAAACTAATGCACCAACCTTGTACAGAAACTAATGCACACCACCCTTTTACAGAAACTAATGCACACCACCATTGTACAGAAACTAATGCACACCACCCTTGTACAGAAACTAATGCACCAACCTTGTACAGAAACTAATGCACACCACCATTGTACAGAAACTAAAGCACCCCACCCTTGTACAGAAACTAATGCACCAACCTTGTACAGAAACTAATGCACAAACCTTGAACAGAAACTAATGCACAAACCTTGTACAGAAACTAATGCACAAACCTTGTACAGAAACTAAAGCACCCCACCCTTGTACAGAAACTAAAGCACCCCACCCTTGTACAGAAACTAAAGCACCCCACCCTTGTGCAGAAACTAAAGCACCCCACCCTTGTACAGAAACTAAAGCACCCCACCTTGTACAGAAACTAATGCACCCCACCCTTGTACAGACAGATGCACCACCTTTGTACATAAATTAATGCACACCACCCTTGTACAGAAACTAATGCACCCCACCCTTGTACAGAAACTAATGCACCCCACCATTGTACAGAAACTATTGCACCACCTTTGTACAGAAATTAATGCACACCACCCTTGTACAGAAACTAATTCACCCCACCCTTGTTCAGAAACTAAGGCACCCCACCCTTGTATAGAAACTAAGGCACCCCAGCCTTGTACAGAAACTAATGCACCCCACCCTTGTACAGAAACTAATGCAACACCCTTGTACATAAACTAAAGCACTGCAACCTTGTACAGAAACTAATACACCACCCTTGTACAGAAACTAATGCACCACCTTTGTACAGAAACTAATACACCCCACCCTTGTACAGACAGATGCACCACCTTTGTACAGAAATTAATGCAACACCCTTGTACAGAAACTAAGGCCCCCCACCCTTGTACAGACAGATGCACCATCTTTGTACATAAATTAATGCAACACCCTTGTACATAAACTAAGGCACCCCACCCTTGTACAGACAGATGCACCACCTTTGTACAGAAACTAATGCGACACCCTTGTACATAAACTAAAGCACTCCAACCTTGTACAGAAACTAATGCACCACCCTTGTACAGAAACTAATGCACCACCTTTTTCCAGAAACTAAGGCACCCCACCCTTGTACAGACAGATGCACCACCTTTGTACAGAAATTAATGCAACACCCTTGTACATAAACTAAGGCACCCCACCCTTGTACAAACAGATGCACCACCCTTGTACAGAAACTAATGCAACACCCTTGTACATAAACTAAGGCACCCCACCCTTGTACAGACAGATGCACCACCTTTGTACAGAAATTAATGCAACACCCTTGTACAGAAACTAAGGCACCCCACCCTTGTACAGACAGATGCACCACCTTTGTACAGAAACTAATGCAACACCCTTGTACAGAAACTAAGGCACCCCACCCTTGTACAGACAGATGCACCACCTTTGTACATAAACTAATGCAACACCCTTGTACAGAAACTAAGGCACCCCACCCTTGTACAGACAGATGTACCACCTTTGTACAGAAACTAATGCAACACCCTTGTACAGAAACTAAGGCACCCCACCCTTGTACAGACAGATGCACCACCTTTGTACAGAAACTAATGCAACACCCTTGTACAGAAACTAATGCACCCCACCCTTGTACAGTCAGATGCACCACCTTTGTACAGAAATTAATGCAACACCCTTGTACATAAACTAAGGCACCCCACCCTTGTACAAACAGATGCACCACCCTTGTACAGAAACTAATGCAACACCCTTGTACATAAACTAAGGCACCCCACCCTTGTACAGACAGATGCACCACCTTTGTACAGAAATTAATGCAACACCCTTTTACAGAAACTAAGGCACCCACCATTGTACAGACAGATGCACCAATTTTGTACAGAAATTAATGCAACACCCTTGTACAGAAACTAAGGCACCCCACCCTTGTACAGACAGATGCGCCACCTTTGTACAGAAACTAATGCAACACCCTTGTACAGAAACTAAGGCACCCCACCCTTGTACAGACAGATGCACCACGTTTGTACAGAAACTAATGCAACACCCTTGTACAGAAACTAAGGCACCCCACCCTTGTACAGACAGATGCACCACCTTTGTACAGAAACTAATGCAACACCCTTGTACAGAAACTAAGGCACCCCACCCTTGTATAGACAGATGCACCACCTTTGTACAGAAACTAATGCAACACCCTTGTACAGAAACTAAGGCACCCCACCCTTGTACAGACAGATGCACCACCTTTGTACAGAAACTAATGCAACACCCTTGTACAGAAACTAAGGCACCCCACCCTTGTACAGACAGATGCACCACCTTTGTACAGAAACTAATGCAACACCCTTGTACAGAAACTAAGGCACCCCACCCTTGTACAGACAGATGCACCACGTTTGTACAGAAACTTATGCAACACCCTTGTACAGAAACTAAGGCACCCCACCCTTGTACAGACAGATGCACCACCTTTGTACAGAAACTAATGCAACACCCTAGTACAGAAATTAATGCACCCCACCTTTTACGGAAATAAAAGCGCCTCCCACCTCCCACCTCTCGCCTTCGCCACAGCATGTCTGTATTATAGGGACAAAAATCTGTCGAATCTTGCCAAAGAAAAGTCTTATCAGAAATATCGACTAGAGCTATCAGCAGCATCTCGGCATCTTGCTTTCATTCCACCGCAAGCCCCGCCCGGCAGACATCTTCAGAAAATAAACATTGAAACTTAAAATGAGCCACACTAAAATGTCAAGGTCACATCATTGTTTACTTCTGATGCATTGATAACTTAAACCACTTCAACATTCAGGGGAGGGAAACGTCCGTTTGATATTTGCTACAGGTAAGAATCTTTGAAGGGAGACAATCGCTTCTAACACTGTTTTCTAGCAGACGTAAAGAATGGATAACAGGGTGTGACGTCAGACTTACCTAACGGAAATCTTCATATTGTCTACCGGAAAAAATTTCTGCTTGCTTGAACGTCTCAATGAAAAGATGAAGGTCATGGATAAATGAGACGTGGATACATACTCAGCAATCATGGATACATACTCAGCAATCATGGATACATACTCAGCAATCATGGATACATACTCAGCAATCACGGATAGATGCGAAGATAATGGAATGGGGAATACCTTGCCAACAAGTAGAAAGTAAACTATAGTATTTCCATGGATGACGTCATCAGTTACCAGCACTGGATGACATCATCAGTTAACAGCACTGGATGACATCATCAGTTAACAGCACTCGATGACGTCATCAGTTAACAGCACTGGATGACATCATCAGTTAACAGCACTCGATGACATCATCAGTTAACAGCACTCGATGACATCATCAGTTAACAGCACTCGATGACATCATCAGTTAACAGCACTCGATGACATCATCAGTTAACAGCACTCGATGACATCATCAGTTAACATCACTGGATGAAACCAGACTAGAGGCCACCCATAAAGTACGTTATGCTATTTTTGACAATTGTTACTCCCCTCCCCCTGTCACAAATCTCGGGACAAAGTACATCACACTTTCGGGGAAACAAAATTAAAATTAACACCTAATTAAAATATTTAATTTAATACTTAAAATACACTTCACTATTAAAATGTATTAAAATATAAAATTTCCACTCAAAAGTAGGAATGTACAGGATTCAAAATTTGCAACTATGCACAAATTCAACATTAATGCAAACCTCACTGAAGTGATCAAGAACCTGTACAACAGAGCCACCAGCGCAGTACTCTTCTACAGCAGGCTGGGAGATTGGTTCAAGTCCACTGTTGGTGTCAGACAAGGATGCTTACTTTCCCCCATCCTCTTCGGCTCTTATAATCAACTGACGCTTCGCCGATGACATAGACGGCCTAGCTGGCAGCGAGGACAAACTAAAAGAATTCCTTGCAAAACTAGAGAAAACAAAGGCGTATGGCATGAAAAAGAATGCAGAAATGACCAAGGTCATGGCAAATAGAATATTTACAAATGAACTTCGGATAAACGGCCAAAAACTCGAAGAGGTCTCCACCTTTAAATATCTAGGGGCCATAATATCCGACGAAGGCTCAAAGCCAGAAATTCTTGCTAGAATGGCCCAGACAACCGCAGCGCTGAGCAAACTAAAACACATCTGGAAAAGCAAGAAACTCTCTCTGAGATCAAAGATTCGACTAATGCGCTCTCTGATGATGTCGGTCCTCTTGTATGGTTGTGAGGCGTGGATGTTCACTGCAGAGAAGAATCAATGCGCTAGAGATGAGATGTTTCCGAAAGATACTGAACTTCTCCTACACAGAGCACATCACAAACGAAGCGGTCCGCAACAAAATAAGTGCTGTCATTTGCCCCTACGATGACCCTCTCACCCCAATCAAGAAGAAGGGAATACGATGGTATGAACACGTGGCAAGTTCTGGAGGTCTCCCAAAGACTATAATGCAAGGCACAGTCCAGGGAGGAAGAAAAAGAGGCAGAAAAAAGTAGAGATGGAAAGACGACATCAAAGAGTGGACAACCCTGTCATTCATTGACACCCAAAAGGCAGCACAGGACCGGGACAAATGGCGTGAGATAGTGTTCAGTTCACAATGGTGCCACAACGACCCACCGACGGGTTAAGGGATAGTCAAGTCAAGTCAAGACCTCACCCAGTGATTATATAAAAGAAAGGATACAAAACAATTTGACTAATAAATAGAAGTTTAAAAAAAAAGATTTAAAAAAACACGTTTTTATATGCGGAGTAAAAAGAAGAAAATAAATTTGAAAAATTAAAATAAGTACTATGATGTAATAGGACTAATTTAAAAAAACGTAAAAAAACAAGTTTTTCACTATAAATCCTTTATGTACGAGACGTAACTAAAAGAATGTTCATTACAATACGCAGCGCAAGACAATCCAGAAATACAAAATTGCAGTTGTGTCGTAAAACATGTTTAATATAATGCGCACCGATCAGGAATATGTTTATAAAAAGAGTTGTCAATAAAATATGCACCTTATTGCGCGACAGAAAGGTTGTTCAATATAATACGCACCGCGACGCTCTATCTCAAAAAATAGCATGATACATAGGAATAAATAAAATAATCTAAAAAATCAATAATTTAATTACGGTCAATGCGATCGATCTGAAATTTTGAAACATTGTTTTTATCATCGGTACGAAACCGCCTGAAAAATTTCAGCTCGCTAGCTTACGAGCAAGTGGGTTAAAAATCGATCAAAAGTTTTGGCGACAAGGGCGGGTGGTCGGGCGGGTGGTCGGGCGGGCGGCCGCAGACACCACGAGTTAATATAAAGGATTTAAAAACGTGGGGCGGGCGCTTCTCAGGCTTAACTAATTCAATTTACTCATTTTCCTACTCGTCATTTGTAAACCCTAATCATTTTAGCCAAACGCCTAAAAAGCGCCCGCCCACGTTTTTAGTCATATTACATCATAATACTTATTTTAAATTTTTAAATTTTATTTTCTTCTTTTTAGTCCGCTTATAATAACGTTGTTTTTAAAAATCTTTATTTAACTTCTATTTATTTTATTCTTTTTAGTCTAAGTGTATGCTATGGTGAGTTTTGAAGTATTGATTATGTTCAAATGTAATACGCATTGCCCAACAAACATTTACAGACTGGAAATGACTGATCTCACCTTGATGTTAAACATGGTTTTTGTGGTCGGGGTTGGTGTGAACTCGGCACGTGAATGTAATGTAAACAAGGGCAGGCGGATAATACATAAGCTGATATATAGATAAACTAAAAAGTTCAATAATTTAATAACGGTACATTCGATCGATCTGAAATTTTGATACAATGCATTGTCATCCAAGATCTATCTGTGGTAAAATTTTGAGATCTCTAGGACTATCAGAAGTGGTTTAACTTTACGTTGGCAGATTTGAAAAATTGAGGACAGACAAACCAACACACAGGAACGAAAGGGAGTTAATAAAAACGTGGTAAAAAAGACTAGATTGACAAATTATGTGACCAACGTTTGTGCTATATTGAATCTGTTTATTCTGGTCCTGTGAATTATGTTTAATACAAAAATATCCACTGGGCAACATCTTACCATGGTGAAGTGAAAAGTTCATCCATAGTTACGACTTGGATCAATCGTTCATCCATAGTTACGACTTGGATCAATCGTTCATCCATAGTTACGACTTGGATCAATCGTTCACCATCATCGTTTCCTGGTAGGATAATTACAGACAGATCAACTCGTCCTCATCTAGCCACTCAACAGCCTCTGTATGTGCATTTTCTCTTCTGGCAATAACTGCCATGGGTTCTCTTTGCCTTCTAGATGCGATTCACAAAGGACGGATGCGTTTTATCTGAGTTTATTCTTGAACAGTTTGGGTGGGCACATTCTCCTGAGCCCTAGCTCTGTGTTGTCCTGCATGTTTCTTCGACATTGTTTGTGAGGCAAAGTAATAGTGACATACTTTGCAAATTCGATAAAGTAAGCTGGTCTGCAAAGATGGACAATACAGATCATATGGTTGTACTTTGAAAACTCCTGTTAATCTCGGCATAACGTCATCAAATGTGAGAGTTTGTGCCATAAACAAGGAAGGAAACTTATGAGAAACTGCATCTGCTCTTTCTGAAGCTATAAGTCCATCAGTTGTTTGGTTGATTGGGATTAGACGAGGAAAGAATCTCGAAGGTAAAACGGTGAAATATGAGCTCCGTACTTTGTCGCAACATTTTATGGCCTAATATTTCACAATTTGAGTGAAATATGGGCTGGTGCGAACATGATTGTCAAAACATTCCTAATTCTTGGATATCAGTCCTGCTGCATCCAATTCAGATTTATGAACAACACATTCAGTAGATGCGCATTTCATGCTATTTTGACATAAAACTAATTCAAATAATTGACAAAATTTTTGAAAATTATTTTAAAAGCTATTAAATTCTACTAAAAAAAATTATTTTAAATAAGTAAAATGTAAAAAAATCTTTTTTTTAAAAAGGACACGCTTTTATTTACAAACATTTACAGACTGAAACGCGCTGATCTCCCCTGCCCTTGATGTAAACACGGGAATTTGGGCTGGAGTGAAACTAGTGAGCCGTGGAGGTCAACTCTAGCAGACGACTATACATTCTAATAATTAAATATTAAAAAAATCTTTTTTTTAAAAGGACACGCTTTTAACATAATCACTACTTTTAGTTATGTCTCATATATAAGGGATTTATAGTCAAAAACTTTGTTTTTACAGCTATTTTTTAAAACTTATAATAAAAACTCTTTAAAATTCACGTCTGAAGCCCACACATCTTTTTTACCACTATTTTTGTATACTAAACACCTCATAAGCGCCCGCCCAAAGTTTTATACCACGGTGCTGTTTACACGTGGTGAACTCATGGATGTTAACAAAGCAGACGGGTACCGATGCTTATATATAGACTATAGATAAACTAAAAATGTAATAATTTCAATACGGTACATTCGATCGATCTGAAATTTGATACAATGCATTGTCATCCAAGATCTATCTGTGGTAAAATTTTTAGATCTCTAGGACCATCAGAAGTGGTGTAATTTTACGTTTCAAGTTTTGAAGGAAGGATGGAAGGATGGATGGATGGATGGATACAACATACAAACATTGTGACTTAAATTAAAGCGTGTAAAAATTTGTGACATCATACATGGCCTGACCCCCCCCTCATCACAAACTGTCACACTTTCTTACACCCCCTCCCCATTTGAAGCGTGACGTACTTAATGGACGGCACCCTAGGTGACGCCGCAGGCTATTCCCATTAGTGACACTAGGAATTGAAGGCAATGGCTGACGCCAGTCTAGGTGACGCCACCGGCTATACTCATGCCATTCCTTTCGAATTACTTTACAGTTCACATTTCCTCTTTATTTATCTTCACATTACCTCTTTGTTTATCTTCACAATTCCGCGATGTTTATATTCGCCTATTTTTTAAATTTAAAAGCATGCGTTGTAAGACAGTTGTATAGCATTACGATATCATATGCTCTCCGAGTCGTGCGGTTTGGAAGGCTGGTAAACAAAAGAATGAGCAAAAACTCCCCAGGAACGAGAATCACGTGACTGACAAGGTTGAAGGTCAGGGTGATCCAGTGCGAAGGGAATTCCCAGAAATATCTTCCCATGAAAGCTTTTACTGAATGATGTGTTAGTGTTGGCCGAGGGAAGCAACTCGATTGTTTGTGTCACTCTTGTAACTCTATTAACGTTGTTCACACAGACGTTTGCTCTTTTTGCACCGTATTTCCTTTTCTTTTGCTAGATAACATTTCTCTCCCTTCCTTCTATTAGCACAGATTTCTTTCCCTTGATTTTGTTATTCTATATTTCTATTTCTTCATTCAATTAGCTAACATTTATTTTCTTTTATTCTGTCGGCACACATTTCTCTCCCTTTAATTAGCACATTTCTTTCCTCATATAAAATAGTCATACATCCTAGTCGTCGCTCTTGTATCGAGATAAGTGATAATCTGTCAGGTTTATCGAGATAAGTGATAATCTATCAGGTGTACCGAGATAAGTGATAATCTATCTCATTTATAATCATAAGTGTGTTATCATTTCATAAATACAAAGTTTTTCAAAGCTATAAATTACCAAGAGTTTTCTTTTCTATTTATGACTTCTCTCCCCTTCTGATGCAAGCACAATAACATGAATAAAGATTTCAATGTCATCATTGAAACGGGAATAGATTGTAACAACAAGTGGATACCCTCAGGTAACAATTAATTCATCATTGAACTAGTAACAGATTGTAACAACAGGTGGATTTCTCTCAGGTCACAATTAAGTCATTGAACTAGTAATAGATTGTAACAACAGGCGGGTAGAGATCGGTGAATAGAAAATTCCATCAACTAATTAAGCTGGGAGATTGGTTCAAGTCCACTGTTGGTGTCAGACAAGGATGACCACTGTTGGTGTCAGACAAGGATGACCACTGTTGGTGTCAGACAAGGATGACCACTGTAGGTGTCAGACAAGGATGACCACTGTTGGTGTCAGACAAGGATGACCACTGTTGGTGTCAGACAAGGATGACCACTGTAGGTGTCAGACAAGGATGACCACTGTTGGTGTCAGACAAGGATGACCACTGTTGGTGTCAGACAAGGATGCCTACTTTCCCCAATCTGCTTCAAACGCATCCTTGAAAGTATTATGACAAATGTGCTAGAAAACAAATTCGGAACAGTCAGCATCGGAGGGAGAATTATAACCAACTTACGCTTCGCCGATGACATAGACGGCCTAGCTGGCAGAGAGGACGAACTAAAAGAATTAACTGCAAAACTAGAGAAAACAACAAAGGCGTATGGAATGGAAATCAATGCAGAAAAGACCAAGGTAATGGCAAATAGAACAATCACAATTGAAATTCGGATAAACGAGCCAAAACTCGAAGAGGTCTCCATCTTTAAAAATCTAGGTGCCATAATATCCGACGAAGGCTCAAAGACAGAATTTCTTGCTAGAATGGCCCAGACAACCGCAGCGCTGAGCAAACTAAAACACACCTGGCAGAGCAAGAGACTCTCTCTGAGATCAAAGATTCGACTTCGATGTCGGTCTTCTTGTATGGATGCGAGGCTTGGACGCTCACTGCAGACCTCCAAAGAAGAATCAATGCGCTAGAAATGAGATGTTTCAGAAAGATACTGAACATATCCTACACATAACAGATCACAAACGAAGCGGTCCGCAACAAAATAAGTGCTGTCATTGGCCCCTACGAGGACCTTCTCACCTCAATCGAGAAAGAAAAAACTACGATGTTTTGGACACGTGGCAAGATCTGGAGGTCTCGCAAAGGCTATTATGCAAAGCACAGTCCAGGGAGGAAGAAAAAAGAGGCAGACAAAAGTACAGATGGGAAGACGCCAAGACGCAAAGAGTTGACCAGCCTCTCATTCATCGACGCCCAAAGGGCAGCACAGGACCGGGACTCATGGTGTGAGATCGTGTTCACGATGGTGCCCCAACGACCCAATGACGGGTTAAGGGATAGTCAAGTGAAGTCAAGTAAGGACCTCTAGTTAACGCCTTGCAGCCAATAACCAGATTCTTTAATGCACACTTCCTACTCTGCATAAAGTAAATTTCTTTATCAGAAAAAATCAGGGGGGGGGGTGGGGGGAGTGTGGGGGGACATTGTCTCTGATTCAATTGGAAATGTGAAGTTGTTACCACATTGATATGTGAAGTTGTTGACACATTGAAATGTGAAGTTGTTAACACATTGAAATGTGAAGTTGTTACCACATTGATATGAGAAGTTGTTACCACATTGAAATGTGAAGTTGTTACCACATTGATATGTGAAGTTGTTACCACATTGATATGTGAAGTTGTTACCACATTGATATGTGAAGTTGTTACCACATTGAAATGTGAAGTTGTTACCACATTGAAATGTGAAGTTGTTACCACATTGAAATGTGAAGTTGTTACCACATTGATATGTGAAGTTGTTACCACATTGAAATTTGAAGTTGTTTCCACATTGATATGTGAAGTTGTTACCACATTGATAGTGAAGTTGTTACCACATTGAAATGTGAAGTTGTTACCACATTGCCCATAACTGTATACAAAAATATTCATCAAAGCTAGAAGCTGTGACCCAAAAATTGCAATCAGTGCATTTATATTTACTGGCAGTACAAAAATACATTGAAGAATTGTTGACTACATTAGCTGTTGATTGACAGAATTGTGATGAGAGGTATAAGGAAATCTTTAGAGTTACAAAAGGTGTTTCAGATGACATTGGTGTCGACATTCAACCTCCACGACACGCTGGAAGACAAATGAACAGGGAAAATCCAAAAGTTGATTTGCCTGAGGATTATTTTAGAATAACTGTTTTTATACCCTACCTTGATTCTATTAATATCATCGCTGGAAACTCGTTTTTGTGTAGAACATAAACCAGCATTTTCCCTTTTAGTTTTGCATCCCATTTTGATGACAAAACTAGAAAGACTCGCATTTAAGGCTCAAGCCAGGGCTATTGCTGAATATTATGCCTTTGCCAATTTAATCGAGGAGAGTGAAACCTGGTATGATATATGGAAATGTAAAACTAGTAAAGGGGAAAAACAGATACAATGACTCTATGTGAGGTTTTAGATGAAACCAATTTTTCCCCCATAATTAAGATGGCTTTTTTGACAGCATTGGCTCTTCCAGTAACAACGAGTACAATCGAGAGATCGTTTAGTCTCTAAGACGAGTAAAAACGTGGCTACGCTCAGAAACTGGTGACGATCGTTTATCTGGTCTTGGTATTATGAGTATCCACAGAAAAAGAATATCTGAAAACTAGAAAACATTTTACAGAAATTGTTATCAATCGATTTATTATCGCTGTATCTAATCAGTGTAATTTATAATTTTATACTCTATTTTATTAGTATAGTAACTGTAATGTAACTGTTCGACACTGAAACCATTATTTTAAAAATTACGCTATTGTAATCAGTTATACTTGCAGATATAATTCTTTTTTTATGTTGGATATATGTACACTATCTTCAATGTAATAAACTTGCTGGAAATTTAGTTCAGTTTTATTGTAACAACTTTATGACATTTTTCTAAAATTAAGGGGAAGGGCAAGTGCCCCCTTGCCCGCACCCCCCCCCCTCCTTACACTTATGTCCGTACAATATTTAACTAATATGACTTTTTTAGGGGTTTATTTAACATAACGGTAACAGAAAATGTTATTTGGAAAGATAGTTTATAAATACAATAATCCTATGTTCCTAAAAGCGTTTCCATAATCTCATTGGCTAAAAGCACTCTCTAATCGATAATTGACAGTCGAATCACTTTCCTACATTACAGATCAACGATCCTTAACTCTCTTTCCAAACCACTTCCATACTCACCGACTAGCCTCCCTTGTCACTTCGAGTCTCCATCACTATGATTAGAGTCACCACTTTGGTGGCCTCATAAGGTTTAAGTTAAGTGACAAGTTGGGTGCTGGGGCTCATGACGCCCGGGGCAGTCCCTGTAACCTGACGTCATATATTTCTTATAACGCCCTTACCTGGGACCATCTCGACCGCTACTTCAGCGAGCAATTTTTTTGTTAAAGCATTGGCACTTGATGCGTATTTCTTAGGACTATATATTCACTGTAGTGTTGGTTGGGAACTAGATGTAATGTCCCTTGGGTTGTGTGGTGCATATATCATGGTGGAGGTGAGGGTAGCGGTGTGTGGTGCATATATCATGGTGGAGGTGAGGGTAGCGGTGTGTGGTGCATATATCATGGTGGATGTGAGGGTAGCGGTGTGTGGTGCATATATCATGGTGGAGGTGAGTGTAGTGGTGTGTGGTGCATATATCATGGTGGAGGTGAGTGTAGTGGTGTGTGGTGCATATATCATGGTGGAGGTGAGGGTAGCGGTGTGTGGTGCATATATCATGGTGGAGGTGAGTGTAGTGATGTGTGGTGCATATATCATGGTGGAGGTGAGTGTAGTGGTGTGTGGTGCATATATCATGGTGGAGGTGAGGGTAGCGGTGTGTGGTGCATATATCATGGTGGAGGTGAGTGTAGTGGTGTGTGGTGCATATATCATGGTGGAGGTGAGTGTAGTGGTGTGTGGTGCATATATCATGGTGGAGGTGAGGGTAGCGGTGTGTGGTGCATATATCATGGTGGAGGTGAGGGTAGCGGTGTGTGGTGCATATATCATGGTGGAGGTGAGGGTAGCGGTGTGTGGTGCATATATCATGGTGGAGGTGAGGGTAGCGGTGTGTGGTGCATATATCATGGTGGAGGTAAGTGTAGTGGTGTGTGGTGCATATATCATGGTGGAGATGAGGGTAGCGGTGTGTGGTGCATATATCATGGTGGAGGTGAGGGTAGTGGTGTGTGGTGCATATATCATGGTGGAGGTGAGGGTAGCGGTGTGTGGTGCATATATCATGGTGGAGGTGAGGGTAGCGGTGTGTGGTGCATATATCAAGGTGGAGGTGAGGGTAGCGGTGTGTGGTGCATATATCATGGTGGAGGTAAGTGTAGTGGTGTGTGGTGCATATATCATGGTGGAGGTGAGGGTAGTGGTGTGTGGTGCATATATCATGGTGGAGGTAAGTGTAGTGGTGTGTGGTGCATATATCATGGTGGAGGTGAGGGTAGTGGTGTGTGGTGCATATATCATGGTGGAGGTAAGTGTAGTGGTGTGTGGTGCATATATCATGGTGGAGGTGAGGGTAGTGGTGTGTGGTGCATATATCATGGTGGAGGTAAGTGTAGTGGTGTGTGGTGCATATATCATGGTGGAGGTGAGGGTAGTGGTGTGTGGTGCATATATCATGGTGGAGGTGAGGGTAGTGGTGTGTGGTGCATATATCAAGGTGGAGGTGAGGGTAGCGGTGTGTGGTGCATATATCATGGTGGAGGTAAGTGTAGTGGTGTGTGGTGCATATATCATGGTGGAGGTGAGGGTAGTGGTGTGTGGTGCATATATCAAGGTGGAGGTGAGTGTAGTGGTGTGTGGTGCATATATCATGGTGGAGGTGAGTGTAGTGGTGTGTGGTGCATATATCAAGGTGGAGGTGAGTGTAGTGGTGTGTGGTGCATATATCATGGTGGAGGTGAGTGTAGTGGTGTGTGGTGCATATATCAAGGTGGAGGTGAGTGTAGTGGTGTGTGGTGCATATATCATGGTGGAGGTGAGGGTAGTGGTGTGTGGTGCATATATCAAGGTGGAGGTGAGTGTAGTGGTGTGTGGTGCATATATCATGGTGGAGGTGAGTGTAGTGGTGTGTGGTGCATATATCATGGTGGAGGTGAGGGTAGTGGTGTGTGGTGCATATATCATGGTGGAGGTGAGGGTAGCGGTGTGTGGTGCATTTATCATGGTGGAGGTGAGGGTAGTGGTGTGTGGTGCATATATCATGGTGGAGGTGAGGGTAGTGGTGTGTGGTGCATATATCAAGGTGGAGGTGAGGGTAGCGGTGTGTGGTGCATATATCATGGTGGAGGTGAGGGTAGCGGTGTGTGGTGCATATATCAAGGTGGAGGCGAGGGTAGCGGTGTGTGGTGCATATATCAAGGTGGAGGTGAGGGTAGCGGTGTGTGGTGCATATATCATGGTGGAGGTAAGTGTAGTGGTGTGTGGTGCATATATCATGGTGGAGGTGAGGGTAGTGGTGTGTGGTGCATATATCTTGGTGGAGGTGAGGGTAGCGGTGTGTGGTGCATATATCATGGTGGAGGTGAGGGTAGTGGTGTGTGGTGCATATATCATGGTGGAGGTGAGGGTAGTGGTGTGTGGTGCATATATCATGGTGGAGGTGAGGGTAGCGGTGTGTGGTGCATATATCAAGGTGGAGGTGAGGGTAGTGGTGTGTGGTGCATATATCATGGTGGAGGTGAGGGTAGCGGTGTGTGGTGCATATATCAAGGTGGAGGTGAGGGTAGCGGTGTGTGGTGCATATATCAAGGTGGAGGTGAGGGTAGTGGTGTGTGGTGCATATATCATGGTGAAGGTGAGGGTAGCGGTGTGTGGTGCATATATCAAGGTGGAGGTGAGGGTAGTGGTGTGTGGTGCATATATCATGGTGGAGGTGAGGGTAGCGGTGTGTGGTGCATATATCATGGTGGATGTGAGTGTAGTGGTGTGTGGTGCATATATCATGGTGGAGGTGAGGGTAGTGGTGTGTGGTGCATATATCATGGTGGAGGTGAGTGTAGTGGTGTGTGGTGCATATATCATGGTGGAGGTGAGGGTAGCGGTGTGTGGTGCATATATCAAGGTGGAGGTGAGGGTAGTGGTGTGTGGTGCATATATCAAGGTGGATGTGAGTGTAGTGGTGTGTGGTGCATATATCATGGTGGAGGTGAGGGTAGCGGTGTGTGGTGCATATATCATGGTGGAGGTGAGGGTAGCGGTGTGTGGTGCATATATCATGGTGGAGGTGAGGGTAGCGGTGTGTGGTGCATATATCATGGTGGATGTGAGTGTAGTGGTGTGTGGTGCATATATCATGGTGGAGGTGAGGGTAGTGGTGTGTGGTGCATATATCATGGTGGAGGTGAGGGTAGCGGTGTGTGGTGCATATATCATGGTGGAGGTGAGTGTAGTGGTGTGTGGTGCATATATCATGGTGGAGGTGAGGGTAGCGGTGTGTGGTGCATATATCAAGATGGAGGTGAGGGTAGTGGTGTGTGGTGCATATATCATGGTGGAGGTGAGGGTAGCGGTGTGTGGTGCATATATCAAGGTGGAGGTGAGGGTAGCGGTGTGTGGTGCATATATCAAGGTGGAGGTGAGGGTAGTGGTGTGTGGTGCATATATCATGGTGGAGGTGAGGGTAGCGGTGTGTGGTGCATATATCAAGGTGGAGGTGAGGGTAGTGGTGTGTGGTGCATATATCATGGTGGAGGTGAGGGTAGCGGTGTGTGGTGCATATATCATGGTGGATGTGAGTGTAGTGGTGTGTGGTGCATATATCATGGTGGAGGTGAGGGTAGTGGTGTGTGGTGCATATATCATGGTGGAGGTGAGTGTAGTGGTGTGTGGTGCATATATCATGGTGGAGGTGAGGGTAGCGGTGTGTGGTGCATATATCAAGGTGGAGGTGAGGGTAGTGGTGTGTGGTGCATATATCAAGGTGGATGTGAGTGTAGTGGTGTGTGGTGCATATATCATGGTGGAGGTGAGGGTAGCGGTGTGTGGTGCATATATCATGGTGGAGGTGAGGGTAGCGGTGTGTGGTGCATATATCATGGTGGAGGTGAGGGTAGCGGTGTGTGGTGCATATATCATGGTGGATGTGAGTGTAGTGGTGTGTGGTGCATATATCATGGTGGAGGTGAGGGTAGTGGTGTGTGGTGCATATATCATGGTGGAGGTGAGGGTAGCGGTGTGTGGTGCATATATCATGGTGGAGGTGAGTGTAGTGGTGTGTGGTGCATATATCATGGTGGAGGTGAGTGTAGTGGTGTGTGGTGCATATATCATGGTGGAGGTGAGTGTAGTGGTGTGTGGTGCATATATCATGGTGGAGGTGAGTGTAGTGGTGTGTGGTGCATATATCATGGTGGAGGTAAGTGTAGTGGTGTGTGGTGCATATATCATGGTGGAGGTGAGTGTAGTGGTGTGTGGTGCATATATCATGTTGGAGGTGAGGGTAGCGGTGTGTGGTGCATATATCAAGGTGGAGGTGAGGGTAGCGGTGTGTGGTGCATATATCAAGGTGGAGGTGAGTGTAGTGGTGTGTGGTGCATATATCATGGTGGAGGTGAGTGTAGTGGTGTGTGGTGCATATATCATGGTGGAGGTGAGGGTAGTGGTGTGTGGTGCATATATCATGGTGGAGGTGAGGGTAGCGGTGTGTGGTGCATATATCAAGGTGGAGGTGAGGGTAGCGGTGTGTGGTGCATATATCAAGGTGGAGGTGAGGGTAGCGGTGTGTGGTGCATATATCAAGATGGAGGTGAGGGTAGCGGTGTGTGGTGCATATATCATGGTGGAGGTGAGGGTAGCGGTGTGTGGTGCATATATCATGGTGGAGGTAAGTGTAGTGGTGTGTGGTGCATATATCATGGTGGAGGTGAGGGTAGCGGTGTGTGGTGCATATATCAAGGTGGAGGTGAGGGTAGCGGTGTGTGGTGCATATATCATGGTGGAGGTGAGGGTAGCGGTGTGTGGTGCATATATCATGGTGGAGGTGAGGGTAGTGGTGTGTGGTGCATATATCATGGTGGAGGTGAGTGTATCGGTGTGTGGTGCATACCATGGGGACGTCCGATTTCATTCCGATACTGTAGAGAACTCAAAGCAACGCCGCATTTGAAGACACGCGTGATATTGATGGTCATGATAAAACAACAGTGTCGGATTGCCCAGGTAGGATCAGATGAAAGATTGTTCAGGTCAAGTCTATGGTGGGCGTAGTTCATGAACAAATGTGAAAATTTCGGTTATAAGCTGCAATCTAGGAATTGGTTTGTGGTCAAGCCGTAATTCTAGTATTACTGGTGTGTTTCTGCTGGAGAAATATTTCTTTCAAGAAATGGGAAATTGCACGTTCAATGATCAATGAGGAAACTTTAACACCGTTTATATAAAAAAAAGAAGGGATATTTTAGCTTTAAATCTTCATCTAGTTTATCGTCAAATGTAATACTTTAAGATCTTTAACAACGTTTACTTAATTAGAATTTCTTGTTCCATTAATCTCTGTATCCAATGACACCTGTGACTGGCACACTCAGGCGCCTCAACTGACACACTCAGGCGCCTCAACTGACACACTCAGGCGCCTCAACTGGCACACTCAGGCGCCTCAACTGGCACACTCAGGCGCCTCAACTGGCACACTCAGGCGCCTCAACTGGCACACTCAGGCGCCTCAACCATCAACTGACACCTGTGACTGGCACACTCAGGCGCCTCAACTGGCACACTCAGGCGCCCCAACTGACACACTCAGGCGCCTCAACTGGCACACTCAGGCGCCTCAACTGGCACACTCAGGCGCCTCAACTGACACACTCAGGCGCCTCAACCATCAACTGACACCTGTGACTGGCACACTCAGGCGCCTCAACTGACACACTCAGGCGCCTCAACTGACACACTCAGGCGCCTCAACCATCAACTGACACCTGTGACTGGTACACTCAGGCGCCTCAACTGACACACTCAGGCGCCTCAACCATCAACTGACACCTGTGACTGGCACACTCAGGCGCCTCAACTGACACACTCAGGCGCCTCAACTGACACACTCAGGCGCCTCAACCATCAACTGACACCTGTGATTGGCACACTCAGGCGCCTCAACTGACACACTCAGGCGCCTCAACTGACACACTCAGGCGCCTCAACTGGCACACTCAGGCGCCTCAACTGGCACACTCAGGCGCCTCAACTTGCACACTCAGGCGCCTCAACTGACACACTCAGGCGCCTCAACTGACACACTCAGGCGCCTCAACTGGCACACTCAGGCGCCTCAACTGGCACACTCAGGCGCCTCAACTGGCACACTCAGGCGCCTCAACTGGCACACTCAGGCGCCTCAACCATCAACTGACACCTGTGACTGGCACACTCAGGCGCCTCAACTGGCACACTCAGGCGCCTCAACTGGCACACTCAGGCGCCTCAACTGGCACACTCAGGCGCCTCAACTGACACACTCAGGCGCCTCAACCATCAACTGACACCTGTGACTGGCACACTCAGGCGCCTCAACTGACACACTCAGGCGCCTCAACTGACACACTCAGGCGCCTCAACCATCAACTGACACATGTGATTGGCACACTCAGGCGCCTCAACTGACACACTCAGGCGCCTCAACTGACACACTCATGCGCCTCAACTGACACACTCAGGCGCCTCAACTGACACACTCAGGCGCCTCATCCATCAACTGACACCTGTGACTGGCACACTCAGGCGACTCAACTGACACACTCAGGCGCCTCAACTGACACACTCAGGCGCCTCAACCATCAACTGACACCTGTGATTGGCACACTCAGGCGCCTCAACTGACACACTCAGGCGCCTCAACTGGCACACTCAGGCGCCTCAACTGGCACACTCAGGCGCCTCAACTGACACACTCAGGCGCCTCAACTGACACACTCAGGCGCCTCAACTGGCACACTCAGGCGCCTCAACTGGCACACTCAGGCGCCTCAACTGGCACACTCAGGCGCCTCAACTGGCACACTCAGGCGCCTTAACCATCAACTGACACCTGTGACTGGCACACTCAGGCGCCCCAACTGACACACTCAGGCGCCTCAACTGGCACACTCAGGCGCCTCAACTGGCACACTCAGGCGCCTCAACTGACACACTCAGGCGCCTCAACCATCAACTGACACCTGTGACTGGCACACTCAGGCGCCTCAACTGACACACTCAGGCGCCTCAACTGACACACTCAGGCGCCTCAACCATCAACTGACACCTGTGACTGGTACACTCAGGCGCCTCAACTGACACACTCAGGCGCCTCAACCATCAACTGACACCTGTGACTGGCACACTCAGGCGCCTCAACTGACACACTCAGGCGCCTCAACTGACACACTCAGGCGCCTCAACCATCAACTGACACCTGTGATTGGCACACTCAGGCGCCTCAACTGACACACTCAGGCGCCTCAACTGACACACTCATGCGCCTCAACTGACACACTCAGGCGCCTCAACTGACACACTCAGGCGCCTCATCCATCAACTGACACCTGTGACTGGCACACTCAGGCGACTCAACTGACACACTCAGGCGCCTCAACTGCCACACTCAGGCGCCTCAACTGGCACACTCAGGCGCCTCAACTGGCACACTCAGGCGCCTCAACCATCAACTGACACCTGTGACTGACACACTCAGGTGCCTCAACTGGCACACTCAGGCGCCTCAACTGGCACACTCAGGCGCCTCAACCATCAACTGACACCTGTGACTGACACACTCAGGTGCCTCAACTGCCACACTCAGGCGCCTCAACTGGCACACTCAGGCGCCTCAACTGGCACACTCAGGCGCCTCAACTGGCACACTCAGGCGCCTCAACCATCAACTGATAATCCTTGACATTTAGAGGCATGAACAAAGGGGAAACAACCAAAATTCAAAGGGTTGCAACTCTTGGCGCAAGAAGAAAGTCATATGCTTGACTCACAGCATATATCTACTTACCAACTAAACCTACAGCATATATTTATTTCCAAACTAAACCGACAGAACATATCATTAAACATAACTCCCGTTGTCTGTATGTATGAATGTAAGTAGGTGGCGCTGCGAAATTTGTAATGCTGTTAGGTGGCGCTGCGATCGATTTTGTTTTATAGTGCTGACCCAAAAAGAACACTTTTCGAACGTTCCGCATAAAATTGTTCAATATGATAATAAATGAATCAAATAAAAATAAATAAAATAAATGAAAGTTCTGTATTACGTTATTTTTTTAATCTGGTGTGTATTTATTTTGAAAACGCTAGTCTATTCTTAATGATTGACAGGTGTGCCATCATGTGCATTGATTCGGTGGTGTGAAAAGGGGCGTGGCCTCCAGCATTTAATTTTTACTCTCCCTAAGGCGACGAAAAAACTTTTTTGTCACTGCTGTTAGTCAGTTAGTTGCTTATTACACATCGGAATATATATCAGACACACAAACAAACCGACAGATAAACATGCACACTGACAACCAGTTAGGGCGATAACCGCATAGAAAAACTCACAACCACAATATAATCATGACTCATGACATAGCCAATAGGTTTGGGCACCTAGCCAAGGTGCACAGACAAGAATTCTCTGTCGCCATGTTTCCTGACTCAACGTGACATAAATGATTAGTCAGGTACAAGACTGCATATCATGGCTGGGCATCGCAAGGTGGATATTTGAGCTCGGAGTTCACAGGTCAGGGGGTCAGAGGTCGTTTGTCAGTGGTCAAGGTAAATTCATAGACCTAACAAGAAATGCAATCAATTGATTCTCGGTGGCAAACCATCCACAATCCGAACACCATAAACCATTTCCTTCTCATGGGTGCCCAGGTAAATCTAGAAATATGAGCAGAAGTGAGCCCGAAAAACTGTTGAATAAAAACTCTCTGTCTATTGTCTACTCGACTTTTAACACCATTTTTAAGAGCCGTAAATAGATTATCTATGATATCAACATGGCATCTGTACAGGCTCCGAGATATTCAGCACGCGGCACATACCTGGTTTAAACAGTGGGGGAGGGGGCGGCGGGGCTGGGGTGTTATGAGGTGTAACAGATTCGGGATAGAAACATCCACTTTAATGCAGGTTTGTCCGTTAAAAGCAAATTTTATCACGAGTTCAACCCGAATGTCTCTCCGTGTTTAACATACCAAGATAACCTGGTGCACAGGTTGATGTCAGCTCATTACGATAGGCGTCTACAGGTTCAAAGGTCATGATTGGTTCAAAGGTCATGATTGGTTCGCTTCAATTTCTGCAAGGATGTCGGGGATTCGGAATGATGCTAGGAATTAGGTCATAATGAATAACATGAGATTTGTTTAGAGTATATCCACACTAGTATAGATGGCGCTAGGGCAGGACGTACCATCTCTGTCACGTTCAGGACACTCACTAGCCCCTAAGTCCATGTTGCTTGTGAGAATAGGTCAACGTTTCTCATGGGACGTAGGATAGGTCTTCTAATGCGCTATGGACCAATTCCAGAGTCATTAAATGTTGTTATCGCATATTTACGCTAGCTGTGACATGAAATTTATGTTATCCGAGATCAACAAGAATGGGACATGGGCAGTATGATATAAAAAAAAACGTCCGTTAAACATTTGATAAATTTAATGAGTTTCTCACTTCGCGTAGTGCAGATGACACAGGCATGAACCAGCCCGCAGACCAACAGTTCAGTAAACAATTCTCTGAAGTCATTGTCTTGTTGGCGTTTGTAAACAACTCTACACTCATCTACCTCTGTTAAACAACTCATCATTATGTTATGTGCTTTATACCACACTGTCAATGTTCCCTTTAAGCTGCGTGCCTACGCGGCCGCGCAGACACATGAGAGACGCCGCGCAGCAGTTTAGAGTTACCGCGCAGCAAATTTTGTACACAAAATATGGATACTATGCAACTTTGCACACGAGCTTTTTTACTTTGCACACGGACCAACGAACCTTAGAGGGAACATTGCACACTGTTACCAGATGTCAGTCGGATTCTAACAATTCTTGAAAACAACAAACAACTTTGATGACATACATAGGCGCTGTGTTAGCCTTGTGGGACCCAACCATGGGAATCAAGCTCTCGGGTGAACAAAAGTTAGATTTTAATCATTATGAACGCCACTGACCCTAGAAAATAGTCATTTAAAGGGAAACAATGGTGTGTATCCCTGAACTACTCATGGTATACGGGATGACGCACCTTTGGGTAAGGATTGGTCTCATAAGTCACAAAAGGACACACCAAGCTGTCATCATACACAACTAGTATGATGGCAGTGGTCCTAGACACACCAAGCTGTCATCATACACAGCTAGTATGATGGCAGTGGTCCTAGACACACCAAGCTGTCATCATACACAGCTAGTATGATGGCAGTGGTCCTAGACACACCAAGCTGTCATCATACACAGCTAGTATGATGGCAGTGGCCCTAGACACACCAAGCTGTCATCATACACAGCTAGTATGATGAGAATGGTCCTAGACCATGGGTCGGGAAACCATGGCTCGCGAGCCAGATGTGGCTCTTTTGATGGCTGCATCTGGCTCTCAGACAAATAGTCGTTTATAAAAAAAACGTTTATTCATACTCATTTGATCTACATATTAATTACATATTAACAAAAACAGCATAACAATGTTATTTAAAAGAATTTAGTGACATAATAATTGTACCTTTGGTGTTGATATTACACAAAATGATCACATTTACTTGAATTTTTAGTTTTAAACATAATATATGGCTCTTATGTGATTACTTTTCAAAATTTTTAATATGTGGTGTGTATGGCTCTCTCAGACAAAAAGTTTCCCGACCCCTGTCCTAGACACACCAAGCTGTCACAAGACACAGCTAGTATGATGAGAATGTTCCTAGAGACACCAAGCTGTCGCAGCACACAGCTAGTATGATGAGAATGTTCTTAGACACACCAAGCTGTCACAGGACACAGCTAGTATGATGAGAATGTTCCTAGAGACACCAAGCTGTCGCAGCACACAGCTAGTATGATGAGAATGTTCTTAGACACACCAAGCTGTCACAGGACACAGCTAGTATGATGAGCATGGTCCTAGACACACCAAGCTGTCGCAGGACACAGCTAGTATGATGAGAATGGTCCAGGCAATCACGACAGACAAAAAATAAGACTCATGAGCTACTTTCAAGAATCAACCCTTCAATCATCGCAATTTCGAACCTCTACGACTCATACGTTTTAGATGACTTAATTCTTAGGAGATGACTTTTTATGAGATGACTTTTTATGACCATCTCTGACTTACTTCTACCACAGTGGTTCTTAACGTGTCCTCCTATACACCCATTTCTGCTCCAGATAACTTCTAAACACGCCCAGCGTGCTCGACATTCTTTTGTTCTGACGGTCTCCAGAGGTAACTTTCAATTTAAAACAATTGGGCTGTGACAAAAACGTGGATCTAAAGAAATAATAGTGAAACAAATAATATGACTCGTGAGATTACTCTGCTAGTCTGTGTTTCAATTCTTTCATCGCCCACCCCACTTCGCATTCAAATCATTTCCGGTGATCTGTTTCAGCAGACGATGATGCAATGGCTGACACGTGATCTCCGATTAATCCGTGGATACGGCAGACAGTGCTATAAATAGGTTCCAGGTCTGAACGGGAAAAATAGCCAGGGTCACAGTGACATCACCTGTCCATCTCTGGCTCAAGCCATGCTTGGTAAACACGCAGATTGGACAGATGTTGGATGAATCGTCAGACGACAACTGCTAGTCTGTCAATCAGAAGTCTGTCTCAGATTTAGCTGTTTTTCAAAGGTTTATACGGATTATGTTAAAAATTGATTTTATGGATTTTAGGAGTTGTTTTTTTTAAATAATGAATGCAATTACATGCCGATGATTACACAGACATGTCGGTGATTACACAGACATGCCTATGATTACACAGACACACCGATGATTACACAGACATGAAGATGATTACACAGACATGTCGGTGATTACACAGACATGCCTATGATTACACAGACATGACGATGATTATAGAGACATGTTGGTGATTACACAGACATGCCGATGATTGATGAGATAGACTTTTGTGGCTTAGACAGACTTCATTTGACACAAAATGGATATCAGGTCAGAGGCGTCACTAGGGTTGGTGTCACCCGGGGCGGTAGCTCATGGCGTCACGCGAGGTTGCCTATTTTTAACCCACCATCCCCCATCACCAAAACAGTATTCTCCCCGAGACAAAAGTTTCAAGGTTGAGGTATTTCTGGTAATCATTGACAAACTTTCTTGAGCCCTACAACATCGGTTAGGCCCATATAAAGACATCCTTGAGAAATTTAGCTTTCTTACAAACCTATCTGAGCTCAGCAATTTCGCCATCCGATGGGCAGCAGCCAAGATAATGGAAGAATATTCAAGTGATTTCGAAGACTGCTTACCTTCAGAATTAGTCCAATATTCAAAACTCTTTAAAAAGTTATTGTCCAGACCCAGGCTCAGGGTAAGGAAAAGGAAGTACCCAAATGCCAAACTCAAAACACGTGCACAGAGCTAAACATTTTGCTGCTTTTGAATGAGCTAAATTTCATACAGCTCTTTACAAATGTACACATCGCACTTCTCATCTATCTCTCAATGATGACATCAAACTGCAACTGAGAGCAATCTTTTTCAAAGTTGAAAAGAATATAAAATGAGTTAGAATTTGCATGAGACAACAAAGACTGAATATGCTCTCTCTAATGAGCATTGAAAAGGAACGTATAAGCTTTCTTAGCTTTACTGACTTGATTGATAACTTCACCATAAGAAAAATTCGCAAACGAAAGTTGTAGGTTCAAATAATAATACATATTCTTCACTAGTGTGTTGCATTGCAACTAGAGAAAACAATTCGTTATCCCATGAAAAATATAGTTAAAAAATTTGTTTTTAAAAATATGGAATAACCCGTAATATTATTTTTTATGTGGGAGCGTTCGTAACCACGAAACAGCGTAAGTCGGGATGGGACTGTCGTCTCTGTATATAAACATGCATATCACGCCTTTAATAAATATATATATATATAACAAAGTATTAACTCAAAGACATTGAATTCATAATTTTCGTCTAGAAAAAACATCAACAAAAAAATCCTTTTATTTTCTTTTTGATAAAAATCTTATCCCCCCCCACACCCGACTGTGGTGGGGGAGTCGTGAGGTGGGATTCGTCCATGGTGTCTGTGTGTCAAAGCTCAAATAGCTTTATATCTTTTAAAACATAAGACACTACTTCTTTCATGTCCAGCCTTTATTAAAGGACTCTCAGCTGCGACGTTTCTTTTCTTTTTTCCTAATTTGATTTTATGTTGTTTGTGTGTTGGGACTGTTTTATTATTGCAAGTTAACTGATCTTTTTTTAATAAAAAGTTTTCGCGTGTAAGGTATTTCTTTGTATTTCTTAATTTCTTTCTAGATGAAAAAAATGTGTCTTCATTTTGTTTTCTGACATCAAAATCGTACACAGTAAAATTTTAGGCTCGGGTGTCACCCCCCTGATGGGTGTCACCGGGGCGGCCCGCCCCCTCGCCCCCCCCCCAGTGACGCCACTGTTTCAGGTTGCAAAGAATAGTTAGTTTAGAAAGCAAAATCGGTATAAATACAGATAGTCTTTTTTGACAGCTAAGAAATCTCATAAATAAAAGAATGTTATTCATGCAATATCCTGAAATTAAACATGCTAGACATGAAATGTCCTGAATTTAAATATGCTAGACATGAAATGTCCTGAATTTAAATATGCTAGACATGAAATGTCCTGAATTTAAACATGCTAGACCTGAAATGTCATGAGTTTATTAAGCATGTAGGTAACGGTGGAATTTATGTTAGTTACTCCGTCATGTGTCACTAACGTTCCCTGCTGCGCGGTCGCGCAGATGTCTAACAGGCGCGCGCAGCAGTTTAGAATCACCACGCACCAAATTTTGTAAAATATTGCACCAAAAAATGAATGCTGTGCAACTTTGCTCACGGATCAGCGAGCCTTAGATGAAACATTGTTGGTGTTGTCTATACCAAACCAAGTTTTGGATGCTTTGGTAGGGTTCATTTTCTTGTACCAATACAAAACTGAAAGTTATACCTAAAAATCATTAATACAAAATAATAATAATTTAAAAAAAACAAGTTTAGTACTTCGCTCCTTTTACGGACAGAAAATTGTTCCATGAAACACGTTTTTATCAGTTATTTCCTGTCAATTGTTTTATTGTCTTGTGCTATTCAAACATCTCCTTATTTTATTCTGACATTTATGTTCAGTGGCCTAGGGTTCTGGGGTTTTGTTTACGTCACCATGGTTACATGTGTGGCCAACACTTGTCCTAAACCTCTGCCCCTTTCTGTTGCTAGGGCAAAGACGTTGTGCAATATTTGGGTACCACTTGCCATAAACCTGTTCTCGTGAATGTCACGCCAGACAGCGAATGACAAGACGTTGAGAGTCAATACGTCAACAGCCGCTATTGTCAATGCTGAAAGTCAATTAAGGTGTTATCAGCGCAGTGATGGCAGAGTTGGCAGAGGCGTCACTAGTGGGGGTGTATGGGGTTCGGACCGCACCGGGTGACACCATCACAAGGGGTGACACCAAAATGTAAAATTATGTATGTTCCCGTTATTTGGCGTTGGCAGACCCGGAGGTCTGTGGGGTAAGTCGTGAGGGGGTGACACCATGAGCTACCGCACTGGGTGACACCAACGGCAGTGACGCCTCTGAGAGTTAGCAAGCATGAGTCTAACAGTGGCCGACTATTTGTAGATGGTTTTATATTTCAAAGCGTTCATTGTCATACGCTGCAGTATTTTATCAGCCGCTGTTGGTGACACCTTCAGATCATAAGTCAGCGAACGGCTGTCAAACTGCAATGAAAGGTGTCAGTTGGTCTCACTATTGTTATCGTACTTTCATGATATGTAACTGATCCCAGGGTTCTCAGTCTCTAAGTTCTCTGACTTTCAAAATCACACTTAACATCTAGGATATTAATCTGTGACGTATGTCGCAACATCATCATATTTGTTTATTATAATAATAACACAACGATAATAATAGTATAACACAATTGTAACAGGATGATAACGCAATGATAAAGCAATGATAACACTATGATAACAATATGATATTACTAGGGGCAAGTACCCGGCTTCTCCCAGGTTTAACAACAACAGCAACAACAACAAAAACAAAAACAACAAAGCAACAACAGCAACAACAACAGCAACAGCAACAACAACAGCAACAACGACAAAACCAACAACAGAAACAGCAACAGCAACAAAACAACAAAAACAAAACAACAACAAAAACAACAAAATCAACAACAAAACAACTACAACAACAACAGCAACAACAACAAAGCAACAACAACAAAACAACAACTACAACAGCAACAACAACAAAGCAATAACAACATGAAGGACATTGTCGTCGCAGGGCAAGGGATGTGGACAACAACAACAACAGCAAAAACAACACAAAAGCAACAACAGCAACAACAACAACAACAGCAACAACAGCAGCAACAACAACAGCAACAGCAACAACAACAAAAACAACAACAGCAACAACAACAAAAACAACAACAAAACATCAACAAAACATCAACAACAAAACAACAACAAAACAACAACTACAACAACAACAGCAACAACAACAAAGCAACAACAACAAAACAACAACTACAACAGCAACAACAACAAAGCAATAACAACATGAAGGACATTGTCGTCGCAGGGCAAGGGATGTGGACAACAACAACAACAGCAAAAACAACACAAAAGCAACAACAGCAACAACAACAACAAAAGCAACAACAGCAACAACAACAACAACAGCAACAACAGCAGCAACAACAACAGCAACAGCAACAACAACAAAAACAACAACAGCAACAACAACAAAAACAACAACAAAACATCAACAAAACATCAACAACAAAACAACAACAAAACAACAACTACAACAACAACAGCAACAACAACAAAACAACAACTACAACAACAAAAGCAACAACAACAAAGCAACAACAACAACAAAATTATTTTATGGCATAATCGCCTTCTTGTTAATCTCGACACCAAAATGTTTATTAATTTGCGTCATTATTTTACGTCTTAATTTTCAATAATTTTTATTTTATATAGCTCATATAGGGAAAAACTACATTTTGGGCCCCCGGGCCCCAGTATCTTATATATATGGAACGAAACCCGTTTAATAACCCTTTCCGGTATAATTTTGTGTACGTGTACCAAATTTCACGTTATTTGGTTGTCTGGATCTTGAGTTATTAGGGAACAGACAGACAACAAATGCGGCTTATATATATAGAGATACATTAAATACAATGATAAAACAATGATTATCAAATGATAACCCAAGTATGGATTTGTATGTTGTGTTAGCGTTAAAGCGTTTTTTCATCGCGTCCCCTCCATGACAGGATCTCTTATGTGTTTATCTGCCCACGCACTGGATAGGATTTATAACGTTTTATCCCTTGGCGTGGCATTGTGAGAACCCCTGGAAAGTGTGAAACCTGACAATCGCGGGTACAGATAAATGAATGTTCGTATCTCTTTCACTGACAGTCTAATCCAGACTTGTGTTAGACAGACGTCAACGCAGTGGGGCTGGGGTGGGTATTCGGTCTCTCTATGTAGAATTTTGAGGCGGAGGTAGGATATAACACGTATTGTGTCTGTCTTGATAGTGAAAGTCTATTAGGATATATCACGCATTGTGTCTGTCTTGATAGTGAAAGTCTATTGGGATATAGCACGTATTGTGTCTGCCTTGATAGTGAAAGTCTATTAGGATATAGCACATATTGTGTCTGCCTTGATAGTGAAAGTCTATTAGGATATAGCACGCATTGTGTCTGTCTTGATAGTGAAAGTCTATTGGGATATAGCACGTATTGTGTCTGCCTTGATAGTGAAAGTCTATTAGGATATAGCACATATTGTGTCTGCCTTGATAGTGAAAGTCTATTAGGATATAGCACGTATTGTGTCTGTCTTGATAGTGAAAGTCTATTAGGATATAGCACGTATTGTGTCTGTCTTGATAGTGAAAGTCTAAATTATGGGTGCAACATTGAATGAGACAACTTTGAAATGCTGAAACTATTGATTCTAACAGCTCACGTCTCTATAACAATCTGTGAATAGATTCACTTGCCACACTCATAAATTAATCGCTTCTTCCTTGGGTGATTTCAACTTGACCACTTCCTGTCAGGACGTAATGAGGGCATTATTCTATCTGAACAAAAGACGCTTTTACGATGAGAATTTGGCTCTGGAATCTGGGGGTCCGTTATTTTAATTTACACCTGTCTGAAAACAGGTAGGGCTGTACATAGCCAGACAGCTTTACATGTCTGCGCTGTACATACCAGACAGCTTTACATGGGTGTGCTGTACATACCAGACAGCTTTACATATGAGTGCTGTACATAGCCAGGCAGCTTTACATGGGTGTGCTGTACATACCAGACAGCTTTACATGTGCGTGCTGTACATAGCCAGACAACTTTACATGTGTGTGTTGTATATAGATGGACAGCTTTACATGTGTGTGCATTTTTTAAACAAATCACGTGATAACGATTAGACTCTATTTTACACCAACATCAAAGATGCAATCGTTAATTAAGAAAAACGCCAAGGCAGTTGCTATAAAACTCGCCGTAAGATGTTACAAAACTTGCAACTATTAGCCACAACCTGGACTGTAAATATAACAAGTTTTTGTTCAGTGTTTCCATATTTGGAGGCAAGAGGGAATTGTTTGAACTACGAACTCGTCTGCGTTATGGGAATGTTTGACACATTGGGTGTTCATGTTAAGGGAATTACCGCATAATTTTGTGAGATTAAAGGTTAGAATGGATCAATGGATGTTGTGTACATGGATGTTTTCTGTAGATATGTCCATGAATTTTAGTAATTCTATATCCGAGGATTTATGCAATGAAATGTCCATGAATCTATGCAGTAATATATTCATGGTATGTCAGAGGATCCATGTAATGGTATGTCATTGGATCTATGTTATCATCTGCATGTGGAAATTTGAAGTTCTTTGATAGTTTCTAATACCTGTAATGATTTTAATAGATTTATTTTTAGACAAATAATTTATGATGGCAAAAATACTGAGCCATTCAATCACACCATACACACACTCACATCCACATCTAGAACCACGCCCAAAACCACACCATACACACACTCACATCCACATCTAGAACCACGCCCACAACCACACCATACACACACTCACATCCACATCTATAACCACGCCCACAACCACACGTACACACACTCACATCCACATCTATAACCACGCCCACAACCACACCATACACACACTCACATACACATCTACAACCACGTGCACAACCACACCATACACACACTCCCATCCACATATATAACCACGTGCACAACCACACCATACACACACTCACATCCACATCTAGAACCACGCCCACAACCACACCCACACTTAGCGATCACATCCGCATCCGGAACCTTAACCCACATTTAATTTTGTAAGAGTAAATTATTTTGTAAGCTGGGAACTTTTTGAAACAAACTAATTGCAAAGTCAAATTTATTTTATGGGGTTTTCGTTTATTTAGTGTGGACATTTAGTGACTATGATATGATTATATTTAATTTAGTTTATGTTTACAAATTGCTGAATTAATTTTTCAGCCATTTCTCATTAGTCACAAACTCAAGAGGAACTAATTTCTGTCTCTCGGATTTCATTTCAAAAACATTCCATGGAACAATATTTGATTAAACAAATGTACTTGGTAGAAATATCTGAAATATCTGAAATATCTGAAATATCTGGAATATCTGAAATATCTGAAATATCTGAAATATCTGGAATATCTGAAATATCTTAAGTATCTGGAATATCTGAAATATCTTAAATATCTCATAGCGTGGCCTTACATACGCCATTAGTGAGTTATCCTTTAACAAAAGCTATTATTGGATAGCCTTCATTATAGTATCCATCAGTGTGCGCTATTATTGTGGTATCCATTAGCATATGCCGTGTATTAAGCTATTCATTAACATAAGCCATTGTGAAGTTAAAAGCATCATTATATCTCGCTGCACACATCCCAGTGAGAGAAGGGAATATGGGATGTGTAAGCTCCTGGATAGACCAGACATTTTGATGACGCTAATTCTAACTGTTGGAATGTTCGATGAATCTGATCTTAATTTACAGTATAAATAAACGGTCAGGTCACTTTGACCTAGAGTCGGGAATAAAGGATTGTGATGTCAGCGTGACCTCTTGGATTTGTAGGAGGAGGGAGGGGGTGGGTATTAATTTATCATTAGAGATTGTGGCGAGAGGCCAATTACAGCAGTCATAAAGGGGAGACCAATGGGTGCAATAATAATGGAAGGGGAGGTAATGGGTGCTTTTACAAACTAAATTGTCCATATTGTTTCAGAAACGTGGATGGCGGTTATTTGAAACTGTGTTAGGGAGGAGAGTTCGATTACATATAACTCCAACACATAGAGAACTTATGCCTAGGACACTAACTACCAGGGTACTAACATCTAGGGCACTAACACTGTCTAACACCTAGGGCACTAAAACCTAGGGCACTAACACCTAGGGCACTAACACCTAGCGCACTAACATCCAGGGCACTAACACCTAGGGCACTAACACCTAGGGCACTAACTCCTAGGGCACTAACACCTAGGGCACTAACTCCTAGGGCACTAAAACCTAGGGCACTAACACCCAGGGCACTTACACCTAGGGTACTAACATCTAGGGCACTAACATCTAGGGCACTAACACCTAGGGCACTAAAACCTATGGCACTAACACCTAGGGCACTAACATCCAGGGCACTAACACCTAGGGCACTAACACCTAGGGCACTAACTCCTAGGGCACTAAAACCTAGGGCACTAACACCCAGGGCACTTACACCTAGGGTACTAACATCTAGGGCACTAACACCCAGGGCACTAACATCCAGGGCACTAACACCCAGGGCACTAACACCCAGGGCACTAACACACATGACACTATCATCCAGGGCACTAACACCCAGGGCATTAACACCCAGGGCACTAACACCCAGGGTACTAACACCCAGGGCACTAACACCCAGGGCACTAACACCCAGGGCACTAACACCCAGGGCACTAACATTCAGGGCACTAACACCCAGGGCATTAACACCCAGGGCACTAACACCTAGGGCACTAACACCAAGGGCACTAACACCCAGGGCACTAACACCTAGGGCACTAACACCTAGGGCAATAACACACAGAGCACTAACACCCAGGGCACTAACACCCAGGGCACTAACACCCAGGGCACTAACACACAGGGCACTAACATCCAGGGCACTAACACCTAGGGCACTAACACCTAGGGCAATAATACACAGGGCATTAACACCCAGGGCACTAACACCCAGGGCACTAACACACATGGCACTATCATCCAGGGCACTAACATCCAGGGCACTAACACCCAGGGCATTAACACCCAGGGCACTAACACCCAGGGAACTAACACCCAGGGCACTAACACCCAGGGCACTAACACCCAGGACACTAACACACAGGGCACTAACATTCAGGGCACTAACACCCAGGGCACTAACACCTAGGGCACTAACACCTAGGGCACTAACACCCAGGCCACTAACAGCCAGGGCATTAATGCATGTGGCACTTATCCTTACAGCTCCTATTTCCCTAAGCCCCCCCCTTTCCACACCACATTTAATAGTGCACTAAGTAAACATTTTGTTCTGTTATACCAGCCGTTCTGTTAATCTCACCCCCAAACTTCAGCTTGCTGGTGTATTCAACTGAAATCTCTGTTATATCTCAGGCCATGTCAAGTCTGTCAATGTGAGACTGAACTGTCAAGTCTGTCAATGAGATTGAACAGTCAAGTCTATCATTAGACTACACTGTCAAGTCTTTCAATGAGACTAAACTGTCAAGTAATGTCAATGAGACTGAACTGTCAAGTTATGTCAACGAGGCTGAACTGTCAAGTTATGTCAATGAGACTGAACTGTCAAGTTATGTCAATGAGACTGAACTGTCAAGTTATGTCAATGAGACTGAACTGTCAAGTTATGTCAATGAGACTGAACTGTCAAGTTATGTCAATGAGACTGAACTGTCAAGTTATGTCAATGAGACTGAACTGTCAAGTTATGTCAATGAGACTGAACTATCAAGTTATGTCAATGAGACTGAACTTAGTCAAGAGAATAACTTATTAACTGACCCGACAGTTATCATATTGTAACGCCAGAATGACAGCACATATCTAGACATGACCTGAAGGAATGAACTACTGCCCCCAATCTATTTGTCGATCGTATCAATCAGCCGTTAAAGTATTTCCTGTTTGTTTCACTTCCGGCAGGTATCACGTACAGCAGATCTTTTGAGAAGCCTTATTTCCCTCCCCCCCCCCTTCCCTGCATGCAGATGCCTGATTTCAGACCCGCGCAGATCTCTGACTAACAAATGGGTAACTTGTAGTGTTTCAATGAACCATGAATGTCGCACTTTGTCTCATGTCGTCTCATACATTCCAACACACAGACCAGTCAAGCGGAAATCACCAGAATAGCACCGGACGGATCGGTTGGAATTTGAAAACACGTCGTCGTTGTAATACTAGTCAAGGTATTAGTGTGGGAGTGTGTGTGTGGGGCGGGGGGGTGGTCCTTGAAACGTTTTTTGTGGTGCAAGTTCTATGGGCCCAATTGAGAAACCCTGGGTTTAATGGCTAAAGCCTCAACAGTACTTAGTTCAATAACTGGGAACCAAGAGTCTTTTGTACTCTAACGCCTGCAGTAACAAGTTCGTCACATGTAACGGTCCAATCCTGCGGCAAATTAACTTTAGCTGGAGCAATATGACATGTTTACATGAAAGTGGTGAATGTCAGTCTATCATTTCTACATGACATGTCATGGCCCAGTTCTACGTGACATGTCATGACCCAGTTCTTCGTGACATGACATCACCAAAATATCTAAAGTAAGAATGTCAAATTGTAAGATTTACCTGTTATGTGAACGTCCAAACATGTTGAATCTATTTTTATCCCAGGAAATTATCTCCAATCTGAAAAACTCCGTCAATCCAAAGTTTTCTCGCTTAGTTCCACGTCATGAACGCAGCCATTAGAAGACCTGTCTCTGCACCTCATGATGGCGTCCACTAGAGGCTTGGACCAATCGTTTCTCTGCTCCACTAAAAGTCGTAACTCATGCACCCTAGCGACGTCATCAAAGATTTTGTCATGCTAGATAAGGGGCCTCAACTGCTGCTCAAAAACCTCAGTGATTTGTTTGTCTTCTCCCTTTTGTCTCCTTCTGTTTCCTTCAGTAAATCACTCGTTAGGGTATCATTTAATGGTCATAAAACATGGTGCCACTCGTTATCTCAATTCACGTGTGGGGCGGGGAGCTGGGGCGTGCTTCCAAGAAACAGCAGACGTCTTGCCGGTCACGTGACCGGGCGTGGCTGGACCTGGACAGGAAAGAAAAGACCAACAGTTAATATAATTGGTTCATCCAATTATTGGCAAGCAAAAAAAATATACGTCTGCACGTGAACAGTTGACCGAAAATTGGTCACGTTAAACCCTGAAAGTATTTTACCATGCTCCCATGGCGGTACGACGTTACCATCGTCAATAGTCGTTATTTTGAGGGAGGTTTCCGTAGTTTGTTATAAATAGTTTTCTTTTATCACATCCAACAAACAAAGCTTATAATTTATATAGAAATTAAATTTTAAACCCAGTGCTAACTTTAGCCCATAAGAGGCACGGTGGTCGAGTGGCACGCGAGCTCGGCTGGCGTACCGAGCTTCACGGTAGATTCTCCGTGAAGGATTTGACTTACTTTGTTTCCCGTGGCCAAGGGTGTCCCTGAGTCCACCCAGTTCCGAATGGGTACCTGACACTAGTTAGGTTGTCCCTGAGTCCGCCCAGCTCCAAATGGGTACCTGACACTAGTTAGGTTGTCCCTGAGTCCACCCAGCTCCAAATGGGTACCTGACACTAGTTAGGTTGTCCCTGAGTCCACCCAGCTCCAAATGGGTACCTGACACTAGTTAGGGTGTCCCTGAGTCCACCCAGCTCCGTATGGGTACCTGACACTAGTTAGGGTGTCCCTGGGTCCACCCAGCTCCCAATGGGTACTTGACACTAGTTAGGGTGTCCCTGAGTCCACCCAGCTCCGAATGGGTACCTGACACTAGTTAGGGTGTCCCTGAGTCCACCCAGCTCCGAATGGGTACCTGACACTAGTTAGGGTGTCTCTGAGTCCACCCAGCTCCGAATGGGTACCTGACACTAGTTAGAGTGTCCCTGAGTCCAGCTAGCTCCCAATGGGTACCTGACACTAGTTAGAGTGTCCCTGAGTCCACCCAGCTCCGAATGGGTACCTGACATTAGTTAGAGTGTCCCTGAGTCCAGCTAGCTCCCAATGGGTACCTGACACTAGTTAGAGTGTCCCTGAGTCCAGCTAGCTCCCAATGGGTACCTGACACTAGTTAGTGTCCCTGAGTCCACCCAGCTCCGAATGGGTACCTGACACTAGTTAGAGTGTCCCTGAGTCCAGCTAGCTCCCAATGGGTACCTGACACTAGTTAGAGTGTCCCTGAGTCCACCCAGCTCCGAATGGGTACCTGACACTAGTTAGAGTGTCCCTGAGTCCAGCTAGCTCCCAATGGGTACCTGACACTAGTTAGAGTGTCCCTGAGTCCACCCAGCTCCGAATGGGTACCTGACACTAGTTAGGGTGTCCCTGAGTCCACCCAGCTCCGAATGGGTACCTGACACTAGTTAGGATGTCCCTGAGTCCAGCTAGCTCCGAATGGGTACCTGACACTAGTTAGGGTGTCCCTGAGTCCAGCTAGCTCCCAATGGGTACCTGACATTAGTTAGGGTGTCCCTGAGTCCACCCAGCTCCGAATGGGTACCTGAAACTAGTTAGAGTGTCCCTGAGTCCACCCAGTTCCCAATGGGTACCTGACACTAGTTAGAGTGTCCCTGAGTCCACCCAGCTCCGAATGGGTACCTGACACTAGTTAGGGTGTCCCTGAGTCCAGCCAGCTCCCAATGGGTACCTGACATTAGTTAGGGTGTCCCTGAGTCCACCCAGCTCCGAATGGGTACCTGACACTAGTTAGGGTGTCCCTGAGTCCACCCAGCTCCCAATGGGTACCTGACACTAGTTAGGGTGTCCCTGAGTCCACCCAGCTCCCAATGGGTACCTGACACTAGTTAGGGTGTCCCTGAGTCCACCCAGCTCCCAATGGGTACCTGACACTAGTTAGGGTGTCCCTGAGTCCACCCAGCTCCCAATGGGTACCTGACACTAGTTAGGGTGTCCCTGAGTCCACCCAGCTCCGAATGGGTACCTGACACTAGTTAGGATGTCCCTGAGTCCACCCAGCTCCGAATGGGTACCTGACACTAGTTAGGATGTCCAGCTAGCTCCGAATGGGTACCTGACATTAGTTAGGATGTCCCTGAGTCCACCCAGCTCCCGAATGGGTACCTGACACTAGTTAGGGTGTCCCTGAGTCCACCCAGCTCCCAATGGGTACCTGACACTAGTTAGGATGTCCCTGAGTCCACCCAGCTCCCAATGGGTACCTGACACTAGTTAGGGTGTCCCTGAGTCCACCCAGCTCCCAATGGGTACCTGACACTAGTTAGGATGTCCCTGAGTCCACCCAGCTCCGAATGGGTACCTGACACTAGTTAGGATGTCCAGCTAGCTCCGAATGGGTACCTGACATTAGTTAGGATGTCCCTGAGTCCACCCAGCTCCCAATGGGTACCTGACATTAGTTAGGGTGTCACTGAGTCCACCCAGCTCCGAATGGGTACCTGACACTAGTTAGGATGTCCAGCTAGCTCCGAATGGGTACCTGACATTAGTTAGGATGTCCCTGAGTCCACCCAGCTCCCAATGGGTACCTGACATTAGTTAGGGTGTCACTGAGTCCACCCAGCTCCCAATGGGTACCTGACATTAGTTAGGGTGTCACTGAGTCCACCCAGCTCCCAATGGGTACCTGACATTAGTTAGGGTGTCACTGAGTCCACCCAGCTCCCAATGGGTACCTGACATTAGTTAGGGTGTCACTGAGTCCACCCAGCTCCGAATGGGTACCTGACATTAGTTAGGGTGTCACTGAGTCCACCCAGCTCCGAATGGGTACCTGACATTAGTTAGGGTGTCACTGAGTCCACCCAGCTCCCAATGGGTACCTGACATTAGTTAGGGTGTCCCTGAGTCCACCCAGCTCCCAATGGGTACCTGACATTAGTTAGGGTGTCACTGAGTCCACCCAGCTCCGAATGGGTACCTGACATTAGTTAGGATGTCCCTGAGTCCACCCAGCTCCCAATGGGTACCTGACATTAGTTAGGGTGTCACTGAGTCCACCCAGCTCCCAATGGGTACCTGACATTAGTTAGGGTGTCACTGAGTCCACCCAGCTCCGAATGGGTACCTGACACTAGTTAGGATGTCCCTGAGTCCACCCAGCTCCCAATGGGTACCTGACATTAGTTAGGATGTCCCTGAGTCCACCCAGCTCCGAATGGGTACCTGACATTAGTTAGGGTGTCCCTGAGTCCATCCAGCTCCGAATGGGTACCTGACACTAGTTAGGATGTCCCTGAGTCCACCCAGCTCCCAATGGGTACCTGACACTAGTTAGGGTGTCCCTGAGTCCATCCAGCTCCGAATGGGTACCTGACACTAGTTAGGATGTCCCTGAGTCCACCCAGCTCCCAATGGGTACCTGACATTAGTTAGGGTGTCACTGAGTCCACCCAGCTCCCAATGGGTACCTGACATTAGTTAGGGTGTCCCTGAGTCCACCCAGCTCCGAATGGGTACCTGACATTAGTTAGGGTGTCCCTGAGTCCATCCAGCTCCGAATGGGTACCTGACATTAGTTAGGGTGTCACTGAGTCCACCCAGCTCCCAATGGGTACCTGACATTAGTTAGGGTGTCCCTGAGTCCACCCAGCTCCGAATGGGTACCTGACATTAGTTAGGGTGTCCCTGAGTCCACCCAGCTCCCAATGGGTACCTGACATTAGTTAGGGTGTCACTGAGTCCACCCAGCTACCAATGGGTACCTGACATTAGTTAGGATGTCCCTGAGTCCACCCAGCTCCCAATGGGTACCTGACATTAGTTAGGGTGTCCCTGAGTCCACCCAGCTCCCAATGGGTACCTGACATTAGTTAGGGTGTCCCTGAGTCCACCCAGCTCCCAATGGGTACCTGACACTAGTTAGGGTGTCCCTGAGTCCACCCAGCTCCCAATGGGTACCTGACACTAGTTAGGGTGTCCCTGAGTCCACCCAGCTCCCAATGGATACCTGACATTAGTAAGGGTGTCCCTGAGTCCACCCAGCTCCCAATGGGTACTTGACATTAGTTAGGGTGTCACTGAGTCCACCCAGCTCCCAATGGGTACCTGACATTAGTTAGGGTGTCCCTGAGTCCACCCAGCTCCGAATGGGTACTTGACATTAGTTAGGGTGTCCCTGAGTCCACCCAGCTCCCAATGGGTACCTGACATTAGTTAGGGTGTCCCTGAGTCCACCCAGCTCCCAATGGGTACCTGACATTAGTTAGGGTGTCCCTGAGTCCACCCAGCTCCCAATGGGTACCTGACATTAGTTAGAGTGTCCCTGAGTCCACCCAGCTCCCAATGGGTACCTGACACTAGTTAGGTTGTCCCTGAGTCCACCCAGCTCCCAATGGGTACCTGACACTAGTTAGGGTGTCCCTGAGTCCACCCAGCTCCCAATGGGTACCTGACACTAGTTAGGGTGTCCCTGAGTCCACCCAGCTCCCAATGGGTACCTGACACTAGTTAGGGTGTCCCTGAGTCCATCCAGCTCCCAATGGGTACCTGACACTAGTTAGGGTGTCCCTGAGTCCACCCAGCTCCCAATGGGTACCTGACATTAGTTAGGGTGTCACTGAGTCCACCCAGCTCCCAATGGGTACCTGACAATAGTTAGGGTGTCCCTGAGTCCACCCAGCTCCGAATGGGTACCTGACATTAGTTAGGGTGTCCCTGAGTCCATCCAGCTCCGAATGGGTACCTGACATTAGTTAGGGTGTCACTGAGTCCACCCAGCTCCAAATGGGTACCTGACATTAGTTAGGGTGTCCCTGAGTCCACCCAGCTCCGAATGGGTACCTGACATTAGTTAGGGTGTCACTGAGTCCACCCAGCTCCCAATGGGTACCTGACATTAGTTAGGGTGTCCCTGAGTTCACCCAGCTCCCAATGGGTACCTGACATTAGTTAAGGTGTCACTGAGTCCACCCAGCTCCCAATGGGTACCTGACATTAGTTAGGGTGTCCCTGAGTCCACCCAGCTCCGAATGGGTACTTGACATTAGTTAGGGTGTCCCTGAGTCCACCCAGCTCCCAATGGGTACCTGACATTAGTTAGGGTGTCCCTGAGTCCACCCAGCTCCCAATGGGTACCTGACATTAGTTAGGGTGTCCCTGAGTCCACCCAGCTCCCAATGGGTACCTGACATTAGTTAGAGTGTCCCTGAGTCCACCCAGCTCCCAAATGGGTACCTGACATTAGCTAGTGTGTCCCTGAGTCCACCCAGCTCCCAATGGGTACCTGACATTAGTTAGGGTGTCCCTGAGTCCACCCAGCTCCCAATGGGTACCTGACACTAGTTAGGGTGTCCCTGAGTCCACCCAGCTCCCAATGGGTACCTGACACTAGTTAGGGTGTCCCTGAGTCCACCCAGCTCCCAATGGGTACCTGACACTAGTTAGGGTGTCCCTGAGTCCACCCAGCTCCCAATGGGTACCTGACACTAGTTAGGGTGTCCCTGAGTCCACCCAGCTCCCAATGGGTACCTGACACTAGTTAGGGTGTCCCTGAGTCCACCCAGCTCCCAATGGGTACCTGACACTAGTTAGGGTGTCCCTGAGTCCACCCAGCTCCCAATGGGTACCTGACATTAGTTAGGGATACAAAGGCGGCTGGGAATAACTCTGATAGCCGTGGACTGTGAACGCTGCGTCACTTCCCAACAGAATAATGAATAATTTTTTTAAGAAAAAAAAAGAAAATAGAGAAATCTAAATCCATTAGTGAGTAGGGGTTTTATTTATTTGCTAAGATTATAACAAAACTTTAGATGGATATTGTATTTTTTTATCGTGTTATGAAGATTTGAAGAGAATGACTAAGTTAGTCATGACTTTGACGGGTTGCAGTGCCACAAGATGGTGATGGTAGGGATGAGGTAGGTGTAAATATTGCTAGAAATGTAGACATGTCTGTTTATTAAACTGTCACGTTTTGAAATGACAGTTTAAATGTTTGGGGTCGAGGTTTGACCTTTATGCATTAGACAAGTATTCTGACCTACTTTTTTTAAAAACCTATTTATGTCGAAGGCTTTTCATAGTTGAAAGTTTCAAAACCTTCATAAATAGATTGAGTGGGTTAAACTTTCAAATATAGATTAGAGAGGTTTAACATTCAGAAATCAGATAAGACCTAGAATTGAGTTAATCAGACCTGAGATATTCTATAGAGTTAATAGATTAGTCATAGAACATAGATCAGTCCTAGAACAGAGATCAGATCTAGAATAGAGATCAGACAAGAATAGAAATCAGACCTAAAATATATATTAGATCTAGAACAGAGATCAGACCTAAAATAGAGATGAAACCATGATAGAGATTAGACCAGAATAGAGCCTAGACCAGAAATTAGACCTAGACAAGAAATTAGGTCTAATTCTATAACTGCCAGCCGCAGTCACCCAGTCATGTGTTTCCCGCCAACTCCAATGTCAAGGTCGACTCGTCCGTCCAATCAAACGATCTAATTGCAGCCGATTGATGTGAGTACACGCCCCCAGACAAAGAAACATGCATATACACACCACACACACACACACACGCACATACACACATACACACACAGAACTTCCCCTTTCAAACTGCACCAAAACATCAGTGCCAGGTTACTATCAGGTGAACTTGTGTACTCATTTATATCAAGGGAGTCAACCACAGGAGTCATATCAAGGGAGTCAACAACAGGTGTCATATCAAGGGAGTCAACCACAGGAGTCATATCAAGGGAGTCAACCACAGGTGTCATATCAAGGGAGTCAACAACAGGTGTCATATCAAGGGCGTCAACCACTGGCGTCATATCAAGGGAGTGAACCACATGAGTCATATCAAGGGAGTCAACCACAGGAGTCATATCAAAGGAGTCAACCACAGGAGTCATATCAAGGGAGTCAACCACATGAGTCATATCAAGAGAGTCAACAACATGTGTCATATCAAGGAAGTCAACCACAGGAGTCATATCAAGGGAATCAACCACAGGTGTCATATTAAGGGAGTCAACCACAGGAGTCATATCAAGGGAGTCAACAACAGGTGTCATATCAAGGGAGTCAACCACAGGAGTTATATCAAGGGAGTCAACCACAGGAGTCATATCAAGGGAGTCAACCACAGGAGTTATATCAAGGGAGTCAACCACAGGAGTCATATCAAGGGAGTCAACCACAGGAGTCATATCGAGGGAGTCAACAACAGGTGTCATATCAAGGGAGTCAACCACAGGAGTTATATCAAGGGAGTCAACCACATGAGTCATATCAAGGGAGTCAACCACAGGAGTTATATCAAGGGAGTCAACCACAGGAGTTATATCAAGGGATTCAACCACAGGAGTCATATCAAGAGAGTCAACCACAGAAGTCATATCAAGGGAGTCAACAACAGGAGTCATATCAAGGGCGTCAACCATTGGCGTCATATCAAGGGAGTCAACCACAGGAGTCATATCAAAGGAGTCAACCACAGGAGTCATATCAAGGGAGTCAACCACAGGAGTCATATCAAGGGAGTCAACAACAGGTGTCATATCAAGGGAGTCAACCACAGGTGTCATATCAAGGGAGTCAACCACAGGTGTCATATCAAGGGAGTCAACAACAGGTGTCATATCAAGGGCGTCAACCACTGGCGTCATATCAAGGGAGTCAACCACATGAGTCATATCAAGGGGGTCAACCACAGTAGTCATATCAAAGGAGTCAACCACAGGAGTCATATCAAGGGAGTCAACCACAGGAGTCATATCAAGGGAGTCAACAACAGGTGTCATATCAAGGGAGTCAACCACAGGAGTCATATCAAGGGAATCAACCACAGGTGTCATATTAAGGGAGTCAACCACAGGAGTCATATCAAGGGAGTCAACAACAGGTGTCATATCAAGGGAGTCAACCACAGGAGTTATATCAAGGGGAGTCAACCACAGGAGTCATATCAAGGGAGTCAACCACAGGAGTTATATCAAGGGAGTCAACCACAGGAGTCATATCAAGGGAGTCAACCACAGGAGTAATATCGAGGGAGTCAACAACAGGTGTCATATCAAGGGAGTCAACCACAGGAGTTATATCAAGGGAGTCAACCACAGGAGTCATATCAAGGGAGTCAACCACAGGAGTTATATCAAGGGAGTCAACCACAGGAGTTATATCAAGGGATTCAACCACAGGAGTCATATCGAGGGAGTCAACAACAGGTGTCTCATCCTGGAGTTAGATTGGTGGGGAATTATTGGGCCACAGCCCCCCTCCCCCTCCCCATTTCCCTTTAAACAAACAGGTATCTACACATCTGCCCATAGCTGTGTTGAGTAAACATTCAACCTTTGTAACACCTCACTGTCTGTCAATATAAATCACCCCGTCATTTAGCATAATAAGAATTGTTTGGTTCAGTTCATTAAAATAGAAGGGCCTTTTTTAAATACCTATAACTGTTTAAATGTCGCAGTTTTAACCACCTAGCAAAATAGGGAAGTATACCACATAATATGGTACAAATGTTGACTACAGGAAGTATGCCACATAGCATGATACAAATGTTGAATACAGGAAGTATGCCACATAGCATGGTACAAATGTTGACTACAGGAAGTATGCCACATAGCATAGTACAAATGTTGACTACAGGAAGTATGCCACATAGCATGGTACAAATGTTGACTACAGGAAGTATGCCACATAGCATGGTACAAATGTTGACTACAGGAAGTATGCCACATAGCATGGTACAAATGTTGACTACAGGAAGTATGCCACATAGCATGGTACATATTCCTTTATTGTAGGCCCTACACGTGGACACATATTCCTTTATTTTAGGCCCTACACGTGGACAGACATATCCTTTCATTGTGGACATACATATCCTTTTATTGTGGACAGACATATCCTTTCATTTTGGACAGACATATCCTTTTATTGTACATGTGGACAGACATATCCTTTTATTGTGGACAGACATATCCTTTTATTGTGGACAGACATATCCTTTCATTGTGGACAGACATACCCTTTTATTGTACATGTGGACAGACATATACTTTCATTGTGGACAGACATTTCCTTTCATTGTGGACAGACATATCCTTTCATTGTGGACAGACATATACTTTCATTGTGGACAGACATATCCTTTCATTGTGGACAGACATATCCTTTCATTGTGGACAGACATATCCTTTCATTGCGGACAGACATATCCTTTCATTGTGGACAGACATAGCCTTTCATTGTGGACAGACATATCCTTTTATTGTACATGTGGACAGACATATCCTTTTATTGTACATGTGGACAGACATAGCCTTTCATTGTGGACAGACATATCCTTTTATTGTACATGTGGACAGACATATCCTTTTATTGTACATGTGGACAGACATATCCTTTTATTGTACACGTCGATAGACATATCCTTTTATTGTGGACAGACATATCCTTTTATTGTGGACAGACATATCCTTTTATTGTACATGTGGACAGAAATATCCTTTTATTGTGGACAGACATATCCTTTTATTGTGGACAGACATATCCTTTTATTGTGGACAGACATATCCTTTTATTGTGGACAGACATATCCTTTTATTGTGGACAGACATATCCTTTTATTGTGGACAGACATATCCTTTTATTGTACATGTGGACAGACATATCCTTTTATTGTACATGTGGACAGACATATCCTTTCATTGTGGACAGACATATCCTTTTATTGTGGACAGACATATCCTTTTATTGTGGACAGACATATCCTTTTATTGTGGACAGACATATCCTTTTATTGTGGACAGACATATCCTTTTATTGTACATGTGGACAGACATATCCTTTTATTGTACATGTGGACAGACATAGCCTTTCATTGTGGACAGACATATCCTTTCATTGTGGACAGACATATCCTTTCATTGTGGACAGACATATCCTTTCATCGTGGACAGACATATCCTTTCATTGTGGACAGACATATCCTTTCATTGCGGACAGACATATCCTTTCATTGTGGACAGACATATCCTTTCATTGTGGACAGACATATCCTTTCATCGTGGACAGACATATCCTTTCATTGTGGACAGACATATCCTTTCATTGTGGACAGACATATCCTTTCATCGTGGACAGACATATCCTTTCATCGTGGACAGACATATCCTTTCATTGTGGACAGACATATCCTTTCATTGTGGACAGACATATCATTTCATTGTGGACAGACATATCCTTTCATTGTGGACAGACATATCCTTTCATTGTGGACAGACATATCCTTTCATTGAGGACAGACATATCCTTTCATTGTGGACAGACATATCCATTCATTGTGGACAGACATAGTCTTTCATTGTGGACAGACATATCCTTTCATTGTGGACAGACATATCCTTTCATTGTGGACAGACATATCCTTTCATTGTGGACAGGCATATCCTTTCATTGTGGACAGACATAGTCTTTCATTGTGGACAGACATATCCTTTCATTGTGGACAGACATATCCTTTCATTGTGGACAGACATATCCTTTCATTGTGGACAGACATATCCTTTCATTGTGGACAGACATATCCTTTCATTGTGGACAGACATATCTTTTCATTGTACACGTGGACAGACATATCTTTTCATTGTTCATGTGGACAGACATATCCTTTCATTGTGGACCGACACATCTTTTCATTGTACACGTGGACAGACATATCTTTCCATCGTACACGAGGACAGACATTTTTTGAACGGCAGACGATGTTGTATTTATTTCCAGCAATTGTTGACTTCCTGAACACTTTGGCCGTCTACCTCAAATGTTGACAGTCGCAATTTTAACATGTTAAATGCACCTTTAAATTTGACATTTTGATTGGTTGTCCTGGCACTGCAATGACCTCACCGGAGTAAGAACTTCAATGACCTTCACCGTGACATTTTCATGACCTACAAAATAGCGGATAAAGCACATGTGTTTTTTTTATCCTGAAAAAGGTCATCTTAACCTTAACAACACACACCATCTTACAACACACACCTTCTTACATAAAACACACACCATCTTACAACACACACCATCTTACATACAACACACACCATATTACATACAACACACAACATCTTACATACAACACACACCATCTTACAACACACACCATCTTACATACAGCACACACTATCTTACATACAACACACAGCATGTTACATACAACTCACAACATTTTACATACAACACACACCATATTACATACAACATACATCATCTTACAACACACAACATCTTACATACAACACACACCATCTTACATACAACACACACCATCTTACAACACACACCATGTTACAACACACACCATATTACATACAACATACATCATCTTACAACATACACCATCGTACAAAACATACCATCTGACAATATTCATTTAGTGACAGGTAAATTTAGTGACAGATACATTCGGTGACAGATGAATATTGTGACCCATACAGATTAGATCCCTATAGATAAAGAAGTTTCAACAATCTCAAAAAAGTGACAACGGTGATGGGAAAGCGCCGAACAACCGATGTGCCGCGTCAAAACTACTCCAAAGAGTATAAGGTGAAAACACTCCCATGTGTTTAAACACTCCCATGTGTTTAAACACAAGACAACATCAAGGGCTCAAGCTGAGACATGAGTCAAGTCAAATAACCCAACAAGTCTGTTTGTTTACATTTTCTGGGTCACGTGACGGTGACGTCATCTGGACACTGGGTCAACGTGTCGGAAGAACACAAATATAGATCTGACCTTTGACCCATTCAGTGCTATACTTTGTTGACACTTTAAATAGATGTCTTTTTAATTCGTGACTCCATTCAAGTGACATATCTACATTTATTACTGGGGCCGTCCATAAAGTACGTCACGCTCCAGAGGGGGTAGGGGGTGTAAGAAAATGTGACAGTTTGTGACAGGGGTGAGGTGGGTGCCCGGCCATGTGTGACGTCACGCTGTTTTATATTAAATTTTGATTATTTTGTTAATAAAAAACAACATTTTTGTTCGAAAGTGTAACGTACTTTAGGGGGGGGGGTCCGAGATGTGTGACAGTTTGTGACAGGGGGGAGGGGGGGAGTTAAAAATGGTAAAAAAATAGCGTGACGTACTTTATGGACGGCCCCACTCCTTAGTTTTTACATCTTTATATTGGATTAGTTGTTTTTCATAAATGAAATAGTTTTCATTTATTTCTTTTTATCTGTTACTCTAAAACTTTAATTGTTTTCTGGTTGGAAACTTTCACAGAAGAGAATGTAAACATCCTTATAATTTTTGCAACTTAGCCCTAAATGTTTCCCTAAAATACTACCGAAATTGTTGTAAATTAGCCAGTAGCTAACTTGCTAAACAACTGTTATATTAGCCAGTTGCTAGCACCCAAAACAACTGCTACATTAGCCAGTGGCTAACCACCGAAACAACTGCTACATTAGCCACATGGTTCCACCTCGCACGTGCCGAAGTTATTAACTTGTTTTACCCTTCACCATTAACAAGCATGTCAGTTGATCTGTTCCCGCTTCAAAGATCTGGCCCAAGATTACATTTAAATCCAAGTGCACATTCTATTGTCAGAGATTCAATAGCCCAGCTGGAAGATTGACTGTCGCACATTCAGGAATTTAACAGCACATTTCAGTCTTGGGCTTAACAAAAAGACCAGATTCTCGTGTTTCTCTCGTAAGCAGACAGTGTTTTGTGTGTTTGGATCAGAGGCACGTTCAGGGGATCTTGTGAATAGAGTTTCTTTGCCAAAACTTTGCTCTGGTTATTTTGACGAACGCTCGTCTTCTCAACAGCATGATCAGCCGTTGTGTTTGACCACCAGTGTAGACCCGATAGTTTCGTGTAATTGATCTCGACAAGTATTTTGCTGAGTATGTTAATTTTTTTCCCCAACCGTAGCATCTTCGGTAGCATCTCCCTTATTTCAGGATATCCAAAATTTTTATCATCTCCCACTCTTGCATCTCCAAATTGTAGCATCTTTTAAATTGTAGCATCTCCCCAACTTTAGAATCCCACAAATTGTTATCTTTCCGCCTTTACCGGAAGTCACCGAGTTATTGGGTGGAGAAACTGCTAAAGCCTTGACTTGAGTTTTTCACCCAAAAAAATATGACGCAGATTTGAAAATTGTTGAATTGGACTTAAAATCATTTTTGCAGATTTGAAAATTGTTGAATTGGACTTCAAATCATTTTTGCGTAGCCCTCTTTCAATATTATATAAAACGTTATACATTTGGGTTTATAAATACTATTTTTCTAAGCGAAAAAGGCACTTATTCGATTGTAACATATATCAAATTGTTTGTTTATTTCACAAAGTGTCCAGTGAAGCACCGGGCCTGTTGGCTAGATGCCAAAAGAGACTAATGTAAAGACAACATTCTGTTAATGTAAAGACAACATTCTGTTAATGTAAAGACAACATTCTGTTAATCTGACACAATAAAGCTATCGGGTGGCTAGCATCAATACTCGGCTACTCACTAGAAAAGTGACGACCACATGTACGTCACATCATTCAATAAGTCTGTACAACTGACCGACCTAACGTCACGTCATTCATTAAGGCTTTGTAACTGACCAGTCAATAGCCATCTCAACGTCTGTGATATTCTATCACGTTGTCTGATGACGTCATGTCTGGAGTCAACAAATGTTGTTTAACAACTAACCTATTAGCTGACGTCATCGGGTATCGCACCATTTCCAGTTTGTGCACATTTGTCACGTAATCTTGGAATTTTTACATGACCTTTCATCTTTGCATGCCAACATCAAAGGTCACCTCAAGTGTTCTGCCCCCCTTAGATGTCACATCGCATGAGGTCATTGGATTGTATAACATGGATTATAAGAAGGGCGACTGCCACCTGGCATGTAGGCCCCGATCGTGTTGGAAAGCTGTCACACAGTAGACAATTGTCACATATTAGTAGACGTCTTTAGATAGTTGTCACAATGTAGAGAGTTGTCACACAGTATACAGTTGTCACATAATAGTAGACGTCTTTAGATAGTTGTCACAATGTAGAGAGTTGTCACACAGTAGACAGTTGTCACATAGTATTAGTCGTCTTTAGATAGTTGTCACAATATAGAAAGTTGTCACACAGTAAATGCATGGAGGCCCTTACCCTACTGCCCACCCTCAAGATGCCTGGTGGCCCTTACCCTACTGCCCACCCTCAAGATGCCGGGGAGTTGTAACATTACTGCCCACCCTCAAGATGCCTGGTGGCCCTTACCCTACTACCCACCCTCAAGATGCCTGGGAGTTGTTACCTTACTGCCCACCCTCAAGATGCCTGGGAGTTGTTACCTTACTGCCCATCCTCAAGATGCCTGGGAGTTGTTACCTTACTGCCCATCCTCAAGATGCCTGGGAGTTGTTACCTTACTGCCCACCCTCAAGATGCCTGGTGGCCCTTACCCTACTGCCCACCCTCAAGATGCCTGGTGGCCCTTACCCTACTGCCCACCCTCAAGATGCCTGGGAGTTGTTACCTTACTGCCCATCCTCAAGATGCCTGGGAGTTGTTACCTAACTGCCCACCCTCAAGATGCCTGGGAGTTGTTACCTTACTGCCCACCCTCAAGATGCCTGGGAGTTGTTACCTTACTGCCCACCCTCAAGATGCCTGGGAGTTGTTACCTTACTGCCCATCCTCAAGATGCCTGGGAGTTGTTACCTTACTGCCCACCCTCAAGATGCCTGGGAGTTGTTACCTTACTGCCCATCCTCAAGATGCCTGGGAGTTGTTACCTTACTGCCCACCCTCAAGATGCCTGGGAGTTGTTACCTTACTGCCCACCCTCAAGATGCCTGGTGGCCCTTACCCTACTGCCCACCCTCAAGATGCCTGGGAGTTGTTACCTTACTGCCCACCCTCAAGATGCCTGGTGGCCCTTACCCTACTGCCCACCCTCAAGATGCCTGGGAGTTGTTACCTTACTGCCCACCCTCAAGATGCCTGGTGGCCCTTACCCTACTGCCCACCCTCAAGATGCCTGGGAGTTGTTACCTTACTGCCCACCCTCAAGATGCCTGGGGGCCCTTACCCTACTGCCCACCCTCAAGATGCCTGGGAGTTGTTACCTTACTGCCCACCCTCAAGATGCCTGGTGGCCCTTACCCTGCTGCCCACCCTCAAGATGCCAGCGAGCCGTTACCTTACTGCCCACCCTCAAGATGCCTGGGGGCCCTTACCCCACTGCCCACCCTCAAGATGCCTGGGGGCCCTTACCCTACTGCCCACCCTCAAGATGCCTGGGGGCCCTTACCCTACTATCCACCCTCCACGGCTGCTACAGCAGTAATTGGTTCATCCCGTGAAACAGTAAAATAATTTTCCTCATGTTGGGATGTCCCGGGATAAAATACTTTTTATTTATTTATTTTAAATTTTTTAAAATGTTTTTGGTTTAATATTTTCGTCATGAATATACAACTAAAATTTTTAAAACCCGTCAAGAAAAACAAAGTTTTTTACTATAAATATTTCATATACGAGACATAACTAATAGAATGTTCATTATAATACGTAGCGCGCGACAATCCAAAAATCAAAAATTTTATATATGTCTTATATATAAAGGATTTATAGTAAAACAAGTAATAATAAGAAAAACCCGTAAAAAACCAAGTTTTTGACTATAAATCCTTTATGTACGAGAAGTAACTAAAAGAATGTTCATTATAATACGCAGCGCCAGACCATCCAGAAATACAAAATTGAAGTTGTGTCGTAAAACATGTTTAATATAATACGCACCGATCAGGAATATGTTTATAAAAAGAGCTGTCAATAAAATACGCACCTTATTGCGCGACAGAAAGGTTGTTCAATATAATACGCACCGCGACGCTCTATCTCAAAAAATAGCATGATACATAGGAATAAAAAAAATAATCTAAAAAATCAATAATTTAATTACGGTACATGCGATCGATCTGAAATTTTGATACATTGTTTTTATCATCGGTACGAAACTGCCTGCAAAATTTCAGCTCGCTATCTTGCGAGCAAGTGGGTTAAAAATCGATCAAAAGTTTTGGCGACAAGCAAGCAAGCAAGCAAGGTCCGCCGCAGACACCACGAGTTAATATAAAGGATTTAAAAACTTGAATGAGTTTAAACGCAATTTCAAACAAAGAATTTCCGATTTTTTTTTCAAGGGGAATCATTCTAGATTTCATTGAAAGTCGATTAAAATCAGTAATTCTGAAACTAAACACAATATGACGTCATATCCCCTCACACTACATCACACCAAGAATGTGTCAATAAAATGCGCAACGCGCAACAATCTAAGAAAATTAATGGGGGTGAGACTGCAATCAGGCTTTTAAATAGGTAAATTTATAATATAAAAACAGGGTATTAGTAGGCCTGACAAGACGTAACACAACAGCGAACGTTTCGGCAAAGAGCCTTCCTCAACGGACAAATAGTACACAAATGAAACGAATTAAACGAAATAATAATTAAAAAAACACTTAGCTGCGGTGAAATCCGAGCAGTCCAGTAGGGATAAAGTAAGGAGAGAAAAGTAAGAGCTTATATAGGAAAGTATATGGTGGGTGTGGCCAATCAGTCAGCTTGTCAGTGCGAACACAACGTTGATCCCATGTGGTGTAAGAATCCCATACTCATGGATTAGTCTATTCTCCAGACTGACATTAGCGTTCACAAAGAGGGAAAACCCCATTAACTATCATTCAAGATTACATTAAAAGTCATTTGAAATGAATAATTATGAAAGTTAACAAAAGAACTGCTATCTACAAATTGCTGCTAAAATTACGGGAGTCGAAGGAAAGGAAAAGAAAAGAAAATGGTTCGATAAGGTCGAAAACTCCAAGCTGTGGGAGAGGTGTGGACAAAGAACAGTAGAACAACAAATCATGGAAAGAAAGTGGAGATGGATTGGACACACCCTCAGGAAAGATAACAGCAGGGCTAGGCAGGCCTTAGATTGGAACCCCCAGGGCAAATGACAACGAGGAAGACCCAAGCGTACATGGAGACGGAGCATGTTAGATTAGGCTGGAGGGACTGTGAAGAGCTGGGAAGAATTGAAGCGACTGGCAAGGGACCGTGTAGAGTGGCGAGCTTTGACAGAGGCCCTATGTTCCACAAGGAACTCAAAGGACAAATGATGATGATGATGATGAAGGAAAAGAGATTTTTCACAAATTCCTTCCCCAACATTGTTCTAAATATTATTAGCTATCGTTTGGCGTTTGTTTCAACACGATAGATGTTATGATTGGCGAAATTGAGTAAATACTGATATTTTTCCGTTTTTTTTTCTTTCTAGGAAATCCTAGTTAATTGACAAAATACTGATACCTTTGTGTTATTATTCATGAGGAGTTACAGACATTTCAAATATATAAACGGGAAATTGCGTTAAAAACTACAACAGTATACTACAGTCTGCCTCCTAATGGTCAAAATTTCAGCTCGATTGGATCACGGGAACATAACATGATCCCTGACGGACATAACATGACGGACTTTGGGGCATGTGATGTAGCGTTCACAAGATTTGTTGAGCCACCACTAACGAGCAAGGGATTGTGTGGCTAGCACAATGCCTCGGGGGCCTTGCCAGCACCGAGAATAGAACCCGTGACCGGTCACTTTCTCGGTTCGGCAGTCAAACGCGCTACCGCTAGACCACCGCGGCCCACTTACACTAGAAAAGGGTTATTTTAAAAAATGTTTTATATAATGCGCACCGTGCGACAGATTAGCATAAACATAAACAGATCGGGAATATATTTTTAAGAAGTATGGTCAATATAATACGCACCACACCGCGCGACAGAAAAGTATTAAAAAGGTTATAATACGCACTGCGAAACTCTAGAAAAAAAAATTTATATGCTACATAGAAATAAATAGAGATAATATTAAAATTCATTAATTTAATTACATTTCAGTCGATCGATCTGAAATTTCGGTAGATCATTTTTATCGTCAGCACGAGTCTGCCTGCAAAATTTCAGCTCGCTAAGTGGGTTAAAAATCGATCCAAAGATTTTTCCGCAAGCAAGCAAGAAGACACCACGAGTTAATATAAAGGATTTAAAAAGGATATTTTTAAACATTGAAATTTATAATCCATTTTAAGAGGTTGTCATTCTTTGCAAATCAATCATTCTATCAATCAACCATTCTATCAATCAACCATTCTATCAATCAATCATTCTATCAATCAATCATTCTATCAATCAATCATTCTATCAATCAATCATTCTATAAATCAATCATTCTATCAATCAATCATTCTATCAATCAACCATTCTATCAATCAACCATTCTATCAATCAACCATTCTATCAATCAACCATTCTATCAATCAATCATTCTATCAATCAATCATTCTATCAATCAACCATTCTATAAATCTACCATTCTATCAATCAATCATTCTATCAATCAATCATTCTATCAATCAATCATTCTATCAATCAATCATTCTATCAATCAATCATTCTATCAATCAACCATTCTATCAATTAATGTCGAAAGGGGGAGGCCTCTACGGGGCTCGGCGGATGAGTAGGGTCGCGGGGTACGGACCTGACCGCGACTCGCTGACCTGAAACCAACATCTCCCGACAGGCAATGCCAAAGTCCGATATGTTAGGTGTTAGGTGCTAGTCACATATGATTACAGTTGCTGTACGGATCTTAGACAAAGCATCTTAAATGCATAGTCGATGATGAAAACCAAAGTACCCGTTGAGGGTCGGGTAAATCCGAAGCGAACGTTCCGTCCCCTTCAACTATACTAGCAACGCCAATGAGCGGTGCCGGTTTAGGGCCAGGAGCGCCAGTACGGATTAGCAAAAGGAACCGCGAAGAACGCAGCGGACGCCAGCTCTGAGGAAACCTTCCAGTGGGGGTTGCACCCTAGGTAGGTCATTGATGATCCCCCGCATAGCGGCGGTCCTAACCATTGAGACCCATATGCTTTGCCGGGGTGGCGCCAAAGTGGTAGCGGGTCATAGTAGGAAATTTCCACCCCTCCTTGTGAGGCCAACTTAGTGGGAGGCATTTTCGACTTTCTGTCCTGGATGCCCAGGTGGCCGCTTCAGAAGCGACCGCTCGTTCCCAGCTGTCACGTCCTTTTCTGGGGGAGGGGGCCAGATAGCTGGGAGGGTCTTCCAGGAAGACCCATGAAGAGCACTAGGCTCGGGGCTTCTGATTTTCTTCCACATGTAGGATCAATTAATGATTATATCAATCAATCCTACTATAATTATTCCAGTATTGAATCCATCACATGTCTACAATATTACAATGTTTACAACGTTATTGTTTAAAATAAACAAATAAGAATGCTGATACATAGACTATGTATAGTCTTATTATGGTAAGTTTTGAAGGAGAATGGCCACTTTACATAATATTACAGAGGTAATTCGATACAAGAAGTCTTGGGGTAATCTAGTTACTAGAGGATGGGTTACCTGCCCATGGAATGTGACCTCCAATAGGACACCCATGTGGGTCGCTGGCTGATTCAATAGACTGGAGGAATACTTGTGTTTACTAGAGGAATACATGTGTTTACTAGAGGAAACTAGAGGAATACATGTGTTAACTAGAGGAATACTTGTGTTTACTAGAGGAATACGTGTGTTTACTAGAGGAATACATGTGTTAACTAGAGGAATACATGTGTTAACTAGAGGAATACATGTGTTAACTAGAGGAATACATGTGTTTACTAGAGGAATACATGTGTTTACTAGTGGAATACATGTGTTTACTAGTGGAATACATGTGTTTACTAGTGGAATACATGTGTTTACTAGTGGAATACATGTGTTTACTAGAGGAATACATGTGTTTACTAGTGGGGTACATCTTACTTTGCGTTGTGTCTTAAAGTTAGAAGAATGCCATTAAATGGTCCCCAATGAGTAAAAATTGAATGTTTGATGATTTCTCTTTAAAGAATTGATCTCACTTAAACTCTATTAACACTTTGTACGACTGTGGTCATGACGAGCAAACATGTGAGAACCTGCGTAATGGCGCTAACAAGCTTTGATACTCAGGTTGTCTAAACGCCATCGTCCGGATCTTAGCGTAAAGCGACTGTGTGGGACAGTTTGGGACAGTGTGGGACACCGGGGAACATTGTGGGACAGTTTGGGACTTTGTGGGACAGTTTGGAACATTGTGGGACAGTTTGGGACTTTGTGGGACAGTTTGGGACTTTGTGGGACAGCGTGGGAGTTACTGGAATTTGATCAGATAAATATATTCTATTTTAACATGGTCCCTTAAGAAAAACCAAAGGCATAATACAAGTCTTTAGCAAAATAGGTCACCCTAGAAGTAACTTTCACGTTATAGGTACTGTCACAATATAGGTCACTGTCACCATATTGGTCACTGTCACCATATAGGTAGGTCACTGTCACCATATAGGTCACTGTCACCATATAGGTCACTGTCACCATATAGGTCACCGTCACCCAGTGACGATCAGGTTTCAGTACGACATTTCACTCCCCCACTTCTCCCCCCGCTCTTTGCCCCAAAGACACAAAAACCTTTCAACGTCACGATCTGAAGTGAAAGAATCCTGGATGAATATCGACGCTGAAATGAATGTACACCTAGTACTTAAAAAGGCGTGTGAATGAATGCAAAAAGTGAATGTTTTATGGCAGTGTTTAACACCTGTGCCTCTGGTCTCGCAGTTGTAAAAACGTCACAATTCCGAGTGAAAGTGTTTTTGCTGTTGTTATTTCCTTCAGTTCGACAGTTCGCTTTCATGGCGATACTGCCAGGGATGTGTCCATTACTTTTAGAGGGTCTTAACCTGCAATTTGACAGGGGTCCCCTTACAGGCCGCCAGTAGCACTTAGAGGGCAGTACCCTGCACTGCGACAGGGGTCCCTTTACAGGCCAGTAGCACAGTACCCTGCACTGTGACAAGGGTCCCTTTACAAACCAGTAGCACAGTGCCCTGCACTGTGACAGGGATCCCTTTACAGGCCAGTAGCACAGTACCCTGCACTGTGATAGGGGTCCCTTTACAGGCCAGTAGCACAGTACCCTGCACTGTGACAGGGGTCCCTTTACAGGCCATGTCATAACTTACGCCACAAATTTAAGTCTTGTACACATAGAAATTCGGTTCATACCATTCTTACACTACAAACTTGCATTCATATAATTGTACACTGCGATTTTTATAACACATTTTTCTGAGAGCTCTGTGCAGGCCGAAAGACCCATTGGCATGGGATTCTGATGTTAGATGATTATGTGTGTGAAATACCATGAAGTCAATGATGCGTGATAATAGTAATGTTGTTTTGTGTTATACGCACGCACAAACGGTTACAAGACAGAGTCTGCCAGTCTCGTGTGTCTTCTGTCTGCCAGTCTCGTGTGTCCTCTGTCTGCCAGTCTCGTGTGTCTTCTGTGTGTCAGTCTCGTGTGTCTTCTGTCTGCCAGTCTCGTGTGTCTTCTGTGTGTCAGTCTCGTGTGTCTTCTGTCTGCTAGTCTCGTGTCTTCTGTCTGCCAGTCTCGTGTGACTTCTGTCTGCCAGTCTCGTGTGTCTTCTGTCTGCTAGTCTCGTGTCTTCTGTCTGCCAGTCTCGTGTGTCTTCAGTCTGCCAGTCTCGTGTGTCTCCCAACAGTCTGCCTGTTGAATATGTCAATCTGTCAGCCCTGTTGTATGTCATTCAGTTTCTTGGATCTGTCTTCATTTCTCACCTGATGACCGTTGACATTGACCTGTCCGATCTGCTCAATGTCCAGGTAAGACCTGTCTCAGTTGAAGAACATATTAAGTACATGATAAGATCCTTCAGGCCCTCGTCAATCCCAAGTTAAGATCATATCACTCGTTGTGTGTATGTCACCTCTTTGGTTCACACCAAGTTAAGATCATATCATTCCTTGTGTGTATGTCACCTCTTTGGTTCAGACCAAGTTAAGATCATATCATTCCTTGTGTGTATGTCACCTCTTTGGTTCAGACAAAGTTAAGATCATATCATTCCTTGTGTGTATGTCACCTCTTTGGTTCACACCAAGGTAAGATCATATCACTCCTTGTGTGCATGTCACCACTTTGGTTCAGACCAAGTTAAGATCATATCATTCCTTTTGTGTATGTCACCTCTTTGGTTCAGACAAAGTTAAGATCATATCACTCGTTGTGTGTATGTCACCTCTTTGGTTCAGACAAAGTTAAGATCATATCACTCGTTGTGTGTATGTCACCTCTTTGGTTCAGACAAAGTTAAGATCATATCACTCCTTGTGTGTATGTCACCTCTTTGGTTCAGATAAAGTTAAGATCATATCACTCGTTGTGTGTATGTCACCTCTTTGGTTCAAAGTTAAGATCATATCACTCCTTGTGTGTAGGTCACCTCTTTGGTCCATGTGTCTAAATTTTTTAAAAGAGCACACACACACAAAAACACTCCCACGCAACAGCAGAGTTGAAATAAGAGCTCAGCCCATTACAGCCAAACTTATCTCTTTACCTGCGGGAAGTGCATCTCTGATGGCGCTGTTGTGGGGGAAAAAAAGGGGGGGAGGGGGGAATCGCCAACGTTTTACAATATAAGTACCCCCCCCCGCCCACCCACCACACGCACACGCACACACACTTTCTTATTTATGAACATAGCCTTTAATCCCCAGTTTTGCACTAGCATCAGTTGTAACATAGATGTCAGAGTTTTGATAGAAGAAACAAAACAAAGGGCGGATAAATAGAAGTAAAAGAATTTTTTTTTAAAGACGTTTTTATAATCGGACTAAAAAGAAGAAAATAATTTTTAAAAATTCACAGAAGTGTGAAGGAATTTTTTTTTCTGGAATGATAAAAATTTCAAACTTATATGCTCAAGTACTATGATGTAATATGACTAAAAACGTGGGGCGGGCGCTTCTCAGGCGTAACTAATTCAATTCACTCATTTTCTTACTCGTCATTTGTAAACCCTAATCATTTTAGCCAAACGCCTAAAAAGCGCCCGCCCACGTTTTTAGTCATATTACACCATAGTACTTGAGCATATAAGTTTGAAATTTTTATCAATCCAGAAAAAAAAATTTCTTTCACAATTCTGTGAAATTTTTAAATTATTTTCTTCTTTTTAGTCCGCTTATAAAAACGTTTTTTTTTAAAATCCTTTTTTACTTCTATTTACTTTATTCCTTTTAGTCTTCTTGTTAGTCTAAGTGTATGCTATGGTGAGTTTTGAAGTGTTGATTATGTTCAAATATAATACGCATTGCCCGACAAACATTTACAGACTGGAAATGACTGATCTCCCCTTGATGTTAAACATGGTTGATGTGGTCGGGGTTGGTGTGAACTCGGCATGTAATGTAAACAAGAGCAGACGGATAATGCATATGCTTATCTATAGATAAACTAAAAAGTTCAATAATTTAATAACGGTACATTCGATCGATCTGAAATGTTGGCACAATGCATTGTCATTCAAGATCTATCTGTGGTAAAATTTTGAGATCTCTAGGACCATCAGAAGTGGTTTAATTTTACGTTGGCAGATTTGAAAAATTGTGGACAGACAAACAAACAGGAACGAAAGTGAGTTAATAAAAACAACGTGGTAATAAAGAAAGGGGAAGGTGTAAAATTCTGTTTGTTTGCTTTTTGTTAAAGAACCCGAACAAAAAATTAAGAATGAATTAAAGTTGATTTGAAGCTTGCACGTCTAGAAAATAAACAGTAGAAATATAGAGTAGGGTTGACAGTAGACATATAGAGTAGGGTTGACAGTAGACATATAGAGTAGGGTTGACAGTAGACATATAGAGTAGGGTTGACAGTAGACATATAGAGTAGGGTTGACAGTAGACATATAGAATAGGGTTGACAGTAGACATATAGAATAGGGTTGACAGTAGACATATAGAATAGGGTTGACAGTAGACATATAGAGTAGGGTTGACAGTAGACATATAGAATAGGGTTGACAGTAGACATATAGAATAGGGTTGACAGTAGACATATAGAGTAGGGTTGACAGTAGACATATAGAATAGGGTTGACAGTAGACATATAGAATAGGGTTGACAGTAGACATATAGAATAGGGTTGACAGTAGACATATAGAATAGGGTTGACAGTAGACATATAGAATAGGGTTGACTGTAGACATATAGAATAGGGTTGACGCGCAGAAAGTATGAAGTAGGAAGACATTGTACAGTTGAGATAGATTGTGAGTAGATGTTCAGTGACACGACCTGTGGGGTAGTTATTAACAACAGAATGCTGAAAATAATAGTAGATGGACCTTATCATATTGGTCTATTGATGTAGCCATTGATTTATTTAAGTTAGTAGTCAAATAGACTGTCACGTCAAATAGTCTGTCACATCAAATAGACTGTCACGTCAAATAGTATGTCACATCAAATAGACTGTCACGTATCTTTTGCTACAAAATTGCCACCTAAACAGTCTGGCAAAGCCATTCATCATGCAGCAGACAACAGTATCATTGGCCCTCGTTAGGCTTTGCACCATGTCAATGTCAGCAGTCTTGTTTGTTAATGTATGGTCATGTCAGTGTTTAGTCATGTTTGTTGGAGTATGGTCCTGTCAGTATCTAGTCATGTTTGTTGGTCAGTGTCATATCCCGTTGATTTGGGTAAAGGAGGGATAATAAAAATACTTTACAAACACAGCCACAACAACACAACCACAACAACACAACCACTGCCACAACAACCCAACCACAACAACCCAACCACAACCACAACAACCCAACCAGAACAACCCAACCACAACCACAACAACACAACCACAACCATAACAACCCAACCACAACAAACCAACCCAACCACAACAAACCAACCCAACCACAACAACCCAACCACAACCATAACAACCCAACCACAACAACCCAACCACAACCACAACAACACAACCACAACAACACAACCACAACAACCCAACCATAACAACCCAACCCAACCACAACAACCCAACCCAACCACAACAACCCAACCACAACCACAACAACCCAACCACAACAACCCAACCCAACCACAACAACCCAACCCAACCACAACAACCCAACCACAACCACAACAACCCAACCACAGCCACAACAAATCAACCACAACAACCCAACCCACAACAACCCAACCACAGCCACAACAACACAACCACAACAACACAACCACAACAAATCAACCATAACAACACAACCACGGCCACAACAAAACAACCACAACAACACAACCACAACAACCCAACCACTACAACCCAACCACAACCACAACAAATCAACCACAACAACCCAACCACAACAACCCAACCACAATAACACAACCATAAAAACCCACTCACAACAACCCAACCACAACAAATCAACCACAACAACCCAACCACAGCCACAACAAATCAACCACAAAAACCCAACCACAACAACACAACCACAACAACCCAACAACAACAACCACAGCCACAACAAATAAACCACAACAACCCAACCACAACAACCCAACCATAAAAACCCAACCACAACCACAACAACACAACCGCAACAACCCAACCACAACAACCCAACCCAACCACAACAACCCAACCACAACAACCCAACCCAACCAAAACAACCCAACCAAACCACAACAACCCAACCACAACCATAACAACCCAACCACAACAACCCAACCACAACCACAACAACACAACCACAACCACAACAACCCAACCACAACAACCCAACCACATCAACCCAACCCAACCACAACAACCCAACCACAACAACAACAACCCAACCACAATAACCCAACCCAACCACAACAACCCAACCCAACCACAACAACCCAACCACAACCACAACAACTCAACCACAGCCACAACAAATCAACCACAACAACCCAACCACAACAACCCAACCAAAACAACCCAATCACAACAACACAACCATAACAACCCAACCACAACAACCCAACCACAACAAATCAACCACAACAACCCAACCACAGCCACAACAAATCAACCACAACAACCCAACCCCAACAACCCAACAACAACAACCCAACCACAGCAACACAACCACAACAACCCAACCACAACAACCACAGCCACAACAAATAAACCACAACAACCCAACCACAGCCACAACAACACAACCACAGCCACAACAAATCAACCACAACAACCCAACCACAGCCACAACAACACAACCACAACAACCCAACCACAGCCACAACAACACAACCACAACAACACAACCACAGACACAACAAATCAACCATAATCTCCTCTATTGTCTCTTCGTTAAGCCTCAGTTCTCAAACAACAAAAATGAAGCACGCTTTGTTTTTGGTCTTCCCCTCCTCCCCCTTCCCCGCCTTCAGGCGAGACTAACAATTTCACTCTTATTTACTAACGTTTTTTTGGTTCATTGTTTGAAGAACTAAACCCAGTGACGTAACAAGACTTATAAAATTGATTCAACCAGTGAGTATGGAATTTTCTCCGCCATATTTCCAATATTATTCCAGTCACAAGTTTTCTTAAAATATCATATTTGGTAAAATATCTAATAATATCTATCTTACCCTTTCGCTGTAAAACTATTAGAAATCACAGTGAAATTGAAGTTATTTTCAGATCGCAAACTATAAATCCCTACTCCAGTTTTTCGCACCGTCCCCACTGCGCATCGTGATGCTATATTATTTCCTGCTTCACCACACAGCACGCACAATGAAAACGTATGCATCACTCACCTCAACATATATATCATGGAGCTCAGTATCAGAGACAATGCCCTTCGGTCCCTTCTGCGAGATTGTTTACATGTGAGACATAGTTGATCATCCCCAGCTTTTAAAAGTAATAAATTGTGATCTCACTGGCTTAAGTCTACGTCACCCGGTCTTATCGGTGAATTGAGAGACTTAGTGATAGCTAGTAATGCCACATTCACTCCGCGAGTTAAATATTCAATGCTGTCCTGCAAGCCCATGAGACGGTTATTGTAATAAAGGAATATGTCTAATACCAATATTAAATGATAACCTGAAAGTCATTATTCCTAAAATAGTTGTTTTTCTTTTTTAATTGATGCATTTCGAAATGCATCACAAAAAGAGTTTGATAATTATATTTTAACAAACAAACAAAATATCACACTTTTATATTGTCCGCGAATTCAAAACTAGTAAGTAAGTTGAAAATTTTTTTACTGATGAAAATTGAAAACAAAAATATGTTTCAGTTATGTACAGTGATTTTGACTGCATTAATCATCGTTGCCTTATTTCGGGCTTGCAACAATATAGATCTAAGATTCTCCATCCTTTAAATATACCATAGAATACATGTACTCACAAAGCGTGCTGAATTGCTTGGTCAAGATAAAACAAAAGTCAAGGGCCTTGCTTAAATAGCAAAAATCCTGCACAGAATTTTACAACTCTCCGCTTCCAGAGTTCCAAAATAACGTAACAGAAAGATTAGGAAAGTTGTCTGCCGCTCGCGGTATCTAAGTTCCACCACTCGGCCGAAGACTTGTCTCGCCTGTCGTTGGCTCTCTTCGCACTTGAATATTACCTCCCCGTCAAGCGAGTCTCTCTTCGGGTGCGACGTTCAGCACCCGTGATACCTTGATGCGCACAGCGGGGTCGTGTATCGGGTCTATGGACCCTTGATTATGACAGGTTGGTCTAGATTTGACATTGGAACTTCTCGGGTCTAAGGACCGCCACAGACCGACGAATAGCACTGAAAGGTTCCCGTGAAAGGATGTGGGCTTCTCTTTCACGATTATAATACGGAGTCATTGTTCCGTCTAATATGCAGCTGCGATGACACAATGGGGTGTTTAAAAGCGTTTAGATTTCTGATTATTTTACTTGCTTAGTGGCTATACTTATACAGATCGGCATTTTTAACTTACACGGTGATGTATAACATCTCTTTGTAGGGAGTTGAAGTTTGTTGGATGTTGGAACGTCAGAGATTTATTAGTTTCTTGTCGCCTGTCTCAAGACACAGGTAAATAAACCTTGTGTTCACTGAACCGTAACACCTTCTGTAAACATCAGGCATGCACTCACAAAAATAATAATAAACGCAAGGGCCGTTCAGTGTCTAGAATGTCTAATGGCAATATTTAATGTCTAATGTCATCTTGAATGTCTAATGTCATACTGAATGTCTAATGGCATCCGAGTTCCATACTGAATGGGTCATGTCATCCTAAATGTCTAATGACATCCTGAGTGTCTAATGTCATTCTGAATGTCAACCATTAGACAGAAAGTAAAATGTCAAAATGAAAGTCCGTGGCCATCCTGAATGACAGATGTCATCCTAATTCCATCCTGAATGACAGATGTCATCCTAATTCCATCCTGAATGACAGATGTAACACTGGTGAAACCATTTTCTGAAACGTCTCCACCTGTAATCGTCTATTAATAAATCTTTATATTTATTATTTTATTCACACATATGTTGTGTGTCTCTTCTATTCTTCTCTGCAGATTTATGGCACACAAAATGTGTATGATTACATATGAATATGAGCTATATTTACATTAACATACAGATATTTTAGTCTAATGGAATGAGTCATAACTACATTAATGTACACATAGAATCTAGTCACATAGAGTGACCAATAGCTGGGTGCTAGTATACTTATTATTGGCTTTAGCATCTTAAGGCGTACAATTTTAGTTTTAAATCCATCATCTGCCACGCACACGGATGGTTTAATTACTTTATCTGCATCAGTTAACAGACTTTAGATTCCACACATCACTTAACAGACTTTAGATTCCAATCATCACTTAACAGACTTTAGATTCCAATCATCACTTAACAGACATTTACCATCAAACAAAGATTTGCTTTTTTAAAAATATTGATAATTCAAATATAATAATTTGTTTTTATTTTTTTTTAAAGAAAAAGGGGGTTGCGGCGGAAACCTCAAATTACTATCATTGATCTCCGCTGCAGTCCCTTTTTCGGACATAGCGTTTAATCTTTATTTTTCTAAAGTTACATTTTAATTTGGCTGAAGGCCTTACAAATTTTGGTTTTTCAAATTTTTGGTGATATAAAGAAACATTGTTACAGACATGAAACAAATACAAAAAAACATTTAAAGGGTTAGTAAACTAGAACATTATGATGATGTGAGTGACAAGCCCCGTGGAGTGAAATATGAGTATGAATGGGACGATAAGTGAAATGGTGTGAAACAAAATGTGCAAACAATAAACAAAGAAAACATGGGTGATGGCTGTTCCTCCAGTAGACTTCTCCGTGCCTGCTTCCTTTGATTCTGCAGTTTCCTCTCTGAAAGGAAAGAGCGAATTTCTTAGCGTAGATACTGTCCGGAGTTGTTCATGCCTTAACATTTTATGCATATAAATATATTTATATTTACAAATATTTACAGCGGTTGATTAAACTTCAGCCAATTTATTTTATTGTTATTTAATTTAGTTTATATTTAGTTTTATATTTGATCTATTAAATTTTGGATTTTCGCTCTAAATAGTATCTCTATTAAATTGTCCGTATACATGTGTTTGTTAAATATTATGTTTCTCCTGCACTGCCAAATGTGCTGTCTATATTCTGCCATCAGTCGTAAGCTGATGACATGTTGGTTTGTGTTATGGGATCTATGGATTGTGTTTAAGGCTATCGCTTTATCTATGTCTACTGGGTAAATCGTTCCCGCTTTTATTAGTAGTTTTAGTGTATTTTTAGTTTGTTGTATTGCTTCGCACTCCATAAACAGATGTCTCTCTGTTTCTATTATTGAATATTTACAGAGAGGGCATCTTGGTCTCTGGAGTGTCTGTTGTTCGAGTCTTTCTGATGTTGGCGTCATATTATAAATCAAGCGAAAAATTATTTCTCTGGCCCTTGGTTCTATTTCTTTAATGTGTAAGTTTTTGAAGGTGTCTTTTATTTCGGTTGTATTGAAATGTCGCATCCACTTGATTCGCTCAAGGTGAGGGGTTTTCTTTCGTTCTCTCAAGTGGTTGTAAATTTCTTTGTTTGTTTTATTGACTAACGTCTCATTATTTTTTATCGCCCGTAAGCAAGCTTGGTTAAATTCAAATATAAGTCCTAAGATTGTGTTTAAAGGCTATCTCAACCGTTATGCGTGATCTAGAACATTTTAATGATCTTAACTAAACATTAGATTAGTGGTTGATGGTGGATAATAATATATACTAAAGAAATAAAGTTGATATTAATAGAGGATAATGGATAAAAGTGTATAAGACAGGATGAAATTGGATATAAGTAGAAGTAGAACAGAGTGGATAATTGTGAGCATGACTACTGCTACTGTACAATGACAGATATACGTCCATGTCTTAACATTTGAACATAATGTTGTGTATATTTAGGAGGATTATGAGTGCAATGTCTTTTGTCAAGTTGGAAATGTTTGTAAAGAGCTGTGAGCCTCGCTTTAGGCTATTGTATTGCACTATGTAAGTGTACAAAATAAATAAATGACAAAATAGTTCATAGATAGGTTGGTGGGAACAGGCGAGCCACTCACAGTCATGGTTTGTGGCGCCAAATGAGACTTGTTACTTCCCTTTTTGTGACGGGGAGCGAAACAGCTTTTAATCAGTTACAATTCCAAGAATTTCATTCTGTCTTTTCCTGGTCCCAAAATTCCACTCCGTCACCTCCAGGTCCTAGGATTCCATTCTGTCATTTCCTGGTCCCAAAATTCCACTCCGTCACCTCCAGGTCCTAGGATTCCATTCTGCAATGTCCTGGCTCTAGAATTCTCTCCTGTCTGCTTCTCTCTTGCTTCTTAAGACATTGATATTGTCCAATGCCCCTACATTGATATTTAAGACCCAGGAAATACATGGGGAGTAAAGAAAGTTTCCCGATAGAACTCTAGACCATCTTCGTCAAAGGGAGATTACAACAACATCAAACAGGCTCTTCGTGATAACTCATTTAACCCTTGACCTCCAGTCGACAGATCTCAGGTGGCGCTGTGGTTGTTAGCCATGATATTTGGGTGGCCGTGAACTCAACAATCTTTCTAAGAGGAAAAGTCCGGTAACTCTTGGGAAGACGATGACAGGTTAATTGGAATAAACGCCTTTTTCCTATGCTAGTCTGCTATTATCATGATACAAGGATTACTACTATTAACTATTAATTATGATACAAGGGTTCTCCTATGTCCGATTCTAGTTCTCAACTCTGCTGCCATGATAAAATAAAATGTACTGTTGCTGAGAATTTAGGACCGTCAAAAAAATAATGTGAGTGATTCGGTTTATAGCACCTTATAGGGCTAGCGATGTGACGCAATATTCACACTAATCTGTCCTTAGCTTCATGCTAGGACTGTAGGACTATCATATGATTGTCCTCACTTCATGTAAGGATAGTAGGACTATCATATGATTGTCCTCACTTCATGTAAGGATAGTAGGACTATCATATGATTGTCCTCACTTCATGTAAGGATAGTAGGACTATCATATGATTGTCCTCACTTCCTGTAAGGATAGTAGGAATATCATATGATTGTCCTCACTTCATGTAAGGATAGTAGGACTATCATATATTGTCCTCACTTCATGTAAGGATAGTAGGACTATCATATGATGTTCCTTACTCTCATGTTAAGAATGTACCATCACTTCATGATAGGACTGTAGAGCTATCATTATCATACGAATGTCCTCACTTCATGTTAGGACTGTAGAACTATCATACGATTGTCCACACTTCATGTTAGGACTGTAGAACTATCATACGATTGTCCTCACCTCTATGACTTAACATTAACGTGACCGCATGAACATGGAGTACTTATTTGTCGAGGTCATGTGACATGCGCACACTGATGTAAGCGTATTTTGATAAGTGTGCACCATCTACCGATGTCAAACAAGCTAAAAGGAAGAATATGGTGGTCTGGAACAACATCAACAAACAAAATGGCTGTCTTGAGTCAGACGCCCTTTGCTGAGTCATGTCTTGCGACCAAACTGATGAATGCACATCAGGGAATAGGGAACATGTTTTAACAGCGGTGTTCTTTTTCAGGTAATCGGGGAACATGTAGTGTTTTCTCAAACAGGGAGAGTAACACCATTGTTTCAGGTAATCGGGGAACATGTAGGGTCCTCTCAAAGAGGGAGGGTAACACCATTGTTCCTTGGGTAGTGCAGAAGATGGTGGGAAATAACATTTATTCATTTATTATTTAGCGGATGAATGGTCGTGTTGAGTCTTTGGGTAGGTGTTACGGAAGGTAAGGTTTAGGGTTATAGTTAGGGTAAGGGCTAGGGTTAGGGTAGAGGTAAGGGTAAAGGTTAGGCTAAAGGTTAGGGTAAGGATTAGGGTAAGGGTTAGGGCTAGTTAACCCACTGAAATATTTATTAACAGAAATGTTTGATGGGTGCTACAGTCTCCGTAGTAACATAAAACACATAAATACGTGAACTAAATCCAACTGCAAAGAAAACAATCCGCATACAACACAGAAACAAGTAATAAAAACTCGAATGAGTTTAAACGCAATTTCAAACGATTTGTTATCAAGGGAAATCATTCTAGATTACAATAAAAGTCGATTCAAATAAGTAATTCTGAAACTAAAGACAATATGACGTCATATCCCCTCACGCTACCTCACACCAATAATGTGTCAATATAATGCCCACCAGGCAACAATTAAACAATATAATTTGCAATGTCTGTCCGTGACGCTACTAATTTTAGAAAGCATGGAAAACCAAATTACTGCACCAATGCATCATAGATAGATGCGCTGTAAAAAAATATTATATGACGTCATTGTTTTCGCTCATACATGTATTTTAATTTTGGAAAAGGGATCAATGTAAAAAGAGGATTTTATGATGGTTAATTATAAAATTAAAAAACAAGGACAAGTTAGTTGGGCTTCTGAAAAGGTCGGCGCCGTAGGCGCCCTAAAAAAAGTGCATTTTTTAAATAAAATAAATAGATTTCAGCTGAAAACTTCCGTCATTTTTGAAGGGTGATACGCTAGTATCTAATACATAATAGCCCAAGTCACAGGTAGGATCCGTAGCGCTATGACGTCATTTTTTGAGCTTATATTTAAGTATATATACAAGGCGCGCAGCAGGAGGTGTGCAAAATTCTAAAAATTCTAAAAGATTCTTTAAAAATATATGACGTCATTGTTTTAGCTTATATTTTAATTTTGGAAAAAAGAGAGCGATGTAAAAAGAGGATTTGAGGATTTATAATTATAAAATATTTTGTGTACATTTCAGGAAGTTTAATATTTCGTATTTATCAAACAAGGATAAGTTACTTGGGCTTTTCACCAAAAATAAAAGCCCAAAACCCTTTGTCTAACATAAGCATTCACAAAGCGGGAAAACCCTATTAACTATCATTCTAACTATCACTCAAAGTGGTGGTCCGCGGACCGGTGCCGGTCCGTGGGCCATCCGCTGCCGGTCCGTAGATGATTTCTTAAAAAAAGACCGAAAAAATTGTCAGTGCAGGGAAAACAGTGCACCGGTCCCTGGTGCAATGGAAAAAATTCCTGCCGGTCCGCCATACTAAAAAGTTTGAGAAGCACTGTTCTAGATTATATTAAAAGTCATTTCAAATCAATAATTTTGAAACTAAACAAAACAATTGCTTTCAAAAATTGTAACTAAAATTACGGGAGTCGAACGAAAAGTGATTTTTGAAAAATTCCTTCTCCAACATTGTTCTAAATATTATTAGCTATTGTTTGGCGTTTGTTTCAATCCGATAGATGTTATGGTTGGCGAGAAATTGACAAAATACTGATATTTTTTCGGGTTTTTGGATTTTCCGGAAAATCCAGTAAACCTTTTCGGTATTTTGTTTTGGCCGTTGCACATCCTTGGGACCTCCTTAGCATATTTACAAAGATCCGAACCCTCTATCTGGTATGGCTCAGGAGGAGTTGCATGTGCAAAAGTTTCAGACATTTCGAATCTATAAACGCAATTTTTCTAAGGGAAAGTGCGTTAAAAAGATCACTAGAAAATAAAACACGTAGAAAGGTTTAGAACCGGAAAGGAACTCGGTACTAGAATGTTTTGCCTTAAAAGGGATTTTTAAAAAATAAAAAATCCCACAAATAATCAACCAAAACAGGACATAGATAAAAATAACTCTGGTTATTTATATAAATATAACTGGAATCTATGCATTTCTAGCATAAATGATATATGGTGAGTTTCAGAACGTGTCACGCATTTTAATTTTAACAATCTTAATGTATTAGAATGAAAATAATTATATGAAACGAAAGAACAATTTTAGTCGTAAAGAAGACCTTGAAATATGATAGACTAACCAAACAGAAGACATTGTTATTGGGAAGACTTAGACAAACAGAAGACATTGTTATTGGACAGACTTAAACAAATAGAAGACATTGTTATTGGACAGATTTATACAAACAGAAGACTTTGTTACTTGACAGACTTAGACAAACAGAAGACATTGTTAGAGGACAGACTAAGACAAACAGAAGACATTGTTATAGTACAGACTTAGACAAACAGAAGACATTGTTAGAGGACAGACTTAGACAAACAGAAGACATTGTTAGAGGACAGACTTAGACGAACAGAAGACATTGTTATAGTACAGACTTAGACAAACAGAAGACATTGTTAGAGGACAGACTTAGACAAACAGAAGACATTGTTAGAGGACAGACTTAGACGAACAGAAGACATTGTTAGAGGACAGACTTAGACGAACAGAAGACTTTGTTATAAGACAGGCTTAGACAGACAGAAGACTTTGTTATAAGATAGACCTAAACTAAAATAAGCCCTTGATATACTACAGATTGTATGCATGATAAAGAAAAACTCGACAAAGCGTATGCCTTAAACCTTCCCTTGTGATCCACTTTACATTATCCAAACTTGGTTTGCGTCAGTTCATTATGTGTTAGATGCTTGTTATACATTACAGGTAGCGAGGTATACTGCAATAAAGAATGGTCAAGAATTTCTCGTCTTGATGAGGTGTTAATAGGGCTGACTACGTCTTGGAAATAAACTGCTGTTATTTTGTAGATTGGATCCGAGACTTTTTCAGTTTTAAGGATGGACAGCAATCCAGAAATTTTGTATTCTCGAAAAGCCTCTTGTTTATTACTTCACGGCCAAATAAAAAATGTTTGCACGCACGGCACCTATTCCTGGTCGTCTGCTCACTGCCAACATTCAGTTCAAACTACACGCCCAACTATGACCTAGTTTGTGTTACAATGAACAGAACAATAATTTTTTAATAAAATAAAACATCTGCAGATTTGTTTATTAAAAAGTTGGTTTTAAAGGGCGATTTGAACGTCGGCTGGAAAACGATGTCTTTTTTTGCACTACCCTGAACTATCTCGTAATTTATACCTATGTTTGTATCATTGTTTTAAATGCAAACACAAACAAATGTGAACAGAAAACTTTCCATTAAGAATTCTATTTCATTTCTTTAACTCAATTAACTCAAGAATTGCTGATAATAAAAAAGAATACTCCGTAGCTGATAATGAGATAGGGACCAAACATGTACAGTAGCAATCTATATGTTACAGGCAATGTGTGAAATCATGCATTCTATAGAATGCCTAGGCAATGTATAGAATATCTGATGGTTTCAGGCAAAGTATGAAATTTGTAAAACTTGTGCATACTTTGCCTATGCATTCTATATAATGCCTAGGCATTCTATAGAATGCCGGATTTCGTTTAGGCAAAGTGTAAAAAGAGCACGACAAAAGACTTTATTGATAATTACGTATTTTTAAGTGACAGTAATACAAAATAAAGCACATGATATACGCTCTGTATTATTTGTTCGAGAAATTCCTCTGATTCAACATATTGTTTAACATAGTCAGGTAGGGACGACTTTGTGAGGCTTACTTTAGCTCTGCAGCCAAAGAGAGCTTCGTATGGTTATCTTTTAATCCCAGAATGAAAAACTCAGTTCTTCTTGAATTGGACGAACCGTAACCCCTCAATCCAGTGGCCAGTTTTTTTCATCTTGCATCAAAACACACAGCATAGTTTCAATGTCCTGGTTACCTCTTTCGACGCTCCCCTGGCTTTGTGAGTGGCGTGGCTTGTCATGAATGATCTTCAAGGTGGGCCAGTGCTCCTTTAGGCTGCTTACTATATTGTTTTTAAATTCTCTGCCATTATTGCCAATGTAGAATCATTGGAGCACCAAGCAACGTAAATGTGTCTACGAGCTGGTATGCTACTTCTTGTGTCCTCTTTGTCTTCAGGGCCGTGAGAACCATGAACTTGGTGAGATGATCTTGATACATCATTATAAAATGTATTCCCCATCAGGATGGGATTGAAAGTCTATGAGATTGAAATGACAACGAGAGTTGAATTCAGAAAAAGCCATTGGCTTGACCACAATACATTTTTTGACGCCTTTTTGTTTTGTGCTGGCAAGCAGCGCTGTTAACTCCTGGGAAATTTCCCAATTCGTGGGAATTTTATTTTAGCCAAATTAGGAAAATTTATAGAAATTGGAATTTATGAGGATTTGGCCTAAAATATGGGAATATTTGAGATTGCTTCGCCAACAGAAGTTAATGCGTGTGGGCATTTTTAGTCTAATTTGGGAATTTATTTACTCCTGCCTGGGAAAAGTTGGCACCTTGAGTTAACAGCTGGCAAGATGCACTAAAGTTAATATACAGTTCAATATCATGACGGGTAGCGTTCTTGTATTTGGGTGAAAGTTCTTTCAACATTCTATCCCGTCCTCCATAACGAATGGCCAAATTGGATTTATGAAGTACGTCAAATATCTCGGAGTCCGCAATGTAAAACAGAATAGCCTCACGCCTTTTTAACAGGGTAGATCAATTTACTCTTATTTTCCACCATCATGACATCATAGTGTTTCACCAGCCAATCGTCACGTGGTTCTTGCTTAATGGTGGTCTTAGACATTTTCTCATCGTCAACAAATTTTTGGTAACAGTTTCGTTTTTTTTAAACGCTTTTTTTAACAGCATTGGCTCTTACTTTAGATAACTCATCGTAGAACCGTCGTTGCATGTCAACATGGCGTGATTCCTGTCCTAGCACTACATTCTATTCCGACATGGTCACACAGCAATCCAAGGAGAAACTTATGGGCGAACATCTGTGGAATCTCAGCCGGATGATATAAACTTACGTCGTGAGAAGAATTTTGGCAATATTGTCTTTGATTTGGTAGTGGAACTTTGTACCGGCTAAACGCTGTCTTACATTAACTTTCAACACTCACAGGCTTCGATCGACATCTTCAAACAACGACCAAAGCGCCACCACCAACATCAGTGGCTGGAAAAATGGCGGGGGTAGGCCAATTACATACTTTGCCTGACGACAACTCGGCATTCTATAGAATGCCTAGGCAATGTATGAAATAGAAATCATTTCATACTTTGCCTGATACCATCAGACATTATATACATTGCCTAGGCATTCTATAGAATGCCTGAATTTCACACTTTGCCTGTAACATATATATCAATAGATCGACATGACAATGTTAAGTTTGATTGCGATCCATCATTTAGTTTCTTGTGATCGATCGAACCCTCTCCAACCCGGGTTGCCAACCTGTGGGTAGCCCATTGCGAAGGGTTTTCTTGGGGTCGCCCAGTGCGAAGGGTTTTCTGGGGGTCGCCCAGTGCGAAGGGTTTTCTGTGGGAAGCTTCGGAGAAAAGAAACAGATATAATCGCATTGCACAATAATCTCTCGGCATTTTTTATCCAAGCTGCAGAACTGGTATAGAAAAAGTAAGTCTTGGAAACATCGCCATGTTTGAGAAATTCTCTAGTGTGGTAGATGAATCTGTATGTGAAATAAATGAAAATTTGAGGAGGAGATTACTGGGCATCTCGAATCATTTGAAAACGATCTGCAGCATTGCTACCCTTGGCTGAAAGATACAGTGACACGAAATTCATTTTCTGCTTCCCTTCATGTAGCCAGCATTCCCGATGAATTACAAGATGAATTCTTGGATTTCTAGAATAACTCCTCAGCACGTAACTTGTTTAATGAAAATTTTGTTCACACAATTTAGGTGTGGTGTGTATAATTCAAACCCAAATGTGACGATGTTTGCCTTCCGAGATTTAGTTCCATTTGTGTCTACGTCTACGTGTCTTTGTGAGAGTGGATTTTCAACTCTTCTTTATTGAATAACAAAATATCGAAATAAATTAAATGTTGAAAATGCCATGAGGTTGGCTTTAACAAAATTCGGAACCTGGTTGATGACGTGCAATTTTAACCATCACATTAAATTAATTATTAAACATAATTTAAAATAACATGATAAAAAAGGCTTTTTTTTAAAGTTAAAAAAAACTTATGGAAAATGCCTTTTTCAATTGCATGGGGGTCGCCGGTCACATGGCTTTATTAAAAAGGGCTCGCCACCTGGAAAAGGTTGGAGACCTATCCTCTACAAATTAACCTGACGCCAACTATAATTTGAGAACCTTGGCATGTTGTGCACCCTCCCGTGCCGTTCGTTTACTGCAGTGAGCTACTGACACATTTAGTTGGCTTACTTTTATCACAATAAATGACTAGAGCCACTTGTGTCTATCGCTGCAGACTGATGGCATTTCTTCTTTGCTCTCACTGTAACTCGGTGGGAATTGGCCGACAAATGATGAACGGCCTTGATAGGGGTGAAGGTTAAGAGCTAAACTAAGTCGTGGGGAGGCGGAGATAATTACTGAGGAAGGAATTGGAAAGAGGGTTATCGTTCTTATTTCTGACACCTCATAGACAGACAAAATCTATGTTTATCTGCCTCCCGCTAGTGGGCGTTACCGTTTATACTAAATATCCCAAAACGGGAATTCAAAATTATTTGGATAGGAGAAGAAAGACAACAATATAGTATCTTAACAATTTAATGTGTCTGCACGCTGTGTTGTTGTTGTGTATGTTGTTTCTTTGGTTTAATGATATAACATTCTCTTCTTCAATTTGGCGGAGATTGAGTTAAGTCATCATAGTAACTCATTTTGTCATTGACATTTTCAGACGACGTTACACGAATTCTTTTCGGCTTGAATAGTACCTTGACATACTGGTCCAGCTGTTAGGAAATGTAAGAATTGTGACTTACCCTGTTTCTTGTCTCCCCCGGCAATGTCCAGCGAGGTTGCAAGAAGTCAACAGATGACCAGGGGCCAGACGTCAATGTCAGCAACACAGTTCCTTGTGTTACTATGTGGCACTATTTAAACACATGTTTGTTGGAACTATAAAGTTATGGGCAAGTTATTTGCTGTTATGGTTATTGATAATTAGGTTGATTGAGACAAACTTAACACCAGTTGACAGTGACGTAAGAAAGGAACCGCGAGTGGGGGGAGGGGAGGGGAGGAGGTGCAGTTCAACCCAGCAGCGCTTTTTCTCGTTATAAGGAAGGGTAACATTTTAACAAACTGTTAGAACTAGATACGACCCGTGGCGTAGCATACGCCGCAGACTTGCTCATAGATAGTGCAAAGAAAAAAGGGAGTGGGGGAAGAACGGACACAAACTACTTTAAGAAGAGATCAGAACAACATGTGCATTGCGGTTAGCTACCAGTCCCCAGTGACTTGGACTATTATTTTATTTATATAGGATATATATATATAGATGGTGAATTGAAATTCTTCTGTGGAATCCGTTCGTTCATTGGACTGCGTTTTGAAAAGCGGTTAAACATGTTTATCAGGATAGTGGCAAGGTGACGGCACATCAGTGTGATAGGGTGGCTGTGAAATTTGTGTGGACATACCGACGTTGTCAATAGATTGCATCAGAAAGTCATCACGTGTGAGAGGCAATAGAACTTTGTAATAGCCATGATCGGAAGGGCCGCAAAAGAGCAGGTATATAGACAATAAATGTTGACCGGGATTGTAAACTCGGGGAGATGTATGAGGATGTTCTCGGAAGTAAATGATGATACTAGCGGGAAGTATTTCGGACTTCGCGAAAATTTCTGCCTCGCCACCATATACTCCTAAAGTATTCATGTTCTGAACGTATTGTTGAGAAGAGTGTGTGACTTCTTTTCCGGAGAGCACGTCGCCGAAGTTATCCCAATGTCGAGAAACAAAGTTTACAGCCCGTTGCGAAATCATGTTCGCAAAGAAAGGGGGAAAAAGAAAGGGCATAAGTCATGGCCGTACGCAGGGGGGGGGGTTCGTACGTTCAAACGAACCCGCTTTTGCGAATGTGTGCCCTTTTTTTGTGGTAAAAAATAGATCTTGCCATTATTGAGAGATTTGGGGATCCACTACAGAATATGACGGGCCAGTGTTATGATGGCGCTGCATCTATGTCGGTGCGCTGTCTCAGGAGTTCAAGCGCGTATTCTGGGAGTGACCTATTTGGTGGTATACACACACTGCAGCAATCACGCTTTAAACCTAGTGATCACGCATTCGTGCAGACTTCCCGATGTGCGTAACATGATTGACAAATTAAAAGAAACCTGCATGTTTTTTAACAACAGCCCAAAGCGCGAAGCCTGTTGAAAAACGTCATACAAACAAGTCTTTGACAGTGCTAAATGGAAGGCACTTACAGATTTGTGGAAAGGAAGATGGGCTCAGCTCCACGAAGCATACAAACACTTCTATTAATCGTATGTTTACATTTTTCACACTCTTGAGATAATATCACTACCACGATGAAAACACAATGACCAAGGATTTGACTACAAATGGTGATTGGTACACGGACAGTAAGTCTCGAGCAACGTCACTTCTTCATTTTTTGTTTAACTTCACATTTATTGTGACATTTGTTGTAACGTAAAAACTGTTATCTAGTCTGGAAGGAATAACAGTCGAACATCAGAAAGAAGCGATTGACATAATTCAGGCTATGTCACTTATCGAAAACGTCAAGCAAGAGCTTAGAGAGATTAGAACAAATGTAGATTCTTATTTTCAAAACACTTATGATCATATCAGGATCTGAAGCTTCAATGCCCAGAATTGCTAAGCAGCAAATCTACTGAAGCAACGTATGCGTAGAAACGCCAGTGCAACATTATCTGCGGAACTTAATTAATTTATTTCTGGAGCACATTATTCCTTAGCTAAATATGCGGTTCTCTGGCTTAACCAGGACATCCTCACAACTGTTATCTCTTGTGCCAAGTGCTGTTAGAAATTGTAAGTATGAAGATCTGAAAGGCGATGTGGATTTATATGAGCAAGATCTGTCTTCACCAGAAGTGCTTCCCGAAGAGTTTACCGGGTGGAAATTGAGGTTCAGCCAAAGCTACCAAAATAACTTCACGGAAGCTATAAAACATTGCAATGAATCGATGTAGATGTATCCAAATATTTATTGCTTACTGAAAATCGCGTGTGTGATTCCTGTGACTTTCTTCGCGTGTGAGCAAAGTTTCAGTGCACTCCGACGTTTGCACAATTACATGAGATGTTCAATGGTGCAGGAAAAACTTACCGAGCTTGCATTGATGCATCACTACTCTTTCAATATCAACGAAAACACTGTTTTACAGATCTTTGTTAACAAAAACACAAGAAGGGTTTACATCGAAGATGTTCTAAAATAAACCTCATAGCATCGTGGTATTCCGCCTTGTCAGTTCTGTACCATAATGTATGTAATTCAAATTATTTAACGCCTTGCGCCTGCAGATTTTATTATTAATAAGAGAAGAAATGAATGACCGAGTACTTGCATTTTTAAATAAAATAATATTTTGGAAGTTGTGTTAATTATTTATTGCACGAAAACCTACTTTTTGGGTCACTGTATGTACTGAAAATATTTTTTTTTAAATTTATTTATTTTTGAAAACGAGGCAAAAAAGACCAGAAGTTTAATCAGCGTCCTCAATAATTCATAGGTACAGAATTATTGATTAAAGTCATAGCACCATATATTATAGGTACACTCATACATCTCATAACGAGATAAATTCGTTCCAGAGTCTTACTAGTTAAGCGAAACACTCGTTATACGAAACAATTTTTCCCAATGTAAAATACGATAATCCGTTCCATGCTGAAAAAATGTATTAACATTTATTCAAATAAAATTACTTAGAAATTGTTAAAGAGTGAAGCAACTATAGAATACAATTTAGATTTGAAACAAAAAACGTAAACAAAAATATGAATTTATGACAAATAATTATTACTTTTTAACTAGAAAACTGTTAAAGACATTTGTTTTTGCAGACGCTTTAAAATTTGACGAAAATGTGGTGTAGCCGTTTCGTAGACATTCTTAACACTCCATTTAATATTACTGGAGAATATTCGAAACTGACAAGAGTAACACCATTAGTTAAATCATTAAACCTTGAAACACTAGAGGATAGAAGAACCAAGAGCAAAGTAGTAATCATACATAAAGCAATTAATTCTAATTTAGAAATACAACACAAAGATAACTTAATACAACCCTCAGATAGACATAAGGATAAAAACACCTTTCTTATTCCGTATGCAAGAACAAACACATTACAAGTTTTCCTTCTTCCCGTCCGGAATTCGGGCGTGGAATGGGTTGCCTGAAGAATCCAGGAAAACCAACACTTTATCAACATTTAAATCTCTAATGAAAATGCAGGACTAAACACAAACCATAGATAAGCGTAGGACGCAATAATCTTCTGTATAGAAGGAGCGTCTGTAAACAGATAAGATAAGATAAGATAAGATTTGAAGCATCCATCTCCTTAATTGTTCTTGAGAATAGTGCAGATCGTTGATGTTGGCCGATTGTAGCGTGCTAGATTCGCAACCTTTTTCTCGCTTTTCAATGTTTTTTTCGTCTTACTTTGCAACATATTTTCCCTCTCTTATGATTGTCTTCTTGTGTTGTTTTTTTTTGAAGATAATTCATCAGTTTATTAAACTTTGCACATAAAAAATACAAATACAGTCTTAATACAAAATTTGTAAAATCGGTTGATCACACACGAAAACAATACGCGAACAGACCGAGTGCTTAACACACAATAATATATCAGGGTGGAAGTGCCGGCTCACTAATGAATTTCCAGGAAATAGGGAGTTTCCCTTTCTGCGTCACTCGTTATGCGAATCTTCGCTCGTTAATGGGGAGCAACTTTTTTCCATAAAAATGTTGCTCGTTATGCGAAAATCTCGTTATGTGAGAGGTGCTCGTTATGAGAGGTTTGTCTTATCTTAACATGAAATGCCTTCGCGACAAGTTTGCGAACCCCCCCTTAAAAAAGTCTGGGTACGGCCTTGATAAGTATAAACACTTTCAAAAATTAAAGAAACCCAGGACCTTCCGCGTGTTAGGCGGATGTAATAACCACTACACTACAAAGAGCATATTATTCTGTGAAGGAACAACGAAAGTCAACTCAAGAACAATTGTTTGTCTCGATGCCCCCCTCTCCACCACCTTTGCTTGCCAACCATAAACTGATTGGTCGACCCCAGCGAGGGTCATTCTTCATGCTTATTTGCACACTACTCGCTCTTGTTTTGGTGAATTATGTATAGAGATGTTGTATAGAGATGTTGTATAGAGATGTTGTATAGAGATGTTGTATAGAGATGTTGTATAGAGATGTTGTATAGAGATGTTGTATAGAGATGTTGTATAGAGATGTTGTATAGAGATGTTGTATAGAGATGTTGTATAGAGATGTTGTATAGAGATGTTGTATAGAGATGTTGTATAGAGATGTTGTATAGAGATGTTGTATAGAGATGTTGTATAGAGATGTTGTATAGAGATGTTGTATAGAGATGTTGTGTGTAAAAATGCGGTGGGACAATAAATCTAAGGTCATCCTTATTTAGCACTAACACATCAGTTCTAACACCACATTAGCACTAACACCACATTAGCAGTAACACATCAGTTCTAACACCGCATTTGTACTAACACCACGTTAGCACTAACACCACATTTTAACTAATTTAAACACCACGCAGTACTAACACCACACAGTACTAACACCACATTAGTACTAACACCCCATTAGCACTAACACCACATTAGCACTAACAACACATTAGTACTAACACCATACAGTACTAACACCACAAAGCACTAAAACCACACAGCAATAACACCACATTAGTACTAACAACGAATTAGCACAAACACCACATTTGTACTAACACCACCCAGTACTAACACCACACAGTACTAACACCACACAGTACTAACACCTCCATCAGCCAGCGCCTGGAAGGCCCTACGTTGAGCCCAGCATCACTGTCAACGGCCAGAGACTCAACACAGTGCAACGGTTCACATACCTAGGCAGCACACTGTCGCAAAATGTCACCATCGATGACGAAGTGAGCGTCAGAATTGCCAGAGCCAGCTCCACTTTTGGCAGGTTGTCTCCAAATGTCTGGAACAGAAGAGGCATTACCATCCAGACCAAGCTGAAAGTGTACAGGGCGGTGGTGCTCCCCACACTGCTATATGCTTGTGAAACTTGGACTGTGTATCATCGCCATGCTAGGAAGCTTAACCACTTTCATTCAACAAGCCTCAGGAAGATCCTCGGCATAAAGTGGCAGGAAAAATACCAGACACAGTGGTACTGACCAAGGCAGTTCTCCCCAGCATATTCACACTCCTGATGCAGTCCCAGCTTCGTTGGGCAGGGCAAGCTCCAGCATGGCCAGCGGTCCCACGGTGGGCAAACGAAACGATTCAAAGACACACTGAAAGCGTTTGCCATCAACCCAGACACGTGCGAACGTGCTGCAATGGACCGATCCACCTGGCGTTCTTCCATCCACAAAGGTGCCAAGTCATGCGAGGCAAACAGGATCACCTCCGCAGAAAAGAAGAGGCCAGCCCGAAAGGCCAGTGCTGTCAACCCTCCAGGAGATGTCTCACTCGTCCCTTGTCCCTTCTGTTCCCGAACCTTCCGTGCAAGGATCGGCCTCATCAGCCATCTGCGCACGCACAAACAAAGCCAGTCCCAGCAACCCTCGGATGACAAGAGTGGTCTTCGTCGAATCGACGGACGAACAACAACAACAACTAACACCACACAGCACTAACATCACGTTAGTACTAACACCACATTAGTTCTAAACATAAGTACTAACACCACACAGAACTAACACCACATTAGTACTAACACCACACAGCACTAACAGCACACATCACTAACACCACACAGCACTAAACTCACATTAGTACTAACACCACATTAGTACTAACACCACATTAGTTCTAACACCACATTAGTACTAACACCACATTAGTTCTAACACCACATTAATACTAACACCACACAGCACTAACACCACACAGCACTATCACCACACAACACTAACATCACATTAGTTCTAACACCACATTAATACAAACACCACACATCACTAACACCACATTAGCACTATCACCACACAGCACTAACAGCACATTAGTACTAACACATTAGTAATAACACCACATAGCACTAACACCACATTTGTACTAACACCACATTAACCCTAAAACCACCTTAGCACTAAAACCACATCATCACTAACATCACATTAGCACTAACACCACATTAGCACTAACACATCAGTTCTAACACCACACAGCCCTAACACCATAGAGTACTAACACATCAGTTCTAACACCACTCAGCACTAACACCACATTTGTACTAACACCACATTAGCACTAACACCCCATTAGCACTAACACCACATTAGCACTAACATAACATTAGTTCTAACACCACACAGCACTAACACCACACAGCACTAACACCACACAACACTAACACCACACAGCACTAACACCACACAGCACTAACACCACACAGCACTAACACCACACAACACTAACACCACACAGCACTAACACCACACAGCACTAACACCACACAGCACTAACACCACAGAGCACTAACACCACACAACACTAACACCACACAGCACTAACACCACACAACACTAACACCACACAGCACTAACACCACACAACACTAACACCACACAACACTAACACCACACAGCACTGACACCACACAACACTAACACCACACAACACTAACACCACACAACACTAACACCACACAGCACTAACACCACACAACACTAACACCACACAGCACTAACACCACACAACACTAACACCACACAGCACTAACACCACACAACACTAACACCACACAACACTAACACCACACAGCACTGACACCACACAACACTAACACCACACAACACTAACACCACACAACACTAACACCACACAGCACTAACACCACACAACACTAACACCACACAGCACTAACACCACACAACACTAACACCACACAACACTAACACCACACAACACTAACACCACACAGCACTAACACCACACAACACTAACACCACACAACACTAACACCACACAACACTAACACCACACAGCACTGACACCGTAGAAGACATGTGAGTCTACTAACGTACTACATCTCATTTGTTGTGACTGGTAGTTTAGGGCCGTCCATTAAGTCCGTCACGCTACAGGAGCAGGGGGGTTGAAAGAAAGTGTGACAGTTTGTGACAGGGAGGGGAGCAGGCCATGTGTGACGTCACGTGTGCTTTAGATAAAATTTGAATTATTTGATAATAATTTTTAAAAATTGTTCGAAAGTGTGACATACTTTGGGGTCCGAGATTTGTGACAGTTTGTAACAAGGGGGGGGGGTTAAAAAATGTCAAAAATAGCGTGACGTACTTTATGGACGGCCCCTTATGACATAGTCTGATGAAGATGCTATGACGTCATTCACTGGATACTTTTTATTAAAAAAATTATATTGAAACAAATTATTTGTACTATATGTGTACCATAGTCGGCAAATAACCGATGTAAACAGAAATTACACTTCACTCGTTGATACCTTTACTCCAACATTTCAAGAGGAGTCAAGGTCAATGGAAAATATGTCTATGACGTCATTTGTAAGTTCCTTAATTACGAGAAATAATTCTACAACTTTCTTGGCAGTGCTACGTCGAGCTTCAGTTGTGGTGTCTTAAAATTAGTCTAGGGGAGGCAACTGAAGAGATGTTAACATTATTTAATTAAGGTGGCATCCGTGCTTTATTGTCTCCCTTGTCCGCACCTGGCGACCGTTATCTCGCGCGCTGTTACGTCCCATTGAGCGGTGCTGTAAATAGATGCAGGGGTGGACCAGCCGCCCAAATTGCGCTCGGAATTATTGAGACAACTCTGTTATACTGTGCGTTAATGATCACATTTTGTGATAGCGCCGAGATTGGTACAAGACGGGGAAGAGCGACATTGATGGGAAATAAGAGCGTGGAACGGCTCTGGAGTCAGAAACAGAGTGATACAGTCAAAGCTTCTGTTGAATGCGATTCAGCACTAAAGTCGTGGAGTCAGCACTAGAGTCATGGAGTCAGCACTAGAGTCATTGAGTCGGCGCTAGAGTCATAGAGTTAGCACTAGAGTCATCGAGGCAGCACTAGAGTCATGGAGTCAGCACTAGAGTCATGGAGTCAGCACTAGAGTCATTGAGTCGGCGCTAGAGTCATAGAGTTAGCACTAGAGTCTTGGAGTCAGCACTAGAGTCATAGAGTCAGCACTAGAGTCATTGAGTCGGCGCTATAGTCATAGAGTTAGCACTAGAGTCTTGGAGTCAGCACTAGAGTCATTGAGTCAGCACTAGAGTCATGGAGTCAGCACTAGAGTCATGGAGTCAGCACTAGAGTCATAGAGTCGGTGCTAGAGTCATAGGGTTAGTACTAAAGTCATGGAGACAGCACTAGAGTCTCAGAGTCAACACTTAAGTCTCAGAGTCAACACTTAAGTCCTGGAGTCAGCACTACAGTCATAGAGTCAGCACTAAAGTCATAGTCAGCACTTAAGTCATGGAGTCATCACTAAAGTCATGGAGTCAGAGCGTAACTCATAGAGTCAGCACTAAAGTCATGGAGTCAGCACTAAATTCATGGAGTCAGTACTTGGGGCATTGAATTAGCAACAGATTATTGTCACGTATGTTAGACTCTATAGGTCTATAGTCTATAGGATCAACATAAAGTTATTGCAAAGATTGCTATTTCTTTATTTACATTTTAATCTTCATCACTCCCTCCACTAACCCCACCTTCTCTCTTTCATTTACACGATAAATGACGTCATTTTAAAGATTTTAATTTGTTTGTTACAACACTATATCTAACCCCCTCACAACACACACACACACACACTTGTGTCCCCAATCTGCCAGGTAGCAATCAGTGTTCAACAATGTTACAAGTTGACATCTTGCTGCCACTAACAATAGCTCAGACTTCCTTTGTCTGCCTGTGCCACTAACAATACCTCAGACTTCCTTTGTCCGTCTGTCTTAAACATAAATTGACGATAGTGGGGGAGGTTAGGAATCTTAGCCTACATTGAAAACATCGGGTTTAAACAAGATTAATAATAATCACCTCGATAGATTTTTATGCACGTGCCAAAATGAGGAGAGCTGACAATAACAGCTCCAAAAAGTTGAAAGGTTATCGACCAATCAAACATCGTCTCTTAGTCTCAAACTTTTAATGGCGGCATTCCAACTGTATGGTCAAACTTTTAATGGCGGCATTCCAACTGTATGGTCAAACTTTTAATGGCGGCATTCCAACTGTATGGTCAAACTTTTAATGGCGGCATTCCAACTGTATTGTCAAACTTTTAATGGCGGCATTCCAACTGTATGGTCAAACTTTGATTATTTGTTGAAGTTTTGGATTGTGAGTTTTCAATAGAGTTGGGAAGGACTTGAAATGAACATCTTCTATTTCATTAAAGAATTAAAATTAAATGAAAATACAATTTGATGTCAGCTTTCAATAACCACTTTTTAAAGTCATAGCTTCAGGTTGTTTTAAAAATCACATTTAAAACTACAACATTGCCATTCTTGATATTCAATTAAAAGACATGAAAGCCACTGCTTTACGTGATGTGTAGATCTTTTGGCTTAGTGACCAGCCCATGTCTGTTTATAAAATTTATTTGTGAACCACCGCGTGAAGACTACGAGGAAAACAAGCCAATTTGAGAGCCACTGCGTGAAGACCACGAAGAAAACAAGCCAATTTGAGAACCTCTGTGTGAGGACCACGAAGTAAACAAGCGAATGAAATCTGTGATTAACTTGGACCACGTGGCTACTCTCCCGCTTTTGTCCGCTGCCAAGACAATTGGAAGGTCACGTGACTTAGGTACTGCTTGTCAGACCAACTGAATTAACTAATCAGGATTAGAATGCCGAGAAGAGAACCGAGTAATTGCGAAAAGGATTGAAGGAATTTTGGTGGTCAGTGGTCTGACCATGGTTGTTTGTTGTGGAATTGTTTTAATGTTTGACTGTTTTGTATTTTATTTTCTGTTTACTTGGGTGAGTGTTGAAGGGTTAAACTTCATTGATTTCTATTCAGACTAGACTCTAGATTCTAGATAATGCTCTCAAAGTCTTTAGATAATACTCTCGAAGTCTTTGGATAATACTCTTAAAGTCTGGTCCAAATTAAAGCCGAGAAATGTTAAAAAGGATTATTTAGTTAATCCATCAGTAAACATGTTTAAATCCTTTGTATTAACTCGTTGCGTCTGCGTGATGCCTTGATTGTTTGCCGAAAAAACTTTGGATCGATTTTAACCTACTTCTCCGTATACTAGCGAGCTGAACTTTTGCAGGTAGACTCGTGGGGACGATAAAAAAAATGTATCAAAATTTTATATCGATCGTATGTACTGTAATTAAAATTAATGAATTTTTAGATTATCTTTATTTATCTCTATGTGGCTTGTACACTTTTGTGCATGTTAATTTGAGACATATATAAACTATTTTTTTTAAAATTGTAATTTTGGATTGTCGTGCGCTGCGTATTATAATGAACATACTTTTAGTTATGTCTGGTAAACCAAGGCTATATAGTTAAAAACTTTGTTTTTACGCTTTAAAAAAAATTAAATTAAATCCCGTAAGTCCTCTCCTGACGTCTGATTGCTGAAAAAAACTTGGATCGATTTTAACCCACTTCCCCGTATGCAAGCGAGCTGAAATTTTGCAGGCAGACTCGTGGCGACGATGAAAATGATCTATCAAACATTCAAAATTTCATATCGATCGAATTTACTGTAATTAAATTAATGAATTTTTAGATTATCTCTATGTAGCATGTACATTTTTGTGCTAGACGGTCGCGCTGCGTATTATATTTAACAACCTTTTTCATATTTTCCTGTCACGCGGTGCGATGCGTATTATATTGACAAAAATTTAAAAAATAATATATTCCCGGTCTGTAAATGTAAATTATGCTAGTCTGTCACGCGGTGCGCATTATATTAAACATGTTTTATAAACCTTTTCTCGTGATCAAATAGAGCTGAAATTTAGTAGGCAGACTGTAGTAGATTTTTTTTAAAATCCTTAATATTAACTCGTGGTGCAGTGGCGTCACTAGGGGGGTGCGGAGGGGGCGGGCCGCCCCGGGTGACACCACCAGAGTTTGACACCACCAGAGGTTGACACCAAAACCTAAAAACCCCACTGAGAAAGCCCCTCCTCTCACACACTTTTTACTCCCTCCACAGTGGGATTTTCCCTAACTCGAAAACTCTGTAAGTCGATTATTTTCGGGTCCTTTTGAGTTCGATTTTACTCGAATTATTTGTGAGTCAAAAGGCCACATTATGCCTTTTCTGGCTAAAATAATTCTTTAATAATGATTGAATTATAATAATGAAAGTTACAAAAATAAGCCAAATTACACATAAATTTTGGACACGTCAAACGTTAGACCAAATTTTGACAGACAAGACTTAAACTTTGAAAAATATCATTAAGTCCTTCGGGATGCGGCCAGGGCTCATTCTTTTAACATGTCCTAGCCATCTCAGGCGTCTTTCACTAAAGATTGAGAACATGCTTTGGGTATTGGCACGCAATAGGACCTCAGTATTAGGCACTTTGTCTTGCCATTTAATGCCAAGGATGCGACGCAGGCATCTCAAGTGGAAGCTATTAAGCCTGCGCTCTTGGGATGTATAAGTGGTCCATGTCTCGCTCCCGTATAGCAGTGTACTAATGACGCTGGCTCTATAGACACACAGTTTGGTTTCTTCTGTTAACTTGGTGTTTTGCCAGACCCGTTTATTTAACTCAGCCATTGTGGCAGCTGCCTACCAATTCTACTGTTTATTTCCTCTTCAACTGACAGTGTATTGGAAACCTTGGAACCCAAGTAGGTGAAGCTGTTCACAACCTCCAAGTTTTCATTTTCGATATTGATGGTAGGAGGAGGTTGTGTGTCTTGTACCATGATGTTTGTCTTTTTCAAACTGATTTGCAGCCCAAATTCTTTTCAGGCGTTGGAGAAGCTTGACACGAATTGTTGCAAACCAGTTTCTTTGGGCGCTGTTAATGCCGCATCATCCGCAAAGTGTAGCTCAATAATTAGGACATCTGTCGTTTTGGTCTTGGCTCGGAGGCGGGTAGTGTTGAAAAGTCCTCCATCAGCTCTGGTGTAGAGCCAAATTCCATCACTGCTATCCTTGAATGCGTATCGAAGCAGTACAGACAAGAATATTGCGAACAGTGTTGGTGCAAGTACACAACCTTGTTTAACTCCGCTGCTGACTGGAAAGGCTTCTGATGTAGCTCCATCGAACTGCACTGTGCCCTGCATATTTTCATGGAACTGTCTGATGATGGCGAGTAGGTGTGGTGGACAGCCGATTTTTACCAGGATTTGGAATAGCCCGTTGCGACTGACGAAATCAAAGGCTTTCCTTAGGTCCACAAAGGCAATGTATAGTGGCATCTGTTGCTCTCTGCATTTTTTCCTGGAGCTGCCGTATAGAGAACACCATGTATGTCTATGGTAGACCGACCAGCCCGGAAACCGCACTGAGATTCTGGATAGACTCGGATGCTAGACTATGTAAACGTGTTAGTATGACACGGGCGAAGGCCTTTCCTACAATACTAAGGAGTGATATGCCTCGATAGTTATTGCAGTCACTTCTATCGCGTTTTTTTATATAGTGTCACTATATTTGCATCCTTTAGGTCTTGGAGGATGTAGCCCTGTTCCCAGCAGAGGGACAGAAACTCGTGCAATGGTTGGAGTAAAGCTGTCTTGCCACTCTTTAGAGCTTCTGGTGGTATGTCATCATTCCCCGGGGGCTTTTCCACAAGCTAGGCAGTCAATTGCTTTGTTCAGCTCTTCCTGTGTGGGCACGGCATCAAGTTCTTCCATGAGTGGCATATCGGGGATGTCATCTAGAGCGGTGCTGGAGACTGTGGTAACTGTTGAGTACAGTTCCAGATAATGCCCAACCCACCGTTTTAGCTGTCCTGCCTGGTCTTGGATAATTTCTCAACTTTTGGACTTCAGGGGGCAACTTTGGAGGTCAAAGTGCCAGTCGCTTTCTTGATCTTTTCGTATATGGCTTTGGCATTGCCCATGTCTGCAGCTGATTGTATGCTGGAGCAGAGGTTAACCCATAGGTATTGGCACATTGACGGGCAACTTTTTGAGCATGCGACTTTGCTGTTTTTAGGGCATGCAGCCTGTCGGGTGTGGGCTTTACCTTGTAGGCCATAAGAGCTTTCCTTTTGGCTTCAGTGACGGGTGTCATCATAAGAGCTTTCCTTTTGGCTTCAGTGACGGGTGTCATCATAAGAGCTTTCCTTTTGGATTCAGTGACGGGTGTCATCGTAAGAGCTTTCCTTTTGGCTTCAGTGACGGGTGTCATCATAAGAGCTTTCCTTTTGGCTTCAGTGACGGGTGTCATCATAAGAGCTTTCCTTTTGGATTCAGTGACGGGTGTCATCTCGTCCCAATATTCATCAAACCAGTCCGTGTTTTTGTGAGATTTCTTGCCAAAGGCATATATTGCTGATGTATAGATTGCGTCTCTGAGATGCGTCCATTTGGAATCAATGGTGACGCATGGGGACGTCTTTGAGAGACTTTCATTCGCTTTGTCAGTGAACAGCTGCGTTTTCACGGGGTCTTGCATGCAGAAGGTGTTGATACGTGGACATCCCTTCTTCTTGGTGTGGTAAGAGTAAGAGTTTTTCCTCATTATTCGTACCTTGCTGGCCACAAGGGAGTGATACGTGTCGCAGTCGTCGCTGTGATATCTGCGGGTGAGTAGGACGCAAGTTAGTTGTGCACGCTTGGTGATGATGAGGTCCAGCTGGTGCCATGGGCGCGATCGATTGTATCTCCAAGATACTTGGTGTATATCCTTGCACTTGAAGAAAGTGTTGGTCACACACAAGCGTCGTGACCAGCACAGTTCCAGAAGCCTCTGTCCATTTTCATTTATCTTTCCTCTTCCAAAGAAGCCAAGGCATGTTGGCCAGGCTTCGTGGTCGCGCCCCACTCTAGCATTGAAATCTCCTAGGAGATAGATTGCCTCGTCTGTGTGGATGCTGGCTATTGCCTGGTCTAAAGCTCCATAGAACTGGTCCTTCTCTTCCGGGGTAGAACAGAGAGTTGGGGCATACAAACTAAGAATAATTGCTGGGCCCGCAGCTGTTCTGAGTCTTAGAGTGATGATCTTCTCCGTGCCTGATGATGGGGGTTCGATGATGGTAGGAGGGTGTTCTATACAGTGAAACCTACACCATGCTGTCTTGGTTCATCTGTAGGTCTGCCTTGCCAGAAGAAGGTGTAATTTGCCTCTTTTAGTGATCCGCTGTCTGGGAGCCTGGTCTCCTGAAAGCATGCAATATCATTCTTTAACCTCTTGTGCTCTCTATCGATTATTCCTGTCTTCCGTGTGTCGTTTATTGACTGCAGGTCATTAGTGATGCCGGGACACATAGTCCTCACGTTCCATCTAGCTATTCGAAGAGCTGGGGTCTTCTTTTTTTGTTTGTATTTCTTGGTGCAGGGCTTTATGGCCCACTTGTTGAGTGGTACTCTAATCTCCACGCACCCAGTGGAGAAGGCAGGCCATGACGGGATAGCACCCATTTGACAGAGGGCTGCCCAATTTGAGGCGGGCGGTAGCTGTCCAGTGAGACTTTGGTAGTCTCTCCCACCGTCGGAAGCGGCCCATGGCGCCTAGCTCTACGTCAATTGAGCTTTGGCTTAGAACCGGTAACTGCTGCTTCCCGTGTTTTGTCGACACCTTGCGGCAACGCTGAAGTGTCCTCTCCAGAGATGATGCAAGCCTGGGCGGGTGTTATGGAGAATTAGCTGCTGCCCATACAGCATATCCCCCCTCTCCACGTTAATGGTGTAACCAAGGGAACGACTTGCGTCGATGCAGCTTGGCTGCCATTGGCGTCGCAGGAGCCGCCGGAATGTACTTTTATGTATAAACCGCTTGTAGATGCTCCATTTCCTGTTTTTCTGTCAGGGTTTGCTCCCTTAGCCTTTCCCGAGTAGCGGGTTTGGCCGCAAGGCAGCGGAGGTTTGAAGTCGGAGTTTCCCTCTCCTAGATCCGTGATTCTCAAAGTGGGCGCTACCGCACCCTTGTGGGCGCTGAAGCGATCCTGGGGGGTGGTGAAGGCCACGGGTAATTTTTTGGGGGGGCGGTGATTAACTGTAAGGGGGCGGTGAAAGCATAAAAAAGGAATAGAAGATTTAGAAAAATATGATTTATGTATTCTGCTCATAAGGTTATATTTTTCTTTTTTTAAAAACGTTTTGGACATTGGTTTAGTTACCGCATTTGCATTTAGTTGTTTTTTTTTAATATGTGCAATTGCGCACTTCCAGACTGCAAGAACATTTGAAATAAAATTAACGGGTATAAAAAAGGTAAGGATTTATATAATTTTCAAACACAAAATACAAATTTATCAAACAACTGACTTTGACAAAACTCTTTCAACTTCAACCACACAAGATGGCAATGGCTTGTTAGATTCTTACAATATTTCGTTATTTATTGCCAAATTGGGTAAATCTCATACTATTGGTAAAGAACAAATTATACCGGCTATAAGTGAATTAATACGGACTGTGATACATAAGCAAGCATCTGATATTATCAAGAAAAATTCGTTTACCACTAATACAGACAAATCAGAACTGATGAAAAAGCTCAAGGTGTTGGAAGATACATTGTGTAGCTATTTAAAACATCTCTGTTTTCTATTCAACTTAAGGACTCAACTTTGCCAGGAAAGGAAGCTTTACTTTTGCCATAGTGCGGTTCACAAAGGAAGAACACATTTGCTAAGAACTATTATTTGATAAATATTTGCAAACTTTTTCCAAAAAGTAGCTACACATAATGAATTTAGTTATAAATTCAAACGCTGCTATTAACAATTATGGCTGGAAAAGGAGATCCTGAAGTATCCTAAAATTTTGTAATTAGATTTCCTTCATCATATTTAGTGGAAAGTAGATTCAGTAGATTATATATCTCTAGATTCGAATCAAATGCTGGGAATAAAATTTCAAAAATATTCTTTAAAAATTCTAAGCAAAGAAAATTAACATGACACAAGATCGCCACATGTACATGCCTACGGGCCGAATAATATACTCTGACCGGCCGCATGTGGCACGCGGATCGTAGTTTGCCTATCCCTGTGTTAGAAAATAAAAAATTAAAAAATTCGGGGGGGGGGCGCTGAGTAATATTTTTACTAGAAAGTGGGCACTAGACCAAAAACGTTTGAGAACCACTGTCCTAGATGAACTACCAGCCAAAGTTAACGAGCATCATCTAACCATTAGCTACTGGGTAAATGTATGAATCTTCACCAAACTTGGTACATATGAACTACATGGCCCACATTAAAATACTATAGGGTATTGAAACACTGATAACCAAAAGTTAAGCTGGTTTTATTTGGAAAATCTAATCGTAACGGTTGTAACGGTCGAAAACGTTTACCATGTCAAACTTTCTTATTTCTTCACGAAATATGGCGGACGGCTTCCGTGCGCTAACCGAAACAGATGAACGTACTTATTTCTGTGGTATGGGGCCGTCCATAAATGACGTCACGCTATTTTGGACGAATTTTTACCCCCACCCTCCCCTCGTCACGTGTCGTCACAAAACGTTAGACCCCCGCCCCCCTCTAAAAAGACGTCACAAAGCTTTGACCCCCCTTAAAAAACAAACACAAAAAACCACATTATTTTCTATTTGAAAATAAGTATGTTTCAAATCGCTTTTATTGTCATTAAGTATTTATTATTTATTTAGTGAAGGTCTACATTGTAATATTGTAACCCACGTGTAGCATTTTTTTTAAAAACTTTTAACCGGCCTTCAGAAAAACGAACTGTGTTAACATCCTTAGATTATATTTTATTTTAATACATACAAATTAAACACTGACTATTAATCATCACGGTTAACGTCTTTGTGTAGAAAAAAATTATTTAACAATAATATTTTTTTAATGTATTTTTTTTTAATCCCTCAATTGACTGACGGGCATCCCGTAAGAAATAGGTCGGCGAACAGGGGTAAATTACCTCATCTGGGGTCAACAGGGAATTCTTGGGGGTAATGCAGACTCATTTGGGACATATAACATCCACTACAATCCACTAGATATATTAAAATACGTCATGTGTACGTGTACGCTTGGAACATATGCCCATTATTGAACCGGTTCCTTCCAGAAAATGCATTTTTAAAAATTTGACAACCATGTAGATATCTTACCTACATACTATACAAATACACCTAAATCCACCATACTTTCATTTATATTAACACGAGTGACAATAATCTTAATCCACATGACTTGTCAGTATCACGTATCCTTTTTATTTAAAATTAATGCCTCAAAAACTTAGCTAAGAAGAAAATTTGTTTTGTGCTCCTAATAAATTGCGATGTCAAGAATTTGATGCATTCAATAAAGTTAATGAATACTTGACTAATTTTAAATGGGCTCATTTATCATTATATCCAGAATGGCCAGGGGCGTTTGACCAAAAACCAATCGAACAATTATATCAAAAACGTTTATAATTATATAAAATAGATCCCCCCCCCCTTTTTTAAAAAGAAAAATGATATTCCGTGTTGTTGTGACTTAAAATATCTACACATAATCCTATTCAGATCATTTATAGACACTTGTCATGCTTGTAAAACTTACCAGTAGCATTTTCGCTAACGACGCTCCCCCAAATCCCCGAGTCATGTGAGCAGGACCTAGACTCTGGGGGTTGGGGAAGGGGGGGGGGTAACGCACAAATAAACTTGTATATTTTGGGGTAACGGGCAAAAAATTACGCCTATTCCTGCCGTGAGAAAACCAAACGGAGCTGCGGTTACATCACAAATGCTTTGATGTCAACATCAAACGACGCAATTTCATATGTTATCGTGTGAGTTCTCAAACTTAAGGATTATAATTAGATTTAATGTTCGTGTCTTGATAGCTTACGCCAACCAGCGTCCGATGGCAAACCGACTGGCACGTTGAGAAGCACTGATTTTTATTTTTTTAAAATAATTTAAAATTAAATTTAAAAAAACAAAAGTCATTAAATAAATTGTAAGGACCAAATATTTCAGTGGAAGTTTTATTTAAAGTTAACCTTTTGATGTGACGTCACATTTCTTCAACCCCCCTCCCTCCCCCTCGTCACGCATCGTCACAAAAGTGTGACCCCCTCCCCTCCCCCTAGGTGCAATGTTCATTTATGGACTGCCCCTATAGTGTGTCAATAGTTTACTTATTAATATATCTTGTAGGCGTTCTCAATATATATATAACCTTTCATACAATAATCCTCTGAAGAACTGGTTTCAATAAAACAACTTTAATATCTACACTATGCACATAACATAATTTGAGGTTATACAACGCGGAGTCCTGAGTTACATCCGCCATGACACACACCAGAATTCTGACACCCCCAACTCCTTTCCCGCTCTTTCTCTCACGTGACCTTTCCGTCATTAATCATGTGATTCACACGTGACATTCAGCCCCCATCCTTCAAAAAAATGTTTATGAAATACAACAATTTTGGTCTGAATAAAATCAAATTAAACTATATCTATATTCAAAGCTCAAATATTTATCATCATTGGACAATCATTACTTTACACACAATATCTAGACATGAAAATCAATAAGAAAAAAATCTGTAGGACTGCAACAGTGTACCTGTGCTGAAAAAATGAAAATGGAATTTTAACACAACTTTAATTTTGTGTAACTAAAATATTTTTAACAATAAATATTCCAAAAATTAAAATTAAATATATTGTCCACTGGAATTCAAACACTGCTCCTTGTCTATGGTTCACTGAATAAAAATACAAATACATTGTATTAATACAGTCTCTGGTTTTATCATTTAAGAATTCACAGAATGTCTGTTTAATACAGTCTCTGGTTTAATCATTTAGGAATTCACAGAATGTCTGTTTAATACAGTCTCTGGTTTTATCATTTAGGAATTCACAGAATGTCTGTATTTATTGTAATTCTATTTAATATGTATGCAACCACATTGTATTTTCCTTTAACAGGTTTAATGTCAAATTTGTAGTCGGCTAATAGCATAGCCTAGTTCAAAGATAGTCATTCTTCAGCTGACGAGTATGAATTCAAATAGATGGGCTTTCGATGCTTCTTCAGCCTATTAAATGTTCAATAATTCACCAACCATGACCACGATTATTTCCATTCACAATATCAATTCCAGCATCTTGAATAAGTCGCTTAGCTTTTGAGATGTCATTTTTGCTTCCAGATAATTCAACAGCATTTCGACCAGATGAGTCACTGTCACTAGAAACATTTATCTGAAAATCATTGTCTGTATCTATGTCTTTGATTCTGCTTAATAAACAACTAATTATTCTTCCTACTTCGGATGATTCCACACAAATTGTTTCAGACTCACTAGTACCATCTCTATCTCTGCTACTATGGTCTTCATCCTTTTTATCATATACGTGATTGTCAATAGTGGCTAAAGTGTCACTAGTTGTGAGGTCTGCTCAATTCATCTTTCTTCTATTTCTATCATTCATGTCTTGGTTTTCATTCTTTCTCCATGGTTGATCAAAATTTCTTATTCTGGAATCAAAACTATATCTGCCTCTCCATGATCTTCTACTTTGATTATAATCTCTATTTATGGAATTATGATTATATCTGTCTCTCCATGATTGTCTATCTTGATCATAATCTCTATGTCTGGAATTATAATTATATTTTTCTCTCCATGCTTGTCTACCTTTGTTTTCAAAGTGATCTTGCCTTGATTTTTCTTCTGTTTTCTTTCTTATAGGGCTGCCATTAGGTGACACCCTATTTGGTTGTCCTTTATTGTGGTAACACTGCCTCGCCATATGTCCTGGCTTGTTACAGTACCAGCAAATAGTTTGTCTGTTGCCTTGGTTTGGCAGACTCTGGTTTCTCATTCCCTGTCCTTTTTTCTTGGTTTTTAATATGTATTGCTGCAAAGGTATCTTGTCTCGTATCCATTTCCACATTTGGATGAGAGTCTTTGAGTGTGCGTAATGCATTTGTTAGCTCTGCTTGAGTACGACCTTTCTTATCAATTAAATATGTGAATAGAGCTGGTGTTGCATTTTCTAATAACTTGTCAGTTAACACCATGTCTAATATGGCCTTTGGATTGCTTGTATCTAGTGCTGTAAGTTCCAGCTATTTTGTTAATTTAACTTGTGCTTCATGTACTATGATCTGTGGATCTTTGTCCATCTTGATTCTCATGTCATGAAATTCTTTTCTATAATCATAATCATTTTCTGACTTTCCGAAATGCCTTTTTGACATTTTTATATATGTTTTTGTCTTCTTTGGCTATACTGTTGTAAGCTTCAAATGCTTCTCCAGTTAGTTGAGTCATCAGTTGTGCTGGCCAATCTTCTTCATCATAACCTTTCATGGCCATTATGGATTCAAAATAATCCAGATAAACATCCATTTTTTCTTTCTGGCTATCATATTTTCTAACTTTGATAGTGTCCTTCGGTGCTGACTTTCTATTTGTGTCATTACCAGGATTGTGGCCTCTACTCTCTAGCTCAATTTGTAGTTTTAACTTGTCAATTTTGAAGTTGTTCAAGTTCTCTTCTTGCAGCTTTCTTCTCTTTCAATGATTTGGCTTTGCCTCATCTTCTTTGGCTTTTTTTGCTTTTGCTCTTTTTCTTCAGCAATTCTTTGATTTTCTTTTCTTCAGCTATTCTTAGCTTTTCTTCTTCTTTAGCTTCTTTTTTTGGCAATTTTGACTTTCTCTTCAACAAAGTATTTCAATTCTTTTCCACTTAAGCCAAATTTTTCTGCTATGGTAGTGAATTTTTCGTAGTAATCCATGTTTTAGTTTTATGGAATAATATGAGTCAAGCAATTCGGTAAGGAATGTAGGTATTTATTTATTAAGGTATAAATCCTCCAAATGAAAAAATCTTGATTTCAAAATGTTAAGTCCAAACAAGTGACACATCTAAACCAATAAATTTGATTTTAGACAAAATGAGGCAACAAAGCATCCTCACACGGGATCTTAAGTATACTTTATATATACGCTCCCTCAGATTGACAAAACACATCCGATGGTCCAAAGTTTTTGAATAAAATACGTCACTTAGTCAAAATTTCCAATTTTCGAACTTTAGAGTAGTTTTTAGACAATTTAGTTCACTCCATTACTCGAAATTGCAATTATCACCCTTTTCAAACAATGAATGAATACAAATTCCGTTCCTTGATTTATAATTCACACTGACACTTGTTAATAGTCCATAGCTTCTCAAGTTCAAGCTTATGTTTACAAATATTTCCTGGAATCAACCAGCACCAGTGAGCCTGTTGACCTATATACGTTCACCGTGTGTCACCATACGACAGTAGGCCTATACACACTGTCGACTGCGTGACCCAGATTCAGTGCGTCTAGCTGAAATGTTTGAAGTCAAGCCACCATCTTGAAAAATTATTGTTTCAAATATTTCAATGAATTACAGCAGTTTATGCACAGCTGCTTACGAACTTGAATATTCACAAATTACGATGGCTCACAATATTTCTTCTTTTAATGAGTACTTCCCTTTTTGAAATACACAATACTGGTGACTTCCACGAACCTCACTTTTTGTACCTTGTTCACTCAGGATTAATGGTAATCAGTGATCAGTTAGCATTTTTCACTTCTTGAAACCAATGTAAATAGTTTTACTTGTTAAAATATATCTTGTAGGCGTTCTCGATATATATATAACCTTGCATACAATAATCCTCTGGAGAACTGGTTTCAATAAAACAACTTTAATATCTACACTATGCACATAACATATAATTTGAGGTTATACAACGTGGAGTCCTGAGCCACATCCGCCATGACACTCACCAGAATTCTGACACCCCCAACTCCTTTCCCGCTCTTTCTCTCACGTGACCTCTCCGTCTCTAATCATGTGATTCACACGTGACATAGTGCCGATGTCGTTCACAATAATCAACTTTTCAAAGGTCTGTATTACCGATGGACAAATCTTCAAGAAATTTAGTACGTGGGTTCCAAACGTTAACTGAATCCATACTTCGCCGCTGTGAAGTGCGGGTAGTTGCTAGTCTTTCAATTAATTTTACAACGCATCATCCAAAGATAGACTTCTGAAGTAGCAATGCGCACTTTTATGAAGACAAACCTCGAGTTGAATGCAGACACAATTTAAAGATTATTTATTTAAGGGGAACATTTATTAGTATTATTTTTTAATTATTTTTTTTAAAGACATAGAAACTAACTTTATTGTTAACCGATCGAAATTTACCTTGAAACCGAACAAGAAGCATAACGAAACTTCAATAAAGGGACGCCCTGTGTGGCACTTTGGTTGCCAATAGAGTGTTACATGGTTTATGTGTCCCACTGGACGCCCTGGGTGGCACTTTGGTTGCCAATAGAGTGTTACATGGTTTATGTGTCCCACTGGACGCCCTGGGTGGCACTTATATATATATTTTTTATTGCGTAAAGGCATTTTTCGGTCAAATAGCGGGACCACTGGGCACCAAGAATATTGACAGACAAAGACTTGTGGCGCTATTGTGACGGATGCATCATTTACGTCAGTGATCTCTGACCAATGAACCCAGCTAGTGATGGCCATAGGTGTTTTGAAAGTTCTTGTACGACATGGTGGTCGATACTGACTTACAGTTCAATTTCTTAATGATTTCAGTTCCTGACTTTGTTTTCGCCATAGTCAACGGTTCCTATCAAATTACGTTCAGCTAAGTTTACATTAAACTAGGGCTGTTAACGATTAATTTAAATTTAATCGTTAACTTTTGAAAAAATAACGATTAATTAATCGTTAATTTCGATTAAAGCCAAAAATTAAAATTTATGATGTCATAAGTCATAAGTAACACTTATTAAAGGTTATTGTTAAAAATCTAAATTACACTGGAATGTCTCATTAATATGTCATCTTTTAGCCAACTACCCAAAAAGACGTGTGTTGACATTATTTGGTTCAAGTGATGAGCGGATCTAATTGACAATATAACCAGGCGAGCTGAACAATCATTCACATGGAACTGAGGTAACTGCTATGCACAAAACGGTCTTGGCGAGGAATGACATTATCGGATATCGGTGTTTATTAAGTTTCCACCATGGGTTAATGGATTCAGGAACTTTCATCTAATTTTATAACGCAGTAATTCATCAGAAGAGTTGTCGTCATTTTCTGTCTCTGAGTCAAACGCTATTACTGCCATTAGCTTTATGCGCTTTTCATTTGGTTTGATAAGTAGGCGAACTGTTAGAACCATGGTAGGCAAACTTTATCAACATTTTAAACATTCCCGTCAGTCAATAGTTTAAAACCAAAATGTCCGTGTAATCGTTAGGAAGTTTATTATTTATCGTTATCGGCCTCTATTTATAATATTATTATTATTACTTTTTTGACTTCCAATAATTTGTAGGTCCTAAGTGATGGGTGGATTAATCGTTAAAAAATAATTTAATCGTTAAAATTTTTTAACGATTAATCGAGAAATTGGTTGATCATTTCTAAGACCTGAAAACGTCATAGCTCAATGAGTAATGTTCTATTTTTAGATAACATTTTAGCGGAACAATGTTTTGAAGCATAAATACAGTCGAATCACTATGTTCTCAAAATTATTAGCATAGTATAATTACGAAACTTTTTTTCCTTTTTCAAGTCCAATTTGCTGTCTTAAATTAACGAAGAATTAACAAATAGCTGACAAAATACATCCTTCTCAATATACCTACATTTACATATTGACTCGTACCTTTTATTAAATTTTTATGTAATCTGTCCTTAAAAAAGATAAATATAACCCCAATATTTCTATTAATAGCCATATTATGACCAGGCCTGATTATAATCTATTTTTTCAGCTTTCTAACATTTTGTTGAGTTAACATTCTCAAAGAAAATATTTGGCCGTAAGTTTTGAATCTGTATTTCCCGCAGCCAGAAATCTTTTATTTGGAATATTTCTTGTAGCCTACTCGTTCTGAAGACGATCTCCATCACTGCTCTTTAACACTAAATCTATATATATAAAAATGGAAGTATGTATGTATGCATGTCTGTTATAGCTGACTAAGCCATTCATCCGATCGCCATGAAACTTTTGGAGACTTTTGAGTACGATCCAGGGATGGAAATAGGCTACTTTTTTTCAAAAGTTAACACTCATGGGGCGCCGGGGGCCCATAATGAGAATATTTTCTTATATGTGCTATATAAAAATTAGTTTAGGGCTTAGCTGCTTGGAAAATGAATGGATCTAGACCAAACTTGGTACATAACAACTTGATAGCCTATATTAAAGTGTCATATGGCATTGAACTCCTAATGTCCGTTCCTTCGGGGCCGGGGGCCCAAAGTCTTTTTTTTGGTAAGCGTTAAATACTTTATTCCCGTTAGCTGACTAAACCATTCATCCGTTCGCCATGAAACTTTTGGAGACTTTTGAGTACGCTCCCGGGATGGAAATAGGCTACTTTTTTTCAAAATTTAACACTCATGGGGCGCCGGGGGCCCATAATGAGAATTTTTTCTTATATGAGCTATATAAAAATTAGTTTAGGTCTTAGCTGCTTGGAAAATGAATGGATCTTGACCAAACTTGGTACATAACAACTTGATAGCCTATATTAAAGTGTCATATGGCATTGAACTCCTAATGTCCGTTCCTTCGGGGCCGGGGGCCTAAAGTCTTTTTTTTTGGTAAGCGTTAAATACTTTATTCCCGTTAGCTGACTAAACCATTCATCCGATCGCCATGAAACTTTTGAAGACTTTTGAGTACGCTCCCGGGATGGAAATGGGCTACTTTGTTTCAAAATTTAACACTCATGGGGCGCCGGGGGCCCATAATCAGAATTTTTTCTTATATGAGCTATATAAAAATTAGTTTAGGTCTTAGCTGCTTGGAAAATAAATGGATCTTGACCACACTTGGTACATAACAACTTGATAGCCTATATTAAAGTATCATATGGCATTGAACACCTAATGTCCGTTCCTTCGGGGCCGGGGGCCCAAAATCTTTATTTTTGTAAGCGTTAAATACTTTATTCCCATTAGCTGACTATACCATTCATTCGGTCGCCATGAAACTTTTGGAGACTTTTGAGTACGCTCCCGGGATGGAAATAGGCTACTTTTTTTCAAAATTTAACACTCATGGGGCGCCGGGGGCCCATAATGAGAATTGTTTCTTATATGAGCTATATAAAAATTAGTTTAGGGCTTAGCTGCTTGGAAAATGAATGGATATTGACCAAACTTGGTACATAACAACTTGATAGCCTATATTTAAGTATCATTTGCCATTGAACTCCTAATGTCCGTTCCTTCGGGGCCGGGGGCCCAAAATCTTTATTTTTGTAAGCGTTAAATACTTTATTCCCGTTAGCTGACTATACCATTCATTCGGTCGCCATGAAACTTTTGGAGACTTTTGAGTACGCTCCCGGGATGGAAATAGGCTACTTTTTTTTCAAAATTTAACACTCATGGGGCGCCGGGGGCCCATAATGAGAATTGTTTCTTATATGAGCTATATAAAAATTAGTTTAGGGCTTAGCTGCTTGGAAAATGAATGGATATTGACCAAACTTGGTACATAACAACTTGATAGCCTATATTAAAGTATCATATGGCATTGAACTCCTAATGTCCGTTCCTTCAGGGCCGTGGGCCTAAAATCCTTTTTTTTTGTAAGCGTTAAATACTTTATTCCCGTTATGATTTACACGATCTTGAAAAGCATTGACTAATATATCTATCATGATCCAGATTGAAATGAACAGGTATTTTAAAGTTATTCTCTTGCACCGATTGGGCCAGGGGGCCCTTAATGTCGTTTTTGTTAATCTATATATATTAAAATCAATGTATGTCTGTGTGCATGTCCTTTATAGCTGACTAAACCATTCATCCGATCATCATGAAACTTTTGGAGACTGGCAACTTTTTTTCTAAATTTATCACTCATGGGGCGCCGGGGACCCATAATGTCATTTTTTGCTTATATGAGCTATATAAAATTTAGTTTCAGCGCTAGCTACTGTGTAAATTGATGGATCTTAACCAAACTTTGTATATAAAAATTTGATAGCCAATATTAAAACACTAAAGGGAACTGAACTCCTAATGGTCATTCCTTCGGGGCTGGGGGCCCAAAAAATTCTTTTTCTTAAACGTTTAAGATTTATTCACCATTCAATTATTAACAATATTGACAACTAATGACACACGTATCCATTATTATACAGATTGAAATGAACAGGTATTTTGAACTTTATATCTTGCACTGGGGCCCTTAATGTCGTTTTTTGCTTATGTGAGCTATATAAAAATTAGTTTTTGCGTTAGCTACTGAGTAAATGAATGCATCTTAAACAAAATTTGCATACAAAATTTAGTAGCCCATATTGACATAATTAAGGTTTCTAAACTTCTAATGTCAATATATTCGGTACCGGAGCCCCAAATGTCTTTTCTTCGTATATGTTTAAGATATTTTTCCCCATTCAATTTTTCACGATCTTGAGGAATATATTTATGAGGAAACTGAATTAAATGAACAGGTTTTTGAAATTGACACCTTTCACTAAAGGGGCCCCTAAATGTCGTTTTTTTCCTTATATTAGCTGTATAAAAATTAGTATTCGCGTTAAATACTGAGAAAATTAATGGATCTTGACCCATCTTAATATATAAAAACTTAAGGGTCTATATTTTATTACTATAGGGCACTGAACTCCTAATTTTCATTCCCTTGGGGCAGGGGGCCCAAAATTTCATTTTTAGTAAATGTTCAATATTTTATCGTTCTTTCAATATTGAGACATATAAATAAAAGTATGTATTTTGAAATTTATTCAAATTAAAATGTCTTTCGCACTTTTTTTCTTGCGATAATTAGGCCCTGGGGCCCATAATGTAGTTTTTTGCTTATATGAGGTATATAAAAATAAGTTTATGCGTTAGCTACCGAGTAAATGAATGGACCTTAACCAAAATTTGTATACAAAAACTTGGTAGCCGATATTAAAATACTATAGGGCACAGAAATTAAAATTTCCATTCCTTCGGGGCCTGGGGCCCCAAATGTCTTTTCTTCGTATATGTTTGAGATAGTTTTCCCCATTTAATTTTTCACGATCTTAAGGAATATATCTATGAGGAAACTGAATTAAAATGAACAGCATTTTTTAAATTGAAATCTTTCACCGAATGGGCCCAGGGGCCCCTAAATTTCGTTTTTTTCATTATATTAGCTGTATAAAAATTAGTATTAGCGTAAAATTCTGAAAAAGTTAATGGGTCTTGACCCATCTTATTATATAAAAACTCGAGGGTCTATATTTTATTACTATAGGGCACTGAACTCGTAATTTTCTTTTCCTTGGGGCAGGGAGCCCAAAATGTATGTTTAATATTTTATCGCACAGTCAAATTTTACCATTATTGATAAATATAAATAAATTTATGCATTTTGAAATTTATTCAAATGAACATGTGTTTCGCACTTTATTTCTTGCAATAACTGGACCCTCTATCTCTTACTGTCGTTTTTTGCTTATACGAACTATAAAAAAATTAGTTTATGCGTTAGCTACTGAGTAAATGATTGGATCTTAACCAAATTTTGTATAAAAAACTTGGTAGCCCATATTAAAATACTCAAGGTTTTTGAACTTCTAATGACATTTTCTTCGCTGACGGAGGGCCCCAAATGTCTTTTTTCATATATGTTTAAGATATTTTTGCCATTCACTTTTTAACGATCTTGATAAATATATCCATGATGAAACTGAATTGAAATGTAAAGGTTTTTGAAATTGACATCTCGCAGCGAAAAATCCCGGGGCCCCTTTATGTAGTTTTATTCATTATATTAGCTATATTAAAATTAGTTTAAGCGTTAGATAATGAGAAAATAAATGGATTTTGACTAAAGTTAGTATATAAAAAGTTAAGAACCTATAATATATTACTATAGGGCACTGAACTCCTAATGTCCATTCCCTCGGAGCTGGGGGCCCCAAATGTCATTTTTACTGCACGGTAACAATTTAATTCCCCATTCAATTTTACACGATATTGAGAAATTTAGCTTGAGTACAATAGCAATAAAAAAATTAAATTATCACTCATTTTTTGGCTGTGCCTCTTAATATCGTTTTTCCTTTTGTAAGTTTTTATTATTAATTTATGTAACAGTTTGCTATTAAACTTGGGCTTTTTTTTTCTCACTTCCCCGAAGGTTTATGGCATAATTCTTTTAAAACATATCAATCTTTTGTTTCTTTCAATTTATTCATTTTTAAAGAGATCGTTGCAACGCACGACGGGTCTGCTAGTACTAAATAAACAATGGAATAGACTTGTTCCACACACAAACAAAAAGGTGACGTCATGATTATTTACGGTTTATTTTTTAGATATTGTCTATGTAGCAGGTGAAGCAGACCCGTATTTGTATCAAAAGCAAATCTAACCAAAATAAATAAACAGAAACAATTACCCTAAAGTGGCCAGCATCGTTCATCCTTGTAGTTTATTTTATAGTTGGCTTGATGCTTTTGATAAAAAGATTGATATCAACAAATCTATAAATATATTAACTAGTTTAAAACAGCAGCTGAATGTGAACACATGACGTCACTTGTCTAAAACTTGTGTCCGACAGGTGGCAGTGTTTAGACAATAGCAGACGATCTGGGTGATCTGGGCCGCTACTCGGCAAATCATTGATTGGGTGAAATATTTCCTAACAGAAAGATTTCTGTGTTCACTATCTATTTCAGGGGAATCAAGAGTTTTGAATAAACTAATTTGTAAACTCAGACCTCACAAGATTAGAATGTCTACAATAGATTGATTACACATCGAATGGCCGTACAATATTTGGAGTTATTTATTAAACTTATTTCAAAACTTCGATAAGCTGTGCAAACATGCGTTTTGATTTTCTTCTATCTCATCGATCTCACAGCTCAGAATATAAACCATCTTTACCCCTCCCCCAACAACACACTTTTCTTCACCTGTAGTAGAGTCTATACCAGGGGTGCGCAACCTTTGGACTGTTGAAGGCCGCATTAAAAAAATTACTTTTGCTACGGCCGCCAAAAAATTTTCACTGAAAACCGAAACGGTCACTATAAAAATGTACCTCTCGTAATAGTCAACGCGAGATATTAATGACAAAATCATAATGTATTTGTACACAGTGCTTAATTACAAACAAAAACAATTCCATCGATATTCTCTTATATTTCTACTTTATTGAACATGGTCATGTAAACCTAACATTATGTCAAACACGTACAGAATGAGTATATTGTTAGGTGGCATTAGTACACTGAGAAGACAATAATTGAATAAGTGATAAGCTGCTTCATTAACACTGTCCATGTAACTTAGCAGTCCAGAGTCCAGAAATTAGTGGCTGCCTTGCTCTTGGATGTTTGCCGAGAGTCGCGCAAAGTCCTAACACTTGCTGGAGATCATCATTTGTATTCCTGACGCCAGACTGGTGTCCACCAGTCGGGTTCGATATTTGTTCTTGAGATATTTCATTCGTGAAAATGACGCTTCACACATGTAAGTGCTTCCAAACAGCACTACAGTGTTTCTTGCTATTTCGTGAAGCTAGGGATACTCAACAGCTATTTTCCATGTCTCCAGTAGATCGTTTTTGTCCTCGAATTTCTTTATAACCTGCGCGTTATTTTTAGTTCGATCAGTTGGACATCCAACGGCGCACGAACCAAATGTGGAGAAGCAACGAGTCTCATATTTTCTGAGCTCTTTTCGAAATCCTGAAAACGTTCTGCGAATTCCAACAACAGCACTTCGAGGACGCCTGAAAAGGATATAGCCGGATTTCATCTTTTCTTATTAAATCCCTTATATTAACTTCGCGGCCGTCTCTCTCTGTCTTGGGCTCGGCGGGCGGAAAAACAGAAGTCAAAAATGACCCACTTCCCATGATCCGATCGAACTGAAATTTGGCACACGGACCCGTCTAACCTAACAATGCATCGTATCAAAATTTCAGATCGATCGAACGTACCGTAATTAAATTAATGCATTTTTAGTTTATCCTAATATGAGGTATGTAATTTAAATTCACGGTTTGTTATTGTTTTTTTCCCACGTGAAATTTTGAGCTGACGCATTGAGGCGACCCAACGAAGCGACGGGCGCTTTTGTTTACATTTTACGTGTCACTCTGAGCTCGGTCAAGCGAATCGGTGACCAGACTTTTCCCCTCTCCCCCCCCCACACCTCCCCCCCACCCCTCTAGGGTTATGATGCAAAGTTGAGTTTAGACAGATTCAGTCTGTAAATGTTTGAAAATAATCAATACTGTTAGTTATGTCTCATATATAAGGGATTTATAGTCAAAAACTTTGTTTTTACGGGTTTGTTGTATTTCTTGTCTCTCGATTAGAGCGGTGAGTTGCAGGAAATGATAGAGATTGAGCTGTTGGATATGACTTTGTAGTAGAAGTAGAAGACATTTTTCACAGAAATCCTGTACTCTTCTGAGCATGAGGCAAACTGTTGTTCCTTTGCTTGTCTAGCTCTATAATCGTTTTCATTAAACGCTTTTACACTGTTATGTTTATTCACTGCTATGTCGAGAATATGTCTGGATTTCTGGTGTAGCTGCCAGCTAAGAGTGATACTTGTACACAGGCCTCTGTGTATTTGCGTGTACTTGTAGCAGCTACTGAAGTTGAATGACGGGTTACACGGTTACACAGCGCAAGCACAATACCGCGAATGTGCGCATCACACGGTTTCGAAGTGCTTCAATATTAGGCTGCTAAACTTCTCTGCCTGCCCTCATTAGCTAAGGCTGCAGCCTAACACCAGAGCGGCAAGAGCTACTTCAATGTCAATGAGCGCTAAACACTACAGCTAACGCTACAGCCGCCGGAGTCGTAATTTGTTTCACAATAACTAATGCTTAAGGGTGTAAATGAATATTCAATATTGCATTTACAACTTTACATAATGTATTGCCAAATTGCAAATATTTGACGGCCGCAGGTTATTATAATTTAAACAGATTGCCACGGCCGCACATTTTCGTGCCCACGGCCGCATGCGGCCGTACGGCCGCAGGTTGCGCACCCCTGGTCTATACCATTCCACGATTAACCAAGAGTTTACTCGGTTATGTGAGAGTTAAAGTAATGGTGATGAACTTGGCCATAAAGACGAACACGTTATAATACGATGATTTTTATAAGGAATTTCTAATGTTATACCTGTAACGTCAATAGCGGCACATCCATCGCATTGTTTTGTTAGTATAACGATAAAGTGAAAACAGATTGCAGTGCAATGAGTGTTTTTAAACTGATTGGCGCTTATTCCAATTTATGAACCATTTATGCATCTTTCTAAAGCTTTTTTTTTACCCTACAGCCAACAGGAAAAATCGCTATAAAACGACTACACAGCAAACACAAATATTTTACTAAATCAAAGAGATTTCTTTTCCACCATTCTCGGGCAGGGATGCAATAAAATAGAAAACTGAATTCAGGTGCATGCGGAACTGATATCTTACCAGTGCCTTTTTATCATTTGACAAGCTCTGTACCAACTATATCATTGCCAAATTGCTCAGACAATCATGACGTATTTCCCATTGCATTGAAGTACTTGCATATCATGAATCTCCGCCTCCCTATTTTATTTCCCAAATTAAGGGAATAACCTATGGGTCAAAGGTCAAACAGAAAACACATACCGTTGATAACCTCCCCTTTATCCAGTTATTATTCTGCAGAAGTGCAATTATCGCTTGCTAAAACTTTAAGTAACACAGCGTTCACTAGCGGGGACGAAATATCCAGTGGCGTAACAACGACTTGGCATTGGGGCAGTTGGCAAGGGCGCCGGCCTGCGCCAGTTCAAAAGGGCGCAGCTAAATCTCTCATTTTAAAATTTTTATTTAATAAGTAAAGGGCGCCAAAAATATATTAGGCAAGGGCGTCAAAAGCCCAGTTACGCCTCTGGTCGTAGATCTGTTTGAATTGAAGATCAACATCGTCAATGTGTTCTTTAACAGTCAGACTTGGTCCTTACAGACAAAATACATAGCATCGTCAATGTGTTCTTTAACAGTCAGACTTGGTCCTTACAGACAAAATACATAGCATCGTCAATGTGTTCTTTAACAGTCAGACTTGGTACTTACAGACAAAATACATAGCATCGTCAAGGTGTTCTATAACAGTCAGACTTGGTACTTACAGTTACAGACAAAATACATAGCATTGTCAATGTGTTCTTTAACAGTCAGACTTGGTACTTACAGTTACAGACAAAATACATAGCATCGTCAATGTGTTCTTTAACAGTCAGACTTGGTACTTACAGTTACAGACAAAATACATAGCATCGTCAAGGTGTTCTATTCTACAACAGTCAGACTTGGTACTTACAGTTACAGACAAAATACATAGCATCGTCAATGTGTTCTTTAACAGTCAGACTTGGTACTTACAGACAAAATACATAGCATCGTCAAGGTGTTCTATTCTACAACGGTCAGACTTGGTACTTACAGTTACAGACAAAATACATAGCATCGTCAATGTGTTCTTTAACAGTCAGACTTGGTACTTACAGTTACAGACAAAATACATAGCATCGTCAAGGTGTTCTATTCTACAACAGTCAGACTTGGTACTTACAGTTACAGACAAAATACATAGCATCGTCAATGTGTTCTTTAACAGTCAGACTTGGTACTTACAGTTACAGACAAAATACATAGCATCGTCAAGGTTTTCTATTCTACAACAGTCAGACTTGGTACTTACAGTTACAGACAAAATACATAGCATCGTCAAGGTGTTCTATTCTACAACAGTCAGACTTGGTACTTACAGTTACAGACAAAATACATAGCATCGTCAAGGTGTTCTATTCTACAACAGTCAGACTTGGTACTTACAGACAAAATACATAGCATCGTCAAGGTGTTCTATTCTACAACAGTCAGACTTGGTACTTACAGTTACAGACAAAATACATAGCATCGTCAAGGTGTTCTATTCTACAACAGTCAGACTTGGTCCATACAGACAAAATACATAGCATCGTCAAGGTGTTCTATTCTACAACAGTCAGACTTGGTCCTTACAGACAAAATACATAGCATCGTCAAGGTGTTCTATTCTACAACAGTCAGACTTGGTACTTACAGTTACAGACAAAATACATAGCATCGTCAAGGTGTTCTATTCTACAACAGTCAGACTTGGTCCTTACAGACAAAATACATAGCATCGTCAAGGTGTTCTATTCTACAACAGTCAGACTTGGTACTTACAGTTACAGACAAAATACATAGCATCGTCAAGGTGTTCTATAACAGTCAGACTTGGTACTTACAGACAAAATACATAGCATCGTCAAGGTGTTCTATAACAGTCAGACTTGGTACTTACAGTTACAGACAAAATACATAGCATCGTCAAGGTGTTCTATTCTACAACAGTCAGACTTGGTACTTACAGACAAAATACATAGCATCGTCAAGGTGTTCTATTCTACAACAGTCAGACTTGGTACTTACAGTTACAGACAAAATACATAGCATCGTCAAGGTGTTCTATTCTACAACAGTCAGACTTGGTCCATACAGACAAAATACATAGCATCGTCAAGGTGTTCTATTCTACAACAGTCAGACTTGGTCCTTACAGACAAAATACATAGCATCGTCAAGGTGTTCTATTCTACAACAGTCAGACTTGGTACTTACAGTTACAGACAAAATACATAGCATCGTCAAGGTGTTCTATTCTACAACAGTCAGACTTGGTCCTTACAGACAAAATACATAGCATCGTCAAGGTGTTCTATTCTACAACAGTCAGACTTGGTACTTACAGTTACAGACAAAATACATAGCATCGTCAAGGTGTTCTATAACAGTCAGACTTGGTACTTACAGACAAAATACATAGCATCGTCAAGGTGTTCTATAACAGTCAGACTTGGTACTTACAGTTACAGACAAAATACATAGCATCGTCAAGGTGTTCTATAACAGTCAGACTTGGTCCTTACAGACAAAATACATAGCATCGTCAAGGTGTTCTATAACAGTCAGACTTGGTACTTACAGACAAAATACATAACATCGTCAAGGTGTTCTATAACAGTCAGACTTGGTACTTACAGACAAAATACATAACATCGTCAAGGTGTTCTATAACAGTCAGACTTGGTCCTTACAGACAAAATACGTAGCATCGTCAAGGTGTTCTATAACAGTCAGACTTGGTACTTACAGACAAAATACATAACATCGTCAAGGTGTTCTATAACAGTCAGACTTGGTACTTACAGACAAAATACATAACATCGTCAAGGTGTTCTATAACAGTCAGACTTGGTACTTACAGACAAAATACATAGCATCGTCAAGGTGTTCTATAACAGTCAGACTTGGTACTTACAGACAAAATACATAACATCGTCAATGTGTTCTATAACAGTCAGACTTGGTACTTACAGACAAAATACATAACATCGTCAATGTGTTCTATAACAGTCAGACTTGGTACTTACAAACAAAATACATAACATCGTCAATGTGTTCTATAACAGTCAGACTTGGTCCTTACAGACAAAATACATAACATCGTCAATGTGTTCTTTAACAGTCAGACTTGGTCCTTACAGACAAAATACATAACATCGTCAATGTGTTCTATAACAGTCAGACTTGGTCCTTACAGACAAAATACATAACATAGTCAATGTGTTCTATTCTATAACAGTCAGACTTGGTCCTTACAGACAAAATACATAACATCGTCAATGTATTCTATTCTACAACAGTCAGACTTGGTCCTTACAGACAAAATACATAACATCGTCAATGTGTTCTATTCTACAACAGTCAGACTTGGTCCTTACAGACAAAATACATAACATCGTCAATGTGTTCTATTCTACAACAGTCAGACTTGGTACTTACAGACAAAATACATAGCATCGTCAAGGTGTTCTATTCTACAACAGTCAGACTTGGTACTTACAGACAAAATACATCTTCCTTAAATCTATTGATAAATTACAATAAAAAAATAGACAAAAAAATATTCATAATATCAATAGAATTATTTCAGGACCCACGACCTCTTCAACGCCACCACCGATGTTGTGTATTTGTACCGTTGTATGATTTTGCAACCCTCGTGTATTTGTACCACTGTATGATCTTGACCGAGTTTGCTACCCTCGTGTATTTGTACCGCTGTATGATCTTAAATGGGTTTGATTCAGTCTAGCTCCACATTCATGGTTCAATATATAGAAAGGGAGGTTATAAGATATTTGTGTATGGTATATACAAACAAGTTTGTCTTTTCTTGAAATATTTGATAAAATTTTTTTTAGGGAAATGATAAGATTACGAATCCTAATTTATTTAGATTATAGTTATTGTATTTTATTATTTCTTTAAAAATTTTTTTACATTAAACTTGTCTGCTCGATGCTGGATAACTCTGTCATTGGAACACCAACAAAGCTAAGACAGGGAGATAACTATGAACCATTAGTATTAGTATGTTACTAGCCGTCTGACAATGTTCATCTCTACATGCTGCAAAAGAAATATTGATGGACACAACAAAATTACCCCCACAATATGGACATAAAACAGTACAGGACACACTGTGACAATTATCCTACAATATGGACATAAAACAGTACAGGACACACTGTGACAATTATCCTACAATAAGGACATAAAACAGTACAGGACACACTGTGACAATTATCCCACGAACTTATATAATAAAAGGCTAAGTTCTGTCCCGTCATCTATAGCGATTGGTCTCTCAAACACACATGACTCCTACAGCCAATCATATCAAGTTTACGCGGACGTTCAAAACGAGTTATTTTTGGTGCAGCATTTCTTCCAAGACTTTATTTTGAGTTATGCGCGTTGAGATTTATAGTCAAAAGCTCTGTTTTTACGAGTTATTTATTTTAACTACATATAATGAATAGTATTTTTGACGTGATGCACATGTAATGCCGGTCAAGACGGCTGTTGAAGGGGAGTTACAACATGCCACCGAACGGTGGCGGAACGTCCTTGGACGGGCTTGGTTGCTCGTGTATGGACATAAAACAGTACAGGACACACTGTGACAATTATCCTACAATATGGACATAAAACAGTACAGGACACACAGTGACAATTATTATGACATGACTTATGATATTGCATCTGGTGTGAAACATGCATAAATATTTGACAACAGTTCTAATAATTGAAATAAAACAAGAGAACTTTATTTTTAAAAAAAATCACTTGCAAGTTTTAATGAAAATGTCTTTCATTCAAGTTCTTGTATTTGAAAATTTGTTTTTTGACATCACAACCTTGTTTGAATATTTCACTTGCACAGATAATATGGATTTGTTTCGTTGGTACATTGGTCGAAATTTCCCATGGACAAACTGGCTAAAAACAGGATTCTGCAGACTTGAATTAATAAATTATGTCAAGTTGTTAAAAGACATTTTAATTTCATAATGGAAAACTTTCATTAAAAATCAGATAATCTTAATATTAAAGTCAGTTTCAATAAATCCTTAAATGCACAGTAGATGAAAAAAGTAAAAGGTGATTCTATTAATAGAACTAGAAGAGAAGCGGTCCATTAAAGTCATTAAGAATATATTTTCAAAATTCAATCAACAACAAAAGAGTTATAACTTTGTAAAAGTTAAATGATATTAGTATTAGTATTTGAAAACTTACAGATCTTAATTTGGGAAAAGTTAAATTGTAAAAAAAATATTTAAAAAAGATATTTAAAATATTTTAAAATTATTAAATTAATTATCCTATCAAAACAAGGAAATTCACAAGATTAGGTAAAAAAAAATCTGATCCACTGGACACCATATGGTTCAACTAAGCACCAAGAAATCAAATAATTCAGAAATATCCAAATACATCCAAACATAGCATTTAATCAAATTATTGTCAATCAGTCACCTTTAAATGTAAAGAAAACATAAAAGTTTTAAAACTCAGTTTGCATTAAATGTAGCAAGAACAAGAAAACAAGAAAAGGAAAGAGAGAATAAAGTTTTATAATAAGATTGCCTAAATTGACGCATAATCTTCTGTATAGAAGGAGCATAAGTAATGTATAAGATAATTAAGTCATTTTATCTTTGGGCTTGGGTTCAACATTACATTTTTATGCAATAAATTGAGTTTGAAGATAGTGTCTTTTGGAAACATTTTGGAAATAATATGTTGGAATGACTTTATTATAAATATTGTTTTGTTACAGTTACAGCTTTAGTTTGTTATAAAAGTGTGTAAAATAACTTTATTACTATTATATGAGAGAATATTTAATATGCCTATCATTATGTAAAGGAATGTTTCATTTTAACTAACATTTGAGAGAATATTTAATAACTCAATGAAGAGAAATTTGGGGTTATATACAAGATTGAAGAAAAGACCAATGAATAAATTAGACATTCTGAAAGTTTTATCACAGACAGAAAACTAGTCAACTATAAACACAATGCCGGATATTCATCTTACAACATTCATTTGTTCAACTTTAGCAGGACAAGGGCTGGCTGATATGTATTGGCATAAAGTCCTGTGGCATCATACACATCCATAAAGTCATGTGGCATCATACACATCCATAAAGTCATGTGGCATCATACACATCCGTAAAGTCATGTGGCATCATACACATCCATAAAGTCATGTGGCATCATACACATTCATAAAGTCATGTGGCATCATACACATCCATAAAGTCATGTGGCATCTTACACATCCATAAAGTCATGTGGCATCATACACATTCATAAAGTCATGTGGCATACACATCCATAAAGTCATGTGGCATCATACACATCCATAAAGTCATGTGGCATCATACACATCCATAAAGTCCTGTGGCGCCATACACATCCATAAAGTCATGTGGCATCATACACATTCATAAAGTACTGTGGCATAATACACATCCATAAAGTCATGTGGCATCATACACATTCATAAAGTCATGTTTCATCATACACATTTCAAATATAAAGTAATGTCCTTAAAAAAATATATTATAGGGAATATTGTCAAACACATAAAACTATGACTTGAAATTAGTTTAAACTTTCTTCTTTACTTTCCCCATGTAGGGATTCAAAATTTTAGCAAAAGGTTTTTCCAAAATTTATGGAGGAAAAATTAAGATATTAAAGGCTACATATACAAATAGTATTTTTGCTTTTTCAATGTAAGAAGTCTTCAACCTCAGAGGGAAAATATTTAATAGTGTTAAATATTTAGGAACCGAATACGTAATTTATGTTACTAATATTACTAATATGTTGGGATACATGTATTTCTTATAAAGCAGTTGATAGTGCTCGGAATGCAACAAAAACTTTGGTAGAATAATGCAACAACACAATCGGCACTAACTTCAATAACAAAAGTGCCATATAAAAACGGATATGAGGAAGTTTGTGCAGCGAAATCAACAAATACAAAGCATTTTATACATGGTTTTATTGCAGCTTGTTTGATATAAAGTTTTATAATAAATGAGATTTGAGTATATGCTAGTCAGATCTTTATATCAAAAACGGTTGTACTTTTATAAAAACACTAATGAAATTTTTCCTGCCATTTATTCTAATTGACGTAATACAAGGAAGGCGGGTAACACATGTTCCTGTCAACTGTCCATTTCAAGCACAACAGAGATATCTCTTCTATGTCAGGTTATAAAGATAACTCTGTCCTGCTCATGTAGCACGGTGCTTGCTCAGTAACCTTGACCTGATCAGTTGTAGTAACCTTGGAGACTGGCCACTTTCTGAGCAAGTTTCTGATCTTCATTCCAAATCTTGCAGTGCACAAAAATGGTGGCAAAGGCCCGTTCCAACACATTGTAAGCGTGCACAGCAAGACAGAGGCAGTAGTTATCTAATGCCAAGTTGTACTCGTTATCCAGATACCAAGCCATGTAGAACTCTTCAGCCGCCTCGCTGAACAAGCCGAGCTCCATGAGGGAGTAACCCAGGACGGAATACAGAAAAGGAATGTCCCTGGCGTAGACCTCTCCCATCAAGGAGATCAGGGCCTCCTCGGCGTGTCGCAGTTTGCCCAACATTTTGTAAGACAGCACCAGGATGTAGTAGGCAAGAACTGACGTAGGCATGATGGCTTCCTCTTGGGCGTCTACTTCCTCTTGGAGGGGTTCAGGCAGAGTGACCCGCTCCAGACCTCCGTAGACAATGTCACAGGACCAAGGTCTCGGAAAGAATAGAGTCTTGTCCATATTTTCTTCCTCCTCTTCCTTCCGCGACTTGATGGAATCTTCCAGATACATGACAGCGTCCTCGTAGTTGGCCTGGCTGTACAGGAAGTTGGCATACTTGACACAGACACTGGCATTCAAGTCTTCCTTTAGGGCCGCCTGTTGACAGACATACAGATGCATTATTTTATTGTTGACAGACATACAGATGCATTATTTTATTGTTGACAGACATACAGATGCATTATTTTATTGTTGACAGACATACAGATGCATTATTTTATTGTTGACAGACATAAAGATGCATTATTTTATTGTTGACAGACATACAGATGCATTATTTTATTGTTGACAGACATACAGATGCATTATTTTATTGTTGACAGACATACAGATGCATTATTTTATTGTTGACAGACATACAGATGCATTATTTTATTGTTGACAGACATACAGATGCATTATTTTGTTGACAGACATACAGATGCATTATTTTATTGTTGACAGACATACAGATGCATTATTTTATTGTTGACAGACATACAGATGCATTATTTTATTGTTGACAGACATACAGATGCATTATTTTATTGTTGACAGACATACAGATGCGTTATTTTATTGTTGACAGACATACAGATGCGTTATTTTATTGTTGACAGACATACAGATGCATTATTTTATTGTTGACAGACATACAGATGCATTATTTTATTGTTGACAGACATACAGATGCATTATTTTATTGTTGACAGACATACAGATGCATTATTTTGTTGACAGACATACAGATGCGTTATTTTATTGTTGACAGACATACAGATGCGTTATTTTATTGTTGACAGACATACAGATGCGTTATTTTATTGTTGACAGACATACAGATGCGTTATTTTATTGTTGACAGACATACAGATGCGTTATTTTATTGTTGACAGACATACAGATGCGTTATTTTATTGTTGACAGACATACAGATGCTTTATTTTATTGTTGACAGACATACAGATGCGTTATTTTATTCTTGACAGACATACAGATGCGTTACTTTATTGTTGACAGACATACAGATGCTTTATTTTATTGTTGACAGACATACAGATGCATTATTTTATTGTTGACAGACATACAGATGCATTATTTTATTGTTGACAGACATACAGATGCATTATTTTATTGTTGACAGACATACAGATGCATTATTTTATTGTTGACAGACATACAGATGCATTATTTTATTGTTGACAGACATACAGATGCATTATTTTATTGTTGACAGACATACAGATGCATTATTTTATTGTTGACAGACATACAGATGCGTTATTTTATTGTTGACAGACATACAGATGCGTTATTTTATTGTTGACAGACATACAGATGCATTATTTTGTTGACAGACATACAGATGCATTATTTTATTGTTGACAGACATACAGATGCATTATTTTATTGTTGACAGACATACAGATGCGTTATTTTATTGTTGACAGACATACAGATGCATTATTTTGTTGACAGACATACAGATGCATTATTTTATTGTTGACAGACATACAGATGCATTATTTTATTGTTGACAGACATACAGATGCATTATTTTATTGTTGACAGACATACAGATGCATTATTTTATTGTTGACAGACATACAGATGCATTATTTTATTGTTGACAGACATACAGATGCATTATTTTATTGTTGACAGACATACAGATGCATTATTTTATTGTTGACAGACATACAGATGCATTATTTTGTTGACAGACATACAGATGCGTTATTTTATTGTTGACAGACATACAGATGCATTATTTTATTGTTGACAGACATACAGATGCATTATTTTATTGTTGACAGACATACAGATGCATTATTTTATTGTTGACAAATATATTGAACACTGTTTCTAGTTTAGATAAGATTTTGAATTCGTAATGTTCTCAAAATTTAATTCATTCGTATAGAAGTCATTAAGCAATTCAATTAACTCTTATTAAAACTGTTTTACTTCTCTGAAGAAAACTTCAAAGAATATTTAAATCAGAATCATCTTCAAGTTATACATATAAATTGCTGTTTATTTGTTTTGTTTTATCTTGTCTGATGAAGGAGAAGAAACATCCTTAAAAATGTCATCCTTCTTTTTGTTAAAGCCCTATCTGAATCCACACTTAAAGCCCTATCTGAATCCACACTTAAAGCCCTATCTGAATGCACACTTAAAGCCCTATCTGAATCCACACTTAAAGCCCTATCTGAATCCACACTTAAAGCCCTATCTGAATGCACACTTAAAGCCCTATCTGAATCCACACTTAAAGCCCTATCTGAATCCACACATTGTTCAGGGTTAATAATGACTCTATTTGCTTTTGTTATTATTATCAATTTATACATATTCTGTCTTCTTCATACATTCTTGATAATTAATTGTTTTAAATAAATATATTTCCTAATTAACAGAGGCAAGTTATTTTCATGGCTCTTCATGTAAACCAAGATCATGTTTGATATGTAAACCAAGATCATGTTTGATATGTAAACCAAGATCATGTTTGATCTAGCTTACCTGGAAGTACTGCTCTGCTGACAAGATCATCTCCAGCTCACTGTCAATGTCCTCACAGATGCACGCCTTCACATAACACATTGTGGCCAGATTTCCTAAAGTGATGCACATCTCAGGGGCCAGTTCTCCATTATGCAATTCTCTAGAAATGGAGATGACAAATCAAACAGAGTTTTGAGTTAAAATTTCTTCGCATCGTTATCATGAGATTTAAATCAAAAAAATTTTTCTAAATATTTAAATATATTATTTATAAATAGATTTTAAAGGTAAAAAAATATTGTCATAAATTAAACTTTTTTGTAAGTTAAGATGTATTATTTTCATCCAAAAATTAAACTTTAAAAGCATTAATTAAAAGCATATATTTTTGTTTGGCTGATATTTCAATCTGTCTAGCAACATAACATCATTAGCATAAAAATGTCTGAAACAGAAATAATATTATTAATAATAAGGCCATGTACTAAAGATATAATCAACTGACCTAAAAACTTCCAGAGACTCCTTATAGGATTCAATAGCCTTGTCCACATCACCGGCCATTGAGTGCATCTGACCCAGTTGATGGAGTGTGCTGACCAGATCACCTGTCAAATAATAGCCGTTCAGTATTTAATGGAAAGAGATATCTTTGACCCTATACAGAGCTTTGACTTTATTAAAAAATGAGAAAATTTTCCAATTACCGTGTATAAGAGTATATATGGTAAGCAGAATGATATTTCTCCTTTATATGAAAGTGATATAAATCTCTCTTTTTTATATTTTAAGCAGAAAATATGTTACTATTCTTTTTATTAACATGTCTTGGTATTTCCCTACTGAATAAGTTATTGAAACAAATACTATTAAAAAATCTTCTCATTTCTAGAATGAAATTCAACAAGATGTTTTTAAAAAAACCGGACAACACAGACAAGAATCGTGTCATATTTTAAGTAGCAACACCTGCAAATTAAAAAATTTTCTTGTAAAAATACTAATAAAAGCAAACATATTTTAAAGGTACAGATTGACAGAGAAAATAAAGTTTAAAAAACCTTTGATATCATCTTCTAAGACATCTTGAATGTCCCTGGCCTGCTCCAAGTAGTGCACTGCGTTCTGGTACTGCTTCATGCTGATATGTGCGTCCGCTGACCTGCTCAACAGCTGATTGTGTAGCGCCATGTCCAGGTTCTCTGTTGATGTGGTCATGTTGCTACTCTGACTGGACTCCATCCTCTCAAAGGCCTCACTTTCAGTAGAGGATGATACCTGCCATTGGTTAAATAAAGCATTTATCTTACTTTCACTTTCAGTAGAGGATGATACCTGCCATTGGTTAAATAAAGCATTTATCTTACTTTCACTTTCAGTAGAGGATGATACCTGCCATTGGTTAAATAAAGCATTTATCTTACTTTCACTTTCAGAAAAGGAAGTAACCAAATTCTTCAGTTTTTAAATGTAGAATTTAACTTGATGGAATTGTGTGTGTGTGTGGACTAGGAGCCTCGGTCAGCTGAAGGTAACTTTCAAAATATAAGCATACTCTATAAAATGACAAGGCTACAGATACTACACTAATGTTATTTTAATTTTAACAAATAAATTTGTGTCATTATGGAAAAGATATTTATTTGATATTTTACTCTTTTGATGTTGTATAAATTAAACCTTGATTCATTCACATACTCTCCTTGGCGTACTTTAAACCAATGGATCCCAACATTATTTTATTCCCAGAACCCTCCTTACAAGCCATTTCTATATATGGATGCCTGTAGGTCTGCCCCTGTGTTAAATTTTAATGCTCTCTGAGTTTCCTGGAGTGACTACATACAACCACTTGTGAGCAGTGGACAGTTTTAGAAATATAGTTGACATTCATCACTTGGTCACGCAGGTTTTATTTCAACAGCGTTGTGATTTTTCAACAATTCAAAAACAAGCTTTTAATTATATGATAATCTATAGAAATTACAATAAAAATGTATTGGAAAAGTTCAAACAAAACTTGCCATCCTGTGTCCTACCTTGTCGCCGATATCGAGAGCCTCGTTGTAGTAGGTCAAGGCCGTCTTGTAATCATACTGAGCGAAATAACAATCCCCAAGAATCTGCAGTATCCTCATGTGTTGACGCTTCTCTCCCACCAGCGACTCCTTCATGAAAGCTCTGCCGATCTCCAGGAATTTGATGGCCTTGTGATGCATGTTCAAAACATTGTAAGTGTTGCCGAGAATGTACAAGTTCTGACACACCAGCCAGAACCGTTGCTGCGGGAGTTCTGCCACTTTTTCCTCGTAGAGATTCCAGAATGTTTCAAATGCTCTTGAACACATTGACACACATTTGTGGTATGATTTCATTTTGTAGAAAGTGATGCCTAGAAGTGATAGAACTAAACTGTGGAGGAATGTGTAAAGGGTTAGGCCGTACGCATGCTTGACCATATGAAGAGCCAGTTCGAAAATGTGGGAAGCTCGTGGATAGACGTGAAGCATGAATGTGGAGACACCGAGCATGGTCAAGACGTGAGCGTTTTCTAAAACAGAATCCTTCCCATGGAAGCCAGAGGTTCGATGCAGTTTAAGGGCCTTCTCGTACCAGTCCAAGGCTTCGGTGTACTGCCTCTGAACAAAATGGCAATCCCCTAATTTTCTCATGGCCATGGCAATGACTTGTTTCTGAGAGTCTTCATGACTTTCCAGAACTACGAGAGCCTCGGTATAACAGCTGACCGCCTCACTAACTCTCTTCTTCAACTCCACATCCTCGGGTGTCTCTTGGTCACTTGTCTTCTCTGGAGTGGAGTTACCCGTATGTTCTTCATCTGAAGCATCCCTCTCGAAAAACTCACACATGGCAGCGATGACTTTATCGTACAAAGCCTCATCATGGAGGTCGTCAGCATAAGCATTGCCAAGATCAATAAGCACCGAGGCCACTTCCTTGCGTGCTTCATAATCTTGCAGATCTTTATAAATTTTTAAAGCCTTTTCCAGATTTCTCATACCATTGTGCCTATTGCCTTGTCGAAAACACAATAGGCCAGTATTCTGGAGAAGCAATGCACTAAATCGTAGAAGTTTAACAGTTCCATCTTGAATCTCATCAATAATTTGAAGAACCTCTTCACATAGATTTTCAGCACTTGCGTATTCCTCTGCTTGAATAAGCTTGTGGGCCACCAACTGCAAGGACCTTGCTATGGTCAGCCGAAGACAATTTTCGTTCAGTGGACTAAACTTATCTTTTTCCTTCTTTTTTTTACGCTTCTCGGTGCTGGTTTCCTGACTAACGGTAACAAAGTTCTCCCCTTCTACCTGGACACCGTCAACAGTCTCCACGATAATTGTTGTTTCCAGATGCTTATTGCCAGATTGCCCATCATTTTCAGTTTGGTAGGCATTATTGCTGTTACCATCTGCTATGATTTCTATGACTGTCTCAACGACGTGATCTTTGCGTTTCTCCAAGAAAAACTCCCAGCCGCTCGTGTCGACATCACTCGATGCCAGCTCATACATGAGAGAGTATTCTTTGACAATGGAATCTGTTCTAGACTTTTCATTAATCTCTGCTATGCTGTAGGTCTCTTCAGAGAACACCTCCTCGTCCTCAACCCTGTTTGGCGCAAGGTCGCTATTACGATCTTTAGCAAGATCCAGATCCGTTTCTTCAGATATTGTTTCTATTTTTGGGTCTGAAGGAGAAGGGGATGCCTCCTCAATTTCCTTAAACATGGAAATCTCCGCAATAATCTCTTTGACATTTTTGCTCTCAAGACGACGATGGCAGTAACTTTGAATTCTTTTGAACCAGTTAATGTTCCCAGAAGGACTATGTCCGTAGCCTGCCTTCAATAACGGCTCATGAAGACTCTCGATGCTGAAGGCGTGGTTCATGAAGCCCGTCTGATACGGCCTCAGACCCGATGTGTTGTGGGATGGGTTGGACAGGGGGAAGCGGGACCGTGGGGTCAGGGGAGTCTTGGAGAAAATGTTGGAGATGTGATTGGGGTCAACGAGTCTCCAATCCTCCTTCAACCAGTTGAACAAAGTCCTCCCCAAGACATCAACCAGAGACTGGGACCGGGACTCAGCAAATTTGGTCTGTGCCGTGTACCACTCGACACTCTGATTGTCTGTCTCTTCCATGAGTTCAGCAGAACACAGGTCCACCACCTCACTGAGAAGAGACGAGGCATGGACACACAACCAGAACCACTCTAGAGGGCTTTGTCTGAAGGCACGACTCTTGCGGGTGCAGACGTCGGCCAGGCCAAGGTAAGCCTCGACAAGAGCTCTCGTGTTGTCTTCTCCTTTCTCTTGGAGGCGTTGAGTGGCTCGAAGAAATTGTTGTTCAGCTTCATTTAACCTCAGCTCTTCTAAACTTTGCTTGGCTTTTTCCAACAAGGTCTCAGCATCAAGGTCTTCTTCTGTCTCACTCTCTCCATCTGTGCTCTGTCAAATACAAGCAATAAAATTGTTAGTTTATTATAGAATACAATACATAGATCATAAGGAGGTCAAATCATACTCAAAATCCATGCTCTGTCAAATACAAGCAATAAAATCGTTTTTTTATTATATGAATACAACACATATATCTTAAGGAGGAGAAATTATATCCCATGTGTTAACAAGTTCAAAATGGAGCCCCACATCAATTAAATGTTTGATATTGAAATTCGCAAGGCTAATTAAAATAAATAATGATAATTATGTGTTTTTCATAATAAACATTAATCTTCAACAAAATCTTATCAGATCTTTTAAAAGTATTGGAAGATTAGTTTAAAATATTTGACGCTACAGGAAGTGACTTGAAAATACTTGAGACGTTTTCCCTCTAACTCTGTAAGTGACAGACTCAGACAAACAGTTAAAGCTTCTCAGTTTGGAACTGATGTAACCAATAATGAAAACATTTAGATTGCAATATGAATGCTACACAAAACAAAGATGTTGCTGACATTGACTAACAGTGGTGATAACCACAAGTCAGAGGTTATGAAAGAAGCTGATAAAAATATGCCAGTCTTTAATAACAAGTTGGCATCAGATGGGGGTGGGGGGGATCTTATGATAATGTAACACCAACCAATGGCTGAGAAACATTTCCATAAATTCAAAGGGAAGTAAAATTGCTCAACTCAGCATGTCATCAGCAAGTACTGAGTAGATTAGTTAATTTAGCAAGAAGTATTTGACTATTCTAAATCAAAGATTAAAAGACACAAGGCACTTCGATTGGTGTTACATTTTGACCCATGCCTTGTACAAATCAATAAAATAATAACATTTTATCTTATTTTATTCTGCATAAACTTTCCTTCATTTATCATACACAAATTTATATCAAATTTTGTGGACTATATTGAATTCATTGCTGTAACATTATTTTTTTCTATTATGCCAAGTGTTTTTCTTGAAATATTTCAACACCCAAGATGGAACAAAACTCAAACTAAAGCTCTACTAGATGGTACAAAACTCAAACTAAAGCTCTACTAGATGGTACAAAACTCAAACTAAAGCTCTACTAGATGGTACAAAACTAAAACTAAAGCTCTACTAGATGGTACAAAACTGAAACTAAAGCTCTACTAGATGGTACAAAACTAAAACTAAAGCTCTACTAGATGGTACAAAACTAAAACTAAAGCTCTACTAGATGGTACAAAACTAAAACTAAAGCTCTACTAGATGGTACAAAACTAAAACTAAAGCTCTACTAGATGGTACAAAACTAAAACTAAAGCTCTACTAGATGGTACAAAACTAAAACTAAAGCTCTACTAGATGGTACAAAACTAAAACTAAAGCTCTACTAGATGGTACAAAACTCAAACTAAAGCTCTACTAGATGGTACAAAACTAAAACTAAAGCTCTACTAGATGGTACAAAACTAAAACTAAAGCTCTACTAGATGGTACAAAACTAAAACTAAAGCTCTACTAGATGGTACAAAACTCAAACTAAAGCTCTACTAGATGGTACAAAACTCAAACTAAAGCTCTACTAGATGGTACAAAACTCAAACTAAAGCTGTACTAGATGGTACAAAACTGAAACTAAAGCTCTACTAGATGGTACAAAACTCAAACTAAAGCTCTACTAGATGGTACAAAATTCCCACTTACATTTGCGTCCATTGTGTTCGTGTCGTAGTCTTCTATCCAAGATCCCTCTGTTTTCTCGTGGCCCAGCTGAGATACACCTCTGTACTCATCCAGCTTGACACGACCATTGCCGACCCCTGTAAACAAATCAACAAACTTTATGGTCACCTGGTAAATGTGGTGTTGTATGAGTCAAGGTCACTACAATTATATCAAATAGTTGATGTTTCCCTACAAACAGACATTCCTAGAGTCATATAATTATTTGAGATAATGTAATGTAACCATGTTTGTCATGTTTGTTCTAAATTTGGTGCACACACATGAAACACACAAATCCTTTGTTTGTTAGTTAATTTGTTATTATCTTTAACGACCATAGCAAAAATATAAGAGAAATGCAAACAAAATTATATAAATTATAATTAAATATCTTCATAACACAGAATTTATTTGAAATACATAGTTGTGATAGCTCTAACAAATTTGAGAGCAGAAGCATAAACAACAATTCTTATGAGTCATAATAAATCAGAGATTAAAAAAATCTTTTAGAACACAGGACAAGGTGCTACATCAACTTGAATAAGGATAAAGTCTGTCTGTTCCTGATGCTAGACCAGGGTATCTTAGAGGGGACAACTTACAATAGGGATAAATTCTGTCTGTTCCTGATGCTAGACCAGGGTATCTTAGAGGGGACAACTTAAAATAGGGATAAAGTCTGTCTGTTCCTGAGGCTAGGCAAGGGTATCTTAGAGGGGACAACTTAAAATAAGGATAAAGTCTGTCTGTTCCTGAGGCTAGACCAGGTTATCTTAGAGGGGACAACTTAAAATAAGGATAAAGTCTGTCTGTTCCTGAGGCTAGGCCAGGGTATCTTAGAGGGGACAACTTACAATGGGGATAAATTCTGTCTGTTCCTGATGCTAGACCAGGGTATCTTAGAGGGGACAACTTAAAATAGGGATAAAGTCTGTCTGTTCCTGAGGCTAGACCAGGGTATCTTAGAGGGGACAACTTAAAATAGGGATAAAGTCTGTCTGTTCCTGAGGCTAGGCCAGGGTATCTTAGAGGGGACAACTTAAAATAAGGATAAAGTCTGTCTGTTCCTGATGCTAGACCAGGGTATCTTAGAGGGGACAACTTAAAATAAGGATAAAGTCTGTCTGTTCCTGATGCTAGACCAGGGTATCTTAGAGGGGACAACTTAAAATAGCCCTTTAATCCAAAAAAATAAGTGCAGCACAAATAATTTAGCCAGGAAAATTTCTTCAATTGACCAAGCACAATAACTTTAGCCAGCCCAGCCATGATAGACATCCTTTATTACTCAATAAATTTAGCCAGTTAAACGTCATGACTTTAGCCTGCAAAGCTCCATTAATTTAACTTAGCCAGTAAAATGTCAGCACTTTAGCCTGCAAAGCTCCATTAATTTAACTTAGCCAGTAAAATGCCATCACTTTAGCCTGCAAAGCTCCATTAATTTAATTTAGCCGTAAAATGCCATCACTTTAGCCTGCAAAGCTCCATTAATTTAATTTAGCCGTAAAATGCCATCACTTTAGCCTGCAAAGCTCCATTAATTTAATTTAGCCGTAAAATGCCATCACTTTAGCCTGCAAAGCTCCATTAATTTAATTTAGCCGTAAAATGCCATCACTTTAGCCTGCAAAACTCCATTAATTTAACAATTACAGCACAACATTACTAAAGAACTGCTGTTAATGTTTCTAAAAGTTTTATATCACTCTCCCCATAAAATAATAAAGATGTAAAAAATCGATAAGTTTTACAATCCGCTGTAAATCACTAACACAAAGATAGATTTGTTTGCAGCAGTTTGAGATAAGTTAAGCACAGCACAACCCAGAATGACAAACTAAATTGAAATCATAAAATAATGTGCTTAAAATGGATGATTTAAGAGTTGTTACAACATGCACAAAATACTTGAGCTAAATGACTGCACATTGCCTGCCTATAATTTAAAGGATAACATGATGTACTGTATTATATTTTCAAATCCACACATGTGGCAAGTTAAAAATAAAACAAAATCAAAACTTTTATTTTTGATACAGCTAAAAAAAAATTCACTTGTTTTTTTTGGCTACACATTTTCAAACTCATTTTTGGACACATTTCAAAACATTCATTTGTAATAACTATGTAAAAAACACCAGTCTATTTTGTAATAACTATTTTAAAAACACCATTCTATTTTATAATAACTATTTAAAAAACACCATTCTATTTTGTAATAACTATTTAAAAAACACCATTCCATTTTGTGATGACAATAGCCATGAAACAATAATTCCTAAATTTTAATGCAATAAAAACAAAAATCATCCATGACAATTACAAGAATATTTAATTACTATATGATGTGAAATTATTTTAAATTTTTTTAAAAATTACAATATAATTTTTTCTTAACCTTCCACTTGAAAACTCCATTTACTTGACCATTTAATTTAATTTGACTACATGTAATTTAAAAACTTCATTACATGTACTTTGATTTGATTGAAATGACATGAGTGGTTAAAAGTTAAATACTTGAGAAAAAAAAATGTGTTCAACTTTGCTAACCACATGTTACAGAATTCACCCCCCCCCCAAATCCACCAACACCAAACCTTTAGCCAGCCACCTGTGCACATCTTTCATAGTAAGTAGTAAGGCTAAGATTTTCATAAGGAATGATTAGCTCAATGTCAGGTTGGTTAGTAATAGGGGTAAAGAAACCAGACAGCTGTTGCACTTTGTTACATTACTAAAAAACACTTGCTGGAATAGATTGTGTTTATAGAACTTGCTGATATAGATTGTGTTTATAGAACCTGCTGGGACATTATGTGTTTATAGAACTTGCTGATATAGATTGTGTTTATAGAACTTGCTGATATAGATTGTGTTTAAAGAACTTGCTGGGATAGACTGTGTTTATAGAACCTGCTGGGATAGACTGTTTATAGGACTTGCTGAGATAAATTGTGTTTATAGAACTTGCTGAGATATACTGTGTTTAAAGAAGTGGATGACAAATTAATTCTTTATTTTGAACAATTTACATGTACCACAACCCTGCATAGATAAATATCAACACAACTCTTGTGTTAAAATATAATCATATATATCTATTTATATAGTTAAAGAGTATAACAAATTAAAATAGACTACCTTGAGTTTAAGTTTATTGTTGATTTTCGCCTAAATTAATTTTATCATTTGGTTTTTCATAGATACACAAAACTGTTAATAATTCTAGGACTGCATCAACATGTGAATTCTGATCATATAATCAACAGACAATGACATCTGAGCATAGTTTATAACAGCGCCAGGTAAATACAGCACAAATGCGTCATATCAACACAGCCAGTTTAAAGAGAATAGGTATGAAAGTGTTAGTAGCCATAAAGAGGTGGAGAGGTAAGAAAGGTTGGAGGGTAAGTGTAAGAAAGGTTGGAGTGTAAGTGTAAGAAAGGTTGGAGTGTAAGTGTAAGAGTAAGCAGGTGTAGTTAGGGGTAAAATTTTAAATTTGTTAAAGAAAGGTGAAAATTGGACCGGATATTGTGCAGGATTTGAATAAATATAAAAAGAAGTGGAATTGTGTGGTACAGTGTGTTACGGTGTGGTGCAGTGTTGTACAGTGTGTTACGGTGTGGTACATGTTGTACAGTGTGGTACGGTGTGGTACAGTGTGTTACGGTGTGGTACAGTGTTGTACATTGTGTTACGGTGTGGTACATGTTGTACAGTGTGGTACGGTGTGGTACAGTGTGTTACGGTGTGGTACAGTGTTGTACAGTGTGTTACGGTGTGGTACAGTGTTGTACAGTGTGTTACGGTGTGGTATGGTTTTGTTAAATAGAAATGCCGCTCTAATGATGTACTAATGATGTACTAATGATGTACTAATGACTGTCGCTGTATACATGTACAAAGAAGAAAGAGATCGAAGAGACTGATGTCACGTGACCAATAGGTCAACGCTAAATGTTTAAGGAAGAGACTGATGTCACATGACCAATAGGTCAACACTAAATGTTTAAGGAAGAGACTGATGTCACATGACCAATAGGTCAACACTAAATGTTTAAGGAAGAGACTGATGTCACATGACCAATAGGTCAACGCTAAATGTTTAAGGAAGAGACTGATGTCACATGACCAATAGGTCAACGCTAAATGTTTAAGGAAGAGACTGATGTCACTTGACCAATAGATTAACACTAAATGTTTAAGGAAGAGACTGATGTCACATGACCAATAGGTCAACACTAAATGTTTAAGGAAGAGACTGATGTCACATGACCAATAGGTCAACACTAAATGTTTAAGGAAGAGACTGATGTCACATGACCAATAGGTCAACGCTAAATGTTTAAGGAAGAGACTGATGTCACATGACCAATAGGTCAACGCTAAATGTTTAAGGAAGAGACTGATGTCACATGACCAATAGGTCAACGCTAAATGTTTAAGGAAGAGACTGATGTCACATGACCAATAGGTCAACGCTAAATGTTTAAGGAAGAGACTGATGTCACGTGACCAATAGGTCAACACTAAATGTTTAAGGAAGAGACTGATGTCACATGACCAATAGGTCAACGCTAAATGTTTAAGGAAGAGACTGATGTCACATGACCAATAGGTCAACGCTAAATGTTTAAGACTGTGGTGAGCTACATATCGTACTGGTCAGAAAGACGACCAGACCACCAAACTACGGTAATAACTTAATCTGACAGGCTCCTGGACCTTTTAGCTGGGGGATCTCCTGCCTGGTTTACTAGCATAAGTCCTCATGTTCTTTCTTCCCTAGTCTCATTGCTACCACACCTCAGTGCTACCACACCTCAGTGCTACCACACCTCAGTGCTACGACACTAACAGCAGTCTGATCTAATGTGGACGTTTCAAGCTGTAAGCTACCATCTTAATCATTTTAATTTTAAGCCTCGTTTATTTGAAATCTCCCAAAGCAGTAGTTCATTGGTTGAATCGTTGGATTAATCTACTTTAATCTTTTAAATTGACTGTTTATCCAAGTCACAGTGGCAATTTCTGACTTCGATATAAATTAAAATGTAACATGAACTAATGATTATATTAGACTGTCAATAAAACATGAACTAATGATTAAGTTGGACGTCCAATTTAGTAACGTGTATGTAGAACACAGCACACTTTACAATCTCGTTATTGACCAAAAAAATGAGCTATAAATAGACATCAGGTCAATGGCTCAATATGGATTATTGTTTATAATAGGACCACTTACTGCAGCGTACATTTCTTCCCTTTGTTCATACTGTCAAAATATTCCACACATATTTATCTATTTACCACCTCAGTATTGACTAAAAGTTTTTTCCTATCATATCTCTCCACATCTTGTTATCCCAGCTCATTTTAAAACCCCTCATCTGCCTGAGAGGACCATCTCAGGGGCGTCCCAATTTATTGCCACCCTCTAGTCTGAAATGTCAAAGTTTCTATTCTCAAAATGAATCTACGCCCTTGGCCAAGTGCCACAAGGCGGGTACGTCTAATTATCTTCTGTCGGGTTTATATTATTTTGTGTTAGTGATGATATTTTATGGCGGTGTTTTTCTATTGAAAGTTTTATTTTTTTTAAGTTTTTTAACTGGGCCTTATATTTAGCAGTAGTTTTAATGTGTCGGTTTTAAGAAACTTTGCTAAAAGATACCGCTCTAATACAAGTTAGGACATTTTGAACACTCAATGCAAGCTGGGACGTTTTGAACACTCAATACAAGTTAGGACGTTTTGAACACTCGATGCAAGCTGGGACGTTTTGAACACTAAATACAAGATGAGACGTTTTGAACACTCAATGCAAGCTGCGACGTTTTGAACACTCAATACAAGCTGGGACGTTTTGAACACTCAATGCAAGCTGGGACGTTTTGAACACTCAATACAAGCTGGGAGGTTTTGAACACTCAATGCAAGCTGGGACGTTTTGAACACTCAATACAAGCTGGGACGTTTTGAACACTCAATACAATTTAGGACATTTTGAACACTCAATACAAGTTAGGACATTTTGAACACTCGATGCAAGCTGGGACGATTTGAACACTCAATACAAGCTGAGACGTTTTGAACACTCAATACAAGCTGGGACGTTTTGAACACTCAATACAAGATGAGACGTTTTGAGCATTCAATACAAGCTGGGAGGTTTTGAACACTCAATGCAAGCTGGGACGTTTTTAACACTCAATGCAAGCTGGGAGGTTTTGAACACTCAATACAAGCTGGGACGTTTTGAACACTCAATACGAGCTGAGACATTTTGAACACTCAATACAAGCTGAGACGTTTTGAACACTCAATACAAGCTGAGACGTTTTGAACACTCAATACAAGCTGAGACGTTTTGAACACTCAATGCAATCTGGGACGTTTTGAACACTCAATACAAGCTGGGACGTTTTGAACACTCAATGCAATCTGGGACGTTTTGAACACTCAATACAAGCTGGGACGTTTTGAACACTCAATGCAATCTGGGACGTTTTGAACACTTGGTTATTCGAATGATTATTTATGTTACCTGCCAAGAAAGACCTACAAATACAAATAATTTTAAATATGTCCTGGTTTTTTCTAGATGGGCGATTTCACGAAGATTACTACAACATTACTACAACATTACTACAACATTACTACGATATTACTATGATTTCACTCCTGGATGAACGTCTATGTGTGATACAAATGTTACTACAGTTTCTCTGTTGACTATGTAATTTGGTGAGACTGATTAGTGAACATGAAAGTCGCTTTGTAATTTGGTGAGACTGATTAGTGAACATGAAAGTCGCTTTGTAATTTGGTGAGACTGATTAGTGAACATGAAAGTCGCTTTGTCATTGGTGAGACTGATTAGTGAACATCACCCTGACCAAGATCGTGTGAAAATTGGATCAACTTGTGACTAAATTGTTCACGGGAAGTAACTATAGCAAACGACTGGGCTTTTATGAATGACGTCATCGGGAGGAGGTTGTCCACTGAGGTTTATGGCTGGGGTCTCAAACGCGCGGCCCCCCAGGTGGACTTATGTGGCCCACCAAATAGACTTAAGTGGCACACCAAATGGACTTATGTGGCCCACCAAATGGACTTATGTGGCCCACCAAGTGGACTTATGTGGCCCACCAAGTGGACTTATGTTGCCCACCAAGTGGACTTATGTTGCCCACCAAGTGGACTTATGTGGCCCACCGAGTGGACTTATGTGGCCCACCAAGTGGACTTATGTGGCCCATCAAGTTGACTTGTGTGGCCCATCAAGTAGACTTATGTGGCCCACGAAGTGGACTTATGTGGCCCACCAAGTGGACTAATGTGGCCCACCAAGTGGACTTATGTGGCCCACCAAGTGGACTTATGTGGTACACCAAATGGACTTATGTGGCCCCCCAAGTGGACTTATGTGGCCCCCCAAGTGGACTTATGTGGCCCTTCAGTAAGCTTACAAAAAATGTACTCGTGATATTCAGACAGCTAGTGCTGATGCACATAACTGTTAATGTTAGCAATAATAATTGTTTACCAGTGTCGGTCGGACTGTCGTTGGGGTGGGGGTGGGGTCGGCCCTTGACACATCTTTTAAGTGATAAAATGGCATATGCCTTTATCCCAGTTTGAGACCCTTGGTTTATGTCTGCTGGGTGTCAATAGTTGGACAAGTCAAGGTCACGGGGGCGGAGGAGGTAAATAAGAAACGTTAACAGATGTCTATTCATGTACGGGGTTTTCAAGTAAGTTTCTTGTGTCCAGGCAGACGATATGTGAGGAGGACATGTTGACCAAGCGGGACACGGGGTTTCTTGACCACGGACAAGGATCAACTTTCAAGGGGAGCTTATCGGAGGATGAGGGAATCAGGGATCTATTTTTAACTGTCTCCGTTTGTCGATGATTACTGTTCTTGGATAGGTTCGTGAGAACGATGACAAGCTTAAACACATGGGGAACTCACTTTATATGTACATGGGGGGACTCACTGTATATGTACATGGGGGGACTCACTGTATATGTACATGGGGGGACTCACTGTATATGTACATGGGGGGACTCACTGTATATGTACATGGGGGACTCCCTGTATATGTACATGGGGGAACTCACCTTTATATGTACATGGGGGGAACTCCCTGTATATGTACACGGGGGAACTCCCTGTATATGTACACGGGGGAACTCCCTGTATATGTACATGGGGGAACTCCCTGTATATGTGCATGGGGGAACTCCCTGTATATGTACATGGGGGGACTCACTGTATATGTACATCGGGGGACTCACTGTATATGTACATGGGGGGACTCACTGTATATGTACATGGGGGAACTCCCTGTATATTTACATGGGGGAACTCCCTGTATATGTACATGGGGGAACTCCCTGTATATGTACGTGGGGGGGAACTCCCTGTATATGTGGTACTCCATCCCACAGTCAATAATTAACAACGCAGATATTGTATACTATTAATAATATAAATCTATATCTTTCTTTTGTGATGTGGTTGATAAATTGTTACATTACATGTCCAATGATTTATTGTGATTGCATTATTGTTTTTTCCAAACTTCTCAAAAGCCTAAACTTTTTTGTACATTAGTCCTAGTCCTAGTTAAGTGAATGTGAGAGAGAGACAGGTGATTTTTGGCAGGTGAATGTAGGCAGGCAGCAATAGGCACACACAATATGCAGGTGACGAAAGACATATATTACCGGCAGGTGACAATAGGTAAAATAGGCAGGTGAATGTCGGCATGTGACAATAGACAGGTAAAATAGTCAGATGAATGAAGGCAGGCGACAACAGATAGGTGACAAAAGGCAGGTGACGATAGACACTTGAATGCCACATTCCTACAGTGTTGTGGATTTCCCCACCAGTGACGCTGTCAACCAGTTCAATGTCCAGTGACACATTCATGGCCAGGGATGACGAATGAGCGGACAGACTCATCGATCTCTACTCAATCAACGTCAGTCACATCACAATCAACAAGTTCAAGGCCGGTCAGGGGTTGGGGGGGGGGAGATGTGACCAAGACGCCATGAGACCAATTAAGTCTACTCACGTGTAAGACGGTAGTCCCACAGTCTATAAATGTCGCTCATGGTGACAAAACACTACGTCATGGCACTGACACGTGACCCCAACACATCCATCATTGCACGTCTTTCTGGTAACACGGGATGAGTGTAAACTTCAAAACACATTCAGCACACCACGGTAGTTATGTGAATATGTGTATGGTCCAAACTTACGAATTCAACACACAGGAGTAAATAAGTGTATGGTCCAAACTTAAGAATACAGCACACAGGAGTAGGAGTAATGTCCAAACTTCAGAATACAGGCCGACGGAGTAAATAGGTGTATAGTTAAATAGGTGTATAGTATGGTCCAACTTAAGAATCCGTCCACACTTCAATGGTCGTGTCCCAAGCGAAGCTGTTATGCCACTAGATTTAACAACGCGTGACGTAAGAAATATTTCCCGACGGAGCAACTGAGATAATATCTTCCCTCCTCTGCCAAGCATTTGTCCAACAGGTCGATCGAGTCACCGGTCTGTGATGATAAAGTAAGCCACTGTGTCAACAAACCAAATTTCAAATTCAAATCCCTGAAAAGGAGGGTGCAGTGTTTTCAATAGAAACTATCTTGAGGCCGCCCGCCCTCAGAACCGGTACTACGGGCTCCTTATACGGCAGAGAAAGACGTAAAAAGAAACAAATAGAAACCTTACGTCGCATTAGGTAGGTAGCAGTGATACGTCAGTCGGCGACTTCCATTCATGTTAGGAGTGGGGGAGGCGGGATACGTTTATTACGTACCACGATGGTTCTCAACATTTTTTGGAATTTCATACAACTTGCAAACTTTGTGATTGAATTTAATACATAATGTGTCGTTTTTTGTTTTGTTTTTATGTTTAAAATAAATTCCTAAAGTATTTCTGTACAAACAGTAATAGCAGCAATTTGTTCAAGCTACTTTTTATTTTATTTATGTAGCTGTGGGGTTGTGTGGTGCAGTGAGTATTAAAAAAAAAGAACAGTCTTATCGTTTTAAAATATATGATGTTTTAATGAGAATTCCACCTTTAAAGAAGCACACAATTAATACCTGATATTCGGATAGCTATCATTGACATTTTGAGAGGCTAACCCCAGGGCCCTAAAGTTTTACTAAGACCCCGTAACCACAGAGTGGTGTCCCTTGCTTAGAATGGCAGCAAAGTTATTGTGCTCATTATTTTAAATCTGAGACTGAGATATGCGCTAACTAACAGTACAATAAAGCAGTCGTCATTGTCATGCGCATTAAACTAGCAGTTTCCTCTTGTCTAAACGACTGTAGTGTCTTCGAAGCGCAGAACGCCATAATCTTCTGTGTAACGTACTGTCATTTATATGGTTCTTATTGTATGAATGTTTATTTAATACTTATATTATATGTATGTTATTATCTTCATGTAAAGCGCTGAGAGCCCAGTTCCTTACTGGGATACAGCGCAATATAAATTATCAATTTATTATTATTATTAGACGAATGTTCGCCTTCAGACTTTATTCTAAACGAGCAACAAAGCCCGTCCAAAGACGTTCCGCCACCGTTCGGTGGCATGTTTTAACTCCCCTCCAACAGACGTCTCCACTGGCATACGTGTGCATCACGTCAAAAATACTATTCATTAAAATAAATAACTCGTAATAAAACAAACCCGTAAAAACAAAGTTTTTGACTATAAATCCCTTATATATGAGACATAACTAAAAGTATTGATTATGTTCAAACGCTACAAACATTTACAGACTGAATCTATCTTAACTAACCTTTGCTTTATAACCCCTGGGGGGGGGTGGGAGAGGGGAAAGGTCTGGTCACCGATCACTGGACCGAGCTCAGCGTGACACGTAAAATGTAAACAAAAGCACGCCGGTACAACTGGTTAAAACACGAGATGTGTTCACCGATGGCTGGCGTGAAGTCAAGTGACCCGTAAAATGTAAACAATAGCGACTTCTACATATAGTTTTATATAGATAAACTAAAAATGCATTAATTTAATTACGGTACGTTCGGTCGATCTGAAATTTTGATACGATGCATTGTTAGGTGACACGGGTCCGTGTGCCAAATTTCAGCTCGATGGCTTCACGGGAAGTGGGTCATATTTGACTTCTGTTTTTCCGCGGGCGGGCGGGTGGGCCCAAGACAGAGATGGCGGTGAAGTTAATATAAGGGATTTAAAAACAAAGTTTTTGACTATAAATCCCTTATATATGAGACATAACTAACAGTATTGATTATTTTCAAACGCGACAAACATTTACAGACTGAATCTGTCTTAACTCAACTTTGCTTTATAACCTGGGGGGGGGGATGTCTGGTCACCGATCGCTGGACCGAGCTCAGCGTGACACGTAAAATGTAAACAAAAGCACCCCGGTACATCGCGTCAACGCGCGAACTGAGCTGTCACGTGAAAAAAACAACAATAACAAACCGTGAAATTGAATTACATACCTCGTATAGAGACAAACTAAAAATGCATTAATTTAATTACGGTACGTTCGATCGATCTGAAATTTTGATACGATGTATTGTTAGGTGACACGGGTCCGTCTGCCAAATTTCAGCTCGATGGCTTCACAAGAAGTGGATCATTTTTACTTTTATTTTTCCGCCCGACGACGAACGACAGAGAGAGACGGCGGTGAAGTTAATATAAGGGATTTTTAAAAAGTTTTGGAAACATTACTGCACCAAAAATAACTCGTTTTGAACGTCCGCGTAAACGTGTTCAATATGATTGACTGTAGGAGTCATATGTGTTTGAGGGACCAATCGCTATCGAGGACCGGACAGAACGGACAGAAACTTGCCTTGTATTATATAGGAAGGATATCACAAGAACAATTGAAAAATTCGAAAAGCAACATTAACAGTTGGGAAACGTTTGGCCAACGTACACTTTATCTGTTCCCACACCGTGGCAGTCCGAGTTTTATTGGCACCAAACATTAACAGTTGGGAAACGTTTGACCAACGTACACTTTATCTGTTCCCACACCGTGGCAGTCCGAGTTTTATTGGCACCAAACATTAACAGTTGGGAAACGTTTGACCAACGTACACTTTATCTGTTCCCACACCGTGGCAGTCCGAGTTTTATTGGCACCAAACATTAACAGTTGGGAAACGTTTGACCAACGTACACTTTATCTGTTCCCACACCGTGGCAGTCCGAGTTTTATTGGCACCAAACATTAACAGTTGGGAAACGTTTGACCAACGTACACTTTATCTGTTCCCACACCGTGGCAGTCCGAGTTTTATTGGCATCAAACATTAACAGTTGGGAAACGTTTGACCAACGTACACTTTATCTGTTCCCACACCGTGGCAGTCCGAGTTTTATTGGCACCAAACATTAACAGTTGGGAAACGTTTGACCAACGTACACTTTATCTGTTCCCACACCGTGGCAGTCCGAGTTTTATTGGCACCAAACATTAACAGTTGGGAAACGTTTGACCAACGTACACTTTATCTGTTCCCACACCGTGGCAGTCCGAGTTTTATTGGCACCAAACATTAACAGTTGGGAAACGTTTGACCAACGTACACTTTATCTGTTCCCACACCGTGGCAGTCCGAGTTTTATTGGCACCAAACATTAACAGTTGGGAAACGTTTGACCAACGTACACTTTATCTGTTCCCACACCGTGGCAGTCCGAGTTTTATTGGCACCAAACATTAACAGTTGGGAAACGTTTGACCAACGTACACTTTATCTGTTCCCACACCGTGGCAGTCCGAGTTTTATTGGCACCAAACATTAACAGTTGGGAAACGTTTGACCAACGTACACTTTATCTGTTCCCACACCGTGGCAGTCCGAGTTTTATTGGCACCAAACATTAACAGTTGGGAAACGTTTGACCAACGTACACTTTATCTGTTCCCACACCGTGGCAGTCCGAGTTTTATTGGCACCAAACATTAACAGTTGGGAAACGTTTGACCAACGTACACTTTATCTGTTCCCACACCGTGGCAGTCCGAGTTTTATTGGCACCAAACATTAACAGTTGGGAAACGTTTGACCAACGTACACTTTATCTGTTCCCACACCGTGGCAGTCCGAGTTTTATTGGCACCAAACATTAACAGTTGGGAAACGTTTGACCAACGTACACTTTATCTGTTCCCACACCGTGGCAGTCCGAGTTTTATTGGCACCAAACATTAACAGTTGGGAAACGTTTGACCAACGTACACTTTATCTGTTCCCACACCGTGGCAGTCCGAGTTTTATTGGCACCAAACATTAACAGTTGGGAAACGTTTGACCAACGTACACTTTATCTGTTCCCACACCGTGGCAGTCCGAGTTTTATTGGCACCAAACATTAACAGTTGGGAAACGTTTGACCAACGTACACTTTATCTGTTCCCACACCGTGGCAGTCCGAGTTTTATTGGCACCAAACATTAACAGTTGGGAAACGTTTGACCAACGTACACTTTATCTGTTCCCACACCGTGGCAGTCCGAGTTTTATTGGCACCAAACATTAACAGTTGGGAAACGTTTGACCAACGTACACTTTATCTGTTCCCACACCGTGGCAGTCCGAGTTTTATTGGCACCAAACATTAACAGTTGGGAAACGTTTGACCAACGTACACTTTATCTGTTCCCACACCGTGGCAGTCCGAGTTTTATTGGCACCAAACATTAACAGTTGGGAAACGTTTGACCAACGTACACTTTATCTGTTCCCACACCGTGGCAGTCCGAGTTTTATTGGCACCAAACATTAACAGTTGGGAAACGTTTGACCAACGTACACTTTATCTGTTCCCACACCGTGGCAGTCCGAGTTTTATTGGCACCAAACATTAACAGTTGGGAAACGTTTGACCAACGTACACTTTATCTGTTCCCACACCGTGGCAGTCCGAGTTTTATTGGCACCAAACATTAACAGTTGGGAAACGTTTGACCAACGTACACTTTATCTGTTCCCACACCGTGGCAGTCCGAGTTTTATTGGCACCAAACATTAACAGTTGGGAAACGTTTGACCAACGTACACTTTATCTGTTCCCACACCGTGGCAGTCCGAGTTTTATTGGCACCAAACATTAACAGTTGGGAAACGTTTGACCAACGTACACTTTATCTGTTCCCACACCGTGGCAGTCCGAGTTTTATTGGCACCAAACATTAACAGTTGGGAAACGTTTGACCAACGTACACTTTATCTGTTCCCACACCGTGGCAGTCCGAGTTTTATTGGCACCAAACATTAACAGTTGGGAAACGTTTGACCAACGTACACTTTATCTGTTCCCACACCGTGGCAGTCCGAGTTTTATTGGCACCAAACATTAACAGTTGGGAAACGTTTGACCAACGTACACTTTATCTGTTCCCACACCGTGGCAGTCCGAGTTTTATTGGCACCAAACATTAACAGTTGGGAAACGTTTGACCAACGTACACTTTATCTGTTCCCACACCGTGGCAGTCCGAGTTTTATTGGCACCAAACATTAACAGTTGGGAAACGTTTGACCAACGTACACTTTATCTGTTCCCACACCGTGGCAGTCCGAGTTTTATTGGCACCAAACATTAACAGTTGGGAAACGTTTGACCAACGTACACTTTATCTGTTCCCACACCGTGGCAGTCCGAGTTTTATTGGCACCAAACATTAACAGTTGGGAAACGTTTGACCAACGTACACTTTATCTGTTCCCACACCGTGGCAGTCCGAGTTTTATTGGCACCAAACATTAACAGTTGGGAAACGTTTGACCAACGTACACTTTATCTGTTCCCACACCGTGGCAGTCCGAGTTTTATTGGCACCAAACATTAACAGTTGGGAAACGTTTGACCAACGTACACTTTATCTGTTCCCACACCGTGGCAGTCCGAGTTTTATTGGCACCAAACATTAACAGTTGGGAAACGTTTGACCAACGTACACTTTATCTGTTCCCACACCGTGGCAGTCCGAGTTTTATTGGCACCAAACATTAACAGTTGGGAAACGTTTGACCAACGTACACTTTATCTGTTCCCACACCGTGGCAGTCCGAGTTTTATTGGCACCAAACATTAACAGTTGGGAAACGTTTGACCAACGTACACTTTATCTGTTCCCACACCGTGGCAGTCCGAGTTTTATTGGCACCAAACATTAACAGTTGGGAAACGTTTGACCAACGTACACTTTATCTGTTCCCACACCGTGGCAGTCCGAGTTTTATTGGCACCAAACATTAACAGTTGGGAAACGTTTGACCAACGTACACTTTATCTGTTCCCACACCGTGGCAGTCCGAGTTTTATTGGCACCAAACATTAACAGTTGGGAAACGTTTGACCAACGTACACTTTATCTGTTCCCACACCGTGGCAGTCCGAGTTTTATTGGCACCAAACATTAACAGTTGGGAAACGTTTGACCAACGTACACTTTATCTGTTCCCACACCGTGGCAGTCCGAGTTTTATTGGCACCAAACATTAACAGTTGGGAAACGTTTGACCAACGTACACTTTATCTGTTCCCACACCGTGGCAGTCCGAGTTTTATTGGCACCAAACATTAACAGTTGGGAAACGTTTGACCAACGTACACTTTATCTGTTCCCACACCGTGGCAGTCCGAGTTTTATTGGCACCAAACATTAACAGTTGGGAAACGTTTGACCAACGTACACTTTATCTGTTCCCACACCGTGGCAGTCCGAGTTTTATTGGCACCAAACATTAACAGTTGGGAAACGTTTGACCAACGTACACTTTATCTGTTCCCACACCGTGGCAGTCCGAGTTTTATTGGCACCAAACATTAACAGTTGGGAAACGTTTGACCAACGTACACTTTATCTGTTCCCACACCGTGGCAGTCCGAGTTTTATTGGCACCAAACATTAACAGTTGGGAAACGTTTGACCAACGTACACTTTATCTGTTCCCACACCGTGGCAGTCCGAGTTTTATTGGCACCAAACATTAACAGTTGGGAAACGTTTGACCAACGTACACTTTATCTGTTCCCACACCGTGGCAGTCCGAGTTTTATTGGCACCAAACATTAACAGTTGGGAAACGTTTGACCAACGTACACTTTATCTGTTCCCACACCGTGGCAGTCCGAGTTTTATTGGCACCAAACATTAACAGTTGGGAAACGTTTGACCAACGTACACTTTATCTGTTCCCACACCGTGGCAGTCCGAGTTTTATTGGCACCAAACATTAACAGTTGGGAAACGTTTGACCAACGTACACTTTATCTGTTCCCACACCGTGGCAGTCCGAGTTTTATTGGCACCAAACATTAACAGTTGGGAAACGTTTGACCAACGTACACTTTATCTGTTCCCACACCGTGGCAGTCCGAGTTTTATCGTCACCAAACATTAACAGTTGGGAAACGTTTGACCAACGTACACTTTATCTGTTCCCACACCGTGGCAGTCCGAGTTTTATTGGCACCAAACATTAACAGTTGGGAAACGTTTGACCAACGTACACTTTATCTGTTCCCACACCGTGGCAGTCCGAGTTTTATCGTCACCAAACATTACCAGTTGGGAAACGTTTGACCAACGTACACTTTATCTGTTCCCACACCGTGGCAGTCCGAGTTTTATTGGCACCAAACATTAACAGTTGGGAAACGTTTGACCAACGTACACTTTATCTGTTCCCACACCGTGGCAGTCCGAGTTTTATTGGCACCAAACATTAACAGTTGGGAAACGTTTGACCAACGTACACTTTATCTGTTCCCACACCGTGGCAGTCCGAGTTTTATTGGCACCAAACATTAACAGTTGGGAAACGTTTGACCAACGTACACTTTATCTGTTCCCACACCGTGGCAGTCCGAGTTTTATTGGCACCAAACATTAACAGTTGGGAAACGTTTGACCAACGTACACTTTATCTGTTCCCACACCGTGGCAGTCCGAGTTTTATTGGCACCAAACATTAACAGTTGGGAAACGTTTGACCAACGTACACTTTATCTGTTCCCACACCGTGGCAGTCCGAGTTTTATTGGCACCAAACATTAACAGTTGGGAAACGTTTGACCAACGTACACTTTATCTGTTCCCACACCGTGGCAGTCCGAGTTTTATCGTCACCAAACATTCGTGATGAGCTAAGAATAAAATCACCATTTAATGAGTCTGGCGTTAAATCTCCATGTGTGCCTTGGTAGTAGAAACTGTTGTATTGTTGAACAAAGATCTGGCGACAAGAGAGTTGAACTTTATTTACTTTCGAGTGAGCACCTCGCTGCTTTCCCATCGAGCAATAAATCTGCAAATAATCCTGTAGAGAAAAACAACCAAGTATGGATCTTGCCCCAAGCACACATCCACTGCCCCGGGTCAGTTTCAATGTTCCCTTTAAGCTGCGCGGTTACACGGCCGCGCAGATAACAGACTGACGCCGCGCAGCAGTTTAGAATTACCGCGCAGCAGTTTAGAATTACCGCGCATCAATTTTTGTAAATTTTGCACACACAAAATGGATTCTGCGCAACTTTGCACACGAGTTTTTTTCTCTTTGTATACGGACCAACGATATTTAGAGAGAACATTGGTCAATATATCAACAACGTCATCATGTAATGAGTGTCGCACTCAATTTGGTGGCGTACATTCTCTGTAACCTGGCTGCGCCTGATCTGTTGCAACACCTTCAACACATGGCCAATGTACCACGTATAAAGTGTAACATAAGTCATAAGACTTGATGACACTCAATTCAATTACAGGTTCGTGTAGAGCAGCGGTTCCCAATGTCTTTCGGGGGGTCACCAACTAACTAAAAATAACAAAATCGACTAAAAATATTCACTTATACTCTATTTTGTAAAACCTTTATTGAAAATGACTTATTTAAATTTGATGGGGGTCGCGGGTCACGCGGCTTTTATAAAAAGGGGTCGCCAACCAAAAAAGGTTGGGAACCACTGGTGTAGAGCCTGATTGAATTGACAACAAACCGGTGCATGGGTGCATTCTTAAAGCAATAAAAAACAGGGAGTCAATGCAATGAATCCTTTTAGCTTCTGTTAAAATTCACAAGGCTTATGAGAGGCACTGGGCAAAGCCCTTAAAGCGGCCCTGGTGCCTATTAAATGGGAGTGTCTGAGTTGTTGACCTTTGACCCCCAAGTCAGTTAATGTACAGTAAGCGACGATTATGTCCCTTTTCATACATGTCTATATAGGCCAACATGGCGTCCAATAGAAACAGTCAGCCCGTTAAGCTTGCATGACGTCAGTTTCAATCACCTATAGACACTTGACAGAGATTAGAAACCAATCAAGGCGGAGGTCTTTTGATATAAGAGAATTGATCCACTGTATACAGTGGGTGCAACAAGCCTTGTCGATCACATGATCTAGCAAGGCAAAGTCCATCTTGGGGAACATTTTTCAGAACGTTAACTACCTCTCAAGCCTCCCATCATGACATTAGGATGCTAGAGTTGACATTGGGATGCTAGAGTTGACAATATGATGTTAGAGATGACATTAGGATGCCAGAGTTGATATTAGGATGCCAAGGTTGACATTAGGATGCTAGAGTTGACATTAGGATGCCAGAGTTGACATTAGGATGCCAGAGTTGACATTAAGATGCCAGAGATGACAGTAGGATGCCAGAGTTGACATTAGGATGCCAGAGTTGACATTAAGATGCCAGAGATGACAGTAGGATGCCAGAGTTGACATTAGGATGCAAGAGTTGACATTAGGATGCTAGAGTTGACATTAGGATGCCAGAGTTGACATTAGGATGATAGCGTTGGCATTAGGATGCTCGAGTTGACATTAGGATGCCAGAGTTGACATTAGGATGCTAGAGTTGACATTAGGATGCCAGAGTTGACATTAGGATGCCAGAGTTGACATTAAGATGCCAGAGATGACAGTAGGATGCCAGAGTTGACATTAGGATGCCAGAGTTGACATTAGGATGCTAGAGTTGACATTAGGATGCCAGAGTTGACATTAGGATGATAGCGTTGGCATTAGGATGCTCGAGTTGACATTAGGATGCCAGAGTTGACATTAGGATGCTAGAGTTGGTATTAGCATGCTAGAGTTGACATTAGGATGCCAGAGTTGGCATTAGGATGCCAGAGTTGACATTAGGATGCCAGAGTTGACATTAGGATGCCAGAGTTGACATTAGGATGCTAGAGATGACATTAGGGTTCTAGAGTTGGCATTAGGGTGCCAGAGTTGGCATTAGGGTGCTAGAATTGACATTAGGATGCTAGAGTTGACATTAGGATGCTAGAGTTGACATTAGGATGCTAGAGATGGCATTAGGATGCTAGAGTTGGCATTAGGATGCTAGAGTTGGCATTAGGATGCTAGAGTTGGCATAATAATGCTATAGTTTGCATTAGGATGCTAGAGTTGACATTAGGATGCTAGAGTTGGCATTAGGATGCTAGAGTTGGCATAATAATGCTATAGTTTGCATTAGGATGCTAGAGTTGACATTAGGATGCTAGAGTTGACATTAGGATGCTAGAGTTGACATTATGATGCTAGAGTTGACATTAGGATGCTAGAGATGACATTAGGATGCTGGAGTTGACATTAGGATGCTGGAGTTGACATTAGGATGCTAGATTTGACATTAGGATGCTAGAGATGACATTAGGATGCTAGAGTTGACATTAGGATGCTAGAGTTGACATTAGGATGCTAGAGTTGACATTAGGATGATAGCGTTGGCATTAGGATGCTCGAGTTGACATTAGGATGCCAGAGTTGACATTAGGATGCCAGAGTTGACATTAGGATGCCAGAGTTGACATTAGGATGCTAGAGTTGACATTAGGATGCCAGAGTTGACACAGGTGTAATGACGTCATCTCCTTTATTCAGTGATCCATGACATGACGAAGCCGCAAAGATATTCAGACAAAATCTGACACCAAATCTTCACCACACAATCAGTATCAATGTCCGCACTCTATTGTGTATTGGTAAAGAAGTGTGTAGGTATGGTGTGCAACACAGGAAACATACAATGTCAATAAATACACACTTCTCTACCAATGCACCACAATATCTACACACTTAACATCTCCACACTTCACTGCCTACACGCAACACCCCGCAACACCTGACTGTAACAGCTTATTTCCACTTTGTCAGTACGACCCATGTCATCCCCGAGGAACTTCGTTGATCCCTTTTACACAAGCTAACAAAGTGTACATCAAATGGAGGCAGTTAGGTAGACAGAGCTAACAAAGTGTACATCAAATGGAGGCAGTTAGGTAGACAGAGCTAACAAAGTGTACATCAAATGGAGGCAGTTAGGTAGACAGAGCTAACAAAGTGTACATCAAATGGAGGCAGTTAGGTAGACAGAGCTAACAAAGTGTACATCAAATGGGGGCAGTTAGGTAGACAGAGCTAACAAAGTGTACATCAAATGGAGGCAGTTAGGTACACAGAGCTAACAAAGTGTACATCAAATGGAGGCAGTTAGGTAGACAGAGCTAACAAAAATACGATCCCTTATTTTAGAACAACATTCTCATTTCTGACTATGCTGAAATCATTCTTCGCGTTATTTTATGGAATTTACATAAAAAGAAAAGAAAATATTTCCAATAATTATAATTTGTCTAGGTGCCATCAAATGTTATGTTATGACCGCCTGTCTCTATCAATACTAACGGTAAGACTATAATGTGTCCCGTTTCCTGATATCGCAGGAAGTGACGCATTTCTCCTTCCCTTTGCCGACACAACAAAGATCAATCAAATAACAAACTGTCAGAGACATGATTAAAAGACGTCATGTTTTCATGCCTCCATCGTCATGTATCCCCTCTCGGCCCCATCCCCCCATAATGTCTTCCCCCCTCCTTTGATCTCCCCCTCTCCCTCCCATACTGTCTTTCCTCCTTCGGTCTTCCCTTAAATCCCTTCCTCCCAAACTGTCTTCCGTCCTCCTTTAGTATTTCCTTCAATCTCTCCCTCACCACAAAGAGGTACAGTGAATCATGGTATGCTTCCAGAGTGAGAAATCAAATAAACCGTTACACTGAATTCAATATTCTAAAAGAAAAAGGTTGGGGGATGTGGGTAAGGGCCATCAGCCATGTGACGTAGTCTCGTGTTAATCCGCGCCAAAAAGTCAGGCTTTCACCAATTTCCTGGTACTTCCTGTTCCATTTCACATCTCTCCGTCCCTGGCTAGTCCATTGGGCATACCTGCCAGCCCGCCTACACTACCAGCAGACGAGAGGTCTTTGAAATATGGAGTTGTGATGTAGTTGTAGAGCACAGGGACTGAACATTGGTAGCAATCTTAGTTAGAACTAGAATAGCGGGGGAAAGCCTTCTGTTGATTTGTTCCTGTAGTATTGAAAATGTGCTTTGTTTTAATCTGAATGGCTAGCTGTGCGATATATTGTACATGAATTACAATTACAATGTGTCGTTTTATCTCTCAGAATACAGTCGTTATCGATTACACGCACAAGAACATTGGCACACGATATGATGCCATTGTTGGGGAAGAGACCCAAGGAGATATGCAAACGTCGTTGAATGGAAGAGATTATTTATTTTAACAAATATTGAAACTTGTTTACTAAAAGGTGTCTTGTCTTATCTATACAGAAACTCAATCTATACAATGTCTTATCTATACAGAAATTCCATCTATACAATGTCTTATCTATACAGAAACTCCATCTATACAATGTCTTATCTATACAGAAGCTCAATCTATACAATGTCTTATCTATACAGAAACTCAATCTATACAATGTCTTATCTATACAGAAACTCAATCTATACAATGTCTTATCTATACAGAAACTCCATCTATACAATGTCTTATCTATACAGAAACTCCATCTATACAATGTCTTATCTATACAGAAACTCCATCTATACAATGTCTTATCTATACAGAAACTCCATCTATACAATGTCTTATCTATACAGAAACTCCATCTATACAATGTCTTATCTATACAGAAACTCCATCTATACAATGTCTTATCTATACAGAAACTCAATCTATACAAAAGATTATTGCGTCCACAGACCATGCCGGGCAATTAGCAAGTGACGCAGCGTTCACAGACAACGGCAAAGAGGGTTATTCCCAGACGCTTTTGTTTCCCTAACTAGTGTCAGGTACCCATTTGGAGCTGTGTGGACTCAGGGACACCCTTGGCCCCAGGAAAAAATCCCAGCCCTCACGGAGATTAGATTCGAACTCGTGGGCCCGTGACTCATGACCATCCGTATGCCAGTCGAGCGCACATGGCAATCGACCACGTGCCTCCATAATTTCAAATAATCCTATGCAAGGTTGGTATGTGGTATCAGTTGTATTGTGTAGGGTTGGTATGTGGTATCGGTTGGTATGTGGTATCAGTTGTATTGTGTAGGGTTGGTATGTGATATCAGTTGCATTGTGTAGGGTTGGTATGTGGTATCAGTTGTATTGTGTAGGGTTGGTATGTGGTATCAGTTGTATTGTGTAGGGTTGGTATGTGGTATCAGTTGTATTGTGTATGGTTGGTATGTGGTATCAGTTATAGTGTGCAGGGTTGGTATGTGGTATCAGTTGCATTGTGTATGGTTGGTATGTGGTATCAGTTATATTGTGCAGGGTCGGTATGTGGTATCAGTTATAGTGTGCAGGGTTGGTATGTGGTATCAGTTGTATTGTGTAGGGTTGGTATGTGGTATCAGTTGTATTGTGAAGGGTTGGTATGTGGTATCAGTTATAGTGTGCAGGGTTGGTATGTGGTATCAGTTGCATTGTGTAGGGTTGGGATGTGGTATCAGTTGTATTGTGTAGGGTTGGTATGTGGTATCAGTTGTATTGTGTAGGGTTGGTATGTGGTATCAGTTGTATTGTGTAGGGTTGGTATGTGATATCAGTTGCATTGTGTAGGGTTGGTATGTGGTATCAGTTGTATTGTGTAGGGTTGGTATGTGGTATCAGTTGTATTGTGTAGGGTTGGTATGTGGTATCAGTTGCATTGTGTAGGGTTGGTATGTGGTATCAGTTGTATTGTGTAGGGTTGGTATGTGGTATCAGTTGTATTGTGTAGGGTTGGTATGTGGTATCAGTTGTATTGTGTAGGGTTGGTATGTGGTATCCGTTATATTGTGCAGGGTTGGTATGTGGTATCAGTTATTGTGTGCAGGGTTGGTATGTGGTATCAGTTGTATTGTGTAGGGTTGGTATGTGGTATCCGTTATATTGTGTATGGTTGGTATGTGGTATCAGTTATAGTGTGCAGGGTTGGTATGTGGTATCAGTTATAGTGTGCAGGGTTGGTATGTGGTATCAGTTATAGTGTGTATGGTTGGTATGTGGTATCAGTTATAGTGTGCAGGGTTGGTATGTGGTATCAGTTATATTGTGTATGGTTGGTATGTGGTATCAGTTATAGTGTGCAGGGTTGGTATGTGGTATCAGTTGTATTGTGTAGGGTTGGTATGTGGTATCAGTTATAGTGTGCAGGGTTGGTATGTGGTATCAGTTATATTGCGTAGGGTTGGTATGTGGTATCAGTTATATTGTGTAGGGTTGGTATGTGGTATCCGTTATATTGTGTAGGGTTGGTATGTGGTATCCGTTATATTGTGTAGGGTTGGTATGTGGTATCCGTTATATTGTGTAGGGTTGGTATGTGGTATCCGTTATATTGTGTAGGGTTGGTATGTGGTATCAGTTGAACTAGAGTTCATATAAGTCACACAAATGTGAACGTTTTACATTCAGCGACTGTCAACTTGACCATCACGCCTCATCATCATAAAACTGCCAGCCCGAGAAGGGGGAATGGGGGAGTTAGGACATAAACTGTTTGTAGGGTTTTAGGGCCATATTTTAAAAAATTGCGAAATAAGTTGATTTGAAGTTTGATAAGATATAGCTTGAACTTATACAAGGGTTCTCAGACTTGTGCACTTACAGGCACTAATACAAGATATCTCAAACTTATATTGTAACAGGCACTGATACAAGGCACGAACAGGTTACAACTAATGGCCCAGTGTTACAAGTACTCTGACGGTAAAGACCATAGAACACACTTGATCTGGACAGTGTTACAACGACAGAGATGGTTAAGTTAAAGATCATAGAACACACTTGTTCTGTACAGTGTTACAAGTACTCTAATGTTAAAGATCATAGAACACACTTGTTCTGTACAGTGTTACAAGTACTCTAATGTTAAAGATCATAGAACACACTTGTTCTGTACAGTGTTACAAGTACTCTAATGTTAAAGATCATAGAACACACTTGTTCTGTACAGTGTTACAAGTACTCTAATGTTAAAGATCATAGAACACACTTGTTCTGTACAGTGTTACAAGTACTCTAATGTTAAAGATCATAGAACACACTTGTTCTGTACAGTGTTACAAGTACTCTAATGTTAAAGATCATAGAACACACTTGTTCTGTACAGTGTTACAAGTACTCTAATGTTAAAGATCATAGAACACACTTGTTCTGTACAGTGTTACAAGTACTCTAATGTTAAAGATCATAGAACACACTTGTTCTGTACAGTGTTACACGTACTCTAATGTTAAAGATCATAGAACACACTTGTTCTGTACAGTGTTACAAGTACTCTAATGTTAAAGATAATAGAACACACTTGTTCTGTACAGTGTTACAAGTACTATGTTGTTAAAGATAATAGAACACACTTGTTCTGTACAGTGTTACAAGTACTCTAATGTTAAAGATCATAGAACACACTTGTTCTGTCCAGTGTTACAAGTACTCTAATGTTAAAGATCATAGAACACACTTGTTCTGTACAGTGTTACAAGTACTATGTTGTTAAAGATAATAGAACACACTTGTTCTGTACAGTGTTACAAGTACTCTAATGTTAAAGATCATAGAACACACTTGTTCTGTACAGTGTTACAAGTACTATGTTGTTAAAGATAATAGAACACACTTGTTCTGTACAGTGTTACAAGTACTATGATGTTAAAGACCATATAACACAATTGTTCTGTACAGTGTTACAAGTACTCTGACTGACGTCAAAGACCATAGAACACACTTGTTCTGCAGTTTCCACTCCGTAATAATGGAATCACCCCGTGGTCGGACGACATAATCTCATTGGTTCACACGAAGGAAATGGTGTTGACATTTAACAGTGCTAGAGGCGTGTGCAGTAGGGACGTGGCAGGCAAGGGCGTCTTCTAAAGTGAGGTGTCTGACGGGATATGTGCTACAGGGACATTTGCTACAAGGATATGTGCTACAGGGACATGTGTTACAGTGCAGCTGCAAGGACATGTGCTACGGGGACATGTGCTACATGGACATGTTTAGGGGCATGTGCTAAAGGGTCAGGTGCTACAAGGACTAGTGCTACAGGGTCATGTGCTACAGGGACATGTGCTACAGGGACATGTGCTACAGGGACATGTGCTACAGGGACATGTGCTACAGGGACATGTGCTACAGGGACATATGCTATTATGGAGTTGGGTGAAAAGAACGTTGTCTGCAGTGGTCGCGGGCTATATCTGTAAGTAATAATTAGAAAATCCTGATGGGCTACTCAAAATACTCAAATATGTTTATTATGGATGTCTACCCTTAAAGAGGAGCGCCAAAACAACCATGAGTATTAAATCGTTATTTTACGGTCAACGGTTTAATTTCAAATAAAAATAATTTAACTGTTTTTTTAACTTTTAAAATTATCTTTTTTCTTTATTGAGGCCCCTATCCTATTATCTCTTGAAGGAGTCCGGATTCAACGCATCCGGTTCTGTCATCAACTTTTTCAAAACGCTCGTAAACACGTTTTCTGACTTGCTAGAGAGCTGAAATTTTCACTGTAGGTTTGGCTTGTGTGGAGGATAAAGCTATTAAATTTTCAGATCGATCGAATGTACCGCAATTAAATTAATGCATTTTTAGTTTATCTCTATATGTAGCGCAAGCTTTTGTTGACATTTTACGCGTCACACTGAGTTAAGTTCAACCATCCGTGACCAAAATGTTTTCCGTTTAGCAACAAAGGGTATTTAAGGCAATCTCAATCTGTAAATGTTTGTCGCGTTTAAACATGATAAATACTTTTTAGTTATATCTTATATATAAGGGATTTATAGTCAAAATTTTGTTTTTACGTTTTTTTAAAATTCGATCCCTTATATTAACTTCACCGTCGTCTCTTGGGTTCGCAGGCGATCGGTCGGGCGGAAAAACAAAAGTAAAAAATGACACACTTCTCGTGATGCATAGTCGTGTTGTGTATCTTATCTTATCTATACAGACGCTCTTTCTATGCAGAAGATAGTTGCGTCCACAGACCATGACAGATGATCTGTTGGCAAGTGATGCAGCATTCACAGGCCACGGCTTTGTGGGTTCCACGCATTGCCCAGCCGCCTAACTACATGTAGTGTTAGGTACCCATTCGGAGCGGGGTGACTCAGGGACCCTTGCCTTCACACGGATTCGAACCCGTGACCATCGGTACGACAGTCCAGTGCGCTGCCACTCGACCACCGCGTCCCCGTGTATATGATATGTGTAGTGTGTATAGAAAATCATTCCAGATAGAACAAGCGAAATCATAGAAGTTCTTATATAGACAATCCATGTGTTGTGAAAAAAATATTTTTCTGCTAAGTGGATCAGTGCACATATGGAAAGGAGTTAAGAATGTGTAAGTTTATATTTATAGAAAATGTCAAATTTTGCTAACAAATTTCGTCTCTAGATGAACTTGACTAACAGGACATTTAACAGGACTTCATGAATGAAATTAAGTTTAACAAATTTTTTGTTAACGCGTAAAAGTAGAAAATAAAATGAACAAAAATTTTTTTTTAAAGAATGAGGCCCAGCTGCAGTGAGGAATGTAGAATCTCGCATGAAAAAGCAGAAAATAATTTTTTAAGCACAAACTAAGTAGTCACACAGGGGGACTCAGAAATTTTGTGTTAGTTGATCAAATTTTATATCTCACATTAAATCCCACAATCGATCACAATAAATATCAATAAAACGTAGAGTTCTGAGTCCCCCTGTGTGACTACTTAGTTTGTGACTAAAAAAATATTTTCTGCTTTTTCATGCGAGATTCTACATTCCTCACTGCAGCTGGGCCTCATTCTTTTAAAAAAGTTTTTTTGTTCATTTTATAATTTATAGTTTATTTTTAAAGGACTAAAAGTGAACACGGCACATTATTGTGCCTACGTTTTAAACGAATTTCGTATGCTAATATTTAGGGGTGGCCGGATATGGTTTTTACTATTTGCTGAATCCGGATAGTTTGGCCCTAATATTTGCCGGATCCGGATATCTCCACATTTAAGTGTAAGAGCTAAGGAGGTGTATTTTACTACTTTCTATTTAGTATTTAATACTATTTATTAAAATATTTATTATCCAACATATGGAGAAGAGTATCTGCTATCTACAGCATCAACATCAACGATGAACATTTTACAATGAATTGAATGAACGAACTTGAACTAAGTGTGAGTCAAGCAAACGGTGTTGTACTGAGTGTGTAGTGTGGTGTATAAGAAGTCGTGATCTAGAGCTATAATAAAAACTGTTCCTTCATTCAGACAATTTAAGTTTAATAATAATAATATGATGTTAGTTAACTTAGTTTGTTATCTGAAATAAATTGAGTAACTTTTTAACTTAAGATTTTTTTCTCGTATTGAAATTGATTGTTTTACTATATCTCCATTGATTTGAATGATTTTATGATCAACGCTTGTTAATTTGTTTATATTGTTATATATTAATAATTTAATGAATAACTTAATATGTTACCTACTTATCTATATATATAAAAATCAAAGTATGTATGTATGCATGTCTGTTATAGCTGACTAAACCATTCATCCGATCGCCATGAAACTTTTGGAGACTTTTGAGTACGCTCCAGGGATGGAAATAGGCTACTTTTTTTCAAAATTTAACACTCATGGGGCGCCGGGGGCCCATAATGAGAATTTTTTCTTATATGAGCTATATAAAAATTAGTTTAGGTCTTAGCTGCTTGGAAAATGAATGGATCTTGACCAAACTTGGTACATAACAACTTGATAGCCTATATTAAAGTATCATATGGCATTGAACTCCTAATGTCCGTTCCTTCGGGGCCGGGGGCCCAAAATCTTTATTTTTGTAAGCGTTAAATACTTTATTCCCGTTAGCTGACTAAACCATTCATCCGATCGCCATGAAACTTTTGGAGACTTTTTAGTACGCTCCCGGGATGGAAATAGGCTACTTTTTTTCAAAATTTAACACTCATGGGGCGCCGGGGGCCCATAATGAGAATTTTTTCTTATATGAGCTATATAAAAATTAGTTTAGGTCTTAGCTGCTTGGAAAATGAATGGATCTTGACCAAACTTGGTACATAACAACTTGATAGCCTATATTAAAGTATCATATGGCATTGAACTCCTAATGTCCGTTCCTTCGGGGCCGGGGGCCCAAAATCTTTATTTTTGTAAGCGTTAAATACTTTATTCCCGTTAGCTGACTAAACCATTCATCCGATCGCCATGAAACTTTTGGAGACTTTTTAGTACGCTCCCGGGATGGAAATAGGCTACTTTTTTTCAAAATTTAACACTCATGGGGCGCCGGGGGCCCATAATGAGATTTTTTTTCTTATATGAGCTATGTATAAATTAGTTTAGGGCTTAGCTGCTTGGAAAATGAATGGATCTTGACCAAACTTGGTACATAACAACTTGATAGCCTATATTAAAGTATCATATGGCATTGAACTCCTAATGTCCGTTCCTTCGGGGCCGGGGGCCCAAAATCTTTATTTTTGTAAGCGTTAAATATTGTATTCCCGTTAGCTGACTAAACCATTCATCCGATCGCCATGAAACTTTTGGAGACTTTTGAGTACGCTCACGGGATTGAAATAGGCTACTTTTTTTCAAAATTTAACACTCATGGGGCGCCGGGGGCCAAATAATGAGAATTTTTTCTTATATGAGCTATATAAAAATTAGTTTAAGGCTTAGCTGCTTGGAAAATGAATGGATCTTGACCAAACTTGGTACATAACAACTTGATAGCCTATATTAAAGTACCATCTGGCATTGAACTCCTAATGTCCGTTCCTTCAGGGCCGGGGGGTAAAATCCTTTTTTTTTGTAAGCGTTAAATACTTTATTCCCGTTATGATTTACACGATCTTGAAAAGCATTGACTAATATATCTATCATGAGCCAGATTGAAATGAACAGGTATTTTAAAGTTATTCTCTTGCACCGATTGGGCCCGGGGGCCCTTAATGTCGTTTTCGTTAATCTATATATATAAAAATCAATGTATGTCTGTGTGCATGTCCTTTATAGCTGACTAAACCATTCATCCGATCATAATGAAACTTTTGGAGACTGGCAACTTTTTTTCTAAATTTATCACTCATGGGGCGCCGGGGACCCATAATGTCATTTTTTGCTTATATGAGCTATATAAAATTTAGTTTCAGCGCTAGCTACTGTGTAAATTGATGGATCTTAACCAAACTTTGTATATAAAAATTTGATAGCCAATATTAAAACACTAAAGGGAACTGAACTCCTAATGGTCATTCCTTCGGGGCTGGGGGCCCAAAAAATTCTTTTTCTTAAACGTTTAAGATTTTATTCACCATTCAATTATTAACAATATTGACAACTAATGACACATGTATCCATTATTATACAGATTGAAATGAACAGGTATTTTGAACTTTATATCTTGCACTGGGGCCCTTAATGTCGTTTTTTGCTTATGTGAGCTATATAAAAATTAGTTTTTGCGTTAGCTACTGAGTAAATGAATGCATCTTAACCAAAATTTGCATACAAAAATTTAGTAGCCCATATTGACATAATTAAGGTTTCTAAACTTCTAATGTCAATATATTCGGTGCCGGGGGCCCCAAATGTCTTTTCTTCGTATATGTTTAAGATATGTTTCCCCATTCAATTTTTCACGATCTTGAGGAATATATCTATGAGGAAACTGAATTAAATGAACAGGTTTTTGAAATTGACACCTTTCACTAAAGGGGCCCCTAAATGTCGTTTTTTTCCTTATATTAGCTGTATAAAAATTAGTATTCGCGTTAAATACTGAGAAAATTAATGGATCTTGACCCATCTTAATATATAAAAACTTAAGGGTCTATATTTTATTACTATAGGGCACTGAACTCCTAACTTTCATTCCCTTGGGGCAGGGGACCCAACATTTCATTTTTAGTAAATGTTCAATATTTTATCGTTCATTCAATATTGAGACATATAAATAATTGTATGTATTTTGAAATTTATTCAAATTAAAATGTCTTTCGCACTTTATTTCTTGCGATAATTAGGCCCTGGGGCCCATAATGTAGTTTTTTGCTTATATGAGGTATATAAAAATAAGTTTATGCGTTAGCTACCGAGTAAATGAATGGACCTTAAACAAAATTTGTATACAAAAACTTGGTAGCCGATATTAAAATACTATAGGGCACAGAAATTCAAATTTCCATTCCTTCGGGGCCTGGGGCCCCAAATGTCTTTTCTTCGTATATGTTTGAGATAGTTTTCCCCATTTAATTTTTCACGATCTTAAGGAATATATCTATGAGGAAACTGAATTAAAATGAACAGCATTTTTTAAATTGAAATCTTTCACCGAATGGGCCCAGGGGCCCCTAAATTTCGTTTATTTCATTATATTAGCTGTATAAAAATTAGTATTAGCGTAAAATTCTGAAAAAGTTAATGGGTCTTGACCCATCTTATTATATAAAAACTCGAGGGTCTATATTTTATTACTATAGGGCACTGAACTCGTAATTTTCTTTTCCTTGGGGCAGGGAGCCCAAAATGTATGTTTAATATTTTATCGCACAGTCAAATTTTACCATTATTGATAAATATAAATAAATTTATGCATTTTGAAATTTATTCAAATGAACATGTGTTTCGCACTTTATTTCTTGCAATAACTGGACCCTCTATCTCTTACTGTCGTTTTTTGCTTATACGAACTATATAAAAATTAGTTTATGCGTTAGCTACTGAGTAAATGATTGGATCTTAACCAACTTTTTTATAAAAAACTTGGTAGCCCATATTAAAATACTCAAGGTTTTTGAACTTCTAATGACATTTTCTTCGGTGATGGAGGGCCCCAAATGTCTTTTTTCATATATCTTTAAGATATTTTTACCATTCACTTTTTAACGATCTTGATAAATATATCTATGATGAAACTGAATTGAAATGTAAAGGTTTTTGAAATTGACATCTCGCAGCGAAAAAGCCCGGGGCCCCTTTATGTAGTTTTATTCACTATATTAGCTATATTAAAATTAGTTTAAGCGTTAGATAATGAGAAAATAAATGGATTTTGACTAAAGTTAGTATATAAAAAGTTAAGAACCTATAATATATTACTATAGGGCACTGAACTCCTAATGTCCATTCCCTCGGAGCTGGGGGCCCCAAATGTCATTTTTACTGCACGGTAACAATTTAATTCCCCATTCAATTTTACACGATAATAAGAAATTTAGCTTGAGTACAATAGCAATAAAAAAATTAAATTATCACTCATTTTTTGGCTGGGCCTCTTAATATCGTTTTTCCTTTTGTAAGTTTTTAATTATTAATTTATGTAACAGTTTGCTATTAAACTTGGACTTTTTTTTTCTCACTTCCCCGAAGGTTTATGGCATAATTCTTTTAAAACATACCAATCTTTGGTTTCTTTCAATGTATTCATTTTTAAAGAGATCGTTGCAACGCACGACGGGTCTGCTAGTTTTGTATAATTTTAATATTCACAATAGACTAGAGTTTAAAAAATATAAGACTGAATAAGAAATAACACGTGAGACAAGCAAAATTTTTATTTTTAAGTTCGCAAATCAAATCATTTTTATATCCGGAACTATCCAGATCTGCAATAAGTATTTGGCAAATCCGGATAGTGGCGGAAATCCCAATATCCGGTCCGGATATCTGGCATGCCGGATATCCGGTCACCCCCTACTATATCAAAGATGTCAGTTTCCATCTAACAGCTGTGTATACTTTATACCGGAGATTGAATGTCTAAAAATTCCTCTCTTGTGTTTCTGGGGTTAAGATGGCGTTTGCTGGGATCTTCTGCGGGACATACGCCTACTACAAAGATCTACTACGCCTAATATAAAGATATACTACGCTCACTAAAAAGATCTACTACGCCCACTAAAAAGATCTACTACGCATAATATAAAGATCTAATACGCCCACTACAAAGATCTAATACGCCCACTACAAAGATCTACTACGCCCACTACAAATTTTCCTTGTTTCTTCAGACCAAAGAAATAACGGTGGCATATATCACATTTACTGAATTCTACAAACCCAACATTTTCTTTTTAATCTGTTGTTTGTTGGGTTTTTAAATCTGGTCTACGCCAGTGATGAACTGAGAAATGTCCAGCAATAGCCGAAGCAGAGGAGTACAGCACATTTTGGTCTAATAATAATCATCAAACTACTCCACGGTCGGCCAGTAATCTCACTGGACAGCTGGGCATTTCATAGCAGAGTGACCTAATAGATGTTGACCAAGGTGAATTGAACGTTGCTAGGAGACAGTAATAAAACTGTGCAAATAAGGCGGAGCTTTCCAGACACAGTCGTGTCGTCTTCAGACAGTAGGTAGAGACACAGTCGTGTGTCGTATTCATATAGTGAGTGGAGACACAGTAGTGTGTCATCCTCGGATAGTAGGTAGAGACACGGTCGTGCGTCGTCTTCAGACAGTGAGTTTAGACACAGTCGTGTGTCGTATTGAGACAGTGTGTCAAGCCGAACTGAGCCAAGTACAAATGTACCGACCTACACATATGTACAGCATCTAGAATAAACAAAGTGGTTTAACATTCAATGCTGAAAACAGTTTAACATTCAATGCTGAGAACAGTTTAACATTCAATGCTGAGAACAGTTTAACATTCAATGCTGAGAACAGTTTAACATTCAATGCTGAGAACAGTTTAACATTCAATGCTGAGAACAGTTTAACATTCAATGCTGAGAACAGTTTAACATTCAATGCTGAGAACAGTTTAACATTCAATGCTGAGAACAGTTTAACATTCAATGCTGAGAACAGTTTAACATTCAATGCTGAGAACAGTTTAACATTCAATGCTGAGAACAGTTTAACATTCAATGCTGAGAACAGTTTAACATTCAATGCTGAGAACAGTTTAACATTCAATGCTGAGAACAGTTTAACATTCAATGCTGAGAACAGTTATCCCTGTTATTTTCAATGACACTAAGAAAACTCTACGACAACAGGATCACGTGACTGTCGTGTCAACTCGGTGAGGAATATAAACAAAGTCTGTAAACATTATTTTTTTTAACGTAATCATTTAACTGGCTTATATTAGCGATCTAACTTTATTCTTTGAACACTCCATTGGCATCTCTTACCGACTTTTTCTAACAAAAGAATAAAACAAACAAGCTCGCAATAAACAAACAAGCAAATAGAATTTGTGGGAAGTGAAAGAGGAAAATTCTTGCACAACGACCGATGATGATGGTCAGCCGATGTGCTGACCAGTCGTGGGCTTTACGACTTACGACACTGCTCGGAGAAAAATTTTGATCAGTAATTCCCACATGTCCTACACACTAAAATCGTAATCTCTTGTTAGATTATGAATTAATGTTAACTTAATTAATGATTAACTGTTCGGTTTAGTTAATGCTGTAGAAGTAGTTGAAATAAATCAAAAGAATCTGTTAAATGGATTCAAGAAGATGGAAAGTTGCCTTTTGGGAAAATATCGTTTCAAAATTTACATTGAAAATATCAGTACAAAGTGTTCTGCTGGTGTGTTGTGTTTAGATTGATATTTGACTTTATGTTTGTGACCTTTTCTAAAACAACGGGTCAGGTCAAACTCCAGTGTACTGGTAAAACCGGCTTACTGTGACAATGAAAAATTGGCGCAAAAAATGTTCCTACGCCAGCAAGAAAGTCCTGAATAAAAAGGGGAAAGTTAATTAGCGGAATAACGATAGAAAATTTAGACTGACCAAAATCGGTGGATGGAATGGCTTTAGTTCAATTATCAATGTTTATTACTTGGATTTCAGTATGATTTCCTGTTTACTTTATAATTTTAACATAAACTAGAAACACTAAGGATAGAAGAACAAAGAGCAAAGTAGTAATAATACATAAGGCAATTTGTTCTACCATGTAAATGGTAATTCAAAGATAACCAAATACAAGTCTCAGATAGACATAGACACTTTTCTTATACGTATGCAAGAACAAACGAAAACAAATGCTCGTTCTTCCCGTACGGACTAGATGCCTAAACAAACCAAGAAAACGAACAATCAACATTTTAAAAATTAAAAATGCAATAAAGGGGGTCCTCGAGTTACGACGGTGATCCGTTCTTAAGAAGCGTCGTAATCCGAATTTTAGCGTAAGTCGGAACACAGACAAGCACACACATATATATATATATATATGCATATGTACCTATAGTGCTATTAAAAATGTAACAGTTAATCTCATTTAAATAAACAACCCTGTAAAAACAAAGTTTTTGACTATAAATCCCTCATATATGAGACATAACTAAAAGTATTGATTATGTTCAAAAGTGACAAACATTTACAGACTGCAACCGAAATTATCTCCCTTGGCTTTAAAACTTGGTCAACTCTAGCCGACGACGACTAAACATTCTAAATAGTGATTTATATAGTATAGATAAACTAAAAATGCATTAATTTAATTACGGTACGTTCGATCGATCTGAAATTTTGAAACGATGCATTGTTAGGTGAGACGGGTCCGTGTGCCAAATTTCAGCTCGATGGCTTCACTGGAAGTGGGTCATTTTCGACTTTTGTTTTTCCGCGGGCGGACGGGCGTCGCGGGACGATGGTCGCGGTCGAGGGACGACGAATGAGACGGCGGTGAAGTTAATATAAGGGATTTAAAAAGTATTTTTAAAAGAGAAAGTAATTCATTACCACATGAAAAAAAGTTTCTAATTAGAAAAAAAAACGTAAAAAAAACAAAGTTTTGTTTTTTTTACTATAAATCCTTTATATACGAGACATAACTTAAATTATCAATATATATAATGTGCTATGTATGTCCGTCCGTCCGTAACGCTACTAATTTTAGAAAGCAGCGCACTGCTAAAAAAAAAGCCTTGAAAAAAATAATAAACAGCAACAAAAATAACTCTTTTTCGAACGTCCGCTTAAAATTGTTCAATATGGAAATAAATGAATAAAATAAAAATAAATGAAAGTTCTGAATTACATTATTTTTTATTCTGATGGGTATATTTTCAAAATTAATAGATTTCAGCTGAAATCTATTTATTTTGAAAACGTCCGTCATTTTTGACGGGTAATACACTAGTGTTCATTATAATGCGCATCGCACGACAATCCAAAAGTCCAAAACTTTAGTTATGTTACAGTGCATTCGATCGATGTGAAATTTTGATAGATCATTTTTATCGTCGCCACGAGTCTGCCTGCACAATTTCAGCTCGCTAACATACGGTGAAGTTGGTTAAAAATCAATCCAAAGTTTTTTGCGACAAACAATCAAGTAGACACCACGAGTTAATATACAGGATTTTAAAACAGATAAAACACGAGAGAGAGAGAGAGAGAGAGAGAGAGAGAGAGAGAGAGAGAGAGTCTAAACATCCAAAATGGCGTATGTACTGACACGAAAGAGAGTAATATGAATGACGCGTAATATTATTTTTTATATTTAATGGGGGCGCGTTCGTAACCTCGAAACAGCGTAGTCAGGATCGTCGTAACCTGAGGATTCCCTGTACTCGACATAAACCACGGATAAGCGTAGGGTGCAATAAGCTTCTGTATAGAAAATAGCGTCTGTCATAGATAAGATTTTTACCTTGCGTATTATAAAAAAAAGTAGTTATTATCAACCATTGTATTGTATTTTTATCCTAAAAATACTGAAGTTATTTATATGATCGCTCCTAACCTTAATTTAGAACCTTCGCCACATCTCTTAATTTAAAAGGCAGTGAAAGATTTACAATAGATTCTCCCGTCGTTTCCGGAGTGTCTCCGTACTGGAAAGCATGCGATGTGAATGCAGTCCCTTGGGAAGCATTGAACAAATTACTGCACGGAATGCGCCTCCGGTCAGAATATTTAACATCAATATACATAATTCCCGTCGTCTGTATGGTTGTAATGTAATGCTGTTTCTAATTTTAGAAAGCAGCACACCAAATAACTGCACCAAAAATAACACTTTTCGAACGTTCCGCATAAAATTGTTCAATATGATAATAAATAAAAAAATTAATTAAATAAATAAAAGTTCTGTATTACGTTATTTTTTAATCTGATGTGTATTTATTTTGAAAACTTCCGTCACTTTTGACGGGTGATACACTAGTGAGATCAGAATCCAAATAGAATATATTTTATAAATATAACGTTGTGTGTTGTTGTTGTTTTTTTGTTCGAATTATGTGTTTCATGTATTTACACTACACTAAATAGTTCAAATGTGTTTATATTTGAAGACAAAATAGTTTATTTTTTATGTATTTACATTTGTACATTAAATAATGTTAAAGCCAATCAGCATAACGCCAAGATTAAATTCAAGGATTATCAGGGGGTGTAACCTTGGTTATCAAGGACATTAAGGTTATCTATCCGATGATGGCAAGGGCGTAACTGTGAAGTGTTCAAGGGTAGACCCCAGGGGCGTAAAGGCGCGTTTATCCAGCTTGTAATATCATAAACTATTTCATATAAATATAATATAATTTTAAGCAAAGTGCCGCGCTATTGATTTTAACAAATGTAAATATTTACTGTTTAATGAAATTCGAAACTTTTTGAAAACAAAATAATTTTAAGCGGAAAAAAAATCAGACTGTTTCGTAAGGTCAAGGTTGAAAAACGAATATCACGCTGCCATCGTTAAGAGCTAAATGACCAAGGTGAAGACAGACAGTGCACCAGATTCATTAAAACATAAACATTAATCCACGTCCAAGATACAGTGCAGACTTAAAACATAAACATTAATCCACGTCCAAGATACAGTGCAGACTTAAAACATAAACATTAATCCACGTCCAAGATACAGTGCAGACTTACAACATAAACATTAATCCACGTCCAAGATTCAAGGCTCACTTACAACTTATAACATAAACTTAAGTCCACGTCCAAGATACAGTGCAGACTTACAACATAAACATTCATCTATGTCCACAACAATATCATGTATCATGACAGCCAAGCCAAGACATTTGAAGAAGACGTAAATGAACAACCTCATCTCTTACCGTGCCGTTAAGTCAATAATGGCCCTGGGGCTCGTGGAGCCCCCCCCCCAGTGGAGTGTTGGCCAAGTCAGGAACAACCTGAATGATAAGCCAGCATGGACGAGATAGCAGACAGACGTGTATCCATGAAACTATGGCAAGGATCGCCGATCGATATACAGAATAGAATCGATTTTTGTCAAACGCCATATACTTAATTGAATCGAACAATAATGTTTGGTATCGATATAATTTCTATTTAGTGAGTCTATTATTGTTGGGGGGGGGGTGTTAAAAGATCCTCAGATCCAATGTTAATGTAATCAGCGGCAGTCGTTGGTTTATAGAAGTCAAATATATTATACAACAATCACAGTGATTAACGATTAACATATTAGCACTGATTATCGCCCGATCTTTTTAAAGGTCCATAAATCTCATAAACAAAACACAATGACAGTAGAAAAATAACAGTTACCATAGGAAAATATACGTGAAAATAACGCTAGAGAAAAGAACAGCATTTAAACATTGAGGGGAAAATAACAAACAAATAAGTTGAAAGAGGAAGACGCTAAACACAAACTCCAGATGCAGGGCCAAAATGATTGACTTTTAAAATTAGAGCAATGTCAAGGACATAAGCAAGATGGTCTCAAGGTTCCCTCACAGGTTCGTTGGCCTCTCAATACATTGATCTGGAAGTACATTAAGTTAATGACTCAAAGGGTTAATGACTCAAAGGGTTAATGACTCAAAGGGTTAATTAATACAAGTCAACCATACGTGTCAGGTAACTATTTCACTTAAACTTTGTCTCAATTGACAATTTAACAAGCTATATTTATATACCTTATAACTATAGTATTTCTAAAGACGTTAGCTGTACTACAGCTGGCTATACCTTACACCTAGTATTTCTAAAGAAGTTAGCTGTACTACAGCTGGCTATACCAAGTCTTTATGAAGAAGTTGGCTGTACTACAGCTGGCTATACCTTACATTTACACCTAGTATTTATAAAGAAGTTTACAGCTGGCTATACCTTACACCTAGTATTTATAAAGAAGTTAGCTGTACTACAGCTGGCACAGCACTGACATTGTACAAACGGTTACTTGGACTGGTGACATGCAGATCGTTATGGCTTGAGACGTAAAACGGTTTAGGAAGTAGTTGCAACACTAGAGATAAATCTAAACCAGGGGATCTCAGTCACATATCTAAAGCCCCCATTATACATCTTTTCACACAATGGCGTTTGTGTGTGCATTTTATGTGTGGAGACATCTTCAAAGTTAGTGTATACAGAACCAAGATGTTAATGGTGAAAGAATAGGTAACATCACTTGATGTTAGAGGGTCCATTTTACAGACAGATGATTAGAACTGTTCAAGTGAGGCACCCAGCCCCGTTCACATTCTATGCCCTTGCCATGACGTCAGGGACAATATCTCTCTCCCCTTGGCTGGAGTTAATGGTAATGATCGAGTGCAGCTATCAGCAGACGGACATTTAACGGAAAAGGTGCAAAGTAAAAGCGGAAGGTGGGGGTGGTAGGAGGGAAATAATGGAGAGAGGGGTGGCAGATGGGGAGGGGATCAGGGAGATGGGGTGGACAGGAGACCAGAGAGAGGGTAGGGAGGAGCCCAGCTCGGGTTTAACGTAATCGATAAGTTCGGTACCCAGATTAAAGCCAGATGGTGTATAGGTGATGGTGACAGAGCACGTGACCTAAATCTATATTTAGACATCAGCTTGTACAAGAGTCTTTACAATCAATCATATCGATACGGGCCGTGGCCAACTTATTTGTAGCGGATGAGAATGACGTCACTTTAAAGCCACTAAACCACCTCCTGTAGCGTAAACTTATTCAAAGCGTTGCACTCGATACCAAATACGTGCACCCTATTCGATCACTTTTTGATATGACAAATGTAATGTTTATATACAGGTATAACCTGATTATTTTCTGTCTTAAGTTGAGCCCCACTTATTGTCCGTTTTAACGCTGAGACGAATTTTATGTCCGTCTTAAAACTGACACCAGGTCAGGGCCATTCTTACAATTATTGTCGTTACTCTGCCATACAGCTGTGATTAGTTAATCTGCCATACAGCTGTGATTAGTTAATCTGCCATACAGATGTGATTAGTTAATCTGCCATACAGCTGTGATCAGTTAATCTGTCATACAGCTGTGATCAGTTAATCTGCCATACAGATGTGATTAGTTAATCTGTCATACAGCTGTGAGCAGTTAATCTGCCATACAGCTGTGATCAGTTAATCTGCCATACAGATGTGATTAGTTAATCTGTCATACAGATGTGATCAGTTAATCTGCCATACAGCTGTGATCAGTTAATCTGCCATACAGCTTTGATCAGTTAATCTGCCATACAGATGTGATTAGTTAATCAGACATCGGTGGTAGAGACGACACACCAGACATCGGTGATAGAGAGGACACACCAGACATCGGTGGTAGAGACGACACACCAGACATCGGTGATAGAGAGGACACACCAGACATCGGTGGTAGAGAGGACACACCAGACATCGGTGGTAGAGAGGACACACCAGACATCGGTGATAGAGAGGACACACCAGACATCGGTGGTAGAGAGGACACACCAGACATCGGTGATAGAGAGGACACACCAGACATCGGTGGTAGAGACGACACACCAGACATCGGTGGTAGAGACGACACACCAGACATCGGTGATAGAGAGGACACACCAGACATCGGTGGTAGAGACGACACACCAGACATCGGTGATAGAGAGGACACACCAGACATCGGTGATAGAGAGGACACACCAGACATCGGTGATAGAGAGGACACACCAGACATCGGTGGTAGAGACGACACACCAGACATCGGTGGTAGAGACGACACACCAGACATCGGTGATAGAGAGGACACACCAGACATCGGTGGTAGAGACGACACACCAGACATCGGTGGTAGAGAGGACACACCAGACATCGGTGGTAGAGAGGACACACCAGACATCGGTGGTAGAGAGGACACACCAGACATCGGTGATAGAGAGGACACACCAGACATCGGTGGTAGAGAGGACACACCAGACATCGGTGGTAGAGAGGCGCGAGGATATTGACCACCTAGACGAATTGATTGAGTCGTCTGACCTGGGGCAGGGGCCAATAACTCAGAATGTCACATGCCTAGGTTGCCAGAGCAGACGGCACGTGCGGAGAGTTATAGCAAGACAAATTCTTAAGTCATTTCTATCAAATTGTGATCACAATAAAATATAACACATGTTAGCTTCATGCTAAATATATTAATAATATAAAGGAATAAATCTGCGGTAAAAGTCTTTCACTGCCCTCACTCCAGCTAACATCACTTCCATTTAACAACCAATATCCATGATATTGTATCCAGCTAACATCACTTCCATTTAACAACCAATATCCATGATATTGTATCCAGCTAACATCACTTCCATTTAACAACCAATATCCATGATATTGTATCCAGCTAACATCACTTCCATTTAACAACCAATATCCATGATATTGTATCCAGCTAACTTCACTTCCATTTAACAACCAATATCCATGATATTGTATCCAGCTAACATCACTCCCATTTAACAACCAATATCCATGATATTGTATCCAGCTTCTGATTTCTGATAGAAATGAAATCACCATCTTCCCATAGTCCATGGCGTACTACAGGACACAAGTCTTGGTTACACATAAACGTGCACTAAGGGGTGTTATCTAAATATTTGTTGTATGTTGGTTGAATCCATGGATCAAACAAAAAAAGCTCAAAACCAGGAACATTCATCCAAATTTTTATGCCACTTTGGTTAATTTCTTGTTGCCTGCAAGTGTGTGGAAAGATGATGAACAATGCTCTATAGTTGAGACTAGGTCTCTAGTGCTATATGGTTGGGACTGGTCTCTAGAGTTGGGACTGGGTCTCTAGTGCTCTATAGTTGAGACTAGGTCTCTAGTGCTCTATAGTTGAGACTAGGTCTCTAGTGCTCTATAGTTGAGACTAGGTCTCTAGTGCTCTATAGTTGAGACTAGGTCTCTAGTGCTCTATAGTTGAGACTAGGTCTCTAGTGCTATATGAATATGGTTGAGACTAGGTCTCTAGTGCTATGAACAATGTTCTATAGTTGATACTAGGTCTCTAGTGCTATATGAATATAGTTGAGAATAGGTCTCCAGTGCTATGAACAATGCTCTATAGCTGAGACTAAGTCTAAAGTGCTAAAAATAATGGGTGGATGAACTGTGGGGCGTGGTGGGTGAACTGTGGGGGCGTGGTGGGTGAACTGTGAGGCGTGGTGGGTGAACTGTGGGGCCGTGTTCCTATCTCACCGCCAAGACGACGGTCGTACGCCATCGATCAGACGAGTAGTGGGGTCAATAGGTCAAGGCAGTGGAATGGATGGTACCAGGCGAATATAAGGACAATAACTTTAAACTAAGAACACATCCATGTCCCTTACCACTCACTGCCCAGTTGTTAACAGGTTGCAGCTGGTAGGGGAGTCGCTCTTGTTTACTTAACTCTGAGACCAGTTTCTTTAGGTGCAGGGGGGTGCTAATAAACATGGGGGGAGGGGGGCAAACGTAATGAATACATTGATTTGGTGCTTTTTAAAAATCTAAAATAATAATCTAAACTCTTTTGTTTATTATGTGGCTGTACAGAATGATCATCTAACTTATCAACTAAAACCTCAGCAGACAGACTGCTTTTAAACAGGTGGTTCAATCATAACGTAAAATTAAAATAAAGCAAAAAAGGCAACAATATCAAAGGTATAAGTCAACTATATTATTATATAGGCATAGGGCGACTTATTGACATATATGACAGAAATACATATGCATGCAGCAAAACAATGGGACTATTGATTGCATAATAAAATTGCGACCTATGCAAATGGAGCGTATTCAGCTGAAAACATATCTGTAGTTGGTCAAGTGAAATACTATGTTGCATAAAATAGACCCATCAGTGCTCTGCAGTGTCTGCCTTTGAAAGCTCAACATTTTAAATATGTAGGCAGCAATACGAACACTGCATTCTCTCAACATTCTATATATGTAGGCATAGACATCAATACTAACATTGCGTTCTTCTCATATAATTTACCTTATCCTGAATGGCATGTCACATGCAAACATCAAGACCACTGATAATATGTGCATTCATCAAAGTCATAGGCTAGTTACATACAAGTTACATAATTTGCATGCAGAATGACAAATTGGACTGGATATAAAGATGTGAAATAAAATCAAGACCAATGATAAAATTCATTATAGACTAGACTCATGCAGAATGGTAAAGTGGACTGGATATATATAAAGATGGGAAAAACGAGCTACTCACAAGGTGCAGTTGAAGTTTTACAATAGTCACAGAAGTTCTTTGTTTAGAGAGAATAGAATAGTTTACACTGAACAAATTGTTCATTATTATTATTAGAATTTCGAAACATAATCATGTATTTTTTTACTAGTAATCTAAGTACCTAAGTAGGTCAAAAGAAAGTGTGGTACCAGGTCTGCTGTGTAGCTGCAGTGCTTGCTATTCTGACACCAGTTACTACACTTAGAGGTAGTGATTCACATTTAAAATTTAAAACACACGTGGAACATGAACCACTTCAATTATCATCTTAACAAAAAGTTTTGTTAATCAAGAATTTATCATTTACCTTATATGATTATTTGTGTTTTTATGACATAAATTTGGTCACTTTGAGTTTTGTTTATAATATATTTCAAATATCATTTGTATAATTATAACTCTGTTTTAAATGACCGAAGAATGATGTAAAAATTTCCCTGAGATTTGAGCAGTAGGTTCTACAAGAGAGTTCTACAAGGTGCAGTGCAATCGACTTTCAACAAGACACTACCATAAATACCTGATAAAGATGATCCAGGTACAATAGGTGCAAATGAGGTTGTGTGTGAAATTTCATTGGTTGAAGAAAGCCTAATGTCATTGGGCCTCCTGGCTGTCATTGTATTAGTTAAGTCCAAAAGAATGCATCAGTGGGGTTCAAACACCTAATCCATCAAGTAATATTCTAATTTAGGCCCAGAAATATTGTCATTAGAACACTACACTTAGACTTGGCCTGACAATGACAAGTTAAGTCTATCTCAACAAACCTAATTGTCCTAATCCATGAAGGCCCATCCTGTCACTACATCAGGTGAATGAGAAGTCCTAGTAAAATGGTTGTCCATTGTATCGATGGGTAAACTATCGGATCAATAGCATGTCTATCCTGTGACTATAGCCTATAGCCACTATAGCAGGTGAGTAGGTAGCTGTTAAGGTAACACAGTAATGTGTGGTGTCGACATGTGGTTGTAAGCCAGCGAATGAATGCAACTGCAGCTACACTTACACAGCATTGTGGGACAGTCTCCTTGAATGTGCGAATCCAAATTAAGAATCAATCAATCTTACCTATACCTAACCTTGAATTTCGGTAATCGATAAATCCACACCTGGTATTGAACCACTTCGATCAAGTCAAAGTACTCAAAGTCAAAGACTGTCAAATTAACAAGTCTAATCTAAGCCTACTCGCCTACTCAATAATAATAAAACCTACTAATTACTAAGCTAAGTATACTTCGTCTAAGTCTAAGTAATACTAAGAACAACTGAAAAAACACATCTACACTTACACTACTACATGTTCCAGAAGCTACACAAGCGTAAGGCGTTCATTCGCACATATAAAGCCGAATTGGGCTGCAAGCTTTATTTAGCCGCGGGGTTGCCCCACAAACCAGCCCCCCACCCTCCGTCTGGCCTTACCCTTTTATTTCTACTTCTAGCTGCAGGCCTCGGCTTCGCCTCAGTGGTTGTCATGTGACAGTGGCAGACACTATTACTATTAGCTAATGGTTTTTTAAAAAAACAAATTGCGGAATATTCAACAAAGTAAACATCCTTTCTAACCAATATAAACCAATTTTGAAAAATATTTTACTATAAATTTATCTTGATTTTTCTTATTAAATATTATTTTAAATGGTGGAATAAAATTATTATTTAATCTATCTTTTATTTGTTTTCACACAATTTTTAATGTGCACTTTGTCTTTTTAAAAAACCCGTTCCTTTTCTATTTCCTTCGGTAAGGAAACGTGAATCTTTCATCATAACCAGAAGGTAAACAGTTGATTATATAGCAAGTTTTGTTTATATTTTTATTTAATACTTACATTTCACTTAAAAAAGATCTCAGTTGCAATTGACGGGGCATTGAAAATTAACTCATCGACACTATTAAATAAGAAAAACACTTTTTGCTCCTTTGTTGAATAAAAATATCTGGTGACGTGGCGGCGTTCTTTCGCTTTCTAAAATTCTTTCTACTCCATACTACTACTACCTACTATTATTATTATGAATCTGAACAAGTCTTGAATTTAAAAGAAAAAAATTAAATATGTAGAAATGAAATTCAAGACATTATATACAAATCTTTTAAATAATTTATTCTTTGATGATGAATTCACAATCTTAAATTTAAGCTGACTTTTAAAGTTTTAAAGTAAAGGAAGTGGGTAAATGAGGATTTACGTGGCCAAGATGGCGGCTAGTCATTTCCGGGCGGCCACCGTTGTTGCTAAGGCACGTGAACCCCGGAAAGTAGTGCATAGCATTGGAATTTAGGGGGTGGGGGGACCGGGGAATCTCAAATTACCGGGGTTTTAGAAACGCGCCGAATTTGGAAAACAGCGAAAAATACGACTTTTAAAAATGGAGGGGGGGGTGGGGGGAATTCTTTAAAATGAGGCTATTTTAAGATCCTGCCGAGTTTTAAAAAAAGGAAAAAATGCAAAAAATGAAGAAAAATATGGTACTCACCGTTCATGCATCAGAATCACGAAAATGGGGAGGATACAACTTTTTTATAACTTTTAAGAATTCGGTCATCTGTAAAAAAGATAAACGGCTCCCACTAAACCACGACCCACCCCTTATACTACGCTTGATAGCGGCATGGCTTTTGTCGCGACATCTCCAAATGAAACCATCACCACGATCACCTGATTCACACAATTTCATGTCTTTCTTACATGCAGGGCACTCGTACCGATCAGAAAGCAAACCATACGTCATAAGCCAATCAAGCATACACCTTTTGCCCTGATTCGCTAGACAAACCCAAAAACAGGCGGTAAATTCACTTTCCATTTTGAATGAAAAATACCCTCAAGTTAAGAACACTTTAAGAACACTTAACGCGATGTGAACACCTGGAGCAATTCAAGCGAAAGGAATGCGATTGTTCCCGGGCTATTGCTCCCGGGCTGGAACCCTTCGGTTACATACGCGTCACAGCATATAGTGCCGCATTTAGCGAGTTGAAAAACGGTAAATTTTGGAAGGGGAGGGGCAAGCCCCTCCCCTTCACCCCTCCCCGATTTATATTTATTAATTTACAATTAATCTAATTAGGGGAGGGCAGGCCCTCCCCTAAAACCCCACCCCTTACGCCCCCTCCCCCGCCCCCATGACAAGACACGCGGATGAACACATTCTCATCCTTTCCATTGTTAAATACTACGTCTTCTCGCCTAAGGGGAGATAATCGGAAATAATAAAACCAACATCATTTTTCAAGGGAAGCAACTCGCGGCTAGCAACAGGTAGCGTCGAAGTGACGTCACTTCGCCCGGAAATGACTCGCCGCCATCTTGGCCACGTAAATAGGATCCAGCCAAGGAAGTGTCCCTCTTACTCTTGCCCTTGCTCTCTTAGTCTTAGTGTAAGTCAGTGTTTCTCAAATTCAAATGGTGGGGCGCGCCCCCAGAGGGGGGCGCGAAGCTCTCTAAAGGGGGGGCTCAAAATGGTGTACTTAAAAACGGTAATTTCTTATTTCAGCGCAATTTATTTTTGTATAGCAAAAAAAAAGTAACTTACTTTTACTAATTTAAATACATTCATTAAGTAATAAAATAAGTATTTAATGGTTAAATATTAGTTTTCCATGTGTTTTGATGAGTTTAAATTACTTTAAAGGGGGTTTTAACTATAAAAACTGGTTTTAAAGTCAGACTTCTACGAAAATCGTTTTTTGTTGATATTTTTAACCACATTTGGCCAGATAATTTCATTTCTTTCACGGCCTCAGACCAAACTAAATTTTCATGTTAGTAGTAAGGTAAATACTAATGAGATTCAGAGGCGTCACCTGAAGGTAAAGTCATTTACGATTAAGTATTCCCGAGCCCCCCCCCCTCATTAATTAAATAAAATTAGTACTTGGGAAATAAGCCTGTTCAAGGTAAGTTTTAAAAAATATTGGCTAATAATAGATAGATATCTTTTGTAATGTATTTCTCGTAAATGTTTATTGACAATGTTAATGGTTGTAAAATAATGACACGTAAAGGGGGGGGGGTCCGTACATAGATGACGTCAAGTACCTAGGGGGACGGGATTCACACATTTGTGAAGAAAAGGAGTGGGGGGTGTTTAAGCCTATTCAGGGTAAGTTTTAAAAAAATGTTTGATGATGACAAACGTATATCATTTGTAATGTATTTCTTCTAAATGTTTGACAATTTTAATGGTTGTTCAATAATGAAACTTAGGGGCCGAACATAAATGACGTCAAGTACCTAGGGGGAGGGGGTTCACACATTTGTGACGACGGGGGAGGTGTTTAAGAACAGTGACGTCCAGGGCCGGCCTTAGCAATTGCGGGGCTCTTGGCGGCTTAGTATGCGGATTGCGCGGTGCCCAGTCTGGGTAGGTATAAGGAATTAATAAGTGTGGGGCCCATTGCGGCCGCATAGGTTTGCAGTGGACTAAGACCGGCCGTGGTGACGTCACATATTAACGCTCAACTTTAAATAAAAGTTGCACTTGAACATTTCATTGTTTACAATTCATCGGATGACATTTTATATGGCCTTACGCGTTTTGCCTCAGACGTTCGCGGGGACAGGAGTATCGGTTCCGACACTGTAATCAAAGTCCGACGAGGTGGCCTTTTGCGTATTAAGACATAAGAGTGCAGCCTTACTTAAATGGCAATAACGTGAGTTCAAACATGCTCAGGAAATTCGACTTTTAGGGGGGGGGTGGGGCAAAGCTTTATAACGTCACATTTGAGGGGGGGGTAACTTTTTGTGACGATGTGTGACGAGGAGGGGACGGTGGGAAATCAGCCTAAATTGCGTGACGTCTTTAGGGACGGCCCCCTTATAGTCGTTGGAATTTTATTTTCTCCCCGCTTTCTTCCCATTTTTTTAAAAAAATAAACGATGGTTGCTTTGAAGACTAGTATGGGGTTGGGTAGAGAGAGGGATGTGAAAACGTTCATCCCTGACGCTCACGAGCAAAATATTTGCCATGAACCAATGCAGTGGTCCCCAACCTTTTTATCGCCACGGACCCCTTTTTGAAAATCGGCATGTTTAAATTATAAATACATTATGACTAAATATAAAAAAAACTTCTAAAATATAAAAAAAATATTAAAATACATGTAAGCAAAAAAAAATTAAAAAAAAAGAATATGAATATAAGGAAGTGATTTAACATTTTAACCCGGCTCACCGACAAAACAGCCCGGACAATACGGCTTCGACATAACGGCCCTGGACTAATAGATGGATTGATAATAAAAATTACAATCAAATATTATATTCGTAGTTTTACTAATCGATTCAGTGTCAGGTTTAGCTCACAAGAAACAATAATAATTACATCAAAAGAATGAATTTAATAGCCTTTACTTTACTCGATATGGTACAAAGTGACGGTTGTTTTGTTTGACAAGAAATGGGGATACGGTGGTTGAGTGGCAGCGCGCCCGACTGGCGTACCGATGGACACGGGTTCGAATCCATGGGAAGTCAAGGGGCCAAGGGCGTCTGTGACGAAATTTATGGAGATAAAGTCATCTGCGCACGGGAACTGGGTAGAACAAAGGGGAACTCACTATTGTCTGACCCGAAACCGTCAACAATGCGACGATCCGACCTGATAAGGTATGCACCGGGATCATGTGACAGGTCACGGTTGCATGACCGCGCTACGACAAATACAAGCCAATCAGAAAAGGGGTGAATATGTTACCCATCGGGTGTAAAGCCCAGCGCAACCCAAAAATCACTCTCTTTTCCGCCCAAGACGTCCGCAGATTGTAGTACCAGTGTGACCATATTTTGTATAACTACATCTGCATCCATCCTTGGATGGGCCGACATTATTCTTGCTAATCCATTCTGGCTTCTGGGCACCCGCCAGTACCGGGACAGAAGTGTCGTTAATACTCAGGACCAAGCGACTTCGACTGACACCCTACCTCATCCCTGCACCTATCGACAGGACCCTGAGGAGGACAACTCAGCAGTTACGTCTAACGTAAACTGACGCCGACTAACGTACACTGCGTATGTCGAAGCCTATACGTGTGCACGCACTACACGTACAGAAGCCGGTCATTCACACTTCCGTGATCACCGATGTCACCTGGAACCATAGGTGAGAGAGTCTACCGAGCTCAAGGAATCGAACGATTCAGCTAGAGGGACCTTGCAGAACCAACTACACACTCCAGCATGGACGGAGCCTTGTGTAGGGCAGCGCTACCCAGCTGAACGCTTCATCGCACACACTGACCAGGGGATCGTGCAGAACCAACCGCCACACGGAGCGGGGCGCGACGACCCCATTGCAATTAAGTACCTGCACTATAAGCATAAGGTTACAAGGCATAGCCCTAATGATGATAGGGCTAGGCCAAAGAAGGGACAGTTAATTTGTTGTATCACTATTATCATTTGGAACCAGTTTCCACTATTGTATAAATTGTATAAATAAATTTATTGTTACATTTTTTACCCCTTTGCTCTGTTGATTATCGAGTGCAAGAGATCACTAAAGTTTATGCGTTGTGAGGGGGAAGGTGTTAATTTAAACATTACACCCCTAGACAACTTGCCAAACCTAGATACACATCTTTCTCGCCACAGCGTCCCCGAGTCCACCCAGCTTCGATTGGGTACCTAACACATAGTTAGGGAAATAAAAGGCGGCTGGGTAGTGTGTGGAACCCTTATAGCCGTGGCATGTGAACGCTGAATCACTTGCCAAAATCAACTGCTGCCTTGCAGATGGTCTTGGCTGACCAAAGACTATGGAAGCATATCCTGAAAAAACAGCAGGCTGAAGTCGGAGACCACGGGCCAATTGGCGCAAAAACTCGTCGGCACGCAAAACTCAAATTGAGAACGAAGAAGAAGAAGAAGAAATTGACAAGAAATAATATACAATTGTACCAGTTGTTTAAGTTTAAGGAGGAAAAAGTTGACCATTGCTTAAAATGCAATAAAGAAAAAAAATGTGTTAAAATGTAAACAATTTGTCTGGGGCCGTTTTGAGGGGTCACCTTTTAACCCACTACAACGTGTTAATTTGCAAACATACGAAACTTCGCCATGGCTTTAAGCCAGATGACTGGCAGTTGTCTCGAACATTATTTTAAGGCTGCCGTCATCAAGTGGTTGAACTTCTTGCACATGAATGCTAGATTCGTTAGTTGACACAAGGGTCGCTGATCCATTCCTCACCAGCTCATGGTTCTTTGGTTGCAGTGGCGTAGCTAGGGTCATCTACGCCCGGGGGCATAACACAAAGTCTGCGCCCCTTGCCGGACCGACAGATTCTGGGGGGTCAGTGAGCCCCCAAGAAAATTTAGAAATTTTAATGTTTATATGGTTCATTTTCGAAGCATCTGGTATTGTTTGGAAAGCATTTACTAATACTAATCGGCATCCTTCCGTCTCGCTAGACGATGATCATCACCGTTGTGTTGGGTTGCATTTCCTCGTTTGGCTGTGCAGTCCTATCCTTGAGTGACAGTCTTTACCGCAGCTTTCGCACACGAGTTCTGTGCTTCCCAATACTTTGGCCTTTCTCCTAGCTCTTTTGTCTGTAGCCTCCTCCATCCTTAGCTCCTCGGCTACTATGATGCCTTCTTTTACAACTTTGCGCCACGTAGATCAGTCTGCTGCCTTACACTCCCAGTCACTTGTGCGTATTCTGGCTGCTTTCGTGTCCCTTTGACAGACATCTTGAAATCGCAGACGTTGGCGACATGTCTTCATCTTTCCCGATGCCAGTTCTATATATAGGGTGTCCTTGGGGATGCGACCTGGGATCATTCTTTTTAAATGTCCAACCATCTCAGGCGACTTTCACTAAGGATTGAGAACATGCTTTTGGTATTGGCACGCATCAGGACCTCACTATTTGGCACTTTGTCCTGCCATTTAATGCAAGGGATGCGACGCAGGCACCTCAAGTGGAAGCTTTTAAGCTTGCGCTCAAGGGATGTATAGGTTATCCATGTCTCGCTTCCGTATAGCAGTTAACAGCGTACTTATGACGCAGGCTCGATAGACACACAGTTTGGTTTTCTCCATTTTCTTGGTGTTTTTCCAGAACCGTTTATTTAGTTTAGCCATTGTGGCAGCTGCCTTGCCAATTCTACTGTTTATTTCGTCCTCGATGGACAGCGTATTGGACCCCAAGTAGGTGAAGATGTCCAAAGCTCCAATTTTTCATTGTCGAAATTGATGGTAGGAGGAGAACGTGTGTCTTGGGCCATGATTTTTGTCTTTTTCAAGCTGATTTGCAGACCACATTCTTTTCAGGCGTCGGAGAAGCTTGACACGAGTTTTTGCAAACCAGTTTCTGTGTGTGTGTTATCAGTGTCGCATCATCCGCAAAGAGTAGCTAACGAATTAGGACATCGTTTTGATTTTGGCTCGGAGGCGGGCAGTGTTGAAAAGTCCTCCATTAGCTCTGGCGTGTAACCAGATTCCATCACTGCTGTCCTTGAATGCGTATCAAAAGCATTTAGTACCGTATATAATCTCATTCAAGGGCGTTTTAAAACTGCATCCAATATTCGCGGTTATTCGTCATTCGCGGAAAGGGGGGGGGTAGAGAACATAAATCCCCGCAAAAAGTGAGGGAATAGTGTATTATGAACTTGAATGCACCAAAAAGTTGACGATACTGGGTGGGGTGGCAGTTGGTTTATCATCATCCAGATGGCGCTCGATGACACTGGTGTTCTCGCCCTTCGCCAACAAAATGTCATCAGAAAGATTGCATTTTGCCGTGTCTCTCTCAACTCGCTTGGCGTGATTCCACACGGCCGACGTATTACCCATCTGACACTGTTAGTAACTATTTAATTTATTAAAATCGTTTTTCTGCTAGGCATACACGAGTTCACGAACACAAGAAACAAACAAATAGATAGGATGCGGGTTATAGGAGTGGATAGGGGAGTGAAGGGGGTTTAGATAAACATAACTGGCTCCTCTCAATCGATGACTCAATGTTGTCAGTGTATTTCAAAGCAAAGCTAGTGTCCTGTCATATAATTAAAGCAGGGATGTTATAAATATAAAAAATACCGTCTCTTTCATTTCTATGCAGTCAATCCTTATTCTCGGCGGCGCACTCATGTTTTCCTATTTGATTTATTAAAACATAATTGTGTTAGCGACTTTTGTTTCATGTTCAGAGAAAAAAAGATATACATGTGTATCAACATAAGTTGTACTTTGTCGGGACCGTATTTTATTTCCTCTTGACAGGTATTTTTTTTCTTAAGCGTTTGCGCCCAGGTACCCGTTAAAATTGGGCTGAAATGTTTATACCAACTGTGGCATGCAGTTCTTCGGTGTTCACATTGCAGTTCACGAACAATTTATCAAAGAAAACTTTTGATTTGAAATATATGCTGTTTTATCCGTTTAACTTGAAAACGCTTTGAAAAACTGTAAGGAGGTACTGAGAGCATAAAATAAAGAAGAGAAGATTTAGAAAAAACTGATGTAAAAAATTCCAGGGGCGCTGTTTTATATTTTTTATGGAACGGGGTGGTATACCTAAAAAGTCTGGGAACCACTCGAAGGAGATAACGAGTATTAAAAAATGAGACACATGACGTCACGCGGTTTTGGACAATCTCCCTTTCCTACCCAATTACGTCAGTAGAAGTTAGCCTCTCCGCCCCATAAAAGCCGTATTTCCTATTTGAAAATGAGTCTGTTTCAAATTTTTAAAAAAATTGTGGGCATTTCAGTATGCATTTAGTGAATGAGCACGTTTCAAAACAATTTCTCGTCATTTTAGTGTATGGATTCACTCTAAAATCGTACGTGAAAACATGTATCAAAAAGAGGCACAGGAAAGCTGAAACATTTAGTTTAAGTGTTGAGCATTTAGATGTGATGTCAAAGTTCTTAAAAACCACTCCTCCCCCCTCGTAACACATCTAAACAAATATGTGCCTCCTCTTCCCTCACCCTAGGTGTCTGACGTCATTTGTGGACGGCAACTTATGTTATCTAATACTAATATTCGGATGAATAAAAAAATTTGTGTAAAAAATATCATGCCATGCATTATCGTCAAATATTATTAACCAACAAGTACCAAAAATTTTTAGTTAAAAATATTTTTTTACTTTTTAACAAATTATTGCTTCATTATTATTTTGTACAAATATTATTGCTTTGTAGTTTTAAGTGGAGTGCCGTCTTCGCAGAAACTTAGCATTGACATATTACGTTGTTCCAGGATATGTCAATGTAACACATATCACAAAAATACACCCCCACAGTTTTTTAAACTTAAACATTTAAATAAATATCATTTTTATATGATTATCTTTTTTATCATAATTTTATGATAAATATTTTTTAATTTAAATTATTTACCCCGGCGAGTGCCGCCTTCGCAGCTCAGCTGGTTGAGCCAAATTATCCAATTGGGCAACACAAAAAATAATAACTTTTAAGAAAGAAGATTTCTCCATTGGCATGCAACAATGGCGCCGTAAATCACAGAAGATGCATGAAATATACAATTTTTTATTTCGTATAAATTATAAAACAGTAGTTTAATTTGAACAAAAATATAATATTTTAATGTTAAAATATATTTCATAGTAAGTTTAGTTGATATTTTGGTTTTAAACTACTCAAAAAATAAATTGCGCTGAAATAAGAAATTACCCTTAAAAACAATAATACAATATTATTGACAAATGATACTATTTACTGTCGCTCTGGGGGCGCGAAATGTTTTCTTCTTCCTATGCGTGACAGAAAATAATTGAGCAACACTGGTGTAAGTCTACTCTTAGTTTTAATAATTTAGTCTATTAGTACTATTACACTTATTTAATTAGTGCCGCTTGACTTGAGCCACTGTGCTGTATTGAATACTATAAGTTAAAATTTTATTGCTGTAACTGCAAAGGAAGAACTTAAATTTTAAAGAGCAAACGGTACAGTCAAAAATGAAGAGCCATATTGACTGGCTTGCGCCAGAGCATGATCAGTATAGTCTATAGACTATAGTAGTAATATAATCAGAATGGAACAGTTGGACTTTTGATTTTGAGTTAAAAAATTTGCACTGTGTCTGCAAAGGCCTTAACTTTAACTTTTTTCACTGCCACAGCTGACAGCTTCAAATCTAAGAAATTTAAGGTTAAAGTCTTCATTATTCATTTATTCTTAAAGTTTGTCCCTTATTTCTTAATAATCTTAAAAGTAAAAGTCTTGGAGTTAATGCAAGTATTTTAATTTTAAGCACAGTTGACTGACATTACACATTCCACTGGAAAATGTGTATTTATTTATTTGGTATTTTTTATTACTAAAATTAATATTTTTTAGGGCTAGTACTGATTAAAAAATCTTCATTGATTAATCGGGAAAAATTTGATTAATTATATTTTTATAACGCACATATAGATCCTGTTAAGTTGCTATTCATTATTTTGCAAAATCAGTTAAGTCCCTGTAATTCCAAGGCTCCCAAATTTTGTGATGTAACACTGAAAATTCGTTCTGTTATTCAAGAAATAAGGAAGAAAAACCTTTTTTGTTTACCTATGAACGTCTAAATAAATAATAATAATACAAGGGAAAAGTATGTAAGTAACAAAGAAATAAAAATCATTAATAAATTGGAAAAAAATATTTGAAACATTTTCTTAAATTTTAATCGATTAAAATTTTTAACGATTATTAAACGATGAATTAACTCATCATTAATTTCCGCAGCCCTAATATTTTCCTTGCATGGTTATAAATGGTAGACATATAGTATTTAAACTATTCAGGGTTTCAAAATTTTGGACTAAAATCCGCAGATAGTCATCTTGTAACTCTGCATTGCATTGATTTTTGAATGTGCCTACATCAAACCCATGACATGTCCGGACAGCATGTCGAGATCCGCCAGTGAGGTCAAGGCCAATCAATGAGGCGCCTCACACCAAATGACTTCGACCTCTATGATTCACAAATTCCAAAAACAATCAATGCTTTTTGTGTATTTCGTCTAAGACTCATTTCACCAGTTTCTGAGGCTAGTCATTGTTATAACCGTGTTACGTCATGTAAACAATATACCATTGCCTTATTCAACCTACTTCAGCAATCTTTCATTATCACCAACTTTCTTCTTACTCTTAATAGAAATGAGCCATGTTATGAGATATATATTTTTTTTTAAAGTTGGGTTATTGTAATCTCTAATTTAATTTTTTTTTCTTTGGTAGTAATTAAGAGGGACCCTTTTAAATTCGATTACAACACCTTTTTTAAGTAGATGGATACAAAGTATTAACCTTTTGTTAATTTATACTGCTAACATATTGCACACAAACAAATATTAGTGAAGATAATACATAACACGGCTGTTTCATTTTTTATTTTATTTTTAATTATTATTCAATAATTTTCTGGTAACTATTAATGTAATGACATGACAATAAATATGTAGAAGTAACCATCTGAAATGTTTTAGTCATGCTAAAGACAAGTTGGATTAAGAATAACAGCTGGAGTTCTCACCCTGAAATGAGAAAGGATGTTCCCTCTGTGATCTAGAAATAAAGGACCAAAAGCAAATTTAATTGTTCAACAGAGTGCAAAGGGCTGGATATTTATATGAGAAAACCCACCCAAAGAATTTCATTGACTAAATTTTGAGCCTTATCATTTACTTTTAAATAGGTTCTCCAATAATAGTTACTCATGCGGAATTACAACTTTTGGGAAATTGAGCATCGTCCTTGATTAATCTTGTGTCATATTTTCCCCAGATGAAGTTGTGGATTACAGCTCTTATTTTAACGTTTGGATGTTTTATTCCTTCGTTTGGTGAAGAAGAGACAGACGCCAGACTTTTAGCTTCGAAAAATGTACTTAATCAATACCTTGTAGAGGGGAAAGATCTTACCGTTGAATACAAAATCTTCAATGTTGGAAGCAGGTAACTAGCTAGTTGTTACCAAAAATTATTGTTAAATTTAGTTTGAATTTATAATTTTGCACTATATGGCAGTTAAACCTGGTTTTATCATTTACATTTGGAATATGTGCATTCCATGCCTGGCTAAAAAATATATAATGCTTGTGAGTACATTAGTCTTTTTTTTTAGTCATCCAACTTCAAACGAGCAAACAATTTATTATTTAAACCATGCAAATAGTTTTTTATTTATTTTTCCAAAAATATGTATATTTCAGTTGTTTTTAATGTTTAATTAAATGATTTCAAGTGTTTTAATTTTTTTGTTTTCAGGGTTGCTTTTAATGTTCTTTTAAATGACAATAGTTTCCCAGAGTCATCCTTCAGTGTTGTCAGTGGTAATCTTCTAGTTGAATGGGAGAGAATTGCACCGTATCCTTTGTAAAACTACATTTGAAAAAATCTTTTTTTTTGGCATACTTGCACTGGATATAAACCCTTTCAACTTTCTGTCATAATTAATGAGGCTTTCCAGGTATTAATTTCTGAGTCGCATTCGTCTGGCAGTCCTGGTGAAAGTTACTTTCTAAACCAGCAGCTGCATTTATCACAAGGTGTCTTTAAATATCAAATATTCATGGTGAAGAAGACTGATGTACACTGAACCAGAACTGGTTGTTGTTATTTTGAAGAGAGAAAAAACTAAGATATAAATATTTGGAAATAATACCTGTTTAGGAAGAACCTTAAGCTTGAACTATGGCAGTGTTTCTCAAATAGTGGGCCGCACCCCCCAGGCCCGTGGGTCGCTAGGCTACGTAAAGGGGGGCTCGTTTGACGGTTATGCAGTGGTATACATATAACAATTTTATTGACCATTGATACTATTTACAGGGGGGACAAAATGTTTTCTTTCTTCCTGGGGGGAGGGGGGGGGCATGACAGAAAATAATTGAGAAACACTGAACTAGGGGGATGGAATTTTTCTTATTGATTTTTGGCAGTGTAGCTAATTTTCATATTTAATTCCTTCACTACTATGTACAGTAATTCAAATGTCACACATGCAGTTATTCTGAAGCCGTTGAAATCTGGCTACTTTAATTTCACATCAGCAGAGTTGAGTTATCAAACTTCAGAAGAATCAAGAGAGCGAACTGTAATTACTTTTATTTATATTATATTTTATTTTCAAATACTTTAGAATGTAATTTATGGGCATTAATCTTGATACCTGCTGAAAGTTAAACTGTCTGATGATAGAAATTAATTAAATTTATACTGATATAATTTGAAATTTAAATTTCATGAATGTTGGACTAAGCTGCAAAATTAACTTGGCATAAAATTTTGTTTTAGCTCGGCTACACCAGTTTTCCAGGTGAAGGTGGTATTGTTCCTCAAAGGGAATTTGACAGACGGTTTTCTCCTCATGTGGTGAGTAGTTTTTCTATTCCCATTCAAAGTTGACTTTAATGGTCAGTGTATGAGTCTAGGTTAAGTACAATTTAAAACAACGCATTTAATGGCATTTTCTGCACTCTAAGGTTCATTGTGTGCCAAGTTGCACAGCGTCCATTTTTCTGTGCAAAATTTCACACCCCAGAAAGGGAGCATAGATTGTCATAAAAATGGTGTGTTCTTTTTGCTGTTAGTGCATTTTTATTTAAACAACCCTCCCCAACACTAAAAAAATGCATGTTTTGTTTCTTTTAAGTTTGAAAGAAAAATAGTTCATGGTCACTGATAGCTTTTTGTTGTGGAATGTTATTTAATATCATATTTGTTTTAAATGTTTCGAGTATCTGAAAAAATATATTAAGTGATTGATTCTGGTAACTTGTGGGCATCAATTTTATAAGAAAAATATAAATGTTATCGGCCCTGCTCTCTTATTATGGAGATGTGTGTATAAATAACAAAGGCTGTTGTTTAACCAGTAATCTTATATTTTCTTTTTGGTTAATATTAAGATTCCCTCAGATAATCGTGCAAAAATTACCAGACTGACTGACTGCCTTGAGATGGAAGTCATGATTAGAGCATATTATATTATATCTCTAAGTTTTAAAAACACTGGTTTACTTTATTTTATAAGCATGCATTTTTCAAAAAGTAAATACCATATTCTTAACAGTTTTCAGTTTAAATTTATTTTATTTTCAGCTTGACTGGCTAGTGTTTGCATTCATGACCTTGCCTTCTTTGGGTATTCCTTTCCTTTTGTGGTACAGCTCAAAGAGTAAATATGACCAATCAAAAGTCAAGAAAAACTGATTTAGTTAGAGTTTAGTTATAAATGAAACTGTGTGCATGGTGAACATGATATCTGTTGTTTTATTAGACCACTTTTGTGAGAATTATGTAATGAAATTCATGCTAAGAAATTAGAGTGAGATTGTACAAAATGAAAGGGTTTTAGTATAAGTTATTACCTTTTAAAATAAATTACACATTACAAAAATCTCATTTTTCAAATTGTTTATTTTAGTTGTGTTGTCTGTGAGAAAATATGGATAATAATAGTGAATGTCTTCTGTGAGGTGAACATCCAATCACTATACAGTATGCTTATTTGTCTCTACTGAGACTTTGGGCAAGTAATTGTCTCTACTATGCCACCCCCAATAACTCGAATGTCATCTAATATACACTCCTTTGAAACCTCTAGAGTTACACTTCCCTTTTCATCAACTGAGGGCTTCCTGTATGGGAAATGTGATGTCTGAAAAAAAAAGTTGTGTTATAGATGAAATGACCAGGAGTACTCATTAGAATGCTCACTATACATGGACACATTAAAAAAAATTGCAAGGAGTAGGATGGCTTCACAAATGGTATTCAAAAGAAATGTCTTTGTAAAATTGGAGAGGGTGTATTACCTTAAAATCCTTTTTCTCTAAAGCTTGTTTTTTCCAGACTATACCTATGATGTCTCCCCCATATGGATCATAGAAGAACATTGCAAACTCTCCAAATATGTTCTGTAAAATAGACAATGGTTTTATGTCAGTTTAATTAGTTTTAAGCAACATCACAGCAACTAATATTTTGTTATTTAATTTGACGGCTCATTGTTATTTAATTTGACGGCTCACTTTTAAATCTTGAAGAAATTGTAGAGGTGGGTTAAATGCTGTGACTGGTAAAGGCAAATCACTGGTCTTCTCATCATGTGAACTTGGAACATGGATTTCATTTTTACCATCAACTGCCTGATGGCGAACAACAACTGTTTTTTTGATGAGACGAATTACCAGGTCGTAGTGATGAAGTGGTGGTCTAAAAATTAGCTGTGAAATACACAGGAAAAGTTAGATTTGCAAATAATTTCTTTCTTTGGGAAAATGCTATCCTTTTTTAAAATCAAAGAACTCTTTATTAAAAAAATATAGATGATAAAATATAGTTTGAAAAGAAACCTCTCGAAATAGTCGGTAGGCAGAAAATACTCAAGTTAAAAAGAATAATAATACAACTTTTAGAAAGTTCTCCAAATTGAATGTATTCACCTAATTAATCTTGACTGCTTTAATTGTGTAATACTTATTTTAAAGTCAATTTCTATTGAAAGTACAAGTTCCCAACCTTCTGTGTTCAGATTCAACTTTAATAGAAATAATTGACCCACTGACACCAAAAATACAATGAAATTGCTAAAAATAAATGTTCTTTCCTGGTAATGTAATAACTTCAGCTATACAGTAACCATTTACAAAGCCAATTAATGGTTGCCACCCATTTAAGCCAATTAATGGTTGCCACCCATTTAAGCCAATTAATGGTTGCCACCCATTTAAGCCAATTAATGGTTGCCACCCATTTAAGCCAATTAATGGTTGCCACCCATTTAAGCCAATTAATGGTTGCCACCCATTTAAGCCAATTAATGGTTGCCACCCATTTAAGCCAATTAATGGTTGCCACCCATTTAAGCCAATTAATGGTTGCCACCCATTTAAGCCAATTAATGGTTGCCACCCATAGCTGGGAACCTGAGCTGTAGTAAATGATCATCTAATGAAATATACTTTGAAATCTGCGGTGGCCCATTGAGTCATTAGCTGGGCCTCCAGAACTTTGAGAGATTCCCGTGCCAGTATTATAACTCTTTGAAGGAATGCTTCTGAAGGATGAGGTCTAGTCCATTTTGTCCCTTGCTTGTCAGAAGGTATAGGGATACACATGCATGGCAGTGTGGCTCGATTTTAGAAAATTCTTTGGGGATGGTTGAGAAATCTTCATCTGTGGAAAATACGTTAGAAATATAAGTAAGGTTTCCTATTTTTAAAGATAAATGGATTTTCATTTGGGAGAGGATGGGTCAACTGTTAAAGGTCAAGAGTTTTAAAAATGAACCTATTATGTAATTAAATAAGATTTAATAGCACCAAATCAGCCTCAACTGTTTTTAAATCCTTTATATTAACTCGTGGCATCTGCTTGCTTGATTGATTTATGACTTGAATGCCGAAAAAAATTTGGATAGATTTTTAACCCACTTCCTCATATGCTAGCGAGCTGAAATTTTGCAATCTGACTCGTGCCGATGACTAAATGATGTATCAAAATTTCAGATCGATGGAATGTATTGTAATTAAATTAATGAATTTTTAGATTATCTATTTGTATCTATGTAGCATGTTAATTTTTGTGCTAGAGTGTCGCGGTGCATATTATATTGAACAATCTTTCCTGTCGCGCTGTTTAGTGCGTATTATATTGACTATACTTTTTAAAAATATTTTCCCGATCAGTCCGCAACATGTTTTACGAGACATAACTAAAATGTTGGATTTTTGTATTGTCTTATAATAATGTATTATAATGAACATTGTTTTAGTTATGTCTCTTATATAAAGGATTTAGTGTCAAAAACTTAGTTTTTTACAGGTTATTTTTAATTTTTAAAATTGACCACTTAACTCCAACAACATCCTCTAAATACAAATGTCATAATATCAAAGCTTGCCTAAGGGTTCATAGACAAATTATTGATGAGTTTATGAATTAATCAATATAAATCGTTTGATTTAAAATATACCTAAAAGGGCCATCAAATAATGCTGGTAGGTAGGCAAACAATGTGTTATTGGCGGCTTTTGCCTCAACTACAGTGGGGCCCACTTAACTCGAGCCCTGGTTAACTCGTCAGCTCTATTAAGTCGACGTTTTTTTTGGAACCGCCAAATTCTCTCTTTGTCTTTGCATTTTTTCATCGGTTAATTCGATTTTTTTAAGTCGCCGAGCCTTAATATTTCGAGAACAAAAGAGTACCAAATTTGCAACTTAACGTCGGTTAGCTCGATCCCCGTCTGTTCGCCTAGCAATCCACTTTGGCATTTTTAGTTCAAAACAGTGTTGACATCTAGCTTTCTTCGAAACTTCCGGCTATTGTATGATTCTACGAGATTTCAATAAAAAATTACCGGATGGTTTTACTTTCAATTTGAATCCGTGTGTGAATGAGTATGTATTCACCAGAGGTACTCGAAAATCCTCGTGGGAGATGCTGATCTTCTATAGAGTGCCTCCCCAGCCGGCGGATAGGGGAAAGCCCACCAGATATGGAGGGTACCGGGGAAATAAAATACCCAGGGTGGACCAAAATCAGCCCTACTGCCTTGTAGGAAGTGGAGGGATCCACAAAGGCTAGGGACCTAACCCGAACAAAGACAGCTACCCATTGAGCTGTGAGGGGCAACCCCCCAAGTGGTTGTGCGCAAGGCCAACAACCCTGCCATGTAAAAAATCATAGTTACAAAAACACCGAAAAGAGTAACAAAAGACATTTCAGTCCTGGGAGAGGATGGATTCCTTGAGGAGGAAAATATGACGCCTAATAGTGAAAGCCAAAACCTGGAAGCTATTAGGCCGACAACCATCATTTCTACCAGGACTACCACCGCCATTGGAGCTTGGAATGTCCGCACCATGTACGAGGCTGGTAAAGCTGCACAAATAGCCGCTGAGATGAGGAACTATAAGCTCACCATTCTCGGAATTAGTGAAGCAAGATGGACTGGATGGGGACAGAAGAGATTAATCTCAGGAGAGATGGTGTTATTTTCGGGACACGAAGAAGACGATGCCCCACATACCCTGGGTGTTGCTATGATGCTATCAAGGGCAGCACAAGGAGCACTCATTGGATGGGAGGCCCATGGACCTAGAATTCTTTTAGCAACCTTTCGAACAAAGAAACGTAGCATCAACCTAGATGTTATACAATGCTACGCACCAACTAATGAAAGTGATGAAGGAGACAAAGAAGAATTCTACAATAGAGTAATGACCATAGTCCAGGGTCGCCCACGGAGGAACATCGTCGTCCTCATGGGAGACTTTAATGCCAAGATCGGCAATAGCAACACAGGGTACGAAGAGGTTATGGGACAGCAAGGGATAGGCGAGATGAACGACAATGGTGAGAGGTTTGCTGACCTATGTGCCGCAGCAGACCTGGTCATAGGGGGGAGTATTTTCCAGCACAAGAGGATTCACAAAGCTACATGGGTCTCACCGGACATGAGAACGATGAACCAAATAGACCATGTATGTATTTCCAAAAAATTCAGGCGATCTCTCCAAGACGTACGTGTTAAGAGGGGAGCTGATGTTGCCTCAGATCACCATCTTCTTGTGGCCAGGATGAAATTAAAACTAAAGAGACATTATACCGAGCAAACAGCATACAGGACTCGGTATAATACCTCCCTCCTGAAGGACCAAGCCAAAAAGGAAGAATTCAAAATCTCACTATTCAATAAGTTCCAAGTCCTACAAGAAATACTGGAAGATGAAACCACCGAAGGGAAATGGCAAAGCATGAAAGAAACAGTACAGTCAACATGCCAAGAAGTGCTAGGAAACAGAAACAGGCACACAAAGAATGGATGACAGCAGGTACGCTGAGTAAAATAGAAGAAAGGAAAAGAAAGAAAGCAGAAGTGAATAACAGCCGCACCCGAGCACAGAAAAACAAGGCCCAGAAGGAGTATGCAGATGCAAATAAGGAAGTTAAGAAAAGCATCAAGAGGGACAAGAAGGAATTTGTTGATAAACTTGCTAAAGAAGCAGAGGATGCAGCTCACCAGGGGAACATGAGGGAACTGTTTGATACCATTAAGACGCTGTCAGGGAAATTTAGCAAGGTAGAGAGACCAGTAAAGGACAAAATGGGAAACACCATACCAAGTGAGGAGCAACAGAGAGGGAGATGGAAGGAGCACTTTGAAGAGCTCCTAAACAGGCCTGAACCAAGGAATCCACCAGATATTCAACCAGCCGATAATGACCTACTAATTGACTGTAATAGTCCCACCAAAGAAGAGATTAGCAGGGCCATTAAACAACTCAGAAATGGAAAGGCTGCGGGACCCGATGGCATCCCAGCAGAGGCACTGAAGGCGGACTTGGAAACCAGTGTGGAAATGCTGCACCCTCTGTTTATGAAGATATGGGAAGAGGAGCAAGTTCCTTCCGATTGGAAAGAGGGATACCTTATCAAGATCCCAAAGAAGGGAGACTTAAGCTCCTGCTCGAACTACAGAGGGATCACCCTGCTGTCCATCCCAGGAAAGTTTTTCAACCGTGTACTACTTAACAGGATGAAAAACGCTGTAGACCCTCTGTTGCGGGACGAACAAGCTGGCTTTCGCACCAACAGATCCTGCACAGACCAGATAGCGACACAGCGCATCATTCTAGAGCAGTCACTAGAGTGGAACTCACCGCTCTATGTCAACTTTGTTGACTATGAAAAACGCCTTCGACAGTGTTGACAGGCAAACCTTGTGGAGATTGCTAAGGCATTACGGGGTGCCACAGAAGATTACGGATATAATCAGAAACATGTACGAAGGGATAAACTGCCGAGTTATCCATGGCCAGCAGGTGACAGATGCGTTCCAGGTGAAGACTGGTGTGAGACAAGGTTGCTTGCTGTCACCATTCCTCTTCCTGTTAGCCATTGACTGGGTGATGAAAACATCTACACAGCAGAAAAGGAATGGCATCCAATGGACCTTGTGGGATCAACTGGATGATCTTGACTTTGCTGATGATCTTGCCCTTCTTGCACATACCCAACAACAGATGCAGGAGAAAACAAACACTGTCGCAGCCACTTCTGCTAGCATGGGTCTCAACATTCACAAAGGGAAGAGTAAAATCCTCAAGGTTAATGCCACCAGTACATCACCCATTATGCTTGAATGAGAAGCCCTTGAGGAGGTGGACAGTTTTGTTTACCTTGGCAGCGTGGTAGATAAGCAAGGTGGTACAGATGCGGACGTCAAAATAAGGATCGGAAAAGCAAGAGCAGCCTTCCAGCAACTCAAGAATGTTTGGGTCTCTAACAACTTAGGCAGCAAGTTAAAAGTAAGGATTTTTAACGCTATGGTAAAACCTGTGCTGCTATATGGAGCCGAGACATGGAGAACAACGGCCGTAAACTTGACCAGAATCCAGTCCTTCATCAACAACTGTTTAAGAAGGATTCTCAGAATTCACTGGCCAGACAAAATCAGCAACCAGGAACTGTGGCAGCGGACAAAACAGAAGCCCATTGAGGAAGAGATTCTCCAGAAGCGGTGGAGGTGGATTGGTCATACACTAAGGAAACCTGCGCCTAACACAACAAAGCAAGCCCTGAAATGGAACCCACAGGGTAAGCGGAAAAGAGGCCGTCCAAGAAACACCTGGCGCCGAGAATTGGAGGCAGACATCAAGAGAATTGGCCATGAATGGAAGATCCTGGAGAAGCTGGCCCAGGATAGAGATGCCTGGAGGTCTCTCGTAGGTGGCCTATGCCCTTGGAGGAATCGCAGACGCCGACGATGATCGGTAGATGCCCCTCATGGACGAGAAGGCTCAACAACTCGAAAATCACGTTAGTGGTCTTTAATCCGTCATTATTTCGTTGTGCATGTTATATTATTATTAAACTTAATTCATTTTCTGATGCATTAATCATTTTATTTTTTAAGATAAACGAATATCTTTAGAAAAGAAAATAAAGGTTTGTATCGAGAATCGACGGTGGTTTTTATATAATTAAATAAAAATTTATTATTATTCTTTTAAGTTTGTTGTTGCTTTGTTACCAGTAAGATACGTGACTGTGACTAACATGTGCGTGACGGTGAAATCAAATCATTTTCTTAATATTCTAGTATATATATAATATACACGTCATCACTGTTGTAGGTCGAATTCTGATAAGGTCAAGGCCGCATTTGTTACTATTTATATTACAAGTTACATGTATCATTTGATTGACGGAGGAACTTCGAGTGCGGTCTCATAGTGACAGATATCCTGCACGTCAAAAGCATTAAACTTAAAATTACCATATTGATATGTTTATTTTTTCTTAAATTCGCCAATTCGACGGGCATTGCAAACACGCGCCATGGGACGAGGCGAGAAATTTTACCTTTAACGCATGCGCAGACAATTATAAACTGGTAACTTTTTTTCTTATTAAATGGAATCGAAACATGACCACAGAGACGTAATCAAAGTCATTTACTTCGGGAATATATATATATATATATAAATTCCCGACTAGTCATAACTTTTCCCGACCATTTCCGGACTTTCAAGACCGGGAAAATTATTTTAAGAATTCCCAACTGAGTGGGAACCCTGGGTTATATTTAAACGGTCCTTAAAAATGAACAGTCTTAACCTTAGGAAAGAGTGAAGAAATATTAGGGTCCCGATATTCCGATACGATTCCGATTAATTGTCCCATCACTAATTAACGCACATCATGTATATAATTATAAAGAAATTTCAAGCACATGTTAATATTTTGCCGCCATATTGGTTTTCGTTTAACTAGATGATCAGTTATCTCGGGGCCATTTTTCATACCCCGAGGCCGTCGACTTAAGCGGGTCCCACTGTATTGTTAGTTGCAGCATATTTCAGTTACATTACATGCAGAGAAGAGTTGAATAAATCTCAAGTTTGGTCTCTACAGTCACATAAACCTGGCTGGTAGGGCACTTAAATATTTACAGGATTATTGGCTGGTAGGGCACTTCTGACATACAAGAAGGCGAATCTCAAGATCCCCGCAAGTGCCATACTACGATTAACTGAGCTGGTTCTTAATTTAAACTCGTTTGAGTTCAACGGGCAGTTTTTTTATCAAATTAGTGGAGTTGCTATGGGAACGAAGATGGGACCAAGTTACGCATGTATATTTATGGGCCATTTGGAACACCTATAGAGTGAAAATTACAAAGGTATCTCTCCAGAGTATTACAGGAGATACATTGACGATTGTATAGGAATAACAAAAATGGACATGCAACAATTGCAAAGTTTCATTGACTTCGTTGGTAATTTCCATTCTTCAATCAAATTTACCTCAACCATCCATAGGAGTGCTGTCAATTTTTTGGACATACAAATTAAATTAAAAGAAAACAAAATATCAATATTTTACAAGTCTACAGACAGCCATAGTTTCCTTATGTACACATGGTCCCATCCACAATCTTGTAAGAACGCTATTCCATTTTCACAACTATTGAGACTTAAAAGACTCTGCAGTGATGAGGCAGACTTTTTGGAGAAAAGTAATGAAATGCTTGATTTTTTTCAAATGAGGTCATACCCGGAAACAGTTTTGATATCTGCTGTCAATCGAATTAAAGGCATGACTAGACAGGACACATTTACATCATCTGTTTCTGATCAATGTGATCGATCCAAATTTATTTTAACTTTTCATCCCCATAATTTTATAGCCCGCCAGGTGATTCTCAAAAACCGACCAATCCTCATGGCTGACCCTCTAACTCAGCAAGTCTTCAAAAAACCTCCTCTTTTTGCTTTCCGGAGAGATAGAAGCCTGAGAGATATACTTGTAAGAAGTCACCTTCCCACAATGAAAGCACATATTGAAACAAAAGGTTGCAACCGTAACCGTTGCAATACTTGTCCATATGTGATTGAAATTAAACAAATTTCTTTCCCTCTTGAAAACTTCATAATAAAAGATGGATTCACTTGCACAAGTCGCAAAGTGATTTATGCAATTCTTTGCAAGAGGTGTAATAAAATTTACGTGGGTGAGACAGGTTGTCGTCTTGGAGATCGGTTTCGAGAACACCTGTATAATATAAACATACAGGCTCAATGTCCTGTATCTAAACATTTTAACAGTTTTGACCATGATGGTATTTCAGATGTTGCAGTTACTGGTATTTTATATGCAAACAATACCCATGATAGGATCCACATGGAAAATAGACTTATAAAACAATTTGGTACGTTGGCTCCTTATGGAATTAACCAAATTCACAATTTCACCTAACTGCAGAATCTTATTCCCGTTGTGGTTTTAACTGTAACTTTAGATATTTCCTCCTTTTTTCTATATCCTGTGTCTTTGTTTGTTTTTCCTTTCATTTTATTTTACATGGAATATTTTAAATTATTTTATGATATAATATGTTTTAAGAATTTAAATATATGTAAGTACCTATTTTAAGTTATTGTACTGATGAAGGCATTAGCCTAATCGTCTATTGTCGTTTTAGTTTAAAATAAAGCTCAAATTTATTGTTTTAATTGCACAATTTGTTTGTGTATTTTGTATATTATTTAAAAGCTTTATCGCAGTCCCATTCTGTATGACATAAATTTAATAGTTAAGCTGCTTTTCTTTTCAATGAAGGAAAAAAATTTGTTTAGTGACCTGTGAACTCCTTGTTGAGGTTGACCATCAAGGGATCAGCCTTCCAGTTAAAAGTTGAGAGTAGATGAAGAAATCTCATAAAACCAGTACATGGGCTCCTGGAAGATATTCAATATTGCCATTTAATTTAATTAAAAATAATAAATATAAATGATTATTTCTGATCTTTTATCTCTTCAGTTCTTTTCTATAAAGTTAAAATGTGCTTAAGATATTAATCATAAAGTCTTTTATCAGTCTGTAACTGTAACACATAGACCATAAAACAATCAGGTAGATGGGTTCCAAAAAAAAAGGAAGTTTTATTATGTCTTTTAAATATGAAAGCTGCCTTTTGGTTCATTTAAATTTGATATAAATGATTACCTGGAGACTTGCATAAACTAAGATGGTAGAAGTGAATAAAAGTTAATAGAAATAATTAACAAGTTCAAATGTGTTTACCCTGGGGGAGAATATGGTTGAGAAGTAATGAACAAATGGGCCACCAACAACTCAATGACAATCTCAGGAATAAAGTCCCATATCATCTGTGATGCTATCCATCTTTTGCACAGTCTCACAGTGGAGCTATAAGCTGGATTCTCTTGTTGGATTCTGCAAACATCAAAATATTGTCAGTCTACTTTGTATGGAAATAATTAATGTTTCACAACTCAACAATTGATTTCATTAATAAAGTATATGGTGATTTACTTTGAAAATTTTCCTATATTGTTGCTTTTTGTGAGTCAACATCTTCAATATATAAATAAATCTATCTTAATAAATCAATATGTTATACAAACTTAATTGATTAAATCTGATGTGGTCTAGTGAATGGGTTACATGCATTTTAATACCAAGTTTGTGAGGCTGATAGATCCAATCTGGTAAATATTCATACACATTAATCTCTTCTGTAACAAAGAGTCTGCATGAGTCTATTTAATTTGAATTCCACTAACAATTTCACATTTGGATCATGGGGCTGCTTCAATAATGGAAGTCAATGATTTGTGGAACAAAATAAACTTAGGTTTATAAAGAAGACAACAATCAAATGGATATTACATCAACATGATTTCTTCAACAAACACAAAACTAAAAAAAAACAACTATTTGAAACTGAACAACTTCAGTCACAGCTTGGAGATAGTGAGAGAAAAGTTTAAAAACCACACAGAAACTGTCAAATAGAAGTTCTAACTATTTACATCCTAATGTCTAAAACTTGATTTCAACATTTGATGTAGAGATCTCCAGCAACATACCCATGCAATAAATTAGTTAAATGTGGTAGAGCAACAATTTCACATTCCAGAGCTGTTGATTCCTCTGTGTCTTTGAATTTCACCATCCCACTTTCAGTTTTCAGTGTTCGTAGAACGGCTAGTTCCCTGGAGTTAGCAATCTTCAAGCGGAACACAAATCCATTCTAAAATTGAAATTTAAACAAAATTAAAATAATAGGGTTCAACCAAACTACAGCTAAAGATGAAGACATAATATATCATATATGAAGCAGTGGCGGATTTAGGTTTGTCTTCGTGGGGGGGCCAGGAGAATTTCAGGGGGCGCCGCAATTTTTTTATTCATTAACTTAGAGCAAATATTTCTAGGTGCTGAAATAAAATTCATTTGTCTAAATTGTTGGTTCTGCAATGCAGACCAAAAATTTGATATGAGATTCACACTTATTGCTATATTTTATGTTGGAAAAAACATTTCTGCTCACTTTAAATGTGAGATTTACTTTAATAAGTTTTCATCTTAAGTGACTGCTGCAGTCTCAAATATGAAATCTAAGGTTTGTTGTTTATGTTACATACACTTTCAGAGTTGCCCTGTGGCAACTTGCTAGACAAAAAGAAACATCTAGTCTTAAGTAGATATGGTTAATCAATTGAATTTATGAAAATGGTAGTTAATTTGGGAGCTTTTATTTGTGACAAAATCTAAATTTCTCATAATCCTTTGTGTTCACTTTCAATTGCTGAATATCCTAGTAGACTTTAACATAGAAAACTCAGCATAATAAGTTTATAGTCTTTGGGCTAAATAAAACATCTAAAATGTTTTGATGAGTTAGAATTTGATTAATTTTTTATAGGCCTCAAATAGTTTGTTGTACAATCTGCAAGATGACTCATCGGTTTGTTCAGCTTGCCATAAATAGCAGTGACAGTAACTCAAAAAAATAACTAAGTGTTAAATAATAAATCCTGCGTTGATCAATCAAAGTACATCTGTATATATAATTCTCTACGTCGCCCAACCATGCGGGACACCACGCACGCACTCTCTAACCCTCCCCCCCCGCCCCCTTCACCAAAGCGAGTATGTGCAAACGAGCATGACGAATGACCCTTGCTGGGGTCGACCAATGTCTCGAGACCAACAATGGTCCTTGCGTTCACTTGCATTGTTCCTTCACAGAATAACGTGAGATTCGTAGTGTACTGGTTATCACGTCCGCCTTATACGGGACAGGTCCTGGGTTCAAGCTCCAGCGGAAACATTGCTTTTTTAATTTTTAAAAATGTCTGTTTGTGCCCGTTCTTTTACCCCTTTATTGCCAACATGTCTGACACTCGCTAGGGTCGGCCAATCACAGTTTATAGTTGGCAAGCTAATGTGGTAAAGGGTGGTGGGCAGGTAGTTAACCACAGTGCGAATGTCTCGAAAGAAACAATGAGTCGGCAGTCCCCCCCCCCAAACCGACGTTCACTCGCGTTGTTTTGATTTCTTCGTGCTGTAGTTTGTGTCCGTTCTTTCTCCACTTTCTTTGCACTCTCCATGAGCAAGTCTGCGGCGTATGCTACGCCGCGGGCGTCTAGTTATTTAATATTCTTTTTGTTTACATCAAACCATTGCAATGAATCTCTTCAATATACAAACAATTGCTTCATATTCAGGAGATTAATAGGTCACAAATGCAAACAAAATATAATGTTTTTAAAAAAATGTTAATAATTAAAAGGCCTAAGTAATTAAAGAAATAATTTATCATATACATATTATATGCATATATCATATGTAGAATAAAAAGATGACAGTAAATTATGAACTTAGTTCAGATTTAAAGCGTGTGGTTTGATCATCAGCCATTTTATCTCTGCTAAGTTCGCTTGCCATGCTTTTCTTTTTTGCAATTCACTTTTCTTTAAATTCTGTTTTCACATCTAGTTTGGAACCATTTTCGTTAATAAATGATTTGACATCTACATTCAGGATTTCAAAAGCTTCATCACTTCTCATTTCAACAAACTATTTTCTTCCCTTTATATTCTGTTGATTCCCCTGTATCAAGTGTGGCTAGAATAGCAGAGAATGATCAAACAACTGCATGAACTGCATGCTTACGGCTTGCACATCTTGTATCAGAAAGTCGTTTCATAGTATCTACAGTTGATTCATATTGAGATTTCTGGTGTTCTTTAAGGGCAAGTCTGGTGCCAGCAGCGTGGAGCACTACATGCCGCTCGAACGTCTCTAGAGGCCAGGCCAATAGTGACATCTGCAAACCGGCAGCCGTGTGTTGCAGCGGTTGTTGGGATGCGGGTGGTTCGTGGGTACAGCCCACTAATCCATTCTCCGCTGAGGTCTTGGGTCCCCGAGTGCAAGACGGGAATTCGACACCTCGGTTGGAGCTGACAGCAGCTGCGTCTTAGCTGATCTTCGAGACCGGCCCGTTAGCACCATCTCGTTACGTATGTGCGCGGGTCGTGGTGCCTTACGAGCCGACGATAGCCAAAATCGAACTCCACGCCTCCACAGGAACTCAGATTGCGGGACGCCCCACCGTGACTTAGCGGTGGGGTACCTCTGAATAAGTCCTTTATGCGGAAAAATAAGGAGTGGGTGCAAGAAATGGGCAATGGCCGGTAGGGCGAATCCGGCGTTGTAAGCGTTCTATACCATTGAGCAAGCCCATCGGGGTAGCTCGGCGGTTGGTCGAGTGGTGTAGTATGGGATGATGACGGAACACAGTCAAGGTCCGTTTTTGGTAGACTGTGTGTCCGCTGCGACACCACCCGGGGGTTCGTTGGCCGAGCTGTGCGGCCTCCGCCTCCCCATAGGGGGGACTCAAGGTGTCATGAGACTGGCACATGGTGCGATCTGGTGTCGTCTTCGGAGTAGGTGGCTTCGTCTTGTGTTTCATCATGCGTCGGTCCGTAAAGGACCCTCTGGTTCCCGGTGCGAATGCTGAGGGAGGTATGAGGGCGGCTCGTTGCGTCCAGTCATTCCTCTAGTGGTCCGGATATCGATGGAGTGGAGCCTGCCCCACATGTGGGGGAATGATGGGGCAGGGGTCCTACGACCGTTTGAAGGGTGCGTGGAGGTCCGCCACGGCACTGTGATTGAGTAAAAAGCGAGTGGGGTTGGATTTCGGGGCCCCGATGGACAAGGACGAGCCTGTTTGTTGCAACGGCTTGATAGAAACTGGAGGAGTTGGAAAAGCCAAAGATGCTGGAATTTCCGTCAGATACGAAATAGGTAGAAGATAGAAGGGGTCCGTTCGAAGAGATCCACTGGTACATCGTTGCAGAAGTCTACCGCCCCGCAGCTGACATATGTATTCCTTGTTGGATAGAGAACATGTCAGTCGAGAAAGTCCAAGTTGCCGGACCTGTATATTGAAACATTTCAGGTACTGGGGCTTTGGTGGTTCGCCCATGGCAGCCTGGATGAGTGCAAACTCGATGGTATTTTCTCTAATGCCCAGTGTACCAGGTGTTCTTTAAGAATATGTAGACGTGGTAAACTAGACTTAAGGAATGCATACAACCTTATTTATATCTGCGCCAAAAAACAACTGTACATCACTGTTTACAGACATTGCCTCGATAGTAACCAAATTCAAAACATGGGCACAACAATTGGGTGGAAGTTTATTTATCTGAGTTTGAAGGCCACTCTTAGTTCCAGAGTATGCCTGTCCTCGACAGAGTGTGATATTTATGTTTCGCTTTTTTAGTTCGGTTAAAATCTTCTCAGCAAATGCGGTAGACCTTGGTGGGCGCCCCATCTCTCTTCCAGGTCAGCAGAGGACTTTTTTAGCGTTAGTCACTCCATTTTTAATGTGGCTTTACGTGGGCTAGATCCCACGCCCCTCAGCTTGTTAGGCGAGCGCACTATTCGCTATACAGCCGCTGTTTACTAAAGTATAAAAGCCTATAAATCTTTCCACAACATGTCCTGATTTTAAAAAATTAACGTAAAGAAACTGACATCTGATCAATTCTAGATATATCAATGGTTGAATCAATAATTAAGGAAAAGAATTGTGCAGACTTAACTTCATTATCAGTTGTCACCGATATTTCAGATGCGAGTGATTGATTTAAACCAGATATTACAGTTTCGTCATTTGAAATACGATATTTAGCAAGCAGTTTGGTGTTGATTAGGAGTTTCGTGTTTAGCAATCTTTTTTTCTGCTCTAGTGGCACCTTTTTAGTGTTCATCGAGGGCGTCTTTAGGGGGCGCCATTTTAGACCCAACAGGGGCGCGGGGGGCAAGCCGCCCCCCCTGCCCTATAGCTAAATCCGCCACTGATATGAAGCCAGTACAAAATTTTAAACCATTTTTTGCCCACCTTCATTATTTTTTAAACTAGTTTATTACCTGTCAAAAATGACGGAAGTTTTCAAAATGAATACATTTCAGCTGAAATCTATTTATTTTGACAAAATACACATCAGAATAAAAAATAATGTAATACAGAACTTTCATTTATTTTTATTTTATTCATTTATTTTCATATTGCACAATTTTATGTGTAACATTAGAAAAGAGTTATTTTTGGTGCAGTAATTTGGTGCGCTGCTTTCTAAAATTAGTAGCGTCACGGACAGGACAGACGGGACGTAACATACATTTCAAATCATGTATGTTGATGTATACGCTTAGTGATTTGATCATATACGATTACAAAAATATGTAATACTAGCGCATCACCCGTCAAAAATGACGGAAGTTTTCAGCTCAAATCTATTTACAGTGGGGCCCGCTTAAGTCGACGGCCTAGGGGTATGAAAAATGGCGCCGAGATAACTGATCATCGAGTTAAACGAAAACCGATATGGCGGCAAAATATTAACATGCGCTTGAAATTTCTTTATAATTATATACATGATGTGCGTTACTTAGTGATAGGACGATGTATCGGAATATCGGGACCCTAATATTTCTTCACTCTTTCCTACGGTTAAGACCGATCGTTTTTAAGGACCATTTAAATATAACCCAGGGTTGCCACTCAGTTGACTCAGTCGGGAATTCTTAAAATAATTTTCCCGGGCTTGAAAGTCGGGAAAAGTTATGACTAGTCGGGAAATAGTCGGGAAAAGTTATGACTAGCCGGGAATTTTTATATATATATCTTCCCTGAAGTAAATGACTTTGATTACGTCTCTGTGGTCGTTTCGATGTCATTTAATAAAAAAAAAGTTATCAGTTTATAATTGTCTGCGCATGCGTTACCGGTCAAATTTTTCGCCTCGCCTCATGGCGCGTGTTTGCAATGCCTGTCGAATCGGCGAATTAAAAAAAAACATCAATATGGTAATTTTAAGTTTAATGCTTTTGACGTGCAGGATATCTGTCACTATGAGACCACACTCGAATTTCCTCCGTCAATCAAATGATACATGTAACTTGTAATATAAATAGTAACAAATGCGGCCTTGACCTTATCAGAATTCGACCTACAACAGTGATGACGTGTATATTGTATATACACTAGAATATTAAGAAAATGATTTGATTTCACCGTCACGTGCATGTTAGTCACAGTCACGTATCTTACTGGTAACAAAGCAACAACAAACTTTTAAAAGAATAATAATAATTTTTTATTTAATTATATAAAAACCACCGTCGATTCTCGATACAAACCTTTATTTTCTTTTCTAAAGATATTCGTTTATCTTAAAAAATAAAATGATTAATGCATCAGAAAATGAATTAAGTTTAATAATAATATAACATGCATAGCGAAATAATGACGGCTTAAAGACCACTCACGCGATTTTCAAGTACCTCTGGTGAATACATACTCATTCACACACCGATTCAAATTGAAAGTAAAAACATCCGGTAATTTTTATTGAAATCTCGTAGAATCACACAATAGCCGGAAGTCTCGAAGAAAGCTAGATGTCAACACTGCTTTGAACTAAAAATGCCAAAGTGCATTGCTAGGCGAACAGACGGGGATCGAGCTAACTGACGTTAAGTTGCAATTTTGGCACTCTTTTGTAGGGGTCTACCGATATGCCTTTTTGCCGATATTGCCGATACCGATATTACCGATATTTTTTTTGCCGATATGAGTACCGATATGAGTATTTTTTCGGACAAAAACCAGCGGTAATATTTGATGACGTCATTCTTAAATTTATCACTCCTAATTATTTATCTTTTATATTAGGGGACTACCGACATGCATTTTCGCCGATATTACCGATATTTTTTTCCGATATGACTAATATGAGTGCCGATATGAGTATTTGTTAGGACAAAAATAACAGCGGTCATATTTGATGGCGTCATTCTTAAATTTATCACTCGTAATTATTTAAAATATTAGGGGTCTACCGATGTTCATTTTTGCCGATATTTTTTTCCGATATGAGTGCCGATATGAGTATTTGTTAGGACAAAAATAACAGCGGTCATAGGCCTATTTGATGACGGCATTCTTAAATTTATCACTCGTAATTATTTATATTTTATAATTAAGGGGTCTACCGATTTCCAGTTTTGCCGATATTACCGATTTTTTTGCTCCCCGAAACAAAGTTTCCGATACGCCGATGTGTTTACAAGTTCCAGATCATGACCTACATAGGACTCATAACAAAACGAACAATCCTTTATTAAATTGTACAAGCAAAATTAGGAAGTCCTTTTGAAACTTCAACCTTGACTCATAATTATTAATTCTAACCAATAGTTTAATGGCTTTTGCACACGGCCACCTTTTATGAATGAAACAATGAGAACAAATTAATAGTAATAAGTGAAAATGAGGTTGAATGGTTGCCAATGACAGCAAGTCTGCACACGGTACATTTTGTTATTCCATACGAAACGAAATGTTTTAGACATCTGCGATTCTGCGTGCATCTTTGCTGTTAGTATTAGAGCAATTACGTGAACATAATGTTTACATGTTATACATTTTATTATAGCAATTACGGTATACTTGGCATTGGCACTATTTACACAGTATTTCTGAGTATACGAAAATCGGCCGATACCTAAACAATATCACAGCACATGGCACACAGTATCGTGGCTGCACATATTAATACTAGAACTCTTTTGACTATTTCAATACCGGTATCGGGGTCGATATATTAATTTGTCGAGATATTGTAAATCTAAATGATAGCTTTTTCGTTTCCGATTTTTAAATATATTTTTTTTGGGTCAAAATGTCACTTATTATGAAATATCGGTGACGTCAATATCGGGACCTTTACATGCTACCGATACCGATATTGCCGATATCCAGATATCGGTGCCGATATATCGGCCAGCCGATATATCGGTAGACCCCTACTCTTTTGTGCTCGAAATATTAGGGCTCGGCGACTTTAAAAAATTGAATTAACCGATGAAAAAATGCAAAGACAAAGAGAGAATTTGGCGGTTCCAAAAAAAAACGTCGACTTAATAGAGCTGACGAGTTAACCAGGGCTCGATATAAGTGGGTCCCACTGTATTTTGAAAAAATGCACTTTTTAGGGCGCCTAAGGCGCCGATCTTTTTCAAAAGCCCACCTAACTTGTCCTTGTTTGATAAATACGAAATATTAAACTGTCTGAAATGTACACAAAGTATTTTATATTAGGGGTTGTAGGGAGCCTACGGCGCCCCCTTTGTTTTTTTATTTTATAATTAACCATCATCAAATCCTCTTTTTACATTGTTCCCTTTTCCAAAATTAAAATATGAGCTAAAACAATGGAGTCATATAATATTTTTTTACTTTAATTTGCACACCTTTTGATGCATTGGTGCAGTAATTTGGTGCGCTGCTTTCTAAAATTAGTAGCGTCACGGACAGACAGACATGCATGACAGACAGACGTGACAGAGATTGCAAATTATGTATATTGATTTTTGTAATAATTGGAAATATATTATTATATATGTTATCCGTCCAATTGACTACGAACATTTTAATCACTGAATTTGTGCTAACTCTGAATTTGACTGAGGAAAGCTTTATTGACAAGAAATGTTTCTGTGAAGTAATTGCAAGGAACATATCTCCAGTACAGCTGACCCTGGCTAATCTGGGTCAGTACTAAGTTTATCACTTCAAAATGTGTTTGTCAAAATATGGTGTTGATCTATGGACACGTGTCAAAATATGGTGTTGATCTATGGACACGTGTCAAAATATGGTGTTGATCTATGGACACAAAGAGTTGAGAGAAAATGATGGTTTTAAAAAAGATGAAGTTAAATAAATACCTTTAAGATAGCTTGAAGCTAAATCAAATACCTTTATGGCATCCACGTGGGTCTTGTGAATGCTGACAGGTAAGAACTGTTTCTCTTTGAGCTCAGTTCCCATCTTGATGTGAAACAAGGCTTTCAGACACTGAATAGCTTCAATTTCCTCTGGCCATTTTCCTGAACCTTCTAGCATACAAATCACTGTAGATCAAAATAAATACACTGGATTTTTTATTGTCTCCTTTGCTAGATTCAAATTGTACCTCCAAATTTTGTAATTTGCTTAAGATCAATGTTAGAAAAATGAATAATTCAACATCACAGTCAATGTAATATTTTGAAGAAAAAACTACAATTATCCAAAAAGTAAAATTAAGCACAAAATAACTATTGAGGAGTTTTTCTTGGAATGGTGATGTTGCAATATTTACCTTCCAATGCTGGCACCGAGTGGTTAGTTATGTTGCAATATTTACCTTCCAATGCTGGCACCGAGTGGTTAGTGATGTTGCAATATTTACCTTCCAATGCTGGCACTGAGTGGTTAGTGATGTTGCAATATTTACCTTCCAATGCTGGCACTGAGTGGTTAGTGATGTTGCAATATTTACCTTCCAATGCTGGCACTGAGTGGTTAGTGATGTTGCAATATTTACCTTCCAATGCTGGCACTGAGTGGTTAGTGATGTTGCAATATTTACCTTCCAATGCTGGCACTGAGTGGTTAGTGATGTTGCAATATTTACCTTCCAATGATGGCACCAAATGTGGAAGATGCTTCCCCTCTTGTGGGAGTTCATGGCCTGACTCAACTGTTGTGTTGTCTGATACTGTCAGGGCAGGTATGGGAGGGAACACCTGATACAAAAATGTGTCCATTAAATTACATTTGTTTAGAATGCAATATTACAATCAACACCTTCAACTTGGTTAACATTAGCAGATGGTGTATACATTAATACATTAGCAGATGGTGTATACATTAAACATTAGCAGATGGTGTATACATTAAACCAGGATGTACCAGAGTGCTGCCATGTATAGCATCATTTATAAATAACCAAATAAGATTAATGCTGGAAAAAAAAAGACAGTATGTTTCAAAGGACATACCACGTAAATAGCCTCAGCATATAAACATCAAGAAAATGAATAATATAATATAACTTAAAAGTGTTTCCAAAACAAAGTGCACAATTTTGAGTCTCTGTGTGTAAATAAAACAAAAGATAGTTTAGAAACATTTGATTCCCCATATGGGCTGTTTTTACTTGACATTTTCTCAAGATTTATAACTATTGCCCATTTTTACTGGATAACACACCACTTTAATTAATTTCTTATAACATACAAATCTGCCTGTAACGGTTTTGTATTTACGGGTCATTACTTTTGACCACAAAGACTGAGGAAGCTTAATTTTGACATAGGTGCACTTCCATCGTTTAAATTGTAATAAATTTCTTTCCTGTTTTTAAAAGAAGCCATTCAACCACAATGTCTTTTCAATTCTTTGGCCTTTTCATTAAACTTAAATATGTCTAGATCCCATATAAATTGACTTCACACAGCTTTAATACAGCTCCCCTAATCCAACAACATCAGGTAATTTTAAAGTTATTTATAAACCTTCATCTGAAAAAGTTGAATTTGAAAAATTACATCAGAATGCCTGAAGACAGGATGAATTCCTGTGACAGAATGAATAGCCAGAGGCAGAGTGGTCAGTGCCCTGACTCCCCGATTGAGCTGATCAAAAGCTTGCAGGACTGCCAGACTTTGTTCTTCTCCAGTCCCATAACCTGGCTGTGTATCTTTTGGTACTTGATTCAGGTGAAGTAAGGTGTCCACTTTGCCCTCCATGTAGTGAACATTGGCTTTAGGAATTCCACAGTGACTGAAAGCAGCATATATCGATACAGCATTTGAGACATTCACAAGAAATAGATTCAAAAGAAATACATTTTATAATTGTTGAACAGTTCATTTAGACATAAAATAGAATCTGTATACAATGAAGATAAGACCATTTAATAAAACATTTGATGTGGTGCACACAAGTCTCAGTATTAAATGAAGATAAGACCATTTAATAAAACATTTGATCTGGTGCACACAAGTCTCAGTATTAAATGAAGATAAGACCATTTAATAAAACATTTGATCTGGTGCACACAAGTCTCAGCTTACCGATTAAGAACATGCTGAACAATTTTTTTGCATATAAGTCTGCGATCAGACTGGTTAGTTGAATTTGTCCAAAGCACAGCTTCATGTATTGTTCCATCTTTAAATCGACGCATTTCTGATATGTTACCCCAGAACTCACGAAACTCTCTGGCCTGGAATACAGAAGAAGGAAAAATTTGATATACATTTTGATATGGTCAGTCATTTATAATAATAAATAAATAAATAACTTTGCTACCTAAACTTTACCTCTGGAAAATCAGCGGGCGGACCTCTGTCTAGAATGTTAAAAGCGCCAGCAACATTGAGATGGAGTCCGAAGGTGAGACATGTTCTGTTTTCATGGGAGTATGCATCATCAGAAACACTCCACTGAGGAGAGCAAAACAATGTGCACATACAAATATTAACACTTCATTTAAACAATCATGAGCTGGAAGATTTGTAATTTGTACAAATAATTTGATCTTACCTGCTTAAATTAATTTAGTTAAACCTATAGAAAATGTGGGACTTCTTAAATGAACAACGAATTCTCTTCTAAAATTATTGGATAAAACCCATGGAGTTTAACTTAATGTAAAATCTGGAAAATAGCTCCTTTTACATTTACAGTGATTGCTAAATTTTTTATTACAAGTAATGAGGGTATGAAATGAATTTAAATAGCCAAATTAATTGTACACGTCCTTTAAATTATTTATATTTACACATTTGCCTTGCAATAAAACTACACATTTAAGTATGATTAGTATGAATCAAATAGTTTTATTTGACTAGTAGTTCTATCTAAAATCAAAATCTGATGAGCTGCTTGAAGAAATGATCTTAATTCAGACGAGCCACTTAAGTTTGACACGATACAAAAATGGGAACCATACCATATTGAGATCACTGCCTATGCAGTAGTCCTACAAGTTTGTACAACATTGGTCTTGGGTCTAGGATCTATGAATCATGTAAATTACCTCAGGACAAGGAGTTGTCCTGCCTTGTATCAACAACACTCTTTTCTCCAGTGCTTTCATTAGCAGCTGAGGTATGTGGTTATTCAAAACAATAGTGGGGTGGCCACCTAAATCCATTTCTTTGTGAGTGAAATCTGAAAGCTTGCTAGAAAAGGACTCTTTTATACCAGGCGTAATTGTGACACTGGAAGATAAAATAAAACAGTTTTACAAAATAATTTTACAGTTTTTTTTATACTTTCAATTATTTTTTAAAGTGATAAAATAAGGGAATCGGTTCATGTTCATTTTTTAACATTATGCTAATAACATGATAAATGATTAAGTCCGCAAATTCACAGCTTAAATTGTCAAGTTTATACAACATACTGGAAAATGTGATCAAACTTTCGAGCAAATGATACAGGAGTCATAAAGAGGGCAGTGAAGCAGTTCTGCTGGTGCTGGTCCAAGGATGCCACTGACAGAGTCGCCTCCTCTTTTACCTTAATAAACAAATTAAAATTGTTGCTTCTTAACTATTTAAATTCACAACATTTCATTTGAAAAAAATCAGTTACAAAATATGAATTGTTAAAGGTCTAAGTTTTTAAGAGAAATGTTATGGAATATAAAGAAAGGAGGAGAGCCTTTTAGAATTTCAAAAATAAAATGTAAATGAAAAAACATAATTTGTAAGTCAAAACCAGCAATAGATAATTAGGTTTAATGGAACCATCCACCAACTATGGTAGTCTTATTTAATGATGTTGATCTTAAAGTCTTAAAGTCTACCATCTGATGCAAATCACATTAGCCAATAAGGTTTGCTAAAACGATGAGCCCTACTCAACATAGAAATGCAAAAGAAAGGTTTCATTAAAAATAGGATTATTAGCTATCTCTTTTTATCAAGAAAACTTAAACTGTCATAAATGCTAACTAAACCTTTCAATGATAAGTACCATATACCAACTACTAACAAACTCTTATTAGCAGCATATCCAACAACTAACTAACTCTCGTCCTCCCTAGCAGCATTTCCAACAACTTACTAACTCTCGTCCTCCCTAGCAGCATATCCAACAACTAACTAACTCTGGTACTCCCCAGCAGCATATACCAACAAGTAACTTACCCGTCCATAAATAAAAGGAGACATCATGTATGCCATATTGTAATATCCTGTCCTGTCAATAAAAATGCAGCTAGACTGGACTCTGAATTCATCTATAGTAGGATGAGTTTTGCAGGGTTTGTCCTCAAAAAATGATGGAGGTTCCATGGTCCAGTCAGATTTGGCTAGTAAATATATTGATGATAGTCAATTTTTATATATTTATAATACACTTAGTCTCATGTTAATATTCAATAATTTAATTTAGAACTCCAACTGATCTTCTAATTCCTGTCAAATATTAGTGCTGCTTACACAAGTGAATAAATTATAATTGTGAGAAAATGCACTTACACAAATAAAGCAAAGTTGTCCTGAAAACTTGATAGCTGTTCATCAACTTGTTGATTTTTTTCAGCATCAGTAAGTATACAACATAAGCTGTTATCAAATAACTGGAGAATGCTCCTATACCCTGTACAGAACATCAATAAAGTGAATAAAATACTGCCACAGTACTAACATTTCAAAATATGATTAGACTAATTAAGCTATAAATAAAACACAAGAGTTACAATATGATACTCTAAAATACATTGAATAGTTAGGAACTAACCCTGAGCAACTCCCTTTGGTGAATTATATTTATAGATAGTTAGGAACTAACCCTGAGCAACTCCCTTTGGTGAAGCCAGACTTTGAGCAGCATGATTCCATCTCGCACACCCTCTGAGTTTTGGATCATCCTCTCTATAAACTGGTTATTGGTTTTCAACGAGAGGTCATGCAAGATGCTGGAGTTGTAAAATGGCGTGGCGGGCAAACTAGAGTCTGGAAGAAACAAACAGCAAGATTTGAAATGTTATAGACTGGCTATTTTTAGACTGCTTTAATTTATTAGTAGTTAACTGATATAACAATGTTTTCAGGGCTTAGATTTATCTTATATGTTACAGATGTTTCTTTTAATACTTCTATCACCTCCAGGAGGAATAAAGGGATACGCTTCTATAACTAACATACAAATTTAACTGCAGCTATTTAATGAGGTGGTCAAGGAGGAGCTCAAAACCAATATATAATGAACATTAAAATTTGTTAACTTACAAAAATTGAATGGCTTTGTTTCAGAACATTATAAATATAGATGTTATAAATATTGATTTTAAAAAATGAGTTATTTTAATGATATTCGCGCAAATTTTTATTTACCATCAGCTTCTACATTCCCAGATTCTCCTTTCTCAAAAAACCACTTTGGTCTGACATTGTTTTTTGCTATATGAAAGCGAGACAGCTTGAAAGTGTCATCTTCAGGCTCAACATGAATGGTGACTTTAACATTCATGGAATCTTTACCTTCAGTTGGATTGGAGAAATTAGTAAAAAAAACATTTTTTAACAAATGATCTAACCATTCAAAAAATGTGAATTCTTTAACGAATAGCAATGACAAAAGGCATGGGAAGAAAAATAGTTTTACATGTATATACAAATAAATGTGAATTAAAAACATCAAATTTCAATCATCATGAAACATTCTTCTTGTGATCTTGTGTGCGTGTTTGTGTGATTCTGTGAGAGTTGTTTAGCTGATGGGCATGTGGAATGGGTGTTTGTTAGAATGTGTGTGTGTGTGTGGGGACTTGGTCAGTCCACAGAAGACAGTCAATAAAAGTCCGTGTAAAAGGGAAGTTGATAAGGAGAGTGTTGCAGTGGGCAGTGGTCAATTAGATTGTTTTAGCGTGTTGAAAAAAAGTGCTAATGTTTTGCTAAAAGATTTATGAAGTTGTTGCTATTGAGAGTGACTTATACATAAAGAACTTTGCAATTTACAACCTTGAGTTGTATTGCTAGTTAAGTTACTATCTATGGTGTTTAATGGTGAAAGGAGTATTTTCACTACAGACAAGTAGACTACAGACAAATGTGTGGGCTAGGGAAACGCTCATAACAAGTTATGCAAGCCTAAAATAATAAACAAAATATTTAGAACATCTTATTTTACAAATGTTAACCTACTGAGTTATGGCCACACCTTTAAAAATAAATGAAGTTACATATTTATAAGCATGTCATTACCTTTGATTGTAACCAGCAACACAGGTTTGTGGGGGTTACCCATTAAATAGGTGAACTTCAGCTCTTCAACTCTTTTCTTATTTTTTAAGTGTATTGCTATAGCACATAAGTATAAGGCCCTTTTCCGCGTGTATCTTTGGTTAAGATAATCTTTGGGTTGAAAACATGCCTGAAAGCGGAAATATAATGTGATCAGCTAAATTCATAATTAAAAAAACAAAAGGATGTCACATTGTAGAAGCTCAGCATTATGAACAATAATCTTTTCTTTAATTTAAAATTTATCTGAGAAAATTTACAAGGTTGAATAGATGATGATAATAATATTGAGACCACCAAAAATTAATTTATTCAATCAAGTTTCCTTTTCATGGTATTCAGTACATTTAACCCAAGATGATTCTGTTCTTTGAATATGTCCGCCAGCCTATCAAACTTTTGGGAGGTCAGTTAAATATTATATTCCTACATTTTGCATCTGTACAACAGAGTCTATCTGTTCACCTCAGATTTGTGAAAGGAAGAGAGTGAAATATTCCTACCTTTGGCATCTGTACAACCAAGTCGGCCTGAACATCAGGTTTCACCATAGTGTCATGGACAGCACTGCCTGTCAACCTCAGATTTGCTGGAGGTAGAAATTGGAAGCTGCCCTTCACTTGAAAAGGCTTCTCAGTCACTGGAACTTTAAATCCTTTTGACTCCAGCCATTTTCTTTCTGTGAGCTTGGTTAAATAGACAATATAAATATTCATTAGTAATGCATCACTTTAAAAATAATAAAACAGAGAAGATAAAAAATAAGCCACAGATGACATATAATAATGAATGATTAAAACCATTTATATATTATTTTTACATTGACAAATGCCAATAAATAATGCAATGATAAGAACAATGAATCATTAAGATACCTTGTATTCTTTACCCGCTGGAAGTTTTTTAATGATTTCAATAAGAGCTTCTGTAGCTTCTTCTACTCTGGTTTTTAATTTCTGTTTGACAGAAACTGCTTTCAACAGCTCAGACACCTAAAGATACCATTTGGAATAAAAACAACATTTGAACAGATTCTTGTTTTATTCAGTATTTCATTTTTATAAATGAAATTGTTTAAAATGAATGTATTAGCCCTTTCATTAAAACTTAACAATAGTTGATTTTTTAACTAACCCAATACAATCTATATTTAAATAACCATCTACCTAAAAAATACGAAGCCTTCAACTGCATTTCTAGTTATTTAATGTGTTCCAATATTCTTAAACTAGAGGTTTTAGGGCGCCCACTTTTTTTTTGGTAAAAAGCCCAAGTAACTTATCCTTGTTGTATAAATACGAAATATTAAACTTCCTGAAATGTACACAAAGTATTTTATAATTATAAATCCTCAAATCCTCTTTTTACATCGCTCTCTTTTCCAAAATTAAAATATAAGCTAAAACTATGACGTCATATATTTTTTAAAGAATCTTTTAGAATTTTGCACACCTCCTGATGCGTGCCTTGTGCTTGTATATATATTTAAATATAAGCTCAAAAAATGACATCATAGCGTTACGGACACATACTCCAACCTGTGACTTGGGCTATTATATTGTTTATTACTGCAGAAAATAACATTTACACTTACTTGTAGCCTGAACAAACTAGAGTGGAATAAAGCTTCAGTTTCCTTAAGTCTGGCAATTTCTTGACTGCTAAAGTCATGGTCTTTATGTTTGGCCTTTTTAGATTCCTTGACAGGCACTTCAGGGTTCTTTGTTTTTCCTTGTTCAACATTTTCAGAAGAATCATGTTCCACTGAATCCTGAAAAATTTAATGGTAAAAATTATTTTCCAGGATTGATCTTAATATTGTGGTCCTCCCCCACCCCACCCAATACAAACTTTGTTGATATATTAATCTACACTGCTAGGTAAAAAGAAATCCTGTCACACAGTGACTTTTAGGCAACTCTACAACTTTGGCAAAGACAATTTTTGTCTTAAGTGATTGATAGGAAGTGACTATTAGGCCTATTGGTTTAAGGTTATCCATGGAACCAAAAAGAAGTTCATTTGGAAAGATGAAATTTATATAGATATATTTAAAAGAAAATGCATGCAGTTTGAGTTTGAAATTTTAATTATTTATAGTGGAGCTAAGTCGTGTAGGAAAGAATAATGATTAATTTTATCAGTAAATAAATAATTTTTTAAAAACACAAAATAGATTCCTAGAAGCTAACGTGCGATTCTTAATTCTTACCTATCTTACTCTTATAATACTGTAATACAGTGAGTTACAGTGTGGCATGTGTTACTTATACTTGAATAAATTAAATGTTTTGTCAACTAATTTCAACTTTCATAAATGGGAAATTCATACTCACACATCCACACTCATGATCACTAACTTATGTGTGTGGTGATATGAATGTTTATCTCTTCTTAGGAGTTTGAGTTAGGCTATGAGTGACTAGTGATTTTAGTGAGTCTAATACTAATAACTAATAATAATAATGAAATTAATTTTAGTTAAGCGCTTAAATTACCATTTACTATAAATCGGCCCCATCTGCTGTACTATCTCTATACTCGCTCTAATTAGTGCAAAATAATTTAGGACCGGGATCCGGAGGATAGCCTGTCTAAAAACATATCAGGCTGGGGCCGTCCATAAATAACATCACGCACCTAGGGGGGTCACACTTTTGTGATGATGTGTGACAAGGGGGAGGGGGGTGTTTAAGAACTATGACGTCACATCAAAATGAACAACTTTAATTAAACGTTACACTTAAATATTTAATTGCTTACAATTTATTTAATGATGTTTTGCATGGCTTTACATGTGTTACGATATTAGAGTTCATCCTTACACTGATTAAACATTTAAATTTAAATGACTATGACAAAAAAGAGATTCGAAACATGCTCATTTTAAAATAGAAATACAGCCCCCCGTCCCACCCCCCTGCAAAGCTTTGCGACATCATATTGGAGGGGGGTCTAACTTTTTGTGACGATGTGTGACGAGGGGGAAGGGGGTGTAAAATTGGCCAAAAACGTGTGTGACGTCATTTAAGGACGGCCCCTTATTCCAAGGTTTGACGGACTACTGATTTTATTTGAATGCTGCGTCACTTGCCAACAGACCCCATGGTCTGTGGACTCAATAATCTTCTGCATAGAAGGATCGTCTGTATAGATAATACAACTGTTTTTTTTTATTTTACTGAATTTACTGATACTCAGTGATTTTGATTTGACAATCGTCTGAGTCTGATTGCTCTGATCAATCGACTCATCAGCCTCATTTTAATAATTAAAAATTGGTAATCCTGCAGTTTCTACACATATATTATTTCACAGCAAAATTTATTTTTCTGTTGGGAACTTACGTTTTCAAATTATTAAATGCATTTCATTATTCATTATTATATGTTGTATTTTAGTTTTAACTTGAACTTGAACTATCCCTTAACCCGTTGTTGGGTCGTTGGGGTACCATCGTGAACTGCTCACTAACACACGCCATTTGTCCCGGTCCTGTGCTGCCCTTTGAGAGTCGCTGAATGACAGGCCGGTCCACTCTTTGATATCGTCCTACATCTCTTCTTTTGTCTGCCTCTTTTCCTTCCTCCCTGGACTGTGCCTTGCAATATAGTTTTTGCGAGACCTCCAGTTCTTGTCACGTGTCCGTACCATCGTAATTTCCTCTTCTTAATTGATGTGAGTAGGTCCTCGTAGGGGCCAATGACAGTACTTATTGTGTTGCGGACCGCTTCGTTTGTGATGTGCGCTGTGTAGGAGATGTTCAATATCTTTCTGAAACAGCTCATCTCCAGCGCATTGATTCTTCTTTGGAGGTCTGCAGTGAGCGTCCAAGCCTCACAACCATACAAAAAGACCGACATCGCCAGAGAGCACATTATCCGGATCTTTGTTCTCAGGGAGAGCTTCTTACTTTGCCAGATAAGCTTTAATTTACTCAATGCTGCCATTGTTTGGGCTACTCTGGCAAGAATTTCTGGCTTTGAGCTATTACAGCCAAATAATAATAATATAATTAATAATATATAGTCTAATGTCTAATATAGTAATATAATAACGAAGTGTCTGCTGCTACGACAAAGTAACGACAGACAACTCGACGGGATGTTGCTAGTGCTACGACATGTCGTAACTCTAGCAACATCCCGTCGAGTTGTCTGCTGCTACGACTAGTCGTAAAAAATATGCTGTATTTTAATTATGCTAATACTAATACTTTAATAATAAACAATAGTTCTCATAATCAAATTTCATGATTACTAGTTCAGCCGGATAATGAATTTTAAAGGTTAAAATTTTTTTTGAATGTTATCCATTTAATCACAAACAGATATAATATTTAAAAATCTAAATCTGACATGAACCCCGCCAGATGATGTGATAGTGATGGAGGGTCTTTGCTAATAAAACTGAATCTTGGGTTCTCTTGTCCCTCTTGGCATGTTTTTTTATTTTAATTTTTTTTTAATTAATTTTTTTTTAAACCACAATGAGTGTGCTGGTAATATTTATTTTTGTACTTCTTATTCTGAAAAGTGCATACGATGATTAAATCTATTTAAATAAATTAAGTTTTATGAATTAATACACATAATTAACACATAAATAAGCCGAGATCTATTAATATCTTATTATATATTATGATCGATTATATGCGTATAAAATATTATTATTATGAAGAGTTTGTAAAAATAAAGCTTGTTAAAGTTAAAATATTAGAAAAATTATTACTATAAATTATAGCAACTTAGTTTTTTCGAAGTAATCGAAGTGTTAACTGCTAAGAGTACTAAGACTAGTGGTAGCAAGTCAAGTGTTACGACACTAGTCGTAACTAAAGAAAAATACCTCGCTAATTATTACTAACGGTTTAAACGGTCCTCTTATTTATAACAGTTAATCACAAGTCCTCAAATTAAAAATTGACAATAAACCATCACTGTTTACTTAATTGTTTGGAAGCTGTTTTTTTTTAATTCTCTGTAAAGTATCTTGTCCGTTGGTCTTATTACGCGTCACTTATTAGTTACCAATAAAATTTAATTGTGCAAGACCGGCATTAAACAAGTAGGCGAGGGCCGCAGGCACGAGCGCAGGGGCTAAAATGAAGCAATCCGGCGGATAATCTAGTTTTTATATCACCTCGCTAAATACGGTACGATATACTGTGACGCGTATGTAACCGAAGTGTTCCAGCCAACGGAAAATAGCCCGGGGACAATAGCCCGGGAACAATCCCACAAATTCCTTTCGCTTGAATTGCTCCAGGTGTTCACATCGCGTTAAGTGTTCTTAAAGTGTTCTTAACTTGAGGGTAGTTTTCTTCAAAATGGAAAGTGAATTTACCACCTGTTTTTGGGTTTGTCTAGCGAAGCAGGGCAAAAGGTGTATGCTTGATTGATTGGCTTATGACTGACGGTTTGATTTCTGATCGGTACGAGTGCCCTGCATGTAAGAAGGACATGAAATTGTGTGAATCAGGTGAGCGTGGTGATGGTTTCATTTGGAGATGTCGCGACAAAAGCCATGCCGCTATAAAGCGTAGTGTACGGGGTGGGTCGTGGTTTAGTGGTAGCCGTTTATCTTTTTTACAGATTCTTTTATTGACACACTATTGGGTTAGGAAATTGCCTTTCAAAAATAATTCGACTGAATCGAGGGTGCAACCAAACACAGTGACGGACTGGGCTAGCTTTTGTCGCGAGGTCTGTGTGGAAGCGTGTGTTATGGCGAGTGAAAGGATAGGCGGAGTGGGTACGATTGTTGAAATAGACGAGTCCAAATTCGGAAAACGAAAATATAATAGAGGAAAGCGCGTGGACGGTAGATGGGTGTTTGGTGGGATCGAAAGAGGATCCAAAAAACCTTTTTCAGGGTTGTTGAGAACCGAGGTAAAGACGTCCTCCTGGCAATTATTAAAGAATTCGTGCAGCCGGGGACCACAATCATTTCTGATTGCTGGAAGTCTTACGACTGTTTAGAGGACGAAGGTTTTCACCACCTGACGGTGAACCATACCCTCGAGTTCAAACACTCTGAGACTGGCGTGCACACCAACACTATAGAGGGCACCTGGAACGCGGTTAAACGGGAACTGCCCACGAGAACCTGTTCTGGGGAGGGACAGTTCGATTCCTATTTGTTCGAATATATGTGGCGAACCTCGTGGGGACCAAATGACCGAATTCTTGAAAGTGATAAAAAAGTTGTATCCTCCCCATTTTCGTGATTCTGATGCATGAACGGTGAGTACCATATTTTTCTTCATTTTTGCATGTTTTCCTTTTTTTCAAACTCAGTAGGATCTTAAAATAGCCTCATTTTAAAGAATCTCCACCCCCACCCCCATTTTTAAAAGTCGTATTTTTCGTTGTTTTCCAAATTTGGCGCGTTCCTAAAAACACATGAAAATTGAGAATCCCCGGTCCCCCCACCCCCCTAAATTCCAATGCTATGCACTACTTTCCGGGGGTCACGTGCCTTAGCAACAACGGTGGCCGTCCGGAAATGACTAGCCGCCATCTTGGCCACGTAAATACGAATTTACCATAAATTTAAATAAATTTACATTTTTGAATTAATACACACATAAATAAGGCCAGATCTATTAATAGCATATAATATATGCGTATAAAATATTAATAATAATTAAGAGAAGAGTTTGTTAAGATATTATAGTTATAGCGACTTAGTTTTTTTCGAAGTGTCTACTCCAGTGCTTCTCAAACTTTTTAGTTTGGCGGACCGGCAGGAATTTTTTCCATTGCACCAGGGACCAGTGCACTATTTTCCCTGCGCTGACAATTTTTTCTGTCCTTTTTTTTTAGAACATCCGCGGACCACCACTTTGAGAAGCACTGGTCTACTCTACTGCTGAGACTAGTCGTAGCACTAGCCAGGAAACTTCTGCTACGACATGTCGTAGCAGCAGTTTCCTAGCTAGCGTTACGACATGTCGTAACGCTAGCAACATTCCGCCGAATCGTCTAGCAGCAGCTTCCTGGCTAGTGTTACGACATGTCGTAATGCTATCAACATCCCGCCGAATCGCCTGCTGCTACGACATGTCGTAGCACTAGTTTCCTGGCTAGTGTTACGACATGTCGTAACGCTAGCAACATCCATATAATTTATTATAATAATAGTTACTATTATAGTATTATAATAATTATATAGTTAGCTAGGCTTAGGCCTATGTCTATCTCAAACGAATGAGGCATATCAAACGTCAAATTGTAACCAATAAAAAAATAAACTTACGGTTTCACTTAATTTTCGTTTCATTGTTTTTGTCCGTATGTCAAATTCCAATATTCATTTATTAAATTTGCAAACTTTCCACGTGCGAAGAAAATAAAAATAAACAAGGGTCTCGCTTATTGCCAAGATGATACATTTATCGGAAATAATTCCGAAAAACGCACTTTGAATGTTAATTTTACATTTATCTTGCTAAATTATGATTAATGACATATTACATTCGGAATCATGTTGAAGATTTGAATTTTTGAATGGAATTTTTTTTAAATACATGAATAATTGTTTGATGCATAGAAATAAAGCCCAATATGTCCTCTTTCCAGTTTGACTTTTTGCATTAAGCAATGAATAAGGTCAATCACTATTCACTACGTTTTTTTTTCATTATGGGGTCGTCCATAAAGTATATATATATATATTATATATATATTATATATATTATATATATATATATAATATATATATATATATATATATATATATATATATATATATATATATTTTATATATATATATATATATATATATATATATATATATATATATATATATATATATATATATATATAGGGGCCGTCCATAAATGACGTCACGCACCTCGGGGGGAGGGGGGTCACACTTTTGTGATGATGCGTGACGAGGGGTAGGGAGGGGGGGGTTGAAGAAATGTGACGTCACATCAAAAGGGTTACTTTAAAAAAAACTTCCAATGAAATATTTGGTCACTTACAATTTATTTAATGACTTTTTAAAAAATTCAGTGTTTTTCAAAGTGCCGGTCGGTAGGCCATCAGACGCCGGTTGGCGTAAGTTATCAAGAAATGAAAATTAAATCTAATTATAATCCTTAAGTTTGAGAACCCATGAGAACGTATGAAATTGTTACCCTGCTTCGTTTGATGTTGACATCAAAGCAGTTGTGATGTCACCGCCGCTCCGTTTGGTTCTCTCACGGCGGTAGTCGGCGAACTTTTTGGCCCGTTACTCCAAAATATACAAGTTTCTGCGTGCGTTACCCCCGCCCCCCAGACATGAGGTTCTGCTCACATGACTCGGGGATTTGGGGGAGCGTCGTTAGCCCCCCTCCCCCCGAAAATACAACTTGTGAGTTTCACAAGCATGATAAGTGTCTAAAAATGATCTGAATAGGATTATGTATAGATATTTTAAGTTTCAATTACAATTATTTATTCATGATTATTAATTTATAAAAAAACCATCATATAATTGACTAATTTGCCGTCCACAAATGACGTCATGCAATTTTTGCTGATTTTTCACCCCCTCCGCCCTTATCACACGTCGCCACAAAATCTTAGACCCCTTCTTCAAGTTTTGACCCCCTCCCCTCTCCACCATAAAAGCCGTATTTTCTATTTGAAAATAAGCATTTTCAAATCATTTTTTTCCCATTTAAGTATATTTTTAGTGCAAGGCTGCACAGTAATATCGTAACACGCGTTTTACGTAAATGTCATTAAATACAGTGTCCGTAATCAATATTTAAGTGGAAATTTTATTTATAGTTGTGCGTTTTGACGTGACGTCACATTTCTCAAACACACCCCTCTCGTCACACATGGTAACAAATGTATAACTCCCCCCCCCCAAGTGCGTGACGTCATTTATGGACGGTCCCTAAAAAGGGCGGCACATTGGAGACCGCCCCGGGTGGCAAAAGTTTTAGCTACGCCACTGTGAGCTACGTTTATCATTTAAAGAATGTGATTGCTGATTAATTAATTTTGAAGGTACAGTTGGAAGAGATGTGTCTTAGTGAAGTGTTGAAGGCCTTAGTAGTTAGAATATTGCGAATGTGTCATGGTAGAGAATTCCATTGTTTGGGGGTATAAAAAGAGAAAGCCCTTTCGCCAAATGTTTTAGTGCGTGTCTTAGGAACAGAGAGAATACGTGTGTCTGCAGAAGAGCGTAGCTGACAATTAGACAAGGAGAAGTTCTGTAAGATAAGAAGGGCATGAGTAAAAAAAAGAATTTGTGGCAGAGAACGGACAGTTTTTAATCAATGCGTGCTTGTATAGGAAGCCAATGAAGTGAATAAAGTAGTGGAGTACATGTAATTTTTTTTTCTTTTAATGAACTAGCCTGGCAGTTAAATGTTGAACTTTCTGTATTCCACCCCATGTATTGTTTTGGCGAACCTGAAAGAATAGAATTACAATAATTAAGTTGAGAGAGAACAAGAGTACAGACTAGACTATTAGTTAGTGACGGATTGGGCTGATCGATCTCATGGATGGCGATGCTGGCAGAGCTACAGATGTGAATGATATATATATTGAATTATAGTGTGTTGGTTTTCCTGTTTTTTTCAGGCAACCCGTTCCACGCCCGAATGTCAGACGGGAAGAAGGAGGATTTGCATTTTCTTCCGTTATCTTGTGAATATAAGATGTGTGCTCAGTTTACCTACTCAACCAACACCCGAAAACAGAAAAGAATCTGCAGAAAAAAGAGTACAATTTCTGACTGACAAGTGAATGAACTATCAATACCACATTATTTATCTTTATCTGTCATCATTTTGTAAAACCATTGTTTTAAAAGCTGGTGGGCAATTCCATTACATTTTGCATCTAGCTTTGTTTTACAAAAAAATTGTTAACAACATACATTTGTATAATGACGTTTGTTTAATTTATATCGACTTATTACTTAAAATAAATCACCCACTATTTTTTTTATCAATAAAAAGTTTTTTAAAATCAAATATAGTATAAAAAAAAATTAGCTACCCATCACTACGAAAGTTAGCAAACACGTCAAAACATGGTCAATCCTAGTCAGAAAAGGTTTATTCTGACCTGCTTATGGGGTTAACCTCATTTATTTGAATCTGAATCAATGTTGAACTGTTAATAAAATACTTAGTTGCGTTGGTCATTGGTTTATATCTTTAAAGGAAGATTTCTCCACTAATGACTTATGAAATCCTGAGACCAATCTTATCTTTTCTGTTACAGACGCCTTTTCTATACAGAAGATTTTTGCACCCCACGCTTATCATTGGTTTACCGATTAGAATATGCCGCACGCAGCCTTTAGCTACTGGGATCTTTAAATAATAGCCTGTAATATATGGATGATATAAATGTGTCTTAGGAACAGAGAGAATATTCAAAACTGACAAGAATAACACCATTAGTTAAATCATTAAACCTTGAAACACTAGAGGATAGAAGAACAAAGCGCAAAGTAGTAATCATACATAAAGCAATTAATTCTAATTTAGAAATACAACACAAAGATAACTTAGTACAACCCTCAGATAGACATGAGGATAAAAACACCTTTCTTATTCCGTATGCAAGAACAAACACATACAAGTTTTCCTTCTTCCCGTCCGGAATTCGGGCGTGGTATGGGTTGCCTGAAGAATCCAGGAAAACCAACACTTTATCAACATTTAAATCTCTAATAAAAATGCAGGACTAAACACAAACCATAGATAAGCGTAGGATGCAATAATCTTCTGTATAGAAGGAGCGTCGGTAAACAGATAAGATAAGATAAATGTGATTTTGTGGGAAAGCATGTTAATAAATAGTGCAACGAAGAATAAACGTTTGTTACGGCAATTAGTTTCACATGGCAGGCCGTGAAAATCAAATACTTATCTTTGAAACGAACTTATCAAGGCATTCAAAAAACTAAATTTCAATTCGTGTTTATTCCTGCAATCTGGTTCTTCAAGTTTGATTTAATATTTTCATTTCATGGGGAGGAAGAAAGCTAAAAGCAAGCAGAGTAAGTTTAGGCCCTAACTACTACTACCAATGAATGGCTCAAACTCAAAGATACCTGCTACTACTACTGCTAGCCTGCTACTGCTACTAAACTAGTAACTACTGATACTGTCACTACTGAACTGGCTACTATTCAACATTTACTCATGAATCATATTCATAATAATAATAATTATTAATGAACTCATCAACACTAACACAAGACTCGGTGTAGTGTAATGGGTTTCTAGATATAAATTCAATATTTTAGTCATATGTTTTAATTTTAACTTTTCGTATTGAAATAAGTTATGTTTTATTCCCTACTAACTACTACTACTACTACTAAATCTGAATTAATTTCTTTTCAGACAAGAGATCTAAAGATGTGAAGAAGATTACAAAACGTACCACTACTACTACTAATGTTGAAAATGTTCCACCAGAAAAGTCTAATCAACAACCTCTAGACAAGTTGCTAGATAAAGTATGCAGATCAATGTCAGGCATGCCCATTATTGTCTACACTATCTACTATAATATAAGGGCAACCTGACCAAAAAAAATTTAAAAAAATAAACTGACAATGACAATGTTTTTATCTCTCAACATTGGCCCTAGCTGACAATGCCCAAATCAATTAAATTAGTTTTTAAAAAAAGTTTGTGTAAAGTTTATAAAGTATCTATATATAATATAGAGATTTATTTAAGTTTTAGACTTTGAAAAAAATATATCTTTTAACAACGTTTACTGCACTTAACTTTTAACATGAGCATAATTATAAATTTTCTGTATCTTTGTTGACATTTAAACCAATATTTCTTCAAGGTGGTCCACGGGTCAAAATATCGATATTTCTCAAATTTTTATCAAAAATGAGATTTTGTGAATTTTTCTAGATTATCCATTTATCTACACTTCGGCATTTACCGTTTTCATTAAAATTGATTAAAAAGTGTTTTAAAATGTATTTGAAAGTTGTATAGTAAGTTACAATTTTGACTTGGGACGAAAATTCGTCCAAACTATACCCCTAGGCGCGCCTCTTGCTTTTAGTATCATAATTATAAAGCTACCTAGACATATTTGGTATCGGTGGTCCATGGGTCATTAAGTTCCTATTCATATTTTGTTGAAATTAGTAAACATTTCTTGTGTTATATTTTTAAGTTATGATTAACATTTGAGGCAACATATATTTTAATTATGTAAAGATTTATTTGGCCACACATTTTAATCATTCACTGTTGATACTTGATTGACTGGTTGCAAAAATATATTTTATATAAAGGTATTTGTTAAAGCCAAATTATGGATAGCTACAGTTCTTAAAGTTTATATTAGTAAATATTGCATAATTTTATTTCCTTCCTTAGGCTGAGCAGTTGATTGATGAGTTTAATTATGAGCTTGCACAGAAATTTTGTCAGCGAGCTTTGGAAACAGATCCAGACAACGTCAGAGCATTGGAAACATCAGCTTCACTCTTGGTGGAACTTGGGAATATAGAATCAGCAAAACAAGTATTTATTTTTAATACCTTATTTCGCCCCCTTCTTGAAATATCCACAGCTGCCACATGAATTTTGTTGGTCCCATACGACTTTTAGGATTTTCGCCATTTAGTTATTTCCATTTAGTTAATTCCCATTAACGTTTTTTTAAAACTCATTTTAAATTTAAACACATCAAATATAAAAGGCCCCCTTCAGTTCATGGCTCTTGCGATGGCTCTGGAAGTACCTTCCATGGTCTGTTTGATTGTTTTTTGTCCCTTTTTTTCCAGTTTTGACATATATAATATGGCAATAAATTTCAAGAAAATTTTGTTTAAACAGTATTTTGTTTTTAACCAAAAATTATTAGTGCTATTTAATGTCTTCAAATTATTGTCTAATTTTTATATGAGGCTTAGGTAATGATTTGTATAATTTTAGCCAATAGTTCATTAGATAACAGTTTATTTTTATGTGTAAAAATATAGAGAAAACTCAAATTGAACGACTAGTTTTACAAATGAATTTTGTTTTGCTGCACTCTTTTAATTATTAAGGACTAGTCGTTGTTTTTTTTGGTTAAAGTATTTGTTGTTTTTTGGATTAACTCATATCTACATATCTACTTTAATCCCAATCCCAGTGTCTAGGTCGAGCCATTGAATTATGCCCACATACAGGTTTTCCCAAATACATGACATTAGGTCAGTTAATGGAAGGAGCTACAGCTGTCAAATGTTATCAGAAGGGGATTGAACTCATGATCAAAGAGAAGCAAGAGAGAGAAGCACAAGAGGTGGTTCATTTTTTAATGACGATCTAATTAATTAATAAGCCTTTTGTTAGCAATTTACATTTTTTGCCTCAGTAAAGACTCCAGCACATAGGACCAGGAAAAGGATCCTCAAACTATACTCAGAAGGGGCCCTTAAACTCAAGCCCTTCTATTGTGTTCTCTGAGGTAGCAGGGAAATATAAAAAATTGTACATTTAGATCACTTTAACCATAAGGAGACTTATACCTTTCAAGCTATTCAATTTAAATATTGTATTGTATCTTTCTTCATACACTAAAATAATATGTGAAGTGTCTGTGGAATAGTGGATAAAGTTTAAAGACACATGGTTTAAAAAATAAATATGTTTTCCATCATTCATTTTTAAAATCATGTGACAGGGATTCAATGTTACTTTAAAATAAAAAATCTCTAAGATATAAAACTAATAGTGAAAGAAAAGTTCACATTTTCAAAGCAGATTTTAAGAGAAAAAGACTTCTTGTTGGAACTGAACATTCTCAGCTGTAGTCCATCTATATTCCTTACAGGTGGCAGCAGCATGCGACAACAACTGCACAGTGTCAAACAGGGATATTTCCAGTGCCTATTGTGCTATAGCTGAGATCTACCTGACAGATTGCTGGTGAGCAATGCTACAAGCCTAAGATTTTTGTACATAGACAAATATATTTTATGAATTACATCTGCTAAGAAAGTTTTATAGATAATAGAAAATGATTCAGATTCTTTCTTTCAATGAGTTGGTTACATGCAGATCTTGCAGGTAGCAGAATCACATGCGGGTGTTGTGGGTAGTAGAGTAACTTCAGGTGTTACTGGTATTTGACCACTGGTCTTATCCAAGTTTACGTACATAACTAACTGGCATCTTTGTTTATTTCTGTGAACACATTTGAAACCAGAGTACTCAGCCAACTTCATCTTGAAAATTTTATTCAAATATTAGTCCAGAGTTTCTGGAACTAATCAACAGATTGTCACTAAGAAAAATAAATATTATACAGTTGAAAAGAAACTGTTGGGATTTTAAAAAAAAAGAAGAAAAAAAAGACCTTTTATCTATCTGTCATTGTTTTTGTAAAGAATGTCTTCTTTCTTTTTTATGCCATTTTAAAAAAAGTTTTGATGAAGGAGCAGAAGAAAAGTGTCAAGAGTTTGTTGAGAAAGCTCTAGCAACAGATCCTGACAATGCTGAGGCACTTCAAATTAAAGCTAACTACCTACTGTCCAAAGATAACCAAGAGGTATTTATTGTTTGACAAGACCAGTTCTGTGGCTTAGCACACAAAAATAATCCCAGAACTTAAGTGAAGCTTAAAAATAATTGTTGACCTGAAACAGTTAACAAATTAAGAATGTTACTAAAATGTATTTGGGATCTTCTTCTTTTGGCATTAGGAAGCCAAGGAACTGATAAAAAAAAGTGTGTTGCTATGGTTACCCAAGTTACAAGCAGCAGATACAGAGGAAGCTCCAGATGAAGACTTTGATCCAGTTGAGGTAGGAAACAAATAGAGAAGTAAATAAATGGTGGGATCTCATGTGATCATTTTTGGAGAAAAATATTATTGATAAATGATACATTAAATATTATTGATAAATGATACATTAAATATTATTGATAAATGATACATTAAATATTATTGATAAATGATACATTAAATATTATTGATGAATGATACATTAAATATTAACACTTTTTGTTTTAATTTCAGTTGTGTCAAATACCATACACTACAAGAATTCAGTGTGGAAAAATACTTATTGAAGTGGAAGAATATGAGGTAAAAAAAATCTAACTTCAGTAAAATATTTTACTATTCTACTATTTCTTGAGTACGTTCTTAAATTATTACATATACAGGGAGTCCTCGAGTTATGCCGGTCCCGACTTACGCTGTTTCGAGGTTACGAATGGAATAAAAAATGAAATTAGTCGTCATTTCGTCTTTTAAAATTAATATTTACTTTAATTCATGTGGTAAGGAATTGTTTTCTCTTTTTTAAATACTTTTTTATGTCATTAAGTGTTAATTTTTTACAGCACTCTACGTACAGTACTTTACAGTATATTTTAAATTTGTTTAGACTTACACTGAAAATCGGGGTACGGCGCTTCTTAAGAACGGATCAACGTCATTAGCCGAGGACCCCCTGTATATACTTCAATAATTTGTCTTAAAATGAATCAATGCTTTCTTCTACAGTGCTAACACTATCCATGCTGGACTAGCACGCTCGTTGCGCTCTGATGTTCAAAAACTTTATAGAATTAAAAATTGTATTTGTTTTCATTCTTGAAATAAAATTTCATTGATGTTATAATACAAAAATAAACATTTTTCTATAGTCTTCCCCCAAAGAAATGTTCATGTAAGATTAATTATCTGCAGTTGGCTACTGATGTGTTAGAGACGTTACTAGATGAAGATGATGAAGTCCCAGATGTCTGGTACCTGATTGGTTGGGCCAACTACCTTCAGGGAGAGGAATATTATAGCAATGCCAGGCACTACCTGCACAAGGGAAAGGAGGTTGGTAGACCCAATCACTATAGATAAGGAGGAACATTTTATTTAAATGTGAAGGCATTTTAAATTACATGTAATTGTATATTCACTTATATGTTCTAGTGATGACAAGTTTTCCTCTCAGCAATGGGTTTTCCATTTTGTTTAATTTGCTCTGACATACACACATCTTTGCTAACTACCAATGATGTAACTATGCTTGATGTGTCATTTGATGTTTTGAGACTTGTATTTGTTCTTAATATAAGAGCTTATAATGTGGACTAAAGACTTCTTTGTTTTTTTTTAACCAGGTGTATATTAAAATAAAATATCAAGATGAAGCTTTATTAGGACACATAGATGAACTTTTGACAGAGTTAGGGCCAGGTAAATATTAGTTAGGGCCAGGTAAATATTATTTCTACTTTTTATTTGCTATTCCAGGTTCACATAGCTCATAATATTTGCAGTCCCCTCCTTAATTAAGACTAATAGCAATTTTTCAAGGGGTGGGAAGTGCAGGGGTTAATACAATTTGAATTAGACAATGTATGCACTTTAAATTGAAGAGGTGACTTGATTATAAGATAATGTTCTTTTTCTTTTGTTCTATGGTACAATACTTAATTTTATATTTTGTTTCTTTTACTTTTTAGAACCAGTTGATCCAAATGATGCTGCAGAACTGCCAGATTTTGAAAGTTCAGATGAAGAAGAAATGGATCAGTAGAAAATATTTGTTGATATTGAAATACAAAATTTTTTTTGAAATACATTTGTCTTTATCTCTACATTTAGTTCTAGGTTTCTATGGTAATTGGACATTTGACACAAGAAATTTTCTTTTGCTAACTAGTGATGGTAATAACCTGCCTAACAATGATGGGTTGTGTCAACTTCCCACCTATTGAGTCAGTTTAATGACTGCTCTTAGTTTCATCAGTTGGTAAGGCCTCGGTACGGTCACACAAATGACATTAAATTGTATTTCACAGCACAGCAGCATTGGAAAATGCTAATTTATAGCTACTGGTGTTGTACAAAGTTGCTGCATTTACAGCCCCAACATCATAGGAAACATGTTACATTACGCCTTGCAGCATAGTATAGCCATCTGTTAAGCTTTTTACACATTAAGTAGCCTCGACGGTCTATACTTCGGAGCTGTGCAACTTTCAAAAAGAAAATAAGCCTTGCATAGCAACATCAAATAAATTTCTCCTAAGCCTTTGATGGTCATCAAATACAGGACATAAATTAAAAAAAATTTCTTCTCCATTGAGTTGCGGGGGAATTCTAATTCTTGACAACATTAAAAACATTGATCTAAAAAAAAATTACACATTTCTTCTTGCTTATAGAAAATATTTTATTAAAATGAAAATATTCTCCATACAAGATTTTAAATTGTTAATAGGAATGTAGATTTATATTTCTGAAATTAATTCTGAGTAATCTAAAGTAATTGTATTCAGTGTTAATTTTTAAACAGATCATTTCATTTCTTCCCAAGGAACTTGCAACAAAAATTATAATCAAACATTACATAAAAAAGCATATGATCCATACTTTATGCAAGAAACGATATTACTTAAAGACTCCTTTAATGGTATTTCAACCAAAATTTCTTTAACATAAATTATGAAATTTATATATTCTTGTAAAATAAAAGTAAAGTATTGCACCTTGAAATAGTTTTTAAATTACATAATTTTATTCATCCATTATCCACACATAAATTTCAATTAAAATAAATGAAAATTGAAGTATTATAAGCGCAATTAATATTAATGATCATTGTAACGCTCAACTGGTCCCAATGTGTGATCTTGTCAAGAAGTTGGAATTTTTAAAAATAACATTCCATTCAACAAAATGACATGATCACAGCAAATAATTACATAATTTGTTGTATTAATTTCATTATTATTCCAGGACAAGCACATTATTATAAGTTTAGATTAGTTTGCAAGTCACCCTGAAGATATAAAAATATTTGCTTGTGAACAAGTCTAATAAAAAAGTTGACAGTCACATGTATGGACTGTTTCTTTAGACTTTTGTTAAAAAATGAAAAACAAAATTTAACTTCAAAATAGCTTTTAACATACCTTGGCTTTAGCCTTAGCTTTGAAAAAAAAATTGTTGAAAATCTTACACGGCAGAAGAATTGCATAAAGATTATGATCTCTTTAAGCTTCCAGGGTGGTTCTTAAGATAATACAAGCTATCAACAATTTTATAACATAGAAAACTGTACGGCTTAAAATATCTTCTTTACCTTTATCATAAACATTAAATACCACAGCCTAATACCTTTTTACCCATCATTTATTTTATAAGATTATATATCATGAAGGGCCTTTAAAACAGACCTTGAATGCTCTGGATAAATAATCCTTTGCAATTTAAAAGAAAAATTATTTTAAAAAGTCAAATTTACAATGTTAAATAGGGAGCTTAATACAATGTTTGAATCAAAATAAGGTCAATGTCCATTTAAACACCTACAAAATTTCCATCCCTACAGTCACCAGACAAATTTTGTAAATATTAAAACTATACATTAATAGAATTTGGAATTTTGTAACATTAATTCACAGTCAAACACGATTCTCTTCCACATGCTGTGCGGACTGAATTCTTTCAATCACTTGATCAATAAAAGGTCTGTCAGTTGCTTTGGGCTTTAGCATCCACAAAATAGTATCAGGTAAATGGCTGGAGTAACTGCGGTAGCATTAAATATTAAATAAAACAAGATTAAATACAACAAGCTTGAATAAATGCCAATCAAAGCAAAAGATAATATTTAATGACAAACACCTCTTTTTCCAAATTCCAACTGCTACTAGATTTATTTAACCAAGAATTGTAACAAGAAATAATAATATTAAAAATAATGTAAAAAAATCTTTTTTTAAAAAGGACACGCTTTTATTTACATATAGAAAGTGCACTAAAAAGAAGAAAATAAAAATTTTCTATGAAAACAGGTGAAATCAGTGAACCTATCTACTGCACATAAAAGCGTGGGGCGCCCATCACAAATCATTTCTCTTTGCAACTATTCTCTTACATATAGATAAATATTTCTAATTAATGTGACAGTAGCATTTATATGATCAAAGTTGTGAAACTTTTACTGTTTATTAATATTCATACAAATTTGTTTTTATGTTTCGCAGCCTTGTACACGATAGAGAGTTGTGATGAGCACCCCACGCTTTTATGTGCAGTAGATAGGTTCACCCATTTCACCTGTTTTCATAGAAAATCTTTATTTTCTTCTTTTTAGTGCACTTACTATATGTAAATAAAAGCGTGTCCTTTTTTTAAAAAAAAGATTTTTTTACATTATTTTATTTTCTACTTTTTAGTATCAACATTTTTTTAAATTGATTTTTCGACCTTATCAATTCAATTTAATTAGTTAAACTTCATTGTCAATAACTTAAATTTGATAGTGGTAAAAAGAAAGATTATTCATTACAAATTTATGTATAATACAAAAAAAAACATTTTTCCTAACTGAAAATTGAACCTCGTACCCCCAGGTCGGCAATCGATCACACTTATATTTCGGCCAGAAAGACTTGATGTTGATAGTACTTTTTAAAGTTATAATAAAAACTCTTTACCACCTACATCTGACGTCAACACATTGAGATTAATTGTATCCCTCTAGTGCGAATTGAGGCATGGTTCATTGACGCGAGTGATAATATTTTATATAGACAAAAACTAAAAGTGCATTAATTTAATTACAGTACATTCGATCGATCTGAAATTTTGATACAATGCATTGTCATCCAAGATCTATATGTGGTAAAATTTTGAGATCTCTAGGACCATCAAAAGTGGTTTAACTTTACGTTACAAGATTTGAAGGAAGGATGGATGGATACAACATACAAACAGTGTGACAAAAATAAAAGCGTGTAAAAAATATAGTAGTTACCGTATTTTATGGACCAAAAGACATACTTTTTTATTTGAAAAATTGCCTCCGAAATTTAGGAATGAATAACTTGAACTCAAAATTAATATGTTAGAAATTAAATTATTTAAAAAAAAATAAATTAAAGTGTGTCCTATAGTCCATGAAATATGGTATCTTTGTTACCAATCATAAATATTTAATCTTTAGAAGCTTACCTTGAAGTTTCAGGGAATGTAATTTTTCCCGCCATTGTAGCTAATGCCAAGCTGTCTCCATGCTGGTATGCACTTTCAAATGGAGATTCCAAATATGCCAAAGCATAAAGAAGGCAACCTAAAGACTAAAACACAACAAAAAAGATCATGGAAATACATTGAGAATATGTGTTAAGCAGTAGTTCACATTTCTGTTGGATAATGAGAACTAAAATTTGCAGGTAATGTTTCAAGCTCCAGAAGAATAGCTTTTAGCTACACAATATTTTCTCTTTCTTAAAGTCTTTTAAGGCAAAAGCAATACAGTCGAAACCGGTTAAGTCGACGGCGTTGGGGTATGAAAAATGGCGTCGACATAAGCGATGATCGAGTTAAAACGAAAACCAATATGGCGGCAAAATATTAACATGTGCTTGAAATTTCTTTATGTACGTGATTAATTAGTTAGCGTTGATTAGTGATGGGACAATTAATCGGAATCGTATCGTAACCCTAATATTTCTTCACTCTTTCCTAAGGTTGTAATGACCGTTCGTTTTTAATTTAAATATAACCATGGTCATGGTTCCCACTCAGGAAAACGGAAAAAGTCGGGAATTCTTTAAAAAAATTTCTCGGCCTTGAAAGTCGGGAAAAGTTATGACACTAATCGGGAGTTTTATATATATATATTATTATTTTTATATATATATTTATGCCGAAGTAAAGGACTTTGATTACGTCTCTGTGGTATGTTTCGATTCCATTTAATAAAAAAAAGTTACCAGTTTATAATTGTCTGCGCATGCATTAAAAGGTCAAAGTTTTCGCCTCGCGCCGTCCCATGGCGCGTGTCAAGCGTTTGTAATGCCCGTCGAATCAGCGAATAAAAAAAACAAAAAAACATATCAATATGGTAATTTTAAGTTTAATGCTTTTGACGTGCAGGATATCTGTTACTATCAGAACGCTCACGAATTTCCTCAGTCAATCAAACTTGTAATATAAATAAAACTATTGTGGCCTTGACCGTTGATCACAGCACGCTGTGGGCTGTGTGTTAGACCTCGGCCAGCAACTACCTAAGTCTAAGCGAATTTTTAAAAAAATCATTCCTTATCAGAAATGATTTGATTTCATCGTCACGCGCGTGTTAGTCACAGTCACGTATCTTACTGGTAACAAAGCAACAACAAATTTTTAAAAGAATAATAATTTTTTTATTTGATTAAATAAAAACCGTCGATTCTCGATACAAATCTTTATTTTCATTTCTAAAGATATTTGTTTATCTTAAAAAATAAAATGATTAATACATCAGAAAATGAATTAAGTTTAATAATAATATAACATGGACTGTGAAATAATGACGATTAAAGACCAATAACGCGATTGTCCAGTACCTCGGGTGAATACATACTCCTTGGATACACGTCGAACTAATAATTCACACACGCAAAACATCCGGTAATTTTTATTGAAATCTCGTAGAAGCACACAAAAGCCAGAAGTCTCGAAGAAAAGCGAGATGTCAACACTGTTTTGAACTAAAAATGCCAGAGTGCATTGCTAGGCCAACCGACGAGGATCGAGCTAACCAAGTTAAGTTGCAAATTTGGCCCTCTTTTGTGCTCAGGGTACTAGGTTTCGGCGACTTCTAGAAATCGAATTAGCGGATGAAAAAATTCAAAGACAAAGAGAGAATTAGGCGGTTCCAATAAAAAACGTCGAGTTAGGGGGGGGGTCGAGCTAACCGAGCTCGAGGTAAGTGGGTTCGACTGTATTGTTCTTTCAGGCAGAAAGAATATAAAGGCATATTTTCATACTTTTGAGATATTCAAATTTTAAAGTTTGAAACAACACAGTTGTAACATTTAATGGGTTCTGCTGCCACCAGCGTACACCAAAAAAGAAACATCACACCAACAAATGGTTTTACAGAAGGAACATTTGGCTCAGAATTCTTTACAGTGTCATCTATCTTCACTAAAAGTGTTGGGACCATTTCAGCTTTAACCAAAATTGTTATTCTTGTGTTTTTCAGTTAATTTGTAGTATTAGCCTCATTTATACAAGCAAAATAATCTCTACACCAAATACCGTCAAAGGAAATTTTTTAAAATAATGACTGCTTACAAAAATCCAGGAATGGTGTCTTAGCTTATTACCCAGGCATAAAAATAAAAGGTGGAGTTAAATGAGTGCTAGGCTGCTAGACTGTCATCCTTTGATCAAACCTATCCAAAAATCCTACAGTTAGGACTGATGGTATATTAGGTAATTTAAACAAACATTTATGCTATCACCTGACAAACAAAATGGAAATGTCAGTAGAGAAAATAAAGTATTGAAAAAGTGTCAGGTCACTAACCCATATGTCTGTACGTTCATCTATAGTTGTATTTGTTTCTACTGTGAACAACTCTGGGGCTCTGTAAAGCATTGAACATCTTTCTGCTGCTAGATCCTACAAATAAATAGTAAATTACAAGAATAAACTGTAGAAGATGGTCTAACCAATCTCGAGGTAATAGTTTTTTTTATCTAACAACATTTCAAGGCAATATTCTTACATAATTATGATGAGACATTCATAACATAATAACTAAAGAACCATGTTTATTAAAATTAAATACTTCAGTTTAAATTCTTCCTCTTAAATGTGTGGGGTGTAGGAATGCCAGATGTTTCCAATTACAGCTAAATTTTCATGTACTATTAAGTGATAACATGAAAAATTATTCTATTGATATATTCCAAAAACCTTACAATGAATGATTTTACTGTTAGTTTATTATTATTATTTATAACTTAGAAACTAACTTCAAAACAATAACGGATATGGAATTTGGAAGAAACATACTTGCAATGATGATGCTTCCCTTGCTGTCTTGATTTCTAAACGAGCAGGAGCAGCAGAGCCTAAATCCATAACAACAGGAGATCCATCTTCGTGTGTCATTACATTATCAGGTTTTAGATCTCTGATCAATACAAGACAATCAAAGTAACACACCATAGTATTTTATGTCTGAAATTTAAAAGGCCAAGCAGCTGATATGTTAATAATTATGTGAATTCAATGAATAATTTTACTTATGTACAGCAATATGAATGAAAAGTTCATTATTTGAAAACAAAAAATGTAAATACAGACAGACAATGCTTAAGCAGATTTTTAAGGATACATTTTTTAAAAGACAAATCTGTCACTTTTGAGAAAGAGTCTTTTCAACAATTTCAATAGATATTTATTAAATATGTTGTCTTACCTGTGAGCAAAAGGGGGCTTATGGTCATGCATAGCCTTTACACCTTCACATATGCCTAACATAAGTTTCCATATTAAGTCTTCACTGAAATGCTCTTCCTTAAGTTTCAGGGTATCAATGCGATTTTGTAAGGTGCCTTTCTGCAATAAATAGCACAGATGATGTACTGAGATGATGAAGAACATACTTAAATGATATACAATATTTAAATTAAGATGATGTAAGAAGTGGTATTTTTGCATTTTCAAGAGATTATACAACCTCATGGACTTAATATAATTAATTAGATAGCTCATCATTTAAGTCAGTCAGAAAAAACAACTCTACATATTCCCCAGTTTGTATCATATTAAGAAAAATAAACAATTTAAAAAATAACCTGACCTTGTAGAAAGGAATAACAACAAAAACTTCACAAGTAATATCAACAGCTCGAGTGTGAAAGTTCACTTTGTGGATGCTATAACATTCCAAAGGCACAACATTTTTATGATGAATTTCTCTCATTATTTGAACTTCCTGTAGTGCTATGTGCTCTTCTTCTTTTGAATGACACAGGATCCTTTTGAGGGCATATGGTTTATGTGTTTGGGCATCTTCCACTAAATCTACATAGCTAAAACCACTGAAATGGAATAAACAATTTTCATTGGCTCATTTATAATCATCAAAATATCAATACATGTATATATAATTTACTATGTATGTCCGTAACACCATGTAATCAGGCAATAACAGATTTTAGAAAGCGCATGGCTAAAAATAAAAAAGCCTTGAAAAAAATAACTGCACCAAAAATAACTCTTTTGGAACGTCCGCATAAAATTGTTCAATATGGAAATGAGAATACATATATACAAAAAATGTTCTCATTAAGGAGTTGTTGAATTAAAATAAATGAAAGCTCTGTATTACATTATTTTTTATTCTGATGTGTGATTTTTCAAAATTAATTGATTTCAGTTGAAATATATTTATTTTGAAAAGTTACGTCATTTTTGACGGATAATACAATAGTTTAAGGATAAAAAATCTTGGCAAGGTTAATGGTTTAGCTCAATATGAAGGAAACGTGATCGGAAACCTGAACAAAGACGGCGGCTCGATAGCGAAGTCAATAGTGCGCTCGCCTCACAAGCTGACGGGTGTATGATCGAGCCCCCGTAAAAGCCACAATAAAAATGATGAATGACTAAAGCTAAGAAAGTCCTCCGCTGACCTGGAAGGGAGACAAGGCACCCACCAGGTCTACCAAGCCCCTAGTAAGTTCTAATGGAAACATTAGGACCCCCCACGACCATCGGTTGTGGGACTTAATAAATTCATCAATGAATGACAAAATCAAATAGAGGAAAGTAAAAATAAGTCTATAATTTATAATGACTATAATGCAGCAATGAAGCCTTGTAACTTGTAATAATAATAATTAGTAACATTAACATGTAGCTTGGCGTTAGTCTTACAGTACAGCTATAAACTACAGTCACATGTCATAGGCCTGCCTATTATTATTATTAGCATTTATTATTAGCTATGACAATGTCAAGTCATGTTTAATTTACATTATCATTAGCTTATTTCAAATTTTTTATTAACTTATTAGTGGGGCTGCGGAAATTAACAATTAATTAATTGATTAATCGTTAAAAATTTTAATCGATTAAAATTAATTTGATCTATTAAAATTCGAGAAAATATTCATTTTTTTTCGATTTATTAATAATTTATATTTTTTGTTACTTACATACTTTTCCCTCATATTATTGTTATTTATTTAGACGTGCATATGTAAAGGTTTTTCTTCCTAATTTCTTGCATAGCAGAACAAATTTGCTGTGTGACGTCACAAAATTTGGGAACCATGAATTACCGCGACTTAACCGATTTCGCGAAATAATGAACCGCGACTTAACGGGATCTATATATGTGTTATAAAAATATAATTTATCGATTAATCAATTAAATTTTCCCCCAATTAATCAAACAAAATTTTTTAAAATCAGTACCAGCCCAGTATTAGCAGTAATAATTATAGTTTTAAAACTTTTACACGTTCAATAGGCCTTATTAACAACAGTGTTCCCACTTCTTGCACACACAAAATTCAAGACTGATTCAAGAGTAGAAAAGGGGAATTCAAGACTGAAAACCATGAAGTCGGGGCATTTATTTTTAACATAGAAATTTCTTATTTAATAACAAATTTTAAATAATAGATCACTACATGTAATATAATATATAATAAATTTTAAGTTAGCAATAGCAATACAACATATTTACTAACCATTAAGATGACGTATGACTTGACTCACATTAATATTACAATATAAACTAACAAAATAAATCAATTAGAAAATGCAAAGCATGTCATATAAACATCAACACCCATGTAATATTTGCAGCACCATCATCAGCATTCCTTTTCCCATGTAATCTTTGCAGCACCATCATCAGCATTCCTTTTCATAAAAATAGTGATTTGACCTGAGTATCTTTAATGTTATCAACATTTATCTACCTTTTCATGTGGGACAAGAGCACTGACATTTCCATTGTTCGGATGTCAATAGGTTTATTACAAACTGTACTCTGTACAATATACACAGTGAACAAATTTGTCCTGTGAAAGTGAAAGCCACTGCTTGAAATCTAGATGGTCTAACTAGGCATTTCAAGGTTGAGGGAAAAAGTGGTGAAAAGATGCTTTCCAATTTAATGCCTTCAGCAGTGCAAAGAACAATGGTTTTAACTAAGAAACTAAGATTGTTAACGGTTAATCGGTCCACAGATCAGGACCGGCCTTGTTTAATTAGGACCGGTTAAATGTAACTTCGATAAGTCCCTACTTGCTAATTACGCTGAGTTTTTGTTTGTTTTTTGGTTGTGTTACAAGACTAATAAGCCTGCGACGATGACATCAAATCACTTTCTTAATGTTCCAGAATATAAATAATATACACGTCATCACTGTTGTTAGTCCAATTCCCATAAGGAATGATTTTAAAAAAAAACTCAATTAGTTGCTGAGGGCTAACATGCAGTGCGCCTTTCATGTGAACAACGGTCAAGGACGCAAGTGTAACTATTTATGTTACAAGAGTCTTGGGTGTCGCAAAATACAGTAAATTCTGGCCAGTTGACCATTGAAAAATAATATGGCATTTATATTTAAAACAAAAACAAAACCATCACTGTTTACACCTTAGATCACGAGTTTTAATTTAGTTTTTCAATATTTTTTTTCCCCAACTGAGTTGACGTCACACAAGAGGTAAACACGGGTAACACTATGTCACCAGCGGACGGGCGTGGTTAAATGTGTTACAGCGGGTTGTTAAAAACTAATAAAAACACCTCACTACGGCTATTGTCATCGGGCGATTTAACGGGTCCCTATTTTAGGACGGGTAACCTAACCGGTCCTCAAAAAAACAAAACCTTTGTTAATACACCGTTTGGATACATACAAATTACTTCTTTTTCATAACTTCGTTTAGATGATTTTTTAAAAAATCTGAGTTCCCAGGTATCGCAAATGTGAGCGGCGATGACATCACAGGCGAATTAATGCCACTATCGGACGAGGCAAGAATTCGACCTTAGTTTTAATGCATGCGCAGACCATTATAAACTAGTAAGGCTGTTATCGATTAATTTTAAATTAATCGTTAACTTTTGAAAAATTAACGATTAATTAATCGTTAATTTCGATTAAAAGCAAAAAATTGAAATGTATGGTGTCATAAGTAACATTTATTAAACGTACTTGTTGAAACTCGAAATAACACTGGAATGTCTTCTTTACATGACATTCTTTAACCAACAACGCAAACAGACAAGTGTATTGACGTTATTTGGTTCAGAGCGGGTCTTATTGACATTATAACCAGCCGAGCTGAAAAATCATTTACATAGCTTTAGATTGTCTCAACTGAAGTTTCTTATACCGTAGTGGATGTTTGGTTTGCATGTGATATGTAAGCGAAGTGTTAGAACCATGGTAGCAATGTTCCCTTTAAACAGCTTGCTGCGCAGATATTTTACCGACGCCACGCAGGAGTTTAGAATCACCGCACAGAAAATTTTGTAAAATTTTGCACACAAAATGGACGACTTTGCAAACAAGTTCTTTTAAAACTTTGCACACGAAACAACGAGCTTAGACTTAGAGGGAACATTGCATGGTAGGCAATGTAGGCAAACGATTTTTCTCATTGGAAACAACCTTTATCAACATTTTGAACAATCATCTAAGTGAATAGTTTAAACAAAAATGTTTGTGTAATCGTCCGGAAATTAGTTCATATTTATCGGCCGAAATATTTAACTTTTTAACGATTAATCGAGAAATTAATCGTTAATTTCCGCAGCCCTATAAACTAGTAATTTTAATAATGTCAAATAAAAATAAAACATGACCACAGAGCCGTAATCGAAGTTATTTACTTTAGCAATTAAGAAAAATAAATTTTTTCCCCTAGTCCTAACTTTTCCCGACCATTTCCGGCATTCAAGAGCAGGAAAATTATTTTAAGAATTCTCGACTTTTTCCCATTTTCCTAACTGAGTGGAAATCCTGACAACAATAAAATGAAGACATATAAATGAGACTTAAGTTATATTTGTACATATTGGTCTCCGTTCTGGCCGATTTTAACTTTTAACCCTGTTATGGCATGGCCCACTTAGAGATTTGAAATTTTACATGGTCACTTGTCACACATTTTTACAGATATACTTTTCAATTAAAATGGTACAACAATAGTTTTTGAGAAAATGATAAATGTAGACTTAAATTATTCATTCAGATAGGGTTTTTTTTAGGGCTGTTATCGATTAATTTAAATTAATCATTAATTTTGATTAAATTAAAAAATTGACATTTATGGTGTCATAAGTAACATTTATTTAACGTACTTGTCAAAAATCGAAATAACACTGGAATGTCTTCTTTATACGAAATCTTTTAACCAACAACGCAAACAGACAAATATATTGACATTATCTGGTTCAAGTGATATTGACAATATAACCAGCCGATCTGAAGAATCGCTCAAATAGCTTTAGATTGTCTCAGTTGAAGTTTCTGATACTGTAGTGGATGTTTGGTTTGAAGGTGATATGTAAGCGAAGTGTTAGAACCAGGGTAGCAATGTTCCCTTTAAGCAGCGTGGCTGCGCAGATATTTGACCGACGCCTCGCAGGAGTTTAGAATCACTTCGCAGCAAATTTTGTAAAATATTGCACAAAAATGGACCTTTGCACACGAGTTTTTTTTAACTTTGAACACGGATCAACGAAGCTTAGACTTATAGGGAACATTGTATGGTAGGCAAACTATTTCTCTCGATGGACACAATAACCTTTATCAACATTTTGAACATTCACGTCAGTCAATAATTTAAAACTAAAATGTTGGTGTAATCGACCGGAAATTAGCTTATATTTATCGTCCGAAATATTTTACTTTTTTTTACTTCAAGTACATTTATAAGTGGTGGGTCGATTAATCGTTTAAAAAATTTTAATCGTTAAAATTTTTTAAATTATTAATTGAGAAATTAATCGTTAATTTCCGCAGCCCTAGTTTTTTTTTATTAGACATACAATATACAAAACTAACTCAAAATCAAAACAAAATGGATGTCGCTAAAGCCTAAAACTAATGTCTAAAGCCCGTTCATTAATGCAACTAGACTAACTAGACCAGTAATTCATTGGTAATCCTGCAGATTTTACATAGTATATTATTTCACAGCGAAATTTAATTTTAGCGTGAGAACTTACGTTTTTAAATTTCCATTTAGCATCTTATTGGGATAATCCGGCAAGTAGAGTGATAAATAAACAAAATGGTTGCATCGCAATCAGACTATTATCTGTTGAGAGCCGAAAAAATTCCTTAGGAATTAAAAAGACTCACAAATTAGCGCTGTAATACAACATATAATAATTATAATTAATGCATTTAATTTTAATAAATTTAAAACGTAATTTCTCACGAGAAAATTAAATTTCGCTGTGAAATAATTAATATACGTGTAAAATCTGCAGGATTACCTAATTTTTTTGTTGATCCAACGTGTCTAACACAAGAAAATAATGTTTGTACTGATAGTCTGATGTCACTGATAGCCTCATTTCTTTAATCAAGTATTAAATTTTACGAAGTGGGTGGACACCTCGCAATGCTGGGCATACACTGTAAAGCTTGGTTGTCGCGTAAATGTGACGTCACATTTTCATGTGACTACTTTATAAGATTTTTAAAAATTCATACGGTACATGAGCTTCTGTGGTCTCACGGTTAGGACATTAGATTCTTGAACTCTAGGTGTCAGGGGGAGGTTCGAGTTTCGTTTGAGTATTTTTTTTTAAGTTTGTAGTTTCAGTTTTAGGGTTTGGGTTAGTTGTCTATTTTTCAAATTAAAATAGAAAAAGAGTTTCGTTTGAGTCTTTTTTTTTAAAGGTTGTAGTTTCAGTTTTAGGGTCTGGGTTAGGTTTAGTTGTCTATTTTTTAAATTAAAATAGAAAAAACAACAAATATAATATAGCAACCAAAAATATGATTTATCGAGCGCACCGTTCTCTTTCCTTTTACCAAATTAATTTTAAAATCATAAATCTTTTTAAAAATAAATTTATTAGCTAATAAGGTGGACTGGGTATACCAAAGTAAACAGACTGCGTAATGCGTGTCATCCACCCAACCGAGTTTACACCGCGCGTTACGTGGTGTCTACCATCGGCCTAAATTTTCGTAGTGTTAACTTGCACTGTATCATACCGTGTAAGTTATTTTTTTCTAACTTGCACGGTATCATACCGTGTAAGTTATTTTTTTCCTAAGTTACACAGTATTTGCGCATGCGCAGAGACGGTTTTGTAGTCACTTATTTATACCTTTTTAAAATTTACAAAAAGTACCGAACTTCCGTGGTCTCATGATTGAGAGTTGGACTAGAGAACGTAATGTTGAAGAACAGGCATGGGTTTGATTTTCGGTTGAGACTAATATTTTTTCGTTTTTTTTACAATTCTTAAATTCTTATAATTACGATTAAATTAGATCTTTTACTTTTAGGGTCAGGGTTAGAGTTAGTTGTCTATTTTTTACACTAAAATAGAAAAACAAAAATATGGAAAGCAATTAAAAATTCTTATTATAATTACTATTAAATTAGGCTAAATCTTTAAGTTTTAGGGTCAAGGTTAGGGTTAGTTGTCTATTTTTTACATTAAAATAGAAAAACAAATATATTGAAATCAATTAAAAATTCTTATTATAATTACGATTAAATTAGATCTTTTAGTTTTAGGGTCAAGGCTACTCAAGGTTAGGGTTAGTTGTCTATTTTTTACATTAAAATAGAAAAACAAATATAATATTGAAATCAATTAAAAATTCTTATTATAATTACGATTAAATTAGATCTTTTAGTTTTAGGGTCAAGGTTAGGGTTAGTTGTCTATTTTTTACATTAAAATAGAAAAAACAAATACAGTAATACAGGGACTATTAAAACTAATTAAATCAATTTAACATTCTTATAATTACAATTATATTGTAATTATTAGTTTTAGGGTCAGGGTTAGGTTTAGTTGTCTATTTTTTTACATTAAAACATTACCGTACCGTGCAAGTTATTTTTTTACTAACTTACACGGTATCATACCGTGCAAGTTATTGTTTTACTAACTTACACGGTATCATACCGTGCAAGTTATTTTTTTACTAACTTACACGGTATCATACCGTGCAAGTTAACGGCACCCTAAATTTTATTAATAATTAATATTAAAGTCTAAAGTATAGTTTTAAGTATAGTAATAGTCTTAGTCGTTAAGATAAGACACAAATTATATATTTAAATTAAATGTGGTTAAATGTTAGTTACCCTTCTCCAATGCGTTGTTTCAAATTAAATTTGCGATTATCCACATAAATGGAATCTTTGCCACAAATACAACCCATTTGAGTTATAAGACAATTGTGACATGAGTAATAACAAAAGTTACGTTGCCTGAACAGGTTGTCTAGAGTATTTAACGAGAGTGACAGACACCAACAAATTAACACCGAGTTATAACTAAGCACACCTATTTTTCAGTCTACACTTTTGTCCAGTTTCCAGGCATGGCAGCAGCACAGAGAATGTTATTTAAAAAAACAACAAAACCCACCTCATATCTTACATTTTGTCATAGGTATAATAACGACAGTCAGAAATTTGAGTGGACAAGTAATGTCATTATTTGATATAAAATTTATAATATAAAAACAAATCTAAAAACTATAATGGATGAGAATGTTCCAACAAAACTAACATCAAATAAAATTAACAAATGCTGGTTCAATTCTAGATTGAAAAAGCTATGCAAACAAAAAGAGAACTTATTTAAGAAATATAAAGCTACCTATTCATATAGGATACACAAAAAATACTTAAAGATTAAACACTTGACACAAAAACTTAGTCGAAACCTCCAATGTAATTACCAAAGATAACAATAAAAACTTATGGTCCTTTATCAAATCTAAAAAAATGGAACCTTCAGGAATAGCCACACTAAAAGGCTCAAATAATAAAACCTATAATGATAATGAAACTAAAGCTAATATCCTTAACACATATTTTGCATCATCTTTTTCTGCCTCAGGCGACAAGGAAGTTTTAATAAATTTAAATAAAATGGAGGAAATAGGTAACATAACTGTAGATGAGAGAGGTATACATTCACTCCTAAAAAAACTTAAAAATAAACAAAGCTACTGGCCCAGATGATTTGCCTTCAAGGTTATTAAAAGAACTAAGCAATGAACTGTCCCCAATCCTTGTAGTTCTCTTTCAAGCCTCTCTAAACCAGGGTAAAGTGCCCCAGGATTGGAAATTAGCTAAAGTAACTCCACTCTTTAAGAAAGGGGATAAATCAGACCCTGGTAACTAGGGGCCTGTATCACTTACTAGTATCACCTGTAAATTACTAGAACACATAATATATAGTAGAATAGTTAACCACCTTGACAAATATAATGCCCTATGCCCACATCAACACGGCGTTAGAAAAAACAGATCATGTGAAACACAATTAATAGGTTTAATAGATGAACTATCAAAAGGCTTAGACAAAAATGATCAAATAGATACAATATTACTAGACTTCTCAAAAGCATTTGACAAAGTTCACCACCTTAGTTTACTTAAAAAACTTAACTACTTTGGAATCTCAGGTTCCTTACATCACTGGATCCAAGACTTCCTTTTGGGCAGGGAGAAAACTGTAATAATTAATGGATCTAAATCTGCACCAATAAAGGTTAACTCAGGAGTTCCACAAGGAACTGTGCTAGGTCCCTTACTCTTTTTAATTTATATAAATGATTTACCCAACAACATCTCAACAGGTACAGAAGTTAGGTTATTTGCTGATGATTGTGTAATCTATAGAACAATTAAATCAGAACAAGACAGCAAAATTTTACAAAAAGACTTAGATGAATTGATAAAATGGGAAACTAACTGGAGTATGTCTTTCCACCCAGAAAAGTGTCAACTGTTAAGAGTAACAAAGAAAAAGAAACTTCTTCTTATCTTATCTATACAGACGCTCCTTCTATGCAGAAGATAGTTGCGTCCACAGACCATGACAGATGATCTGTTGGCAAGTGATGCAGCGTTCACAGGCCACGGCTTTGTGGGTTCCACGCATTACCCAGCCGCCTAACTACGTGTAGTGTTAGGTACCCATTCAGAGCGGGGTGACTCAGGGACGCCCTAGGCCCCGGGAACAAACCCTTGCCTTCACACGGATTCGAACCCGTGACCATCGGTACGACAGTCCAGTGCGCTGCCACTCGACCACCGCGTCCCAAATAAATACAAAATATTACATTCATGGAAAAGAACTGACCCAAACTAAAGATGCAAAATACTTAGGAGTCTTAATAAATGAGAAACTATCATGGAATCCCCATGTCGATGAAGTTATTAAAAAATCAAACAAAACCTTAGGCTTTATAAAAATAAACTTTAACAAATGTAATAGAGATATAAAACTAAAATGCTACCTCACTTTGGTGAGACCTGTACTAGAATATGCATCTTCTGTATGGGACCCATCCACCAAAGAAAACATTGATAAACTAGAACAAATTAAAAAAGAGCTGCCAGATTCATTACTGGAGAATATTCGAAACTGACAAGAATAACACCATTAGTTAAATCATTAAACCTTGAAACACTAGAGGATAGAAGAACCAAAAGCAAAGTAGTAATCATACATAAAGCAATTAATTCTAATTTAGAAATACAACACAAAGATAACTTAATACAACCCTCAGATAGACATAAGGATAAAAACACCTTTCTTATTCCGTATGCAAGAACAAACACATATAAGTTTTCTTTCTTCCCGTCCGGAATTCGGGCGTGGAATGGGTTGCCTGAAGAATCCAGGAAAACCAACACTTTATCAACATTTAAATCTCTAATAAAAATGCAGGACTAAACACAAACCATAGATAAGCGTAGGACGCAATAATCTTCTGTATAGAAGGAGCGTCTGTAAACAGATAAGATAAGATTATGATTAAACAGAGTTACAGTTAGAGATATGAAGCTTAAAATAGAATACAAGATACACAAGACACAAGTTACTTGTAAAAGTCAATAAATACACTTTAAGCTTTGTTTAAATATTTTAGACGTTTCTGTAATTGCATTCATGAATTTGATCTGTATAAATAAATAAACAAAAGTATTTAAATTAAATTTATATCATGTTCCTCATATATACGAAATTATACACCCTTTCAAAATTGCCCTCGTCACCTTATCAGATCAAGAGAATTACTCATTTTTATCTTTAAAAATTGTACCACTCTGATTCTGTTTAGATTATAAATAACCTAATGTCTAATGACATCGAATGCCAATAAATAATTAATTTACAATTTAAAATCAGATGATAAGCAAGAGAAGCTGAGAAGGCTTTCACATATGCACTTAGGGGCCGTCCATAAATGACGTCACGCGATTTTGGCCGATTTTTTACCCCCTCCCCCCACGTCACGCGTCGTCACAAAATTTTTAGACCCCCCCCTCTAAAAATACGTCACAAAGCTTTGAAACCCCCCCCCCTCTAAAAAAAACCAAAAAAAAACCCTTATTTTCTATTTGAAAATAAGTATGTTTCAAATCACTTTTATTGTCATTTAAGTATTTATTATTTATTTAGTGAAGGTCTACATAACGTCTACATTGTAATATCGTAACCCGCGTGAAGCATTTAAAAAAAAACAACTTTTAACCGGCCTTCAGAAAACGAACTGTGTTAACATCCTTAGATTATATTTTATTTTAAACCTACAAATTGACTATTAATCATCACGGTTAACGTCTTTGTGTAGATTTTTTTTTAATTTAACAATAATATTTTTAAAATGTATTTTTTTAAAATCCCTCAATTGACTGACGGGCATCCCGTAAGAAAGAGGTCGGCGAACAGGGGTAAATAACCTCATCTGGGGTCAACACGGAATTCTTGGGGGTAATGCAGACTCATTTGGGACATATAACATCCACTACAATCCACTAGATATATTAAAATACGTCATGTGTACGTGTTCGCTTGGAACATATGCCCATTATTGAGCCGGTTCCTTCAAGAAAATGCATTTTTTAAAATTTGACAACTATGTAGATATCTTACCTACATACTATACGAATACACCTAAATCCACCTTACTTTAATTTATATTGACACGACAATAATCTTAATCCACATGACTTGACTGTATCAAGTATCATTTCTTTGATATTTAAAATTAATGCCTTAAAAACTGAGCTAAGAAGAAAAGTTGTTTTGCTCTCCTCTCGAATTGTGATGTCAAGAATTTGATGCATTCAATAAAGTTAATGAATACTTGACTAATTTTAAATGGGCTCATTTATCATTATATCTAGAATGGCCAGGGGCGTTTGACCAAAAACCAATCGAACAATTATATCAAAAACGTTTATAATTCTATTAAATAGATCCCCCCGCCCCTTTAAAGAAAAAGGACATTCCGTGTTGTTTTGACTTAAAATATCTAAACTATTAAGATCATTTTAGACAGTTGTCATGCTTGTTAAACTCACCAGTAGCATTTTCGGCTAACGACGCTCCCCCAAATCCCCGAGTCATGTGAGCAGGACCTAGAGTCTATGGGTTGGGGAAGGGGGGGGGGTAACGCACACAGAAACTTGTATATTTTTGGGTAACGGGCAAAAAAATTCGTCGACTCCTGCCATGAGAGAACCAAACGGAGCTGCGGTTACATCACAAATGCTTTGATGTCAACATCAAACGACGCAATTTCATACGTTATCGTGTGGGTTCTCAAACTTAAGGATTATAATTAGATTTAATTTTCGTGTTTTGATAGCTTACGCCAACCAGCGTCTGATGGCCTACCGACTGGCACATTGAGAAGCACTGATTTAAAAAAAAATATATATAAAATTTAAATTTAAAAAAATAAAATTTTAAAAAGTCATTACATTTAAATAAATTGTAAGCGACCAAATATTTCAGTGGAAGTTTTATTTAAAGTTAACCTTTTGATGTGACGTCACATTTCTTCAACCCCCTCCCTCCCCTCGTCACAAAAATGTGACCCCCCCCCTAGGTGCGTGACGTCATTTATGGACGGCCCTTTAAGAAAAAGTGAATTATTATTGTAATTAATTCATTAAAATGTGGAAAATATTTCAAGAAAATCTTGAAGTAATGCTCTTAAATTAGCTCCATTACCTGATGTCTTTAGTCTTTAAGACACGGCAGCAAGATTCCCTGTTACTGTTGCATCTGAAATATTTTATGTGAGCACATATTTTAATTAACACCGTTGAAACGTAAACATTGCAAACTGTTACTAATAATTAGGGTTACTCTACTGACCACAAGCATAACCAATCGATCAAAGACCATGAAAAGTGGGTTACGGTCTGACGCTGTGAAACCAAACAAATTTCTGTGGTGTGCTAATTTAAAGCAGACTGTGATCATTTTAAGAATCTAGATTGTGCAAAAATCCGAACAATGTCCATACCAGTAACTGTAAGCTACTGCAGAAATCTTGTACGACTTAGACACATGGTATGTTCCAAGTATTACTGAATTACTGCTTTACTTTTACTTCGGCTTACTGTTTACTGCAGCTTTACTGATTACTGTACACTGTACAGTACTTGTACTATTAAAATTAAGTCAATTAAGTGACTTAACTATTTATTAATATAACTAGTGTATCACCCGTCAAAAATGACGGAAGTTTTCAAAATAAATGCACATCAGATTAAAAAATAACATGATACAGAACTTTCATTTATTTTTTTCATTTATTTCCCTATGCCTATTGACAGTATTGAACAATTTTATGCGGCCGTTCCAAAAGAGTTCTTTTTTTGGTGCAGTAATTTGGTGCGCTGCTTTCTAAAATTAGTAGGCTAGCATCACGGACAGACATGACAGACAGACGTGACAGAGATTGCAAATCAATATACATGTACATAATTTGCAATTAATGAAATGTATGTCAAGTCCAAGTCTGTCTGTCCCGTCTGTCTGTCTGTGACGCTACTAATTTTAGAAGCAGCGCACCAAATTACTGCACCAAAAATAACTCTTTTCGAACGTTCCGCATAAAATTGTTCAATATGAAAATAAATGAATAAAATAAAATCTTATCTTATCGATACAGACGCTCCTTCTATGCAGAAGATAATTGCGTCCACAGACCATGACGGATGATCTGTTGGCAAGTGATGCAGCGTTCACAGGCCACGGCTTTGTGGGTTCCACGCATTACCCAGCCGCCTAACTAGTGTTAGGTACCCATTCGGAGCTGGGTGACTCAGGGACGCCCTAGGCCTTGGGAACAAATCCTTGCCTTGACATGGATTTGAACCCGTGACCATCGGTACGCCAGTCGAGCGCGCTGCCACTCGACCACCGCGTCCCCCATTTAAATAAAATAAATGAAATTTATGTATTACATTATTTTTTTATTCTGATGTGTATTTTTTCAAAATAAATAGATTCCAGCTTAAATATATTTATTTTAAAAACGTCCGTCATTTTTGACGGGTAATGCACTAGTTATGTATATCGATTATTATGGTGACCAGATACATGCGCACAAGACAATCGTGCCCATGACAAACGCGCACAGACAATTCCGCAATGACACACATGCGTACAGGACAAACGCAAAAACCGATAGTTGCGTACACGGACAATGGCGCACACCGACACATGCTGACACGGACAATCGCGCACAGTGATAAATGCGAACGGCTACATAAGCGCACATTGACAAATGCTCACATTGAAAGTTATAGGTATTTTATTTACTTTAAAATAGATTTAAATACAATAATTTAGTTTGATAGAAATAGAAACTAATTATAACCATAGTAGGCGATGGAGGAGAGAAAAATGAACAGATGAATTATGTCTGAGACAACACAGATAATGTATTTACATTTAAAAAGAATTAAGAAAAATTGATAGATCGCGAGAAAAAATTCACTGAGAAACTCAAGTAAAGTTAATGAACTTGAATACTCCGACCCTAAATGCTTTGATTTTTATATTAATACTATTACTATTACTTTTAGCATTATTAACAATCTTTTGAATTATGAAATTATTATTACAGTTCTTATTTATTACCAGGACTATGACTCATGACTAGGACTAGCAGACTAGCCTTTTAATTAATGCCTTGTAAAGGCTTGTTTGACTAGGGCTTTTGGGCTAACGATTTTTCTAAAACTATAAATAATTATATTTTTTTAAAAATGACTTAAATGAATACTTTTAAAACATTGAGATCAACTTAGAGTTAGAGCTCAGGACTCAAAACAAGTACATGTAGTTAAAAATAGATGGTATTGTTTAAGGTCTCCTAAAATTATTATTTATAATATTGTACTGGCAATGGCTCAAAGGCATTTTCATCATATTGCGTGAATCGTGACCCACATTCGTTTAGGCCAATATGTTTTCATAATGAATGCTAATTTAGTTTGTGGTTTTAAAAAATTTATTAATTACACTTAACGTTAATTTTATTCTATAATAACATAAGATTGAAAAATAATATTTAAAAAGGTTACTGTTTGATAATTTAGATATGAATATAATTATAAATAAGTAAAATGCCTATATTAAAAAGTTATTTATTTATATATATATATATATATAAATGTATATTAGGGCTGTTATCGATTAATTTAAATTTAATCGTTAACTTTTGAAAAATTATCGATTGATTAATCGATAGTTTCGATTAAAGCCAAAAATAGAAATTTATGACGTCATTAAACTGAACATTTCAAGGGAAGTAACAAAAACAGGTAATTGACATTAAAAAAAAATATTTATTGAGTTATTTCCCCTGTTTCCCTGGTGTCAGCCATTTTTACCACGTTTTTATTAACTTGCTTTTGTTCCTGTCTGTCAACAATTTTTTTTTGTTTCTGCCGGTCCACATGAATTAATAAAATAAATTTTAATATTACGCAGGAGATGTTTTTGCGTAAAAATATATATATATATTATTATTAATAATTAATTATTTTTTTACTAAAAATTTTTAAAAAATATTATAAATATTTTCTTAAATTTTAATCGAATTTTTATAGATTAAAATTATTTTAATCGATATTTAATTGATAAAAATTTTAACGATTAATCGAGAAATTAATCGTTTCCGCAGCCCTAATATATATATATATATATATATATATATATATATATATATATATATATATATATTATATATATATATATATATGTATATGTAAATATATATATATATATATATATATATATAATGTTTATCAATATTGATAAAATAATGATTTTTTGTAAGCCGACTGAACAATGTCCATCAATTAAAAAAGAAAATATGAGTTGACACTTATTTAAAGTTAATTGATTACAGTTGTAGTAGTAGTTGACTTAGGTATAAAAGCAAACCCTTTTTTCAACTTATCATCAAGACTATCATCTCTAAAGTGCAATCTACTCTTATCATGATGTGGTGAACATCTTCATTAACTTTAACAGCAAAATATTTATAATAATAATGTTTTGTTCTTTTCATTTTAAAAATAGTAATAGTATTGATTAGTATGGTGGGATTATTATTTTATTCATTGATCATTTAAATTTAAAATTATTTTAAAAAATCAAACTACCATGTACTACCTTTTGTAACATTTTTCATTGCTTTAAATTTTACTGCAGCTTAATCAAAATACAATTATCATGTTATTTATTTTGTTTTGGTATCTATGAAGTCTTTTATTGAAGTTGTTTTTCTCTACCACTCTATAAAAAAAATAACATTAAAAAAATTATGTTTATAAAAGTGGAAGTCTAAATTTTTCATTGTGTTGTATTTTGCATTGAGCATATGATTGGACAATTTGGTAACATAATCTTTTGAAATAAAAATTGTAGTATATTTCACAAGGTTTCAAATTTAAAGACAAATATAAATAAGGAGAGAGGGTTTTAAAAAAGCAAACAAAACATTATAACAAAAACTCCAGTTCAAAGAGGTAAGAAGGAGGATTTTTGTTGTTGTTGGTAAAGCTTATTTATATATATATGTTTTTCAAAATTATGTTTTATATTAAATTTTGCATATTTTAAGCCAATATCAGACATTATTTAAAAACATTTACAAATTATTTTAAATTGCCAAGTTGACTAATAAAATATTACAACATTTAACTTATTAATGGAAAATATTGGTCAATTATAGATGTACAAAAAATTAGTTTAAGTTACAATTAGATATGTATTTGTAGTGTTCCTAAATGTAATATTTAAATGATGAAGGTATTGAAAATTAATTCTACAAAACTGGAGTGTACAAGTTTTATAAGGATAAAAAAATGTTACTAAATATTATTCATTCTCCTAGCAAAGAAATGAAATTTTAAAGAAGACAAAGTGACAAATTTTAACCTATTTGGGTTTTGAATATCTCTACTATTACTTACAAAAAACTTGCTAATTTACAGAACAAAAAAACAAAACAACAAATCAATGATGAATATTTTTTATTACCTATAATATAAGAAAAACTTGAACAAAAATGAAATAAAAATAAAATAGTATTGAAATGTTGCATCTTTTATAATCATTTTGCTTAGCTCTCTAAGAGCATCATTTAGGAGGTTACTTAATTTTATTGAACTAAAAATATATAAAATTTATAAAGACAAAGTTTCCATTCTTTTCTTCAAAAGAAAAAGTTGATGAAACCAAATCAATTTTTATATTTTAAAAATCTCCAGATTTCTCACATAATATTGTATAGACACTGTGTAATTGCTTTATATTTTTAAGCCAACCATAGTTATTTTACTGTTATAATACTCTGTAGTCAGCACTTAAAAATTATCTTCGTCCGTCCGTCGATACGACGAGGACCACTCTAGTCATCCGAGGGTTGTCTGTGCGTGCGCAGATGGCTGATTAGGCCGATCCTTGCACGAAAGGTTCGGGAACAGAAGGGACAAGGGACGAGTGCGACATCTCCTGGAGGGTTGACAGCATGGTCCTTTCGGGCTTGCCTCTTCTTTTCTGCGGCGGTGATCCGGTTTGCCTCGCATGACCCGGCACCTTCGTGGATGGAAGAGCGCCAGGTGGATCGGTCCATTACAGCTCATTCCCACTTGTCTGGATTGATGGCAAACGCTTTCATTGCGGCTTTTAGTGTGTCTTTGAAGCGTTTCTTTTGCCCACAGTGGGACCGCTGGCCATACTGGAGCTCACCATAGAAGACTCTCTTTGGCAGTCTCTCGTCTGGCATTCGGACAACTTGCCCTGCCCAGCAAAGCTGGGTCTGCATCAGGAGGGTGAAGATGCTGTGGAGACCTGCCCTGGTCAGTACCACTGTGTCTGGAATTTTGTTCTGCCACTTTATGCCGAGAATCTTCATGAGGCTTTTTTGCATGGCGCTGATAAACAGTCCAAGTTTCACAAGCATATAGCAGTGTGGGGAGCACCACTGCCCTGTACACTTTCAGCTGGGTTGGATGGTAATGCCTCTTCTGTTCCAGACATTAGGGTACAACCTGCCGAAAGTGGAGCTGGCTCTAGCAATTCTGACGTTCACTTCGTCATCGATGGTGACATTTTGAGACAGTGTGCTGCCTAGGTATGTGAACCGGTGCACTGTGTTGAGTCTCTGGCCGTTGACAGTGATGTTGGGCTCTACGTAGGGCCTTCCAGTGTTGATTGTTAGACCAAAGTTTGTGCAGGCGCTTGAGAACAGGCATTGCATGTCGGCTTCTGAGACAGCGTTGAGGGCACAGTCATCAGCGAACAGCAGGTCTCTGATGATGTCTGTCATAACTGTTATAATACTCTGTAGTCAGCACTTAAAAATTATATCATGTTGATGAGTTCATACCTTGGATATATTTTCATATTTTCAAGAAAAAGTAAAAAGTTAATATGGAAGCACTGGTGCTTAATGAGTTACTAGATGTGAATAACTATATTTTACAGAAGGAAATCTAATAATTTTTGTAAACGATGATAAAGGTAAAAGAAATAGCCTAACATTTTGCTTACGGTAGTTTAAAGCCAGACTGCCTCTACAATTGAAAAAGATTTGTATTAATTTCAAAATATTGATAATCAGACCCTTAATAAGGTAAAAGTAATACATATAGTATTATACTAGTGTTACTATTACTATAAATAACTAAGAATAGGCTACTAATATTATGTACCTGAGAAATCTACGGTTTATATTTGAAAGAGGTGTAGAAAGAAGAAAAAAAGTTAATGGTTGTTAATTGTACTAATTATAATTTTTCAAGTGGGCTACTTCAATGCCTGATTTGTCAAAAATGAAAAGTTCAAGCATTGCAACTTCTATTCTTATTAATATTATAGGCATTTCTAGCTTTTATAAATATAATTATTTTGAACTATTTGCAAAAAAGTATTAACTTTGGGCATAATTCAATAGCTTTTATTTTTTGGACATTCCAAAATAAAATAGCGTGCCCCCTTATATCCGTGGCCTGTGTTTATTGTGAACGCTGCGTCACTTGCCAATACTTTCTTAGAAGAACATAGGACGCAAAAGTCTTCTGTATAGAAGGTGCGTCCGTAACAGATAAGAAGTATTAAGAATGTAATGTAATTAAACCAGATACAACAAAAACATTTTACAAATGCATGTCCTTAAAACTTAAGGACGTAAAACACTTCCTTGCATAGAAAATAATAAAAAAAAAGAAAGAAAGAAAAAAGTTAGAATCGAGAATTTCTACCACTTTCGAAAATAAACAATATTATTTACAAAATATAAATTTTAACTTTAACAAACAATATTAATTTTCAAATTCAACTATGTATTTTATTAAATTATATAAAATAAAATGCAGTATTTATGCTGAACCCATCGTATTCTTCAAATTAAAATTTATCATTTGCGCATTTGTCACTGTGCGCGTATGTAGCCGTTCGCATTTATCACTGTGCGCGATTGTCCATGTCCGCATTTGTCGGTGTGCTCCATTGTCCGTGTACACATTTATCGGTGTTCATGTTTGTCATGTGCGCATTTGTGTCATTGCGGAATTATCTGTGCGCGTTTGTCGTGTGCGCGATTGTCTTGTGCGCGTTTGTCACTGAACCGATTATTATATATACTAATTCATACTGACTTAATTAAATATTAAAAGACTAAAATTCCCTTTGTGTTACCATTATTAGTCACTAATTAGTGACATGACCCTAAACTATAACTTTAACTATTTTAATTTTTTTAGTATATTTAGTATTCTATTAAAAGTAATACTAGTATATTATTTAAATATTAGGAAAGTATTGTTATTTATCAACATTCATGCCTTATATATACAGACGCTTTTTCTATAGAGAAGATTATTGCGTCCACAGACCATGCCGGTCTGTTGGCAAGTGACGCAGCTATGAGGGTTCCACGCAATTCCCAGCCGCCTTTGTTTCCATAATTAGTGTTAGGTACCCATTCGGAGCTGGTTGGACTCAGGAACACCCTTGGCCCTGGGAACAAATCATTGCCTTCACAGAGATTTGAACCCATGACAATTGGTAGGCCAGTTGAGCGTGCATGCCACTTGACCATCGTGCCCCTGTTTTCATTTTAAGAAAAAAATCATATTTCAGCTAGTTTATATGAATCTGTGAGAACGACTATGTCATTGGCACATGTGACTTGATTATCATAATTATTTGTATAGTGACTGAAATCAAGACCTCGGCCGATGGCTCCTGACTATGACAATGGATGAAATCAGGAATTGTTCAGTGGTATCTGCCCTAAGCTTAAGTTATGTGGAATGAAACCACAGATCCAAAGTTATCTTAGATTTAGATGGAATTTTGTTTATAAATAATAAGATGTACAAACTATCTAATAAAATAGTTAAGTTCCCACTGCCCTCTGGTTAGCAAATAAAAAGTTTTTTAAATTCTAAGATGTTTGTTGCAGTTCTTAACTTTTTATAGTTTACGAACACCTTTACAGTCACACGGCAATGAAAATATAGACTACAGTATGATAGTTTTTTCCCAACCAAATTGTTTGATGATTACACATGCAAAATTTCAAATTTTCTAGGTATTTTCCAAACTTAAAACAGTTGTGAGACATGCATCTCAGGGAGCTAACTCTAAAAATCAACAGATATCACGCTATCCCATCCCAGGTTCTAGTCAAGTGCCTGAAGATTTGCAAAGGTTGATGGAGGAGGCAAAAGAGAAAGTAAATATTGAAATAAAATGGATTCATTTATTTATCGTTGCATAATAGCCAGTGGCGTAGCAAGAACTTTTGCCGCCCGGGACGGTCTCCAATTTGCAGCCCTTTTTAGGGGCCGTCCATAAATGACGTCACGCACCTGAGGGGGAGAGGGAGTCACACGTTTTTGATGATGTGTGACAGGGGGGGTGTTTAAGAAATGTGACATCACGTCAAAACGCGCAACTTTAAATAAATTTCCACTTAAATATTTGATTACTGACACTTTATTTAATGACGTTTATGTAAAACACGTGTAACGATATCAGAATGCAGCGTTACACTAAAAGCATCCTTAAATGGCAAAAATTTAATTTGAAACATGCTCATTTTCAAACAGAAAATACGGCTTTGTGACGTCTTATTTAAGAAGGAGTCTAAGTTTTTTGTGACGAGGGGGGTTGAAAATCAGCCAAAATAGCGTGCTTCATTTATGGACGGCCACTTAGTCGATTGTATTATGGTTTTTAAAAATTAATAAGCATGAATAAATAATTAAAATTGAAACGAAGTAAAGGTGGGGAACATGTTTACCATTGCATGACATATTTATGTAAGCAGTAATAAAAGAGGCAGCATAAGATTATATACCTATAAATACATTTACACATTTATAAAAATACAATATACTTTTTTAAAGGCCACAAGAAAGTTACTGAGGTCGCAGGTCCCCAATGAGACAAAACATATTCCAAATTTACACCCCAAAAAAAAATAATTACCAATTACTATTACTATTCTTTTACACGCATTTTGTATTTATTATAAATAAATGATTTTTTTTTACAAACAAAGAAAGGGTATACATTAGCAGTGGCATAACAACTGCTTGGTATTGGGGCAGTTGCCAAAGGCGCCGGCCTGCGCCAGTTCAAAAGGGCGCCGCTAAATCTCTAATTTTTTAATTTTTATTTAAATAAAAGGCGCCAAAAATAAATTAGCCAAGGGTGTCAAAAACCGAGTCACGCCTCTGTACATTAGTATGTAAAAATATTTACACATTTACTTTCCTAACTTTCATAATAGAAAAATCGTGTATTACGCTTTCAAATTTAATCGCTCATTGTGGAACGAAGATATTTTTTTTTATTAACTTCAGTTTGGAGAAGCTCCTTTCACAACTAGTGACACTGATAGCAATAGTTGAAAAAATTCATAGCAAAATTACAATGTTGGGTACAGAATTTTCGGTTCCATACTGTTGAATAAATTTTAATAGATCAAGTGTGCCTTCTCACCCCGTTTTTCTAAAATAATGCCTCTTCTTGCAGTGTAGGTACAGCCATAAAAACCTGGATCCTTTTTCTTTCCATATTGAACTGTCAATGTCAATAAAGTAATTTATTTGATGTTCAAATGCTTCATTTAGTAGGTTACATGGTATTATATACGAATATTTTCTTGCAAGGAAATGCAACTCATCAAAGCGTTATTTTCTTTTCTTTTATAATTCCATCCATGGATAAAAACATTTCTCGTTGTACTTCTTGTTCTAAAGATAGAACCACGTCTTCTGAATTTTCCCTACTCATATTTTTCTCCTTCTAACTAGGCGTTCAGTTGATATCTCCATCTCTTCACAAATTGTTTGGCTGATATAACAGCATTTTGTATTAGAACATCTCTTTGTTCCATGCAATGGCTTTGCATTAATTAAAAACAATTACGGGTTCCCATAAATTGAGATAACATAGAAAGAGAAAAAGATTGCATTGAATTGAGTAAAATTCCAGCATCTGATCTCGTTTTCCTAGTTACTGCTTCTGATGTCAATTTTTCCAAGACGCTTGAAAGTTAAAAGTATGTCTTTTACGAAATTATTATGCCTATTGTGGTGTTTATTAACAGAGAAATTTGAATATTTACATATTCTCGTCATAAATCTTAATAATTTTCCATAAAATAGAGGGAATTCAGATTATTTACACATTACTATTACTTTAGTTTAATTGGATAGGCGTAACATGTTTAATAAATAACCGTATTTTAATGAAAAAAAACAAATTATTTGTGCTACTTTAATGAAATAAAAACAAAATAAATTTAATTTTTAATAAGTTGCCTTACAATAATTTACCCTAAACTGAAACAGTAATATAAATTACTACTTGCAAGTTAAATACAATATTTGAACCACCATGCCTTGTAATTACTTGTTCGGGCATCATTCTGCGAATGTCAAAATTCCGCGTAAAAACTTTCGTGGCGATATTAATAGCACACATTATTCGGCCCAGCAGTGATGTGTTTTTTGGGTAGTTTTCTTATAAAAGCGTCATCTGTGACTTATACCACTTAGTTTTCCAAACAAATGGATACGTTTTTTGAGCGATTATAAATTTTTGAACGGTTTAGCGCTAGTTATAATATCCACTATGTCAGTGTTGTCCAACCGGTGTGCCGCGAGAAAATTTTAGTGTGCCGCGAAAGATTTAAAAAATACCATAAATTGCTAGGCTTTTCGAACCTTCAAGTTTTGAAAAAAAATATCCTTAACCGAAAAAGAATTGAATAAAAACGTTTCATGTTTGTATTGTTCTGGTTGTGAGAATCTCTTGAAAGCTACAAAATTTCTCTCCTCCATTGGGAATAAATATCTGTTTGTAAGTAAATAAAAACCCTTTCCTGCTGTTCACTTTTTAAAAAACTTTTAATTACAGACGGCTATGGATAATTTTTTGAAGAGAAGCCAGAAGGATTCCAGCGAGCATCAAAATGGAGAGAGAGCTGCGAAATCCAAGAAGAATGTTACCAAACGGAAATATCACGAGGAATATCTTGAGTATGGTTTCATACAATGTGCAAATGATCCTTCTCTTCCGTTTTGTCTTAATTGTAACATGGCATTGTCCAACGAGTCCATGAACCCCAGTAAACTGAAGCGGCATCTGAACTCAAATCATCCAGGATTGAAAGACAAGCCGAAAAGTTATTTCGCATCCATTCGGTCCAACTTAGAGCAGCAATAAAAAATAATGAAGAAATTTTCCTCAATTCCTGTCAAAGCTCAGTTAGCAAGCTAAAAAATTGCGAATCTTTTGGTCAAACAAAAGAAATCTCATTTGGACGCTGAGACAATCATATTGCCGTCTTTACGAATCGCAGTTGAGACTATGGAGTTGGGACCCGACGCTGTTGAAAAAATAAATAAGATTCCACTGTCTCACCAGACGATGGGACGTCGGATTGCTGACATTTCGACAGATTTGGACAATCAAATTAAAGAGCATTTTGCGGAAGCCGACGACATCCAAAAGCTCTGGGCAATGCAAATCGATGAAAGTACTGACATCAGCGGAAAGGCGCAACTGCTCGCATACGTCAAACGTGAAAGACTGCAGATGATAGACAGAGAAATGAGAGTTTGCTTATCCAGCAATGAGCCGCGTTTTGAGCTCATCTGCTCCAAAGAAAACGCTCAAGTATCTCATTAATTATGAAACATCTTTTGAATAAACACTGATTTCTTGTTTTTTTTGTGAGGTGTGCCGCGCAAATTTTTTACCAGTTTAGTGTGCCGTGAACGATTTTTGGTTGGACAACACTGCACTATGTAATCAAACAAATGTTTTTTGCGAATCGGTTAATTAAGACTCGAAATTACAAATATTTTTGTTTCACCTTGGTTTTCCCCCTCCAAAAGAAAAGGGCGGTTGTCGGAAATGGCTGTACTTTTCAAATGCCCACAAATGCCGCCTCTAAATGAGTGCCGCCCGGGGCGGACCGCCCCCATCGCCCCCCCCTTAGCTACGCCACTGATAATTGCTACATATTTTATTTCTTTTATCAAGACACTTGAATGAACTAATAAGGCTAATTACAAAACTTTAAAATAAATGTATTTAAAATAGCCTATTTCATTAATTTAAATATTTCATTTGATTATATTTTGCAATTATATTTAAATTATTATTTTTGTTTTCATTTTCTATGATTTTCACACAAATCATCTGACTTTATTTATTGACAGGGTGGTTTTATTCCAAACGTCTTCCAAGTTTTGTCACACAGACCCAAAGATTTGCGTGCTTTTGTTAATTACTATGAAACAGTTATGGAGGACAGACCAGGAGGTAGTAAATGCTCTTCTGTACAATTAAGTTTTAACATTTTGATCATGTTGCCTGAAGAAACCTGGAAAACCAACACTTTATCAACATTTAAATCTCTAATAAAAATGCAGGACTAAACACAAACTATAGATAAGCGTAGGGCGCAATAATCTTCTGTATAGATTATAGATGGAGCGTCTGTAAACAGATAAGATTAGATAAGATGTATTTTAGGGATGTATGGAATATGAGACTAAAAAATTTAGTCTGGTAAATCTATCCTCGTTATCTGTATAATTTATTTGATCAAGAATCATGTGACTGGTGCAGGCAAAAAATATTTTATTATTCATTTGTTGTGTTTTTGAACTGGTTGGTCATAGCTGTTTTCTTTCTTTAAGTATATTTGAGGTCTCTGTTATTCAATGGATAGCTTGACATACTCTAGCTTTAAAAAGAAATTTTAATAATCTCAAATTAATTGAAAAATGTCTCTCCTTATTGATAATATGTACTAAAAATAATGAGAGAACTTCTATTTGAGAGCTTGATCTTAAATTATTTTAAAACATGTTAATTATGATTTTCATTTCTCCATCCAAAATCTCTTGAAAGGTTTAGGATATCTAAAGCTCTCTTTGTGATTTTTTTTTAGGCTAAAACTTTTATTTGATACATTTACTTGCTTGTTACAAACCACAGAAATTATTATTATTACATGTGATATTTTAAAACCAGGTCACTTATCAAAAGCAGACAAAGAAATGATAATTGTTGCAGTAAGTGCTTACAATAAATGCAGATACTGCATTGTAGCTCACAGTGCATTATTCAGAATTTATTCAAAGAACAGAATTTTAGCTGATCAGGTAGGTCAAATAGAATTTTGAAATTTTTTACTAAAAATAAATTTTTGAATTGTTAAAAAATAAAACATTCAATGCATTTTGTTTGATTTTGTATGAACTGTTCCTTGTCTGTTACAAATAAAAGGTTGCTGCTAATTGGAAGACTGCTGACATTGATGAAAGACAAAGATCTATTTTAAAGTTTGCAATGCTCATTACTGCATGCCAGCCTTTGTCAGACAAGGACTTTGAAGAATTGAATCAACATGGCCTTGATCAGGAAGATGCTTGGGACATCGGATCAGTTGTAGCCTTTTTCTCTCTTTCTAATCGAATGGCTTTTCTTACAAGCATGGTGCCTAATGAAGAGTTTTATATGCTTGGAAGATTACCTAAAGCACCAAAATAAAATTTGTGCTTTGTATGTCTAATGACATAAATTCAGTCAAATTTAATCAGATGCTTCTTCATACCAGAAATAAAATAGAGTTACTTTTTACATGTATTTGAAATAAGATATTTGATGTAAAAGGAAAAATAAAATAAGATATAAGTTTCATTAAATGATTTGATTTATAAAGATATGTTTGTCTAGTTTTACAAATACAATGTACATTATTTAATTACCCTACATAATTTGTTACTTTTTACAGTGAAATAAGCTATTTGATGTAAAATAAAAAATATAATATAAATTTCAGTGCATTTTATTGATTAGATTATTTGTTTTAAGCTACATTTTACATAGGAAATTAAATTTTGTTCTTAATATAACAATATCTAGCTCTGGCCAATTCTTTAAAAAAAATTCTTTTTAATCCTGAATTAATTGAAACAGCTTATTGGATTTTTTCTTATGATTACTGTACCACACTGATGCATTAACTACAGTACGAAACTAATGTAATATGGAACTTACTAAAGTAATTTATTATTATAATTATGGGGGAGACAAGTGTTAGAAACTAATGTAATATGGACCTTACTAAAGTAATTTATTATTATAATTATGGGGGAGACAAGTGTTAGAAACTAATGTAATATGGACCTTACTAAAGTAATTTATTATTATAATTATGGGGGAGACAAGTGTTAGAAACTAATGTAATATGGACCTTACTAAAGTAATTTATTATTATAATTAGAAACTAATGTAATATGGACCTTACTAAAGTAATTTATTATTATAATTATGGGGGAGACAAGTGTTAGAAACTAATGTAATATGGACCTTACTAAAGTAATTTATTATTATGATTATGGGGGAGACAAGTGTTAGAAACTAATGTAATATGGACCTTACTAAAGTAATTTATTATTATAATTATGGGGGAGACAAGTGTTAGAAACTAAAAATGTTTCAGATTTGTGTCATTCGCCTCCTGTTCCCCAATATCCAGTCCCTAACACCCCCATGAGCAGCTCTACATAGCATCATCTTCACGGACATACATACGAAACCTCAACTTTTTTTACACAGGAGCCATACGAGTCAGAGAAATAAATATCGAAGAAGAGTAATGTCTAAAGCAGGGGTGGGAGAACGTGTTTGCCTAATACTAATACCTCAAAGTATAATATTTTAAGTTGATGTTTCCTCCAAAAAGCAGATTTTTATAAGCCCCAATGAGTCTGTATTACCCCTAAGAGTTCGCTTTTTAACACAAATGGGATAATTTATCCAAGTTCGTCTGTAACAGATAATATAAGTTATCAACATTTAAAACTCAGATAAGTTACTTTCGATACTTAGAGATCGTGACGGCGACGGAGCATACATGCTGCCTAGGATTGATGGAATGGTAGAAGCTAGCATTGCATCTTAAACTTAAAACCAGCAAAAATCATTTAAAACTAATGTCATACAAGGAAAAAACTAATGGTATGCCCTCTTGATAGCACATCGTCAGTTGTACCATATGCTTATACTTATTGTGATTATCATTTTTGAGTTATTGACATTATAATAGATGGCGTACTCATACTATAGACCAGGGGTCGGGAAACCATGTCTCGCGAGCCATATAGAATCTATGGCTCTTTTGATGGTTGTATATGGCTCTTTTGATGGTTGTATATGGCTCTTTTGATGGTTGTATATGGCTCGCAGAAAAATATTCATTTTAAGAAAAAAAATGTTTCTTCAGACTCTACGGCGGATTAAAGGGGGGGCTGAACGGGCTAAAGCCAGGGGCCCCCGATGATTTAGGGGCCCCCAAACATATTATTTTCTATAATACAACTGGGCAAATGTTTGCATGACGCCTTGAAAATATAAATAAATTAATAAAATCTCATCTACTTATCAACAGAAAATGTCTAAGAGTGAAATACCAGAAGTCGTCATCATTTGTAATAATATCTAGGGAAAACTAGCTTTAGAAAAACAATAGATTTCTTATTAGTTTGAAAAACTTACGACAAAAAAACTTTGACATAGTATAGCATAATTCAATAATCGAATTTTTAACCAACTAACAAGTTAGTAGTGCATTGTACACGAGTTACGACGCTTCGACCTTCAGGCAGACTGAAGTAAGAAGTAAATATTGGAATAAATATGTAATTAAATACTAGTAACGTAAATACTCGTTCTAAAGCCGACTTTTTGGGGGAAAATATATGGGAAATGTTGGGCGGGGGGGGGGTGTTTTTAGAGCGGGTCACATGTGATTTCTGTATGTACATTGAATATCGGTGTCCTTCATTAACTTGAATTACATGTTGCGTTCCGTTATTAATATTCTGTATAGAATGAGCAGATAAGATTAGCTAAATACCATTCATTCCTGTTGAGCGATTCATCAAGTTCATACCAATGTATTCCCATGCTGGATCAGGAATTGCCCAAATTATTTTAAATATTTTGGAAAAAAAATGACATTCAAATTTAAGATTGCCATGGACCAGGGCAGTCACAAGACAATACTGAAAATATGAGTGGGAAGTATAACGGAGTCCAGGCTATCCTTCGTGAGAAGTGCAGTGTTGCTCATTATGTGCCGTCCACAGGTTGGGAAAAGTGCATCAGAAGGTGGTCCTGCTGCAACCAGATTTTTAAAAAAATAATTATTTACTTATTTTTTCATTCCGAAAAATCTTTATACCTGGCTTGTTTCATCTATTCATCGTTGGCAGGGTCTTCAAAAACAATTGAAAATGTTACCATGCTAACAAAGCCTTGTCTGACACAAGATGGTCAGCCTGGCATGATGCTGTAAGATCTGTTAATAAATAATACCATTAGAATATGGGACGCGGTGGTCGAGTGGCAGCGCACTGGACTGTCGTACCGATGGTCACGGGTTCGAATCCGTGTGAAGGCAAGGGTTTGTTCCCGGGGCCCAGGGCGTCCCTGAGTCACCCCGCTCCGAATGGGTACCTAACGTCTGGGTAATGCGTGGAACCCACAAAGCCGTGGCCTGTGAACGCTGCATCACTTGCCAACAGATCATCTGTCATGGTCTGTGGACGCGTCTGTATAGATAAGATAAGATAATATTGCAGTACTGGAAGAATTGGCAAATGACGAAAATCAGCCGCCTGACAGTCGACTTGAGGCAGAATCATTTCGGAAGAAACGTGAACTCTTGAACAACTGAAACTCGCTATTTTACTTGAAATTTGTGACACAATTTTATAAAGATTTCAAAAAATGAATGCATCTCTTCAAAATACATTTGTTGAATTATCTTTTTGAGTTTGTTAAAAGACAGCGTTCTGAATTTCATTTCTATAAGAAAAAAGAAAGGATAAGTCCGTGGAGAAAGAGCATAAACAATCTTCAATGCGATTAAAAAAAAGAGAAAGTGTCATCTTGATGAAGGGAGATCAGCCGAAACAGTATTTTCTATGAAACAAAAATTCAAGGTTGAGGTATTTCTTGAAATCATTGAAATTTTCTACCGCCCTAAAACATTGTTTAGACGCATGTGTATCCATGAGAAATTTTGCTTTCTTACAAACCTAACTGAGCTAAGCAACGATGCCATCCGATGTGCAGCACCCAAGTTAATGGAAGAATATTCAAGTGATTTCGATGACTGCTTTTCTTCAGAATAAGTCCAATTTTCAGAACTCTTCAAAGAGTGTATTGCCCAGCCCCAGGCTAAGGGTCACGAAAAGGAATTAGCACATGCGAAAATCAAAATGCATGCACAGAGCTAAAATTTTTACTTAATCCTTTCCGAATTTACAAATCTCACTTCCATGTATCTCTCAATGATGACATCAAAGTGCAGCTAAGAGCGATCATTTTCAAAGTTGAAAAAAATAAAATAATAATTAGAAGTTGCATAGGACAACAAAGACTGAGTCAGCACTCTCTCTAATGAGCATTGAAAGGGAAATTGTAAGCTCACTAGTTTTACTGACTTGATTAAAAATCTCGCCACGAGAAAAGTTTGCAAACAAAGGTTCTATAGATTGAAATAAATACTTATAAATATTTTAATGAAGTGTGGATTCGTGTAACTCTATATTAATTTAATTGACTTCTATTTAATTTTGTGTCCTATTACACCCTGCATTACAAGTTACACAGTCTTATATTAGCTGGTGGCAATAATTTTATTTGAATAAACGCTGCCTGAAGAGGGCCCAAGTTTGAATTGCAGCCAGGGGCCCCGAGCAGTCTTAATCCGCCCCTGTTCAGACTCCTTTGATCTAAATAATTATTGGGAAAAAATCATTAAAAAAATTAAATAAAATATTTAAAAAAAAACTCGCCGTAAGTCAATAATACCTTATTAATTATGTTCTATTTTTATAGCTTACGTGATGTAAAAAACATTCTTGAAAGTTTCACAGCGGGAAAATTTTTGGAGGTCGCATGTTGGTTGACCAATCAATTCTATCCGAATAGTAATGAGGAAAGCCATACGTGATAGATTGCATGAAATAATCAAGGTCAGGGGTTAGCAGGGGCGTCACTAGGGTTGGTGTCACCCGGGGCGGTAGCTCATGGTGTCACCCCTTCACGACTGAAGGGGCCGTCCATAATGACGTCACTCGAGGTTGCCGATTTTTACCCCACCCTCCCCCAGCGTCATACTTTGTCACAAAAACTTAGACCCCAACCCCTTTTTATACGATATGACGTCACAAAGCTTTGACACCCCTCCCCCAAGCCGTATTTCCTCAATAAAATTTAGCATGTTGCAAATTATTTTTTGTCATTTAAATATGTATTTAGGGTAAGTCTGCACTGTAATATCGTAACACGCGTGAGGTCATTGAAAACGTAATTAAATAAATGGTAAACAATCAAATATTTAAGTGGGATTTTTATTTAAAGTTTCACGTTTTTGATGTGACGTCACATTTCTTAAACACCCCCCTCCTCGTACCACATCGTCACAGATGCGTGGACCCCCCCTATGGCGGATTTAAAAAAAGGGGGGGGATGCTGAACGGGCTAAAGCCCCCAATAATTTAAGGGCCCCCAAACTTTTTATGAATTATAGTGTATAATAAAGATGCAGGCCATTATGTTTGTACGAATCCCTGAAAATGCCTTGGACAGTCATACGGCAATGCTGCAAGTGAGTAGGAAGTATAACGGAAACCAGGCTATTCTTCTTGAGAAGTGCATTGTAGCTCATTATGTGCCGTGCACAGCTCATTCCTTTAATTTCGTTGGGAAAAGAGCAGTTGTCCTACTGCGGTCAGATTTTTTTGTCTTCTGCAAAATCTTTATACCCGACTTGTTGCATCTACTCATCGTTGACAGGTACTTCAGAAACATATGAAATTGATACATGCTAACAAAGCCTTGTCTGACACAAGAGGGTCAGCCTGACATTATGCTGTAAGGTCTGTTATTAGCTCATACCATGAGAATATCGCAGCACTGGAAGAATTAGCAACGAATGAAAATCAGCCACGTGACTGCCGACTTGAAGAAGAAGGATTTCTAAAGGAAATTGAATAACTGGAAGTCGCTATTTTACTTGAAATTTGGGAAACAATTTTAGAAAGGAAGTCTCTCATTGAATTTGTTAAAAAATAGCATTCTTAATTTTATTCGTATGAAGACAAAGGAAAGGAAAAGTCCGTGGTAAAAACAGTGTAAACAATCTTCAATACTATCAAACAAAAAAGAAAGCGTCAGTTTGATAAAGGGAACTCAACAAAACAGTATTCTCCTGGAGAAAAAAATTCAAGATTTAGGTATTTCTGGTAATCATTGACAAACTTTCTTAAGCTCTACAACGTTGGTTAGGTGCATATAAATACATCCATGAGAAATTTGGCTTTCTTACAAACCTAACTGAGCTCAGCACTTTCGCCACCCGATGGGCAGCAGCCAAGTTAATGGAAGAACATTCAAGTGATTTCGAAGAAGGGGTCGGGTAAATCCGAAGCAACCGTTTCGCCCCCCTCAATTTACTACCAACGCCATCGAGCGGTGACGGTTTAGGGCCAGGAGCGCCAGTACGGATTAGCAAAAAGTGCCGCGAAGAACGCATTGGACGCCAGCTCTGAGGAAACCTTCCAGTGGGGGTTGCACCCTAGGTAGGTCTTTGATGATCCCCCGGTCTGCGGCGGTCCTAACCATGGAGACCCGTGTGCTTTGCCGGGATGGCGTCAAAGTGGTAGCGGGTCGTCGTAGGAAATTCCACCACCTCCTTGTGAGGGCAACTTAGTGGGAGGCATCTTCGACTGTATGTCCTGGATGCCCAGGTGGCCGCTTCAGAAGCGACCGCTTTTTTTTTGGGGGGGGGGTTCCTCAGCTGTTTGTCCCTTTGGTGGCCAGATGGCTAAGGGGGTCTTCCGGGAAGACCCATAAAGAGCACTAGGCTTAGGGCTTCTTATTTTCTTCCACATGTAGGTTCATGAGTGATTTCGAAGACTGCGTACCTTCAGAATTAGTCAAATTTTCAGAACTCTTTTAAAAAAGTTATTGTCCAGACCCAGGCTCAGGGTAAGGAAAAGGAATTAGCACAAAGCGAATCTCAAAAAACTTGCACAGAGCTAAAAATTTTGCTGCTTTTGAATGAGCTATATTTCACACAGTCCTTTACAAGTGTACACATCGCACTTCGCATCTATCTTTCAATGATGACATCAAACTGCAGCTGAGAGCGATCCTTTTCAAAGTTTAAAATAATATATAATGAGTTAGAATTTGCATGGGACGAAAAAGGCTGAATATGCTCTCTCTAATGTGCATTGAAAAGGAACTTGTAAGCTTACTCAGCTTTATTGACTTGATTGAAAACTTCGCCATTTGAAAAATTCGCAAACGAAAGTTGTAGGTTGAAATAATAATCATACATATTTTTCAATAATTTTTGTTATTTCAAATAGAGAAAAGAATTTGTTACCTCATGAATTTTTTTTTAAAAATACGGAATAACGCGTAATACTATACTTTACGGGGGCGCGTTCGTAAGCACTAAACAGCGTAAGTCGGGATGGGGCCGTCGTAACCGGAGGGCTACCTGTATATAAACATGCATATCTTTGCTTTCACGCCTTAATAAATATATATAATATATAAAATATTAACCTAAAGACATTGAAATCATAATTTTCCTCAAGAAAAACATCAACAAAGAAAACCCATCTTTTGATTTTTGTTCTTTGTGATGATAAAAATCGTCGTGAGGTGGGATTCGTTCATGCTGTCGGTGTGTCCAAGCCCAAATGGCTTTATATCTTTTAAAACAGAAGACACTGCCTCTTTCATTCCAGCCTTTTTAAAAGATCTCTCTGCTGCGACTATTTCTTTTCTTTTTTTCCTAATTTGTTTTAATGTTGTTCGTTTGTTGGGACTGTTTCATTATTGCAAGTTAACTGATATTTTTTTAATAAGAATTTTCGCGTTTAACGTATTTCATTGTATTTCTTAATTTCTTTCTAGATTAAAAAAATTGTCATCTTTTATTTTCTGACATAAAATCGTACACAGTAAAATTTTAGGCTCGGGTGTCACCCCCTGATGGGTGTCACCCGGGGCGGTCCGCCCCCCCCCCGCCCTCCCTAGTGACGCCACTGGGGGTTAGTAACCTTAGGAGCTAGATTGCTATTTAAATTTAAGGGAGAGAGATTTTGGATTTCGGGATCAAAGTGATCGCAGTGATGTCAGTGGAAAAGTGGCAAAAATACATTGTTCAAAGTGGGGTTTGTGTATACTGCTTTCGAAAATTATAATAGTGGACGATGTGTGCATATGTAAAAGGGTCCGCACAACAGATCGTCGTCGGATCAGAAAGTGAACTTTCATTTTAATCGCGTTCTAAGCTAACTCATTTTAGAAACCTTTTGGACAAGATGGCTAAAACGTCTTTCTTTCTTTTAGCCATCTTGTCGAAAAGGTCTTTCTTTCATGAGTATCGTACTTTTCAGCAGGAATGAACAGAGGAATTTGAATTTATGGAGAGAACGGGTTCTGCAGTGTGTTTAATATGCAGTGATAAAATTACGTTTATGAAATGGTCAAATGTAAAGCGACACTTTGAGACACGCCATTCTACATTTGCATTGAAATATCCTGCGGGCGACTGCAGGAAGAAAGCATGTCAAGAATTGCTATCAAGAGTGCAAGCTAATAAGCAGCAAATCCGTGTTTGGACCAAACAAGGTGACTGGAATTCGGCTAGCTTTGCTGGCGCTTTAGCTATTGTAAGAAACGGATAGCCATTCACAGATGGGGAGTATACCAACGCATTCTTGCTTGATGTTGCCAATGAACTTTCTGATGACTTTTACAATAAGGACAAAATAATTAAACGGATAAAAGAAATGACTCTGTCGGCAAGAACTGTTCACGATCGTAGCATCATGATTTCAAATCAAATTGAGGAAATGCAAGTGAAGAACATAAATGCGGTACCGTTTTTCTCTCTCGCTTTGGATGAGTCAACAGACGTCAGTGATTTATCCCAGTTGAGCGTGGTTGCAAGGTATGTTGTCGGTGAAACATTACACGAGGAAAGCCTTGCTGTTTCGTCTATGAAGGGCACAACAAGAGGGCAGGATTTATTCGAGTCCTTCAATGAGCTCTCTAAAGAAAAAAAAATCTACCGATGGATAAACTTATTTCGGTGTGTACTGATAGTGCCCCGTGCATGGTGGGGAAAAACAGAGGATTTGTCGCTCTTCTTTTTGAGCATGAAAACAGACGCATCCTAAGCTTTCATTGCATCCTAAAGTAATGGGGGTGCATCCTACATCAGGAGGCGCTTTATTCTCAGATGTGAGGCGAGCAGCTTGGTGAGGTGATGTCGCTGGTGGTTCAGGTAGTCAACTTTATTGTTGCCAGAGCATTAAATGAACAAAAGTTAAAAACATTGCGTGATGATGTTGGAAATAATTATCCTGGTCTGCTTCTGCACAGCAACGTGCGTTGGTTGTCCAGGGGGAAAGTGCTCAGCCGATTTGCGTTTTGTCTGAGCGAAATCAGGACTTTTCTTGAAATGAAGAATGTCAAGCATCCCGAGTTAGCTGACACTGATAGGCTCCTGAAGTTTTATTATCTCGTAGACATGACTGAACATCTAAATCAGCTCAATGTGAAAATGCAAGGTGTTGGAAATACAATCTTATCCCTACAACAAGCAGTTTTTGCATTTCATCGTCGACATTTAAACATGTCGTTTACTACACTTTGAAAAAACTGGGAGAGTTCAAAGATATATGCACATCATGTGAACCTCCTCAACATCTTAATATTCAGCAGCTAGCACAACATCTTAATATTCAGCAGCTAGCAGGCTTCACGTCAAATATCCTGCAGTCATTTAAAGCGCGATTGCAAAATTTAGCGAGCACACACGTCTATTTAAGTTCATCACCCATCCACACGAGTGTGCAGTGGACAGCAGTGACCTGAGTTGCATCCCCGGAGTCTCCGTCAGAGATTTTGAGCTCCAAGCTGCTGACCTGAAAGCCCCAAATATGTGCATGAATAAGTTAAAGTCCCTGAATGAAGATTTGGAAAGACTTGCACGACAGCAAGCAGAGTTGGCGAGCCAACACAAATGGGTAGAAATGAAAAAAAAACTTCAACACGCAGACCAGCTGATTGTCAATACTTGGAACGCGCTACCCGTCACATACCACACAATGCAGCGTGTGAGTATTGCTGTACTGACAATGTTTGGATCTACGTATGCATGCGAGCAGTCTTTCTCACATCTAAAGAACATCAAGACCAACCACCGATCCCTTTTAATTAACCTCACCACGTAACAACCAGATTACAAAGCCATTAGCAAAACCATGCAGCACCATAAGTTGCATTAATGGTAAGTAATCCTCATTATAGTTATAGATTAGTTTAGCAACAACATGAAAGTGTTATTAAAAAGATTTCAGAGCCATAATTTTTGTGCTTTTAGTGTTGAAATTACACAAAATTCACAAATTTACTTGAATTTTTAGTTTTAAGAAATATGTATGGCTCTCACAGAATTACTTTTCGAAATATGTGGTGTTTACGGCTCTCTCAGACAAAAAGTTTCCGGACCCCTGCTATAGACTATAGTCTATACTTTCTATAGTCGTACATCTTCAAAAAAGTGGAATGAAAAATTTTGTTTTTAATAAAATCATAAAGTTCAAGGTGGAAGTAGAAAAACCAAATTAATATACAGTTTCCTAAAATAAATAACCAATTTGAAAAAAAGTATTAAGTAGATACTCATATCGGCTTATCATGTACTGTTTTAACACCCCCCCCCAACTGTCCTTGGTTGGTGTCAAATGGTGTCATTGGTGTGTACAAAATAGCGTACGTCATTCGCGTTTTTAAAATTAAAATTCGTTATTATTATAGCAATAGTTCCGTTAGTTATATACGGGAATTTAACGAATGTAACAAATAGAGCCAAGAATCAATACATTATTTACGATCTGCCAATAATTAATAATGTTATGGCCTTATTGAGTAAGTCGTAAATTATATAAGTATGTAAAAATAAATAGATCATACCTATTTTTGGCAAACATTCTTCGCTCTGCTTAGCTACGAACTCATGATTTCGATATAAAATTAACACATTCCAGAAACAAGTACATGTAAATTAAAACAAATTATAATTATCAGAGTAGGCCTGATTTTAGTTTTTATATTTTAATTAATATTAGTATACGAGACTATAGCCTACTATCTATAATAAGAATGATATTTGGCTATCCTTCGAATCCCGGTCCCAAATTAATTTTAGAGAAGCCATACTAACACCTTACTTGCAATTTCTTAAGACAGTTGTAAGCAATGTTCGAAATAATGATATTATTTTATGCACGATAAATATCTTTTAAAAACCTTGAATAAATCGACTGGCCTTGAATTCGTTAATTCCTTTTTTTTTAAACCCCTAAGATTAAAATAGACTTTGCTTTACAATGTTATGTGAGATATTTTGAATACTCTAATTAATTTGAAGTGAAAGGCAAAACTTCAAAGTCCAGTAGATTGGGTGGAGTACAAAAATCATAACTGTTTTCCAATTTCTATATAACTGCCAAAACCTCAAATGAATTTCTACAGTAATCTTAACTTATGAAGAATATAACTTTCTTCTCAACTGTTTTCTACATTCATTACACGGATACATATTTGCTTCGATTAAAAATGTGCTTTCTCGTTCTTTGATTGGAATGTTAGATTAAAAAGATGATGTCTCCACATTTTAGCAAATTTCAAAGCATGCATCCTTTAAGTATTCTATTAGTTTCTGTGTGAGTAGCCTCTACAAAGCACATTTTTTTTTGAGTTAGATGTTTTAAATAATTTCCGGCATCACTCACTGACTTCATAAAGTACATGTTGTCTTATCTATACAGACGCTCATTCTATACAGAAAATTATTGCGTCTGTCTATCTATTTTCATCATCTTTTCCCATTGCTGGTTTAAGAGACTCAGCGTTCACAGGCGACGGGTGCCAGGCTATCCCCAGCCACCTTTGTTTCTTTAACTAGTGTCAGGTGCCCATTCGGATCTGGGTGGACTCAGGGACACCCTAACTAGTGTCAGGTGCCCATTCCGAGCTGGGTGGACTCAGGGAACAAATCCCTGCCTTCACGGACATTCGAACCCATTCGACCACCGTGCCACCTCAAATGTCAACCATAAATTAGAAAATAAAAAGAATTTATTGCGACTAACAAAGTTCCTGCATTTTTCATGTGTTGAGCTTTTCGTCTGCCTCTGTCAGGCAGTTTTGTCTATAGATTTCAAAGTAACCTCAAAAATGCTCCATAATATATTCACTACTTTGTATAGCATTTAGATATTCCCAACGGTCTATGGACGTGGAAAAGAATACGTAACAGCGCCAACAATTTTTTCCAGTGGTCTACTTAGGTTAAAATCAAACTTGAATCAATTATATGTACAAGCACATTAGTGTCATGTTCGTACACTACTTCAGCCCCTATGTTTTTCAGCCCAGTAGCATTAGTATCAGAAGACTTTAGATTCAGTATGGAGCTTGAAGATTTGGCATTAGAAACGTTCACATATTTTAATATTGTTTCTTCATTTCTTTAAATTTTTAATCTTGGCTTTTCTTTTCTTTTATTAAACATTTTTTAAAACGTTTTTTTAATTTTAGAAGCTAATTAATAACGAGGAATTTGCCGCCCCCTTCCCCAACAATGTGCCGCTCAGAGGATTTGTTTAAATCTGATAGGGTACAGTAATCTTTGCTTTTAACGGCTGTCAAATTTGAAGAATCAACTAAGTTACCACCACATCCGTGTCACATTATCATACTACATACTTAAGCCTCTGGTTTTTCAGTACAGTACAGTATAGCCAATAAGGAGTTTGAAGTTGGCAGAAGAAATGTTCACATACTTTTGGATGATTCCTTTATTTCTTTAATTACTTTCATATTTCACTTTTCTTTCGATAAAAAGCTCCACTTTATCGTAAAATTTAATTTTCTTTGTTAGAAACTAATTAACGACTAGGAATTTGCCACCCCTAGCCAAGTGCCGCCCGGGGCATTTGCCCCCCATGTCCCCCCTCGCTACGCCACTGGATCTACCTGCCATAATTTAATAATATGAAAATATGCTGAAATGTTTAATGATTAACAAATTGGCGTCTATAATGATGTAATTGTTTATAACTAAGACGTTTCCGTAAGTAACTAAGCATATCTATGTGATAACACACAAAATAATAATTTGGGACCAGGAGTCGGAGGATCGCCTATAATTTTAATATTATAATATTATATAGTATTTATATAATATACAGGGATTCCTCGGGTTACGCCGGTCCCGATTTATGCTGTTTTGTGGTTACGAACGCGCCCCCATAAAAATATAATAAATAATATTACGCGTCATTCCGTCTTTTTTAATTTGAAAAAAAAATAAATTTTTCAATGTGGTAAGAGATTGTTTTCTCTTTTTTAAATACTTTTTTATGCTATAAACTGTTACATCTTTTTTTATGTTTTGGGCGTGCGGTGGAAGAATACACTTTGTTGTGGTTGTAGGGCAAGGAAGACGCTAAGTCTCATTACTTACGCCATTTTGGTTGTTTACACCGTCTCTCTCTCTCTTTCTCCCTCTCTCTCTCGTGTTTTATAATTTAAAAAAATATTTTTTCATGTGGTAAGGAATTGTTTTCTCTTTTAAAAAAATACTTTTTATGTCATTAACTGTTACATTTTTATATCACTCTACGTAAGTACTTTACAATATATATATTTCTTTAATGTTCCGACTTTCGCTGAAATTCGTTTTACTTTGTTTCTGAAGAATAGATCAACGTCGTAACCCGAGGACCCCCTGTATGTGTATATATATATGATGTTTATGACAGTCCTGACTTACGCTGTTTAGTGGTTACGAACGCGCCCCCAAAAAAATAAAAAATAAAAATATTACGCGTTATTTTGTTTTTTGTATATTTTTTCTTTAAACTTTTTTTTTCATGGGATAAATAATTGTTTTCTCTTTAACTTTATTAAATACTTTTTATGTCATTAGCTGCTTTTGTGTTTCAGGTGCGCGGCGGAAAGAATGCCCTTTGTTTTGGTTGTTGGGTGAGGAAGATGCTCAGTCTCAGCCATTTTGGTTGTATACACCGCCTCTCTCTCCCTCTCTCTCTCTCTCTCTCTCTCTCTCTCTCTCTCTCTCTCTCTCTCTCTCTCTCTCTCTCTTTCTCTCTCTCTCTCTCTCTCTCTCTCTCTCTCTCTCTCTCTCTCTCTCTTTGTTTTCTCTTTATTTATGTCATTGACTGACACATTTTTTTAGAGCATATATATAATATATATACTAGCGTACACCCGTCAAAAATGACGGAAGTTTTCAGCTGAAATCTATTTATTTTTTAAAAAATGCACTTTTTTAGGGCGCCTATGGCGCCAACGTTTTTCAAAAGCCCAACTAACTTGTCCTTGTTTGATAAATGCGAAATATTTAACTTTCTGAAATGTACACAAAGTATTTTATAATAGGGGTAGCAGGGCGCCTAGGGCGCCCCCTTTGTTTCTTTATTTTATAATTAACCATCATCAAATCCTCTTTTTACATTGATCCCTTTTACAAAATTAAAATATGAGCGAAAACAATGACGTCATATAATATTTTTTTACAGCGTATCTTTAATTTGCACACATTTTGATGCATTGGTGCAGTAATTTGGTTTTCCCTGCTTTCTAAAATTAGTAGTGTCAGGACTGACTGACAGACACTACTTGCGTGACAATTGCAAATTATATTGTTTATATATATATATTATATATATATATAATGTTCCGACTTACACTGAAATTCAGGTTACGACATTTCTTAAGAACGGATCAACGTCATAACTCGAGGGCTCCCTTTATATATAGTATATAGTCATCCTGCCTTATACTAATGTGAACTTTTGGCCGAACCAAGATATACGCGTTTGAAAATTTGATGTTATATCTATAACTAGTTAGAAGTTAGAACCTTGTTATTTGTTATTCTGATTATCCTGCAAAATTAGCTCACGATGCACTACATCTTTCATATTTTTATCATGATAGATTGATACAGGGACCATATCCCAGGGGTCATACCTCATTTTTTTTCTGTAAAAAAATCAACTTAAAACTTTGTTATTCTCTCTCAGAAGGGGTCGACATATTTCTAATTTTAACAACTAATAGTATTAATTTAAATTTCACTCCTATTATTATTCTAAAAAATTACTAATTTTAAAGAAATTCATGAATATTTATATAACTCAAGGTGGGTGAATTTGAAATTTAGTAACAATAACTTTCAGTTTCATTAAGTGGTAATTTGGTAAAACTATGTTATACTACATATACTACTTTAGCAAATGTTTAAAATTATTCGAATCTTTATAATAATGGTCAGATTTGGATGAAATCAGAAACATGTACAAGCATAGAAGAAAAGAGTCTGCTACAAGTCCAGATATATCTTTAGTACCTGGTTCAGCTATGTCTGATGACCGATCCGCCCAAGCATCACCAGCACCAAATCAAGAGTTAACACCTGATATATTTCCTACAAAACAGACAACAGTAGATTCTCAAACTTTATCTCTCCCACAAAAAGCTTCAGTTGAAAATCCATCAATCGCAACTCCAGAAGCCAGTCCAAGTGAATTCAAGTTAAATAGTCAGAGTAAAAATTCAAAAAACATAACCTCCAGCAATGGAAATGAGGACTTAAAACACAAAAAATCTGCTCACCATAGAAAAAGTTCAAAAAGATTAGCAACCAAGACCAGTGGGCCACAAGACTCAACTGTTGTACAGCTAATACAATCTTCCAAATTAGTTAACACTAAACCCACTACTGGTCAGGTAGAAATGAAAGAAAAGCCCTATGAACAGATTGGACCACCTCCATCCCCACTACTGAACTTAGTCATGTCTGAAAATGCAGTTGATAAACAATTTGTACAACCATTTCAACGAGATCCTGAAAGCATGTCCACCCCCTCAGTTCCAATAAAGCCACTGATTGATTCTCAAGACTTGTTGAATCGTAAACGGTTGTTGAGAAGGGTTGACCGTATGGCAGATTACAATCCAGGTAAATCTTTGCTTATTGAAACTTAAATGCAAGGATCAACATTTAAATTTTATTCTTTTTAGTTCACTTGTTTCGAAAGGAACTCTTCATGCATGCAATGGTGAAAGAATAGAGTACTCAGACAGATCTTGTGATAGATATTCTTTTTACCACTGTGGGGTAATCTGAGGTAGTCAGCTAGTCATGAATCAGAAATAACTCTTACATCTCTTGTCTCCAATACTTTTTTATCCTTTCCAAATATGTATGACCACTTAAGGCAACTCAGCCCTAAGTTCGTACAACAGTAAAATCATTACTTCTGTAAGTAAATACAAGATAACACAAGACAACACTATCATTAAAACCCTTGCTAACTTTACAATTGATACCAGGAAATCACATTATATCACATTATATCAAAATTGGAGCAGAATAACTAGTAAAACAGGGAGAACCCCATGAAAAACCAAACAAACGTACATCACTAAAAACTGTAAAGCAGATTATCAGAGCTCAAAACAAAGAGTGTATAAAAGGATGGACTCAGGTTTTAATATAAAGTAATGTTTTTACAACATACAAAACTTATGTTCCAAAGGTATGATTAATTGCCTTAAAAAAATAAATAAGTTATTCTTTTTCCCATCAGTGACTTTATCAAGATTAGAGCTATTTGAAAGGGAATATGAGAAAGTGAGCTTGACACCACCTGAATACTTACCTCTCCATATTGTAAAGGTATATATTTTTTAAATTTATTTTACTTACATATTTTAATATATATTATTTAAAAAATTAAAACGTGAAAACTTTAGCATTAAAGGTTTTACATTTTTGTTCATAACGAACTTTAAAAAATAATATTTTAACACATCTAATAGAATAAAATAAATAAATTTACATCTATATAATTCTTAATAAATACCATATAAAAATGTGTTTAGAACTATTTCAAGGATCTAATCTGTTTGTATTATTTTGGCAGCAAGTTATTGTAAGCCAGAATTCAAGTGCTGACCTAGTTAATCTGAACTTCAATGGGATTGATCAGGTGACAGATTATCTTTTTCCCCTCATCGGTGGTGGAGGCACATCTGCTGTAAATTCTTTTAAAAACTTAAAAAAGCTAAATCTTGTTGGCAAGTGTATTTTTTTCTCTGTTTACAATTATAGTTATGATTGATCAATTCATAAGCAGATGAAATTCAGAAAGATTTTTAAGAAGTCTAATATTCCTTCCCATTTTAAATTTGTTTCATTATATTTATTAGATTCCAAGTAAGACTAATACATATTTAACAAAGACAGTCATTTAAAAAAAAACAAATTTAAAAATTTAGTTCTACAGAAGAAATAAATGATACACTCTAAGTATAGACTAAAATAAATGTATGATATTTCTAGGATGCCTACACATAACTGATCAAGGATTGAAATGGATAGCGCGTTTGTTTCCTGATATTCAAATGGTAGGCAGAAAATGATAAATTAAATGAAATTCTTGTTTTAAAAAAAATCACTGTTGACATGTAACACAACACTTTTAATTAACCTTCAGACAAGATGTAGTATTTCAATTTAAATATGAAATAAAATCCTGTAAATTTATTAAAATGTTACAGTAAAAACGATCTTGTAATGAAATTTCAACATTTTTTAATTATATTTTAGATAGAAGTTAATGCATGCAGAAAAGTGACAGAGAAAGGCTTGCACAGTCTTTTCACTAACTGCAAGAATTTACAGAATTTCTCTACAATGGCTTGCAATGTGTCTTGTATACCAGACTCAATCAGTAAATAATATTAGGTTGAAATTAGAACAAGTGCTTTTAATCAAGTTTGGGGAACATAACAAATAACAGAAATACATGAAACAGAAATTTTGTTGCTCTATTCCATTAATTTGTGTTACATTGGAACTAAAAAAAAATCTTTGAAATACTTTTAAACTTACATTATCATGTTACATTTCAGTGACATCCATATTTTCCTGGTTTGAAATGTTACATAACTTTATCAATTTTTTTCCAAAATAATTTTAATTAATTTGTTTACCCTAATACCTAGCACAAACACGATTGCTACAGGGAACCTTACAATGGGCAGGTAACCCAATGTTATCAGAAGGGAAGGCTTACAGTGCTCATCAAGGTACGTGTGTATATGTGTTACATGTATATATTTAACATATATCTTTATAAGTGGCATGTATATAAAAATTAACCAACATTCTTAAAATAAAATCAAAATAAACATGTCAAGGCATATTATATAAAAATGCATTGACCAGATTGACTTCTCCACCAAAAAACTAGGCCGTCTTTCTTAATACATCATCTGCATTGTTTAAATGCTAATAACAGTTGAACATTGCATGTTTTCTGTTGTTACTATGTGTTTTAAAAAAATGCATTTATAATTTTTAAATTTTCTGACAGGACACATCACAGATAACTTTAATTCACCACTGACAAGAAAAGTTTTGATTCTAAGATGCGATAGTGAAAATGGTAGCATGATAAGTCTACTCACTGGCAGCCAGGATAACAAAGTTAAACATCTGATATATTTAGAGTCTTTCAAAATAACATCAAAGGACATGGGGGACGTACCTGAGGAGACAAAAACATATGATTTCAACTTGTTTGAAATCTCTGCCTTTGATGTAAGCCTTACAGTAAGATAAGATACAGTAGTCTACATCACAAGTTTACGCTTGTTGTAACAATATTTTTGGTACCCAAAAAATTTAATAAGCTCTTCATGATCCATGTTTTAATATAAATTTTCAAAATCAAGATAGAAAAATAAGCCTTCCAAAGTCATGTGCCTTAATTCAGTGCTTCTCAAACTTTTTAGTATTTCGGACCGGCAGGAATTTTTTCCATTGCACCAGGGACCGGAGAACTATTTTCCCTGTACTGACGTGGTAGCGAAATGTCCTTTCCTGGTAACTTCTGCGGACCGGCATCAGATGGCCCACAGACCGGCATTGGTCCGCGGACCACCAGTTTGAGAAGCACTGTCTAAATTGATTAAAAAAAGCCCTACTTAAAGTTTTTATTGTTTAAATAAAACAAATAAATTACAATGAATTTCAAGAATTTTTAGAAATTTAGTCTATTCCAAATTGAGTTAAAATATGATGACAGTTATAGTTTTAAAATATTAAAATCAAGCAACCAGTTTTCAGTGCAATTTTTTTAAAATATGAAGAAAATGGTATTTTCAGGTTTTAGGAGACAGTTTAGCCACAGAAGGTTGTATAGTCATGCTGACTTATAACCAACCATCTAGTAGCAGTCAGATGCAGGAAAGTGCTAATAGTATTGCAGATATTATCAGTTCAGTCACTATAAAGGTACGACACTACATTACTGTCAACAATTTTGAGGCTTTCAATTAATGTAATTCCAAACTTTTCAGTTATATCAACTCACATACAACAACTATATCAACTCAAATACAACAACTATATCAACTCAAATACAACTATATCAACTCAAATACAACAACTATATCAACCCACATACAACAACTATATCAACCCACATACAACTATATCAACCCACATACAACTATATCAACCCACATACAACTATATCAACCCACATACAACAACTATATCAACCCACATACAACAACTATATCAACCCACATACAACAACTATATCAACCCACATACAACAACTATATCAACCCACATACAACAACTATATCAACCCACATACAACAACTATATCAACCCACATGCAACAAGTATATCAATCCTTACCTGGGATAATTACCGTCAAATCACTGGTTTCAGTTAGATTCTAAACAGATTTGATCCCAATGTAATAATTATTAGGAGTTATTCAGGGATTCTCAACTTGTAACTGTGTTCAGTGCAAGGGAGTATCTTTACACACCTGAATTTTGATGAATTAAGAATTAAATTATCACCAGTTAATTACCATGTCATCATTTAACTTATGAGAACTAAAAAAATCAGGAATTCACGAGTTCTCAATTTGTTGACTGATGACCTATTTACCCAAGAGCATGGGCTAAACAGAAAGTCTAATGTTTAAGTTATGTTCTTGACCAGTGTTCAGATGTTGTGTTCCTCTTGGTGGAGATATCAGAGACAGGCCAGGACAGCAACATGAAAGATCTTGTCACAGAAAGATTTGAGTATCTTACAAAAGGTCTTTATGCTGCAACCTATCAGTTGTACCAGTAAGCTATATTTCTATGTACCCTAGTTGTTCCAGTAAGATTTATTTCTATGTACCCCAGTTGTTCCAGTAAGCTATATTTCTATGTACCCCAGTTGTTCCAGTAAGCTATATTTCTATGTACCCAGTTGTACCAGTAAGATTTATTTCTATGTACCCAGTTGTACCAGTAACATTTATTTCTATGTACCCCAGTTGTACCAGTAACATTTATTTCTATGTACCCCAGTTGTACCAGTAACATTTATTTCTATGTACCCCAGTTGTTCCAGTAAGGTTTATTTCTATGTACCCAATTTGTACACAGTAAAATACCCTATCTGTCCCATTATGTTATCATGGCATTACATCAAATATATCCTTTAATATTAATTACAAAAATCATATGAAATGATAAAGTGTGCTAACTTATTATTTTTGACCAATATTTTTTTATGGAATGAACATAAACTGATTTCACCCTACTATTTAAATAAAATAATTTCATTGTGATTTAAGTATTCAAAGATATGAAATAACTGTGGTCTGGTATGAGTTTTGAACCAACCAGTTTGATTCAATTATATACTTGTATTTGATCTTTACTTTCTGAATTGTTCCCCAGGAGAAACTGGCATTATGAGTGCCTGGATTTCAAGGCTCAGCAAGGGTTGGGCAGCGGTATAGCAAGTTTAGAGAGTTTAGAGGAGTTAACTCAAGCTGATGGGTTGAAAATGTCAACTATTTGTGTGGTAGGTACTTTGGGCCATGTCAGACTGTAGTCTAGTGCCTAGGACCATGTACTTTGTGTGGTAGGTACTTTGGGCCATGGTAGTCTGTAGTCTAGTACCTAGGACCATGTACTTTGTGTGGTAGGTACTTTGGGCCATGTCAGACTGTAGTCTAGTACCTAGGACCATATACTTTGTGTGGTAGGTACTTTGGGCCATGGAAGACTGTAGTCTAGTATCTAGGACCATGTACTTTGTGTGGTAGGTACTTTGGGCCATGGAAGACTGTAGTCTAGTACCTAGGACCATGTACTTTGTGTGGTAGGTACTTTGGGCCATGGAAGACTGTAGTCTAGTATCTAGGACCATGTACTTTGTGTGGTAGGTACTTTGGACCATGTCAGACAGTAGTGTAGTACCTAGGACCATATACTTTGTGTGGTAGGTACTTTGGGCCATGGAAGACTGTAGTCTAGTATCTAGGACCATGTACTTTGTGTGGTAGGTACTTTGGGCCATGTCAGACGGTAGTGTAGTACCTAGAGCCATGTGCACTGAGTCTGATGTTTTTAATTTAGTTCATAGGATTTTGAACAATGCCTGACATCTTGTTTTGTACTTAAGTTCATGAACTTTTAAGATTTTTTCAAATGCAACAAGCAGCCTTTGTCATGTAAATAACCTATGAAGACTACTTAGTCTGTTTTAATCATTGAAATAAGTATATCAACTTTTTCTGACAGACAAAAACAAATTTCCAAAACCAAGTAAAGTCTGCCCTTTCCAAGTGTGCTGTTGATATTAAAACAGTTGCTCCTTGGGTCCACACAGAGTGGCTTCAACAATTGATTGAAGCTACTTCAAAGGTAACACACAAGGAAGTATCATTTCAAGTGATGTTACCCAACAATCTTGAAGTGTTTTTACTTTTTGTTTGTTAATTTGATCTTGATAAGTAAACAATTTAATATCTGATAATAAATCAGTTTGATTTATTTCTAATTCATAACTATAGCTTCCCAAGGTAACTGCAGCCACTCAGACTTCCATCTTTACACAAACTGATGATGAGACCAGATCCTTATTTCCCAGAGTTTTCTCTGTCCCTAAATTAGGGAAGGTTCTCAACCTACTACAAAACTGGGTATTTATTTTATTAAGTACAGAAAAAACAACACTTTATTCATAATACTATACACAATACCCTACAATACAATAGAAAATTATTTTGGAAAAAAATTCTTTTATTGTGTTTGCTACAATTTATCACCAAATTCTGTCTAGGATAAAATTTTACTATTTCATCAGTGCAACATAATGTTTATAGTAACACCTTTAATAATGTTTATAGTAACACCATTAATAATCTTTATAGTAACACCTTAAATAATGTTTATAGTAACACCTTTAATAATGTTTATAGTAACACCTGTAATTATGTTTATAGTAACACCTTTAATAATGTTTATAGTAACACCTTTAATAATGTTTATAGTAACACCTTTAATAATGTTTATAGTAACACCTTTAATAATGTTTATAGAAACACCTTTAATAATGTTTATAGTAACACCTTTAATAATGTTTATAGTAACACCTTTAATATTGTTTATAGTAACACCTTTAATAATGTTTATAGTAACACCTTTAATAATGTTTATAGTAACACCTTTAATAATGTTTATAGTAACACCTTTAATAATGTTCATTGTAACACCTTTAATAATGTTTATAGTAACACCTTTTCATCAACCATACTTTCTTTTCTGACATTAAGATTGGCATTGAATCAACTATGAATTGTGTTGAAATACTTTAAAATACATTTCGGATCTCCAGCTCATGAACTTAGGTTGAATTGTCTCCCTGCTTGTTTGAATCCTCCCAGGGGGCAGGCCTGTACTTGTGGCACCAGCACAAGAGTTTGTGTGTGACTGATTTAAAGGGCTATGAACAGCTGCTGAATAAATTAACTTCAGTTGCTCCACCTGACAAGATCAAGGTCATATCCATGCACCAGGAAATGCCTTGTTGGAAGTTAGATTCTTTGGAGACATTGATACAAGGAGAAAAACTGGATGTTAAGGTAATATTTAATGACACCCAACAAATGTATGTTCCAACATCTTAAGTCTACATCAAGGTTAGCCTGTAACTTTAACAACTTTATTCATAAACATTTTTAGTTTGACAACTTTAGTGTTCAACATATTTGGCCTCAATAAATTGTAAAAATTATTTTTTTTTACATTGCCTTTAAATTGACTATCACTTGAATTGGATCTGGTAAAATATGAATTAAGGTTCTGATATTCATTGTCCACATACAATTACTAAAAATAATTTTTAAAAAAATAAATTATTTTTCAATCTTCTCTCTCCAGGTCACAGATGTTGTTGCTTTATTGAAGCGCCAGGGAATTTTACTCAAACTGGGTTGCCAGTTGGTAGAGAAAATTCCATCTGGCCAGTTAGTGTTTTTAAGGATTTCAGATATACCTGATTCTCACCCTCTTCTGGTCAGTTTGATTTACATTTAAGTATAATTAGTATTTAAAGGAAGATAAATAAATGAGCTTTGGCCAGATTTATTTTTTATTTTGTAGCTAGCCATGAGTCTTGAATAACCCTTAAAAATATTCGGACATTTTTTACATTAGAACCAAAAGTATTGCACTAAATATAACAAATATTAAAAATGTAAATTTCTGCATTGTGGATTTGATTTCTAACATTGGATCAGATTTCTTGCAAAAAAAGTCTCTTTTGTTTTCAATAACTTTGAAGGAAAATTTGTGGCCTGAGCCATGCCCAAAGGAAAAAATCTTCCAAACAAATAGATGCTATAATCTTCTGCCAACGATTCCTGCTGGATTCATGCCCAAACTTTTGAGGTATATGTGAATAGCCTGCTCTTATTTTTTCATTGAACCATAAATAAATTAACATCAGATGTTAAAATTCAATTAATAGACACATTCTCATTTCATAATATAGTTCCTTTATTATTTATGTGATTACGTACTCTATCACACTTATGTTGTGTTTGTTTTCAGAACTATACTTAAAGTGTTCAGACCGATCTGCATCTGGAAAACAGGATTTCTGTTACGCCAGGGACAAGTGGACATTAAAGCTTCATTGCACAAATATGAAGGAGGAAATTTTGATAGTAAACCTTTTGGATTATAAAATAATATTTTTAAAAAAAAAGTTGGAAATATTTGAACAATTTTCTTTGCGTATGTAATATATAAATATTTAAAAGTTGAAATCTATATGCATCAATTTTCTAATTGATTGAAATTTTCTTCCAAATTTGAGGAACTCCTGTTCTAGTGTTGTCAGCGCGAGTCCTAGACATTCGGAAAGATTTGGGTTTGAGTGGTAGTAGCACAGAAATGTCAGCATCTGTCCAGCAAGCTTACCATTTAATGTTCTCCAGCCTCAGGCAGGTCATGTTGGTAGTCGACAGTGTGTGTTTGAAAACTCAAGTTTATGCTTGTGTAAGAATTTCTCATAACACTTTATTTCATTTTCAATATTTGTACACAAATAAGTGTTCTAATTAAAGTGTATAAAACTTTAATAGATGTGTTTTTATTTTTTATGTCTGATTTATAGCTAACTTTAACCTCAACATGCCATTGTACGAAAATGAACTTTTTTTATATATTAAGAAAAGATTCATAATCATTACCGCCTTTTTAAGCATTGTGAGGTTGAATCGTAATTTTGTTATAATCAATCAGTACCAAACATAAAAATGAAAATAATCTGAAATAGATATTTCATCTTGTTATATCACTTAGTATGTACATCTATCCAATAGATCACTCAGTATGTACATCTATCCAATAGATCACTCAGTATGTACATCTATCCAATAGATCACTCAGTATGTACATCTATCCAACAGATCACTCAGTATGTACATCTATCCAACAGATCACTCTCCCATGCCCAGAATGTACTGAGAATAGCATCAAAGGAATTCTTAACTTAACAAAGAACAGACATCTTCCGTACTACATTGCCATAGCCAGCAAGACTATGTCTTGTAGAAAACACACACATGTTAACCCTTTGCATCTCTATGATGCTCTGGAAGATCAGTCAGGTAAAGATAACAATTTAGCCAGAACACTTAGTAATGATGAAGATTAGTTATGTGACACAGTGTTCAGTCCGAGCTGTTCAATGCAGGTATGACTTCCTTATTAAAATGATCAACTGTGGATGGTTTAGTTATAATTTATGTGTATTTTATACTAAATTTTTTTGTTTGTTAAAATGTAGGAAAGGTTGTTCCGCTGCACAACTATCCGTATCACATTGAAGCTGTCGCTGTCATTGATGAAGCTGTGAGGTCAGAGCGTCATCGTCCAATGGATCCACCGGAAAGGTTAGTTTTTGCCACAGCAACATATCAAAGAATGATAGTTTACATTTTTTTTAACATCAATATTTATAATTAAAAACACCAGTTTCTAAGGAAAATCATCACTAAGATGTTACAATATCATCACTAAGATGTTACAATATCATCACTAAGATGTTAAAATTTCGGGTTGTACATTTGATCAGACTTTAAGTTTGACCGTTCTGTCTGACAGATGTTTTTACTGCGGAGAGTTGCTGGATGTTCCATGTTTGCATTGTGGGATGTGCTCTCAGTGCACACATCATTTGGCCGTAAGTCATTATCAGATGAGCTTTAGTCTTACTGTAAACTGCAATCACTCACCAACAGAAACTTTATTGTTAGTGTAGAATGCTATCACTCACCGAAAGGAACTTTATTCTTACTGTAAACTGCCATCACTCACTAAAAGGAACATTATTCTCACTGAAAACTGCAATCACTCACCAAAAGGAACTTTATTCTTACTGTAAACTGCCATCACTCACTAAAAGGAACGTTATTCTCACTGCAAAATGCAATCACTCACCGAAAGGAACTTTATTCTTACTGTAAACTGCAATCACTCACTAAAAGGAACATTATTCTCACTGAAAACTGCAATCACTCACCAAAAGGAACTTTATTCTTACTGTAAACTGCCATCACTCACTAAGAGGAACGTTATTCTCACTGCAAAATGCAATCACTCACCGAAAGGAACTTTATTCTTACTGTAAACTGCCATCACTCACTAAAAGGAACATTATTCTCACAGAAAACTGCAATCACTCACCAAAAGGAACTTTATTCTTACTGTAAACTGCCATCACTCACTAAAAGGAACGTTATTCTCACTGAAAACTGCAATCACTCACCAAAAGGAACTTTATTCTTACTGTAAACTGCCATCACTCACTAAAAGGAACGTTATTCTCACTGCAAAATGCAATCACTCACCGAAAGGAACTTTATTCTTACTGTAAACTGCCATCACTCACTAAAAGGAACCTTATTCTCACTGCAAAATGCAATCACTCACCGAAAGGAACTTTATTCTTACTGTAAACTGCCATCACTCACTAAAAGGAACGTTATTCTCACTGCAAAATGCAATCACTCACCGAAAGGAACTTTATTCTTACTGTAAACTGCCATCACTCACTAAAAGGAACATTATTCTCACAGAAAACTGCAATCACTCACCAAAAGGAACTTTATTCTTACTGTAAACTGCCATCACTCACTAAAAGGAACGTTATTCTCACTGCAAAATGCAATCACTCACCGAAAGGAACTTTATTCTTACTGTAAACTGCCATCACTCACTAAAAGGAACGTTATTCTCACTGAAAACTGCAATCACTCGCCAAAAGGAACTTTATTCTTACTGTAAACTGCCATCACTCACTAAAAGGAACGTTATTCTCACTGCAAAATGCAATCACTCACCGAAAGGAACTTTATTCTTACTGTAAACTGCCATCACTCACTAAAAGGAACGTTATTCTCACTGAAAACTGCAATCACTCACTAAAAGGAACTTTATTCTTACTGTAAACTGCCATCACTCCCTAAAAGGAACGTTATTCTCACTGAAAACTGCAATCACTCACCAAAAGGAACTTTATTCTTACTGTAAACTGCCATCACTCACTAAAAGGAACGTTATTCTCACTGCAAAATGCAATCACTCACCGAAAGGAACTTTATTCTTACTGTAAACTGCCATCACTCACTAAAAGGAACCTTATTCTCACTGCAAAATGCAATCACTCACCGAAAGGAACTTTATTCTTACTGTAAACTGCCATCACTCACTAAAAGGAACGTTATTCTCACTGCAAAATGCAATCACTCACCGAAAGGAACTTTATTCTTACTGTAAACTGCAATCACTAACTAAAAGGAACATTATTCTCACAGAAAACTGCAATCACTCACCTAAAGGAACTTTATTCTTACTGTAAACTGCCATCACTCACTAAAAGGAACATTATTCTCACTGCAAAATGCAATCACTCACCGAAAGGAACTTTATTCTTACTGTAAACTGCCATCACTCACTAAAAGGAACGTTATTCTCACTGAAAACTGCAATCACTCACCAAAAGGAACTTTATTCTTACTGTAAACTGCCATCACTCACTAAAAGGAACGTTATTCTCACTGCAAAATGCAATCACTCACCGAAAGGAACTTTATTCTTACTGTAAACTGCCATCACTCACTAAAAGGAACGTTATTCTCACTGAAAACTGCAATCACTCACTAAAAGGAACTTTATTCTTACTGTAAACTGCCATCACTCACTAAAAGGAACGTTATTCTCACTGAAAACTGCAATCACTCACCAAAAGGAACTTTATTCTTACTGTAAACTGCCATCACTCACTAAAAGGAACGTTATTCTCACTGCAAAATGCAATCACTCACCGAAAGGAACTTTATTCTTACTGTAAACTGCCATCACTCACTAAAAGGAACCTTATTCTCACTGCAAAATGCAATCACTCACCGAAAGGAACTTTATTCTTACTGTAAACTGCCATCACTCACTAAAAGGAACGTTATTCTCACTGAAAACTGCAATCACTCACCAAAAGGAACTTTATTCTTACTGTAAACTGCCATCACTCACTAAAAGGAACGTTATTCTCACTGCAAAATGCAATCACTCACCGAAAGGAACTTTATTCTTACTGTAAACTGCCATCACTCACTAAAAGGAACCTTATTCTCACTGCAAAATGCAATCACTCACCGAAAGGAACTTTATTCTTACTGTAAACTGCCATCACTCACTAAAAGGAACGTTATTCTCACTGCAAAATGCAATCACTCACCGAAAGGAACTTTATTCTTACTGTAAACTGCCATCACTCACTAAAAGGAACATTATTCTCACAGAAAACTGCAATCACTCACCAAAAGGAACTTTATTCTTACTGTAAACTGCCATCACTCACTAAAAGGAACGTTATTCTCACTGCAAAATGCAATCACTCACCGAAAGGAACTTTATTCTTACTGTAAACTGCCATCACTCACTAAAAGGAACGTTATTCTCACTGAAAACTGCAATCACTCACCAAAAGGAACTTTATTCTTACTGTAAACTGCCATCACTCACTAAAAGGAACGTTATTCTCACTGCAAAATGCAATCACTCACCGAAAGGAACTTTATTCTTACTGTAAACTGCCATCACTCACTAAAAGGAACGTTATTCTCACTGAAAACTGCAATCACTCACTAAAAGGAACTTTATTCTTACTGTAAACTGCCATCACTCACTAAAAGGAACGTTATTCTCACTGAAAACTGCAATCACTCACCAAAAGGAACTTTATTCTTACTGTAAACTGCCATCACTCACTAAAAGGAACGTTATTCTCACTGCAAAATGCAATCACTCACCGAAAGGAACTTTATTCTTACTGTAAACTGCCATCACTCACTAAAAGGAACCTTATTCTCACTGCAAAATGCAATCACTCACCGAAAGGAACTTTATTCTTACTGTAAACTGCCATCACTCACTAAAAGGAACGTTATTCTCACTGCAAAATGCAATCACTCACCGAAAGGAACTTTATTCTTACTGTAAACTGCCATCACTCACTAAAAGGAACATTATTCTCACAGAAAACTGCAATCACTCACCTAAAGGAACTTTATTCTTACTGTAAACTGCCATCACTCACTAAAAGGAACATTATTCTCACTGCAAAATGCAATCACTCACCGAAAGGAACTTTATTCTTACTGTAAACTGCCATCACTCACTAAAAGGAACGTTATTCTCACTGAAAACTGCAATCACTCACCAAAAGGAACTTTATTCTTACTGTAAACTGCCATCACTCACTAAAAGGAACGTTATTCTCACTGCAAAATGCAATCACTCACCGAAAGGAACTTTATTCTTACTGTAAACTGCCATCACTCACTAAAAGGAACGTTATTCTCACTGAAAACTGCAATCACTCACTAAAAGGAACTTTATTCTTACTGTAAACTGCCATCACTCACTAAAAGGAACGTTATTCTCACTGAAAACTGCAATCACTCACCAAAAGGAACTTTATTCTTACTGTAAACTGCCATCACTCACTAAAAGGAACGTTATTCTCACTGCAAAATGCAATCACTCACCGAAAGGAACTTTATTCTTACTGTAAACTGCCATCACTCACTAAAAGGAACCTTATTCTCACTGCAAAATGCAATCACTCACCGAAAGGAACTTTATTCTTACTGTAAACTGCCATCACTCACTAAAAGGAACGTTATTCTCACTGCAAAATGCAATCACTCACCGAAAGGAACTTTATTCTTACTGTAAACTGCCATCACTCACTAAAAGGAACGTTATTCTCACTGAAAACTGCAATCACTCACTAAAAGGAACTTTATTCTTACTGTAAACTGCCATCACTCACTAAAAGGAACGTTATTCTCACTGAAAACTGCAATCACTCACCAAAAGGAACTTTATTCTTACTGTAAACTGCCATCACTCACTAAAAGGAACGTTATTCTCACTGCAAAATGCAATCACTCACCGAAAGGAACTTTATTCTTACTGTAAACTGCCATCACTCACTAAAAGGAACGTTATTCTCACTGCAAAATGCAATCACTCACCGAAAGGAACTTTATTCTTACTGTAAACTGCCATCACTCACTAAAAGGAACGTTATTCTCACTGCAAAATGCAATCACTCACCGAAAGGAACTTTATTCTTACTGTAAACTGCCATCACTCACTAAAAGGAACGTTATTCTCACTGCAAAATGCAATCACTCACCGAAAGGAACTTTATTCTTACTGTAAACTGCCATCACTCACTAAAAGGAACGTTATTCTCACTGAAAACTGCAATCACTCACTAAAAGGAACTTTATTCTTACTGTAAACTGCCATCACTCACTAAAAGGAACGTTATTCTCACTGAAAACTGCAATCACTCACCAAAAGGAACTTTATTCTTACTGTAAACTGCCATCACTCACTAAAAGGAACGTTATTCTCACTGCAAAATGCAATCACTCACCGAAAGGAACTTTATTCTTACTGTAAACTGCCATCACTCACTAAAAGGAACCTTATTCTCACTGCAAAATGCAATCACTCACCGAAAGGAACTTTATTCTTACTGTAAACTGCCATCACTCACTAAAAGGAACGTTATTCTCACTGAAAACTGCAATCACTCACTAAAAGGAACTTTATTCTTACTGTAAACTGCCATCACTCACTAAAAGGAACGTTATTCTCACTGAAAACTGCAATCACTCACCAAAAGGAACTTTATTCTTACTGTAAACTGCCATCACTCACTAAAAGGAACGTTATTCTCACTGCAAAATGCAATCACTCACCGAAAGGAACTTTATTCTTACTGTAAACTGCCATCACTCACTAAAAGGAACGTTATTCTCACTGCAAAATGCAATCACTCACCGAAAGGAACTTTATTCTTACTGTAAACTGCCATCACTCACTAAGAGGAACGTTATTCTCACTGCAAAATGCAATCACTCACCGAAAGGAACTTTATTTTCACTATGATCTGCAATCATTCACAAACATGACATAATTACAAACCTTGGTGTAGATCATGAGGTACAAAGTTTAATTTCTTCATTGGAAAGGCCTAGCAATCTTGTTATAAACATCTTTTTTCTATTCTTGCTTCCCATGACTATTTTTTGATAAATCAAACATTTTAATTGTAGAAACTTGCCAAAACTGTCCAACCTGGCCACATCACATCCAAGTCCTTTAAGCTGCAACGATTCAAAGAAGGCGAGATGAAAGACGATGATCGCATTCTTAGCAACACCAAAGGCTCAGTTTATTTCTACAAAAAAGGTCACCGCATGCTGCTTCTTCCAGCAATGACTCCATTTTATTGGGATGAGATTTTCATCACCACTTTAAGGGGAGCTAACTTCTATCTCCATTTGACATTGTAAGATATTTTACATTTTAAATTATTATTTCTTCATCAAATGTCAAGATAGGAAAATATTTGATAGGATGCTCTCCCTTCCCAATTAAAACTGCTTCATTATTCATTTTTGTTCATGCACTAGTTACTCTTCTATCACTTAAAATGTCCCAATATGTGCTTGAGTAATGAAACTAGCTTTCATAATTGTTACTATTTTAACAAGGTAACATCCATTTTTAAATTATAATAGTTATTTTAACATAATAGTTTGACCTATTTACAGAGAGTTCATAATTGAAGTAACATTTTTAAAAATAAAAAATCAGCTTTCTAGCTAATTTGTAGTATTTAATTATTTTTTTATACCAGAAATATGTCTTTTTTTGTTAACACTTATGTAATGTGTGAGCTGCGATGATAAATTTGAATCAGCTGTTGAACAAATATCTTGAACTTTACAGCGGCTCTGGCAAAATGATTGAGTATCATGGTCAGGCAGGTGTGTTGGTTGACCAGAACGGCAAGGCTCACCAAAATGACCTGTGGATGAGCCGTGATGCAAACCTAATAAACATCAAGATTGAGAGTGTCAAGGTCAGTATTGGATAAATGTCCGGGAAGCTACTAATTATTTATACCATTTACTCTGTCAGTTTTGTTAGGAGTCAGTAATTTTTAAAATGAAAATTTTAGTATAAACTACAGCAATAATTATAATAGAAAAATGTTGGACCTATCAATGTTAAATAATTTATTAAACAAGCAGCATATGTTTCTAATATTTTGCATATATATTTTTTTTTCACGTGTAACAATTTTTAAGTTATGAAGTACTGAACTCAACATTTCAAAACTATTTTCAACTCTAGCTTGGCCAGCGTGTGAGGGTCGTAATATTCCTGAAAGGCTTGGAATGTCTGAGTGAAGAGGTTGATGGATGGCACATGAAACTAGACATCAACTCTGAGAAACCAGGAACGTATATCATACATACTCCTGGCATTAAGGTCAGGGCATCAATCGTACATCATCATGCCATTAAACCTAGAATATATTTTATGCCTTAAAAGTTACATAACTTAATATATAACTAAATGTAAGTTATGTTCAATGTATCATATTCATCATATGAATCTTAAATGCTTTGAAATATCACATATTTGAATATCATGATACATATCTATGATGTAATCATACTCTTCACTAATTTTGAAAGTTTCAATATTTAAGTCCCATGCGAATTCTATATGTTTTTAATCATTGCAGAATGTGTTTACAGGATTCATGCATTATTTATTTTTGTATAATAATAATTGTACTTTTATTTTAAATGATGTTGGTATTTTATTAAAAAATATTAGTATGTTATTAAATAATATTAATAATATTAGTATGTTATTAAATCATGTTTGTATGTTATTAAATGATATTAGTATGTTATTAAATAATGTTAGAATGTTATTAAATAATGTTAGCATGTTATTAAATGTTAGCATGCTATTAAATAATAATATTAGTATGTTATTAAAGAATATTAGTATGTTATTAAAGAATATTAGTGTGTTACTATATAGTGTTTTGTATGTTATCGAATAGTGTTATTATGTTATTAAAATGTTAGTATGTTCTTAATTAGTGCTATTATATTGTTAATCAAATGAATCGGACGGTCACTGATAATCGTAATTTTTGTTTAACTAAAAAAAAATCTTAATGTGACCATAAATCATTGAATAATTTATAGGAAACATGGCAACTTGAGGAAAATAAATTTAAAGTCGGATCAGTTTTGGAAGTAGCAGAAGATGGAATCACATCTCATCCAGCTGTTATAGTGGAGAAATCGGATCAAGGTTACCTTAAATTAGGTCAGAAACTAACTTGATAGGATCAATTGGAGATATTTTATGAACTGTGTTTTATTTAAAGTTTTTAAAGTGTCAAACATTCCCTTTTTAAAATAATTATACAAATATTAAATTTAAGAAAGCAAACTGTGATAGTGATATAAAAAGATGTACAAGTTTTACTTATTTTTATTAAAATATTTGCTCACTCTGTTAAAATTGAAAATTCAAATACATTATTAACTGCATAGTTTCTGAAAGCAAGCTACATTTTTAAGTAGTTTGGATTTACAAAATTTGAAATGGACTTTCTTTAAATCTAACTTTTTGTCCCCCTCCATTTTCTGTCTATTCTTTTTTTATTTTATTTGTATCCATTCCATGTAAGATATCAATGGCCAGCAGAGACAGTATATCTTTACCAGCCCACAACTGATGCCTGTTGGAACAACTCAAGCTTTGGGAAAAAATTTAGCTTCAGAAATTCCAGCAGGTAAACATGAATTAAATTGACCATTAATTAGAAAAATGAAATTGCATGGGGAATAAAGGCAGAAATCGCATGTTGCATCAAAGAAGACCCAAATATTTACAAATATTTTTATGAAACATACTTTTTTTTATTGCAGACATTTTTCAACCAAATTAAATTTTAACAATAATTTTTGGCTCCCTAGAGTTTCTAATATTTTTTCCCCTTTTTCCAGATGAAAACAATTCTATAAGAACTCCAGTGCCACTAACTGCATTTTTAAAGGTAAAAACTGTATCAAAAGCATGTGCCATAGAATTTTGAAAAAAACCTAAATTTTAATTTATAATTAGAATTTTCACCCACTCTATTTTACTTTTGATTCAGTTGAGTATAATCAACAATTACCTTTGCGTAATTTACCATGTTTAGCAAGACAGAATTGACCTAAAAGAGTTATATACATGTACCACTAAATTTAATTTAACTACATAAATACACTCCTATTTAAGTGTGTTACACAAAATAATGTATAAGTAAATTAAGTTAAATTAACGGGCGCTGTGGTCAAGTGGCAAGCGCGCCGATGGTCACAGGTTCCAATCTCCATGAAGGCAGGGACTTTTTCCTGGGGCCAAGGGCGTCCCTGAGTCCACCCAGCTCCGAATGGTTACCTAACACTAGTTAGGGAAACAAAGGCGTCTTGGTAATGCGTTGAACCCTCATAGTCGTCAATTGCCAACAGACCGTCATGGTCTGTGGACGCAATAATCTTCTGTATAGAAGGAGTGTCTGTATAGATAAGACAAGACAAGTTGTGGTACTGACTAGAGTCCAGATTTAAAAGAAATTATAACAACTAAAATGCTTTATGCAGTAGACAAAAAATAACATAAAAAAACAAATTGACTCTTTAAAAATTAAGTTTTTCTAAATAATTTTTTTTTCAATAAATGTGCCACCAAATAGTTATTAAATAAAAACATTAGTTTAAATTGATACCTTAATTTTCACAACACCTAACAAAACTAAGACAACTTATTTTGTTGAAAAAAAATTTTACTTTTAATTTTACCTTGAATGGAAAAAGTGTAAAAACTAGGTAAAAATACATATATATTCAAAACAATTAAAAAAACTATTTCTTAAAATAATTTTTTTTTCAAACCATTCTAGTATCAGGTGCCTTGTGGATTCAGTGCTCTCATGAAAGGGAAACAAAGTTCAATCAATTCTCAGGAGCAAACTTCCAGCAGTCAACTCACTACCCAGATTATCTCCCCGTGCATCTCAATTGACTTGCCATCATGTAATAAGACTGATAGTCAATTGACTTGCCATCATGTAATAAGACTGATAGTCAATTGACTTGCCATCATGTAATAAGACTGATAGTCAATTGACTTGCCATCATGTAATAAGACTGATAGTCAATTGACTTTCCATCATGTAATAAGACTGATATTTTTTTTTATAAGTCATTTTGAAAAACCTTCCAGTTCACTTCAAGCCCATTTTCCACTAATAAAAAATAAACAACATTCTAAAATGGTACACAATTATTTTTTTATATATGACAATTTGAGTGATCAGTGGCAGCGCGCTCGACTGGCGTACTGATGGACATGGGTTCGAATCCATGTGAAGGCAAGGATTTGTTCCCGGGGCCTAGGGCGTCCCTGAGTCACCCAGCTCCGAATGGGTACCTAACAATAGTTAGACGGCTGGGTAATGCGTGGAACCCACAAAACCGTGGCCTGTGAACGCTGCATCACTTGCCAACAGATCATCTGTCATGGTCTGTGGACGCAATTATCTTCTGCATAGAAGGAGCGTCTGTATAGATAAGATAAGAAGAATTCTTAATCCTGATATTGCGCTAAGTGATTGGCCATGCTGATCTAAATTGTATACCATTAAAAAGTATACTCTATAAAACCTAATTATTCTTTTCTACTCACATTTGTATTTCATGAAATTTCCACAGCATTATACACAAGACAAGTCCACTTGAGGGACAGTCTAGAAAAGATCATGTTTACAGATGGCAAATGGAATTTTCCAAGTTAGTTAATTTAAATTATATATCAACAGATGAAATTTCAATCTATTATTAATTTTTAATGCATATTTTAAAATGCATAATTTTGCATTACGTGTCCCTCAAAGTGGTTGATAGAATGATTTTATCAAGTTAAAAAATTGGTTCCAAATGGTAAAAAATGCTTGTTTTTATAAAAAAAAACTAGAATTATAGCACCTTTCCTTAGAATATAAAATTACATTAAAACATTAACTATGATTTCCTATAAAAAAATTTTTTTTCCTGTTTTTAATGTTGATAAACATAGGAAAAGCCGAGAAATAACTTTCTTTCTGGATGCTCAATTCAAAAGCCCTAATTTTTCGTACATTCTCAAAATTAATAGCATTTGTGAGAAAATAATTTTTTGGTCACATAAAGAAGAGCAAACATAAATAAATTATACAGTACTGTATATTCATACATTTTTAAACTGAAAGTTTCAACATAATTAGTCATCAAGCACTTGAGATAATCGGTTAGCATGAAAAACATAACTTATCAAGAAATTAAATTAATAAAAATTGAACTAGATCTATTTTCTTTATAAAAACTTTACTTTATCAAGAACAAAATTTTCTTGGGATTTTGAAATTTTAATAATTGATTACCGGTAAAGATCTATTGAATAAATAAATCACATTCATTTTGTGAGTTTGAGAATTTTTATTGAATAACATGTAAACAAAACTTGACTTACAGAGTTATGTGAACATTTAGTGAGTCATTCATCTGCACAATGAAGATAAAGGATAGGGGAGGGAAAGGGTTAGGAGATCAGAAATTTAAGGTTGTGAAGGCTACAGGGTAAACATAGGTCAGTGGTCTGGACAGGGTTTGTTTCTGAGCCCTGGGGTTTTCCCAAGGGTCATTTTTAGCCTAAAAATATAACATAAATTTAACAGTACTGGATCTTAACTAAGAAAAAATTAATGACAACTTGATTTCACAATTAGTGACAGCTCTTCTGATGTTACCAGCGAGTTTGACCAAAGAGGATCTTGTTTTTTGCTCACAAAAGAGTATAACTGAGAAGTTAAAACTTCATCCTCTCTGTTGTTTTAGAGGTGAGACAGTTGCCTGGCAATCTGGTATTGAATGCATTTATAAAGATATGTGTGTTACTATTTTTATGTAAAGCGCTGTGAGCCCAGCTACTGGCTCTGGTACTGCGCTATATAAATTATCAAATTATTATTATTCCAATGTTTATATCTGCTATTTGCCCATGAATCTTAGAAGAGTAAATGGTAAAAGTTATTGTATTTGAAGAAAAACAAATGCCGAGCTATAAAATTCCTTGAAATAAATTACTAGTGAACATAAAGTAACTCCCATAACTGATGGTCGTAGGGGGTCCCTAATGTTTCCATTAGAGCTTACTAGGGGCTTGGTAGACCTGGTGGGTGCCCCGATTCCCTTCCAGGTCAGCGGAGGACTTTCTTAGCGTTAGTCATTTATCATACTAGAGAATAGATGCATACAATTATTTTTGGAAAATTGCAGACTGATCACATTTATAAGTTTAGGTTAATTAAAAAAATGAATCAAGTGATTTAACTCTTTTCATCTATTGATCCTATGTCTAAAGGTGATGTCAACACCGTAGCATCTGTTGGACCATGCGCCCCCCAGTTATCAACCCTGGAGTGTTTCCACAATGTCCACTTGGTAGATAATCCTGGGTTTGAACCTAAACTGAACACAACAGAGTCGGAGCAGTCAGCCAACCAGAGGGCTTGGTTGGATGTGATGTACACAAATAGTCGGCCAAGTCTCGCCATCTTGTGGGCTTGGATGGTTTTATTGCTGAGATTACAGAAGGTTACATTTAAGATCAAGATTTTTTTTTAAAATGACATTAACTGCTGCATTTATAAATTATTTAAAAATACATTTTTCAAAAGTTCAAGAATATTTCCTCAATTAATTCAAGACTCAAATAAGTGATTTAAATTTACAAACATTCCCATCACACATAGATTCTTCATTAAGTAAAATGTAGAGAAAATGGTTACACATATTGACAATGTTTATATCACTCTAGGATTCACTGTCACAATTTAATGCTTTGACCAGCAACATTTCAAAAATAGATCAGCTCTCCCCCCATCAGGTAACACATCTTTACATTCACTCAGTGGAATTAATCATTAAACCATGATGTTTTAACTATTTAACTATTGATAAAATAAGTTTTAAATTATCGTTTTTTAAATTGTATGTCCTTGAAATTATAAAATTATTCAGTTTATTGTTTTAATTTCTTTTCCCTGTCGCTAAGACTAATAAATGAATACTCATTGTTAGATAAACAAAGGTTTATTTAAAGTTGTGGAACTACTGAGTCAAGTTCTTCTATTTGGACTGGGAAAAGATTTTGATTACAAGAACACAATAACCGATGCTGCAGTAGAGGTTTGTAACTTGTATTTTAATTTGAATTCCTAAATGAAAGTTGAATTTTTCCCTTTCTTTGTCTAACAATCCAAGTTTAACTGCTCTATTTCAATACTTAAAATTATTAAAATTACATGTAGTAGGTCTAGTGACAAGAGAATTGTTTACTTTGGTCTGTATTCAAAATTTAAATCTCTTCATCACTGTATTTTAAGTGTTTTCAATTTAATAAAAGATAGTTATATTAAATACCTTTGTCCCTGTATTTGTAAAAGATTTCTATGAAAATGGACTAATAACCAAGATAGGATAAAAAAACCTCAATGAACGTGATAGCAATATATAAATATGATGCTTTCATATACAGCATTTGAAAGAACTGATGATACACAATGGGGAGACACAGAACCTGGTTAAGATGCTTCCTCCTTACTCAGACGACCACTTGTTCATGTGTGAATCTCATTTATCCAGCTGGCAAGTCAACAAAGGTCTGGAACACTTCTCAGGAGTCTCCGGCCTCTATCCACAATTCATTTACTCCCTGAATATCAGTGGCAACAGTCTCTCAGAGCTTCCGCCACTACTCTTTACCAGTAAGTGTCTTGTTCTGGTCTAGGGTTATGTTCACTTATACACACTTGACTCAAACCTTTTGATGAAATTTAAAACCAATATAATTCTTGGAGTGGAAATACAAATGCAACATGCAGATCTATTTACAAGTATTCATAAAGATTATTAGCAGTAAATTAAAAAGGCAATACAGGAAGTGTGTCAGTCTGATGAGAACAAGTGACATCGCATTTCAGTTTCTAGATGCTTGAGAAGTTCACAAAAAATCTCTACCCCAAAGAGAGTATAATGAAAACTAACTCTGTGTACTTCCAGATTGCTAATCTCTCAGAGCTAAAGATTTATAAAAAGAAACTTTAACAAATGTAATAGAGATATAAAACTAAAATGCTACCTCACTTTGGTGAGACCTGTACTAGAATATGCATCTTCTGTATGGGACCCATACACCAAAGAAAACAGTTATAAACTAGAACAAATTCAAAAAGGAGCTTCCAGATTCATTACTGGAGAATATTCAAAACTTACAAGAATAACAACATTAGTTAAATCATTAAACCTTGAAACACTAGAGGATAGAAGAAACAAGAGCAAAGCAGTAATTATACATAAAACCCATTAATTCTAATATAGAAATGCAACACAAAGATAACTTAATGCAACCGTCATATAGACATAAGGATAAAAACACCTTTCTTATTCCGTATACAAGAACAAACTCATACAAATTTTCGTTCTTCCCGTCCGGAATTCGGCGTGGAATGGGTTGCCTGAAGAAACCAGGAAAACCAACACTTTATCAACATTTAAAACTCTAATAAGAATCCAGGACTAGACACAAACCATAGATAAGCGTAGGATGCAATAATCTTCTGTATAGAATGAGCGTTTGTAACAGATAAGATAACTATAAGTAACATCTAAAAACTAACTATCCATGAATGCATATTAACCAAGAAATAATACTTATATCTGTATATGAACTACTTACAGCATAATCTGTACAGCAATACATGATGTAATCCACTATTAACTAAATAATTTTATTTTTTTTCTTCTATTTGATTCATTCATCTGGTGTTAGCCTAACATCATTAAAAATATTTGAATTTTTGATAATATTGTTTTGCAATCAAAAAGCTATTATTTATGTGTTCATTGATTGTTGGAATATAACATTGTATTGTTGACACAGCCATGGGCAACCTGAAAGATCCATCTGTAAGTGGTAATATAACATTGTATTGTTGACACAGCCATGGGCAACCTGAAAGATCTGTCTGTAAGTGGTAATTTAACATTGTATTGTTGACACAGCCATGGGCAACCTGAAAAATCTGTCTGTAAGTGGTAATATAACATTGTATTGTTGACACAGCCATGGGCAACCTGAAAGATCTGTCTGTAAGTGGTAATATAACATTGTATTGTTGACACAGCCATGGGCAACCTGAAAGATCTGTCTGTAAGTGGTAACTTGCTGCAGTTTCTGCCCAATGAATTAGGCAACTGTAAACAGTTAGTGACCCTGTCTGTGGCAGAAAATTGCTTGACCAAACTGCCCCACACACTCAAAAGATGCCAAGAGCTAACCAGACTGGACATAGACAAAAATAATTTTGCAGGTAATAATATTGCTAATAATCTTTTGTACTATTTTTAACATATAAACATAGAATAGTGCCCCATAAAATATTAATGATTATGAACTTTTAAATATGTAAAGTAAAGTAAGTCCCATGACCGAAGGTCATAGGGGATCTCTAATGTTTCCATTAGAGCTTACTCGGGGCTTGTTTATACCTGGTGGGTGCCCCAATTCCATTCCAGGGGACAGCGGAGGACTTTCTTAGCATATCATTTATATTGTGGCTTTGCGTGGGCTCGATACCACGCCCCTCAGCTTGTGAGGCGAGCACACTATTGACTTTGCTACCCAGCCGCCTAATATGTAAACCAAGCAATAATTTATAAAACATATTATGACTCGGGCAAGATTTTTTTTAAAATCAGTCATTTTTAAACTGAACCATAAAGAGAAATATGGGGTCACACCACATCCTTCTCTCCCCCACTCCTGGATGAACATGCTGACAACAATGCAGACTTGGTTATTTTCAATGCTTACAAGTTGCCTATAAAAGTTGCAGACAATAAAAATAATGTCTTTAAATGACATGTCTTTTACCAGTGTGAAAATATGGCACTAGAATGAGGTCCTGACAAGGACAGATAACTAAAACAATAAAAGAATGTTAACTCGCAAAAAATAAATGACCATCAAGATAAAACTATTGATCTATCTATATACAGTATATTATATTTATTAATTATTTTATTTACATGTATTTAAAAAAATGTTTAAGCATAGGTTTTTTGACGTACCTGACTAAATAGTTGTATAATTGAATAATTATTGTTCTTGAGAGCATTTATTGGTATTCCCGTATAATTTATGTCGGTCTATGTATCGTTTAAAAAAAAACGTATTTTTTTTCTCCTCAAATTAAAAAAAATTTCGACCTAAGTTATATTAGAAGATAAACTAATTGATCTATTTGGTCCAGAATTTCCTGCTGTGATTCTCAAATTGAAAAATCTGACCCGTCTGTACGCCCAGCATCTCCAGCTGCAATCATTGCCAGACAACCTGGGCGATTTAAACAAGCTGGAAGTTTTATCTCTCAGTGGCAACTGTCTGACAAGCTTGCCTGACAGCATGCGTAGCTTACAACAACTGACCACTCTGTCTTTGAACGGAGTAATGTGGGTCAAGAGCAGGTCCAATAGTTTATTGTCAAAGGAAAATTTTGAAGATTTTCTCAGAGTGAATAACTTGCCCCAGTGGCTGGACAGACACAACCAGGTTAGTTTCAGACACAACCAGGTTAGTTTCAGACACAACCAGGTTAGTTTCAGACACAACCAGGTTAGTTTCAGACACAACCAGGTTAGTTTCAGACACAACCAGGTTAGTTTCAGACACAACCAGGTTAGTTTCAGACACAACCAGGTTAGTTTCAGACACAACCAGGTTAGTTTCAGACACAACCAGGTTAGTTTCAGACACAACCAGGTTAGTTTCAGACACAACCAGGTTAGTTTCAGACACAACCAGGTTAGTTTCAGACACAACCAGGTTAGTTTCAGACACAACCAGGTTAGTTTCAGACACAACCAGGTTAGTTTCAGACACAACCAGGTTAGTTTCAGACACAACCAGGTTAGTTTCAGACACAACCAGGTTAGTTTCAGACACAACCAGGTTAGTTTCAGACACAACCAGGTTAGTTTCCATCCAATAGAAATAAGTTGTCATTTATATGTTTTTGTATACCTAACTGGATCAAGATAAAGATTATTAAGACACATTTAAAGTTTTTGTATATTTAACTGTCTCAACATAGAGATTATTCAAACAAATACAATTTTTTCATATTTAACTGCCTAAAGATAGAAATTATTATTAACACATTTTTAAAGTTTTTGCTGGTTAAATTCATTTTTATAATGATAAGACTTGTGCTGCCTTTAATTAACATGTACTGTTTGTTTCATTCCCCAACAGGACAAGTTTTCAATATTCCGTCTGTTTGACCAAGATACTAATGGTACTCTGGATGGTAGGGAGATTGGGAAACTAAATGCCAACATGTTTTATGTTTTCCCAAGGCTAGGATACACAGAGAAAGACCCCCCGGGTGAGGAGAAATGCATAGACTGAACTTTTCCAAACTCAAATGTTTGTTAAAAGTTGATTTTCAAGCATTTAACCCTTTACTGGGCAGAATTTTTTCCATTTTCATCCTCTAAATGGGCAAGATTTTTTTTACAATTTTTGACACATGTAGGGGTACGTCAGTAAAAACTCTATATCTTAGGTATAAGTGCAAATATTTAAATGAAATAAAATGAAAAATAAACAAAAATGAATTCTCTTTTCATTATTTACCTTTTTATTCTTGTCATGTCTTGTTTTTTTTATTAATCCATGACTTCCCAAAAAAAAGTTGCAATTACGTATTTAAGAAGTCCAAACAAACACTACTGACACTATTTACAAGCACAAATATCCAGTCTGACTGAAAGATCCGATGTTTGCATAATACTAACACTAATGTCACTATCGATCTCTTCCTCCAATTAAAAGTTCATTTTTCTCAACTCAATTTCAATAAAATGTAAGTCTGTAAACCCCCCGTCATTGCTTCAAGAATCCAAACCATCCATTTTGAACACTCACCAAAAAAAATTGAAAAAAAAATTGAACAAACGAACACATTAAAAAGAACACGTGTGGAAATGTAGTTGAACCTATCCACAAAAGAATAAACAGGAAATCATGTGCCGGAAGTCTCGTGATTTTTTAAAAAACTCGAGATTTCTACTGATGGTAGTACCGGCCGTTTTGCCCGTATAGGGGATAAGACGCTTTTGGCCGCTACGCCCAGTAAAGGGTTAACATGATTACCTGAATGAGGCTAAATTACCACTAATCTCCTTTGAAGAATGCTAACAATGTAACTGTACTGTGATTTCTGTACTTAGCAAATCTGAGCAGCAATTGGGTAGAAGTAATTAAGGCTCAGCCTTTTTTAATTATTTAAATTATATTTTTCAGATGATGAAACACCAAGTGGATTCCCAGAAATCCTTTGTGAGCTTAAAAACCTCCAGTACTTGTCATTGCAGTATCATGGGATAGTTACCATTCCTGATAATATAAAAAAATTAACCAAACTTTGCACCTTGCATCTGGGAAATAATCCAAATTTGTTGACTATATCTGCACAACTTGGGAGCTTGCCATTAAAACGTGAGTGTATTGAACCTGGGAACTTAGCAATTTAACTGAAACTTTTTCCCCATTGAAATAAGAATTTTATAAATAAAAGAAATAAATTATTATAAATGTTTAAAACTCACTAGATTTGTCTAAATTCTTTCTCTTAAAGTTCAGACTGAAAATATAATTAATGATTTGTTTTTCATTCTATAGCAAGTGCACCCAGCAAAAACATAAATCTAGATGATGAAAAATAAAATGATTATTTTCTTATAAAGAATTATTTTCCCTACTAAAATTGTCTTTTTTTGCCGTGGTTTTTACATATAACAATATAATAAAAAATTCCACTTATTTGGATCAGTAAAAAATCATATCTTATCATTTTTAGCACATTTTTATAAACAAAACTGTCTGGTTCAAGAGTCTGATTAAAATTCAAAATTGTTACAATGTAAACAGTGATATAAAATAGTGAGTTTACTTTTTTCTTTCTGTATAATCTAAATTACTGGTAGTCTATATTATATTTTTTTCTCTCGCGTCAAAATGAAATATGAATGCAACTCATCAATTGTTAATTTTAAGCATATCCTTTGATTAAAAAAACCCCCACTATTTTGTGAACTTTCTATGGAACAGGCCTGGAGCTTGAGGCTTGTCCACGTTTGAAAACTCCTCCTAAAGAAATAAGAGCTAAAGGATTCGTCACGACGCTAGCTTACCTTAAACGTCTGCTCACAGGCTCAGTATCTTGTCAGAGAACAAAGTTGATGTTGGTCGGCCTTGGAGGTGCTGGAAAAACTAGGTCAGTAAGATAATTCTAAAGTAAATACTCACAGAACAATCTAGATTTATCCAAAAAATTGTTAATCTTATTATTTTAACACCTAGATTATTTGTTAAATAAATTAATTTTTAAAAAATCCATATGATTTTAATTCAAATTTGTCATTTGCATTAGTTTTTTAGAATAAATGTTTGAAAAGTATTAAAAAAATTGTTTATTTGATCAAATGTTAGTGTAAGGTTGTAAGCATCTTCTTGATTACTTTGTTCAATCTCTGTCTCTCTACCCATTTCTTGGTTAACATTTATCACCAGTCTTGTCAAAGCATTACTCAGTGATACTAAGAAAACACCACTAACTTTAGGAGATGCAATAACTGATGGTAAGTTTCGAACACTAAAACCCTTTATAAACATGATTTTATAAGCAATATATTTTTATTTTATTTTGTTGTATTAAAAAAATTTAGTTCTCACCATAATGATCATGTGGCCCATGTTCTCACCATAATGATCATGTGGCCCATGTTCTCACCATAATGATCATGTGGCCCATGTTCTCACCATAATGATCATGTGGCCCATGTTCTCACCATAATGATCATGTGGCCCATGTTCTCACCATAATGATCATGTGGCCCATGTTCTCACCATAATGATCATGTGGCCCATGTTCTCACCATAATGATCATGTGGCCTATCATGTGACTTATCATGTGGCCTATCATGTGACCTATCATGTGGCCCATTTATTTGTACATTGACAGGTATTGACATTTGTCCATGGACAGTAAAAACCAAAGAAGGGGAAATAACCTACAGTGTTTGGGACTTTGCAGGACAAACAGTTTATTATAACACTCATCAGGTAAGAAATGTCTAGACTACCTTAACAACTAAAATACAATATTAAATTTAAAAAAAAATTGTTTATGTGTAAGTTTATTAAAGTGTCAGCTGAAGAAAAAAAACCTCTATAATTTATGAACCTCTGAATACATTCCCTAAGACTATATTTGTTCTCTGTCAGTTTTTCCTGTCAGATCGAGCTGTTTACCTTCTGTTGTGGAACATTCGACTGGGCCATGAACATGCAGGACTACATTTTTGGCTCAGCTCTATATCAGTCCATGCACCTAAGGCGCCAATTTTTATTGTTGGGACACATTTGGACCAGGTAACTTATAGACACACACTCCAAGTAATTTATTCACATCTCTAAACAGAACAGTTAACATGTTTTATTTTAGAATGTGTTTTTGTTTTTTTAAGTTAAAGCTTTGACATTAATCTTGATCTACTGGTTATGTGAAAGCTTTATCGCAGTCCTATAATATATGGTTATGTTTAGTTTAGATGTCAGAATGCAATAGAATTATTCTGTTAAGAAACTTTTTGAAGGATTAATCTGATCTAAGACTTGCGTAATTATTTACAATGGTAGTGAAGATAACTCAGTCGAAAAGTCATTTATCATAAAATTACAGTGACGTGATTTTTTAAAAGTTGATTCTTTTAAGATAACTTAAAGTTGTTTCTTATCATAAATAAACAGAACTATAATGTGATAGCTTTTATTTCGTTTTAATATATATATATTCAGATGAACAAATAAACAGTATTATAATGTGATAGCCTTTATTAGTTTCAATCTGTATATGCAGATGTCTAAAGTTGAGCTGCCTTTGGTAGAAATGGAAAAAAAATATCCCCAGATACGTGGTTTTCACTTTGTATCTTCTCACACTGGCCAGGTATGTCTGATGGTGATAGAATAAAAACAAAGTCATTACATTTGGACTAAACTAAAAATAAAATTGATTGAATTCTTTATGTTACATAGCAGTTTAGGAATTCAAAAAAGAAATCCAATCAGAAGAAGTTTGATTAAAATTGTGATTAAAACAACTTTAAAGCTGATGATATAATTTGTTTCATTCTCTATTCAACCTGTATTTCCAGGGCATTCAAGAACTACAAGAGCAGATGATTGAGGTAACACTGCAACAACAGTACATGGGAGAGAAGATTCCTGGCGTCTGGCTCAGTTTTGAGGAGTCCATAAAGAGGTAGAAAAAAATCATTTTTAAATACCTTTAATCAAGAGTTCATCTTGAACTCATATTTTACTTATTTTCATGCACTATTCTTGAGTAAAGAAATCCAAAAATGGCTGGTGCATTTATTATTGGGTAACAACACGAGAATATTCAGTCCAACCAGCTTACCAAGGGGAAGGAATTAAAATGTTATACAATATAAGAAAATATTACAAATTAAAAGACAAAATTTGTGTAAATACAAAAATACATTTTAAAAATTAAATACAGACAATCTACAAGTGTACATTTTTGAGCTAATTCCTACATCACTACAAATAAAGGACATACCAAGCTGCCAAAGCACATGACTATTGTGATGAGAGTGGTTCTTGTCAACATTTTTGGGCTAATTCCTACATCACTACAAATAAAGGACATACCAAGCTGCCAAAGCACATGGCTATTATGATGAGAGTAGTGGTTCTTGTCAATCATATCAGACAAATAACAAGAACAAATAAAGAGAGATTATTCAAAATAAATTGACATTTCATATCTAACCTGCCTATAAAAACTAATAACATAGAGAAAATAAAAATAATAGCAAAATATTTTTCCACTTTCAAATTGAAAGTAAAGTAAAACTCATTAAAACTATTGTCTAGTTAAAATGTTAATTTTACTGACAAAATTTTTTTTTATTGAAGCAAAGTGTTTGCCACTTGATTGTTATGTGTTATTTAATTAGCAACATAAATCAGAGTGACCAATTTCTTGTGTTCCCAGCATGCAGGACAAAAGTGTTATCGAATACAAAGAACTAGAAAACAAGGCTTACAGATCTGGAATATTTGATGCTACAGAGGTTTGTAAATTAACTTGGAGTCAATGTTCTGAGAAGTGGCAGTCAAGTTCTTAGAAATATGTCCAATTTTTCCAAAAAAATAGTAATTACTTTGAAACTTTTTAAAAACAAGATAAAGGACCTAACATCCAAATTATTTAGACACCTCACTCTGTCTTGCAGTTTGTATTTAACATCATACACATTGTAATACTGATTATATTAATATGGTTTTTATAATTAGTTACAATTGCATAACTTGTGATCTAAAAATAAAATTTAAAAAATAGCAAAGTTTGTGTTTTGATCTTTAACTTTTATAAAATACAGTCAGACCTCTCTAAGTCGAACTCAAAGGGACGCGAAAAAAATTCAACTTACCCAGTTTTCGAGTTAGGGAAAATGGCATAATAGGCACAAATTAATCAAGGACAATTTTGAAATTGAGAGGTGGGGGGAGGGGGGAAACAGTCATCCCGACGAGAAGGCTTGACAGGAAAGAGAGGCGGTGTCTGATGTTTCATATGAAAGAAAGCCAACTAGGCTTTGACATACCGACACCACTGAGTAAGGCCATGAGAAGAGACACCTTCCCCTCCCCCACCCACACTTTACTCCCTCAACAGTGGGATTGGGGGAAGTAAGATTTTCTTTTTAAAAAGAGTCACAGCATGCATCAAAGGGACACGGATTAGTTACCCTTCTTCCAGTCACTACTTTTTCTTGTCTAGGTCATTTTTGGTCTTAAAATAGATGTTTACGTGGCTCTACAGAACACCTGTTCTGAAATGTCGCCCCAGAATAATAACCCAAACACCTTGGAAAATTCAAATAAGGGAGGTTGGAGGCCAAAAAATCTTCGAGTTAAGGAGATCTAAAATACATTGGTCTTATGGAAATTGGCCGGGACCTAACAATTAATTCGATATAGGGAGGTTTTTGACTTTGAGATGTTCGACTCAGTGAGGTCGGACAGTAAAAGGCTAAGAGTTACATCATACATTACTTCCCAATAGTTCATACATACATCCCAGTTGTGACACATTCCTACTGAATGTCTAGGTTGCTCATGCAGTTCAATTTCTTCATGAACTTGGATCACTTCAACACTTCACCAACGCCAATCTCAGGTCACATGTTGTGGTTAATCCACAGTGGATTGTGGATGTCATGGCTTGTGTGGTATCTGTCAAAGACTCTCATATAAAGGCAATTATAATTTTTCTAGCTAATTATGCTACACTATGTCTAATTTTTTTTATATGAAAAAAAAATCATAATTCAATTTGAATTAAAGGAATCTTTAGATTTAATGCTCTAAAATAGAAAAATTACCATGGAAATGGCTTTTAAGTAATGGCTTTTATGTTACAGCTGAATGTATTTTTGATGTTATATTTGATAGAGGAAATGAAAAACGAATATATACATTTAAAATAAAAGCAATAAGAATAATACTAAAACATACATTTGGAATTTAATCCATTGAACAATTTATTTCTTATCTTTCACTTCACATGCATGTCATTGATTATAAACATTTATACAACACAGCTTTATACATTTATCATTCTGTCTAGGATGGAAGGCTTCACCACTCAGATGTTGCTAAAGTTTGGAAAGACTACGACCCGTCCTTACACAAATGGCTTCTGATGCTAACAGAAGAGTTTGATCTGACCTTCCCTCTCAAAGATGTCCCCATACATCTTGTGCCATGTCTACTTCCAGAAATCCAACCAAAAGTAAACCCATTTCTGAAACAAGCTGTGTTGAATATTTCTTTAAATAGAGACAAAGCCAAGAAAAGAAAAATATTGCTAGATATGTGTGTTACTCTTACTATGCACACCATCAAACTATGAAAAATAATTTTCCATATCTTATTAATAACAATCTAATATTTTGCATTAGTTTGTTCAATATTTAATGGTTCCATTAATAAAAACACATAAAGCCATTTTGATTTTTTTTTATATCAGTTTGAATGGCCACAAATGAGCAGGAACAATTACAACAAAGAAACTCAAATGATTTACAAGTTTGATTATCTCCCTGCTGGGCTGTTCAATAGGGGGCAGGTAAATCACTTTTAAAACCTTATTTTTGGCAGTGACAGTTCTTGCTCTAAACGACATTATCATTGGGCAAAAATATATTTTTATATCTAAGGGTCATATTTAAAGTGAGACATAATGTATAGTATTCCTGGCAAGTCATTTTATAAGTTTATAAATGAAAAGATCCTAAATGCTGAGTTATCTGAGAAGAAACTCATTTACAAGCCTTAATAAACAAAGGAAATGTAGCAGATGACCTACTTCTCAAAATTCAACAAAAACTAAATGAGAGCATTTAAATAATAGTCTACAAGTGTTTTGTCTCAATCATAATATTTTCCCTTCTGTTAGCCTATGAGGAGAGTGTTTTTTAACCACGTTTTATTAACTCGCTTTCGTTCCTGTGGATTTGTTTGTTTGTCTGTCCACAATTTTTCAAATCTGCCAACGTAAAATTATACCACTTCTGATGGTCCTAGAGATCTCAAAATTTTACCACAGATAGATCTTGGATGACAATGCATTGTATCAAAATTTCAGATCGATCAAATGTACCGTTATTAAATTATTGAACTTTTTAGTTTATCTATATTTTATTATATACTTGCTTTCGTGTCTGTCTGTCTGCAATTTTTCAAATTTGCCAACGTAAAATTAAACCACTTCTGGTGGTCCTAGAGAGCTCAAAATTTTACCACAGATAGATCTTAGATGACAATACATTGTATTAAAATTTCAGATCGATCAATTGTATCATAATTAAATTAATTAATTTCTTAGTCTATCTTTATATAAGCATCTGTACCCGCCTGCTGTAGTTTAATTTCACGTGGCGAGTTCACCTTGGACCTCATTGCTTTGTTATTAAACGTTGGGCGGGGGCTGATGAGGTGTTTGGTAAAATAGAGGTAAAAAAATATTTTTAAAAACCACGTTTTAATTAGTGGAATAAAAAGAATAAAATAAATAAAGGTAAAAAAATGATTTTTGAAAACCACGTTTTTATAAGTGGACTAAAAAGAAGAAAAGATAAAAATTAAAGATTTCTAATTTAGAAGGCAAAAGAGAGATCTATACGCGAGAGAATGAGTGAACCGCATATGTTAAACCTCATAAGCGCCCGCCCCACGTTTTTAGTCACATTAAATCGAAGTAATTGAACTTATAAGTTTTAAATTATTTTCTTCTTTTTAGTCCACTTATAAAAAGTGGTTTTTAAAAATAATCTTTTTACCTTTATTTATTTAACCTTGGGTCATCAAAGGAGATGATTTGGTCTTGCTCCACCGATTTGGGCATTAAATAAATTATGCTAATGCCATCCCAGCTGGATGTAAATTTTAGACCCCTCCTCCTCCCCAGCCAATGACCTATTAGATAAAAGAAAATATTTGTCATTCTTGTTTAGGTAAGACTTCATCAATTCAGTGACAGCGACTTGATTTGGAAAAGAGGATCTTACTTGAAGAGGAATGGTCATATTTGTCTTATTCAACAAACCAAGTAATTTTATTACAACTATCCTTAGATTTTAACAATTTACTTGAAGAGGAATGGTCATATTTGTCTTATTCAACAAACCAAGTAATTTTATTACAACTATCCTTAGATTTTAACAATTTACTTGAAGAGGAATGGTCATATTTGTCTTATTCAACAAACCAAGTAATTTTATTACAACTATCCTTAGATTTTAACAATTTACTTGAAGAGGAATGGTCATATTTGTCTTATTCAACAAACCAAGTAATTTTATTACAACTATCCTTAGATTTTAACAATTTACTTAAAGAGGAATGGTCATATTTGTCTTATTCAACAAACCAAGTAATTTTATTACAACTATCCTTAGATTTTAACAATTTACACAACTAAAAAAATCAAATTCTCACAAATATCTATATTAAATGATTATTTGTGTTGATATTTTCTAGCTTTTACATGTGCCAAATGAGGGACTTGAGTAAATCACAAAAAGAAGCAATTTGTAAATTAACACCAACAAATATTCATTAAAATCATGGCTTTCTTATTATAATTTGATAAAGATCGACATTATGACTAATTCATATGTAATGTTACTGCTTTCTTGTTTAACAGTAAACTTAAAGTAAAACTTAAAATTTTTTATTTTTATTTTTATTTTTTACAACCTAATTATAATTAAAAGTTGGCATTGAGAACACAAAGCTGGTGAAGTTAATGCAGAGAAGACAAATTAAAATTTATAGACATCAGTATTGAGAATACAAGGTTAATATAATTTGTTGACAGAGAGTCTGAACTAATTGTCAAGGCTTATGGCCCACGTCCTGAGAATATTGTTTTAATTGTTCATGAGATGTTTGAAACACTTATCTTGGAGTCATTCCAAGGAATCACTTATGACTTTTCTCTGCCCTGCCCTGACTGCTTGAAACTGGTAAATATTTTAACATTCTGAGTTTAAATTTACACCCATCCATATTTGAACTGGGATATAGATTAGATTTATATAATAATTCTAAACTTCTCAAACTAGAGATGGGAATAAAGCGTTTAGGTTTAGATTTATAACTCTTCCAGATTTTTTGCAGAAATTTATTGTAAGGGTGCTGGCATCACTCTAACACTTAATTAGAGGCTAACAGAAAAAATGCTGGGCTAACGAAGTTTCCCTTTAACTGCAACTTTATAAAACCTATCATTTGAGTATTTATTGAATAGTCCTATTTTTATAATTTCTATTTAGGGTTTAAGATGAATAATTTTAATCTAATTTATTATTTGTAAAAATCAGTCCAAATTTGTTTTATTACTCTCCATCCATTCAGTCAGCCAAAGACCCTCACATGTTTCCAGCCTCCATTATAAGGAGAGCTTCAGAGCTCAAGTCTCCATTTCTTCAGTGTCTCAAATATTTCCACACAATTTCTATTACAGACTTGCATGGTAAGTTAACTAAACTTTAGTTGACAACTCTTTGCAGGGGAACGTTGGCTTTTTACTGCATATTTTAAATCGAAGTGACTGCTCGTCTCGAAGTATTTTCATTGTTGTTATGGCAACATGGCAGAGCGAAGCGTACTTCCGGGAATGAAATGTTGTATTTTCACTTTAAAATAGGAAATAAGTAAATAGTACAATTATTTGTATCCATTAACGTAATTAATATGTTAGTTTTAGGGTCTGGGTTAGGTATAGTTGTCTATTTTTTAAAAATAAAATGACTTCGAGACGACTAGCATCGGCCATTTTAATTACACTGTAATGGTAGAGTTTTGTTTTATACTGTTTATTTTTGTTATTTTTAATGTGCTGAAAAATTAAAAATTACACACTCACAAAAATTTATTTTGTTATTTAGAGGAACAATCTTAAAAGTGGATGAAAGAAAAAGTAAAATTGTAAACTTAACTGATTTATGTTTTTAAAAATAAAATTCTCACAGCAATTATGCCACCGGACAGCAACCAAGACTTTGACCTTCACCTTGTGCAAGCTGTAAGAGGAATGAAAGAATTGCAGAAAACTCTTGTGGCTGGTAAGGAGGCATTTAGGCAATGGTTCTCAAACATTGATCCAAATTTTACATCATTACAAATCTCTATTTTCGGTGATACTTTATTTTAAAAGACAAGTGTTTCCTTATCTTGCAGATATGACACTAGTGATTCACTGATGATTCCATTTATCAATGTGTTTGTTAGATACATTTTATTTTAGTTGTGTCACCAGATATATGTCATCTCATATTTGTCTCTTTTGACAGATGTTTTTGTGTCTTTCTGTGAATTGGACAATAAACTGACAAGTACAGAAATAGTAGCACCCAGTCGGATCATTGGTGATGTTGAAAAAATTGGATATAAGTTGTAAGTTGAACATCTCATTGCAAAATTATATAATTAGAAATCAAATACACATCGCAAGTATTAATAGATTAAAAAAATTCTATTCAATCATTTTGAAATGATTCAATCAATAGATGGATACCTAAAGAATCAACAGATTCCATGGATGAAATGGCTAAAGCCCTACTGGATGCTAAAATTTTCCTGGTGTTTGTATCCAACAACTACGTGGATAATGAGAACTGCTGTAATTTGTTCAAGTACGCCAGGCAGACGTTAAAGAAAGACATGCTGTTTGTGGCTGTAGGAGAGAATGATGAATGGAAGCGTAGCAAATTAGGAATTTTATTTCCTGATGAGGTTTGTATGGCTGACAAGTGTTTCTACCTCTAAAGTTTAGTACACAACTCATGCAATGTTATCAATATTATTACTTCCATTTTTAGTGTGTTTATCTCCAAAGTTATTTGTTGCTGTTTGACATTTTTATTTCTTTAATTATATCTTATTTTTTATTAAAACTCTGCGTCTTATGCGTTCAAACCATATACTGGCATTCATTCCCTTTCTTAAAGATTCATTTTAAGTTGTTAAACATTGAAAGAAACAATTATGGGTACACATTAGATGCTGAACTAAAGCATTAAAATTAAAAATTATTGGTTTAAAAAAATGTTATTTAATTAAAAAATTCAACACCGACGTTTTATGTAACACATTGAAAGAACTGACTGAAAGTTTTCTTGTTTTAGCTTTATGTTGATATGAAGAAAGCCAGTCGGTATGAACATAAAAAAGATGAACTTGTGGCTAAACTGAAAGAAAAACATGCTGCTGAGTCTGAGGAGTCCAAAACCAAGAGTTTTCCCCCTTGTTTTATTTCCTACTGCTGGCAGAATTCAGCCAAAGCTGTGGCTAGAGGTTCAAGGTAAAAGAAACTTGTCTGACCTTGGACACTGATATTGGCATGTTATGTCAAAATAAATTTAATATAATTTAATCCAAAACATCATATTAAAAAATCATGATGGGATGTATACAAGATGTTGATTAGATGTGTTTTTTACCGTTATTGTGGACATCCACTTTAGGACTGAGACTTTCTTGACTTAATTGACACATTTAATGATATGGGATGGAATACTTGCATAAGCCATATTGAAGCTAAAACAGATTCTAAATAAATTTTAAAATTCCAGCACAACAGAGGGAGCTGTTGGTCATGGAGATCCTCGTGACATCAAAGATTTCCTGGAATCCAAGGGAGTTAACTGTTGGATAGATGTAGAAAGAGTTGGTCAGGTATATATAGTAATAATTTCATAGTGGATATTGTCTACCTCACTCTCATTCAATGCAACGCCTCCCCGGGCATCATAATCGTGAAGGCATAAACAGCTGGATGTAGATGATCAACTTTGATTTAATTAGTTTACCTGGCATATATATTTAAATTAGAGCTCCAAACTGTTCAATGTTTACAGTGGCCCAGTTTGTTTCACTTTAATTTTTTTCTTGAGTCCAATAGTGTAAACTATAATATCAAGTCACGAGTATTATTATAAACTCCTAAGGTTTAACAAAAAGTATTTAAAAAAAAAGTTAATTTCATTCATTTCTTCATTTTGTCAAAAATTAGAACTAATGTTATAAGAATTTTAGACATTTTATAGACTATTAAAAAAAAATGTGCATAGCTTATTTAATATTTTTTTAGTTAAAGTACAGCAACAAACACAATGCTATCTGTAATGTTTGCAAACTGATCGTGTCTCCAGCACGGACTTTTTGAAGACATCGGAGAAGGCTTGCTACACAGTCACGTGGTTGTGGTGTGCATGTCTGACCAGTACGCAGTATCTGACACTTGTGCCAAAGAGTTTCGTTACGCCGTCAAAGTCCTGAAACTGCCGGTCGTATTGGCAGTTGTTGGAACAGGAAACAAGTGGAGAGCTTCTGAGGTAAGGCTAATTGTTGGGAAGGCTAATTGTTGGGAAGGCTAATTGTTAGGAAGAATACATGACTGAATGGTAGTATTTCAGACAGTTTTCTTGACTGGCAAATATTTTATTGTCTAAAGATGGAGATGGATTATAATCCAGGTATGAAACTTAACTGTGGCTTAGATGTAACCTCAAGGGGACAGAACTTAAACTGGTATTACAGTATTTTATGTTGTTCAAATAGAGTTTTGGGCCTACTAGTGATTATGACATTTGATGGATGTGCTACTCCATGCTGTAGCTAGGTAGCAGTACTCCATGCTGTAGCTAGGTGTCACATGTGAATCAAGAGTGAATCACATGATGGATGACGGAGAGGTCACGTGAGTAAAAGCGCGGGAAGAAAGAGTCGGTCCCATTGGCTAAGGAGGTGGGAAATCAGTGTTAGTGTGCTGGTGTCAAGATGGCGGATGTGTGTGCCTGAGTATTCCACGTTGTATAACCTCAAATTATATGTCATGTACATAGTATACATATTAAAGTTTCTTTATTGAAACAAGTTCTGCAGAGGATTATTGTGTACAAGGTTTTGTATTGAGAGAACGCCTACAAAAGTTACATTAATAAATAAACCATTGACATTGGTGTAAGAAGAAAAAACATTGAATTGTTATCACGTTACAGAAATTTGATAGAGGAGGTTCGTGGAAGTCACCAGTTTTGTGTATTTCAAAAAGGAAAGTATTCATTAAAAGATGAAATATTGTGAGCCATTATTATTTGTGAATATTCAAATTCGTAAGAAGCTGTGAATAAACTTTTGTGGTTCAATGAAGTATTTGATACAAGAATATTTCAAGATGGTGGCTTAAATGCACGAGACCACTGCATGCGCTGTGTAAAACTGGATCAGACAAGTTGGTCCTCAGAATGCGGTGACACGGTCTGCACAGTACAAGCGTACTACAGTATACTGTATACACACTGCCGAGAGCTGGTAGGTCCTTACGTCAACAAGCCTACTGTCGTGTGCATACAGTGTATGGTAACACATGGTGAAACGTATATAGGTCAACAAGCTCACTGGTGCTAGTTGATTCCAGGAAATATTTGTAAACATAACCTTGAACTTGGAAAGCTATTGACTATTACCAACTGTGTCAGTGTGAATTATAAATCAAGGAACATAATTTTTATTCATTCATTGTTTGAAAAGTGTGATAATTGCAATTTTGGATTAATGGAATGAACTAAATTGTTTAAAAACTACTCGAAAATTGAAAATTTAACTAAGTGACTTATTTCATAGTAAACACTTTGGACCACCAGATGTGTTTTGTCAATCTGAGGGAGCGTATATATAAAGTATACTAAAGATCCCGTGTGAGGATGCTTTGTTGTCTCATATTGTCAAAACTAAATTTCATGGTTTAGATGTGTCACTTATTTGTACTTAACATTTTGAAACCAAGATTTTTTCATTTTGAGAATTTATACCTTAATAAATAAATACCTACTTTCCTTACTGAATTGCTTGATTCATATCATTCCATATAACAATACATGGATTACTACAAAGAATTCACTGCCATAGCTAAAGAGATCGGACTAAGTGGAAATAAATGAGAGATTTCATTGAAGAAAAAGTAAGAATAACTGAAGAAAAAGAAAATCAAAGAATAGCTGAAGAAAAAGAAAAGCAAATAATTGCTAAAGAAGAAGAAAAGCTAAGAATAGCTGAAGAAAAAGAAAAGCAAATAATTGCTAAAGAAGATGAGAAGCTAAGAAAAGCTGAAGAAAAAGAAAATCCAAGAATTGCTGATGAAAAAGAGAGGCAAAGACAAATCATTGAAAGAAAAGAAAGAGCTGCAAGAAGAGAACTTGAACAACTTCAAATTGACAAGTTAAAACTAAAAATTGAGCTAGAGAGTAGAGGCCACAATCCTGGTGATGACACAAATAGAAAGTCAGCACCGAAGGACACTATCAAAGTTAGAAAATATGATAGCCAGAAAGAACAAATGGATGTTTATCTGGATTATTTTGAATCCATAATGGCCATGAAAGGTTATGATGAAGAAGATTGGCCAGCACAACTGATGACTCAACTAACTGGAGAAGCATTTGAAGCTTACAACAGTATAGCCAAAGAAGACAAAAACATTTATAAAATTGTCAAAAAGGCACTTCTATGTCATTTCGGAAAGTCAGAAAATGATTATAGAAAAGAATTTCATGACATGAGAATCAAGATGGACAAAGATCCACAGATCATAGTACATGAAGCACAAGTTAAATTAACAAAATGGCTGGAACTACCAGCAGTAGATACAAGCAATCCAAAGGCCATACTAGACTTGGTGTTAATTGACAAGTTCTTAGAAAATGCAACACCAGCTCTATTCACATATTTAACTGAAAAGAAAGTTTGTACTCAAGCAGAGCTAACAAATGCATTACGCACATTCAAAGACTCTCATCCAAATGTGGAAATGGATAAGAGACAAGATATCTTTGCAGCAATACAAATTAAAAACCAAGAAAAAAGACAGGGAATGAGAAACCAGAGTCTGCCAAACCAAGGCAACAGACAGACTATTTGCTGGTACTGTAACAAGCCAGGACATATGGCGAGGCAGTGTTACCACAATAAAGGACAACCAAATAGGGTGTCACCTAATGGCAGCCCTATAAGAAAGAAAACAGAAGAAAAATCAAGACAAGATCACTTTGAAAACAAAGGTAGACAAGCATGGAGAGAAAAATATAATTATCATTCCAGACATAGAGATTATGATCAAGGTAGACAATCATGGAGAGACAGATATAATCATAATTCCATAAATAGAGATTATAATCAAAGCAGAAGATCATGTAGAGGCTGATATAGTTTTGATTCCAGAATAAGAACTTTTGATCAGCCATGGAGAAAGAATGAAAACCAAGACAAGAATGATAGAATAAAGATGAATCGAGCAGAAACAAAAACTTGTGACACTTTAGCCACTATTGACAATCACGTATATGGCAAAAGGGATGAAGGCCATAGTAGCAGAGATAAAGATGGTACTAGTTAATCTGAAACCATTCGTGTGGAATCATCGGAAGTAGGAAGAACAATTGGTTGTTTATTAAGCAGAATCAAAGACATAGATAAAGACAATGATTTTCAGATAAAGCTTTCTACTGACAGTGACCCATCTGGTCGAAATTCTATTGAACTATCTGGAAGCAAAAATGACATCTCAAAAGCTAAGCAACTGATTCAAGATGCTGGAATTGATATTGTGAATGGACATAATCGAAGTCATGGTTGGTGAATTATTGAACATTTAACAGTCTGAAGAAACATTCAAAGCCCAACTATTTGAATTCATACTCGTCAACTGAAGAATGACTATTTTTGAACTAGGCTATGCTATTAGCCGACTACAAATTTGACATTAAACCTGTGAAGGGAAAGGACAATGTGGTTGCAGACATACTAAGTAGAATGACATAAATAAAGACATTCTGTGAATTCCTAAATGATAAAACCAGAGACTGTATTAATATTAATCTGTGAATTCCTAAATGATACAACCAGAGACAGTAATACAGTCGAACCCACTTACCTCGAGCTCGGTTAGCTCGACCACCCCACTAACTTGACGTTTTTTATTGGAACCTTTTATTGGAACCGCCAAATTCTCTCTTTGTCTTAGCATTTTTTCATCGGCTAATTAGATTTTTCTAAGTCGCCAAAACCTAGTAGCTCGAGCACAAAAGAGGGCCAAATTTGCAACTTAACTTGGTTAGCTCGATCCTTGTCGGTTGGCCTAGCAATGCACTCTGGCAATTTTAGTTCAAAACAGTGTTGACATCTCGCTTCTTCGAGACTTCTGGCTTTTGTGTGATTCTACGAGATTTCAATAAAAATTACAGTATGTTTTGCGTGTGTGAATTATTAGTTTGACGTGTATCCATGGAGTATGTATTCCCCCGAGGTACTGGACAATCGCGTTATCGGTCTTTAAGCGTCACTATTTCACAGTCCATGTTATATTATTATTAAACTTAATTCATTTTCTGATGCATTAATCATTTTATATTTTAAGATAAACGAATATCTTTAGAAATGAAAATAAAGCTTTGTATCGAGAATCGACGACGGTAGCCGGTAGTTTTTATTTAATCAAATTAAAAAAATTATTATTCTTTTAAAAGTTTGTTGTTGCTTTGTTACCAGTAAGAAACGTGACTGTGACTAACACGCGCGTGACGATGAAATGAAATCATTTCTGATAAGGAATGATTTTAAAAAAAATTCGCTTAGACTTATTTGCCGGCCGAGGTCTAACACAGTACACACAGCCCACAGCGTGCTGTGATCAACGGTCAAGGCCACAATAGTTTTATTTATATTACAAGTTTGATTGACTGAGGAAATTCGAGAACGTTCTGATAGTAACAGTAACAGATATCCTGCACGTCAAAAGCATTAAACTTAAAATAACCATATTGAATCATATTGATTTGTTTATTTGTATTTTAAATTCGCTGATACGACGGGAAACGCGAGCGGCTGTGACACGGCGAAGCGTAAACTTTGACCTTTTAGCGCATGCGCAGACAATTATAAACTGGTAACTTATTTTTCATTAAATGGAATCGAAACATGACAGAGACGTAATCAAAGTCCTTTACTTCGGCATAAATATATATACATGTGTATATATATATATATATATATATATATAAATTCCTGATTAGTCATAACTTTTCCCAACTTTCAAGGCCGAGAATTTATTTTTAAGAATTCCCTACTTTTTCCCGTTTTCCTGAGCTGGAACCATGGTTATATTTAAATATTAAACGGTCCTTAAAAACGAACGGTCATTATAACCTTAGGAAAGAGTGAAGAAATATTAGGGTTCCGATACGATTCCGATTAATCATCCCATCACTAATTAACACTAACTAATTAATCATGTACATAAAGAAATTTCAAGCACATGTTAATATTTTGCCGCCATATTGGTTTTCGTTTTAACTTGATCATCGGTTATCTCGATGCCATTTTTCATACCCCAACGCCGTCGACTTAAGCGGTTTCGACTGTAATATTAATATTTGTATTCGCTGACCAATGGACAAGGAACAGTTTTTGAATTCCACTGGATTATTATTTAATATTAATAATATTGATTGTTAAAAGTATTTTAATTACACAGAGGACACGTGAGTAAAAGCACGGGAAGAAAGAGTCGGTCCCATTGGCTAAGGAGGTGGGAAATCAGTGTTAGTGTTTGCTGGTGTCAAGATGGCAGATGTGTGCCTGAGTATTCCACGTTGTATAACCTCAAATTATATGTCATGTACATAGTATACATATTAAATTTGTTTTATTGAATCCAGTTCTTCAGAGGATTATCGTATGCAAGGTTATGTATTAAGAGAACGCCTGCAAGAGATTATACAAAAATAAGCAAACCATTGACACTAGGTAGCACTACTCCATGCTGTAGCTAGGTAGCACTACTCCATGCTGTAGCTAGGTAGCACTACTCCATGCTGTAGCTAGGTAGCACTACTCCATGCTGTAGCTAGGTAGCACTACTCCATGCTGTAGCTAGGTAGCACTACTCCATGCTGTAGCTAGGTAGCACTACTCCATGCTGTAGCTAGGTAGCACTACTCCATGCTGTAGCTAGGTAGCACTACTCCATGCTGTAGCTAGGTAGCACTACTCCATGCTGTAGCTAGGTAGCACTACTCCATGCTGTAGCTAGGTAGCACTACTCCATGCTGTAGCTAGGTAGCACTACTCCATGCTGTAGCTAGGTAGCACTACTCCATGCTGTAGCTAGGTAGCACTACTCTATGCTGTAGCTAGGTAGCACTACTCCATGCTGTAGCTAGGTAGCACTACTCCATGCTGTAGCTAGGTAGCACTACTCCATGCTGTAGCTAGGTAGCACTACTCCATGCTGTAGCTAGGTAGCACTACTCCATGCTGTAGCTAGGTAGCACTACTCCATGCTGTAGCTAGGTAGCACTACTCCATGCTGTAGCTAGGTAGCACTACTCCATGCTGTAGCTAGGTAGCACTACTCCATGCTGTAGCTAGGTAGCACTACTCCATGCTGTAGCTAGGTAGCACTACTCCATGCTGTTGCTAGGTAGCACTACTCCATGCTGTAGCTAGGTAGCACTACTCCATGCTGTTGCTAGGTAGCACTACTCCATGCTGTAGCTAGGTAGCACTACTCCATGCTGTAGCTAGGTAGCACTACTCCATGCTGTAGCTAGGTAGCACTACTCCATGCTGTAGCTAGGTAGCACTACTCTATGCTGTAGCTAGGTAGCACTACTCTATGCTGTAGCTAGGTAGCACTACTCTATGCTGAAGCTAGGTTGGGTGAAGCTATTGGGTGGGGGGGTGGAGTGTTATGGATTTTGTGTTACTCTTCCATGATAACAAATCTACAATACTGCAAGAATATCATACATGCCCAGTGATAGTGGATCTCCCCTTCCACCCCCAGTTCTCATTGCACTGCTAGCCTGGTCCCACACATTTCACCCCAGAACATTTTTCAGTGTGCACTGTAGTCATAGACCATTTTCCCTTTTGCCCAGCCAAAATTATCGTTCCAAAGAGAATCGAAAGTTATTATTAATAATGATCTCCTCTAACATTTTCCACAAGAGATTCAATAGGACCGATAGTGTATGTAAACATTAGATACGATTCAATCTTCTCATATTTGTCATTTAAAAGACACTATCCTGATTATATGTGTTTCAGTTTTTCTCTTATGTTTACCACATATTTAAAAACACATTTAGAATGAAAAGAAATTTCAAAGTTTTGAGCAAAATGTTAAAAAATTATCTACATACTAATGCATCAATGTTAGTCTTTTATTGCCAGTAACATTTTGTCATTGTATGGTTATAATGTTGTACTAGGAATGTAACTTCTGAACTGTCTTGTTATATTTCAGCTAGGAATGTTATCACTCAACTGTTTTGTTATATTTCAGCTAGGAATGTTATCACTCAACTGTCTTGTTATATTTCAGCTAGGAATGTTATCACTCAACTGTCTTGTTATATTACAGCTATGAATGTTATCACTCAACTGTCTTGTTATATTTCAGCTAGGAATGTTATCACTCAACTGTCTTGTTATATTACAGCTATGAATGTTATCACTCAACTGTCTTGTTATATTTCAGCTAGGAATGTTATCACTCAACTGTCTTGTTATATTTCAGCTAGGAATGTTATCACTGAACTGTCTTGTTATATTTCAGCTAGGAATGTTACTTCTGAACTGTCTTGTTATATTTCAGCTAGGAATGTTACTTCTGAACTGTCTTGTTATATTTCAGCTAGGAATGTTGCTTCTGAACTGTCTTGTTATATTTCAGCTAGGAATATTACTTCTGAACTGTCTTGTTATATTTCAGCTAGGAATGTTATCACTCAAGTGTCTTGTTATATTTCAGCTAGGAATGTTATCACTCAACTGCCCACTGGTCAGCTTCCAAGAGAGAAGTGACAGTTCATTAGACAAGCTGGTCAGGGAGGTATGCAACTTCCTCCCCAAAGGAGATGTTTGTAAAGAGAGTATGGAGGAGAGGGTAAAGAGAGAGAAAGATGAGAAGAATAAACTCATCCAAGAACAGCAGCGATTGTCTTTTCAGGTAATATTTGAAGTAAAAATTTCCGTAACTGCACAATATTAAATCCTGTTTATAGAATGTGTTCATTTTTTATTTAGCCACCAAAGATCCTTGAACATTGAATACAATGTAAAGAATATGTTAGTAAATTGTAAGTGAAATATATATTACTTTTTATATAAATTCAGTGTCAATGCTTTGTGTGCAAATAGTGTATTTATAATAAAAATATTTACATCAGGGTACACATAATATAAAACATATTTGACCAAACATAAAATTTTAATTTTTGAGCATTTGCAACACAATTCTAGCTCTAGGATATAAATATAGAGAACAAAATTCAGCTATGTATAAATATAGAGAACAAAAGTCAGCTATGTATAAATATAGAGAAAAAAAGTCAGCTATGTATAAATATAAAGAAAAAAAGTCAGCTATGTATAAATATAGAGAAAAAAAGTCAGCTATGTATAAAACTACAACCATAGTGACTGTAATGACTGAATTACTGATCATTTACATTTGGTAAGCACTTAAGGGGTAGGCTGGTAGGACAGGAGAACAATATTTTGATTACAGACATGCATAAATCAGCCAACAACCTTGATATGAAAGAAAATGTTAAAGCTGTGCTTCAGTTTCTCAGACATTCTTTACATTCTTATGTGGCCCATCTATCAAAGAAAACATTGATAAAGTAGAACAACTTTAAAAAGAGCGGCCAGATTCATTAGAGAATATTCAAAACTGATAAGAATAACACCATTAGTTAAATCATTAATCCTTGAAACACTAGATGATAGAAGAACAAAGAGTAAAGTAGTAAGAATACATAAGGCAATTAATTCTAACTTGGAAATACAACACAAAGATAACTTATACAACCCTCAGACATTGGGATAAAAACACTTTTCTTATTGCGTAGGCAAAAGCAAACACATACAAACTCTAGTTCTTTCCATCCAGAATTTGGGGATGTGAAATGTGTTACCTGGGGAAAACCTGGGGAAACTAGGAAAACACAACACTTTATCAAAAATTAAAACTCTAATAAAAATAGAAGACAAAACATACTATGGATAAGCGTATGAAGCAATAATCTTCTTTATAAAAAGGGTGTATTTAAGATATAACGTTAGATCATATCATTAGAGACTTACTCTAGAATTACTTACATACTAAAACACAATTTGACACTTATATTCTAGGGTATCACATGATCTCTAAAAGTACATATTTATATAATTTTTTCACTTTTTCACTTGAAAATTGGTTGTTTATTAATATAAAAATATTATTTTAAGGAGCTTTGTGAGTTGGCCCAACGTAAATTTTTACGACAAATCAGTGAGTTCTCTGAGCAGCTGGACCCGACTCCTTATCCAAACATCATTCTAGTGGATTTTATGACTGGAGAAAAAAGTAAGTGTGTGTGTGAGTGAGTGATTGAGTGAGTGTGTGTGTGTGTGAAGACACTGTCTTTGGAATTAATAAAAGACAAATAAATAATGGTTAGTGACATTTCTGAAAATTAAATGTCTCATGGTTGATAGAGTAAGTGTGTAACATTAACTTGCCAGATAGTTCATGTTATCTAACTATTCAATTTCTTGACAGAATAAGTTTCTTGTGTTAAGCTAGCTACTAATTTGTCAGGTAGAATTTTGAATGGCACAGTTCATTATACTCTGTATTGTTCATGCTGCACAAATGTTAAAACATCCTTAAATGTTTTATTACTTACTTAATAAAGTTCAGCTGTTTTGTATCTATCTGGTATGTTTAATAGATGAGGAGGAAGAACTGCTGTCTGCTCAGAAGATATCACAAGCTGTAAGGAGAAGAAAAAGATCACATGTGCCTATTGGACCAACCAATTTTTATGAGGAGAAATTCTGTGTTCATCAGCTCTGTGAACACGAAGAGGTAAACTTGCTGTAGAAATAGACAAGTACTAATAACTAGGTGTAGAAATAGACAAGTACTAATAACTAGCTGTAGAAATAGACAAGTACTAATAACTAGGTGTAGAAATAGACAAGTACTAATAACTAGCTGCAGAAATAGACAAGTACTAATAACTAGCTGTAGAAATAGACAAGTACTAATAACTAGCTGCAGAAATATACAAGTACTAATAACTAGCTGCAGAAATATACACGTTATAATAACTACATGTATAGATAAGCGTAGGATGCAATAATCTTCTGTATAGAAGGAGCGTCTGTAAACAGATAAGATAAGATAAGAATTTTGATGTATTTATGAAAGTTAAAATGGCCCAAAAAGCAAACTGCATTATCAAGCTAACATTCTTATTTTCTTTCATTATTCTTTTATTTTTAGGTATTGCCCCATATTATATCTTAAAGGAAGTGGTATCTACTAAACTATATCTTCTGATCTTAATTTTTTTTTAATGTTTAGTTTCAAGTTGCAATTTTTGTACAAGGTAAATTGATTTTTCGGAACTATTTTCCCATCCAACAAATTGTTGTATTTCAGGGCTGGCACATGTCCGGTGAAGCCATTCCCCTCAGTGAAAACTTTGGTCGTAACTTAGATCAGTATGTGCCGTACATAGCACGCATCACAACCATAGCTAAATACAGCAAGAAGATGATTCTCAATTCCCAGGCTACTGATGTTGGATGTTCCTATCTGAAATGGTTGGAAGAGGTATGACTATTAGATTTACTTGATTTACATCTATCTATCTACTTATCTATAAGCTTGATTGCAGTCTCACCCATATTTTTTATGACTATTAGATTTACGTGAGAATGGCTAAAAATGTTTCCAAAGGTGGTACAACTGGTGATTCCAATAATTGTTGGATGGGTTACCATGTTTGAGATGTACAAGTTCATACGTTACAATCTAATTCATCAATCATCAACTGACATATAATTTTTTGTTGTTTTACTTTTAAACTAAAACCATTTGAATACTGTTTTCAGCATTTCCACTACATGTGTACTTTGATAATTAAAATGAAACTCTTGTCTTTATGCTTGAAGAATCCCGTAGTGAAGGCAACGACAGATTTCCGTGAAAGTTACGGCTCTCTCAGACAATTAATCCAAGAAGTTGACCCTAAATATCACATGAGTAAACTTGAAAGGTGAGTCTATCACTTGAAAGGTGAGTCTATCATTTGAAAGGTGAGTCTATCACTTGAAAGGTGAGTCTATCATTTGAAAGGTGAGTCTATCACTTGAAAGGTGAGTCTATCACTTGAAAGGTGTCTATCACTTGAAAGGTGAGTCTATCACTTGAAAGGTGAGTCTATCACTTGAAAGGTGAGTCTATCACTTGAAAGGTGAGTCTATCACTTGAAAGGTGTCTATCACTTGAAAGGTGAGTCTATCACTTGAAAGGTGAGTCTATCACTTGAAAGGTGAGTCTATCACTTGAAAGGTGAGTCTATCACTTGAAAGGTGAGTCTATCACTTGAAAGGTGAGTCTATCACTTGAAAGGTGAGTCTATCACTTGAAAGGTGAGTCTATCACTTGAAAGGTGAGTCTATCACTTGAAAGGTGAGTCTATCACTTGAAAGGTGAGTCTATCACTTGAAAGGTGAGTCTATCACTTGAAAGGTGAGTCTATCACTTGAAAGGTGAGTCTATCACTTGAAAGGTGAGTCTATTACTTGAAAGGTGAGTCTATCACTTGAAAGGTGAGTCTATCACTTGAAAGGTGAGTCTATCACTTGAAAGGTGTCTATCACTTGAAAGGTGAGTCTATCACTTGAAAGGTGAGTCTATCACTTGAAAGGTGAGTCTATCACTTGAAAGGTGAGTATCACTTGAAAGGTGAGTCGAGTGCAGCGATGTTTACAAACAATTGTACATTTTATACGTATTGAGTAACAAAAATATGGCGTAACCTCAGATAAAACAGTTTTTCCTTACTAGTAATAAGGTGTTTATAAAACTATGTTTGATAGTTTTAATATGGATAAAACAGAGTTCACTTGATATGTTTACTATTTTGATTGTTGTGTTCAGTTATGTTTACTATTTTGATTGTTGTGTTCAGTTATGTTTACTATTTTGATTGTTGTGTTCAGTTATGTTTACTATTTTGATTGTTGTGTTTCCTACAGATGTCTACTGCCAAGTGGTAAGCACATCTGGCTCTGTGAGGCTCATCGCAGAGCCATGAGAGTCACAGTCTTGACTCGGGAATCTACGGTCAGCACCGTTCACCATCAGTCCGAGATTTTAGGAGTGGACTTCATGTTACAAGAGTTACAGGAACTTGAGCCCCAGGGCTTGGCCAAACGACTGAAACAAAAGGCAGAGAGCCTGACCAGTGGTGACCGTAAGTCCATTATTTGATTAGAAGAGTTGCTGGACAGAGCTGGTTGTAAGTACATGTAAAGCTTTGAATGGTTACAATCATTGGTTCTGGACTTTGTTCTCTTGTTGGTCCCCTACGTTAAATTCTAACTCTAAGTAGTGCACTATAAAGTGAAGAATTAAAAAAATAAATATCCCTCATATTGCTTTGTAATGAAGGATTAGGCTTTGAATCATCAAACAAGAATAAATAGTTTCAATCACTTTATTTGAATCAATTTTTTGCTTCAACGAGCCGTGGATATTTGCTCCTGAACCTAAAAAGACCAAACAAAAGTTAACAACCACTAATAATTGACCACACCAAACTAACAACCACTAATAATTGACCACACCAAACTAACAACCACTAATAATTGACCACACCAAACTAACAACCACTAATAATTGACCACACCAAACTAACAACCACTAATAATTGACCACACCAAACTAAGAACCACTAATAATTGACCACAAAATACCAAGAAAGATTTTTTAAAATTGCTAAAACATTTGATAAACAATAGAATCAACATAAAATATTCATGGAAGTTTTTACAAAACAGATGAGAAACTAGGTTAAATGGTGACGTAATGTCAGCTATAGTATTTCACATTATATTATATAATGAAATTTTCAAAAACTTAGACGCAAACTTTTAATGAAGGTGATGATTTCAGTTTGAGAACCTGTGATATAATATAAATGATTGTAAAATTGTTTGTTCCACTTGAGAAATTTCATTTTATTTATACACAGAGGTTTCTTTAAAGAAATCAACAAGTCCATCAGAAACTGTGGCTGTCGCAAGTTCTCAAGAGCCTGTTGTTACTACCAGCCGTGCCTCACCAAAAGATGCAGATCAACTCCGTGATCAGGGGCCGTCACTAACTAGATCAAATACCACAAGCAGGGCATGTCTGATAATGTGATTAGTATAACTTTTAACACAGTCAGAGCATGTCTGCTAAAGCGATTACTTTAACTTAGACAGGGCATGTCTGCTAATGTGATTAGAAAAAAAAAGAAAAAAAAAGGAGGCCTCAATACCCTAGGCAATACTTTGAAGAAGGCCAGCTGTTACCAAGGAAGCAGGCCCTCTCTCTCTACGCTGATGGTGGTTCCAGGGGAACAGCTTAGCTGATACAACAAGGAGCCATATGCATCCCAGGAGTTGCCAGAGATATAGCGCATTCGCAATAAAACTGCCTAAGGGACTCCGTCTCCTGTTTTTCTGATAGGGTTTACTCCCTTAGTCTCTCCATGAACTTGAACAGGTGTAGCCGCGAGAGGTTTGAGATTGGAGTTTCCCTCTCCTAGATGAGCTACCTATCAAGGTTTACGAGCCCCATCTGCCCAAATAATGAATGTGATTACTATAACTTTTAACACTGTCAGGACATGTCTGCTATTGTAAATTTGGTTTTCATTAAAAAAAAACTCTGCTCTTGGCATAAACATATCAATAAATTATTCCTTTTTTTTCCAACTGCCAATAACCATGCAATTCAGGGGCCACAATTTACTTTGTACTCTCACACTAATTCTTACCTCCCCATTGGACTTTTTCTAATGTCAATAAGACTTAATGTACGCCATTGGTCAATATAAATAATTGGTCAACTCTGTAGGACTCCATCCTAAATCAACTATTTTTTAAATTTATCATCTTGAATGATCAATATTTTAGAAAACTAGAATTAGTTTTAAACATTTACACATTTAAATATAACAATTTTAAAAATTAATACTTCATTTCGTTAACTTTTAATTCATGGATGTTATCTATTATAGACGCACCTTCTGTATATTTTGTATTACCTTTGCCCTACAAGTTAAATGTTTTATTAGAAAGAACTTATCACATTTGTACCCTACCACATTTTGTTACATTTCAATATTACATTTTTTATTTCTTTTAAATATTTTTTACAAACTCAAAGATGCCTTCCTGGTTTTACAAATGTATGATCACTCAACTGTTTGATCTCACTGTATGATCACTCAACTGTTTGATCCTACTGTATGTGAATTATAACTGATCTCATAAATATTTATTGTTATACTTTTTTATTACAATTCCATATCGACTTTACTTTTTAAAAATAATTTCAATACCTCAGAATTTGTGATTATAATTTACACAAACTTATGATAAAGCAGAGCTATTTTTTAAAATCCTTCAGTTCGTTTAAAGCCAGTAGATTGTATTACTTATTCTATGTCTGTATAAATGATTCCATGTTTAAATTCTTCTATCCATATCTTAGTTTTAACATTAGCTTTCTCTCCTAAATGTGAAGCAATCAGTCAATCACTTCTTTTCATGCCACAAAAGTTTTGATGAGTTTTTTAATTAAAATTAGGCCATGTTTGTAATTTTGTGAATTCCTATCTATGAGCTAATATTGAAAAGTTGAAATAAAGCACCATTTCCATATACACGATTACAAATGTACTCACTCCTAACATACAAACAAACAAATGTACACCCTCCTAACATACAAACAAATGTACACCCTCTTAACATACAAACAAACAATTGTACACCCTCTTAACATACAAACAAACAAATGTACACCCTCTTAACATACAAACAAACAAATGTACAACCTCTTAACATACAAACAAACAAATGTACACCCTCTTAACATACAAACAAACAAATGTACTCACTCCTAACATACAAACAAGCAATCAATGACACCATCTCTGGCTTGTGAAAAGGGCTGCACGTCTGTGGGTCTGATTGTTCATTGTTAGGTTATCACAAGGTCTACAATTCTTTCTGTCATCAATTTAATCTATCTGCAATTGTATTTGTATCACATATTTTATTTTACTGTATTTTAGAAATGTTTAAGTAGAAAATGTAAGAGTTTATGACAGAATACATTAGTTTATGTCAACAAAACTTGTATTACCACCACCACCCCCCCCCCTCTCGTCACACCACTTGTCCTGCTTCCTGTTTTATTTATTTTTTAACTTTTAAAACATTTTCTGGCACAAACTTTGAAAATTAAAAATGAAATGAATCATTCTAGTTCATTTGTTTTTGTTGGTGTCAAGAAATTAATCATTCCAGAAACCGTTCAGTTTTGGTGAAAGATTTTAATTAACATGTAACATCAAACTGTAACTTCAGTTTACAAGAAAACCTTTCATTTTTTAGAAAGAATTTTTGCAGGAATGCAAAATTTAACGATTAGTTAATCGATTAATCGTTAACAATATTAACTATTAATTTTATTTAACGATTAATCAACCCATCACTTACAAATGTAATAAATTGGTGGCTGATTTAGGTTAGCTGACAAAATGGCCCCCACACAACGGCCCCTGTCAAAACGTCCCTGGACTAATAGATGTTAAATGGAATAAAAATACAATCAAGTATTATATTAGTATTTTTACTCACCTATTTAGTGTCAGGTTTAGTTCACAACAAACATTAATAATAAAATCACAATTTAATAACGGTTACTCTATATCGTACCAGGTCACAATTGTTTGTTGAGAAGAAATAACATAATAATAATAACATCACAAGAAATAATTAAAAGGTTAAACGTTGACAAAAGTTTAAAATGCAACAAATTTTAAAAATGTAAACAATTTGTCTGGGGCCGTTTTGAGCAGGGCCGATTTGTATGGGGCTGTTTTTCAAGTGACCGTTTTGACCGGGGCCATTTTGACAGGGGCCGATTTGACAGGCCGTTTTGACCTTCAAAACTTACAAGAGTAACACCATTAGTTAAATAATTAAACCTTGAAACACTAGAGGATAGAAGAACCAAGAGTAAAGTAGTAATGATACATAAAGCAATTCATTCTTATTTAGAAATAGAACACAAAGATAACTTAATACAATCCTCAGATAGACATAAGGATAAAAACTCCTTCCTTTTTCGGATGCAAGAACAAACACAAATTCTCCATTTTTTCCCGTCCGGAATTCGGGCGTGAAATGGGTTGCCTTAAGAAACGAGGAAACCCAACACTTTTTCAACATTTAAAACTCTAATAAGAATGTAGGAATAGACACAAACTATAGATAAGGGTAGAACGCAATAATCTTCTGTATAGATGGAGCGTCTGTAACAGATAAGATAAGATAGGATAATATGTTTGCGTATCTGGAATCAGTGAGGTAGTTTCCCTTTACTTGCCATCTTCAATGACAAAATCGTTATGACTCGCCAGAAGTGGTAGAGCCACTGAAAATATTTATTTTTGACTTAAATTTTGGGGGCAGAAACGATTTGGTCCCACATGGCAGGTCTATTCACCAAACTTTTGCGTCACTTGTACCTAGGATGCGAGTGCTCTAAGGGCTCCACCGCCCCCCCTCCCCCAACCATATATTTCCCGTTTACGAACACCCCTGATTTTATAACCTCTAGTATTCTTTCCTTCCAAGGGAAGCAAACAGACTTGATTAACGAGCCGTTTTTCATTTCCCATTTTTCTGCCTCTGTGAACACACGCGCTGCTTGATTGAACCCAAGATTAACCTCGTCACGTGATCCTGCCCCTCGGCCATCCGTTTGACCTTCACCCTGCTTTTGTGTGTGCCTTGAATCCAGTTGATTATCCGTATAAATGTTTTAACAACAGTGACGTCATCTTCAGTAGGCAATTTTTTAAAAATATGTCATTGTGGAAAACCTCCTCCACCAAAACTTTATTGTAGTAATTTCTAAAAGCCTAAAAAATTGCTTGTAAAAAATATAGGAAAATTACATATATATATATTAAAAAATATATGACGAAAAGTAAAGGCTAAAGACGTAATTAATTAAGATTTATGAAACTGAAATTATGTGAGTATGTTCAAACTGAAATTATGTGAGTATGTTCAAACTGAAATTATGTGAGTATGTTTAAATTGTCATGCGAGAACTTGCGTCTATTAAAGTTACCTAACGAAACGAACATTGGCTTAACATCTATATATATAAAAATCAAAGTATGTCTGTGTGTGTGTGTGTGTGTGTGTGTGTGTGTGTGCATGTCCTTTATAGCTGACTAAACAATTCATCCGATCGTCATGAAATTTTTGGAGACTGTAAAGTACCTACCTGGGATGGTAACTGGCAACTTTGTTTTCTAAATTTAAAACTCATGGGCTCATGGGGCACCGGGGGCCCATAATGTCATTTTTTGCTTATATGAGCTATATAAAAATTAGTTTAAGCGCTAGCTACTTAGTACATTGTTGGATCTTAACCAAACTTTGTATATAACAACTTAATAGCCAATATTAAAATACTATAGGGCACTGAACTCCTCATAGTCATTCCTTTGGGGCTGGGGTCAAAAATTCACATTTCTTAAATGTTTATGATTTTATTAACCATTCAGTTTATTAACAATCTTGACAAATAATGACACATGAATGATCATGTATCCAATATTATACAAATTGAAATGAACAGTTCTTTTTATCTTTATATCTTGCAGTGAATGGGCCCTGGGGCCCTTAATGTCTTTTTTGCTTATATAAGCTATATAAAAATTATTTTATGCGTTAGCTACTGAGTAAATGAATGGATCTTAACCAAAATTTGAATACAAAAACTTGGCAACTCATACTAAAATACTATAGGGCACAGAAATTCAACCGTCATATTCCTTCGGGGCCACGGGCGCCTAATGTATTTTCTTCTTATACGTTTAAGATATTTTTCTACATTCAATTTTTTACGATATTGAGGAATATATTTTTGAGGAAACTGTTTTAAAATGAACAGGTTTTTTAACTTAACATCTTTCAACAAAAGGGCCCAGGGGCCCCTAAATGCCGTTTTTTTCATTTATTAGCTGTATAAAATAATTATTAGCGTAAAATACTGAGAAAATTAATGTATCTTGACCCATTTTAGTCACTCAAGGGTCTATATTTTATTACGATAGGGCACTGAACTTCTTATTTTCATTCCCACATGGCTGGGGGTCCAAACTGTCTTTTTTTAGTAAATGTTTAATATTTTATCGCCCATTCAATTTTAAACAATATTGAGAAATATAAATAAATGTATGTATTTTGAAATTTATTCAAATGAACATATGTTCCGCACTTTATTTTTGCAATAATTGGGCCCTGGGGCCTTTAATGCCATTTTTTGATAATACGAGCTTTATAAAAAAAATTAGTTTATGCGTTAGCTACTGAGTAAATGATTGGATCTTAACCAAACTTTGTATACAAAAACTTGGTAGCCCATATTAAAATACTTAAGGTTTCTGAACTTTTTATGTCGATTTCTTTAAGGCTGGTGCCCCAAATATCTTTTTTCATATATGTTTAAGACATTTTTGACATTCACTTTTTAACAATCTTGATAAATATATCCCTGATGAAACTGAATTAAAATGAAAAGGTTTTTATAAGTTGACATTTGCACCGAATAGGCCCGTGCCCCCTTTATGTCGTTTTATTTTACTATATCTATATTTATAAAAATCAAACTATGTGTGTGTGTTTGTGTGAGTCTGCATGTCCTTTATAGCTGACTAAACCATTCAGTATGCTCCCGGGATGGTAACTGGCTACTTTTTTTTTCAAAATTTAACACTAATGGGGTGCCAGGGACCCCCATAATTTCATGTTTTGCTTATACGACCTATATAAAAATTAGTTTAAGCGTTAGCTACTAACTAAATGAATATATCTTAACAAAACTTTGTATACAAAAACTTGGTAGCCCATATTAAAATACTATAGGGCACTTGACTCCTTATGGCCACTCCTTCGGGGCTGGGGGCCCAAAATACCTTTTTACTTAAACGTTTAAGATTGTATTCCCCAATTCTATTATTAAAAAACTTGACAAATAATGGTAAATGTATCCATTATCATCCATATTGAAATGAACAGGTGTTTTGAACTTTATATCTTGCCCTGAATGGGCCCTGGGGCCCTTAATGTCGTTTTTTGCTAATATGAGATATATAAAAATTAGTTTCTGCATTAGCCACTTGGTAAATGAATAAAGCTTCACCAAAATTTGCACACAAAAACTTGGTAGCCCATATTAATATACTAAGGGGAACTGAACTTCTAATGTCAATATCTTCCGGGCCGGGGGCCCCAAATTTCTTTTTTTCGTATATGTTTAAGATATGTTTCCTATTTACTTTTTTTTAAAGATCTTGAGAAACATATTAACAATAAAACTGAATTAAAAGGAACAGGTTTTTGAAATTGACCTCTTGCACCGAATGGGCCGGGGGCCCCTTAATGTCTTTTCCCCCCTATATTAGCTAAATAAAAAGTAGTTTAAGCGTTAAATAATGAGAAAATAACTGGATTTTGACCAAACTTAGCATATAAAAACTTAATAGCCTGTATTAATATAGTAATATAGGGTACTGAACTCTTAATGTCCATTCCCTGGGAGCTGGGGTCCCCAAATGTCTTTTTACTGAACTTTAATAATTTTATTCCCTATTCAATTTTACACGATATTTAGGAATATAGCTTGAGTACAATGGCAATAAAAAACTATATTATCACTAATTTTGAGGGCCGGGGCCTTAATATCGTTTCTTCTTTTGTACGTTATTTAATTATTAATTTATTTATCCGTTTGCTATGAAACTTGGAAGTTTTTTTCACACTTCCGCGAAGGTTTCTGGCATTATTGTTTTTAAACATACCACTAAATGGTTTCTTTAAATTTATTCATTTTTAAATCCCTTATATTAACTTCGCGGCCGTCTCTCTCATCATCTCATGGGCTCGGCGGGCGGAAAAACAAAAGTCGAAAATGACCCACTTCCCGTGATCCGATCGAACTGAAATTTGGCACACGGACCCGTCTAACCTAACAATGCATCGTATCAAAATTTCAGATCGATCGAACGTACCGTAATTAAATAAATGCATTTTTAGTTTATCCTTATATGAGGTATGTAATTTAAATTCACGGTTTGTTATTGTTTTTTTCCCACGTGAAATTTTGAGCTGACGCATTGAGGCGACCCAACGAAGCGACGGGCGCTTTTGTTTACATTTTACGTGTCACTCTGAGCTCGGTCAAGCGAATCGGTGACCAGACTTTTCCCCTCTCCCCCCCACCCACCCCCCCCAACTAGGGTTATGATGCAAAGTTGAGTTAAGACAGATTCAGTCTGTAAATGTTTGAAAATAATCAATACTGTTAGTTATGTCTCATATATAAGGGATTTATAGTCAAAAACTTTGTTTTTACGGGTTTGTTTTATTAAAACCCTTATATTAACTTCACCGCCGGTCATCTCATCATCTCATGGGCGGGCGGAAAAACAAAAGTAAAAAATGACCCACTTCCAGTGATCCGATCGAGCTGAAATTTGGCACACGGACCCGCCTAACCTAACAATGCATCGTATCAAAACTTCAGATCGATCGATCGTACCGCAATTAAATTAATGCATTTTTAGTTTTTCCTTATATGAGGTATGTAATTCAAATTCACGGTTTGTTATTGTTTTTTTCTTCCACTTCCACGTGAGTTTGAGTTGACGCCGACCGTCGTGCCGACACCCCCTCACGTCCCACCCCCATTTATTAAAGACAAGGGACATCACTCGGTGTCAGTCTGTCAATGTTTGTAGCGTTTGAAAATAATCAATACTGTTAGTTATGTCTCATATATAAGGGATTTATAGTCAAAAACTTTGTTTTTACGGGTTTGTTTATTTTTACTGAGATCGTTGCAACGCACGACCGGTCTGCTAGTACTTTATAAAGATCATAATTAGTTCAACCCCCAGACATATGCACGCATACACACTTCAAATACATAGCATCGTATGGCGCAATAATCTTTTTAAAAAAAGGAGCGTCTGTAATGTATAAGATAAGATAAACAACAACAGGATGTCACCAATAACTTTTTCACGCCCCTAAATAATACTCTACTGTCCCACTGCCCTTACACATTTCTTATTGCAATCTTTTGAATTTCTGTACAAGAAAATAAGATATTCACCAAATATGAAAGGGGATATTTTTAAGAATCTCAAAAGCGCACACATGGGTAATTACCTCTGAGCTATAAATAGCAGCGATAGTGACGTCATTTGAGTGATGCTTTGAAATTAAATTTGTATATTTTGAATAGTTAACCGCATTTTGGTGCGCAGTGCACGTGTTACCATTTCCACCCTTTCACAACAAAGTTCAAAGTTCATATCCTTTCGCAAAGTCTACATGTGCGGTTCCCGCTGATGTCTCCATGAATCTCTGAAAACTAAATTCTTGATCTCCACAGTTGACACAAATTAAAACGGTATCCGAATTTCGCAATGCATTATCTACAGTTGATATCTGTTTTCTAATGGATTGTTAAAAAGTAAACATTAAATCCATTGTGGACACGCACAGCTACAAATAAACTAATAGCTGAACTAAGGAACACTGCAGTCATCTTCTTTATTGAAGAGTCATTTGAAGCAGCACCTACAGGATGAAAGTAGGCAACGGGAGAGTCTGTTTTCCCTATCAGGCTTTGCTCACCTTGCTGCTACGATACAAGTACCTGGCCACGATCAGCGTGATGTTGACCAATGGGATTGTCTTGTTGATTGTAATGGAAACAAACTCGTTTCTCCACATCACCCGATTCTTTCAAATGGTGACAAGAACTAAACCCTTCCCAGAGTTCAGTTTCCCGGAGGTAAACGAGTCTCACATCTTAGGGGGAGAAGACAACTACTGGGAACGTTTTTACAACATCTCTGTCATCAACATCGACAACACGACGTTAGAAGATGACAAACAACGGCTGGCGTTCTCAGCGGCTCTCACCCCATATGAAAGGGAGACACTGCTGTTTGTGTTTCAGACTTTCATTCGAGCCTGCAACAATCACAATGTTATTTATTTCCTCTACGGGGGTTCGTTACTTGGATCAGTACGGCACCACGACATGATTCCCTGGGATGACGATATTGACGTCATGATCAACTTATCGGACAAGCGGAAACTGATGAGAGCCCTAGAAGAAAATTCCGATGATTTTGATGCCTACCTCAATGAATATGGCGTGGTCAAGTTTTATTGGGTCAAGGGTAAACCTATCAGAGACCTCTCCTATAGATGGCCGTACATCGATATATTTTTCTACAGGGAAAACACACAAAATATATTTGACTCGCTAGTTGAATTCTCAGATTTCAAATACCGTAAGAATTGGGTTTTCCCGCTGTGTCATCGGCCGTTTGCTGGAGCTTTACTTCCGGTTCCGCGCAGTTCTCTATCAGTGGTGCTGAAGACGTACTCTCTCAGTGTGTGCGTTTCTCTGAGCTATCAACACAAATTTGAAAGATGGATTTCCAACGTTTATAGAATCCACTGTGACCAGATCGATTACGTGTACCCATTCACACGCCGCACGATTAAATTTGGGTTTTCCAACGAATTGCTGGTGAAATCTGGCAAAATCATCAGCGAGTTCATGGTGCCTGACTCATGTGATGAGTTCTACAACCAAGATGAATATCGTGAAGATAACCAGTAGGAACTAAATCCTGGCGTGTCGAGGTGACGTCACATCTTTATGTGAGCATAGCGCATAGACTGTCATAGGCTTAACTTATACAACTGAACAATTTGTTGATAGAATAGAAACAGTGGTTCAGACTGTCCACATAATCCACACAGTCCACATGGCGCTAACTGTCCACACGGTTCACATGGTCCACACTGTCCACATGGTCCACGCTATCCACACTGTCCACATGGTCCACATGGCGCACACTGTCCACACGGTCCACATGGCGCAAACTGTCCACACGGTCCGCACAGTCCACACAGTCCACATGGCGCACACTGTCCACATGGTCCACATGGCGCACACTGTCCACACGGTCCACACAGTCCACATGGCGCACACTTTCCACATGGTCCACATGGCGCACACTGTCCACACGGTCCACATGGCGCACACTGTCCACATGGCCCACACTGTCCACACGGTCCACATGTTCCACACGGTCCACATGGTCCGCACAGTTCACACAGTCCACATGGCGCACACTGTCCACATGGTCCACATGTCGCACACTGTCCACACGTTCCACATGGTCCACACTGTCCACACAGTCCACATGGCGCACACTGTCCACACGGTCCACATGGCGCACACTGTCCACATGGCCCACACTGTCCACACGGTCCACATGTTCCACACGGTCCACATGGTCCGCACAGTCCACACAGTCCACATGGCGCACACTGTCCACATGGTCCACATGTCGCACACTGTCCACACGTTCCACACGGTCCACATGGTCCACACTGTCCACACAGTCCACATGGCGCATACTGTCCACATGGTCCACACGGTCCACACCGTCCACATGGTCCACACAGTCCACATGGCGCACACTGTCCACATAGTCCACACGGTCCACACGGTCCACACGGTCCACGTGGCACACACTGCCCACACGGTCCACACGGTCCGCACGGTCCACATGGCTCAAACTGTCCACACGGTCCACACTGTCCACACGGTCCACACTGTCCACACGGTCCACACTGTCCACATGGTCCACACAGTCCACACGGTCCACACAGCCCACATGGTCCACACTGTCCACACAGCCCACATGGTCCACACAGTCCACAAAGTCCACACTGTCCACACAGCCCACATGGTCCAAACTGTCCACACTGTCCACACAGTCCACACTGTCCACACAGTCCACACTGTCCACATGGTCCACACAGTCCACACTGTCCACACTGTCCACACGGTCCACATGGTCCACAGAGTCCACACGGTCCACACTGTCCACACAGTCCACACTGTTCACACGGTCCACACAGTCCACACAGTCCACACTGTCCACACAGTCCACACAGTCCACACTGTCCACACAGCCCACATGGTCCAAACTGTCCACACTGTCCACACAGTCCACACTGTCCACACAGTCCACACTGTCCACACTGTCCACACAGTCCACACTGTCCACACAGTCCACACTGTCAACACTGTCCACACACTCCACACAGTCCACACTGTCCACACAGTCCACACTGTCCACACAGTCCACACTGTCAACACTGTCCACACACTCCACACAGTCCACACTGTCCACATGGTCCACACTGTCCACACAGGCCACACTGTCCACACTGTCCACACAGTCCACACAGTCCACACTGTCCACACTGTCCACACATTCCACACTGTCCACACAGTCCACACTGTCCACACTGTCCACACAGTCCACACTGTCAACACTGTCCACACACTCCACACTGTCCACACAGTCCACACTGTCCATACTGTCCACATGGTCCACACAGTCCACACTGTCCACACAGTCCACACTGTCCACACAGTCCACATGACGCACACTGTCCACATGGTCCACACTGACTACACAGCCCACATGGTCCACACTGTCCACACTGCCCACATGGTCCACATGGCGCTAACTGTCCACATGGCGCATACTGTCCCCATGTTCCACACTGGTCCACATGTCTCACACTGTCCCCATGGTCCACACTGGTCCACATGTCTCACACTGTCCCCATGGTCCACACTGGTCCACATGGTCCCCACTGTCCGCAAGAGTTGATTGGTTGCCATACAGTCAGATACAATTTGATCTCATAACCCAACAAATAAACAGTGCTGTAATATTTGACTGCTATTATATGAAGCTACTGTTATATGTAGCTTCTGCTCAATTATCTTTTTAAACAGGTGTTGGATACTTTGATGTCACTTAAGTCGTACCAATCTGCCCACTACTGTCATCTGTCCACTTGCGACACTTAACTTTTCAAATATACCATGACAGAAAATAAACATGGATGTCCGCTGGCGTAAAATATTGGGGATACTCCAAAACTAGGATTGGCATAGGGTAAACTAGGATTGGCATAGGGTAAACTAGGATTGGCATAGGGTAAACTAGGATTGGCATAGGGTAAACTAGGATTGGCATAGGGTAAACTAGGATTGGCATAGGGTAAACTAGGATTGGCATAGGGTAAACTAGGATTGGCATAGGGTAAACTAGGATTGGCATAGGGTAAACTAGGATTGGCATAGGGTAAACTAGGATTGGCATAGGGTAAACTAGGATTGGCATAGGGTAAACTAGGATTGGCATAGGGTAAACTAGGATTGGCATAGGGTAAACTAGGATTGGCATAGGGTAAACTAGGATTGGCATAGGGTAAACTAGGATTGGCATAGGGTAAACTAGGATTGGCATAGGGTAAACTAGGATTGGCATAGGGTAAACTAGGATTGGCATAGGGTAAACTAGGATTGGCATAGGGTAAACTAGGATTGGCATAGGGTAAACTAGGATTGGCATAGGGTAAACTAGGATTGGCATAGGGTAAACTAGGATTGGCATAGGGTAAACTAGGATTGGCATAGGGTAAACTAGGATTGGCATAGGGTAAACTAGGATTGGCATAGGGTAAACTAGGATTGGCATAGGGTAAACTAGGATTGGCATAGGGTAAACTAGGATTGGCATAGGGTAAACTAGGATTGGCATAGGGTAAACTAGGATTGGCATAGGGTAAACTAGGATTGGCATAGGGTAAACTAGGATTGGCATAGGGTAAACTAGGATTGGCATAGGGTAAACTAGGATTGGCATAGGGTAAACTAGGATTGGCATAGGGTAAACTAGGATTGGCATAGGGTAAACTAGGATTGGCATAGGGTAAACTAGGATTGGCATAGGGTAAACTAGGATTGGCATAGGGTAAACTAGGATTGGCATAGGGTAAACTAGGATTGGCATAGGGTAAACTAGGATTGGCATAGGGTAAACTAGGATTGGCATAGGGTAAACTAGGATTGGCATAGGGTAAACTAGGATTGGCATAGGGTAAACTAGGATTGGCATAGGGTAAACTAGGATTGGCATAGGGTAAACTAGGATTGGCATAGGGTAAACTAGGATTGGCATAGGGTAAACTAGGATTGGCATAGGGTAAACTAGGATTGGCATAGGGTAAACTAGGATTGGCATAGGGTAAACTAGGATTGGCATAGGGTAAACTAGGATTGGCATAGGGTAAACTAGGATTGGCATAGGGTAAACTAGGATTGGCATAGGGTAAACTAGGATTGGCATAGGGTAAACTAGGATTGGCATAGGGTAAACTAGGATTGGCATAGGGTAAACTAGGATTGGCATAGGGTAAACTAGGATTGGCATAGGGTAAACTAGGATTGGCATAGGGTAAACTAGGATTGGCATAGGGTAAACTAGGATTGGCATAGGGTAAACTAGGATTGGCATAGGGTAAACTAGGATTGGCATAGGGTAAACTAGGATTGGCATAGGGTAAACTAGGATTGGCATAGGGTAAACTAGGATTGGCATAGGGTAAACTAGGATTGGCATAGGGTAAACTAGGATTGGCATAGGGTAAACTAGGATTGGCATAGGGTAAACTAGGATTGGCATAGGGTAAACTAGGATTGGCATAGGGTAAACTAGGATTGGCATAGGGTAAACTAGGATTGGCATAGGGTAAACTAGGATTGGCATAGGGTAAACTAGGATTGGCATAGGGTAAACTAGGATTGGCATAGGGTAAACTAGGATTGGCATAGGGTAAACTAGGATTGGCATAGGGACTAGGGTATGTCTTGAAGAGAACCTTACAACAACTGAGATACGTGTCACAAGAGGTGCTGGGCCAGGTGTCACATGCGGCACTGAGCCAGTTGTCACATTCTGTGCTAGGCCAGTTGTCTCCGTTCTAGAATTTCTCCTTCTGGCCCAAAGAAGGTATTATTCACTACACGCAAGGGAGTTCACCATGAAATACTTGACCGACAGGACTATAACAATAAAAGAGATGTTCACTACAAAAAATAAATAAAAATTAACGGCATTCTCTTGATGAAAGTCTTGTTTGCAAAAACTGATACTACGACAATCCTAAAGATCTCTAATGTTACTGCTATGTTTATTTAACGTTATTAACGTGATTGATGTTATGTAGCCATGTTAGCCATGTATTTAATCTCCGAGAAACCCAGTCATGTATGAGAGGATCATTCAGTAACATCGTGATGTATACGCTTAACAAAGTTATCAACTACCGCAAAGAGAAATCGCTGAAAGGTTTTTAAGAAAAAAATATTTTCAAGACAAGTGTTTCTGACCGTCTTATAGGTCAAGTTATTTTGGTTTCATTAACCTAAGCCTAAGATTGCATTTTAAACTTTTTTAGAAATGAAAGTTGTAAGAAAATTATTGTAGTAAAAGTTTTGTTTGCTATTCGATCTAATCGGAAGTGACGATGTCTACAGCAGTCAAAGATATTATCATCAACTCCTCTTTGGTGTTTGGTGTAGTACCCTCGCTGGTAGCAGCTGTCTGAGCGTGATCAGCACGACCTGGACAGTGTGGCCGGCAAATGGTCCACACCAAAGCTGGACCTGATGCTCAGATTTGAAGGGCTTGTCGACCAACACGCGAGGGAAATTAAACACCGAGGCCTAGAATGGTGCCGCCTCGTGGTGAGCTGACCAAACGTATCCCACTTGGAATGGGACGGGGACACGGTCATTGTTATCTGCCTGGAACGACAGGGGCATTGGATTAAATTCTTAGAGATGTGAAATGTCGGGCTGAGTCTGGTGTGAAGTTGTTGTTTTTTTTAATTACAAAGTGACTTAAATTTGTGAGTGGTCATTACAAATTTACTTGAATTTGTGAGTGATTATTACAAAGTTATTTGAATTTATGAGTGATTATTACAAAGTTACTTGAATTTGTGAGTGATCATTACAAAGTAACTAAAATTTGTGAGTGATTAGCTAAAATAAACTTTGAAATTTTTGGTCTTGTAAGTTGTACCAGTAAATTACAGTATAGTATAATCTTTGGATTGTAAAGAATTCAATTTAAATGTTATCTGGTGAGTGAGAATGCATACGTTTTTGAGTGAGTTCGCTGATGAGAAATTTGTAGTTGTAGAATTTATAAAGATATTGAAGAAAAAACAATTCATCGACTAAGAATAATGAAATACTTTGCCCGAAAACCAATTGAAGGTTTCATAAGGTTTTTGCTTAAACTTTTTTCCTGATGCAAACATTTCTTTTTGCAACGTTCACTGGACATTTTCAAAGCATAATTCCTAAGTTTTAATCATGAAGAGCCAGTTCCCAGTGAGCAGACGGTTTAAGTTCAACAAAATTCTGTATGTGTTTGGTTTGATATCAGCAGCTGTATTGCTTACATTTAATGTCAGTCTATCAAAAATAGCTCGCCAAGTCCAAGGTTCGCCAGCGTCTTATCATATTCCAAGCATCTCACCGGAACTTTTCACCTTTCCGGAAGTGAATGAAACACGCGTCCTTAGAGACGGAGGCAGACATTTTGACCGGGTGCAAACGTTGTACTTTCTAGATCTCAACGACACTGTCAAAGGTGGCCCCCTCCTCGGAAGTCGGATGCCTGCCGGGAATGACCTACTGGCCTTTCAACCCGGACTGACACGGAACGAGAGAGAGGCTCTGCTCATGGTATTTCAGAACTTTGTCCGGGCGTGCATCAGATTCAATGTCACGTTTTTCATTTACGGTGGCACTCTACTGGGCTCACTGCGTCACCACGACATTATTCCCTGGGACGATGACATTGACGTCATAGCCAACTCGTCAGATAGAGTTCGACTACGCCAAGCCCTCCAGTCCGTCCCAGGTCACTTCGGCCTGAACAGTCCCCTCGGACAGCGCTGGAAATTTTACTGGACCAAACCCAGGACAATTCTACACAAACCTTTTCGGTGGCCTTATATTGACATTTTCTTTTTTCTTGAAAACGACACACACATTTTCGACGAAAGCTTTGATTACAGGGAAACCTTTTCATTTCCCAAACAACACGTCTTTCCACTTTGTCTGCGACCGTTCGCTGGGACCTTGCTACCAGTCCCACGTGACTCTGACGCTGTTGTCAAGAGGAACTACTCTCCAAGTCTCTGTACTTCTCTCAGCTACTCCCACAAGATGGAGACCAACACGATACAAAGTCTGAGGGCAACTCTGCCTTGTAAACACCTGCACGGGTTTTATCCCTTTGTTCACCACGAGTTGACAGATGGCCGTGTCCACGAGAAATTATCCTTTAGAAATCAAGTTCTTCGGACGTTCGTTGCCCCCGTTGGCTGCCAGGGGCTTTCTTTTGGCGGGAAATTTGTGAACAACGGAAGTTGACAGTGACACAGCAGACAATGTGTTGCTATATGGTTTTAATATTATTCTCATTGTTATTATCTATTTAAAACATTGTATAAGAGAATTAACACAGCTTTGCTTTATAGATACCTTATTAATTTATTAATGTAACATTAACTGTAAACTTAGATGGATATTGCTATTTGATTTGTATTTAGCTGTATACATTGGATTGCTATTAGATTAATATTGGATTGATATTTAGTTGTATAATTTGGATTGCTGTTAGATTGAGGTGGGGTTGATTTTAAATGGAAACTGGTGTCATTAGCTGATACATATTCTGCTCCCCCACAGCACACATTACCGCCCATACAGCACACACATTACCACACAAACAGCACACACATTGCCACACAAACAGCACACACATTACCGCCCATACAAATAAACCAAACAAACAGCACACACATTACCACACAAACAGCACACACATTACCACACAAATAGCACACACATTACCACACAAACAGCACACACATTACCACTCAAACAGTACACACATTACCACACAAATAGCACACACATTACCGCCAACACAGCACACACATTGCCACACAAGCAGCACACACATTGCCACACAAACAGCACACACATTACCGCCCATACAAATAAACCAAACAAACAGCACACACATTACCACACAAACAGCACACACGTTACCACACAAATAGCACACACATTACCACACAAACAGCACACACATTAACACTCAAACAGTACACACATTACCACACAAATAGCACACACATTACCGCCAACACAGCACACACATTGCCACACAAGCAGCACACACATTGCCACACAAACAGCACACACATTACCGCCCATACAAATAAACCAAACAAACAGCACACACATTACCACACAAACAGCACACACATTACCACACAAATAGCACACACATTACCACACAAACAGCACACACATTACCACTCAAACAGTACACACATTACCACACAAATAGCACACACATTACCGCCAACACAGCACACACATTGCCACACAAGCAGCACACACATTGCCACACAAACAGCACACACATTACCACACAAACAGCACACACATTACCTCACAAATAGCACACACATTACCCCACAAACAGCACACACATTACCACTCACACACACACATAAATAAAATAAACAGTCATGATGAGATGAGAATGTTTGAACTGTCTGCATGTTCTTTTCATTAGTTGTTAACGTAGCTCAAATTTGTAAGACATCTTTGTTCACGTATGCACTCTAGTGCACCTTTATGCAGGCTAGTTCACATTTTATCATTTTCGAACTTATCTTAAGTTTAGAACTATTGATTCCTCACGTGTTCATTTCTTTACATTGCAAACACTCCTTTTGTACAGAAGAATTGGTGACAAATCAGAGTGCGTAGCTTTTTAATTATGGAATAATTATTTAGTTTTAAGGATGTTTAACGTACATTGAGTTAAATTTTCCTGACGTTGTGTGAATCAACCTGTTTATTTACAGTAACATAATAATCAATAAATCAAGAATCCTTTTGTTTAGAATAGTTTAGTTTATGAAATTGAAAAAAAATTGGTTTTTAAAATTTAGGACAGACAAACTTTTATTACTGAGACATTAAATATGAGAAAATACCACACACAAAAAATCCACAAATATGAGTATTTCATAGCTAACTTAAAAGAAACAAACAAACAAACAAACAAACAAACAAACTGTAGTTAAAGTTCTAATGAACGCACCTTCCACCGGCCCTTCTTTCCACGCTGCGGCCCGCCCCTCCCCCAATTTTACCACGTATCATTCTACCACCAATCTGACATTCAAGCTGACATTCCACAAGTTAAACAATGAAAGATTGATGTACCACCAATACCCCAGTAACGGAAGTACACACAAGTTAAACAATGAAAGTTTGATGTACCACCAATACCCCAGTAACGGAAGTACACACAAGTTAAACAATGAAAGATTGATGTACCACCAATACCCCAGTAACGGAAGTACACACAAGTTAAACAATGAAAGTTTGATGTACCACCAATACCCCAGTAACGGAAGTACACACAAGTTAAACAATGAAAGTTTGATGTACCACCAATACCCCAGTAACGGAAGTACACACAAGTTAAACAATGAAAGTTTGATGTACCACCAATACCCCAGTAACGGAAGTACACACAAGTTAAACAATGAAAGTTTGATGTACCACCAAAACCCCAGTAACGGAAGTACACACAAGTTAAACAATGAAAGTTTGATGTACCACCAATACCCCAGTAACGGAAGTACACACAAGTTAAACAATGAAAGTTTGATGTACCACCAATACCCCAGTAACGGAAGTACACACAAGTTAAACAATGAAAGTTTGATGTACCACCAATACCCCAGTAACGGAAGTACACACAAGTTAAACAATGAAAGTTTGATGTACCACCAATACCCCAGTAACGGAAGTACACACAAGTTAAACAATGAAAGTTTGATGTACCACCAATACCCCAGTAACGGAAGTACACACAAGTTAAACAATGAAAGTTTGATGTACCACGAATACCCGAGAAACGGATTCAACTCTACCAGACAAATGACATCTTCTGTCACACTAAATCCAACAAAAACAGAACGTTTTAGAACAATTATATGAATGATCAGTAAAATTAAAGACTAGATTGTTAGCATAAATGACTAGATTATTAGCATGAATGACTATGGTGCAACTCTATTGACGTCATCGAGTAAATTATGAGCAGTAATGAGTGACTCCATAGCGTGTCTATCTTTATTATTATTAGCTTTAGCGAATAGCTTCCAATACTTACATACAACAATACGTTAACGATCACATACCATGATCATGAGTATACAACACCATCGCATCACCATCAGGACACAAAAACAACACCATCGCCTCACCATCAGGACACAAAAACAACACCATCGCCTCACCATCAGAACACTACAACACCACAATCACGGTACCATCTCTATAACACTACTGCACCGTCACAACAACATCACACTGACCCTTGCAATACCATCACAACACCATCAGAATAAAACCCCAGCACCATCACAAGATCATCACAACACCACCCCAAGACCACCGAAAACTTCAAATCGACCACCACAATACATCACAAAAACATCATAATACATCTCTAACCACCACTGACAGCAGCACCATGACAATACCATCACCCGACCACCACTCGACCAGCACCCGACCACTAAAAGACCACCATTTGACCACCAAAAGACCACCACTCAACCACCAAAGACCAAAAAAAGACCAACAATCGACCACCAAAAGACAACCACTCGACCACCAAAAAACCACCACTCGACCACGAAAAGACCACCACTCAACCACCAAAAGACCACCACTCAACCACCAAAAGACCACCACTCGACCACCACTTGACCACCGAAAGCCTCCTCCAGATCTCTAGTGAAGGCAATGAGACTAATTTACCGGCAATGCGTGTCTGATGCTCCGAGTTCTTGCCCAAACTGTTCAATCAAAGTCACGTGGTCGTCAGCTAATCAGGTGACACACAAAGAGAGGTAACTCGCAAATCACTAATTGGGTCAAAAATCAATACTTGAGGGATTGAGATAGATCTGAAGGCAGTTTTTTTTTGTAGGTGGGGGTGGGGGTGTTATAGCTCCTAGATTACTGAACTGTGGTTGGGGGGGGGGCGGTCATTGATGGATTGGTGACCATGTAATGTATGACGCGTGGTTAGTTTTATGACGTGTGATTAGATTTATGACGTTGTCATTAGTTTTATGAGGTCACGAAAGGGGAATATCCAATAGTATAGTTTAATGTCGTGATTTACAAAACAAAGTCGGAGGTCACGTTATCTGACACAAAGATCTTTGTTAGTGAGCACCTTTGGTTACATCTAATGTGTTAGTGAACACCTTTTGTTCCATCTAATGTGTTAGGGAACATCTTTTGTTACATCTAAGTTTTTAGGAGAAATCTCTCTAGCTCAGATTACTCTCTATTTGTTGTATGGAAAATGTTTCTTGCTTTTCATATATGAGTGTGAGGGACCATCTATTGTTTCAGATCAGGTTACGCTAAATTATTGTTAGGGAGCATCTATTGTTTCAGATCAGGTTACTCAAAATTATTGTTAGGGAGTCTCTATTGTTTCTTATAATGTTACGCTAAATTATTGTTATGGACCATCTATTATTTCAGATCATGTTACTTTAAATTATTATAGGGAGCATCTATTGATCTATTGTTTCAGATCAGGCTCCTATAACTATGCCCACTATGCCCTGATGATACCAGTGAATAGTAACAGGAACAGTCGGAGGTTTTTAGCTGTTAGTTCCAAGTCTCAACAAATCGAAATTCAATTTTCACTAATGTGTTTTATTAAGGTTAGATAGTTTTTATCGATTACAATTTTTTAATGAAATGTCCAACATTTTCCTAATCCAAATGTAAATACAGGAAAAACGAAAATTCGTTGTGCCAATACGTTTTTATTTACAGATGTTAACGTTATAAGCCACAACAAATCATCTTTCTTATATGATTGGCCAACGCAGGATTTGTTTCTGTCCGTGTGTACTTACAACAAACGAATATAACATGACATTAATGTAAAACTTTAAAAATGAACTTTTTAAATTATTGTTTCGTAAAAATTTATATGCATTTTTAATATAGATTAACAGCGTCTTCAATTCGAATGTAGACAATTTTTTGTCTATCTGATTATAGGAAAATTGTCCAATACAGAATTTGAGATTTCAAACTATAAAAAAGATGCAAGATTAGATAGACATAGACGATGAATAAGCGTAAGACGCAGTTATCTTCTGTATAAAAGGAGCTTCTGTAAAGTATAAGATAAGATAATTTAAGATTTACAAATTATTTTATAATCTGAAACGTACTTTGACTGGAGTTGCTCTTTTCACTTTTCCTTGAAAAACAAACATTATCCTTATTTTTAAACCCAATCTGAACCCTTCGTTGTTCCCAACCTTTGACCCCTGACCTCAGTGTAGATAAAGAAATATGTGTATGTATTAGATGTTTTGTCAACACAAAATTTTAAAGGCACTTCTTGTCTATTTCATGTATAATTTAAAAAAAAATTAAACTAATATAAAAAATAAAAAAAACCACCAACAATCTATTGTCCATTTCTGCAATTAAAAAACGTAAATAAACTCGAATTCATTAGTTCCAAACAAAATCATGTCCACTCTCTTCTTATTTCCAACGCCTTTCAGCCGTTGAGGTTCTTACATACACAGTTATTAGAAATAAAAAAAACCCTTAAAAAACCAAGTTTTTTACTTTAATTCCTTTATGTACGAGACATAACTAAAAGAATGTTCATTTTAATACGCAGCGCAAGACCATCCAAAAATACAAAATTGTAGTTGTGTCGTAAAACATGTTTAATATAATGCGCACCGATCAGGAATATGTTTATAAAAAGTATTGTCAATAAAATACGAACCTTATTGCGCGACAGAAAGGTTGTTCAATATAATACGCACCGCGACGCTCTATCTCAAAAAATAGCATGATACATAGAGATAAATAAAATAAACTAAAAATTCAATAATTTAATTACAGTATATGCGATCGATCTGAAATTTTGATACATCGTTTTTATCATCGGTACAAAACTCCCTGCAAAATTTCAGCTCGCTAGCTTACGAGGAAGAAGTGGGCTAAAAATCGATCCAAAGTTTTTTCGACAAGGGTTCAAACAATCAACCAGACACCACACGTTAATATAAGGATTTAAAAACTTACGCCTTTATATAAAACCGCTAACTAAGATCTCATTATGATATCTGATTCAAAGTTTTACTCGTTCACGTAAAACATATTCATCACTTTTTCCCCATTGAAAGATACTTTCTCTTCCCCCCCCCAACCCTCGTCCTATGTCCAGTTCTGATGATCCTGCCAACGCCTCCCCTCCCCTTCATTTCCAGTTAGCGCCATCTTCCTAACACAGCCCCCCCCCACTCCCCACTTCCTTTTACTCGTTCATTCCAGGCAAGGCGTCAATATGACGTCAATATGATGTCAACGTGACGCTATCGTCTGCATAGCTTCTCAGCTCTTCAAATAAGGAAATGTCATTAAACTGTCAAAACTGGTTCTCAGAAGTTTGCTTCAACCAGGCGACCGTCTGATTGGCCAGGAAGGCTGAAAACATGAAAGAAAATACGGGGAGAGAAGGAACGCTTTGCCAGGGTCCGAAAATCTCAGTATTTTTTATGATGTCTGTAAAATTGAGTTAATGAAAGAAAATCCGTCTGAATTTTCATGTCTGAAAATTAATTGAACGAACCTAAATTTTGCACAAATGTTCACTCAACTGTTTTAGAACTGTTAATAGTAGACAGTCCAGTAAAAAATGTCAAACTAATGAGTAGGTCCATAAGACATTGTGGCTCATGTAACTTTTGTTAGCTCAAATTACTTCTGTAATCCCATAAGACCTTTTCGCACTCATGACTTCCGTTAGAACATATGACATTTCTTTAACCGGTAACCTCGATCTGGATTATGATAATGTCTAAAGGGCTTTGATAGTGATTTTATTTTAACATTCAGTAGTTGACAATATCTTATTCATCAAACTACAGTGGTACCTCGAGATACCGATGCTTCAAAATACGAAAAATCCAAGACACGAGAGGCAACCCCACGAAATGTTTTTGTTCCAAGATACGAGAAAAAACTCCAAGATACGAAAAATGCGCTGCTGACAACATTGGGCATCACGTGATAGCATTCAACGCGCCACGAATAGTTCTTGCACAGTTCAATGACCTTTGACTGACTCATTTCAGAAACATTGTAAAATGCAGTCAAAAACAGGCTTCCTTGGATCAAAATTCTCTAAGAGACCATTAGTAAGCGAAGAGTAAAAAATCGCTTTTAAAAACAAACAAGATGTTGGTGGAAGTGAGGCAAAGGAAATGAAAGTTGAAAAAAAAATTAGAAAGCGCAAAACAATTTTTTAAAAATAATTAGAAAGCGCAAAACAATTTTTTAATATTTTTTTATCAAGCCCCCATTTTTAAAAACATAAGTTTAAGTGTCTTGTTACATTTGTTTAGTGTACAATTGTACTTAATGTAAGTGTTTATTTAGAATTAATTCATGCAAAGTTTGTCCGTAACGTATTTTCATAACGTTAAGTGTTTCGTAAGTAATGCCACAAAGTATTCTGCAATCCGTTCTCGTCCCCTACCACCTTTTCCGGCACTTCACCACACCCCTACCACCTTCCCCGGCACTCCATCACACCCCTACCACCTTCCCCGGCACCTCACCACACCCCTACCACCTTCCACTGCACTCCACCTCACCCCTACCACCTTCTCGGCACTCCATCACACCCCTACCACCTTCCCCGGCACTCCATCACACCCCTACCACCTTCCCCGGCACCCCACCACACCCCTACCACCTTCCCCGGCACTCCACCACACCCCTACCACCTTCTCGGCACTCCATCATACCCCTACCACCTTCCCCGGCACTCCATCACACCCCTACCACCTTCCCCGGCACCCCACCACACCCCTACCACCTTCTCCGCCACCCCACCACACCCCTACCACCTTCTCCGGCACCTCACCACACCCCTACCACCTTCTCCGGCACTTCACCACACCCCTACCACCTTCTCCGGCACCCCACCACACCCCTACCACCTTCTCCGGCACCTCACCACACCCCTACCACCTTCTCCGGCACCTCACCACACCCCTACCACCTTCTCCGGCACCTCACCACACCCCTACCACCTTCTCCGGCACCCCACCACACCCCTACCACCTTCTCCGGCACCCCACCACACCCCTACCACCTTCCTCGGCACCCCACCACACCCCTACCACCTTCCTCGGCACCCCACCACACCCCTAACACCTTCTCCGGCCCTCCACCACACCCCTATCACCTTTCCCGGCCCTCCACCACACCCCTCATTCGAAAGGAACATTTGTATTCATGTTAAGTTTTCATTGTTTTATTATTAATTAAATTATTTGATTTATAGTGTCTTATATATAACATCCTATAATGTGGATTGAAGAAACCTACTTTGTTTTTTTATATAGTTTTCCATGATTTTTTCAATTTTTAGTGTTGTTTCTGTGTGGCTTGGAACGGATTTAAGTATTTTACATGTAAAACTTGGAGATACGAAGATCCAAGATACGAAAGCCATCCCGGAACGGATTAGTTTCGTATCTCGAGGTACCACTGTATTTTTTAAAAATTTAATTACATCATAACAATACATCCTCGACCAAAATGTGGATTATCTTGAACAGATGTTGTAATGTGCTGAGAAAAACACGACGGCAAAAATTTACGACAATAAGATTATATCAGCCATTCAGATATTTAAGATAAGATTCTATCATTGATTGGCATTAGTTTTGATTATATTGTACATTTCAGGAAATGGACAAACATTCTGGTAAAGCCAAAGAATAATGTGAATGTAAGATTTTAAATACATAGCCTCTAACCAAGTGAACTCGGCTATGATTGGTTCAAACAAGCGACTGGCAGTGATGTCCCCTTGCTTGAGCTATCATCCAATCCCTTGGAGTGGTTCAATGTTTGCGTTGGTGTACTAGACAATCTCCATGGAGATGGAGACACAAACGGTCTGTAGACTCAAGTCATTTAGGCGGGTATCGACCAAGGCAGAGCTCTAGGGTCCAGGGGGAAATACACAATTAGGAAACCCCAACACCGACTCCATCATCACCTCAATCAGGGGCGTGGCAACAAGGCGAGACTTTGGAGATGGAATTGAAAATAGAACACAGGAGAAAATGGATGTTTACATAACGATTGCTTAGTTGATGGGGAGAAAAGGATATTTTAGGAATGTAGGATAGATGAAAGAAGTGGGTTGTGGGTAATATGGGATGGATGAGGTAAGTGGATTGTTGGATGAGTTTAGTGGATTGTTGGATGAGGGTAGTGGATTGCTGGATGAGGGTGGTGGATTGTTGGATGAGGTAAGTGGATTGTTGGATGAGGTAAGTGGATTTTTGGATGAGGTTAGTGGATTGCTAGATGAGATTAGTTGATTGTTAGATGAGGTTAGTGGATTGTTGGATGAGGTTAGTGGATTGTTGGATGAGGGAAGTGGATTGTTAGATGAGGTTAGTGGATTGTTGGATGAGGTAAGTGGATTGTTGGATGAGGTAAGTGGATTTTTGGATGAGGTAAGTGGATTGTTGGATGTAGTTAGTGGATTTTCCACCTAGCAAAACATCGAGCTGAACAGCGACATTCTAGTTGAATAGAGTGAGTTAATCGAAACAGAGTTAGTCTATTTGAAAAGATTAATTTCAGTGAGATTCATGTCCAGTGAATTAACAAAGTGTGAAACAAAGTCTAAAGACTGTGAAACAAAGACTAAAGACTATGTAACAAAGTCTAAAGACTATGTAACAAAGTCTAAAGACTATATAACAAAGTCTAAAGACTATGTAACAAAGACTAAAGACTGTGAAACAAAGACTAAAGACTATGTAACAAAGTCTAAAGACTATGTAACAAAGACTAAAGACTATGTAACAAAGTCTAAAGACTATGTAACAAAGTCTAAAGACTGTGAAACAGTGACAATCTAGTTATTTAAAAATGTCAAGTTATCAGTAGACCATTGAGATAGATTTATTCAAGTAGGCCTAACTCAGTCTATTGAGATTTGTTTGATGTCGTAATTAAGAACCAGTCTATTGAGAGAGAGAGAGAGAGAGAGAGAGAGAGAGAGAGAGAGAGAGAGAGAGAGAGAGAGAGAGAGAGAGAGAGAGAGAGAGAGAGAGAGAGAGAGAGAGAAAGAGATGGAGAGTATCAATCACATTTATAAATGTAGGATAGAGTAATCTATTGAGATATTGTAAGTTGTTAAGATAGAGTAAGTCCACTGACATAGAGTCAGTCAAGAAATATAAAGTTGGTCTATTTGAGATAGAGTCAATCTATTGATTTAGAGATAATCTAATGAAAGTCAGTGGAGTGTGATAGATGGATAGAATGGTGAGATAGGAGTGAGCCAGCAGACCGGCCAATGACAGAAGGGAAGGGGTGGATGAGGTCGGACAAGGGAAGAGTGGATTACATTGGCTAGTATCGACCAGTCGACTGTTGGCGGAGGGGAAGCGGTAGGCGATATCGCTATGGGTCATAGGTCAAACAGTACATCGCCGTTATTCAAGGCTTCCAGGGAATTCTGAAAATGAGATCATATTCGCTGAAAGTTTTGGTTTGTTGGCAGAAAAGACTTGATATTATTCCACTAGGACAAGGTGATTTAATTTAACAGTTAGTGCAACAAAAAATCTAGTCAGTGCTCTTGTTCTAGCTCGCATTGATTATTGCAATTCTCTTCTGTCAGGTGCGCAAAAACAATGCATTGAAAAACTACAGAAAGTTCAAAATTCAGCTGCCAGACTTGTTCTTAAGGCAAAAAAACATGACCATGTTACTCCGCTACTTTACTCACTTCATTGGCTACCTATACAAGCTCGAATTGATTACAAACTGGCTGTTCTCTATCACAACTTCTTTTCTGACTCATCTCCTTCCTATCTTACTGGACTTCTGTCGGTCTACTCACCCAGTCGTCAGCTTCGATCTTCTGCAGACACACGTATTCTCTGTGTTCCTAAGACACGAACTAAAACTTTTGGCGAAAGGGCATTCTCTTTTTGTGCAGCCAAACAATGGCATTCTCTACCATTACACACCCGTAGTATTCCAATTACCAAGTCCTTCAAGACTGCACTTAAGACGCATCTTTTCAAAATGTATTTACAAATTTAATGAAACAACATTTTTTTAAAGGATTAGCATAGCTTATGTGCATGTAATGTACTGTCCTTTATGTTGTTATTATGATATGAATGGTTATTTAATTATTATATGTATGTTATGATCTCCATGACAAGCGCTGTGAGACCGGTTCCCTACTGAGATACAGCGCTATATAAATTATCAATTATTATTATTATTATTATTAATTATTATTATTAATTATTATTATTATTATTAATTATTATTAATTATTATTAATTATTATTAAATAAATTGGAATTTTCTAAGAACTTAATTCGTGGTGACTCATAAAGCGTTCAGCGATCCCTGGTTACCAGTGAATAAAGAGTTTTAAAGAGGAAATGAAAGAATAAAATCATTAACAAAAATATTTATTTATGACCGAATACCAGGGTTTAAAAAATACACATTGATTAGGGAATATTTAGTGTTTAAAAGTACAAACCGATTAACGATTAACCATTGATTACCAAATACATACCATATACCCAATACTACCTGATTACCAAATACATACCGTAAACCCAATAATCCTTGATTACCAAATACATACCGTATACCCAATAATCCCTGATTACCAAATACATACCGTGTACCCAATATTCCCTGATTACCAAATACATACCGTTTACCCAATATTCCCTGATTACCAAATACATACCGTATACCCAATACTCCCTGATTACCAAATACATACCGTATACCCAATACTCCCTGATTACCAAATACATACCGTATACCCAATAATCCCTGATTTCCAAATACATACCGTATACCCAATATTCCCTGATTACCAAATACATACCGTTTACCCAATATTCCCTGATTACCAAATACATACCGTATACCCAATACTCCCTGATTACCAAATACATACCGTATACCCAATACTCCCTGATTACCAAATACATACCATATACCCAATAATCCCTGATTTCCAAATACATACCGTATACCCAATACTCCCTGATTACCAAATACATACCGTATACCCAATAATCCCTGATTTCCAAATACATACCGTATACCCAATACTCCCTGATTACCAAATACATACCGTATACCCAATAATCCCTGATTTCCAAATACATACCGTATACCCAATATTCCCTGATTACCAAATACATACCGTTTACCCAATATTCCCTGATTACCAAATACATACCGTATACCCAATACTCCCTGATTACCAAATACATACCGTATACCCAATACTCCCTGATTACCAAATACATACCATATACCCAATAATCCCTGATTTCCAAATACATACCGTATACCCAATACTCCCTGATTACCAAATACATACCGTATACCCAATAATCCCTGATTTCCAAATACATACCGTATACCCAATATTCCCTGATTACCAAATACATACCGTTTACCCAATACTCCCTGATTACCAAATACATACCGTATACCCAATATTCCCTGATTATCAAATACATACCGAATACCCAATATTACCTGATTATCAAATACATACCGAATACCCAATATTCCCTGATTACCAAATACATACCGTATACCCAATATTCCCTGATTACCAAATACATACCGTAAACCCAATAATCCCTGATTACCAAATACATATCGTAAACCCAATAATCCTTGATTACCAAATACATACCGTAAACCCAATAATCCTTGATTACCAAATACATACCGTAAATCCAATAATCCTTGATTACCAAATACATACCGTAAACCCAATAATCCTTAATTACCAAATACATACCATAAACCCAATAATCCTTGATTACCAAATACATACCGTAAACCCAAAAATCCTTGATTACCACAGCACAGTATTGACAAGTACTCAGGGATTACCTAGTGTATCCATTGGTCGCCAACTATTTGTAAATAAAACTTTGTGAGAAATGTCTCGAGATGACATCATCTTTCAATACTTACCTAAATCATCGTTCAACGATTCGCTAAATCATCTTTCAATGATTTAATAAGTCATCTTTTATTGATTCAATAAATAATCTTTCCATGATTCCATAAATCATCTTTCAATGAGTCCGTAAATCATCTTTCAATGATTCAATAAATCATCGTTCAATGCCATTAAGCATCCATCAGTTATTCCATAAATTATCTTTCAGTTCCATAACTCATCTATCAATGATCTCATAAATCATCTTTCAGTGACTGAATGAATCTGCTTTAATTTTTGCAGACTGCTAGTTTTAAAATCATCAATATACATCAATTGCAATGTATGTCACGTTTGTCTGTACAGTCTGTCTGTCCGTGACGCTACAAATTTTAGAAAACAGCGCACCAAATTACTGCACCAAAAAGAACTCTTTTCGAACGTTCCAAATAAAATTGTTTAATATGAAATAAATGAATGAAATAAAAATAAATAAAATAAATGAAAGTTCTCTATTACATTATTATTATTTTTTATTCTTATGTGTATTTTTTTCAAAATAAATAGATTTCAGGTGAAATGTATTTATTTGGAAAACTTCCGTCATTTTTGACGGGTGATACATTAGTCTAATATATTTTTAGCCATCTCAACCTTATTTGTCCTTTCCTCTTGGGCCACTCCACCCCCACCCGCTCCTCAAACGTGCTGAAGAGAACATGAGGAAATGAACCATCACCTCAAAGACAACAGAAAGGCACGTGCTATGACGTCAGGTGACCAGACACTTGACCAATAGAGTTCCGTTTTTATGTGACGCCAACCAATCATCTGATTGCCTTCTACATCACGTGTCGTGGCTTAGATTTCCAAATAAGTTTCGAGGTAATTAGGTTCTGAGAAGGGAGTGGAGATTAATCAGTTTATTGACTGGATGTACATTCCACAATCTGAGAGCCATGCGAGTGGATGTACATTCCCCAATCTGAGAGCAGCGCGAATGAATGTACATTCCACAATCTTAGAGCCAAGCTCAGCAGATATAATTCATCCGCTTAGGGTTGTACCGCCATAGTTCATTCAATGCGGGTTGTACAGCCTTAGTCCATTCAATGCGGGTTGTACAGCCATAGTCCATTCAATGCGGGTTGTACAGCCATAGTTCATTCAATCCTGGTTGTACAGTCATAGTTCATTCAATGCTGGTTGTACAGCCATAGTCCATTCAATGCGGGTTGTACAGCCATAGTCCATTCAATGCGGGTTGTACAGCCATAGTCCATTCAATGCTGGTTGTACAGCCATAGTTCATTCAATGCGGGTTGTACAGCCATAGTTCATTCAATGCTGGTTGTACAGTCATAGTTCATTCAATGCTGGTTGTACAGCCATAGTTCATTCAATGCTGGTTGTACAGCCATAGTTCATTCAATGCTGGTTGTACAGCCATAGTTCATTCAATGCTGGTTGTACAGCCATAGTTCATTCAATGCTGGTTGTACAGCCATAGTTCATTCAATGCTGGTTGTACAGCCATAGTTCATTCAATGCTGGTTGTACAGCCATAGTTCATTCAATGCTGGTTGTACAGCCATAGTTCATTCAATGCGGGTTGTACATCCATACTTCATTCAATGCGGTTTTACAGCCATAGTTCATTCAATGCTGGTTGTACAGCCATAGTCCATTCAATGCTGGTTGTACAGCCATAGTTCATTCAATTCGGGTTGTACAGCCATAGTCCATTCAATGCGGGTTGTACAGCCATAGTCCATTCAATGCGGGTTGTATAGCCATAGTTCATTCAATGCTGGTTGTACAGCCATAGTTCAATCAATGCTGGTTGTACAGCAATAATTCACTCGATTAGCGTTTTATTTTATAACCACATGGTTGTCTCTATCATGTCTGACTCTATCATGGCTGTCTCTATCATGGCTGTCTCTATCATGGCTGTCTCTATCATGGCTGTCTCTACCATGGCTGTCTCTATCATGGATGTCTCTATCATGGCTGTCTCTATCATGGCTGTCTCTATCATGGATGTCTCTATCATGGCTGTCTCTTTCATGGCTGTCTCTATCATGGCTGTCTCTATCATGGCTGTCTCTATCATGGCTGTTTCTATCATGACTGCAACCACTGAACAAACGCCAGCTCTAAGCGATGTCTCCAGACAACGCAGACAAAAATTCCTAACTAAATTATTTGTCCTGATTAGTCTGGGAATCCCTAAATAAACCGGTGGCCAGGGAAATAGATTTGGGTCTAGCATGACACCTGGGAGGCCATTTGTCCCAGTGCCTGCTGGGAGACAGGAATACAATCCGAGATTTGATTGGTCGATGTAATGAGAGATTTGATTGGTCGATATTATAGTGATTTATGAGATAACTTGAAATTCTATGCATTTTTAGCTTGTTGACGCTATCAAAGCAAGGTCAAGGTGAGACAAACATCGCAATCTTGGGTTATCAGACATCAAAGTGGAGGAGACGAAATGTAATTATATAGTACTTTTGGTCCAGGGGGGCTATGTACAATATCAGTGTTGGGAAGGGGAGCCAACGGTTTTAATGATCAAGGATGTCTAATAACTGGGGCTGGTACTGATGAAAAAAAATATTTGTTTGATCAATCGGGAAAAAATTAATCGATTACTGGATTAATTATAACGCATATGTAGATCCCGTTAAGTTACGACAGGTTATTTCGCGAAATTGGTTAAGTCGCGGTAATTCCATGGCTCCCAAATTTTGTGACGTAACACATAAAATTCGTTCTGCTATGCAAGAAATAAGGAAGAAAACCAATGACAGTAAAAAGCAATCATTGCTGAGTAGCTGGTTAATGAAGAGATAACTTTTAAAATAAACATAAATATTTAAGAAAACAGTAATTTAGGATAAAAAAAGTTATACGGAATCTTGTAATTAACATTCGGCTTACAACAAAGCATTGTTTTAAATAATTACTGATTTTTAAATATCCTATATTAGTTATATTAACTTCACCATCTTGTCGTCATCTCTTTCTACTCTCTCACTCTCCCTCTCTCTCTCTCTCTCTCTCTCTCTCTCTCTCTCTCTCTCTCTCTCTCTCTCTCTCTCTCTCTCCCTCTCTCTCTCCCCCCTCTCTCTCTCTCTCTCTCTCTCTCTCTCTCTCTCTCTCTCTCTCTCTATCTATCTATTTCTCTCTCTCTCCCCCCCTCTCTCTCTCTCCCTCTCTCTCTCTCTCTCTCTCTCTCTCTCTCTCTCTCTCTCTCTCTCTCTCTCTCTCTCTCTCCCCCCTCTCTCTCTCTCTCTCTCTCTCTCTCTCTCTCTCTCTCTCTCTCTCTCTCTCTTTCTCCCTCTCTCGCTCTCTATCTCTCTCTCTCTCTCTCTCTCTCTCTCTCTCTCTCTCTATATATATATATATATATATATATATATATATATATATATATATATATATATATATATATATATATATATATCCCTCTGTCTCTATCGGTCGTGGTCCCGCAGAAAAACAAATGTAAAAAATGACCCAATTCCCGTAATGCTATCGAGCTGAAATTTTGCACATATATTTTTGTCATCTAACAATGCATTTTATCAAAATGTCAGATCGATCAAATGTACCGTAATTAAATTAATGAATTTTTATACATCTCTATGTATCTCTATGTGTATAGTAACATTTTTGTGCTCAACGGTCGTGCGGTGCGTATTATATTGAACAACCTTTTTAATATTTTCCTGTTGCGCTGTGCGTTGCGTATTATATTGAACATATAATATATTCCCGATCTGTAAATGTTTATGCAAGTCTGTCGCGTGGTGCGTATTAAACATAATCAATACTTTTAGTTATGTCTTATATATAAGGGATTTATAGTCAAAAACTTCGTTTTTACGTGTTGTTTAATTCTGTAATTAAATCCCTTACATTAACTTCACCGTCTTGTCGTCATCTCTGTCGTGGTCCCGCGAAAAAAAACAGAAAGTAAAAAATGACCCACTTCCCGTGATCCTATTGAGCTGAAATTTTGCACATATATTTTTGTCATCTAATAATGCATTGTATCAAAATTTTAGATTGATCGGATTTACCATAATTAAATTAATGAATCTTAGATTATATCTATGTACCTCTATGTAGCATGTTAATGTTTGTGCTAGACCAGAGGTCTCCAAAATTTTCTGCTGAAGGTCCGCATTAAATGTCAAACAGCAGTTTGGGGGCCGACTACTAACCCCCAGCTACTAAGTTTTGTGGTAATCTACAGGTAAAAATTTAGGGCTGTTATCGATTAATTTAAAATTAATCGTTAACTTTTGAAAAATTAACGATTAATTAATAGTTAATTTCGATTAAAGCCAAAAATTGAAATGTATGGTGTCATAAGTAACATTTATTAAACGTACTTGTTGAAAATCGAAATAACACTGGAATGTCTTCTTTATATGACATCTTTTAACCAACAAAGCAAACAGACAAGTGTATTGACATTATTTGGTTCAGAACGGGTCTTATTGACAATATAACCAACCGAGCTGAAAAATCGTTAACATAGCTTTAGACTTTAGATTTTCTCAACTGAAGTTTATAATACTGTAGTGGATACTTGGTTTGCAGGTGATATGTAAGCGCAGTGTTAGAACCATGGTAGCAATGTTCCCTTTTAGCAGCGCCGCTGCGCAGATATTTGACCGACGCCACGCAGGAGTTTAGAATCACCGCGCAGAAAAGTTTGTAAAATTTTGCACAAAAAATGGACGTTGTGCAACTTTGCACACGAGTTCTTTTAAAAATTTGCACATGAAACAACGAGCTTAGACTTAGAGGGAACACTGCATGGTAGGCAAATGATTTCTCTCAATGGAAACAACCTTTATCAACATTTTGAACAATCACCTAAGTGAATATTTTAAACAAAAATGTTCGTGTAATAGTCTGGAAATAAGTTCATATTTATCGGGCGAAATATTTTACTTTTTGACTTCCAATACATTTATACGTGGTCGGTCGATTAATCGTTAAAAATTTTTTAATCGTTAAAAATTTAATCGAGAAATTAATCGTTAATTTCCGCAGTCCTAGTAAAAATAAACTCCTTTTTGAAGATTAAAAGGTCTCTAGAGGGCCTCGCGGGCCGCATCTGGCCCGCGGGAGGTAGTTTGGAGACCACTGTGCTAGACTGTCAGGCGGTGCGTATCATATTGAACAACCTTTTAAATATTCTCCTGTCGCGCGGTGCGGTGCGTATTATATTTTCATACTTGTATAATATTTTCCCAATCTGTAGATATTTATGCTAGTCTGTCACGTTGTGCTTATTATTTTAACACTAGTGTATCACCCGTCAAAAATGACGGAAGTTTTTAAAAATAAATACACAGATTTAAAAATAACGTAATACAGAACTTTCATTTATTTTATTTATTTTTATTTGATTAATTTATTATCATATTGAACAATTTTATGCGGAATGTTCGAAAAGTGTTATTTTTGGTGCACTAATTTGGTGCGCTGCTTATAAAACAAAATCGATCGCAGCGCCACGTAACACCATTATAATAACATCCATTTATACAGACAACGGGAATTAGGTATATTGATAATCAATACTTTTAGTAAAGTCTCATATATAAGGGATTTATAGTCAAAAACTTAGTTCTTACAGGTTGCTTAATTTTGTTAATTAAAGTTCTTTTAATATATTGGATTAAAACAAGTATTCCAGGATATGTATTGATATAATAATTTAAAACTATATAATTTGCAATGTCACGTCTGTTCGTGACGCTATGCGAGGTAACTCCTGATAAACAAAATGAAAATATAGGAGTAAATATGTTTCGTTCGAGATTAACAAAATGTGTTTCTAGCCATAAAATATTGTGACGTGACGTCATTTGAGCTTTTATTAATTTGTGAAGGGAACGAAGTAAAAAGAACCATGTTTTATTTGATAAATATTATTATTTTTTGTATTAAATGTCCGTTTTTTGTGTATGTGTATTATAAATTTAATTTTCTATATTAATATATAACATTCGTTTTTCTGTTCATGAAATTTACAATTGGTTTTCGTTTGGTTGTCAAGTTTCGATGCGTTTTGAACTACAAAGCCATTATTTGTTACTGCAAATGAAATTGGCCAACTTATGCTTCAGTTTAGCGTTTGTTTTTCTTTTTATACACTTTGAGATTGCACATTTGTATGTTTAAAAAAATAACATATTTAAAAATCGGACTCCTCCCCATAATAGTTTTTTTTTGTTATTTACATGTAATATTTTAATGCGTCTTAGTCTAATTTGGAATGAAAAATCCTTGCTTTTAATATAGAATTGGAAGGGGTGCTGACTTGACAATAATGAAAACGTTTATTAGAATTCCTAAAACATGCATATTAAATTTTATATACGATTACCTGAAGATAATATAATATTTTCTTTTAACCAGTGATTAACTTTACTTCAAAGGTTTCATGCAAAATAAATAGTTCATTGTTATTCATATTTGTAAATAGTTACAATTTTTTATTTACATGTTTTTGATAATGTAAAGGTAATAATGTATGGACCAATTGGGCGCATAAACTGACAAGTCATAATAGATCTTGAAAGGGTGCTGACTTGACAATAATAAAAACGTTTATGTGAATTACTAACACGTTTATATTAAATTGTAAATATGATTAACAGTTGATAATTTAATCTTTTCTGTTATCCTGTGACAAACTTTGCTTACAACGTTTTCATGCAAAATGAATAGTTCTTTGTTATTAACATGTGTAAAAATTACATTTTATTTTTTACATGTTTTGGTAATGTTGTGGTAATAATGAATGGACAAATGGGCGAATAAACTGACAAGTCATAATCATCAATGAAGCTTAAACTGCTTCAAATCACAGATGTGCTTGATGTGGATCACATTACAGTCACATAATGTATTTTTAAGGCACTGTGCTGTATTATTGGTGCACTCATAATTGGTGCGCACTATTCAATGCCACAAGTTAACGTCCGGCTGACTCCTCAGCAATATTTGGTAATACTTCGAACTTCAAACTTCTTTGCTGTAGTATCACCTTGTGATGTGTGTAATTCACTGTGCATTTACTATTATCCTGATTATATCATTATTATTCATGCAAACTTATATAACGCGAAGCCTAAGCTTGGAGGTTTTCTCATAGCACATATATTCGTATATATAATCAAAATATATACTCTGCTATGTCCGTTCGTAACGCTAGATTTTAGAAAGTGCACCGCTAAAGAAAATAGCGCTGAAAAAAATACAGAAAAAAAGGAAAAACAAAGACAAAAACAAAACCAAAAAAAACCCAGAAAAAACGCTATTTTCAAACGTCCGCATAAAATTGTTCAATAGTGAAAAGAGATTTAAATTTTCGCTCTAGGTCTCTACATTTTCTGATTATTTACTATGCAGCTGTCAGGCAAAAGGGACAATTACAAAAACTGAAATATATCCATTTTGAAAACTTCCGTAATTTTTGACGGGTAATGCACTAGTACATATATAATATGTGAGTATAAACTTAATTTAATTTTAAATAAATGTTATAGAAAAGAAAAATAAAAGTTTTTATTTTCATCCTTTACTTCGCTCAATTAATTACACTGAAATATGTACTAAGTGACGATAAATCGCTATTCACCTAAGTCGCGATTACATAAATATGGACCCGAACGACCGTAACTTAACGGGGTCACACTGTATTTGTATCTGATCTGCAACAATCTATGACTTAACCTTAGAGTTGACACAAAAATGTTGTAAATTCAAACCGTATCACCAGTGGCGTAGCGAGGGGGGGGGGCAGGGGGGGACATATGTCCCCGGGCGCCACGTTAGGGGGCGCCAAAATGAGTATTAAAACTCATTATTTAATTGTGTTTTTATGTAAACTAATGTATCCCAAATACGTTTGCAAGTTTGAATTTTGGAGCTCCGAAAATATATTCATTACAAATCAGTTGGCAAGCATGATTTGGCGCCCCCATTGAGCGTTAAGGGGCGCCACTCTACTCATAAATAAAAGACACATTCACAATGTAGAATTGCTCATGGCGATTTAAAAAAAACTGGGAGAGACTGGGAGTGAGAGTAGGGGAGCAGTAAGAGACAACGGCGATTCTATTAATAGAACAGACAGAGACGACACTAAAAGCAACCACAATGACCAAGACAAGAAAAAGGAGTGTCTTAAAGCAGTAGTTCTCAACCTGTGGTCCGTGGACCACTAGTTGTCCACGAAGATGTGCCAGGTGGTCCACGAGCAAAGTATGAAATTTACGCACTGTATGATTCATCGAGTGCGACTAACAAGTAAAATAATTAACGCTGACTTAAAATATATTTTTGATCTGGTCTAAATAGTTTTTTAAATTTTATCAAGGCTCGTCTATTAAATTCTGTCTCTTTGATTTCTTATGTTCGAATATGAATCTTGAACATTAACAGTTACTGATGTATACTGAAATTCGCTGGTTATAAGACTGTTTGAATTACGTGATGACGTAAGAGAGTTTCTTGTAGAAAAAACTCAAAGCTTGTTGATCATTTCAACCATAGCTTATGGGTTGCTGTTCTGGCTTACTTGGCTGAAACTTTTAAAGAACTCAATAAACTTAATTCAACTCGGCAAGGAAAGCAGACACATTATATTACTCTCAGTGACAAAGTGTCCGCTTTTACGAAAAAGCTTGATCTTTGGAAAACAAGATTATTTCAAGGTAACTTTGAGATGTTTGATCAATTATACGAAATCACCGAGAAACCAGAAAATGTTGAAATAAATAAACTGTTGACAAATTTGATTTCTGGTCATATTCGATCAATACAGGGCCAATTTTAATTCTACTTTGGTGATTTTTAACGTCCAGTGGTTTTTCGTGTGTTTTCAGTCCTAATCTCGCACACATTGTCTCATCAAATAAAATTACCAACATCGTAATTAAACCAATTCATTGAACTGACTAGCGATACCACTTTGAATATGTTGCATCAGAAAGTGGGCTTAATGAAATTTTAGAGTACTCCGAACTGTCTCAGATAGCTTTTAAAATACGTTTACCCTTTGCAAATTTGTGAAAGTGGATTTTCTGCATTGGTTACAATAACAACAAAACATCGTTCGTACTAAATAAACTAATATAGCAGTCTTTTTAATACAAAACTACTGTTTATTACTTAAAGTTTTTTATAGTTAGCAAGTAGAATTAAATAAGAAGGCTATGAGACTAATATAAATGACATTTGTTCTTTACAAAAGAAAGCCATTACAATACTGTTTTTGGAGCACGCAAAACGTAGCATATTAGTATAACTTTACTAAATAACATGTATACTACTTATAGCTAACAATAATCTTCTGTATAGAAGGAGCGTCTGCAACAGATAAGATATACACAGTATAATTATATTTAACTTTCCAGCTCGGCAGTAGCACAATTTTTAGTAGTGGTCCGTAGCTAAGACACACATTTTTCAAGTGGTCCTTGAATCTCAAAAGGTTGAGAACCACTGGCTTACAGAAGGTCTCTCCTCTCAAGGGATTGTGTGGGTATGTCAAAGCAAGTTGGATTCCTTTTATATGAAACATCAGACACCGCCTCTCTTTCCTGTCTCTCTGTGATCAAACTTGATCAGTATGATCCACTGTTAGAAAAGCACTTACAAAATTCCCAAGAAAATCCAGGTTCAGTATCTTATTTAAACAGGAAATCCAAAATGAATTTATCCACCTACTTTCATCGACTGTAAGGAATCAGCTGTTGAGTGAACTCAGAAAAAAAACAAGTACTACGGTATCTTACTTGACTCAACACCCGATCTAAGACACCGGGAACAGCTTTCTCAAGTCATCAGATTTATGGATGTGGATTTTCAAACTAAAAAAGAAACCATCAAAGAATCATTTTTAGGTTTTATCCAGATACATTCCAAAGACGCAGAGAGCATTGAAAGAATTATCGTGGAGAAACTAGAATCTAATAACATACCTCTAGCCGACTATCAGTCACAATGTTATGACAATGCTGCTGTAATGACTGGGCATATATCCGGCCTTCAACACCGAATATGTGCCAGAAATCACAGAGCATTGTTCATCAACTGTGATAACCACAGCTTAAACTTACCAAGAGTACACTAAGCCAAACAGGATCAAGTTGTTATCACGTTTTTGGAACAGTTGAAAGTATAAATTTTTGTTTTCTCTCGTTCAACAACTCGTTTGGAAGAATTAAAAAGAGTTGTGCCAATCACAATGAAGAGGAAGTCTGAAACACGTTGGAGTGCACGATCAGAAGCTGTTTTAAGCAATTTATGAAGGACTAGATTTCACTAGATGAACTGGTAGAGCTGTTGGAAACATTATCAAAACGTACAAATATGACGCCTGACACCAGAAGTGATGCAGAAACTTGGCTGGCAGGTATATTAAATTTTAAATTCCTATTTTTGTTAAATTTCTGGAACATCATACTTGGGGAAATTGATCGTGCCCAGAAACGGTTGCAGAATCCTACTGTGAATTTCAAGGAATCAGCATCTGATCTTGAATCGCTTGAGCAAAAAATTGTCAACATTCGTGATAATTTCAGCCAAGTTGCGGTAGATAATGGAAAGGAAGATGCACAACTTGGGGAATCGAGGTTGACAGAAGGATTAGACGACATCGGAGGATGCCTGAAGAATTAACAAGAGATGCAGGACTTTCTGCAGAAGAAGAATTGCACGTGATATGAACATCGTAATTGATAGACTCCAACACGAGATATCAATACGGTTTATACGTCTAAAAAACCTAAACGATAAATTTGGATTTTTAAAAGACGTCAAAACTCTTCTTGCTGAGACAAAAGTCGATACACTTCGTTAAAATTCCTTAGATTTTGCTAATTTATACGACACTGACGTCAATGGTCACGAATTGTGCACAGAAATCAGAGACTGAAGAATGCTGCTTAGTACCCGGACTGAAGTTCTACCGGAAACTCCTTTGGATCTTCTTGGTTTTATTGTTTCATATGGAGATGGCGTATTTCCGAGTCAAGCGCATTTCACTTCAAATACTTCTAACAATTGCTGTTTCAACAGAAAGCTGTGAGTGATCCTTCCACAAACTGAAGCTTATTTTGTCATATTTACGTGCTTCAATTGGAAAAGATAGTCCCAGTGATCTTGCACTCCTTAGCATCGAAAGAAAAACACTTGAGAGTATTAATTTTGACAAAGTGATTGACGAATTTGCGACAATCAAAATTAAATCAAGGAGAATCAATTTTTTGTTGACTATGTCTAATCGTATAATTAGTAGAGTATTTTTGTTTTCAAATAAATTGTTTACAATCGTATAGAGAATTATTAGTATGTATTCTATTTCATTAAAATACCAGAAGCTTCGAAAATGAACTATATAAACCGTAAAATTTCAATTTTTTCTTAGGGGCTCAATAAGCCCCCCATAACCTTTCGGTCCGACAAGGGGCGCCGATTTTGTGTCATGTCCCCGGGCGCACATGACCCTAGCTACGCCACTGCGTAGCACTGACGTAAGAGATTTTTCTATAACTTGAATAAAAAAAGCTGTCAGTCACTTTATAGTAATCAAGTAGGCATCACTTTAGCCATCCGCCGTTAGCTTAAAAACAAAGTGTTTGCCCAACTTTCCGCTTAAATGCTTAACTTTAACTGTGCTGTCATTAGTCGTCATTTTTGTTTACGTATTTCCGTCTAAAAAATAATAATACGAGGGAAAAGTATATAAGTAACAAAATATAATTTATTAATAAAAAATTGAACAAAATATTAGAAATATTTTCTTAAATTTTAAGCGAATTTTAATCGATCAAATTAATTTTAATCGATTAAATTTATTGATTATTTAATCGTTAATTTCCGCAGCCCTACTAATAACGTTTGAAGAAACGGTATAAGTTTAAGTTTAAGATGGTGAAAAAAAAATTATAGAAAACTCTAATCTTCTATATATAATTCTCTTCATGGGACCATGCGAGACACCACCACACAAGTATGTGCAACCGAGCATGACAAATGACCCTCGCTGGGGTCAACTAATCACAGTTAACGGTTGGCAAGCGAAGGTAGTGGAGGGGTGGGGCATGTCTTGAGACCAGCAATGTTTTTGTTACATACACTTTCGTTCTTCCTTCACAGTGTGCATGTATTTCGTAGTGTATTGATTATTACATCCGCCTGACATGCGTTTATCTTAGGTTCATAAAAATGCTTATGTCCGTTCTTTTCCCCATTTCCTTAGCGAACATAAACACCGCCTCTCCAGGCAAGCGCAACAGTGTGTGCCCGGAACAGTGTGTAACTCAGTCGCTCCTGTGTCCTCGGTCTCTTTGGTATCTCCTACAGTCGTCTGAGCCACGTTGCCTTTCTGTTCTCTTCGTTTGTCCAAGAAGCTTTGTTTTGATTTTTCCCCTTCGTATTGCCCTTCGTTTCCTAACCATGGCCACCACTTCACATATATTTCGTGGAGTCAACAGGTCTTTCAATGTAGTCGAAATTCCCGCATCAGGTAACTGTTTATTTCTATGTTTTTTATTTAATTTTTAAAAATTTCTGTTTGTGCCCGTTCTTTTACCCCTTTATTGCCAACATGGCTGACCCTTGCTAGGGTCGGCCAATCACAGTTTATGATTGGCAAGCTGATGTGGTAAAGGGTGGTGGGCAGGTAGATAACCACATTGCGAATATCTCGAAACCAACAATGAGTCGGCAGTTCCCCCCCCCCAAACCGACGTTTACTCGCATTGTTTTGATTTCTTCGTGCTGTAGTTTGTGTCCGTTCTTTCTCCACTTTCTTTTCACTCTCCATGAGCAAGTCTGCGGCGTATGCTACGCCGCGGGGCTTCTATTATACAATATTACCTCTCATTAACACTGGGTAAAATGTTGTTATATAACATTACCATACAATGATCTTATTATTCTTATTACCGTGAATCAATGACAAGATCATCTTAAGATATTTAATATAAGAAAAAAATATAGGTGAGACTGCAATCAGGCTTATAGATAAGTAGATAGATGTCATGTGGGTGAGACTTCAATCAGGCTTATAGATAAGTAGATAGATGTCATGTGGGTGAGACTTCAATCAGGCTTATAGATAAGTAGATAGATGTCATGTGGGTGAGACTTCAATCAGACTTATAGATAAGTAGATAGATGTCATGTGGGTGAGACTTCAATCAGACTTATAGATAAGTAGATAGATGTCATGTGGGTGAGACTTCAATCAGACTTATAGATATGTAGATAGATGTCATGTGGGTGAGACTTCAATCAGACTTATAGATATGTAGATAGATGTCATGTGGGTGAGACTTCAATCAGACTTATAGATATGTAGATAGATGTCATGTGGGTGAGACTTCAATCAGACTTATAGATATGTAGATAGATGTCATGTGGGTGAGACTTCAATCAGACTTATAGATATGTAGATAGATGTCATGTGGGTGAGACTTCAATCAGACTTATAGATATGTAGATAGATGTCATGTGGGTGAGACTTCAATCAGACTTATAGATATGTAGATAGATGTCATGTGGGTGAGACTTCAATCAGACTTATAGATATGTAGATAGATGTCATGTGGGTGAGACTTCAATCAGACTTATAGATATGTAGATAGATGTCATGTGGGTGAGACTTCAATCAGACTTATAGATAAGTAGATAGATGTCATGTGGGTGAGACTTCAATCAGACTTATAGATATGTAGATAGATGTCATGTGGGTGAGACTTCAATCAGACTTATAGATATGTAGATAGATGTCATGTGGGTGAGACTTCAATCAGACTTATAGATATGTAGATAGATGTCATGTGGGTGAGACTTCAATCAGACTTATAGATAAGTAGATAGATGTCATGTGGGTGAGACTTCAATCAGACTTATAGATAAGTAGATAGATGTCATGTGGGTGAGACTTCAATCAGACTTATAGATAAGTAGATAGATGTCATGTGGGTGAGACTTCAATCAGACTTATAGATAAGTAGATAGATGTCATGTGGGTGAGACTTCAATCAGACTTATAGATATGTAGATAGATGTCATGTGGGTGAGACTTCAATCAGACTTATAGATATGTAGATAGATGTCATGTGGGTGAGACTTCAATCAGACTTATAGATAAGTAGATAGATGTCATGTGGGTGAGACTTCAATCAGACTTATAGATAAGTAGATAGATGTCATGTGGGTGAGACTTCAATCAGACTTATAGATATGTAGATAGATGTCATGTGGGTGAGACTTCAATCAGACTTATAGATATGTAGATAGATGTCATGTGGGTGAGACTTCAATCAGACTTATAGATATGTAGATAGATGTCATGTGGGTGAGACTTCAATCAGACTTATAGATATGTAGATAGATGTCATGTGGGTGAGACTTCAATCAGGCTTATAGATATGTAGATAGATGTCATGTGGGTGAGACTTCAATCAGACTTATAGATATGTAGATAGATGTCATGTGGGTGAGACTTCAATCAGACTTATAGATATGTAGATAGATGTCATGTGGGTGAGACTTCAATCAGGCTTATAGATATGTAGATAGATGTCATGTGGGTGAGACTTCAATCAGACTTATAGATATGTAGATAGATGTCATGTGGGTGAGACTTCAATCAGACTTATAGATATGTAGATAGATGTCATGTGGGTGAGACTTCAATCAGACTTATAGATATGTAGATAGATGTCATGTGGGTGAGACTTCAATCAGACTTATAGATATGTAGATAGATGTCATGTGGGTGAGACTTCAATCAGACTTATAGATATGTAGATAGATGTCATGTGGGTGAGACTTCAATCAGACTTATAGATATGTAGATAGATGTCATGTGGGTGAGACTTCAATCAGACTTATAGATATGTAGATAGATGTCATGTGGGTGAGACTTCAATCAGACTTATAGATATGTAGATAGATGTCATGTGGGTGAGACTTCAATCAGACTTATAGATATGTAGATAGATGTCATGTGGGTGAGACTTCAATCAGACTTATAGATAAGTAGATAGATGTCATGTGGGTGAGACTTCAATCAGACTTATAGATAAGTAGATAGATGTCATGTGGGTGAGACTTCAATCAGACTTATAGATATGTAGATAGATGTCATGTGGGTGAGACTTCAATCAGACTTATAGATATGTAGATAGATGTCATGTGGGTGAGACTTCAATCAGACTTATAGATATGTAGATAGATGTCATGTGGGTGAGACTTCAATCAGACTTATAGATATGTAGATAGATGTCATGTGGGTGAGACTTCAATCAGACTTATAGATATGTAGATAGATGTCATGTGGGTGAGACTTCAATCAGACTTATAGATATGTAGATAGATGTCATGTGGGTGAGACTTCAATCAGACTTATAGATATGTAGATAGATGTCATGTGGGTGAGACTTCAATCAGACTTATAGATATGTAGATAGATGTCATGTGGGTGAGACTTCAATCAGACTTATAGATATGTAGATAGATGTCATGTGGGTGAGACTTCAATCAGACTTATAGATAAGTAGATAGATGTCATGTGGGTGAGACTTCAATCAGACTTATAGATAAGTAGATAGATGTCATGTGGGTGAGACTTCAATCAGACTTATAGATATGTAGATAGATGTCATGTGGGTGAGACTTCAATCAGACTTATAGATAAGTAGATAGATGTCATGTGGGTGAGACTTCAATCAGACTTATAGATATGTAGATAGATGTCATGTGGGTGAGACTTCAATCAGACTTATAGATATGTAGATAGATGTCATGTGGGTGAGACTTCAATCAGACTTATAGATATGTAGATAGATGTCATGTGGGTGAGACTTCAATCAGACTTATAGATATGTAGATAGATGTCATGTGGGTGAGACTTCAATCAGGCTTATAGATAAGTAGATAGATGTCATGTGGGTGAGACTTCAATCAGACTTATAGATATGTAGATAGATGTCATGTGGGTGAGACTTCAATCAGACTTATAGATATGTAGATAGATGTCATGTGGGTGAGACTTCAATCAGACTTATAGATATGTAGATAGATGTCATGTGGGTGAGACTTCAATCAGACTTATAGATATGTAGATAGATGTCATGTGGGTGAGACTTCAATCAGACTTATAGATATGTAGATAGATGTCATGTGGGTGAGACTTCAATCAGACTTATAGATATGTAGATAGATGTCATGTGGGTGAGACTTCAATCAGACTTATAGATAAGTAGATAGATGTCATGTGGGTGAGACTTCAATCAGACTTATAGATATGTAGATAGATGTCATGTGGGTGAGACTTCAATCAGACTTATAGATAAGTAGATAGATGTCATGTGGGTGAGACTTCAATCAGACTTATAGATAAGTAGATAGATGTCATGTGGGTGAGACTTCAATCAGACTTATAGATATGTAGATAGATGTCATGTGGGTGAGACTTCAATCAGACTTATAGATAAGTAGATAGATGTCATGTGGGTGAGACTTCAATCAGACTTATAGATAAGTAGATAGATGTCATGTGGGTGAGACTTCAATCAGACTTATAGATAAGTAGATAGATGTCATGTGGGTGAGACTTCAATCAGACTTATAGATAAGTAGATAGATGTCATGTGGGTGAGACTTCAATCAGACTTATAGATAAGTAGATAGATGTCATGTGGGTGAGACTTCAATCAGACTTATAGATAAGTAGATAGATGTCATGTGGGTGAGACTTCAATCAGACTTATAGATAAGTAGATAGATGTCATGTGGGTGAGACTTCAATCAGACTTATAGATAAGTAGATAGATGTCATGTGGGTGAGACTGCAATCAGACTTATAGATAAGTAGATAGATGTCATGTGGGTGAGACTGCAATCAGACTTATAGATAAGTAGATGGATGTCATGTGGGTGAGACTGCAATCATACTTATAGATAAGTAGATAGATGTCATGTGGGTGAGACTGCAATCATACTTATAGATAAGTGGATAGATGTTATTCAAACAGGGTGTGTATGAGCCTGACAAGACGTCACAAAACAACAAACGTTTCGGCAAAGAGCCTTCCTTGAACAAATAGACATAAACAAATAAACCTATTAAATGGAATTACAACTTAGCTGCGGTGTAATCTACCCGCACTTCTTGAGACTAATCTGACAGTACAAATGTTGACTAGTCTTGATATTGATATTTCATTTTAAAGTACAGAAAAAAAATCAACGAAATTGCCATGAAAGAAGAGACATGAGACTTGAGACAGGAGACATAGGACATGAGACATGGGACAGAAGACATGAGACATGGGACATGTGACATGAGACAAGAGACATAGGTCATGGAATATAGAACATGAGACATGGGACATAAGACATGAGACATGGGACATGTGACATGAGACAAGAGACATAGGTCATGGAATATAGAACATGAGACATGGGACATAAGACATGAGACATGGGACATAAGACATGAGACATGGGACATGTGACATGAGACATGGGACATGAGACATGGGATATGAGACATATAATATGAGACATAGGACATGGGACATGAAACATGAGACATGGGGCATGAAGCATGGGACATGAGACATGGGATATGAGACATGGGACATGATACATGGGCCATGAGACATGGGGCATGAAGCATGGGATATGGGACATGAGACAGGGGGCATGAGGCATGTGATATGAGACATGGGACATGAGACATGGGGCATGAGGCATGGGATATGAGACATGGGATATGAGACATGGGACATGAGACATGGGACATGAAGCATGGGATATGAGACATGGGACATGAGACATGGGACATGAGACATGATACATGGGACATGAGAAATGGGACATGAGACATGGGATATGAGACATATAATATGAGACATAGGACATGGGACATGAAACATGAGACATGGGGCATGAAGCATGGGACATGAGACATGGGATATGAGACATGGGACATGATACATGGGCCATGAGACATGAAGCATGGGACATGAGACATGGGATATGAGACATGGGACATGATACATGGGCCATGAGACATGGGGCATGAAGCATGGGATATGGGACATGAGACAGGGGGCATGAGGCATGTGATATGAGACATGGGACATGAGACATGGGACATGAGACATGGGACATGAGACATGGGACATGAGACATGAGAATTGGGGCATGAGACATGAGACATAAGGCATGGGACATGAGACATGGGACATGAAGCATGGGACATGAGAAATGGGACATGAGACATGGGACATGAGACATGGGACATGAGACATGAGAGATGAGAATTGGGGCATGAGACATGATACATGGGACATTTGACATGAGGCATGGGGCATGAGACATGAGACATAAGGCATGGGACATGAGACATAAGACATGGGACATGAGAAATGGGACAAGGGACATGAGACATGGGACTTGAGACATGGAACATGGGATATGAGACATGGGACATGAGACATGGGACATAAGACATGAGACATGGGACATTAGACATAATACATGGGACATGAGACATTGGACATGAGACATGGGACATGAGACATGACAAAGAAAACACAACAGGTCTGTATGTATGAATTATAATTTCATTTAATTATTGCATGTTTAAAAGAAATAGTAATTACAGGCATTAGGGTAAAAGTTGGTTATCAAAACTATCCATAACTATATAAATAATTTGAAACATTTGAAACAATCAAATCAACACATGAGGAAAGTAATATACAAATATAACGTCTTTAATTTAGTGGTAGGTCACAGCTCAACATGAATTTTCTTTTATATTCATAAACGAGCTCTAGTTCCCCAAGCCCAACACCTACCCAAGATCCAAACCTACCCAACATGCAAACCTTCCCAAGATCCAAACCTACAACCTACCCAAGATCTAAACCTACCCAACATGCAAACATTTCCAAGATCCAAACCTACAAACCTACCCAAGATCCAAACCTGCCCAACATGCAAACCTTCCCAAGATCCAAACCTACTCAACATGCAAACCACCCAACACCCAGACTAACTGGCAAGCGTCTATAAATAACAATAAAACGTCCCTGCTAGCCATGATGCTAACGTATGGGACCTTGTACTCATGTCTGCTGTGACTTCGCTACTGGAGGTTGGCTCAAGCTCTCTAGCCATAGAAACCCAAATCGTGCTCATGAATGTGAAAGTGCGGTCAACGAATCAGAGCCCCAAATATCACCCCGTCCGCTAATGGAATGGGGAGCTCTTCATGCGAAAAAGGGGAAAAAAGTTCGATTTATCATTAGGACTCACGGCCAAATACAGGATGATTTTATTTTTGTAAGGCTTTATAAACTTGTTTTAGATTTATTGGATTGAGATATTATATTTGTAAAAGCTACATGACTAAAAATATATTTTATAACATGGGCAAACATCTGTAAAACAAGTGAAGAATGTATTATTACGGTATGTACGCAATGAAATGTTTCAGAAAAGTTGCAAAGAATATGCTGCCTGCAAAATTAGCTGAAGAAACGGCTCTTTAAATAATAAATTGACTGTACATTCTTGGGAACTCTTGGGCTAGCAAACAGAATACCGTGTAAGCTATAGAATACAGTGTTAGCTATAGAATATAGTGAGCTCTTTTGTAGGCAATTCTGCTCTTTGGTCATTAATATAATAGTGTGTGCTATTTGGTCAGCAATAGAATATTGTGTGCTCTTTGGTCAGCAATAGAATATTGCGTGCTCTTTGGTCAGCAATAGAATATTGCGTGCTCTTTGGTCAGCAATAGAATATTGTGTGCTCTTTGGTCAGCAATAGAATATTGTGTGCTCTTTGGTCAGCAATAGAATATTGTGTGCTCTTTGGTCAGCAATAGAATATTGTGTGCTCTTTGGTCAGCAATAGAATATTGTGTGCTCTTTGGTCAGCAATAGAATATTGTGTGCTCTTTGGTCAGCAATGCAAAAAAATGTGATCGCTGGGTACATTGAATCAACATTTATTAACAAAAAAATTTATTGGTGATTTTATCTAACAGGAAACAATATTTTAAAATGTAAAAAATGAAAAGAAAAAATAAATGCCTGTAAAATAACATATTACATTAAACATTGGCTATATTTAGCATACGTACTAAACTGATAAAGTAATGGCGTTTATTGATCTTTATGGACATTGTTTAGTTGTATGCTATTTTATAGCGTAAACTTCAATGAGGAAAAAAAAAGATTTAAAATCCCATCAGGCTTTTTCTAAGCCAGTTATCTGAGTAAAACCTTTTTGTCTGAAACCACAGCCGAGTGATGGGAGCAGGCGATCACAAGCTGAAGTGGTCAATTCGAATCTGATCAAAACAACAAACATGGAAGGATCAGGGCTAGAAAGCTGGTTATTGATTGACAGCAAGAATACAGATGAACGGGGTTCTAATGTGGGTCGGGCAGTCTACCACTTAAGGGGGGTGTAAGGTTTGGGGGAGTCTACCACATGAGGGGGTGTAAGGTTTGGGGGAGTCTACCAGAGAAGCAGCCATTAGAGACCGGCCGTTCATGTGTGTGACAGGGGCAGGGGGCGTTAGTTTGGGAGAAGTCTAGTATGTAAGAAGTCATTTGGGGGATTCAAATGGGAAGCAATTATTATGGTGTCTAACAGGGAAAGGGGCCACAGGGGGACGGTTTAACCGCACAGAGACATCACAAATCAGCAAACGCCAGATTTGAAAACGCCTGACTTTGAACCTTCTTGATCAATGACCCAACATCCATTGTCGCCCTTCTACCAAGTCGTTCTTTAGGTCGTCTGCTGCCACGGCTCGTGGTAAGTGGAACCGATTTAACCTCTCGCAAGACCTTGACCTTGCTAGTTATGACGATATCTTTCTGGGTCGCGGCATCAACTTGCACCTCGACTTCACCGGTTTCTGGTAATATGCCTTCAGCACCGGTGTTCTGCGATGCACAAGTTTCCACACTTTCTTCATCAGTCGTGTGCACTTGGTAGACAAAGTCTGAGGTAGCCCATTCTTGAACCTCGCCCCTGGCAAACATGACGTAGATCAACCCACCAACAATGTTGAATGCAGCCACCAGACAAAAAACCACCATCCACCCTTGGCGAGAGCCCTGTAATAAATGAAGCCAGTTATTGCAATATTCCGTTACCACATCAAGACGGAAGTTTCAGATTCTAAATTAAAGTGATAACATACAAACAGCTTTACAAGAGAACTTTGCTGGAGAGGACAAAATAATGTCAAACATGTTATGACAAGTGATCATTTATAAAATATATAAAATAATAAATTGTTTATAATCAGGACTCAAGGGCTCATAATTTTCGTGTTAGAAAAAATTATTAAAATTTGTGTGTTATATGAATATTCATTCATTGTCCATATATTTGTTTATTTTGTGTAGAAAATTGACAGGACTATTCTAAATCATGTAAGTGTCAAGATGTTGTTTGTTTTGAGTTGATTGTTGAATGTGTCTACATCAGACCCATGACGTGTCCAGACAGCATGTCGAGACCCACAAGTGAGGTCAAGGCCAATCAATGAGGCACCCCCACCCCAACCCCCGCCCCAAATGATCTCTGTGATTCACGACTTCCTAAAACAATCAATACTTTTTGTTTATCTCCATCTATGACTCATTTCCCCGGTTTATGATGCTAGGCATTGTTGCAACTGCATGACCTCAACACTACACCACTGCCTCATTGAACCTACTTCAGCAACCTGTCAACTGAACATTACCTTTACTCTTAATAGAAACCATCCTTCTTAGGACAAAAATTCAATTTATTCGTGCAGCCCACAACTTATGTGTTTATTTCATATATATTGTTTCGTTGTTTTGTCAATGTCTTTTTTAACAGACTAAGATTGAATAATTTCCTGGTAACTATGACATGACAATAAATATGTAGATGTAACCATCTGAAAAGTTTTAGTAATGCTGGAGGCAAGTTTGAGTAAGAACAACAGCTAGAGTTCTCACCCCTGCAATGAGAAGGGACGTAACCACGGGCGCTGGAAGGGAGATGAGAGTTGCAATGGTTGAGACCACCCCATTCAGGAGTCCTGCATATCTGTGGAGATGATAAGATGGCATGAATATTATCGATTGCTTTATATTCTAGTCCCCCCCCCCACGAGTCTTAGCTCCGTCCACAGGGTCCAGTCAAGTCTGTGCTAACAAATCCATATTTATGTCTTGTTCCAGACGGCACGACCCATTTCAACAAATGTTCCAAGCTAAAAGTGGCCCGGACAAAAATTATCTCTAATCTCTATCGTCTGCTTTTCCCTACTATGAATCTGAATGTTCCTTTTGTGTGTCTAATTTATGGGAAAACACAGGAACAATCTACAACTAAATCTTTTGTGGACCAAATATGACCAAATAATTTATCGTCCAAAGTTAGGTTCTATGTTAGGGATTTTCAAAACATTAGGGAGTTATATTAGTTGAACAATTTGTCGGAAATAAAGTTTTCTATTTATTTTCTTTTTGCATCTTCCTCATTTATTAAATTTAAGTACAATTAGAAAGTCTTTTAAGATTACTTCCAAAAAGGCGTACCAAAGAGAAAAGCAAGACAATACATTAAAGAATTCCTCAAGTTAATGTCAATATTTGTTGGAGTCAGAGGGAATGTGAAAGGAGAGCTCTTCTGTTGGCAGTCAGGTGCACCGCCCACCCCCTCCATCCCATTTTCTTCTTCATGTCATTGGCTCTAAGTCAAGTCTTAATCCCAATACTATCCAACATTAACAGCCACAGACTACTAATCAATTGATCGAAATGTGGCATATTGCAAAGCTGGCATATCACGTATCTTTCAAATCAACAATACGAGCACGTGCTATAAACCTAAAGGCGGAGATTGAATTAGTCATTGAAATACACATAACTTTATAATTCTTTCAATAGGCATTAGTAAAATATCATTACATTTACTGCTAGAATTCTGTGTTTTATTTGCTTACGAAATGTTTTCCCTTGACCTTCTAACTTGCATTCCGAAATGCATGTCTAGTGTGACTACAAATTGTGTCAGCTGGTCCCAAGTGACCCCAAGTAAGTCAGCCAGTCCAATGTGACCACCAAGTGGGTCATCTGGTCCAATGTGACCTTTAAGTAGGTTATCAGGTCCAATGTGACCTTTAAGTAGGTCATCTGGTCTAATGTGACATTTAAGGAAGTCATCTGGTCCAATGGGGCCACCAAGCATGTCAGTTGGTCCAATGTGACCTTTAAGTAGGTCATCTGGCCCAATGTGACCTTTAATTAGGTCATCTGGTCCAATGCTATCATGAGTAGGTCAGCCGGTCTAATGTTACCATGAGTAGGTCAGACGGTCTAATGTGACCATGAGTAGGTCAGTTGGTCCAATGTGTATACGAGTAGGTCAGCTGGTTTAATGCGACCATGAGTAGGACAGCCTGTCCAATGTGACCACGAGTAGTAGGTCAGCCGGTCCAATGTGACCCTCAAGTAGGTCAGCTGATGCAATGTGACCACAAGTAGGTCAGCCGGTACAATGTGACTATCAAGTAGGTCAGCTGGTCCAATGTGACCATCAAGCAGGTCAGCTGGTCCCATATGATCATGAGTAGGCCAGTTGGTCCAATGTGACAACGAGTAGGTCAGCCGGTACAATGTGACCATCAAGTAGGTCAGCCGGTACAATGTGAACATCAAAAAGGTCAGCTGGTCCCATATGACCATGAGTAGGTCAGTTGGTCCAATGTGAGCATCAATTAGAAACAGGTACTATGGCCATCATTTGTATAAGATGGTCCACTGGAAAGTTTCGGAGAAACTATTCATCTGTTTGATTGTTTGGTTCCCAAATGTTGTTCTGTGAAAGGAGCGGGATGTTAATGGTGGGATGGGTGAAGTTTCTCTGGACTGTCATGAAATTGTCATTAACACTTTGACAACGGCCTAGTTAACACGACGTCCATTAGTTCGCTTTGTTTGGTAGTCATCAATCTGTCCTAGTTCACGTCACTGCTGCTAGAACTCTGCACCAAGAGAGCCAAGTTGTGCGAGTGTTGTGATCTGTCCTAGTTCACGTCACTGCTGCTAGAACTCTGCACCAAGAGAGCCAAGTTGTGCGAGTGTTGTGCCATCTTTATGTCATGTTGTTCTAATTTCATGCCGTCATAATATCATGCTGTTCAAATGTAATTTTTCCTAATGTCATGCCGTCATAATGTCATATTGTCATAATGTCATGTTGTAAAATGTCAAATATTCCCCATTTCGTGTTGTTTTAATCTAACGCTGTTTATTAACTTGTAAGCGTGACCTACCTTGGCGCTATGTCCAGCAAGTTGATTCTGAAGGCTATCGATGTAATGTTCTGGAAGGACAATGCTAGGACCAAGAGTGATATGGACCAGGCGCTGGACATGCCAGGAATGAATGCAATCAACAGACAGAACGCTGCGCAACCAAAACAACCTGTCGGACAGAATGTCAACTAATGAACGAGTCAAACAATGTTACAGGAACCTGGGGTTGTATAACTGACTACAAGCTGTTAACTACAGGAACCTGGAGTTGTATAACTGACCACAAGCTGTTAACTACAGAACATATGAAGAGGTTCAAAATTATGTGTAGAAAGATGTTACCAATTATGTCTACAAAGATGTTGACAATTATGTCTATAAAGATGTTACCAATTATGTCTATAAAGATGTTGACAATTATGTCTATAAAGATGTTGACAATTATTTCAATAAAGATGTTGACAATTATGTCTATAAAGATGCTGGCAATTATTTCTATAAAGATGTTGACAATTATGTCTATAAAGATGTTGACAATTATTTCTATAAAGATGTTGACAATTATGTCTATAAAGATGTTTAAGGCTTCTTGTAAAACTGCCTTTTGGTTAAAGTTAGTGCTATAAAAGTAAACTAGTCATGAATGTTAGAATATGGGAGACATAACGCATAATACTGGAAGTGGGCATAAATGGTATATCTAATATTTATGTCTAAGTATCTCATCATCTGAACATGATTTGTACAACAGAATTAGAGCCGACATATTGAGACAAAGCGATGTACTATTCTAGGTAGAATGGGTTTAAAGCCCAGGAGAGTTGACAGGAATAATCAATGTTAATATAAGTTTAAAATTGGATGTCAGAAACTGAATTAGATTTGATGTCAGAGTGTGATAAAATGTCTTACAAAATGAGAAGTGATAAAAATATCAGATCTGATAATAAGCTGAAATGTCATAGCGAGATGAGATTTCATAACATGATAAGATGTCGTAACAAGATGAAATTCCATAATGATATGAGATGTCAAAACATGATGAGATGTTATTACATAATGAGATGTCATATCAAAATGACATGTTATGAAAAGATGAGATATCTTTAAAAATAATATGACATATCAATGATCAAGATAAAACTTGTTCAAAAGATGACATGTCATTACATACTAGATATCATCATTTTTGCTCTGATCATCCATCTTTCCACAAAAGAACATTTGTTTTGGTAAGACTTAGAAATTCCACCAATTTGTCGTTTTTAGACAAAGTCTTCACATAAAATCTTCTATTATCCACTTGTCTGGATTCCTCCACGCCAAGGGAGGTCACTTCAAGGCCCTATCATGAGATTATTCAATATGGCTAACAAGGGACACAATTCTGGCTAGAAATCTGTGAGAGTTACCGCGAAAAAAAGTGTGAGTGTGTGTGGGGAGGGGGTTAATTACATCCAGGTTGTGTTTAATAGGTCAGGTTAAAATTAGATTGAAAGTGAGTTATTGTGTTTAATACTTAAGATAAAATATTAGATTTTAAGTGTGTAATTGTGTTTAATATTTCGGATAAAATATTAGATTGTAAGTGTGTAATTGTGTTTAATATTTCAGATAAAATATTAGATTGGAAGTGTGTAATTGTGTTTGATATATCAGATAAAATATTAGATTGGAAGCGTGTAATTGTGTTTCATAGGCCAGGTTAAAATTAGATGGGAAGTGTGTGAACACAATGGTCAAGGCAGTTTGTGATTTTAAAAAAATATATTAGAAGCACGTACATTCTCTGTTATTTATACCATCTATTAATTTTATCATCTTTTGATTTTTATTATCTATTGATTTTCAAGATCAGTTTCAAATTTAAAATCGATTTATTTCCATCGTCAATTCATTTCTGCAATCTATTGATTTTTACTTTCAGTCTATTCTTATCAGAACTAATTGTATAAAAAATGCATAAAAATTACTTTCGATGCACCGGGAAATAAAGAGTGAGCGAGTGAAGAAACGACAATAGGGATAACGAGAACAAAATAAAGAAATATAGTTGACGAGTTAAATGATTATATGTAGGCAAATTTAAGAGTTGAACTAATGTCAAATATGTCTGGTCACTGGATTATATGATCTACCTACGATTAAAGGATCTAACTTCTAATTAGTTGACCTAATGATGATTTGAAAAACCTTTGATTAGACGACTTACATATTTATTAGATAATCCACCTTTTAATGAGTGGATGATTTACCTGTGATTACAGGACCTACCTATAGATTAACTGGCCTACTTATTTATTAAATGATCTACCTGTGATTACAGGACCTACCTATAGATTAACTGGCCTACTTATTTATTAAATGATTTACCTGTGATTACAGTACCTACCTATAGATTAAATGGCTTACTTATTTATTAGATGATCTACCTGTGATTACAGGACCTACCTATAGATTAACTGGCCTACTTATTTATTAAATGATTTACCTGTGATTACAGTACCTACCTATAGATTAAATGGCTTACTTATTTATTAGATGATCTACCTGTGATTACAGGACCTACCTATAGATTAACTGGCTTACTTATTTATTAGATGATCTACCTGTGATTACAGGACCTACCTATAGATTAACTGGCTTACTTATTTATTAGATGAACTTCCTGCGATTACAGGACCTACCTATAGATTAACTGGCCTAATTTTCTTAAATTTGATTTACCTGTTATTAGAAGATCTACATATGGATTAAAAGATCTTACTATGATATATCTATTGATGTGATGCTTAATTATTGTATAGCTGACAGATCTATTTATTAAATAACCTAACGATGATTACATAAACTTCATATTAATTAGATATCTAACTTTTAATGAGTTGATCTATCTGTGACTAGATGAACTAAGCATTGTTTAGATGACATACCTATTGATGACATACCTATTGATGACATACCTATTGATGACATACCTATTGATGACATACCTATTGATGACATACCTATTGATGACGTACCTATTGATGACATACCTATTGATGACATACCTATTGATGACATACCTATTGATGACATACCTATTGATGACATACCTATTGATGACATACCTATTGATGACATACCTATTGATGACATACCTATTGATGACATACCTATTGATGACATACCTATTGATGACATACCTATTGATGACATACCTATTGATGACATACCTATTGATGACATACCTATTGATGACATACCTATTGATGACATACCTATTGATGACATACCTATTGATTAGCTACCTTTTGATTAAATTGCCTACATATTTATTGATCTAACGATGGTTAGATGACTTTCATATTTATAAGATGACCTACCATTTGATAGATGCTCTACCTATTTAAAAGTTGAATTACCTATTGATTACACCACCTAACTATGATCAGATTACCTACATATTTATTAGATGACCTACATATTTATTAGATGACTTACATATACTTACCTACATATATTTAGATGACCTATCAAGTTATTTGATCATCTACCCATGATCAGATGACATTCCAATTGATTATCTACTTATTGATTAGATGACCTAGCTATAGATTGTATAATCTCTTTATGATACCATACCTATTGATTATATGACCTACCTATTGACTGGAAAGATTTCCTGGTCCAGCTAACAGCCACGCCCCTGCGCAGCATCCAGTCAGACAAGTATCCAGTCAATAATCCAGTTAGTATCCGTCCAACGAAAGGGAGAGACGACAGAAGCCCGTCCTGTAAACAATCAATTTTTTAAAAGTATCCATTGGACTAAGTTATAATGAATAATAATGACAATTTCGAAATATTTTCTAAAATTAGAGATGATGACGATATGAAAATGTATATTGATGGGTTACAGCAAGATGAAGTTGTAGGATAGTATATGACATAGCCCTTTTAATTGCAGTGAACTAAAATTTCAAGTTCTAATGCCATTTCTGTTCCTTTCTGTTTTACAATTAACTTTTTCACAATAAATACATTTTAAAGTAAGTTTTAAAAATTGTGTCCCTTAAAAACTGATCAAAACATTAAGTATTAATTAAAAGAATATATGTATTAATTTTGAATTTAGCTCTATGCCGGATTAAGGGGGGGGGGCTGAACGGGCTAAAGCCAGGGGCCCCCGATGATTTAGGGCCCCCAAACTTAGCATATTTCATAATAAATGTGGACAAATGTATACATGAATTGCTGAAAATATGATAAATTAATAAAATCTCATCTATTAAAATGATCTCTTTTCCCACACGATAGTCTTAGCAGTCAAAAAACCTGATTTGAAAGGCTCAATAACAGAAATTATTAAAAAATATTATATATATATTTTAACTTGACAACCCTAAATGAGCTCTCGTGGCCGAATGTGAAGTACTAAGGCTTGGGGTGAAGGGGCGGCGACGGCTTCGATCCCCGGGTGGGGTGTAAATTTTTTTTTCATGTGTGTTTTAATTTTATAAATTGTCTTTTACACTCAATTTTAGGATATCGGCAAAAAGTTATTTCTTCGAATTCGGTTTTTTCATGAATAATCATTTTGGATGAATATTTACAAGTTACAGTCTTATATTAGCTGCTAGCAATCATTTTATCTAAAGGTACACTGGCTGGATAGGGCCCCAGTTTGAATTGCAGCCAGGGGACCCGTGCAGTCTTAATCCGCCCCTGATTTAGCTCTACTAAATCTCTTACTCCCTTCCACTGAAAAAAACAACTAGAGTTGTCTAACTTTGAGCACAACATTCATCAATAAATTAGCAAATGGACTCGGATTAAACTGCACAAAGCAGTATTAAATGCTGTTTCATTGGTTCTATTTATAGTTTTAGAAATTAAAAAAATTCTAAAAGCTTGAAATCTCGCCCTCTGTCTGGCCTCTATCTAGCCCTTGTCTTGGTCTTGTCTGGTTCTTGTTATGTCCTTCTCTGACTCTCGTTAAGAAATCTGGCTATCGTAACATTGCAATCGTGCTGGTGTTGAGTGTTTGAGGCTCCATGGATGTGACAACCACTAAATGACAACAAATGAAACATAAAACTATCTGCTTTCACTTACTGTCTTGAGATCGAACTGAAAGAAATCGTTGAAATAACGGGGCAGATAGGACAACATAAACGATAGAATCCACTTGTTCGAGATGTGGCCCACCAAGATGACCCAAACAGCTGGTGATTTGAGAACACTTCTCCAAGGCGTGTTGAGTGGCTGGGAAAATGTGAGGATGACATTATACTCAATGACAAGTACATGTCGCTTTCAAAAACTTACTTACAAAAACATGTCACTTCCAAACAATTGTCACTCACAAATATATATCACATATAATAAATAAATAAATACATAGAGCCTAACTCTAGAGCTTAACCCTAACTTCTTTCAATCCTAAATACCTGGTTGTCATCGAAGGCCTCAGGTTTTTTATTGAATGTTATGATGGCGAGTTCTTGCTTAGTGATTCTTGGATGGCTTTCTGGGGCGTCGTACACAGTGTACAACCAAACTGGGGCCAATAGTAGACACATGGCACCTTTAGTAGGACAAGAAACAAACAACGTATTAGTTTAATATAGACTCATGTCAACAGTAGGCACATCACAGACAAGAAACAAACAACGTATTAGTTTAATATAGACTGATGTCAACAGTAGACACATGGCACCTTTAGTAGGACAAGAAACAAACAACGTATTAGTTTAATATAGACTCATGTCAACAGTAGACACATGGCACCTTCAAAGAAACAAACAACGTATTAGTTTAATATAGACTCATGTCAACAGTAGGCACATCACAGACAAGAAACAAACAACGTATTAGTTTAATATAGACTGATGTCAACAGTAGACACATGGCACCTTTAGTAGGACAAGAAACAAACAACGTATTAGTTTAATATAGACTCATGTCAACAGTAGGCACATCACAGACAAGAAACAAACAACGTATTAGTTTAATATAGACTGATGTCAACAGTAGACACATGGCACCTTTAGTAGGACAAGAAACAAACAACGTATTAGTTTAATATAGACTCATGTCAACAGTAGACACATGGCACCTTCAAAGAAACAAACAACGTATTAGTTTAATATAGACTCATGTCAACAGTAGGCACATCACAGACAAGAAACAAACAACGTATTAGTTTAATATAGACTGATGTCAACAGTAGACACATGGCACCTTTAGTAGGACAAGAAACAAACAACGTATTAGTTTAATATAGACTGATGTCAACAGTAGACACATGGCACCTTTAGTAGGACAAGAAACAAACAACGTATTAGTTTAATATAGACTCATGTCAACAGTAGACACATGGCACCTTTAGTAGGACAAGAAACAAACAACGTATTTGTTTAATATAGACTCATGTCAACAGTAGGCACATGGCACCTTCAGTAGGACAAGAAACAAACAACGTATTAGTTTAATATAGACTCATGTCAATAGTAGACACATGGCACCTTCAGTAGGACAAGAAACAAACAACGTATTAGTTTAATATAGACTCATGTCAACAGTAGACACATGGCACCTTTAGTAGGACAAGAAACAAACAACGTATTAGTTTAATATAGACTCATGTCAACAGTAGACACATGGCACCTTTAGTAGGACAAGAAACAAACAACGTATTAGTTTAATATAGACTCATGTCAACAGTAGGCACATCACAGACAAGAAACAAACAACGTATTAGTTTATTGTAGACTGATGTCAACAGTAGGCACATCACAGACAAGAAACAAACAACGTATTAGTTTATTGTAGACTGATGTCAACAGTAGGCACATCACAGACAAGAAAGAAATGATTATGATTGAATTTTGTAAACTATCGGCTGAATGGAACACAAGGGACCTGTCTCGCAGACGCCGTCATCAAACAGCAATGTTCTTTTTTTTAAAAGTTTTTTTTTATTTATACAAAGGACATGTGTGCAGAAAGGTAAACAAGTACTCTATAAGCGAGTAATCAGTGCGGTCAAAATGGTTTTATACATTTTTAGAATTTACACTTATTTTGTCCTTGATGGAAAGTCATTTCAAGTAACTGCTTTTCGATTGACTAAATTATTCTCTGAAGTTTAGAATTTAAAAGTTGTAATTATCAAATAACATAAAACTAAATAGATTGCAAACAAAATCTTTAATAAAAACACCAGTTTAGAGCTTGGTGACAACGATAAGTGTAAATCTGAATGACCGAAAGAAAATATAAGCAAACAGATTTAAGCTCCATGAGTACTACCCACAAGAGACACATAGACACATAGACACATAGACACATACCAGTCAGGAGAAAATCTATTTGTGAAATACATTGCCGTGAAAGAACTTGCAAAATGAATACAAGAAAAAGACGGTCTAGCAAGAAAGCTAACCGTTATAAAATGAACGCGCTTCTATAAACACGAATAGCCGCTCTTGCTAGAACATAATTTAATTCTACCAACAAGTCTCTACTGATTGATGCCGTCAATCAAACCCTCTAAGACCCAGTGGGTCACCGGTGACCCAACATTTTTGAAAAATTTTAAAAATTAATTATTGCGTTTTGTTTTGGTTTTTATACCACTAAAACCCAGTGTTCCTTCTGTGGAACATAAGGGAGTTAACCATTTTATCTAAAAATCATATTTTTCAAGTGAATTCCCTTTTGCATATGGCTACCCCCTAGACACAATGCAATCACAGACGACCACATATATTTTAGGAATAAATTCTGTCTTATGAGGTAAGTTTTAAATTAATTTGCTGTTTTTATGTCTTTTTAAGATGTTCTAACACAACTAGGAGTGCAGATAAATATTAATTCGTCACTAATATTTTATATTGCATTATTTGTGTTTATAAAGTAGTTGGGTCACCGGCGACCCAATGGGCTTTCGTGGTTATTGTTATTGTTGTTATGGAATCGTTGGTATCCAATTCATGATTCACAGCTAAAACTTGAAATAGTTCATACATGCATTCTTTTTTAATGTAATAGATTTTTAAAATATTTATTGAATTATTAGGTGACATTATTTTAACAGAAATATTTTTCATTTGAAGATTTAAAATGAATTATTTATAAAAATACATTAAAAATTTCCTAAAATAAATTTTTTTTATAAAATTTAACACAATTGTATTTTCTATTCTCAGAATGGCATTTCCATCCAAAAGATTTTTCAAAGCAAAGGAAGTGTATGATATTTTGGATGCTGTAAATCCAGATGACAGTGATTTAGATGTCAGTTCAACAGATGATGAAGATCAAGATGAAGATTATAACCCCAATAATTCTCAATTAGGTGCAGAAACTGTTAGCGAAGATGAGTCTGATACTGATAGCAATGACCCACAACCATCTACATCAAATACATCTGCAAAAGGACAGAAGAAAGTGACTTATAAATGGAACAAAGATAATTTTCTGTATAGAAAGAGCGTCTGTAAACGGATAAAATAATTTTAGTCCTCCTGATATAATATTTAGAGTTAAAAAACTGGAACTGCCAGATGATTATCAACTTCCATCCACACTTCAGTTTTTCAGGGAATTTCTAACAGATGATATGTTAAAATTGTTAGTTACAATGACTAACCAGTATAGTGTGGAAAAGTTTGGGAAATCAGTGGACACCAACAAAAAAGAAATATAGCAGATACTTGGCATGTTTTTTAGGATGGGGCTGGTAAAAATGCCTAGTACAAGATGTTATTGGGAAACTGAGTCACGCTATGAACCTGTTGCAGGAGTAATGAACAGAAATCGGTTTCAACTACTCCTTTCTGTTCTCCACTTTGTGGACAACAATTTGGTACTCGATGAAAGGAAATCCGATAAACTATGGAAAATTAGGCCCTGGCTGGGTAAACTGAGAGTAAACTGTTTAAAAACAATACCAGAGGAAAACAATAGTATTGATGAAATGATGATAGCATTCAAGGGGAAATTCAGCAAATTAAAACAATATGAGAAAGGAAAGCCACATCCTTGGGGAATCAAAGTATGGACAAGGACAAGTTCTAGTGGAATACTTTGTGATTTTGAGGTTTATCAAGGTATGGGCAGGGACAAGTTCCATTGGAATACTTTGTGATTTTGAGGTTTATCAAGGTATGAGCAAGGACAAGTTCCAGTGGAATACTTTGTGATTTTGAGGTTTATCAAGGTATGGGCCAGGAAAAGTTCCAGTGGAATACTTTGTGATTTTGAGGTTTATCAAGGTATGAGCAAGGACAAGTTCCAGTGGAATACTTTGTGATTTTGAGGTTTATCAAGGTATGGGCAAGGACAAGTTCCAGTGGAATACTTTGTGATTTTGAGGTTTATCAAGGTATGAGCAAGGACAAGTTCCAGTGGAATACTTTGTGATTTTGAGGTTTATCAAGGCAACAAAGACAAAAAATAAAAAAGTGTTCTTGGTGTTGGAGCCGATGTAGTTTTAAAGCTGTGTTCTTCTTTGCCGCAAAATGTCCCAGGAGAACCACTTCTTAACTATAAAGTCACTGCAGATAACTTTTTCACTAGTATGCCTCTTTTGGCTGAATTGCAAAAGTTAGGCATACACTACAGTGGCACAGTGAGACCAAATCGTGTGCCTGGAGTAAAGCTCAAACCAGAGGCTGAAATGAAAAAACAAGGTCGAGGTGCGATGGATCAGTGCCTTGAAGCAACTACTAAGGTTGTTGCAGTCCGCTGGTATGACACGAGAGCTGTCAACCTTTTGTCTACAATGTGTGGAAATGATCCAATAAACACAGCAACTAGATGGGATAAAGCTGGAGCTGCCCACATCCAAGTTCAGCGACCTGCTGTCATCAAGTTATATAATGAAACCATGGGAGGAGTTGATCTGCATAACTGCTTCGTATCCAAGAACTCTTTTAAAATGAAATCAAGGTGGTGGTATTTATATATATTTTGGCAAACCATTCGGATAATGTTGGTAAATGCCTGGCTCTCATATCGCAGAGCTTGTCAATTGCTTGGACAGGCAAAGAAAGAGACTTTGAGCCAACGGGCTTTTCAAGCCAAACTTGCAGCACTTTTGATACATGTAAATGCCTCACAAGGCATGAAACGTGGAAGACCATCACTGGAAACATGTTCTGACATTAAGAGAAAGAAACATGCCCAACAAGGGCCAGAGCCAGACGTACGAATGGATGGGTACTATCACTTCCTCATCAAAAGCGATAATCGACAAAGGTGCAAATTGTGCAGCCTAAAGACAAATAATCAATGTGAAAAATGCAAAATTGCACTTTGTTTTACTGAACAGAGAAACTGTTTCAGGTCTTTTCATGTTCAATTGTAATTTATATTGTGAATAAAATTGATTTTCATAACATATTTTGTATTATTGAAGTGAGAAAAAAGAGAGAAAGTTATACCACTAATGCCCAGTGGGTCACCCGTGGAACAAATTTTAAAAGTAGGTCAAGGTCACCAGATTAAACAATTGATAATGGATATTGATTTCTATACCCAAAGTATGCATGTATACCAAAGGAAATAATTTTCCAAGCACTAGAACACAGTGTGGGTTTTAGAGTGTTTAATACTGTTGATAAATGAGGTAAAGCTTTGCTATTGGCCAATTCTATTAGTAAATATTCTTTAAACGATGCAAAAACTACTGGCGATTATTTCCTTTGCATTACTTTAAATTTCAAAGATTTTTTGAAAGACATTTTTTAATCAGGAGTTAATCGATAACGTTTATTTAATTTCCCCAAATTGTTAGGACTCATATTAATATTAACTATTAACCCTAGAAACATGTATGTATTTCCACTGGACCAGACCCTAGGACTAGGACCTTAAAGTAATGTGAAACACTTCAAAGAAATTCTCTTACCAAATAAATAAAATATGTATGGCCAACCCTTGCCATCTCCACCGATTGATACAAGGTACCCACAGACGAGGAATGTGAGGACCCCTGCCACACTCAAACCTGGGGACAATAAAAGACAAATGTGTTTAAAAATGTAATACAAAAGTTGTAAGAGTTTCAATACTTTTATCTTGATTTTGTCAAATTTGATAAGATTTATGATTAGAAATTGTGAAATGTTTACAGACGGAATCCGCATCATGTCTTTGGACACGAGTTATGAACAAAACCTATGGACATCAGTAATGGACATCGATAAAGGACATCAGTTATGGATATCAGTTATGGACATCGATAAAGGACATCAGTTATGGACACCAGTTATGGACATCGGTAATGGACATCAGTTATGGACATCAGTTATGGGCATTGATAAAGGACATCAGTTATGGATGTCAGTTATGGACATCAGTTATGGACATCAGTAATGGATATCAGTAATGGACAGCAGTTATGGAAAGCAGTTATGGACACCAACTATAGACAGGAACTATCTATAGTGTCATAGATCATTATTTCGAGAACATCTATTTTAAAATAACGACTTTATGACATCTTTACTATATTACTATTAAAAAAATAAACAAAACAATAAACAGTTTGTTCCCTAATTTAATTAATATTGTGGAGAACCTGGGTACTCGTGAGTGACTAACTCTCTATTTTCACTCAATTCTTCTTGTATAACTGGTCACACTTGTCTTCTCATGATCAAACACCAAACTCCAAGACTGCATGAACACTTATGATTACTTTATTGCTTCATTCCTTGACTCCAACATACACTGTAATCTAACGTCACATACGTAAAGACAAACTGTCCTAAGTCAATTCTACTATCTCTGTCTAACCTCTACTCCCTTCCCTAGCCTGGCTCTCCTCCTAGTTTGTCGTTCCTAGTTCCTCCCTTCGTTCTCCCCATTGCGTCCTCTCTAATACCCTTCAGTCTCCTCCTAGAGTGTCGTTCCTAGTTCCTCCCTTCGGTCTCCCCATTGCGTCCTCTCTAATACCCTTCAGTCTCAGCCCACCCCCAACATTCCATTGTCCAAAGTAATCTGGCAATCATCTGGAACCACCACTATTTAGACGGGGTGGGGCTGGTTTGACATAACTGTCTCTGGTGAGACCCCCACCACTTACCTACCCCCACCCAGACCACATACGCGTCTGGTCATCCTACCCCTGGGGCATTTCCCACCTTTGCCCAGTCCCGCGGACTCCCGTGGTCGGCTACTCCTATCATCTCCGAATCAACTGACCGGGCCAGTTAACACCAGAACTACAATTTTAAAGCCACTGGTCACCCTGGTCAGATTGTCGTCTTTTCCCCCACATATAAGGATCACGCGCGGCTTCCGAACAGCGCCCGCGCTCCTCCTGGCGAGCTACTCAGACACATCAAAGACCTGCCGCTCTCGCTGCATCACTCTTTGAATGCAAATTAAACTAAATTCCTTACAATATAGAGAGTACGTAATGAGAGTTGGATAAACTGAGAAGGGGCTGCAGAGACCTACCATTTGATCTATCGATTTGTTGATGTCTTTCACCTGCGTTAGAGTAGGTCCCAAAGGGACCATTAGATGACGTAACTCACCTGTATAGGAACATGACGCTAAAGAGGCCATTTCATATCGAGGCGCCCACTTTGCCCACATCGCTTGCACAAGTGAGTCAGTACCACTCTGTAACATACGAACTTAGAGTCAGTTTGATTCTGTAAATATTCATGAAATAATGCAGGGGAAATGGGATGATAATAATATACTTTCTTTTGTTTTCTTACTGCGCAGTAAATTCATCATTGACGTCTTTTCAAATATTTAATTTGGAGTCAAATAATAATAATAAAATAATCTGGTTTAACAACTCTCCCATGAAATAATCAAACACCTACGCACTCTTCCATGCTAAAGTCACTCACAAATGATACAAACAATCACAATAACACAATCACTAACCAATGATACAAGCAATCACAATAACACAATCACTCACCCATGTCTCAATCATTCATCTATGACACAATCACTCACCAATCACATAATCACTCACCAATCACTCACCAATGACACAATCACTCACCAATGACACAATCACTTACCACTGACACAATCACTCACCAATGACACAATCACTCACCAATGACACAATCACTCACCAATGATACAATCACTAACCAATGATACAATCACTCACCAATGACACAATCACTTACCACTGACACAATCACTCACCAATGACACAATCACTCACCAATGACACAATCACTCACCAATGACACAATCACTCACCAATGATACAATCACTCACCAATGACACAATCACTTACCAGTGACACAATCACTCACCAATGACACAATCACTCGACAATGACACAATCACTCACCAATGATACAATCACTCACCAATGACACAATCACTCATCAATGAAACAATCACTCACCAATGACACAATCACTCACCAATGACACAATCACTCACCAATGACACAATCACTCGACAATGACACAATCACTCACCAATGATACAATCACTCACCAATGACACAATCACTCATCAATGAAACAATCACTCACCAATGACACAATCACTCACCAATGACACAATCACTCACCAATGACACAATCACTCGACAATGACACAATCACTCACCAATGATACAATCACTCACCAATGACACAATCACTCACCAATGAAACAATCACTCACCACTGACACAATCACTCACCAATGACACAATCACTCATCAATGACACAATCACTCACCAATGACGCAATCGCTCACCAATGACGCAATAGCTCACCAATGACACAATCACTCACCAATGACACAATCACTCACCAATGACGCAATCGCTCACCAATGACGCAATAGCTCACCAATGACACAATCACTCAACAATGACACAACCACTCACCAATGACACAATCACTCACCAATGACACAATCACTCACCAGTGACACAATCACTCAACAATGACACAATCACTCAACAATGACACAATCACTCACCAATGACACAATCACTCACCAATGACACAATCACTCACCAGTGACACAATCACTCAACAATGACACAATCACTCAACAATGACACAATCACTCACCAATGACACAATCACTCACCAATGACACAATCACTCACCAATGACACAATCACTCACCAATGACACAATCACTCACCAATGACACAATCACTCACCAATGACACAATCTCTCACCAATGACACAATCACTCAACAATGACACAATCACTCACCAGTGACACAATAACTCACCAGTGCTATCCCAGTAATTACCCTGGACACGATGATGAGGGACGGGTGAAGGCGGGCGACTAAGGGAAGTAATCCAGTGAAAACACCTGCACAGACAAGACATGACGTCATCAGAGATCGACCACCGTGCCTGTAACATTATGTTAATTTATGCACTTACATGACTATATAAAATTTAAAATTTTTAAGAAATGTCATTTTCAAATAGGCAATTATGGATTTGTTTTAGACATCCTCATCAAACACATTTCAATGTGTTAGTCACGTGACATTAAGATTTCTTAGTTATACTAAAACATTACAACACTCTAGACTCTAGATAAATGGTTTAACATACCACATCATGGGATATAATCTTGCAAACAAAATATTGTACAGGGGCATACCTTGTGGTAAGGTAACCAACAATAATTGGAGTAATGATTGCACCGACATTGAAAGAGGCCAGTAACACGCCTTCAAAGGCAGAACTCCAATTAAACTCTTGCGACTGGAACAGTGAACATTTTAAAAGTGAATGATTTTATGTGAATGAAGTCTTAATACAACTATCTAGACTGGGAAATGTCATATGATATACACCAGTGCTTCTCAAACTTTTTAGTATGGCGGACCGGCAGGATTTTTTTCCCTTGCATCTGGGACCGGTGCCTTATTTTCCCAGTACTGACGATTTTTTCTGTCCTTTTTTTATTACTTCTGCGGACCGGCGGCGGATGGCCCACGGACCGGCACCGGTCCGCGGACCACCACTTTGAGAAGCACTGATATACACCATACCAGACATGCTTTAAGATTTGGGAAAATATGCTAATAAACTCTGCAAATTATTTGTAATATAATGGCGTTTGAAAAAGCGAAGAATATACACTATGTCAAAGTACGTTAGGTGATCAATAAATGTAATTATAAAGAGATGGACTCCTATACATCAAAACATTTTAGTTTTAATAATACAAGCTGTACAGGTGTAGAGTGTTGAGTGTAGAGTGTAGAGCGTAGAGTGTAGAGTTTATAGTGTAGAGAGTAGAGTGTAGAGAGTAGATTGCAGAGTGTAGAGTGTAGTGTAGAGAGTAGAGTGTAGAGTATAGAGAGTAGAGTGTAGAGAGTAGAGTGTAGAGACTAGAGTGTAAAGTGTAGAGAGTAGAGTGTAGAGTGTAGTGTAGAGAGTAAAGTGTAGAGAGTAGAGTGTAAAGTGTAGAGTGTAGACGTTAGAGGTAGACCAAGGTCTTACAGGGACACCATGTTGAGTTCGACCGCCCATCTATGTTGAACATAACAAAGCATCACGTGGGCATATCACGTGACACTGAAGGGCACAGGAAGTGTTGGCTATAAGACCAAGTTACGGAAGTTTGCCCAGAACACGGCCATACAGTAATCTAACACCTGGCTTGGTGTTTCCTGACCCCTGGTGGCTGGAACATGTGACATGTTGTAGTAGTGACAGTCTGAGGTAAGGGTTCAATATCATCACTATGTCAGAAATATTGACCAAAAATCCGTGGAACAGCCGACCGATAATGTGATGGATAAATTATTGGAGAACTCTCTGAGATTTATGTAAAGAATTTGGACTTTGGACCAATGACGCTGGGCAACAAGCACCCCTCAACGTAATCATTAAACAAAAAAGAATAAATCTAACCGCAACCTTTGGTAAAGAAACTCTGAGACGATGATTTATAATATTAATATAGACAAAAAATGCCCAAAATGAGTAGTACATAATGAACTTATAGAAAATTAGGTGACTAGAATGACTTGTATTAATTAAAAAGGATATAATATTTTAGTTTGATGGATTTATAAATACCGATAGATTATTTTAACTTTCTGGATACATAAATGATAAAAAGATATTGATACATTGATTTGATGAGGTACTGGATACAGGTACAAAAAATTCTATCGGTTATACAATGTTACGGATACAGGGGCAAGTAAGGTGAAGTTTTAAATGAAAAATTAATGGAGATCCATTTCACGCAATGCCCAGCATGATCTTATATTATATAAACACAAATTAATCAAAAGACTTGTTATTTACATTGGTTTCACGTGACTTTGTCATCCCTTGAACTTTGACCTCAACTCTGTTATCGTTTCAGTTTGATGACCCGTGTCTAAGAGGTCAAGTATCTGATTTCTTCTATGTTCATTTCTAGCTGCGGATACGTCAATGAATCACGCTTGAGTTATCTGATTCCAGCCCTCCCCCTTCCTCCCCCGATAACGGACATCTGGTATGTTGCTGATTGTCGTCTGCTTACAAATGACAGCATCACCGCCATTAGTTTCGTTGTTGGAACAAACCAGTCTCTCTGGTCAACGGTCTCATGCTGTCGGTGACAACCAGCGCGTGACAGCACAGACACGAGTTGAACTGTCTCTGAGGATTAACATCAGTCACCGGAGGTGGAGAGTCACGTGATCATGTGAGGAGATTAACTAAGTAGTGTCAGGATTATTAGGATGACATCATGGATTAAGGTCACTAACTGATTTTTGTCACATGATTTAGACTAGGGACACGCTTGTCATGCATCAAAACGATAGCCGCACAGTGACGATTGAACTTTTATAACGGTCATAATTGGACTATGGAACGGGTGGGGTGGGGGTGGGTAGAATGTTTTGACTAGGAAACAGAATATGTTCAAACAGGAAACAGAGATTGTTAGACTAGGAAACAGGGATTGTTAGACTTGGAAACATGGATTGTTAGACTTGGAAACATGGATTGTTAGACTAGGAAACAGAGATTGTTAGACTTGGAAACAGTGATTATTACACTTGAAAACAGAGATTGTTAGACTAGGAAACAGATTGTTAGACCAGAGTAAAACCTAAAGTTTTCACTGAAACCATACAGATAACCAAGCCACTGTGACGTCATTTTCCCCCTCAGACAACAGATGTTTCTTACCGTAATGGTCCGGTTCATTTCCATTGAAGAATTTGAGACATTGATGACTAGGTCATTGTCTCCCGTTGTATTCTGGCCACCCACAATGGTGGTCGTTCTTAATGTCATACCCACCACTGCAATACCCATACACTGCCTCAAGGCTGTCTGCACAAAACGCGCCCAGAAGCACATATAGGCCAGTACCCACCGACAAGACGTGTACTTGGTACAGAAGGCTTCCTTAGGGGGTTTCAGTTTATCTGGATCTTCTTTTGCGCTTCCATCTTCTTTCTTGGGGATTTCATCTTCTCGCTTGGCACCCTCTTCTCCTTTCTTGTCATTTTTGTGTTTTTTAGACAGAGGATGGAACCTACTAGTGACAAGATGGTAGATATTGGAATAGTGGTGGCGACCGCTAGAACTGTTTCTCTTAGCGTATTGGTGGGGTTGGTCTATTTGCAATGGATTGGGTTGGTCTGCTTGCGATGGATGGGGTTGGTCTGCTTGCGATGAATGGGGTTGGTCTGCTTGCGATGGATGGGGTTGGTCTGCTTGCGATAGATGGGGTTGGTCTGATTGCGATGGATGGGGTTGGTCTGCTTGCGATGGGTTGGGTTGGTCTGATTGCGATGAATGGAGTTGGTCTGCTTGCGATGGTTGTGGTTTGTCAGCTTGCGCTGTGTAAAGTTCATCATCTTGCAGTCCATGAGTTTTTTCAAGAATTGCTGATTTCAGAGAGTCCTCTACACACTGCAATAAATTACCATTGGGGTAAATGTTTGAGATTTCTAATGCACATGTTGGCTCAGGGTTGCACGTTCTTGTTTGGATTTCATCAGAATTCTGTAAAACATCAGGATAAAAATGTAAACTATCCGGAGACAAGTGGAAAATATCAGGATGCAAAATTTCTAGATGTGTGATACCCACGGACTCTGTGGAGAGTTGATGGGGATGGCTGAAGGTACCATCAAGCGTGTTCGGATGGTCGTTGATGTGATTGATTGCTTCAATGGCGGAAGTAGATTCACTGCAAATACCGGAATCGGATGTGTTGGGATAACACGACTGACAATAATTGTGGTTGTAAGGTGACGATTCCAACAAACCAGCATCCAGGTTGTGATCAATGTAGTAAGAAACGCTGTTGCCTACCAACTGGTGGCTATTGTCATGACGTATTTGACCTGATGCCACGTCTGTAAATGACACATCTGTATGACATCCACATGGGATGTCAGACATGACGCGCGAAAAGTCTAAGTGAAGTAGATTTTCTTTGTCTCTATCGCTAACCTCATTTTCCGGTGCTCCGTCCTTGTTGACAGCGTTGCCTAGAAACGTCTTGCTGTTGTGCTGTGACGTGTCCTGCTGTTGCTCATCAACGGGGACTTCTCCCGAGCTGTTGACGTCACGTTCTCCCGATCCTGCATTCATGTCCCCTTCCCCTCGGCTCATCCCTGCACAACATGGGTCTAACTCCCTTTGATCAGGTCCCACGACCTTGTAGTCCAGACCGTCACAGTGTTTTCTCATATTTGAAGCAGTCAAGCGACAGTCTTTTGGTGAGTCACTAGTGAGTACTAGTCTCATCATACAGCCTCTCTCCTTTCAATCTGATCAAAGAGTTAATAGAAAAGTAAACGGGCTCGCTGGTGGCTAGACTATTGTTGCCTCCCCTCTTTGCTGAAAAGCATGAAAACAAAAAGGTAAATGAAACTGCGCATAAAAAGAAGAGGGAAATGTTTACATATGACAATACGTTGTGTCAGAACTGTCACAAACACATTCTTCACGCAGCTGAGGGTGAAAGGGATTATGGGCCTTTTTAGAACGAGTCTTTTTTTTATTAAAGTAAATTTAGTATCATTAAAATCTATTTTTAGAACAAAATCACAGTTTGGCTCAACACAAGAATTTAAAAATAAAATAAAACATTCCACACACAAAAGGGATCATGGGATGATTTTAATCGTGTGATTGCTTTGGATTCTGTGATGTTTAGGATTGTGAGATGTTTTGATTGGTGATGTTGAGGATTGTGAGATGTTTTGATTGGTGATGTTGAGGATTGTGAGATGTTTTGATTGGTGATGTTGAGGATTGTGAGATGTTTTGGTTGGTGATGTTGAGGATTGTGAGATGTTTTGATTGGTGATGTTGAGGATTGTGAGATGTTTTGATTGGTGATGTTTTAGATTGTGAGATGTTTTGATTGGTGATGTTGAGGATTGTGAGATATTTTTGTCGGTGATATGTTTGGAAGTGGGACTAGGGGATAGGGTAGCCCCTACATTCAAGGTGGGATCTTGCCTTGGTTACCTAAATCCCTATATTAAATATAAGAATGTGTAGTATATCAAATGTGTTTACAGGTATGTATAATGTATAAACTGCTTCTATTTTTTTTTAAAAAGGTGGCGTAAATGTTTTCATAAAACCAAATGACATCTTGAGGGGGGGGGGTGGAAAAAGAAGATTAATGTTATTGGTCGGTCAGCAGTGAAAGCTATTCGTCCCCTAATTGTGGGTCAGACCTGGTGGGCTAGGCTCTGGTGGGTGAGGCCCCGGTGGGGCGGGCCCTGGTGGGTCATACCTGGTGGGTCAAACCTTGAGGGTCAGTAAGTGATCTGGGCCACTCATCAGGTTTAAGCTTCAGCCAATAGTTGGGGTGGAATTTGAGACATTTCTGATGTCAATATTTGAGACATTTCTGATGTCAATATTTGAGACATTTCTGATGTCAATATTTGAGACATTTCTGATGTCAATATTTGAGACACTTCTGATGTCAATATTTGAGACACTTCTGGTGTCAATATTTGAGATACTTCTGATGTCAATATTTGAGACATTTCTGATATCAATATTTGAGGCACTTCTGATGTCAATATTTGAGACACTTCTGGTGTCAATATTTGAGACACTTCTGGTGTCAATATTTGAGATACTTCTGATGTCAATATTTGATACATTTCTGATATCAATATTTGAGGCACTTCTGATGTCAATATTTGAGACACTTCTGATGTCAATATTTGAGACACTTCTGGTGTCAATATTTGAGACACTTCTGATGTCAATATTTGAGACACTTCTGGTGTCAATATTTGAGATACTTCTGATGTCAATATTTGAGACATTTCTGATATCAATATTTGAGGCACTTCTGATGTCAATATTTGAGACACTTCTGGTGTCAATATTTGAGACACTTCTGGTGTCAATATTTGAGATACTTCTGATGTCAATATTTGATACATTTCTGATATCAATATTTGAGGCACTTCTGATGTCAATATTTGAGACACTTCTGATGTCAATATTTGAGACACTTCTGGTGTCAATATTTGAGACACTTCTGGTGTCAATATTTGAGATAATTCTGATGTCAATATTTGAGATACTTCTGATGTCAATATTTGAGATATTTCTGATATCAATATTTGAGGCACTTCTGATGTCAATATTTGAGACACTTCTGATGTCAATATTTGAGACACTTCTGGTGTCAATATTTGAGATAATTCTGATGTCAATATTGGAGATACTTCTGGTGTCAATATTTGAGATAATTCTGATGTCAATATTTGAGACACTTCTGGTGTCAATATTTGAGATAATTCTGATGTCAATAGTTGAGACACTTCTTGTGTCAATATTTGAGATAATTCTGATGTCAATATTTGAGACATTCCTGATGTCAATATTTGATACACTTCTGGTGTCAATATTTGAGACACTTCTGATGTCAATATTTGAGACATTTTGATGTCAATATTTGAGACACTTCTGATGTCAATATTTGAGACATTTCTGATGTCAATATTTGAGACACTTCTGATGTCAATATTTGAGACACTTCTGATGTCAATATTTGAGACAATTCTGATATCAATATTTGAGGCACTTCTGATGTCAATATTTGAGACACTTCTGATGTCAATATTTGAGACACTTCTGGTGTCAATATTTGAGGCACTTCTGATGTCAATATTTGAGACACTTCTGATGTCAATATTTGAGGCACTTCTGATGTCAATATTTGAGACACTCCTGGTGTCAATATTTGAGATAATTCTGATGTCAATATTTGAGACACTTCTGGTGTCAATATTTGAGACACTTCTGGTGTCAATATTTGAGATACTTTTGATGTCAATATTTGAGACATTTCTGATATCAATATTTGAGACACTTCTGATGTCAATATTTGAGACATTTCTGATATCAATATTTGAGATAATTCTGGTGTCAATATTTGAGATACAGCTGATGTCAATATTTGAGACACTTCTGATGTCAATATTTGAGACACTTCTGGTGTCAATATTTGAGATACTTCTGATGTCAATATTTGAGACACTTCTGGTGTCAATATTTGAGACACTTCTGGTGTCAATATTTGAGATACTTCTGATGTCAATATTTGATACATTTCTGATATCAATATTTGAGACACTTCTGATGTCAATATTTGAGACACTTCTGGTGTCAATATTTGAGGCACTTCTGATGTCAATATTTGAGACACTTCTGATGTCAATATTTGATACATTTCTGATATCAATATTTGAGATAATTCTGGTGTCAATATTTGAGATACAGCTGATGTCAATATTTGAGACATTTCTGATATCAATATCTGAGACACTTCTGATGTCAATATTTGAGACACTTCTGGTGTCAATATTTGAGGCACTTCTGATGTCAATATTTGATACATTTCTGATATCAATATTTGAGATAATTCTGGTGTCAATATTTGAGATACAGCTGATGTCAATATTTGAGACATTTCTGATATCAATATTTGAGACACTTCTGATGTCAATATTTGAGACACTTCTGGTGTCAATATTTGAGATACTTCTAAGGCTTACTTTTTGCGCAGCTATTTTCTAGCGTCTGGAAGTTTATTTCGGGTACACATATTGTTCATTTTGGTTTTAGAAAACTTGTTCTACCTTTAGTTGCCGCTAAGTTTTCTAAATCCAAAATGTTGTTTTTGAAATAAGGAAGATTGGCAGAATTTTCTAGTTAGTTCAGCAACGGTTTTCAAAATCCACATGAGCTTAGCAAAGAGATTCATTATCAGAGGCCACGCCTTGATCCGTACTTGGTAGCGCCATTTATTTCACATACCAAATGACTGTAAACGACTTTAAACTGCACTCTGCGTGTCCAAAAAACAAGAAACTAAACAAAACTGAAACTGGGCTAGGTTCAAGGGAGGGCACTCTACACATTTATATAGTACTAATGGCGTCTGGCCGGTGGGACATGAAAAATACGACAATGTATTGCGGTGGGGGACGGGGGAGTTAAATGTGAGTAGGAATGTTTGTGGGGTTGAATGTGCGGTGTGAGGGTGGAATTTGGGGGTGTGTGTGGAATGTGTGGGGTGGAATGCGTGGGGTTGAATGAGTGGGTATATGTGTGATGTAAGTTAAATCTGTGTTCGTTTGTAACAAAGTAGGGGACATTACTACCATATAATGGGACCTAACTCTTGTCCCTTCAGAACAACTTCATTTTATGGAAAACATTCACTTGTTTTGAATTGATATGAATATCAACTGGGTATTTGAAAGTTTTTGACTTGGAAACAATCAATAAAATATCAATTTTGAGACGGAATTGTTGAATTCATTATCAACACTTCGATGAAGTTATGAACTTATTTTTGAATGTGTGATATGTTGTCACTAATTGGAAAACAGGTAAGCAGAGTTCTGTTTGATGTGATGACCATACCTGGACAAACAGGTCTGTAAAATATGTCTTTCTACGCTGGTCTATAAATTGTACACCACTATATAGTCAATAACAACTGTGAAAGTTCTGCGTATGTCTAACTCAACGCCGCCCCTTTCCCCCGGCCCTCCAAACAGCTTACAACTCAGGCTGCCAGGGATGGGGCGGGCGGGGCGGGGGGGGGTTACATTTACCTGGTCATGACAGCCATTTATAAGATTAGCGCACTTGACCTGTTAACATGACGTCACGATGTACGCTCACATGAAAGAACTTTGCAGGGAATAAAACTGTCGTTAATTAAAGAAAGGTCCTGAGACCTGGAGATGGTGCCGTCTAAGTCTCTAGTCAGTGAACAAAAAAAAACCCAACAACTTAGTCGACTAGATTTGGAAATCTTAGTTACATTGTTTTTATCTTTGTTATTAGTTTGTTTTAATTAGGCGAAAAAACTGATTGACGTGAACGTGAGAAAAACTCTAGACAGAGTCAACACCTTTTTATTTGACATACTGTGTCTGTCACACACAAGGACATTAAGTATCAGCGATCATGACTTTCCATTTCTCTCGGTTGTTAGCTGTTTGAGGAAGTCCTTTGTTCCACTCTTATTTGTTACCCAATCGTTCAGCTCAGGGGCGGATTAAGACTGCACGGGGCCCCTGGCTGCAATTCAAACTGGGGCCCTGTCCAGCCAGCGTCCCTTTAAATAAAATGATTGCTAGCAGCTAATATAAGACTGTAACTTGTAACTAAATAATTCATCGGTTCCTTTAACATACTTTGTCTGTACTACGGGATCGGCCTTCCCAGCCAAAAATTATTCATGAAAAAATGGAATACGAAGAAATAACTGTTTGCCGGTATCCTAATATTGAGTGTAAAAATACAATTTAAAAAAATAATTTGTGCCCACGCCGGGAATCGATCCCGTGACCGCTTGCACAGCAGGGCGGCTTTCTACATCATGACCACACAGCCTCATGAAAAAAGGTGAAGTTTAAAGATATAAACAATAATCCGCCATAGGTTCAGCCTGTTCATGGATGTTGTTGAATGTCTTTCATTGTCTCTTGTGCCAGACATCTTTCCACATAAAACTAGTTTTTCCAATTCATTTTCTCCATAAATTTGTCATAAGAGTTTTATTTCTCTTTTATATGCTATAAAAATGAATGTAAAGTGAGAGATGCTCAAAACATAATTCTGCATGAACAGCCAATGAGACAGACGATAAGAACTTAATGAGACAGCAACAGACCTGTCTTTGATGCAGCCAATACATGTCTATATGAAACAGCCAATAGACATTTTAAAGATACAGACAATAGACTTCTTTATTAAACAGCTGTTCCGACAAGGGTTGGCCTCTACGCGACTCGGGCCACGAGCAGGGTCACGGTACTGGCGGCGAGCCGAAACCAACAAACGATGGCGGGCAACGCAGTTAGGTGAAAGTTGATCACGAATGATTTCAGTCGCTGTACGGATCTTAGGGCATCAGATGCAATGTAGATGATGGGAACTAAAGCACCTGTTGATGGTCGGGTTATCCGAAGCGACCGTTTCGTCCACCTCACTAGCTATTAGTGAGGGGTACTGTTTAGGGCCAGTAGTGCAATTAAGGATTCACAAAAGTTACCGCGAAGAACTTAGCGGGAGTCAGCTCTAAGGAAACCTTCCGACAGGGTGTTAAGCTTTGGTTGGTCACTTTGATGATCCCCCGTCCAGCGATAGCCCTTGGTTAAAAGACTCGTTTCCTGAGTCGGGATAGCGCCAAGGTTGTAGCGAGTTGCACTAAGGAAATCCACCCCTCCTTCGTGAGGTCGACTTTAGTGGAATACCGTGCTCTTGGATGCCCAGGTGGGCTCCTGGGGGGGGGAGGGGGCTCCTAGCTATTAGTTTGCTTGTGGGGGAGGGGGGCATAGTTGCTTGGTGGGTTAAGAGCCATATTCTCAAGGCAGCTGACTTCATTCCACATGTAGGATTAAACAGCCTACGGATTCTCAGTGAGACAGACACAAACGATTTTAAGAGACAGCCAATATAATTTTCTACGAGAGAATCAATATACTTCTTTATGAAACAGCAAAATGGACTTCTTTATGAAACAGCCAATAGACTTCTTTATGAAACAGCCAATAGACATCTTTATGAAACAGCCAATAGACTTCTTTATGAAACAGCCAATATACTGCTCATTGAAACAACCAAAGACTATTTGTGTGATAGAAAATAGACTTCTATACGAAACAGCCAATAGACATCTTTATGAAACAGCTTCTCTACTGAAACAGTAGTCTGTGGAGATTGCTTTAAAACCAACTGCGGAGACTCCAGAAAGTACAAAACGCTGCAGAACGACTTGTATTGAGGATGAGAAAGTCAGACTACATCAAACCTATGGCTGAAAGAATAGACCAACGGTGGCCAAACAGCGGTTCGAGGGCCGCATGCGGCTCTTCTGTGTTTACATTGCGGCTCGCGTACAATATATCAAAGATATGTTACAAGGATCAATGCAAGATTTCCAAGCCATGTTAATGACCCACAGTACTTCAATGTTGCTCTCAACATTTAAAAAAATATATTTTAAAATGGCTCTCAGATACTAGAGGCCTGGCCACTCTTGGAATATATCCTAAGATTCTGCCACTCTATTATGACTGTATAGACGGATGAGCGCCGCTGTATTTGAAAGAATTAACATTAGAACATGTATCACTAACGTGGCTGTATGAAGCTCTAATATTTGACGCAGTCCCAATTGAAAGTACCGGTTGGGAGGGGGTGTACATAGGAAGAAGTCCCGTGGCGTGTGCTCGTTTGAATCGGTGGCACAAAAATTGCTGGACAGTGCACGAAGTTTTGAAAGAGTGGGACAATATGGAAAAATTTGAGTACAATTGATTTTTAAATAATGTGTTTGAGTTTTTGGGTATTAGAGCGCAACAAGCATGCTAGGCTAGCAGGGATAGTATTAGCACAACTAGCATGGTAGGTTAGCAGGGATAGTGTTAGCACAAAGATCCATGCTGGTCTAGCATGGATAGTATTAGCACAACGAGGATGCTAGACTAGCGTGGATAGTGTTAGCAGAACGAGCATGCTTGGCTAGCAGGGATAGTGTTAGCACAACGAGCATGGTAGGCTAGCAGGGATAGTGTTAGAGTTATAGGAAAAATACATTCATCTTTATCATCAACAGCCAATAGATTTAAATGAGACAGTCGAAAGACATCTCAATGAGACACCCGATTGAGTCTCTTTGAGAACGGCTATACACTTTTATAAGACTTCTCTGGGGGGACTGGTAGTCAACTCAACGTAAAAATCATGCATTTTTTTCAAATTTTCAATTTTCCAAAATTGTAAGATTTGGTTACATTAACCTCTTATAAAAACAATGCCCCGACTTTTTTTTTAAAAAATAATTGCTTTAGATATATAATTTGCCTTGGAATAACATGTATTTAGGCAACTATTCCAAGAAATCACGACTTTACGCTACGCAGTGGTCAGCTAAAATCCCTACAAAACCACATTCCTTGAAGCCTAATGCCGAAAGTTAGGCCTCTTTGGAAAGGTCATACCATGGGCTATCGTACTGACCTACTTATTTCAAAATCATTCAACTCTAACAAAGGAAATAAAGGCTGTGAAGTACGTCACATTTATTGTAGAAATACGTTTACACACCTCATACGTCATCATCTAGTAAAGCCTGAATTTTCATTGGTTGCCTGTGAACTAAGGTTACTAAAAATAGGAAAATTGGAATTTTCTATACCACAATGCAATGCGGGTGTTTATATTTCGCAACCATTTTTTGTTGGGGATAAAATGTTTTCATCCCACGTTCACCGAACAGACATTGGATTTAGATAAAGCTGCCCTTTTTTAAATCAATAATTTTGTTCGAATACATATTAAAAGTAAGTATGAATGTAATACATTATACTTCTTTTGTTTTTAAAAATCGTGACATTATTTAGTATCAGTGTCATGAAGAATAGTCATGTTTCTCAATTCAAAAGTAAACAAATTCAGTAGCGATCGGAGAGTGTTAGTGTCATAGTGTCAATGAATACAATTTTATACTTATTATTTATACACCTAAACAAATTATCTCAAGTGTCATTTCAGATAACTTATTTACTTATGTCAATTAATTAATTAATGCTAGTAATATTTACGTAATTGCTTATTATAATTATAATTGTGGTTAGTCCTGCCCTTTAGCCTTAGCCATTTCTGTTACATGACAGTAATACTAATAGTACTAGTACTATTAGTAGTATAGTAGATGAAGAAGATAGGTAATGTTTGGCATTATTGTTTGACTTTAGTGATCAATATAATAATATACTTAGAGTTAAAACGGAAAAGATAATCAAATAATTTCTAAATATTTATTTGCAGTGAACCAGAATCCTGACATCAAGCAGCCGTTTTGCCAGTCAAGAGTAAAGTTTACTTGAAAAAGTCTCTGGATACCAGGCATTGAAACTTAGTGTCAGGACAGTAATAGAGTAGTGACATGTTACATTACATGTAAGTTTAAAACTGGAATTCTAATTTAAATGATATTTTAAAATATTAATTTTAATTGCTGTCTGGCCTGCTTTGAACGCCTAAATTTGGGTGCGCAACTTAAAAAAAAATTCCATCTCATTTTATTTACAAATTTTTTTTTATAATCTATTTCTCAAGGGCTAGAATGTATATTTTTATAATTATATGTACTTTTCTAAATAGGTGAAAAGAATCTCCAGCACCAGCACAATTAGAAAATGGGGAGATTGAAAGAGTTACAGAACCAAATTGCTTCAGAGGAGTTTCCGACCTGTTTACCATGCTTCGCCCGATGATTGAGCACCCTAAACATCATGACTGCCCTAATAGAAAGACATCATGCCACTGGTGTTTGACACTGACAGTTATTACTTATAAATAATCCCCACTAGACATATAAGAACAGCAGCAATTTTATCTCAGAAGAGCAATTTCCAAATTATTTTTGTTTTTTTCCTTTGGGGGTGGGGGTAAATGAACAGTTATATATTTTTTTATAAATGGGCTTTTCAATTTGCTTTTTTATGTATCTTATTCACTAGAGGCATAGGTGTTATAATAATATATATTTATGCCACTTTAAATGGTTAAAAATAAAATATTTCAAAAATAATATTTCTTTTTGCGTTTTCTCAGTTTTGTCAATTTTACGAGTGTGGGGTTACTGGATCTGGGTTATTTCAGAAACGGCCTATCCAAATGAAACAGAATTCACAACATCAGTTTGTGACATAATTACGTACAACCTTATAGAAGCTTTTCTTTCTATTATAAGAGGCAAAAAAACTATTCAAGTTTTAGTCAAAACTGTTTACGTAAACAACTGATTAATTATCAGCGCAAATTTTAAAAATTCATAAAAAATTTAATTTTAAAGCTATCAAAATTTCCTTCTATAAGGTTGTACAATGTCCTATGTATAAAACTTGTACCAAGTTTCATTGAAATCTAATAGATGGTTTTTGAGAAATTTCTGCACTGCTGAATATATGAAATTGCCACTTTTTACCCTCATTTTCCCATCAAAAGCATACAAAAAATTTTTTTTTGCCCCATTTACTTTTTTTAATGTGTTTTCATAGCTTTTCCTATGTGATGAGCAAAAAAAATTCAGTCAAAGTGCAGGATTTTAAAATTTAGCATTTTGACTACCAGTCCCCCCTTGAGACAGACAATAGATTTCTGTATAAGAAATTCAATAGACTTCTGTGTGAGACATTCAATAGACTTCTCTATGAAATAGTCAATAGAATTCTCTATGAACAGTCAATACACTTCTTTATGAGACAGTTAATACACTTCTTTGTGACCAGATCAATAGACTTGTTTATGAAACTGTCAATAGACTTCTCTATGAAACAGTCAATAGACTTCACTATGAAACAGTCAATAGACTTCTCTATGAAACAGTCAAAGGACTTCTTAATGAAACAGTGATTAGACTTCTCAGTGAGATAGCCAATATAATTCTATGAGACATGTTAGTCACAATAAAACCTCCATAATCCACAAACTGACACATTGTGTGTGACAACAAGGCCTAGAGAATATTTACAGTCACAAATTACAAGGCAGGTTATTTTGAGTTTGAAGGCCCAGGTAATTTGACATTTGTGTTTATCCCAAATTAACGTCAGCGCTAACACAACTCCTTCTTTCGATGTGAGAGGTCTGACATTCTGTCTACGGTTTTGATTCCAGATCTTGTTTGGTGACTCGCCGTTATGTCCAGGAATGAGGTGAGGATTTTCTGACGTTTATTAGTGGTCAACAAGTGCCCCAGAAAATACAATTTGTCGTCAAAAGAGTTTACAGGTACGCAAGTCAGATCACGCATTCAGAATCTCAGACTATGACAGAAAATATTCTAAACAACAATTTGTTAGCTTTGCTGATAGCGGTACATTTCCAGACACATATATAATTCAGCTATCGTTATGGTGATATCACGTGGTTACAGTTGCCAATCATTGGATCCTAGCGTCAGGCATTACAAGCTATCGCAGCTATAGCCAGCCATAGTAAGCTATCGACTATCTCATGCAGCTATAGCCAGTCATAGCAAGCTATCGACTATCTCATGCAGCTATAGCCATTCATTGCAAGCTATCGACTATCTCATGCAGCTAAAGCCATTCATTGCAACCTATCGACTATCTCATGCAGCTGAAGCCATTCATTGCAACCTATCGACTATCTCATGCAGCTATAGTCAGCCATTGCAAGCTATCGACTATCTCATGCAGCTATAGCCAGCCATTGCAAGCTATCACCCATCTGATGCAGCAATAGCCAGTCTAAAAATTAAGTTGCCAAATTGTAAATAAAAATAAATGCTTATAAAATACTTGCCAATAGTTAAGCCAATGAAATACTTTAAAGTCAAAATAATAAAACTTTAAAGACGTATGCAAATCAAATTGTGCACTAGAAATAGTGACGAAGTACAGCTGTCAAGCTCATGTCAACTGACAATGTCACGTCTTGAGGCCTGAGATCAAACCAATCACGAATGTGACATCTTATAAGACCCAGCGGACTATTTATTCACTGGGGCAACTCCTCAAGGTCACTTGTACTTTAAACACTTAATGTTCCACCCAGATTATTGACTGTTTTTGTTAGTGGAACTAATTTAACATCATTAGACCACGCATGGGATTACAGCGTAACATCACTACACCACGTATGTTATTAACACCTAATAAATGATTGCACTCTAGTAGTAAACTATATTAAACGGCTGTAAAACAAGTTTGAAGTAAACACTTGATCATGTCTCACATACACCACATAGCACTGGTCCATTGTGTGGTACCACCCCCTTCCCCCACCATACCTTGTTATTTCAACTATTTATGACGTTGTTATTTCTGTGGGCGTCACCAATAACCTGCAGGCCACGCCTTGCGAGATGGTCATGGTAACACTGACTGGGAATTACGATCGTGGTAGCAATGACTGGGAGGTACGATCGTGGTAGCACTGACTGAGAGGTACGATCGTGGTAGCACTGACTGGGAAGTACGATCGTGGTAGCACTGACTGGGAAGTACGATCGTGGTAGCACTGACTGGGAGGTACGATCGTGGTAGCACTGACTGAGAGGTACGATCGTGGTAGCACTGACTGGGAAGTACGATCGTGGTAGCAATGACTGGGAGGTACGATCGTGGTAGCACTGACTGAGAGGTACGATCGTGGTAGCACTGACTGGGAAGTACGATCGTGGTAGCACTGACTGGGAGGTACGATCGTGGTAGCACTGACTGGGAGGTACGATCGTGGTAGCACTGACTGGGAGGTACGATCGTGGTAGCACTGACTGGGAGGTACGATCGTGGTAGCACTGACTGGGAGGTACGATCGTGGTAGAACTGACTGGGAAGTACGATCGTGGTAGCACTGACTGGGAGGTACGATCGTGGTAGCACTGACTGGGAATTACGATCGTGGTAGCACTGACTGGGAGGTACGATCGTGGTAGCACTGACTGGGAGGTACGATCGTGGTAGCACTGACTGGGAGGTACGATCGTGGTAGCACTGACTGGGAGGTACGATCGTGGTAGCACTGACTGGGAGGTACGATCGTGGTAGCACTGACTGGGAGGTACGATCGTGGTAGCACTGACTGGGAGGTACGATCGTGGTAGCACTGACTGGGAGGTACGATCGTGGTAGCACTGACTGGGAGGTACGATCGTGGTAGCACTGACTGGGAGGTACGATCGTGGTAGCACTGACTGGGAGGTACGATCGTGGTAGCACTGACTGGGAGGTACGATCGTGGTAGCACTGACTGGGAGGTACGATCGTGGTAGCACTGACTGGGAGGTACGATCGTGGTAGCACTGACTGGGAGGTACGATCGTGGTAGCACTGACTGGGAGGTACGATCGTGGTAGCACTGACTGGGAGGTACGATCGTGGTAGCACTGACTGGGAGGTACGATCGTGGTAGCACTGACTGGGAGGTACGATCGTGGTAGCACTGACTGGGAGGTACGATCGTGGTAGCACTGATTTGGAAGTACGATCGTGGTAGCACTGACTGGGAGGTACGATCGTGGTAGCACTGACTGGAAGGTACGATCGTGGTAGCACTGACTGGAAGGTACGATCGTGGTAGCACTGACTGGTAGGTACGATCGTGGTAGCACTGACTGGGAAGTACGATCGTGCGATCGTGGTAGCAATCGATCAACCCTATTTATTCTATGAGTGTCATTTTAGCCATCTCGATTTAACTGTTATAACGGAAACTAATTTTATTTTGACAAAATCTCCTTCTTTGTTGAAGATTATTGCGTCCCACGTTTTTATAAGAACGCAAAAACCATGTCGGTCTGCTACCAAGTGACGCAGCGTTCACAGACCATGTCGTTCTGCTACTAAGTGACGCAGCGTTCACAGACCATGTCAGTCTGCTACCAAGTGACGCATCGTTCACAGACCATGTCGCTCTGCTACCAAGTGACGCAGCGTTCACAGACCATGTCGGTCTGCTACCAAGTGACGCAGCGTTCACAGACCATGTCGGTCTGCTACCAAGTGACGCAGCGTTCACAGACCATGTCGTTCTGCTACTAAGTGACGCAGCGTTCACAGACCATGTCAGTCTGCTACCAAGTGACGCATCGTTCACAGACCATGTCGCTCTGCTACCATGTGACGCAGCGTTCACAGACAATGTCGGTCTGCTACCAAGTGACGCAGCGTTCACAGACAATGTCAGTCTGCTACCAAGTGACGCAGCGTTCACAGACCATGTCGCTCTGCTACCAAGTGACGCATCGTTCACAGACCATGTCGGTCTGCTACCAAGTGACGCAGCGTTCACAGACCATGTCGCTCTGCTACCAAGTGACGCAGCGTTCACAGACCAAGGCTATGAGGGGTTTATGTGGCACAATACCCAGCCGCCTTTTTCCGTAACTGATGTCACGTACCCACCAGAGCTGGGTGCACTCAGGGCCACCCTTAGCCCCGGGGACAAATCCCTGCCTTTACAGTGATAGGAAGCCGTAAGCAAGCAGAGCACGCTTGAGTGATCAACTTGGATGATATTAGGAACATTTAGGTGCATTACTGTATTTAGATGACGTCGATTAAGATACAATCAATCGGATGACAGACAATCAGGTGAGATACAATCAGGATAGATATAATCAGGTGAGATACAATCAGGATAGAAATAATCAGGTGAGATACAATCAGGATAGATATAATCAGGTGAGATACAATCAGGATAGATATAATCAGGTGAGATACAATCAGGATAGATATAATCAGGTGAGATACAATCAGGATAGATATAATCAGGTGAGATACAATCAGGATAGATATAATCAGGTGAGATACAATCAGGATAGTTATAATCAGGTGAGATACAATCAGGATATATATAAATCAGGTGGTATACAATAGTGTGAGCATTACGGTCTCATTAAGTTTCTATTTTTTTGTGTGAAAAAGTCATATGCATTAAATTTAGCAACATCATTGAAGCGTTACTTCACATTTAGTTTTCAGCGCCAAAGGTCCTGTAGTCTTGTAACGTTTGCTACAAACGCCTCATTTGAATTATACAACAAAAGTGCTGTGATCATGAAACCATTTAGTTTAGAGATTTTAAAATAGCATCAACGCCTACACTAGTTACTTGTATCTATTTATTTGTAATGATGAAGGCATTGGCCGAAACGTATTCTTGTGTACTAGTCTATTAAAAACTCTTTAATTCATTGTTGTGATCACACGATTCGTTTGTGAATCTCGTATTTATATAAAAGCTTCATGGCAGTCCAATTCTATATAATATATTTGTTGCATGCCCGAAGTCAAAAGCGAAATTCGAGTTCAATTTTATTAAGTGTTCCAACAATCAAGTTTTGATATAAAGACGAGCAGTCAAAGCAGTTTTATGTTAATGTTGGATAGATACTTACACAGCCCACGAAATAAACAGTTAACTGAACAAACTGACCACAGCAATATCAGATGAACTTAAGCTTAAATCAGTGGCCAAATCCTGAAGGTGTGGATTAAAGATTTACCTGGAGCCTGAGCTACAACCTCTTAGCTTTATACCTGGCCCATGAGGCACGGGAGGTGGGCGTGGGGGGGGATGGTACAGCACTGACTTGGGGGGGGGGACGTGAATGACGGAGATGTAATAAGTGCAGTAGGGGGAGGGGGAGGAGGTCACAGGTAACAAATTGAGGTCGTTAGTTGAAGTGGGAAAAATATAAGTTTTAAATTTAAAAAAAAATGTTTTGTCACGGAAATTGAACCTGTCACTTTTTATGATAACTTAAATCAATTGCCTCTAATGTTATGTGTCACCTATCTGTAATATGCTGTCACATATCATCATATACATTGTATCCCCCCCCCCATCATATTCCTATGTCATCTTCTTGTCTTTAACACCAGCAAAAACCACAAATTTTTAAATGACAGATGATCGTGTGGCTTGTAGGTATGAGCTGGGAACTAAGAGACTTTTAATGGGGGTTATGGGGTGCTATGGGGGCTATGAGGTGCTATGGGGGTTATGGGGTGCTATGGGGGTTATGAGGTGCTATGGGGGTTATGGGATGGTATGGGGGTTATGGGGTGCTATGGGTTATGGTGTGCTATGGGGGTTATGGGGTGCTTTGGGAGCTATTGTGTGCTTTGGGGTTTATGGGGTGCTTGGGGGTTATGGGGTGCTTGGGGGTTATGGGGTGCTTGGGGGTTATGGGGTGCTTGGGGGTTATGGGGTGCTTTGGGGGTTATGGGGTGCTTGGGGGTTTTGGGGTGCTTGGGGGTTATGGGGTGCTTGGGGGTTATGGGGTGCTTGAGGGTTATGGGGTGCTTGGGGGTTATGGGGTGTTTGGGGGTTATGGGGTGCTTGGGGGTTATTGGGTGCTTGGGGGTTATGGGGTGCTTGGGGGTTATGGGGTGCTTGGGGGTTATGGGGTGCTTTGGGGGTTATGGGGTGCTTGGGGGTTTTGGGGTGCTTGGGGGTTATGGGGTGCTTGGGGGTTATGGGGTGCTTGAGGGTTATGGGGTGCTTGGGGGTTATGGGGTGTTTGGGGGTTATGGGGTGCTTGGGGGTTATGGGGTGCTTTGGGGGTTATGGGGTGCTATGGGGGTTATGGTGTGCTATGGGGGTTATGGTGTGCTATGGGGTTTATGGTGTGCTATGGGGGTTATGGGGTGCTATGGGGGTTATGGGGTGCTATGGGGGTTTTGGTGTGCTATGGGGTTTATGGTGTGCTATGGGGGTTATGGTGTGCTATGGGGTTATGGTGTGCTATGGGGGTTATGGTGTGCTATGGGGGTTATGGGGTGCTATGGGGGTTATGGTGTGCTATGGGGGTTATGGGGTGCTTTTGGGTTATGGTGTGCTTTGGGGGTTATGGGTTGCTGGAGGGTTATGGGGTGCTTGGGGGTTATGGGGTGCTTTGGGGTTATGGGGTGCTTGGGGGTTATGGGGTGCTTGGGGGTTATGGGGTGCTTTGGGGGTTATGGGGTGCTTGGGGTTTTTTGGGTGCTTGGGGGTTATGGGGTGCTTGGGGTTTATGGGGTGCTTGAGGGTTATGGGGTGCTTGGGGGTTATGGGGTGCTTGGGGTTATGGGGTGCTTGGGGGTTATGGGGTGCTTTGGGGGTTATGGGATGCTTGGGGGTTATGGGGTGCTATGGGGTTATGGGGTGTTTGGGGGTTATGGGGTGCTTGGGGGTTATGGGGTGCTTTGGGGGTTATGGGTAGCTTTGGGGGTTATGTGATGCTTTGGGGGTTATGGGGTGCTATGGGGGTTATGGGGCGCTTTGGGGGTTATGGGTAGCTTTGGGGGTTATGGGGTGCTTTGGGGGTTACGGGGTGCTATGGGGTTATGGGTGCTATGGGGTGCTTTGGGGGTTATGGCATGGGTGCTTTGGGGGTTATGGGGTGCTTTGGGGGTTATGGGGTGCTTTGGGGGTTATGGGGTGCTTTGGGGGTTATGGGGTGCTTTGGTGGTTATGGGGTTTTTGGGGGTTATGGGGTGCTATTGGGGTTATGTTGTGCTATGGGGGTTATGGGGTGCTATGGGGGTTATGGGGTGCTTTTGGGTTATGGAGTGCTTTGGGGGTTATGGGGTATTTTGGGGTTATGGTGTGCTTTGGGGATTTGGGGTGCTTTGGAGGTTATATGGTGCTTTGGGGGTTATGGGGCAGTTTGGGAGTTATGGGGTGCTTTGGGCGTTATGGGTTGCTATGGGGGTTATGGTGTGCTATGGGGGTTATGCTGTGCTATTAAGGTTATGGGGTGCTTTGGGGGTTATGGGGTGCTATGGCGGTTATGGTTGCTATAGGGTTATGGTGTGCTATGGGGGTTATGGTGTGCTTTGGGGGTTATGGGGTGCTTTGGGGGTTATGGGGTGCTATGGGGTTATGGTGTGCTATGGGGGTTATGGTGTGCTATGGGGGTTATTGTGTGCTATGGGGGTTATGGTGTGCTATGGGGTTTATGGTGTGCTATGGGGTTATGGGGTGCTATGGGGTTTATGGTGTGCTATGGGGGTTATGGTGTGCTATGGGATTAAGGTGTGCTATGGGGGTTATGGTGTGCTATGGGGGTTATGGTGTGCTATGGGGGTTATGGGGTGCTATGGGGGTTATGGTGTGCTATGGGGGTTATGGGGTGCTATGGGGGTTATGGGGTGCTTTTGGGTTATGGTGTGCTTTGGGGGTTATGGGGTACTTTGGGGTTATGGTGTGCTTTGGGGATTTGGGGTGCTTTTGAGGTTATGTGGTGCTTTGGGGGTTATGGGGCAGTTTGGGAGTTATGGGGTGCTATGGGGTTATCTGGTGCTTTGTGGGTTATAGGGCATTCGTTGTCAGTGGGCTTAGTTCTGGTTTCATTTTAGAGCTTTTGGGGCTGTGTTTTGATAGAGCCCAAGGGATCAGGTCAGATTAAAGGGAAATGCTTTTTTAAATGTAAGAACTTGATGTCCATGTAGAAATGTTGTGTTGTGTTGGTGATGTCAGTAGAAGTGTTGTGTTGTGTTGTTGATGTCAGTAGAAATGTTGTGTTATGTTGGTGATGTCAGTAGAAGTGTTGTGTTGTGTTGGTGATGTAAGTAGAAGTGTTGTGTTGGTGATGTCAGTAGAAATGTTGTGTTGTGTTGGTGATGTCAGTAGAAATGTTGTGTTGTGTTGGTGATGTCAGTAGAAATGTTGTGTTGTGTTGGTGATGTCAGTAGAAATGTTGTGTTGTGTTGGTGATGTCAGTAGAAATATTGTTTTGTGTTGGTGATGTCAGTAGAAATGTTGTGTTGTGTTGTTGATGTCAGTAGAAATGTTGTGTTGTGTTGGTGATGTCAGTAGAAATATTGTTTTGTGTTGGTGATGTCAGTAGAAGTGTTGTGTTATGTTGTTGATGTCAGTAGAAATGTTGTGTTGTGTTGGTGATGTCAGTAGAAATGTTGTGTTGTGTTGATGATGTCAGTAGAAGTGTTGTGTTGGTGATGTCAGTAGAAGTGTTGTGTTGTGTTGATGATGTCAGTAGAAGTGTTGTGTTGGTGATGTCAGTAGAAGTGTTGTGTTGTGTTGGTGATGTCAGTAGAAGTGTTGTGTTGTGTTGGTGATGTCAGTAGAAGTGTTGTGTTGTGTTTGTGATGTCAGTAGAAGTGTTGTGTTATGTTGGTGATCAGTAGAAGTGTTGTGTTATGTTGGCGATGTCAGTAGAAATGTTGTGTTGTGTTGGTGATGTCAGTAGAAATGATGTGTTATGTTGGTGATGTAAGTAGAAATGATATGTTATGTTGGTGATGTCAGTAGAAATGATGTGTTGTGTTGGTGATGTCAATAGAAGTGATGTGTTGTGTTGGTGATGTCAGTAGAAGTGATGTGTTATGTTGGTTGATGTCAGTAGAAGTGCTGTGTTATGTTGGTGATGTCAGTAGAAGTGTTGTGTTGGTGATGTCAGTAGAAATGTTGTGTTGTGTTGGTGATGTCAGTAGAAGTGTTCTGTTATTTTGGTGATGTCAGTAGAAAATTTGTGTTGGTGATGTCAGTAGAAGTGTTGTGTTGTGTTGGTGATGTCAGTAGAAGTGTTGTGTTGTGTTGGTGATGTCATTAGAAATGTTGTGTTGTGTTGGTGATATCAGTAGAAATGGTGTGTTGTGTTGGTGATGTCAGTAGAAATGTTGTGTTGGTGATGTCAGCAGAAGTGGTGTTTTGTGTTGGTGATGTCAGTAGAAGTGTTGTGTTGTGTTGGTGATGTCAGTAGAAGTGTTGGTGATGTCAGTAGAAGTGTTGTGTTGGTGATGTCAGTAGAAGTGTTGTGTTATGTTGGTGATGTCAGTAGAAGTGTTGTGTTGTGTTGGTGATGTCAGTAGAAATGTTGTGTTGTGTTGGTGATGTCAGTGGAAGTGATGTGTTGTGTTGGTTATGTCAGCAAAAGTGCTGTGTTGTGTTGGTGATGTCAGTAGAATTGTTGGTGATGTCAGTAGAAGTGTTGTGTTGATGATGTCAGTAGAAGTGTTGTGTCATGTTGGTGATGTCAGTAGAAGTGTTGTGTTGGTGATGTCAGTGGAAGTGGTGTTTTGTGTTGGTGATGTCAGTAGAAGTGTTGTGTTGTGTAGGTGATGTCAGTAGAAGTGTTGGGGATGTCAGTAGAAGTGTTGTGTTGGTGATGTCAGTAGAAGTGTTGTGTTATTTTGGTGATGTCAGTAGTAATGTTGTGTTATGTTGGTGATGTCAGTAGAAGTGTTGTGTTCGGATTGTGATGTCAGTAGAAGTGCTGTGTTATGTTGGTGATGTCAGTAGAAGTGTTGTGTTGGTGATGTCAATAGAAGTGATGTGTTGTGTTGGTGATGTCAGTAGAAATGTTGTGTTGTGTTGGTGATGTCAGTGGAAGTGATGTGTGTTGTTGGTGATGTCAGTGGAAGTGATGTGTTGTGTTGGTAATGTCAGCAGAAGTGATGTGTTGTGTTGGTGATGTGAGTAGAATTGCTGTGTTATGTTGGTGATGTCAGTAGAATTGTTGTGTTATATTGGTGATGTCAGTAGAAGTGTTGTGTTGGTGATGTCAGTAGAAGTGTTGTGTTATGTTGGTGATGTCAGTAGAAGTGTTGTGTTGTGTTGGTGATGTCAGTAGAAATGGTGTGTTGTGTTGGTGATGTCAGTGGAAGTGATGTGTTGTGTTGGTAATGTCAGCAAAAGTGCTGTGTTGTGTTGGTGATGTCAGTAGAATTGTTGTGTTGTGTTGGTGATGTCAGTAAAATTGTTGTGTTGTGTTGGTGATGTCAGTAGAAGTGTTGTGTTGCGTACGTGATGTCAGTAGAAGTGTTGTGTTGGTGATGTCAGTAGAAGTGGTGTTTTGTGTTGGTGATGTCAGTAGAAGTGTTGTGTTGTGTAGGTGATGTCAGTAGAAGTGTTGTGTTGTGTTGGTGATGTCAGTAGAAGTGTTGTGTTATGTTGGTGATGTCAGTAGAAGTGTTGTGTAGGTGATGTCAGTAGAAGTGTTGTGTTATGTTGGTGATGTCAGTAGAAGTGTTGTGTAGGTGATGTCAATAGAAGTGTTGTGTTATGTTGGTGATGTCAGTAGAAGTGCTGTGTTATGTTGGTGATGTCAGTAGAAGTGTTGTGTTTTGTTCGCGATGTCATTAGAAGTGTTGTGTTATGTTGGTGATGTCAGTAGAAGTTTTCTGTTATGTTGGTGATGTCAGTAGAAGTGTTGTGTTATGTTGGCGATGTCAGTAGAAGTGTTGTGTTATGTTGGTGATGTCAGTAGAAGTGTTGTGTTTTGTTGGTGATGTCAGTAGAAGTGTTGTGTTATGTTGGTGATGTCAGTGGAAGTGTTGTGTTGTGTTGGTGATGTCAGTAGTAGTGCTGTGTTGTGTTGGTGATGTCAGGAGAAGTGTTATGTTGGCGATGTCAGTAGTAGTGCTGTGTTGTGTTGGTGATGTCAGTAGAAGTGTTATGTTGGTGATGTCAGTAGAAGTGTAGTGTTCGGTTGGTGATGTCAGTAGAAGTGTAGTGTTCGGTTAGTATAAATGGATGTGAAGGTAACAATGTTCTTCTATTTGAATTAGGTGTAAAAGTTTGGTCTTGTATTATTTTAGTGTTAAAGTGTAGTCTACTTAAAGCTGTTTACATGTCGTCGTCAGTAATAGGGACAGCTATTTACTTCCGAGTCGGAAACACTTTGTTAGGGTGAGGTAGTAGGTGAGGTGGTAGGTGGGGACTGAGATGACGTACGTCACGGAAAGTTATAACAACAATGTTGAGATGAATGCGTGATTACGGCAATTGTTTAATCCTCTGCTTCAGGGTGTCATGTGGTTATTAGAAAGCTTTGCTGAATATCGTGTTTTCCTTTAACGTCATTCATGTTTGTAAATATCTCTCACAGTGTACAGATGTGGTTTCTCTTTGTACAAAGTTTCCTGTTACGACTGTATTTATTACACAATGTTTAGTTGGGAGTTCATTTAGTACACAGTTTATACTTTTATTTGTGTGCTTTATTCTGAATGTATTCTTTTATGCCAATGACTTTGGTTGGATGAAATATTAAGTAACATTTAATGTCGTGGTCATGTGACGTATCTTAAACACATCCAGCTATTTCTTCTACACAGTTTTTTTATTTAATATCAGAAGCTGACCTTAATTTACTGTTCGAAGACACTGGCTTTTTGTATTGGAGTTGGGGCAAAAGGGGTGGGGTTCGTACATCTCAACGTCTGCCCCCAAGGGGAGGGAAGGCTTAGTTTAAAACTGCTTTAAGATCGTACTTAATCGCTGAATGAATCGCATGATGTTTCCCCCGAAATTTCCGTGTGTAGACAGGTACTTACCGAGTGGTGTTCTTGCTCGCGATTTTAACACAATCAAAGGATATGCTATTTTACACGGACAAAGAAGCATACATATAAAAGAATCGTGAAGAAGTAGACAGAAAGAATCGTAGATCAAGTGGACAGAAAGAATCGTAGATCATGTAGACAGAACGAATCGTAGATAAAGTGGACAGAAAGAATCGTAGATCAAGTAGACAGAAAGAATCGTAGATCAAGTGGACAGAAAGAATCGTAGATCATGTAGGCAGAAAGAATCGTAGATCAAGGGGACAGTTGCAAGACTCTTTGCTTTTCTTATGCTTAGTTTTTTATTAACTTCTTTTCGTGCTTCTCTGGGACAAATCTTTCAATTCAATTTTCACCAAACTTTCAGTGGATGAAAACGCCAAAATATTTATACCATCCTATAATTACTAAAAATATTTATACCATCCTATAATTACTAAAAATATTTATACCATCCTATAATTACTAAAAATATTTATACCATCCTATAATTACTAAAAATATTTATACCATCCTATAATTACTAAAAATATTTATACCATCCTATAATTACTAAAAATATTTATACCATCCTATAATTACTAAAAATATTTATACCATCCTATAATTACTAAAAATATTTATACCATCCTATAATTACTAAAAATATTTATACCATCCTATAATTACTAAAAATATTTATACCATCCTATAATTACTAAAAATATTTATACCATCCTATAATTACTAAAAATATTTATACCATCCTATAATTACTAAAAATATTTATACCATCCTATAATTACTAAAAATATTTATACCATCCTATAATTACTAAAAATATTTATACCATCCTATAATTACTAAAAATATTTATACCATCCTATAATTACTAAAAATATTTATACCATCCTATAATTACTAAAAATATTTATACCATCCTATAATTACTAAAAATATTTATACCATCCTATAATTACTAAAAATATTTATAACATCCTATAATTACTAAAAATATTTATACCATCCTATAATTACTAAAAATATTTATACCATCCTATAATTACTAAAAATATTTATACCATCCTATAATTACTAAAAATATTTATACCATCCTATAATTACTAAAAATATTTATACCATCCTATAATTACTAAAAATATTTATACCATCCTATAATTACTAAAAATATTTATACCATCCTATAATTACTAAAAATATTTATACCATCCTATAATTACTAAAAATATTTATACCATCCTATAATTACTAAAAATATTTATACCATCCTATAATTACTAAAAATATTTATACCATCCTATAATTACTAAAACGATAGACGTTATTGTTTTAAAAATTATACCAAAATTACTACCAAAAGAAAATCAGAAAATGAAGGTTGTGTTTCCTACCAGTCAGGAATGTCGTGTTTCCTACCAGTCAGGACTGTCGTGTTTCCTACCAGTCAGGAATGTCGTGTTTCCTACCAGTCAGGAATGTCGTGTTTCCTACCAGTCAGGAATGTCGTGTTTCCTACCAGTCAGGAATGTCGTGTTTCCTACCAGTCAGGAATGTCGTGTTTCCTACCAGTCAGGAATGTCGTGTTTCCTACCAGTCAGGAATGTCGTGTTTCCTACCAGTCAGGAATGTCGTGTTTCCTACCAGTCAGGAATGTCGTGTTTCCTACCAGTCAGGAATGTCGTGTTTCCTACCAGTCAGGAATGTCGTGTTTTGAAACGGCTGAGCCTGGAAGTTATGGACAAAACTTGCAGAGTGTGAGTCCGTAGAACATGTTTGTGTGGACAAGTGATAAGACTGTCACACTCACTGGACATGGAATAAGATAGGCACATATATGTACGTTAATCTGGTGCATACGAGAAAAGTGACCATAAAACTGACCATACGGAGGCATCTCTAGACTTCACATTCCCTTAAATTGTCAAGTTCCTCAGACTTACGAGTCCACATTACATGCCATCTCGTCTCTTTAGATGTATATCGTATGCATACGCTAAATGTATTCCTCGTGTTCGTAATATGGAATTATCCCCTTGAAATATCTGGTACAAGCTCAATGTGATTTAAAGCCCCGAGGTCCAATATGACTTAACATCATACTGAGGTCCAACATGATTTAACATCATCCTGAGGTCCAACCTGACCTTATTTCGTTCTGTCAAACATAACTTAACATCATACTGAGGTCCAACATGACTTAACATCATACTGAGGTCCAACATGACTTAACATCATACTGAGGTCCAACATGACTTAACATCATACTGAGGTCCAACATGACTTAACATCATACTGAGGTCCAGCATGACTTACCATAATACTGAGGTCCAACATGACTTAACATCATACTGAGGTCCAACATGACTTAACATCATACTGAGGTCCAATATGACTTAACATCATACTGAGGTCCAACATGACTTAACATCATCCTGAGGTCCAACCTGACCTTATTTCGTTCTGAGGTCAAACATAACTTAACATCATACTGAGGTCCAACATGACTTAACATCATACTGAGGTCCAACATGACTTAACATCATACTGAGGTCCAACATGACTTAACATCATACTGAGGTCCAACATAACTTAACATCATACTGAGGTCCAGCATGACTTAACATAATACTGAGGTCCAACATAACTTAACATCATGCTGAGGTCCAACATGACTTAACATCATACTGAGGTCCAACATGACTTATCGTCATCCTGAGGTCCAACCTGACCTTATTTCATTCTGAGGTCCAACATGACTTAACATCATACTGAGGTCCAACATGACTTAACATCATACTGAGGTCCAACATGACTTAACACCATACTGAGGTCCAATATGGCTTAACATCATACTGAGGTCCAACATGACTTAACATCATACTGAGGTCCAACATGACTTAACATAATACTGAGGTCCAACATGACTTAAAATACCACTGAAAGCTTGCTGACGAATTTATCATCTCTATTTTGCTGAAAAATTTGAATTTTCCTAAGGATATGCTTGGAAATTTCTAACTTTAATTCTTTATTCGTTCGGAAGCATCTTTAATTTGTTTGAGGTAAAATAGCATAATTAGTTTTTCAATCATCATCATCATCATCTGTCCTTTGAGTTCCTTGTCAAAGCTCGCCACTCTACGCGGTCCCATGCCAGTCGCTTCAATTCTTCACAGTTCTTCCCAGTTCTTCCAGCCTCATCTAACATGCTCCTTCTCCATGTACGCCTGGATCTTCCTCGTTGTTGTTTGCCCTGGGGGTTCCAATCTAAGGCCTGCCTAGGTCTGCTGTTATCTTTCCTAAGGGTTTGTCCAACCCATCTCGACTTTCTTTCCATGATTTGTTGTTCTACAGTTCTTTGTCCACACCTCTCCCACAGCTTGGAGTTTTCAACCTTGTCGGACCATTTTATTTTCAGAATATTTCTGAGGCATCTGTTAACAAAGGTCTGAAGTCTATTTTTTGTTGTCTCTGTCGTTCGCCATGTTTCGGATCCATTAAGTATGACCGTTTTAACATTGGTGTTAACTATCCTTACTTTTGCTTTGACAGAGATGTATGCATATTGATTTTTGAAAGTTTATATTTATTGAGTCCTACTCTTTTCCCAGTCTCGTTTTAGGCTGTGATTTTGTCTTGCATGTCTTGAAGTCTGTGGGACAGAATGGCCAAGTCATCCGCAAACTCCAAGTCTTCTAGTTTTTGCATTAGTGTCCACTGGATTCCTTTTCCCGAGCTTGCATGGGCTTCTTTTGTGACCCAGTCTAAGACAAGAAGGAACAGAAAAGATGAAAGGAAGATCCTTGTTTGACTCCAGTTGTGACATGGAATTCATCTGTTAGTCTACCATTATCTACTACTTGGCAGTGAAGTTTTCGTACAGTTTTTGGATGATGTTTGTTATTTTGTTTGGTATTCAATAAGGCCTCATTATTGACCATATAGTTTCTCTATTAATGCTATCAAAGGCTTTTTCAAAGTCGACAAATGTGGCATAGATGGAGATTGCCATTTAATAGATTGTTCTATAATTATCCGGAGTTTTGCTATTTGGCCAATGCATGCTCTTCCTCTTCTGAACCCAGCTTGTTATTCCCTCAGGAGATCATTGCAGGCATCTTTATTCTGTTGAGTATTGTTCAAGACCTTGCTTGGTACTGATAGTAGGGTAATTCCTCACCATTTCTCACATTGTGACTGATCCCCATTCTTTGGAATTTCAATCAGTAAGCCCTTTTTCCATTCTGCAGGAGGGGTTTCAGTTGACCAATTTTTTTTGAAGATACAGTGGAGTTGGTTAATGATTTCAGTTCCTCCTTCTTTTAGGACCTCGGGTGGTATGTTATCTACACCTGCTGCTTTCCTAATCTTCATTTGATTGGTGGCCGTCCATATTTCTTCTTTGGATATCTCTTCCATATTTATGTACAGTGTTTCTACTGTGGTCAAATCGGATGGGGTCAGAAAGGTCGGTCTGTTTAGCACTTCCTGGAAATACTCTTTCCATCTTCTAAACTGGTCGTCTATGGAGGTAAGGACTTTACCTTGTTTGTCTCGGACTGGTACATTGCAGTTAGATTTCTTGCCTCTCAAGAGTTTAGTAATTTTTTATAACTGTTTTAGATCTCCTTTTCCTGTTACCTCTTGTGCTTGTTCAGCTAGCTTATTATAAAATATTCGTTTGTCATTTCTAAGCATTTGTGTGACCTCTTTTGAAATTGTTTGGTACTCCTGTTGGGTAAGTTGTTTATGTTAATTGTATGTTACTCTTGTTGGGTAAGTTGTTTATGTTAATTGTATGGTACTCCTGTTGGGTAAGTTGTTTATGTTAATTGTATGGTACTCCTGTTGGGTAAGTTGTTTATGTTAATTGTATGGTACTCTTGTTGGGTAAGTTGTTTATGTTAATTGTATGGTACTCTTGTTGGGTAAGTTGTTTATGTTAATTGTATGGTACTCCTGGTTGGTAAGTTGTTTATGTTAATTGTATGGTACTCCTGTTGGGTAAGTTGTTTATGTTAATTGTATGGTACTCCTGTTGGGTAAGTTGTTTATGTTAATTGTATGGTACTCCTGTTGGGTAAGTTGTTTATGTTAATTGTATGGTACTCTTGTTGGGTAAGTTGTTTATGTTAATTGTATGGTACTCTTGTTGGGTAAGTTGTTTATGTTAATTGTATGGTACTCTTGTTGGGTAAGTTGTTTATGTTAATTGTATGGTACTCTTGTTGGGTAAGTTGTTTATGTTAATTGTATGGAAATCTGTTGGGTAAGTTGTTTGTTATTTGTATGGTACTCTTGTTGGGTAAGTTGTTTATGTTAATTGTATGGTACTCCTGTTGGGTAAGTTGTTTATGTTAATTGTATGGTACTCCTGTTGGGTAAGTTGTTTATGTTAATTGTATGGTACTCCTGTTGGGTAAGTTGTTTATGTTAATTGTATGGTACTCCTGTTGGGTAAGTTGTTTATGTTAATTGTATGGTACTCTTGTTGGGTAAGTTGTTTATGTTAATTGTATGGTACTCTTGTTGGGTAAGTTGTTTATGTTAATTGTATGGTACTCTTGTTGGGTAAGTTGTTTATGTTAATTGTATGGTACTCTTGTTGGGTAAGTTGTTTATGTTAATTGTATGGTACTCTTGTTGGGTAAGTTGTTTATGTTAATTGTATGGTACTCTTGTTGGGTAAGTTGTTTATGTTAATTGTATGGTACTCTTGTTGGGTAAGTTGTTTATGTTAATTGTATGGTACTCTTGTTGGGTAAGTTGTTTATGTTAATTGTATGGTACTCTTGTTGGGTAAGTTGTTTATGTTAATTGTATGGTACTCTTGTTGGGTAAGTTGTTTATGTTAATTGTATGGTACTCTTGTTGGGTAAGTTGTTTATGTTAATTGTATGGATACTCATGTTGGGTAAGTTGTTTATGTTAATTGTATGGTACTCTTGTTGGGTAAGTTGTTTATGTTAATTGTATGGTACTCCTGTTGGGTAAGTTGTTTATGTTAATTGTATGGTACTCCTGTTGGGTAAGTTGTTTATGTTAATTGTATGGTACTCCTGTTGGGTAAGTTGTTTATGTTAATTGTATGGTACTCCTGTTGGGTAAGTTGTTTATGTTAATTGTATGGTACTCTGTTGGGTAAGTTGTTTATGTTAATTGTATGGTACTCTTGTTGGGTAAGTTGTTTATGTTAATTGTATGGTACTCTTGTTGGGTAAGTTGTTTATGTTAATTGTATGGTACTCTTGTTGGGTAAGTTGTTTATGTTAATTGTATGGTACTCTTGTTGGGTAAGTTGTTTATGTTAATTGTATGGTACTCTTGTTGGGTAAGTTGTTTATGTTAATTGTATGGTACTCTTGTTGGGTAAGTTGTTTATGTTAATTGTATGGTACTCTTGTTGGGTAAGTTGTTTATGTTAATTGTATGGTACTCTTGTTGGGTAAGTTGTTTATGTTTTCTTGTTTTGGCTTGATTTACTATGTGTTTAGCATGTTTCCTATCATCAATTCTTTGCCATGTCTCATCGCTGATCCAGTGTTTTTTGTTTTCCGGGGGCGGTTTTTAGTATTTAATTGCAAGATCCTATAATAATTTCTTTGAAGTTATTCCAGTTTTTCAATAGGCAAAATATTTAGTTTGGATTTTCAGGGTTAACTTGGTTTTAGTTACGTCACATCTCAATTTGGCATTGGTTAGTTAACATGTTTCGTTTGCTTTTAATTAGTTAACATGTTTAGTTTGTTTCTAGTTGGGTAACATTTTACGTGTTATTTTGGTAAGGTAAAATAATAAATTAGAATAGTGGTAACATCTTCTCTATTGAAGAAGTTTATGTACCAGATAAGATCTTTAGTTTGTCTTTGGTTAGAGAACAAACAATTTCAGTTTGATTTTTAGTTAGGTAGCACTTTTGTTCAGTTTTGTTTTGTACCATATTTATTTCTGCTTAAACGTTTTTAAGTTTGATATTGTTTGGTAAAATCTTTAGTTTGTCTTCAGTTTGTTAACATTTCAAGTTTTGCGTTTGTTTATTGACATCTTTCTGTTGTCTTTGATTGGTTAGAATCTAGATTTCTAGTTATCTCTACACTCTTAGGGGCCGTCCATAAATGACGTCACGCTCCTAAGGGGGAGGGGGTTCACACTTTTGTGACGATGCGTGACGAGGGGGAGGGAGTGGGGGGGTTGAAGAAATGTGACGTCACATCAAAATGGTAACTTAAAATAAAACTTCCACTGAAATATTTGGTCGCTTACAATTCATTTAATTACTAAATCAAGGATAAGGATACTCAATGTGCCGGTCGGTAGGCCATCAGACGCTGGTTGGCGTAAGCTATCAAGAGACGAAAATTAAATCTAATTATAATTATAATCCTTAAGTTTGAGAACTCACAAGATAACGTATGAAATTATTACACTGTGTCGTTTGATGTTGACATCAAAGCATTTGTGATGTAACCGCAGCTCCGTCCGCGAACTTTTTTGCCCGTTACCCCGAAATATACAAGTTTATGTGTGCGTTGCAACCCCCAGACTCTAGGTCCTGCTCACATGACTCGGGGATTTGGGGGATCGTTGTTTTTGTGACGACGCGTGACGAGGGGGTAAAAAATCGGCAAAAAATGCGTGGCGTCATTTACGGACGGCCCCTTAAAAGAGTCTGAATAAAGTTTGTTTTTTAATTTTCTTAAATCGCACATTTGTCTGAGAGCCAGATGTAGCCATCAATAGAGCTACATCTGGCACGCGAGCCATGGTTTCCCGACCCCTGTCCTACGCTGTAGCTTATAGGTGAATACAGCACTGTGTATACCAGGGGTAGGAGAAAATCAGTGCTGCCAGTGACAATTTTGGGAAAAACCTAGCCAACACGTCGAAAAAAAACCTAGATCCGAAAGAAAAAACCTAGACACGCTAAAAATAAACAAATATGACGTCATAAAGCCGCCCCCCCCCCACAAAAACAAAAAAAAAGCCGTATTTCCTATTTAAAATTAGATTGTTTCAAATCATTTTATTGTCATTTAAGTGTGTATTTAGTGTGAGCTACAGTCTAATATCGTAACTCACGCGAAGCCATTTAAAACGTCATTAACTAAATTGTAAGCAATCAAATATTTAAGTGGAACTTTCGTTTAAAGTTGCGCGTTTTTGATGTGACGTCACAGTTCTTAAACATCCCCCCTCCCCCTTGTCACACATATCACTAAAGTATGACCCCCTCCCGCCCTTCCCCCCCAGATGCATGTCGTCATTTATAGACGGTCCCTAAGGTACCAGTATGTTCTGCATAAATATTTGTAAAATATACTTACATCTGCATTTATTCATCACTTATGTCATCTTCCTTATAAATGACAATCTTATCAGCATTCTTGGAATCATTCTTATTTTAATCTATTACAGACGCTCCTCTTATACAGAAGATTATTGAGTCCTACCCTTAACCATTGTTTATGTCTCGTCTTTTATTTTTATTTGAATTTTAAATGTTGATAGAGTTTTGGTTCTCCTCGTTTGATCAGGCAACCCATTCCACGTCCAAATTCCGGACGGAAAGAACGAGAATTTGTATGTGTTTGTTCTTGTATACGGAATAAGAAAAGTGTTATTTTAACTATGTCTATCTGAAGGTTGTATTAAGTTATCTTTAGATTATACCATGTATACATGGGAGAATATTCTCTCAACGCAGGCAGAAGCAAATGGTAGAGCTGTTAAGTTTGTCATGAAGTCTAATAAAATTGAATATTTTGGCTCATTCAAACTGTTTTATCTTTTACCAAATTTCTTCAGACAGATGGGACCGCAGCAGCGCCACCTTTCGAATTTAGTGGGATAAAGCCATAGATATCATAATGTAACATGACAGAGCGGCTGAAAAAAACTGTTGCCACTAATGCTTATACTATTTTTGAAAAACCGAATTTATTTAGGATATTAATTGCACATATTTATTAATTTTTTGTACTTTAACATCGTTTATTTATTTTTTAAAAGAAAAACCTAGATTATGGCTATTTTTAAAATAAAAAACCTAGACAAGGTCGAAAAAACCTAGATCTAGGTTGAAAAACCTAGCGCTGGCAGCACTGGAGAAAATGAATAATTTAATGGCACGGTATCCCTCATTAAAGGGAACGAACTTAAGTGGCAAGCCACTAGTAAAATTAGACGATCGATCAACTATGCCAACGACACACTAGAAATTTCTAACCAGACATTAAATATGTGACAGTGATTAAATTAAATTAATAGGTTCCATAATTTTAATTGAAAATGATTTAAAAATCTCCTTTTTCGTAAAATTAAATGTTTATTTATGTATAATTTCCTGTGACGTAAAACATAAGATTTGCGTAATACAAATCAAGAATACTGTTTCACATAGACTATATAGAAACATCGAAGACAAGTTAAAGACATATTCTTATGACCTTCTTATTTATATTTGCGGATTTATTTGTTTTACGTACAACATCATATAAATAGATCAGTACTTGTGCTTTTTAGTGTGCGCTGACAGGAAATACAAAATTAATTCAAGTCAGAGAAAACAAAGAAAGCTTTTTAATGTAAAGATTTTCCCTTGTTCTTTACTTTTAAAAAAGTATTTCTATTAATACATTTATATACATGTAGTTTAAAAGTTATTTGTTCTCTCTCTATTTTTTAATTTAAATAATATTTTTCTAATAAAGCAAAGTTTTCATTTATCAATTACTGCTGATTTCATTGTCAATTTTCGACGATTCTATAAACCAGTGGTTCCCAAACTTTTTTTTACCCGTGGACCCCTTTTACATTCAAAACTTTCCCACGGACCCCCAAATGAAAACGCTACATAAATGCAAGGTATACAAATTTACTAATTTAAAAAAAAATTTTGTTGAAGATTTATTTATTTACATATAACTTTTGTTAAATTTTTTTTAAAATAAATGACTTGATAGAACTTGATGAGATTTTATGAGTCTATTTATGTCCGGCTCAATGTTTGTGAGTAACAAACGCAAATGTCCACGAGCACTAATGGCTAGCCGGTTTCTTTTGTTTGTGATAAGGTTCATGACGTCACTGAATCCACCTTCTACCAAATAGGAAGATGTGAAAGCAGTGAACAACTTCTGTACAATAACCCATAATGCAGGATATAAAACTGGGATCTCTTTTTGTAACCAGAATTTGTGGTATCATTCTTCAAACATTGATTTAAGTTCCTCATTTGTGGATAATGAAATAAGTAGCTCCTGTATTAGTATGGAGTCATCTATGTCTGGAATCTGAGTTTGTTCCCCAGCAAAAGGGTTCAACACCCAGTCGGGAATATCCATGTGAAGAAAGTCTTCAAATGTCTGGTTCAGGTCTGCAAGAAGAGCCGTTAAGTGTTGACAGTAGGCAAGCAAGTCTTCATCTCTATTTTGCAATTTCGAAAGATTTTGAAACTGAGAACATTCTCCTCTCCCAAGTTTTGTTTGTACAGAATTTTTTTTTGCAACAAACGCAGATAATACGCTTTTAGTTTTGATTAAACTTAATTGGTGTTCTTGTAGTTTCAAATTAGTTTCGTTAAATTTGGCAAACAAATCTGTCATGTAGGCTATGTTATTTTTTGAGTTAATTAAATTTTGTCTCAAATCATTGTCTTTGCCTTCCACGAATTCCAGCACTGAATCAAAGAGAGCATAAAATAGATTTAAACATGCACTTTTAGATAACCAACGTACTTCTGCGTGAAGTAGTAAATGATTATAGTCTTCATCATTTTCTAAGCAAAGTTTAGCAAATAATCTCTCATTGATGGCATTCCTTTTGATTTTTTTAACTGCTCTGATGACATAATCTAGTGATCCATGCAAATGTTCACTAAGATTTTTTGCAACTAAATGATGTCGATGAATGACACAATGCACTGAGCATACATTTGGTACAGCTTGTTTTAAGTATGCCAGAAAGCCTCGGTATCTTCCAACAATTTCCGGAGCACCGTCAGTAGTAACAGAAATGATATTAGTCATGGGCATAGCTTTTTTATCGAAACATCTTTTTAATTCAGTAAATAACATTTCACATTTCGTATCGGTTTCCAAAAATTTAGAAAACAAAATTTATTGGCAAAATTATTCTTCTTTTACAAATATTACATAAGCTAAAAGTAAAGCCTCGTTTCCTGGTAAAGTGGACTCGTCAAGCTGTAGAGAAAATTCAGATGTTTTAAAGTAATCACATAAAGAATTTTCAATACACTTAGCCATTGCGTCAATCCTTCTTTGGACTGAATTATTGCTCAGTGGAATTCTTTTTGTGATGTCGAAAGCTGGTTTGTGCAACACAGTTATTATCAACTCACTTACAGCTGGTAAAATAAGTTCTTCACCAATTGTGTTGGGCTTTCCAGACTTTGCAATCAGTAAAGAAATATTATAAGGCGCATGGAGTCCATCGTCATCTCGCTTAGATGTTGTCACTATGAGTTGTTGAAGTGATTGTGTTTTTAAATATTTTTCTTTGACTGCTTGAAAAAAAAATCTTTATCTTTTTTATCACTATGGATTTTCATTAAATGTTCCTTAAGCTTGGAAGGTTTCATAGAATCATTTTACAAAGTTTTATTACATAGAAGACACATTGGTAAAATACTATTTCCTGGTGATGAAATAAAGCCATACTTCAAATATACTGTTTGCATTTTTTCTTCGGCTCACTTATCTATTTAAAAAGGGCACAAAAGTATAAAAAAATTGTAAATGAAATGTTTTAATTTGAAACGTTTAATTAACTAGTAAATTTTTCAATGGAATGCTGCAGTAAAACCCTTTAGAATTATTTGACATAAGATGTAAGGAAACAATTCTATTTAATTTTGTTTTAAAAAACTTACGATCCCTACCTGAGTTTTTTTTTATTTTTCATTTTTTTAAATTAAAATTTTTTTTAAATTAAGGTTAAGGTATTACTATATTGAAAATGAAAAAAAAATTTGATAAAAAAATATCAATTGTATTCAAATATCATATTTACCTACGTTCAAAGGTATACTATCTGGATAACAATACACAAATCAACTATATGAAAACTTCGAACTAACAATACTAAACTTCTTTTCCCTAGGATTGGGAAAATTTGTTCATACACATCGTATCAGCATAAAATAAAAGTAAATTATCGATTACGTGTGCGACTCTTTTAGACTTTATGTCGTAGGCAAGTTATGCATGTAGCAGCACTATTGCATTGCTGTATAAAACTATTTTCGGTAGTCTGTCTCCCACCGTGCCATGTTTTTTATTAACTTAAATAGTTGGCGTCATCTCAAACTTTGAAAAGGGGGGGGAGGGGTACGGGTGAGAAATCGGCCAAAATTCTCATTTTCAAGTATTTCTATGTTTTAATGTATTAGGTTTCTAAAGCAATTTTTAAAATGTTAATTATATTTTAAAAATATCATTATATTAAAGATATTTTAAAATATTATTTTGCTAACCCTACAAAAAATGTTTGCTCGAATTTTGAAGAAGAAAAAGTTTTTTTGCTGACTCGATGCCTGTATTTGGAATCGTCCAACATATCAAATGGAAACCAATATCAATGGAAAGCTGGATTCTTCCTGCTTTAGATAAATATAACTTCCCGATACGTCAAAATTTACCCAGCCCTGCAATCATCGTCATTTCCGTTAAAAGATCATATTTTTGTGACCTATATATAGGGTCTCCGCCTTTCTCACGCATCAAACTTTCAAAAAACCAAACATTTTGATTGGTTACAGCTGTGGAAATATTGTAGTTATACTTTTGTTTCTAGGTCAAACCAATTTGTTTTACTCATGACCTAAAAATCGCTACTATAGTATTCATTTTTCTTTATTTTTATTTCGGTAATGATAAAAAAAAACAATTTTATTATTTTTATACTAAATCAATTTTAATTTTCCACGGACCCCCTGAATGGTTCCCGTACGGACCACTTTGGGAACCACTGCTATAAACACTAGCACGCACACATATACAGTAATGCACACAATCTAAAGTAGACTGCATATACAACAATAATATATGTTTTAAATACAAACTTGATACAATAATAAAGTAGACTTGTATCTATAAAAAAAAGTACCTAAAATAATGAGCTATAAATAAGCTCGTAAAAAGAAAGTTAAAATAATGCAAAGATCAATAATTATTTAACGGAGTTTAAAAACGAATATATTCCTTAAAATATTTTGTTAGCTTCAAAAATGTTATTTCTTCGTTCATTAATTTTTAAAAAAATTTACATCCAAGTCTTATTAAAAATAGATTAATTTAGGAAATCTATCTAAGATAACTGAGGTTTATGAATTGAGAATGCATAATGGGGTCTGGTAGATTTACGTTTTAAGGTAGAATTGTTGTGTCTCGTGATATATACCCACTCCTGTCTGGTCGGCAGGCAGCTGGAATAAAGGCGTTTTTAAAAATTGATCTAGGAAAATTTATTTTTGTTTTTTTAATCTAATAAAATGCAGGAAAGAAAAAGAAAAAAATAGTATAAAATGTTATGGTTAAAAAAAAATGATATTTATGAAGCCATGTAAAACATAAAATAAATTGTAAGAAATGGAATATTTCAGTTGAAATTTCATTTAAAGTAGCGTGTTTGGAAATGAAGTCACATTTCTTATACACCCCATCCCCTTCGTCACACATCGTAACAAATGTGTGACCCCTATCCTCCCTCTAGGTGCGTGATGTCATTTAGGGGCGGCCATTAACGGTTTAAAAAAAAGGACAGTTTAAACTTTACACTTTACACCATTCGATAGCAGGAATGACGTCATTATTTCTTAGTTTTTAAGACCTGCAAGGGAATGTACCACATTTAACCACACCACGTCTGTTTGAGACGTCATGATTACCTCTCTTGTATGATGCATGTCAACTCAGTATAGGGGCCGTCCATAAATGACGTCACGCACCTAGGGGGGGAGGGGGGGTCACACTTTTGTGACGATGTGTGACGAGGGGGAGGGAGGGGGGGTTGAAGAAATGTGACCTCACATCAAAAGGGTAACTTTAAATAAAACTTGCACTGAAATATTTGGTCGCTTACAATTTATTTAATGATTTTTTTTTAAAAATCAGTGCTTCTCAATGTGCCGGTCGGTAGGCCATCAGATGCTGGTTGGCATAAGCTATCAACACACTAAAATTAAGTTTAATTATAATCCTCAAGTTTGAGAATCCACAAGATAACGTATGAAATTGTTACACTGCGTCGTTTGATGTTGACATCAACGCATTTGTGATGTAACCGCAGCTCCGTTTGGTTCTCTCACGGCAGGAGTCGTGGAACATTTTTGCCCGTTACCCCAAAATATACAAGTTTATGTGTACGTTACCCCCCCCCCACCCACAGACTCTAGGTCCTGCTCACATGACTAGGGGATTTGGGGGAGCGTCTTTAGGCCCCCCCCCCACCGAAAATGCTACTGGTGAGTTTTACAATCATGACAAGTGTCTAAAAATGATTTGAATAGGATTATGTGTAGGTATTTTAAGTCACAACGACACGAAATATCCTTTTTCTTTAAAAGGGGAGGAGGGATCTATTTGATAGAATTAAAAACGTTTTAAGTTTGATATAATTGTTCGATTGGTTTTTGGTCAAACGATCCTGGCCATTCTAGACTTCTAGATATAATGATAAATGAGCCCATTTAAAATTAGTAAAGTTCAAGTATTCATTATCTTTATTGAATGCATCAAATTTGTGACACCGCAATTCGAGAGGAGCACAAAATAACTTTTCTTCTTAGCTCAGTTTTTAAGGCATTAATCATATATATATTTACCCTCAATTATGTATGACTGACTCACTTTGGTCTAACACTAAGGGACATCACTCTGCTTTTTTTTAAAAATTGAAAATATAGACTTAAAAATCATAAACATTTTGGTTTCCAGATTAACATTAAACACCCTCCACACTTTTATTAATTGAACAATTTCATGCGGACGCTCGAAAAGAGTTATTTTTTGGTGCAATAATTTAGTGCGCTGCTTTCTAAATTTTCTCGTCGTAAAAAGATATTATATTGCGTCATTGTTTTAGCTCATATTTTAATTTTGGAAAATGGAACGATGTAAAAAGAGGATTTGAGGATTGTTAATAATATAATACTTTGTGTACATTTCAGGAAGTTTAATATTTCGTATTTATCAAACAAGGATAAGTTACTTGGGCTTTTGACAACAACAAAAAAGTGGGCGCCGTAGGTGCCCTAGAGTAGGGGTCTACCGATATATCGGCTGGCCGATATATCGGTACCGATATCTGGATATCGGCAATATCGGTATCGGTAGCATGTAAAGGTCCCGATATTGACGTCACCGATATTTCATAATAAGTGACATTTTGACCCCCCAAAAAACGGAAACAAAAAAAACTATCATTTAGATTTACAATATCTCGACAAATTAATATATCGACCCCGATACCGGTATTGAAATAGTCAAAAGAGTCCTAGTATTAATATGTGCAGCCACGATACAGTGTGCCATGTGCTTTGATATTGTTTAGGTATCGGCCGATTTTCGTATACTCAGAAATACTGTGTAAATAGTGCCGATGCCAAGTATACCCGTAATTGCTCTAATAAATGTATAACATGTAAACATTATGTTCACGTAATTGCTCTAATAGCAAAGATGCACGCAGAATCGCACATGTCTAAAACATTTCGTTTCGTATGGAATAACAAAATGTACCGTGTGAAGACTTGTTGTCATTGGCAACCATTCAACCTTCAGCCTCATTTTCACTCTATTACTATTGTACTTTGTTCTCATTGTTTCATTCATAAAAGGTGGCCGTGTGCAAAAGCCATTAAACTATTGGTTAGAATTAATAATTATGAGTCAAGGTTGAAGTTTCAAAAGGAGTACCTAATATGCTTGTACATTTTTATAAAGGACGGTTCGTTTTGTTATGAGTCCCATGTAGGTCATGATCTGGAACTTGTAAACACATCGGAAACTTCGTTTCCGGAGAAAAAAAATCGGTAATTTCGGCAAAACTGGATATCGCTAGACCCCTTAATTATAAGATATAAATAATTACGAGTGATAAATTTAAGAATGACGTCATCAAATATGACCGCTGTTATTTTTGTCATAACAAATACTCATATCGGCAAAAAATATCGGTAATATCGGCAAAAATGCTTATCGGTAGACCCCTAATATAAAATATAAATAATTAGGAGTGATAAATTTAAGAATGATGTCATCAAATAAGACCGCTGGTTTTTGTCCTAACAAATATTCATATCGGAAAAAAATATCGGTAATATCGGCGAAAATGCTTATCGGTAGACCCTTAATATAAAAGATAAATAATTACGAGTGATAAATTTAAGAATGACGTCATCAAATATGACCGCTGGTTTTTGTCCTAACAAATACTCACATCGGCACTCATCACGGCAAAAAAAATATCTGTAATATCGGTATCGGCAATATCGGAAAAAAGGCATATCGGTAGACCCCTACCCTAGAGCCCCTATTATAAACTATTTTGTGTACATTTCAGGAAGTTTAATATTACGTATTTATCATACAAGGACAAGTTAGTAGGGCTTTTGAAAAAGGTGGGCGCCGTAGGCGCCATTAAAAAAAGCGGGCACCGCAGCACAACCTAGTTTTAAATATCACAGAAAGGATACTTGATACAGACAAATCATGTGGACTAAGATTATTGTCACTCGCGTCAATATAAATGAAAGTAGGGTAGATTTAGATGTCTTCGTATAGTACGTAGGTAAGAAATCATCATAGTTGTCAACTTTAAAAAAAAAGCATTTTCTGGAAGGAACCGGTTCAATAATGGGCATATGTTCCAAGCGTACGCGTACACATGACGTATTGTAATATATCTAGTGCATTGTAGTGGATGTTATATGTCCCAAATGAGTCTGCATTACCCCCAAGAATTCCCTTTTTGACCTCAGATGAGGTTATTTACCTCTGTTCGCCGACATCTTTCTTACGGGATGCCCGTCAGTCAATTGAGGGATTTTTAAAAAATACATTTTAAAAGTATTATTTTAAAATATTTTTTTTTCTAAATAAAGACGTTAACCGTGATGATTAATAGTCAATGTTTAATTTGTATGTATTAAAATAAAATATAATCTAAGGATGTTAACACAGTTCGTTTTCTGAAGGCCGGTTAAACGTTTATTTCCAAAAGCTTCACGCGGGTTACGATATTACAATGTAGATCTTCACCAAATAAATAATAAATACTTAAATGACAATAAAAATGATTTGTAACATACTTATTTTCAAATAGAGAATAAACTTTTTTTTGTTGTTTTTGTGTTGTTTTTTTATTATTATTTTTTTTTGGTGAGTGGGGTCAAAGATTTGTGACGTACTTTTAGAGGGGGGTCTAAGTTTTTGTGACGACGCGTGACGAGGGGGGGGAGGGGGTAAAAAATCGGCCAAAATGGCGTGACGTCTTTATGGACGGCCCCTTATAGAATTTTCCAGTTTAAAAGAGAAACTTAATTAAGTCTAGATTTAAATAGTTATTCTAGACACCTCTAAAGTTGTAAAGATATTTCAGTTTTTTAAGAAATCACTAGATTTTTCTGGACATATTTGGACATTTCCAGATCGGTCTATATATTCTGGAACATATAGAGGCCTCTCAACACATTTCTAGATATCTATTTAATCTTGTAGACGTTTCTAGACATATCTAGATTTTTCTAGATTATTCCACACTTTTGAAGATGTCTCTAAATTTTAATAGACATAAGTTTTTATAATTTAAGTTCATCTGGATATATCAATACCGATCTAGTACGTCAAAAAAAATCTAGATATTTCTAATTGCTTCTAAATAAATCAAGGTCAATACATCTAGATAATTTAGATATATATTGAATAATGCGGATATATCTAAATACATCTTGATATAACTAAAGAAATCTACATATATTTAGGAGCATCTAGATAATTGTAGATTGAAATTTTAAATGTAAATTCAATGCGCTTTGTAAAAGTGGTAAAATTTGAAATAAAACTTTTGTTCGCGCAGGCAAAAAATGTGGAGTTTTTAGGATTAGCACCTAATTTAAAACGATTCCATTGCGCTGCCTGATTTTATGTATTATCAAGCGCTATACTTCACTGAATGTTCCTTTTGTATGTAACCTGAATGATTGTTCCTTTTGTGTGTTACCTGAATGCATATTTCTTTTGTGCGTTTTCTAAAGTGATGTTTTATCAGGTAACTTTATTAGATATTTCGTTCACGCATTACAAGCACCATTTTTGATGGGTAAAATCTAATACTTTGATTTCGCCTCAGACGAAAACTTTTTGGAGTGCAATTTGAAAAATGTATGATCTAGGGCCTAGGGCCTAGGGGTAATGTATGATCTAGGGCCTAGGGCCTAGGGGTAATGTATGATCTAGGGCCTAGGGGTAATGTATGATCTAGGGCCTAGGGGTAATGTATGATCTAGGGCCTAGGGGTAATGTATGATCTAGGGCCTAGGGGTAATGTATGATCTAGGGCCTAGGGGTAATGTATGATCTAGGGCCTAGGGGTAATGTATGATCTAGGGCCTAGGGGTAATGTATGATCTAGGGCCTAGGGGTAATGTATGATCTAGGGCCTAGGGGTAATGTATGATCTAGGGCCTAGGGGTAATGTATGATCTAGGGCCTAGGGGTAATGTATGATCTAGGGCCTAGGGGTAATGTATGATCTAGGGCCTAGGGGTAATGTATGATCTAGGGCCTAGGGGTAATGTTCACTTGAATAAACATGCCTTAAGTGTATAGTTAAATTTTTAACGTAGTTTATCATTGAACCTGAAAATACAAGGGGGCCACGTGACTCACATGCAGGTTTATTTACTTAACACAGTAACAGGAAACAGGAAAAAAGTCGGACTCATCCATAAGTCACAATCATAAGAAGAGATTTCAACAACTGTGCATTACCGTGTTTAACCGGGTAGTGAGAGACCGCAGTAAATTAATAATATATGTTTTCTGTAGCTATTTGGAACTTTAGGTCAAGGCCGTCTTAAGGCGAGTACTATGGGAGCTCATAATGCAGGTGCCAGGGCGGAAAATAGTTTGTGCACACATCCCATAATTAAAATAGTTTGTGCACACCTCCGATAATTGAAATAGTTTTTGCACTCCCCCCATAATTAAAATAGTTTCTGCTCTCCTCCCATAATTAAAATAGTTTTTGCACTCCTCCCATAATTAAAATAGTTTTTGCACTCCTCCCATAATTAAAATAGTTTGTGCACTCCTCCCATAATTAAAATAGTTTGTGCACTCCTCCCATAATTAAATATTTTGTGCACTCCTCCAATAATTAAAATAGTTTGTGCACTCCTCCCATAATTAAAATAGTGTGTGCACTCCTCCCATAATTAAAATAGTTTGTGCACTCCCCCCATAAATAAAATAGTTTGTGCACTCCTCCCATAATTAAAATAGTTTGTGCACTCCTCCCATAATTAAAATAGTTTGTGCACTCCTCCCATAATTAAAATATTTTGTGCACTCCTCCAATAATTAAAATAGTTTGTGCACTCCTCCCATAATTAAAATAGTGTGTGCACTCCTCCCATAATTAAAATAGTTTATGCACTCCTCCCATAAATAAAATATTGTGTGCACTCCTCCCATAATTAAAATAGTTTGTGCACTCCTCCCATAATTAAAATAGTTTGTGCATTCCGCCCATAATTAAAATAGTTTGTGCACTCCTCCCATAATTAAAATATTTTGTGCACTCCTCCAATAATTAAAATAGTTTGTGCACTCCTCCCATAATTGAAATAGTTTGTGCACTCCTCCCATAATTAAAATAGTTTGTGCACTCCTCCCATAAATAAAATATTTTGTGCACTCCTCCCATAATTAAAATATTTTGTGCACTCCTCCCATAATTAAAATAGTTTGTGCATTCCTCCCATAATTAAAATAGTTTCTGCACTCCTCCCATAATTAAAATATTTTGTGCACTCCTCCAATAATTAAAATAGTTTGTGCACTCCTCCCATAATTAAAATAGTTTGTGCACTCCTCCCATAATTAAAGTAGTTTGTGCAAAGTTACACAGCATCCATTTTTTGTGCAATATGTTACAAAATTTGCTGCGTGGTAATTCTAAACTGCCGCGCAGCATCGGTAACATATCTGCTTGGCAGCGCAGCTTAAAGGGAACATTGGTTGGCAGTATGCTGAAAACTCTAAACTCTGGGCTGGTCACCACTTTAAGCTATGTGGTTATTATCCAGTTATTTGTGTTGTTTCAGATACAAAACCGATGAATTGAGTTGGTTCACTTCTACAATATATAACATAAACTCGAACCAATCCCAACCTGGCATCAAAGAGGTCTTGACCGGAAGTTCCGGTTCATAACATAAAAAGTCCAATATATGGGCTGCTCGTTACTTCCAAGGGCAGTCAGTGAGTGGAACAAGGTTTCTAAAAGAACATCTGCAGCTAATGCTATCTGCCCTCCTCCTACCGCTAGTTCATCCCTGAGTTGCTCTTGTGACCGAGGAAGTATCATCTTCACAGTGACATCTCAACACCCACCCACAACATACATATGAAAGAGGATGATGCTCAAAACACTGATAGTTAGCGATCAATACACATTTTTTAAATAAAGAAGACCTGCAAAGAATTGTACAAACGGCAACTGTATTTGAATTAAAGAACAATCATCGCGTGCTCGTGTGGAATATATGGTGCAAGACATGGCCACTTGTCATGTGACTTAACGTTCGTCGTATCAAATCAATAGTCGATGTGAAGATAAATACATTTTAATTTGACAAATAAATCTTATGTTGAAAAAGAAACGTGAAAAATTCAATTGGAGATATATCTTATTAAATGCATTTGTTACAAGAAATAATAAAATCGAATTCATAATGGACTATGTTTATTTAAACATACTTTTAATGAACAATGGACCTTTTAAACATACGTTTACCGTTGACGGGAAATATTTTATCATTCAACATGTATGAGTTATTATTTTACATCTTATATCAATGGTGATCAATATACATAATTTGCTATGTACGTTCGTCCCGTCCGTCCATTCGTAACGCTACTAATTTTAGAAAGCAGCGCACCAAATTACTGCACCAAAAATAACTCTTTCCGAACGTCCGCATAAAATTGTTCAATATGGATATGGAAATAAATGAATAAAATAAAAATAAAATAATTTAAAAAATGAAAATTCTGTATTACATTATTTTTCATTCTGATGTGTATCTTTTCAAAATTTAAAAGATTTCAAATGAGATATATTTATTTTGAAAACTTCCGTTATTTTTGACGGGTAATACACTAGTATTTACATATTATGTAAGAGTTTTTTATACGAAATTTTGAGAAGAACATATAATTCGTCACTTCGCAATAATTTGGCATTAAAGTTCATAAGTAGTATTTTTTCGGTCAATTATAAACACTACATAATTTGACAGCTCGCCCCCCTACAATAACAAGGTTCTAAGTCGAATTTTTGAGAAAAATTAGTTATCGTCCCTGGGATGTTGTCCATATTTCAATCTACCATTACCATAGCACAAACTCTGAAAGCTGTATCATGAGCACATTTTTCAGGAAGTACAGAATTACAAGGTTCTAACACAAGATAGGCCTTTCAGGTGAAAATGACAAAGCTCTAATATGCATTGTTGTTTTAACAAGGTCTTATCTACTGTTAACCAATGAAAAAAAGGCTTTGAAAATTAGTTTAATATAATCAGCCAATAATATGCCTTGTTGTATACACGCTATGGTACGGTTTGTTTCAAAATGGCGGACGTCTCCAGGAGACGTAGTGATTCAAGTATATTTTCGAGTTAATATGGCACGAATAGCAGTGACTACAATTATCCACTGCCATATGGTGGTACTTCTGACATAGGAAGTGCAGAAGACATGTAAGTATTTTTATTTAGACATAGTTTCTAAATGCAAAATAGTTGATATTGAGCCATTAATTATCGAAACGAGGTCAGATGTGCAGTTATAAGATAAGTAAAATAAGTATAAGTTATACTCATCGAGTCTTTGGTCTGTATCACTCAGTAAGAGAATAACGCAGAAACATAAGAAAAGGTAATAGTCATAATTTTTACGCTTCTAAATAAAATAATAAATTGAAACATATAAGTTTATATAATCCATAAGTTCATTTCATTAAACTTATTTAGTTAAGCTTTTAAAAATTTTATTTGGTAAGCCTTTAATTTTAGTCTTTAGTTTTAACTCCACTTCATTTTCGTTACAGCATTCATCCATCCTCTTATTGTCAGCCTCACTTACACCTTCTGATTCTAGCATTGCATACATTCAGTAAGAATGAAACTCAGACTGGGCAGAACATCAAAAACTGCAGTCAAACTCCTGAGACATATTTGTACAAGGAGAGGCCAGCGTACCTTTGATAGGTCAAAGTAATTTAGAAATAATAGGAGCGTTAAACAGTCAATGGCGCAAAGAAGCTGAAAAGGGAGAGACAAAGCAATCCTGATAATTGGAAATGGATTCAAAGGAAAAAAATGTCTTAAGCTGGGATCGCTTACATAAATATAAGGAACAAGGTTGTACCTGAAAAGAAAGTTTGGCATCTAAAAGACTGTAAAAAGATGTGCAAGTTTAAATGTGAAACCAGAAATAGACATGCAGTATTACATTAACATACACATGATAGCATTTTTCTCTTACAGTTACATGTCATAATGTAGAAAGTCAAAGAACAGTTTTTGCGGTGTATAAATTAATTTATTTTTAAATAAAAGTTACAGTTTTGATGTTAGTCTAAATAAATAAATAAAAATACATTGAAACATATACACTAATATTGTCTGTCTTTAATTAAATATAATTTTTTTTTGGGTTATTTTTGTTGTCTTTATCAGTATTAGAGCTCTTAATCAAGAATAAGTACTTTTTCTTTAAATAAACAAATACAATTATAGTGTAAACAAGAATAGAAACTTGTTATAATTAATTGAAATTGCATTTTCAGAATTAAAAGGTTCTATTGAAAATTTCAAAAATTCATATAAAATCTAAATAAACACCAAAAAAATTACATTAAATGGAAACAACTTGTATTGATAATACAAACAGAATGTAACAACAACTTTGACAAAAACATGTATAGTTTGTCATACCCAAACGTCAAATTTTCAAACGCGAATATCTCCGTTCGAAAAAAAGGTCACATAGAACCCTGTTATTCTAGGGGGCGAGCTGTCATTTAACAATATAATACTACCATAACATAATATAGCACTTTTTATTTACAAAATAGTAATACAAGATAATAAAACATAATTTGTTATTTACAAGATATACTACAAACTATATTATATGTCTTGTTATTTAAAAGATAATACCGTCACATAATTTGTCATTTGTTATTTCACAATTAAATACTACAGCATATTCTGAGTTTTCAATGAACCAGATGAAACTAAAAATAATATGACGTTAGCAATAAGAATAAACGACTACCTTTAAATATGACATTCGTCATTCAACAAGAAAATTTTTATTCAAACATTCTAAAGATTTCCAAAAAAGTCTAGCAATATCTACAGGTGTTTAGTAATATCTCGAAAACCTCCAGACATTTCCAGGAATGTTTTTTTTATAAAAATCAAGAACTTCTTAGACGTTTCCAGAAATAACTAGAAAAATTTACGCATGTCTAGATAAATCCAGGATTGCCTAAGTAAATCTAGAGATTTTCTGTAATGTCTAGAAGAATCTACCGATTTCCGGAAACGGCTAGACAAATATGAAAAAAGTCTAGAATAATCTTGAAATTTCCAGAAATGTCCAGTCGAAATCAAGAGATTTTCATAAATGATCATAAAAATCTGCACTTGTCTAGACGAATCTAGAAATGTATAGAAAGTACTAGAGATTTCCAGAAATGCATTGCATCCAACAATCTCACAGCTAACATTGTGTTTCCACACAGCTCACGAGACTGTATGCCGGAGGTTGTTCATCGTCAACAATCGGGTTTACCCGTTGGCTCGGTATCTCCGTGTATGCCGGCGGAGTGTTTGACCGGAGATCGTAAGGAGGGGGAGGGTCTAACGATGAGTGAACACGGGACTCAGGCCGGTTTTTCCTACTGAACTTGCTGGGATGACTCTGTTCAGCAGCCAGACAAGAACCACGTGATGCCATCTCAATGCTGGTACACAGAGCTGCTTCAGAGTTACCACTGTCATCTCGATTGGGTGTGTTACCACTGTAATCTCGGTTGGGTGTGTTACCACTGTAATCTCGGTTGGGTGTGTTACCACTGTAATCTAGGTTGGGTGTGTTACCACTGTAATCTAGTTTGGGTGTGTTTCCAACACTTCTGGTCGTCTGGTTGAGCTGGAATGACGTGCACGTTTCGTAGAATGCTTGTGGGAACCAAATAAAGCTCTCGCGGCGCGGTAGTTGTCTGCGCCTGTCTAGGATCCGTCTTCTACAACTGCAGAAGACCACAATTAGGATGACGACTGCGACAACAGCCCCGATGACAGAGATGGTGATCTGCAGGACTAGAACATCAGTGGTGCTGGCTGAGCTGTAAGGACCTGTAGGTACGTAACACTGGTTACCACTAGCAACTTAACGATACTTGGATATATCTCTATTAACCAAAAAGAGTTTTCACAGTTTCACGACAAACGTTAGAATGTTTTTGTGAGTCATACTTATAAAGAACATCGTCTTCATTGCACTTTCACCTTTATTTACGTACTCGTAAGTTACTTTACTGAACACGTTACGGACATTCCTAGGTACGAAATGCTAAAGCCATTCCCCACCAGGATATCTGATGGCCATTCCCCAACAGGATATGTGATAGCAATTTCCCATCAGGATTTGTGATGGTCATTCCCCAAAATATGTGATGGCCATTCCACACCATATGTGATGGCCATTTCCCACCAGGATATGTGATAGCCATTCCCTAACAGGATATGTCAAACCCATCACCAACCAGGATATGTGATACCCATTCCCCACCAATATATTATGTGATACCCATTCCCCACCATGATATGTGATACATATGTCACGTGATAATCACGAGATTAGTGACAGAGAGGTCACAGGGGTAAAAGAGCGCGAAAGGGGAGTTCTAGAAAGTAACGGTGAATGTGTGGCTGATGTCTCCACGTTGTGAAACCTCGAAGTTATAAATCTGTACATTATGTGTATATTAAAGTTATCTTGTTGACATTAAGTCTTCAGTGGATTATTGCATGCAAGATTGTGTATTGTGAAAACGCCTACAAAATACATAAACAAGTAATATGTCGCAAAGAGAGACGTGACAGTGGTGCCAGAACAAAATTCATGTTGGTACTATTCATATAGTACAGGAAGCGAGGTATTTGTGGAAGTGACCAGTATTGTGTATTTAAAAATGGAAGTCGTCATTAAAAGAAGAAATATTGTGAGCCATCATAATTTGTTAATATTCAAGATCGTAAGCAGCAGTGTATAAACTTTAGCAGATTGAAGAAATATAAATATTAAAAGTATTTCAATATGGCGGCTTAACTACGCAAGTTACAGCTCGCGCCGTGGACTGTTTGAAACTAGGTTAAATAGTGCAGGCACGTTGTTTCTAAATATACACACGGTGAAAGTATATACGTCAGCAAGCTCACTACACGCTATTACTAAGTGATTCCAAAAAATAACTATAATCAAACCTTGAACTTGAGAAGCTATGGACTATTAACAACTGTGTCAGTGTCAATTATAAATCAAGGAATGGAATTTGTATTCATTCAATGTGTGGAAATTGTGAGAATTACAATTTGGATTAATGGATTGAACTGAAGTGTCTCAAACTACTCTAAAGTTCGGAAATTAGATAATTTGACTAAACGACTTATTTTATTCAAAAACTTCGAACAATCGAATGTGTTTTGTCAATCTGAGGGAGCGTGTATATATAGTATACTTAAGATCCCGTGTAAGTATACTTTGTTGCCTCATTTTTTCAAAATTAAATTTATGGGTTAGATGTGTCACTGGTTTGGACTTAACATATTTTGAATTCAAGATTTTCTCATTTGGAGGATTTATACTTTAATAAATTAAATAAATAATCATATTAATTACTGAGTTGCTTGACTTATATAATTCCATAAAACTAAACATGGATTACAATGAAAAATTCACTGCCATAGCAGAAAAGTTTGGCTTAAGTGGAAAAGAATTGAAAGACTTTGTTGAAGAGAAAGTCAAAAATAGCCGAAGAAAAAGAGAAGCACAAACAAAAAGAAGCCAAAGAAGAAGAGAGGCAAAAGCAAAAAGAGTCTAAAGAAAAAGAGAGGCAAAAACAAATAATTGAAAGAGAAGAAAGAGCTGCTAGAAGAGAACTTGAACAACTTAAAACTACAAATTGATTTACAGAGCAAAGGCTACATTCCTGGTAATGACTGAAATGTAAAGTCAAACCCGAAGGATACAATCAAAGTTAGAAAATATGATAGCAAGAAAGAAAAAAATGGATGTGTGTTTGGATTATTTTGAATCCATAATGGCCATGAAAAGTTATGAAGAAAAAGATTGGCCAGCACAACTGATGACTCAACTAACTGGAGAAGCATTCGAAGCTTACAACAGTATAGCCGAAGAAGACAAAAACATATATAAAAACGTCAAAAGACACTTCTATGTCATTTCGGGAAGTCAGAAAATGATTATAGAAAAGAATTTCATGAAATGAGAATCAAGATGGACAAAGATCCACAGATCATAGTACATGAAGCACAAGTTAAATTAACAAAATGGCTGGAGCTGACAGCAATAGATACAAGCAATCCAAAGGCCATACCAGACATGGTGTTAATTGACAAGTTTTTAGAAAATGCAACACCAACTCTATTCACATATTTAACTGACAAGAAAGTTCGTACTCAAGCAGAGCTAACAAATGCATTACGCACATTCAATGACTCTCATCCAAATGTAGAAATGGATAAGAGACGAGATATCTTTGCAGCTATACAAATTAAAAGTCAAGAAAAAAGACAAGGAATGAGAAACCAGAGTCTGCCAAACCAAGGCAACAGACAAACTATTTGCTGGTACTGTAACAAGCCAGGACATATGTCGAGGCAGTGTTACCACAATAAAGGACAACCAAATAGGGTGTCACCTAATGGCATCCCTACAAGAAAGAAGGCAGAAGAAAAATCAAGACAAGATCACTTTGAAAACAAAGGTAGACAATCATGGAGAGAAAAATATAATAATAATTTCAGATATAGAGATTATGATCAAGGTAGACTATCATTGAGAGGCAGATATAGTTTTGAATCCAGAAACAGACATTATGATCAACCATGGAGAAAAAATGAAAACCAAGACATGGATGATAGAAGAAGGATGAATCAAGAAGAAACAAGAACTAGTGACACTTTAGGCACTATAGACAATCACGTATATGGTTAGGGGATGAAGGCAGTGGTAGCAGAGATAGAGATGGTACTAGTGAGTCTGAGATCATTTGTGTGGAATCATCTGAAGTAGGAATAGTAATTGGTTGTGTACTAAACAGAATCAAAGACATAGAAACATACAGTGGCTTTCGGATAAAGGTTTCCAGTGACAGTGACTCATGTGGTCGAAATTCTGTTGAATTATCTGGAAGCAAAAATACCATCTCAAAAGCTAAGCGACTTATTCAAGATGCTGGAATTGATATTGTGAATGGAAATAATCGTGGTCGTGGTTGGTGAATTATTGAACATTTAATAGTCTGAAGAAACATTGAAAGCCCAACGGTTTGAATTCATACTCGTCAGCTGAAGAATGACTATTTTTGAACTATGCTATGCTATTAGCCGACTACAAATTTGACATTAAACCTGTGAAGGGAAAGGACAATGTGGTTGCAGACATGTTAAGTAGAATGACAATAAATAAAGACATTCTGTGAATTCCTAAGTGATAAAACCAGAGACTGTATTAATATTAGTATTTTTATTCGCTGAACAATATACAAGGAATAGTGTTTGAATTCCACTGGACAATATATTTAATTTTAATTGTATGAATATTGATTGTTAAAAGTATTTTACTTACACAAAATTATATTTGTATTATAATTTCAGTTTCATTTTTTCAGGACAGGTAGACTGTTGAAGTCCTACAGATTTTTTTTCTCTTTATTTTCATGTCTAGATATTGTGTGTAAGGCAATGAATGTCCATTGATGATAAATATTTGAAATTCGAATATTCATGTACATTAATTTGATTTTATTAAGACCAAAAATGTTGTATTTCATAAACATTTTTTTAAAGGACTGGGGTTGAATGTCACGTGATAATCACGAGATTAGTGACAGAGAGGTCACATGGGTAAAAGAGTGCGAAAGGAAAGTTCTAGAAAGTAATGGCAATTGTGTGGCTGATGTCTCCACGTTGTGAAACCTTGAAGTTATAAATCTGTACATTATGTTTATATTAAAGTTATCTTGTTGACATTAATTTGTCAGTGGATTATTGCATGCAAGATTGTGTATTGTGAGAACGCCTACAAAATACATTAACAAGTAATACGTCGCAAAGAGAGACGTTACAAGCTATTCCCCACCAGGATATGTGATACCCATTCCCCACCAAGATATGTGATACCCATTCCCCACCAAGATTTGTGATACCCATTCCCCACCTTGATATGTGATACCCATTCCCCACCAGGATATGTGATACCCATTCCCCACCAAGATATGTGATACCCATTCCCCACCTTGATATGTGATACCCATTTCCCACCTACAAGTGTATGTGTTCTATATTTCACAAGTAATCTATCTATCTATATATAACTCTCTTCGTGGGACCATGCGAAAGACCACGCAAGTATGTGCAACCGAGCATGACGAATGACCCTCGCTGGGGTCGACCAATGTATCGAGACCAACAATTCTCCTTGCGTTTCACTTGCATTGCTCCTTCACAGAATAACGTGAGATTCGTAGTGTACATGTTATCACGTCCGCCTTATACGGGGAAGGTCCTGGTTTCAAGCCCCAGCGAAAACATTGTTTTTTTTTAATTTTTAGAAATGTCTGTTTGTGCCCGTTCTTTTACACCTTTATTGCCAAGACTAGCTGACCCGCGGCGTAGCATACGCCACTAATGATTTATGTGACGTGTGACGACTTCCTGCAAGACACAGTTGTCAAAATGGGGTGGGTTTGGGCAAACAACTGTGAATGAATGAAAAGAAGAAACTCTGGAGAGAACCGCGGCGTAGCATACGCTGCAGACTTGCTCTCATAGACAGTGCAAAGAACGGTTGGGGGGGTGGTAGAGAGTACAGGCACAAAAAGCAGCACTCCGTATTTTCTCCACTTTCTTTGCACTCTCCATGAGCAAGTCTGCGGCGTATGCTACGCCGCGGGGCGTCTAGTATTGTATATTAAATTACCGGGCACCTACCTATTACTTAGGTGACGCATTTGCCATCTCCTGTTGTCACCCTTGGTGTTGGCATTGTCCCCATGTCGGAGCACTGGACTTTTCGAATGTTCATTTGGTTGTAATGATCAGAGCCATCCCCCATACTTACAGGTAGTGAGGTCAAGATGGCACCTGGAATAAGCAGAAACAATAGGATGTAAAGTGTAAGTGTATACCTGGAGTAAGTAAAATAAGAGCTGTAATAGTACTACTGGGAATCAAGACTGCAAATCAAGACACCAATCTGTGGTCTGTGCAACAACTCAGTCTAATTATATTTGCTTTACAACATATATAGCCACTCCGAGTTGACGACCTCACAACACTCGCACGAGTTGACCTCCCAACACACGCATGAGTTGACCTCACAACACACGCACGAGTTGACCTCACAACTCTGTCCCTCTGATCAGCCTCCCAACTCTGTCCCTCTGACCAGCCTCCCAACTTTGTCCCTCTGACCAGCCTCCTCAAACAATGTAATCACAACAAACACTTGTGTTATACATCCGATACCCCCACCACTCTGTTTGTGTAAGCAATTACATCATGGAAACTCTCCTGGCCTTAATACTTGAGTGTCAAATATTTTTGGCCCCCTATTTTTATAGCCGTTTCGGTAGACGCAATCTATGTTCAATATAATCCCAAACTTTATCATTCAAAACAAATTATTTGACATAATTATTCTGTGACATGGAAAAGCTGTTACCTCAGGCCTCAGGTATACACCTAATCCCTTCGTAATGATCACAACTTATTAAATAAATATCGCTCAAAATGATAACCTTAATAAAAAAAAAGAATTTGAGAAAAGAAGATAAAAGCCATTTGAATTAAATGTAATTGAAAAGGGAAAAAAGAGATATTTAAATAAGCTTTGGAGTAGTGATTAAAAATGGCGTAGATCGCCAAGACTCGTGGTCCTGGAGTCCACACACTGACCGCGCGTGAGTAAAACATTCCAGTCACTGGTGGTCGTGTAGTTTTGGTAGTTGGCGAATAGAGGTGAAACGCTCAGTTTAAATGTCACGTTGGTATTCCAAGGTGGTGTTTCCCGGAAAGGTACAATCAGTGTACACGTGGTTTTGTACATCTCCGTGAAGTCCGAGTACGTGTGCTCGTACTTGAAACAGCAACCGACAACCACGACAGGACCAGATGCCTGTTTAAGAATGAAATGTATATTTAAGCCATCGATGTCATTATAGATGTGAGCTAAAATATTTTTCGAAATAAGAAAACAAAATATTGGGGGAAAATATAAAAAGACATTTAAAAAACTCGAGAAGGTGAAGACATGTGTCTACCCTTGCAGCATTGTAGTGGGGGGGGGGACAAATCCGGATGTAAGATAAAGGGTTAATAAAGAACAGGTAGTGTTTCAACAACTTGAAGAATGTCTGAGTCTTAAGAAAACTCGGCAATCTTAAGATAAAGACCTTCAACTCCCTAGTGAAGTCTATGCTGATCTATGGCCAAAATCTGGGTAATGTAAGGATAAAGACCTTCAAATGCATAGTGAAGTCTATGCTGATCTATGGCCAAACGCCTCGCCAATCTAAGGGTAAAGACCTTGAGTGTCTTGATGAAGTCTATGCTGCTTTTAGGAGCCAAAAAATGGGGAAACATGGCCATGAAAATGAAGAGACTGGTCTTATATCAATAACTGCTTAATAAAGATTCTCGTGATTCAAGAATCACTAACCAGAAATCGTAGCAGCGGACAAGCAGATAGAACAAGAGCTGCTCCAGACACGATGGACTGGTATTGCTCTAAGAAAACCTGCTTCCAGCACAACACATCTGGAATACTCAGGGAAAGCGGAACAAGAGTTCAACAAGAAACACTAAGTGCCGATATGGGGAAGAAGTCATACAAAGTTGGTCATACTGTATTGGAGGAGAGTTTTCAAAAGGTAAGGTAGTTTAGATAAGAAAGAGATAAGAAGCAGATAAGAGAAAAAAGATATTTTAGAAACGTTTAAATAAAAATAAACAAGGAAAATAAAAATGTTTAGTATAGGTGTGACTATGACAATAAATAATATAATACATACATCAATTTCAAAGTTGCATATGCCCTGTGGCGATACATATGAATGACATGTAACTTCAAAAAACTGAACATTTATGTCATATCGAGGCTTCTCACACAACGGCTTGGTGGGTCTGACTGCAAAAAAAAAGTATTAATTCAAAAGAAAACATGATCTAAAATATAAAGTCTTTGTGTATAAATGTGTGTGTGGTCGCGGCATTGTCCTTGTATGTGTGTGGTCTCCGCATTGTGGTTGTGAGTGGCTGAGTGGTAGTGACAAAGTAGTTATGTGTGTAATAGTCTATGCTATAGGGGTAATGTTCACTTATATAAGCTTGACTCAAGCCACGGGTTAAAGTGTAAAGGTAATTGGAAACAAACGTGCAAACATCAGGTCTAAATTCTACTGAGAAGTAAAAAATACTCAACACAACCATCTCACTATAACAAGTGAGCATCCAACAATAGTACGACTCCCGTATTTATACTGATGCCATGGAATATTCGAGATAATACAATTCCTGATTTATTTTAAGCTTCAGAGCCGGGCTGTAAATCGGAATAAAATTTTTGTGAAGTTGTTTGTCACATTTGTGAAGTTGTTTGTCACATTTCTGTGAAGATTTATGGCATACTTTAAAAAACATTACAACTTACTTATTTTGTAAATTTATTATTATTTTTATTTATTTGTAATATAAACATCAAAAAAAATTATTTCTTCTGAGCTTGTTACACGCGCCACGGGTCAGCTAGTAAACAAATAACGTGTTACACGCGCCACGGGTCAGCTAGTAAACAAATAACGTGTTACACGCGCCACGGGTCAGATAGTAAACAAATAACGTGTTACACGCGCCACGGGTCAGCTAGTCTACAAATAACGTGTTACACGCGCCACGGGTCAGCTAGTAAACAAATATATCATACAGAATGGGACTGCGATAAAGCTTTTAAATAAAATACAAAATACACAAACAAATTGTGCAATTAAAACAATAAATTTGAGCTTTATTTTAAACTAAAACGACAATAGACGTTTCGGCTAATGCCTTCATCAGTACAATAACATAAAATAGGTACTTACATATATTTAAATTCTTATAAGAATTTAAATATATGTAAGTACCTATTTTATGTTATTGTACTGATGAAGGCATTAGCCGAAACGTCTATTGTCGTTTTAGTTTAAAATAAAGCTCAAATTTATTGTTTTAATTGCACAATTTGTTTGTGTATTTTGTATTTTAGTAAACAAATAACATGTTACACGCGCCACGGGTCAGCTAGTAAACAAATAACGTGTTACACGCGCCACGGGTCAGCTAGTAAACAAATAACGTGTTACACGCGCCACGGGTCAGCTAGTCTACAAATTACGTGTTACAATTCAACTGCGTTTAACCTTAGTTTGATTATAAATTGCGCATTTATAATATTGTACATCTGATATCGATACAAGTGGAATTCTTCAATCATTGTTTAAAAGCCCCCCCCCATCCTCCAAATTTATTCATGATTCGTGGGGTACACGTATGAAGTTATTGGGGGCCTTTAGCTTGAAAAGTTAAGCGACCGTTGGTAGAAAGACATATACCCCTGGAACTAGCAGTTGATACTCAGAAGGGAGGCATCCCAATTTACTACAGTAGTAATACTAGGTGGAAGACTTGACTTTTTGTGTTGTGAAATCTGTTCAGATATTTGACTTATAAAATAATTTACATACAAGCAGTTGATTTCTTGATCTTTGTTTTACAAAAAAAGACATGACACCAGTTGACGATCTTTTTAGTCTGTATCTATTTGTAATTGAATACACATTTCTCTACAGTCGTCGATCGGACATAATTAATTCTCAACAAATGAATGAATCTTTGAATGTCAACGTGTCTAGTGTACTTACCAAATATGAGCAGGTTGCAAAATCCGTAAACTTTTCTGAGTGTTGAGTTCTGTTCAAAAGTTGTGCACTCAACGGAGTTCATGCTCCTGTTGACTGATTTCACAATGAGGTCGATGTTCATCTCAAAGTTCGACGTTGGTTGCCATTCAGCTGATAAGTCAAAACCTGGTTGATAAACTTTGGACAAATTAGAAACAAATTGTGACAGAAATAGTTCGGACTGTTATGGTATCAATACATAATGTCAATCTCTTGATTTTTAATTGAAAAAGCATTACAGGCATCGAGCGAACAAGGTTTGATTTTCTAAAAATACGGCTGTCTGGCTACAGAGGGAAACCGGTTCGAATCACCGTTAAGGGAGATATTTGTTCCCGGGGCCAAGGTTGTCCCTGAGTCCACCCAGCTCAGCGGCGTACCTGACTCTATTGAGGGAAACAGGCGGCTGGGTGATACGTGGAACCCTCACAGCCGTGGCCTGTGAACGCTGCGCCACTTGCCAATACGTTCTTAGTAGAACGTAGGACGCAATAATATTCTGTATAGAAGGGGCGTCTGTAACAGATAATATTTTAAAATCAACTGTGTTAACTGAATATCATTATTTTATTTTAGTAATCATAATAACAATAATAATTAAAATAACAGCAATAATGATGATCTTCCATCGAGCGCCTCCCCTGCCGGCGGATAGCGGAAAGCCCACCAGATATGGAGGGTACGGGAAATAAAATACCCGGGACGGAGCAAAATCAGCCCTAATGCCTTGTAGGAAGTGGAGGGATTCACAAAGGCTAGGGACCCGACACGAACAAAGACAGCTACCAATTGGGCTGTGAGGGGCATACCTCCCCCTTTAATGGTTGCGCGCAAGGCTAACAACCCTGCCACGCAAGGCCAACAACCCTGCCACGCAAGGCTAACAACCCTGCCACGCAAGGCTAACAACCCTGCCACGCAAGGCTAACAACCCTGACACGTAAAAATATACTGTCACAAAATCACCAAAGGGAGCTACAAAAGACATTTCAGTGCCGGTAGAGGACCGATTCCTAGCCGAGGAAAACATGACCCCTAACAGTGAAAGCCAAAATCTGGAAACTATAAGGCCGACAACCATTATCTCTACCAGGACCACCACAGTCAGTGGAGCTTGGAATGTCCGCACAATGTATGAGGCTGGTAAAGCTGCACAAATAGCCGCTGAGATGAGGAGCTATAAACTCACCATTCCTTGAATCAGCCAATCAAGATGGACTGGATGGGGCCAGAAGAGATTAATCTCAGGAGATATGGTGTTATTTTCGGGACATTAAGAAGACGATTCACCACATACTCTGGGTGTTGCCATGATGCTGTCAAGGGCAGCACAAGGAGCACTCATTGGATGGGAGGCGCATGAACCTATAATTCTCTTAGCAACCTTTCGGACAAAGAAACGTAGTATCAACTTAGATGTCATCCAATGCTACGCACCAAGTAATGAAAGCGATGAAGGAGACAAAGAAGAATTCTATAATAGAGTAATGACCATCGTACAGGGTTGCCCCAAAGGGGGGGCATCGTCATCCTCATGGGAGACTTTAATTACAAGATTGGCAGTAACAACAAAGGTATATGAAGAGGTTATGGGTCAGAAAGGGAATGGTGAGATGAATGACAATGGTGAAAGATTTGCGGACCTATGTGCCACAGCAGACATGGTCATAGGCGGGAGTATTTTCCAGCACAAGATAATACATAAAGCTACATGTGGCTCACCGGACATGAGAACGATGAACCTACATGGGTCTCACTGGACATGAGAACGATGAACCTACATGGGTCTCACTGGACATGAGAACGATGAACCTACATGGGTCTCACTGGACATGAGAACGATGAACCTACATGGGTCTCACTGGACATGAGAACGATGAACCTACATAGGTCTCACTGGACATGAGAACGATGAACCTACATAGGTCTCACTGGACATGAGAACGATGAACCTACATGGGTCTCACTGGACATGAGAACGATGAACTTAAAATACCATTTATGTATTGGAAAAAAAATTCAGACGATCTCTCCAAGACGTACGTGTAAAGAGGGAGGCTGATGTTGCCTCAGACGATCTCTCCAAGACGTCTGTGTAAAGAGGGAGGCTGATGTTGCCTCAGACGATCTCTCCAAGACGTCTGTGTAAAGAGGGAGGCTGATGTTGCCTCAGACGATCTCTCCAAGACGTACGTGTAAAGAGGGAGGCTGATGTTACCTCAGATCATCATCTTTTTGTGGCCAGGCTGAAATTAAAGCTAAAAAGACATACCGAGCAATCAGCATATAGTTCTGGCTATAATACCTCCCTCCTGAAGGACCAAGCCAAAAAGGAAGAATTAAAGATCTCACTATCCTATAAGTTTCAAGCCCTATAGGAATTACTTGAAGACGAGACCAATGAAGGAAAAGCGTGAAAGAAGCAGTCCAATCAACATGCCCAGAAGTGTTGGGGAAAAGGAAACGTGCACACAAAGAATGGATAATGTCAGATACACTGAGGATAATAGAAGAAAGGAAAGAAAGAAAGCAGAAATGAACAATAGCCGTACACGAGCGCAGAAAACCAAGTCCCAGAAATAATATTCAGATGCTAATAAGGAAGTTAAGAAAAGCATCAAGAGGGACACAAAGAATTTTGTTGACACACTTGCTCAAGGAGCAGAAGATGCTGCCTACCGGGGGGATATGAGGGAATTGTTTGCTACCATAAAGACGATGTCTGGGAAATTTAACAAGTCAGAGAGACCGGTGAATTATAAAGAGGGAAACAACATACCAAGTGAAGAGCAACAGAGGTGGAAAGAGCATTGTGAAGAGCTCTTAAACAGGCAAGATCCAATAAAACCACCAGATATCCAACGAGCTGACAATAACCTGCTTATTGACTGCAATATTCATACCACAGAAGAGAATAGCAGTACCATTAAACAACTTAGAATGGAAAGGCTGTAGGACCTGATGTCATCTCAGCAGAGACACTGAGGGTGGACTTGGAAACCAGTGTGGAAATGTTACAGCCTCTGTTCATGGAGATATGGGAAGAGGTGCAACTTCCTTCTGATTAGAAAGATGGGTACCTTATCAATATCTCAAAGAAGGGTGATTTAAGCTGCTGATACAACTACAGAGCGATCACTCTGCTGTTCATCCCAGGAAAGTTTTCAACCGTGAACTACTTAACAGTATAAAAAACGCTGTAGACCCTCTGTTGCAGGACCAACAAGCTGGCTTTCGCGCCAACAGATCCTGTACTGACCAGATAGCAACACTGCGCATCATTCTAGAGCAGTCACTAAAGTGGAACTCGCCTCACTATGTCAACTTTGTTGACTTTGAAAAAGCCTTTGACAGTGTGGACAGGCAAACCCTGTGGAGATTTGTAAGACATTATGGGGTGCCGCAGAAGATTACTGATTTAATCAGGAACACGTATGAAAGGATGAACTGCCGAGTTGTCCATGGTTAGTAGGTAACAGATGCTTTCCAGGTGAAGACTGGCGTAAGACAAGGATGCTTGCTGTCACCCTTTCTGCTTTTTTTTAGCCTTTGACTGGGTGATGAAATCATCCATAGAGCAAAAAAGAAATGGCATCCAATGGACCTTGTGGGATCAACTTGATGATCATGACTTTGCTGATGATATTGCCCTTCTTGCACATACCCAACAACAGATGCAGGAGAAAACAAACATTTTCCAAGCCACTTCTGTTAGCATGCGTCTCAATATAATCAAAGGGAAGAGTTAAGTCCTCAAGGTTAATGCCACCAGTACATCAACCATCATGCTTGAAGGAGAAGCACTCGAGGATGTGGGCAGGTTTGTTTACCATGGCATCGTGGTAGATAAACATGGTGGAACGGACGCTGATGTTAAAATAAGGATTGGAAAGGAAAGAGTATCCTTCCAACAACTCAAGAATGTTTGGGTCTCCAGAAACCTAAGCACCAAGTCACACATAAGGATTTTAACGCCATGGTTAAGCCTGTGCTGTTATATGGAGCCGAGACGTGGAAACAACGTCCGTAAACCTGACCAGAATGCGGTCCTTTATCAACAATTGTCTAAGAAAGATTCTCAGAATTCACTGGCCGGACAAAATCAGCAACCGGGAGCTGTGGCAGCGGACAAAATAGAAGCCCATTGAGGAATAGATTCTTCAGAAGTGGTGGAGGTGGATTGGTCATACACTAAGAAAAAATGCTTCCAATGCAACAAGACAAGCCCTGAAATGGAACCCCCGGGGTAAGCGGAAAAGAGGCCGTCCAAGAAACACGTGGCGCCGAGAATTGGAGGCAGACATCAAGATAATCGGCCATGACTGGAAAATCCTTGTTAGGCTGGCCCAGGATAGAGATCTTATCTTCTTATCTTATCTGTTTCAGACGCTCCATCTATAAGAAGATTATTGCATCCTACGCTTATCTATGGTTTGTGTTTAGTCCTGCATTCTTATTAGAGTTTTAAATGTTGATAAAGTGTTGGCTTTCCTGGTTTCTTCAGGCAACCCATTCCACGCCCGAATTCCGGACGGGAAGAACGAAAATTTGTATGAGTTTGTTCTTGCATATGGAATAAGAAAGGTGTTTTTATCCTTATGTCTATCTGAGGGTTGTATTAAGTTATCTTTGTGTTGTATTTCTAAATTAGAGTTAATTGCTTTATGTATGATTACTACTTTGCTCTTGGTCCTTCTATCCTCTAGTGTTTCAAGGTTTAATGATTTAACTAATGGTGTTATTCTTATCAGTTTTGAATATTCTCCAGTGATGAATCTGGCAGCTCTTTTTTGGATTTGTTCTAGTTTATCAATGTTTTCTTTAGTGGATGGGTCCCATACAGAAGATGCATATTATAGTACAGGTCTCACCAAAGTGAGATAGCATTTTAGTTTTATATCTTTATTACATTTGTAAATGTTTCTTTTTATAAAGCCTAAGGTTTTATTAGATTTTTTAATAACTTCATTGACATGGGGATTCCATGATAATTTCTCATTTATTATGACTCCTAAGTATTTTGCATCTTTAGTTTGGGTTAATTCCTTTCCATGAATGAAATATTTTGAATTTATTTGTTTCTTTTTCTTTGTTACTCTTAGCAGTTGACACTTTTCTGGGTGGAAACTCATACTCCAGTTAGTTTCCCTTTTTATCAATTCATCTAGGTCTTTTTGTAAAATTTTGCTATCTTGTTCTGATTTAATTGTTCTATAGATTATACAATCATCAACAAACAACCTAACTTTTGTTCCTGTTGAGATGTTGTTGGGTAAATCATTTATATATATTAAAAAGAGTAAGGGACCTAGCACAGTTCCTTGTGGAACTCCTGAATTAACCTTTATTGGTGCAGATTTAGATCCATTAATTATTACAGTTTGCTCCCTGCCCAAAAGGAAGTCTTGGATCCAGTGATGTAAGGAACCTGAGATTCCAAAGTAGTTACGTTTTTAAAGTAAACTAAGGTGGTGAACTTTGTCAAATGCTTTTGAGAAGTCTAGTAATATTGTATCTATTTGATCATTTTTGTCTAAGCCTTTTGATAGTTCATCTATTAAACCTATTAATTGTGTTTCACATGATCTGTTTTTTCTAAAGCCGTGTTGATGTGGGCATAGGGCATTATATTTGTCAAGGTGGTTAACTATTCTACTATATATTATGTGTTCTAGTAATTTACAGGTGATACTACTAAGTGATACAGGCCTGTAATTACCAGGGTCTGATTTATCCCCTTTCTTAAAGAGTGGAGTTACGTTAGCTAATTTCCAATCCTGGGGCACTTTACCCTGGTTTAGAGAGGCTTGAAAGAGAACTACAAGGATTGGGGACAGTTCATTGCTTAGTTCTTTTAATAACCTTGCAGGCAAATCATCTGGGCCAGCAGCTTTGTTTATTTTTAAGTTTTTTAGGAGTGATGCCTCCAGATGCCTGGAGGTCTCTCGTAGGTGGCCTATGCCCTTGGAGAAATCACTGACGCAGACGCCCCTCATGGACTAGAAGGATTAACAACAACAAAACAACAATAATAATGATATTAAAAATTCTTATAAAAAAAACATTCGAATAATGAAATTATCTTTTTGCATTTTGCGACAGAAATCTTCTAAATGGATACTTTTTAAAATAAAAAAATTACTAAAATTGAGTAAATTAAGATTACCACATGACATTTAAATGTTGATGTCATGAGTCCATCTCAGTGAAATAATGTGCCAAATAATGTAAGTGTAGATGATCTCATTCTGTAATAATAACAGCATTTCGTTCTCTTAGTTACTAAATAAGGTTTAAAAAGCGATTTATATCAGTATTTCTTTGACATTTCATCTAGCATTTATCAATGCCAAATGTGAGTGTTTTTCTACAAACATTTCTTCCAAGATTTTAACTTGGTGTCGCGTTGAGTTCTGTCTTTACGAGGACGAATGGAAAACAGAAATGTAGGCTTTAATGGAATAAGAGCCTAAAGGAGCTTGTGAAGCTGAGATCGAAGGCTCGTAAAACGGCTGCGAAATTGAAGGCGCCCGAAGCTCGTAGGGCGTACAATAAACTAACAGCCACACTTACAGTGATAGAGAGAATAACCTGTAAGGTGGAACGGCTTCCACATCTCTTTCGTGGAGTAGCTTGAGCACCTCCGGTTGTTTTGGACGGATGCCACACACATTCAGTTGTAGGGCATTAAGAGTACGTGTAAGTTGGCTCTTAGCAGCTATACATGCACTGTCAGTGTGCGGATGAATTTCTATTGTAAACCATATGAGGGGGGGGTTGAACAGATGTCTTCATTCGATTGAGGGTGCAACGTTGGCGCTACACCCCTTGTCCGGGCTTTGTTAGGTTTTGGGAGCCTGTTCTCCCATCCACCTTACACCAGACCTCTCGCTGAGGTCTAGCCCTTCCCCCCTAGATTTCTGGGGGGTTCTGGTGATCTGTTCGACATTGTCAGTTGTCAGGTTTGTTAGTTTCAGGTGCAGTCTGCTCTACTCGTCTCCCGGGCCACGTAGCTGTGTAGTTAAGATGGGCCATCATTACTCGTCTCCCGGGCCACGTAGCTGTGTAGTTAAGATGGACCATCATTACTCGTCTCCCGGGCCACGTAGCTGTGTAGTTAAGATGGGCCATCATTACTCGTCTCCCGGGCCACGTAGCTGTGTAGTTAAGATGGGCCATCATTACTCGTCTCCCGGGCCACGTAGCTTGTAGTTAGATGGGCCATCATTACTCGTCTCCCGGGCCACGTAGCTGTATAGTTAGATGGGCCATCGTTACTAGTGCATTTCTTATCCGTCCACAAATAACTCGACACAGACGCTATCTAATGATCAGTGCCGCGGGGAGAAAATGACGCAACAGTTTTCCCTCAATAGCCCTGTAAAGAGATAAATACGCTCAGAGCTGCTGCACACATTGTGTTGTGAGGGAAACTTTGCTGTAACTGAATAATATGAGGTTTAACATGTGCAGTTCATTCATTCTCTCACTTATAGATCTCTCTTTTGCCTTCTAAATTATAAATCTTTAATTTTTATACCAAACACCCGCCCCACGTTTTTAGTAATATTAAATTAAAGTACTTGAACTTATAAGTTTTAAATTATTTTCGTCTTTTTAGTCCACTTGTAAAAACGTGGTTTTTAAAAATCCTTTTTTACCTTTATTTATTTTACTCTTTTTAGTCTAAGTGTATGCTATGGTGAGTTTTGAAGTATTGATTATGTTCAAATATAATACGCATTGCCCAACAAACATTTTACACACTGAAGTTGACTGATCTCCCCTTGATGTTTAACATGGTTGATGTGTTCGGGGCTGGTGTGAATATGGCACGTGAATGTAAATGTAAACAATAGCAGACCGATAATACCAATGCTTTTATAGAGATAAACTTTTGAAAAATTAAATAATTTAATAACGGTACATTCGATCGATCTGAAATTTTGACACAATGCATTGTCATTAAAGTTCTATCTGTGCTAAAAGTTTGAGCTCTCTAGGACCATCAGAAGGGCTTTAATTTTACGTTGGCAAATTGAAAAATTGCGGACATAAACGAAAGCAAGTTAATAAAAACGCGGTAAGAACGTGGTAGAAAAACTTGCTGATGCTCAGAAAGGAAAAAACACAGAGATGTCCAACAGCTGTTTGAAGTTTCCAGAGTACAATGTGTCCTAATGTCCAGTAGCAGCTCATTAATAAATCTATTTAAATTTCCAAGGAGAAACTTCGAATGAAATGTCAAATGTAAGAGAATTTTTACTGCTGAACTCTCTCACCTGTGAGGCGACTTTTGAAATCTCTCACCTTTGAGGCGATATTTGAACTCTCTCACCTGTGAGGCGATATTTGAACTCTCTGACCTGTGAGTTGACTTTTGAACTCTCTCACCTGTGAGGCGACGTGTGACCTCTCTCATATGTGAGGCGACTTTTAAACTCTATCACCAGTGAGGCGACCTTTGAACTCTCTCGCCTGTGAGGTGACTTTTGAACTCTCTCATCTGTGAGGTGACTTTGAACTCTCTCACCTGTGAGGTGACTTTTGAACTCTCTCACCTGTGAGGAGGCATGGGTTCGTATTATTCCTAGATGCGTTAAAGCCACTCAAACTCAATGTGTTCAGATTGTGAGAAAGTGGCACGGCCTAAACATGTCCTAAACATGCCACTTTTATCAAATACACCAGTTCAGAAGCCAGTTCCGCATCGCTTTCCGTTTGAAAGTCAGAATTAAAATGAATGACAAGCCATTCAGCCATGTAAGACAAGAACCCAGTGGAGATAGCGCCAGCTAACAAAGTATACTGCAAGCTCAAGAACCCAAGGGAGGTAAGCGCCAGCTAACAAAGTATACGGCAAGCTCAATAATCCAAGAGAGGTAAGCGCCAGCTAACAAAGTATACGGCAAGTTAAGGAACCCAAGGGAGATAAGTTCCAGCTAACAAAGTATACGGCAAGCTCAGATGCGTAACAGGGATTTCTTCGCCCTGTGCTTATTTATTTTGGCGCCCTTGACAAATGGTTTTAAACAAAATCCAAAAGATAGGAAAATACTAAATTCGAATAAATTGAAGGATTAGCCCTCGGCGCCCTTGGAAACTGCCCCCATTCATTGTTACGCCTCCTTGGCAAGCTCAAGAACACAAGGGAGATGTGCACCAGAAACAAAGTATACGGCAAGCTCAAGAACCCATTCTATATTTACTTTCAGCTATACCGGAAATCACATGATGATACACTAGATTCTAGAAGACTATAGTTGTTATTTTGACATTTAGAAATATTTTTTTGAAATCATTGAGTAAATTAGCGTTAAATTAATATTACAATTATATAACTAATAATTAATTAAATTGATTGAAACAAAAAATGGATACATTTATAATGAAGAAAACACCCGAACATTAAGACAACAATTATGGTTCCACAGACTCATCCTCACAATCTGTGTGTGAATCAAATGCAGTTCCAGAAATAAAATAAGAACTGCCCTACTACGGTATGATGAAGAATGTTCGAGCTTTGGGTTTATATGCGTCATTGTAAATTATCAACCCAGACCACAATGTGTAATATGACCTCAAATTCGTGCAAATGAAGCAATGAAACCTGCAAAAGTCCGAAGACATCTTAAAACTAATATTAATGTCTGCTCATAGAAACTCGGCATACTTTCTTCGCAAAAAAATATTCACTTAAGTCAGAAGTCATGCATACAACAAGCAACCGAAGTCAATGAAAACTCTTTAAGAGCAACACTTTTGGTGGCTATACGAGTTGCACAGGCCAAAAAGCCTGGGTATCTAGGATTGGGGGGGGGGTGGTGTTTAACAGACAGTTTGAAATACGTGATGCTTTGAGAGAGTTGCTTGGCGAAGAAAAAATCGAAGATTGTTGATCATTTGAAAGATAGCCTATGGTTTGCTGTTCTGGCTTACTTGGCTTTTTTGAAGAGCTGAATAAACTTAATTCATCTATGCAAGGAAATCAGACACAGTTAATCACTCTCAGTGACAAAGTGTCTACTTTTACGAAAAAGTTTGATCTTTGTAAAACAAGATTATTTCAGGGGAACTTTCACATGTTTGATCAATTGTACGAATTTAAGGAGAAACCAGAAAATGCTGAAATAAAAAAGCAACTGTTGATAAATTTGATTTCTAGCCATATTCAATAACTGCAGGATCAATTTAACTTCTACTTTGCTTTAAAATAAATTCTCAGAGGTTGATTTTAAAAAAATATATTTGGAGCCCGGCGGGTGGGGGATATTTTATTTTGTGACATCGGCAAAATTTGATTATTATAACGAATTCAATTTACAATGAATGCTATTTTGTTGATTATATTGATGATAAATTGATCACTAGTATTTTATATAACTATTTATTTTGTAGTCTGTTATGTTATTATCTTATCTTATCTTATCTGTTACAGACGCTCCTTCTATCATCATCATCATTTGTCCTTTGAGTTCCTTGTGGAACATAGGGCCTCTGTCAAAGCTCGCCACTCTACACGGTCCCTTGCCAGTCGCTTCAGTTCTTCCCAGCTCTTCTCAGTCCTTCCAGCCTCGTCCAACATGCTCCGTCTCCATGTACGCTTGGGTCTTCCTCGTTGTCGCTTGCCCTGGGGGTTCCAATCTAAGGCCTGCCTAGCCCTGCTATTATCTTTCCTGAGGGTGTGTCCAATCCATCTCCACTTTCTTTCCATGATTTGTTGTTCTACTGTTCTTTGTCCACACCTCTCCCACAGCTTGGAGTTTTCGACCTTATCGAACCATTTTATTTTCAGAATATTTCTGAGGCATCTGTTAACAAAGTTCTGGAGTCTATTTTTTGTTGTCTCTGTCGTCCGCCATGTTTCGGATCCATAAAGTAGGACCGTTTTTACATTGGTGTTAAAGATCCTTACTTTTGTTTTGACAGAGATGTGTGTAGATCTCCAGACCTGTTTCAGATTGGCAAAAGCCTGTCGCGCCAAATTTATTCTTCGTTCGATGTCCTCATCTGTTCCCCTTGCTACACTGACCACACTCCCAAGGTATACAAAGTTGTTAACTTGCTCCAGGTTGCGGTTTTCTACTTGGATGACTCCATCTTGTAGGAAGATTATTTTCAAAAATTTTGTTTTTTGAATGTTTATCTTGAGTCCTACTCTTTTCCCAGTCTCGCTCAAGGCTGTGACTTTGTCTTGCATGTCTTGGAGTCTGTGGGACAGAATTGCCAAGTCATCCGCAAACTCCAAATCTTCTAGTTTTTGCATTAGGTTCCACTGGATTCCCTTTCCTGAGCTTGCATAAGCTTCTTTTGTGACCCAGTCTAACACAAGAAGGAACAGAAGTGGTGAAAGGAGGCATCCTTGTTTGACTCCAGTTGTGACATGGAATTCATCTGTTAGTCTACCATTATGTACTACTTGGCAGGTTAAATTTTCGTATACATTTCGGATGATGTTAGTTATTTTATTTGGTATTCCATAGTGCCTCATTATTGACCATATAGTTTCTCTATTTATGCTATCAAAAGACTTTTCAAAGTCCACAAATGTGGCATAGAGTGGAGATTGCCATTCAATAGATTGTTCTATAATTATCCGGAGTGTTGCTATTTGGTCAATGCATGATCTTCCTTTTCTGAACCCAGCTTGTTCTTCTCTCAGGAGATCATCGCAGGCATCTTTTGTTCTGTTTAGTATCGTTCTGCTAAAGATCTTGCTTGGTAATGATAGTAGAGTACGCTCCTTCTATACAGAAGATTATTGCGTCCTATGTTATCTATGGTTTGTGTTTAGTCCTACATTCTTATTAGAGTTTTAAATGTTGATAGTGTTGGTTTTCCTGATTTCTTCAGGCAACCCATTCCACGGACGGGAAAAACGAGAATTTGTATGTGTTTGTTCTTGTATACGGAATAAGGAAGGTGTTTTTATCCTTATGTCTATCTGTAGGTTGTATTAAGTTATCTTTGTGTTGTATTTCTAAATTAGAATTAATAGCTTTATGTATTATTACTATTTTACTCTTGGTTCTTCTATCCTATAGTGCGGGGGTGGCCAGGCATGTAGTAACTGAGAGCCATGTTAAGAATAAAATAATTTTTTGAGAGCCTCATTTAAACTTTTCAATTGTTTTAACGCTAACCTTATGTTAAAGAGATATATGCGTTACAGTTATACAATTTAAAAATATTTAAAATGTAAAAAATCATGAATAGAAATACACTCATAGTAAAGTCAAAATTGAATGTTATGATTCTGCTAAGAAGCCGTTGAAATCACAAGTTTCTGTAAATCTGGTAGGTAGCTAGTAGTTGTAGTAACTAGTAGTTGTGGTAGCTAATAGCTGTGGTAGCTAGTAGCTGTGGGGCGGTTCTTTCAGAATAAGGTTCCTTAGAATGAGCAAGATTCAAAGTGACAGCTTTTTCGCTGCATTCCAGACCTTAACTCAGCAAGCGGCTTGGCTTTAGATCTAGCCTAAAATATTTTCTAAACTTTGTTTCGGTCATTTTTTTTAATTTAAAAAACGTTCGTTAATTTTTTATGTAATATTAGGCCTATACATTTCAAGCGAAATTTTTTATTTTCATTGATTGTTCGTGAGCCGCAATGTAAACACTGAGGCGCCGCTTGCGGCTCGCGGCCGCCATTTGGCCACCGTTGCTCTAGTGTTTCAAGGTTTAATGATTAAACTAATGGTGTTATTCTTGTCAGTTTTGAATATTCTCCAGTAATGAATCTGGCAGCTCTTTTTTAATTTTTTCTATTTATCAATGTTTTCTTTGGTGGATGGGTCCCATACAGAAGATGCCTATTCTAGTACAGGCCTCACCAAGGTGAGGTGGCATTTACCTGGTGTGTAGTACCTTTCTTGGTGTCCGGCTACGAAGCCTCGAGAACCATTGACGTTCATGAACCATTGAAATTTCCAATGATATGGAAAGGGTTCAAATTGTGTAAGTGAAATTCAAAGATTTGCCTTCTTCAGCCGCTATAAGACAATCACTGTTGACGTCACCTGTATTTTAATATAAGAGTAATCTTTTTAAGTCCCTGAGACTCAAGTTTGGTCCACACCTCCCAAATGCTCGTGAGCATTTCCCCAAGAATCACATGAAAGCACTATTTTATTGGCGTATTTTATAGTGCGTTCGTGTGATGCTTGGGAAAATGCTCGCGAGCATTTGGGAGTTGTGGACCAACCTTTAGAGTCACTGACATCAATTAGTGTTTGATTATATCAATTGCTCGTAAACTAAAGGAAAATAAGCAAAGAAATCATGAATAGTTTCTCTGGATCCCCGCAAATGGTAAACGTAGTCAGAGGCGTCCCTATGGGGATGCACCGGGTGATACCAACCCTAGTAACGCCTCTGAACGTAGTCAACACGGGTAAAAAATTAAATTTGTTTACTTTGTGTCAATGCGTTTAACGGCATTTGAAGATTTACAAAACTATATTTTTGTATTGAAAACTAGAATCCATTATATAACCATACACCGGACGTAATTTTAAAATGTAATGAATAATAAATAGAAGTAAAAAAAAGATTTTAAAAAACCACGTTTTTATAAGCGGACTAAAAAGAAGAAAATAAATTTTAAAAAATTAAAATCAGTACTATGATGTAATATGACTAAAAACGTGGGGCGGGCGCTTCTCTGGCTTAACTAATTCAATTCACTCATTTTCTTACTCGTCATTTGTAAACCCTAATCATTTTAATTTTTAGCCAAACGCCTAAAAAGCGCCCGCCCATTTTAGTCATATTAGATCATAATAATTATTTTAAATTTTAAAAATTTATTCATTATTATAAATCATTCATAAAGGATATGCCATTTAAAAAAAAGTTAATTCTGATGCAGGTCATTGTCTTTGTTTTTCCAGGAATTCCAAAACTGAATCAAAGAGAGCATAAAATTGTTTTAAATATGTACTTTTTTATAACCAATTTACTTCCGTGTAAATAAGTATACGACTAAAGCCTTATTCATTTTCCAAGAAATGCTGAGTATATGTTGTTGTTGTTCGTCCGTCGATTCGACGAAGACCACTCTAGTCATCCGAGGGTTGCTGGGACTGGCTTTGATTGTGCGTGCGCAGATGGCTGATGAGGCCGATCCTAGCACGGAAGGTTCGGGGACAGAAGGGACAAGGTACGAGTGGGACATCTCCAGGAGGGTTGACAGCATGGGCCTTTCGGGCTTGCCTCTTCTTTTCTGCGGAGGTGATCCTGTTTGCCTCGCATGACTTGGCACCTTCGTGGATGGAAGAACGCCAGGTGGAACGGTCCATTGCAGCAAGTTCCCACGTGTCTGGGTTGATGGCAAACGCTTTCAGTGAGACTTTCAGTGTGTCTTAGTAGCGTTTCTTTTGCCCACCGTGGGACCGCTGGCCATGCTGGAGCTCGCCATAGAAGAGTCTCTTTGGCAGTCTCTCGTCTGGCATTAGGACCACGTGCCCTGCCCAACGTAGCTGAGACTGCATCAGGAGTGTGAATATGCTGGGGAGACCTGCCTTGGTCAGTATCACTGTGTCTGGTATTTTATCCTGCCACTTTATGCCGAGGATCTTCCTGAGGCTTGTTGAATGAAAGTGGTGAAGCTTCCTAGCATGGCGCTGATATACAGTCCATGTTTCACACGCATATAGCAGTGTGGGGAGCACCACCGCCCTTTACACTTTCAGCTTGGTCTGGATGGTAATGCCTCTTCTGTTCCAGACATTTGGGTACAACCTGTCAAAAGTGGAGCTGGTTCTGGCAATTCTGACGCTCACTTCGTCATCGATGGTGACATTTTGCGACAGTGTGCTGCCTAGGTATGAGAACCGTTGCACTGTGTTGAGTCTCTGGCCGTTGATAGTGATGCTGGGTTCAACGTAGGGCCTTGCAGGCGCAGGCTGATGGAGGACTTCAGTCTTCTTAGTGTTGATCGTCAGACCAAAGTTTGTGCAGGTGCTGGAGAACAGGTTAACGCTGCGCTGCATGTCGGCTTCTGAGGCAGCATTGAGGGCACAGTCATCAGCAGACAGAAGGTCTGTGATGATGTCAGTCATAACCTTGGTTTTTGCATGAAGCCTCCGAAGGTTGAACAGTTTGCCATCTGTGCGGTACCTCAGGTTAACACCAACACCCTCGTCTCTGAAGGCCTCTGTCAGCATGGCGGAAAACATGAGGCTAAATAGTGTTGGTGCCAGGACGCAGCCCTGCTTGATCCCATTTGTGACTGTGAAAGGATCAGAAACCTCTCCGCTGTCCTGGACTCTGGCCTGCATGCCCTCGTGGAATTGTCTCACCAAGACGATGAATTTCCTTGGGCAACCGTACTTGGCCATTATCTTCCACAGACCCTCTCTGCCAACGGTGTCAAAAGCCTTGGTCAGGTCGACATAGGTGGAGAAAAGGTTGAAGTTCTGCTCCTGACATTTCTCTTGCAGCTGCCTGGCAGCGAATACCATGTCGATGGTCCCTCGCTCTTTTCGGAAGCCACACTGACTTTCAGGCAGGAGTCCTTGGTCAAGGTGGACCGTGAGGCGGTTGAGCAGGATTCTGGCAAGGATCTTTCCTGCGATAGATAGCAGGGATATGCCTCTGTGGTTGTCACAAGCCTGTCTACTTCCTTTTTGCTTATAAAGATGTATGATGGAGGCATCTTTGAAATCCTGCGGGATCGTCTCTTGCTGCCACACCAAGAGAAATAGATGGTGGAGCCTTTCAGTCAGGGCTGTTCCTCCCTCCTTGTAAACCTCAGCTGGTATGGCGTCAGAACCAGGTGCTTTGCCACTGGAAAGAAGATAAATTGCTTTCTGGGTCTCGAGCAAGGTTGGGGGGGTCATCCAGTGCTTTGTTTGTGGACACTTGGGGAAGACGTTGATTGTTGAAGGGCGATTTAGGACGCTTTCGAAATGTTCGGCCCACCTCTTCAAGATCTTCTCTTTGTCTGTGATGAGAGTGTTACCGTCTGCGCTGAGGAGGGGGTTTGAACCTGAGGGCGTGGGGCCATACACTTCTTTCAAAGCGTTGTAGAAGTTTTTGTACTCACGCTTTCTGCATAGCCTTGGATCTCGTCGGCTTTGTTGCTGAGCCAACCGTCCTGCATCTGACGGAGCTTTTGCTGTATAGTCCTGCGTATGTTGTTGAGTGCATCTCTCCTTGCCGTGGACCTGGGATTATTGAGGTAAGCTTGGCGTAGGAGGTGTTTCTCATCCAATAAATGCTTGATGTCTTCGCAGTTCTCATCGAACCAGTCCTTATGTTTCCTGGTCTGGTGCCCCAGAGTCTCTGAAGCTGTGGTGTAAATCAGCTCTCTGAGTAACGCCCAGTCTGCCTCCACGTTCTGGTTGCCTGGAGAGGTGGATTTCAAGCGCTCTTCCAGAGCATCCACCAAGGACTGCTTGCAGCTGGCGGTCATTAGTTTGGCAACATTTAGCCGCTTGGGGACTTCTTCCCTTGCGGGCGCCGTTTCGGCTGAATGCGGATGTTGAGCTTGGTGATGATGAGGCGGTGGTCTGTCCAGCATTCAGCGCCGCACATGGACTTGGTCACTCGTACATCCTGCCTGTCCCTCTTCCTCATGATGGCGTAGTCAATAACATGCCAGTGCTTCGAGCGGGGGTGCATCCATGACGTCCGGTTACGGGTTGGGAGGCGGAAGATCGTGTTGGTGATCAGCAGTTCATGTTCAGCGCAGATGTGGAGTAAAAGAAGACCGTTGCTGTTGCAGTGACCCACTCCATGATGACCAAGGACTCCTTCCCACGCAACGTTGTCTTTGCCAACTCTTGCGTTGAAGTCGCCTAGCAAGATGAGTTTGTCCGCCTTTGGAACGTCGGCAATGACAGTGTGAAGTTCTTCATAAAACTTTGCCTTCACTTCATCTGTATTGGTCATGGTTGGAGCGTAGGCACTGATAATGGTGAGGTGTTTCTTTCCAGCCAGTGGGAGTTTCATGGCCATGAGCCTGTCATTCACTCCCTTGGGAAGTCCAGCCAGCTTTCCGACAAGATTTGTCTTAACTGCAAACCCAACGCCTGCCTCACGCCTCTCCTCGCTTGGTCTGCCACTCCAGTAAAATGTGTAGCCAGATCCTCTTTCACAGAGCTCTCCTTCTCCCGCGAGCCTGGTCTCACTCAGGGCTGCGACGTCGATCTAGCGAGTTCTTTTCCAATCAGGGCTGTTCTCCTCTGGGGTCTGTCAGCATCGTCCCTGTCCATGAGTGTGCACACATTCCATGCGCCCAATAGAAGAGGAACTATCCTCGTTTGCTTTTTTTTGGTTTCGACCGCTGGTATAGGGTCCCCACCAGCCGCGGTATGCTGGTTAGGGTAATCTGGAGCAGGCAATGTTTAGGGCACCTTTTCTAGCCCCTTCCTCATGCCATGGAGGTGAGCAGTGCATTCCTGAAGAGGGCTGCTCAGTCGCCCAGGGGGCTGCCGGACTCCGCCGCTGCTCCGTGTCAGCGAAGAACGACCCAATGCCCTGGGCCGCCTGTGTGCAGGGTTACGGCTACGGCTCCTAGTGTACCCACACCTGTCGCTTCGTCGCTTGCCTGTTGCCACAGGACTTGTCGGTGACTGATGGGATGGGATGGATGACAAAAGTGACTTGCGCGATGACTTGGATTTAAGTGATAAAGAGTTGCGCAGTTCGTCGATCTCACTCTCTCGCCCGAGACCATCTTGATCCAGCGGCAGGACAAAGTCGAGACAGCTGGTGATGGAGACGGGTGCAGCGGATGGCCATGATGTCCTGTGTGACTTGTCATGCCCTTAGCGTTACACAACGCTTTGCTGAGAATCGCCTTTTTGACCGTTGACCAACTAGTGGTTCCTCCGCTCTGTCCACCGAATCCAGTCTTTACGTGCATAGGTAGACATACCTAGATCACCGAGGGTTTGAGACCCGTCGGCTACCCTCACCAGGTTTAGCCAGCTAGTCGAAGCCGTTTCCCGGGGTGTGGCCACTGTGCACGCTACAGTTTCTAGGAGCCACTGGTGAGAGCCGAGTGACAAGTGGGGACCAAGGGTGGACGAACTACCCCCAAGAGAGTACGACGTGTTCCCCCACCGGAGGTGCTACCCCGCCTTGAGCACCCCATACACCCCGCTGAGTATATAATGTCTGATTGAAGGCATTCCTTTTGATTTTATAATTTTTTTCAATTGCTCTCAAAGATTTGCCTTCTTCAGCCGCTATAAGACAATCACTGTTGACGTCACCTGTATTTTAATATAAGAGTAATCTTTTTAAGTCCCTGAGACTCAAGTTTGGTCCACACCTCCCAAATGCTCGCGAGCATTTCCCCAAGAATCACATGAAAGCACTATTTTATTGGCGTATTTTATAGTGCGTTCGTGTGATGCTTGGGAAAATGCTCGCGAGCATTTGGGAGTTGTGGACCAACCTTTAGAGTCACTGACATCAATTAGTGTTTGATTATATCAATTGCTCGTAAACTAAAGGAAAATAAGCAAAGAAATCATGAATAGTTTCTCTGGATCCCCGCAAATGGTAAACGTAGTCAGAGGCGTCCCTATGGGGATGCACCGGGTGATACCAACCCTAGTAACGCCTCTGAACGTAGTCAACACGGGTAAAAAATTAAATTTGTTTACTTTGTGTCAATGCGTTTAACGGCATTTGAAGATTTACAAAACTATATTTTTGTATTGAAAACTAGAATCCATTATATAACCATACACCGGACGTAATTTTAAAATGTAATGAATAATAAATAGAAGTAAAAAAAAGATTTCAAAAAACCACGTTTTTATAAGCGGACTAAAAAGAAGAAAATAAATTTTAAAAAATTAAAATCAGTACTATGATGTAATATGACTAAAAACGTGGGGCGGGCGCTTCTCTGGCTTAACTAATTCAATTCACTCATTTTCTTACTCGTCATTTGTATACCCTAATCATTTTAATTTTTAGCCAAACGCCTAAAAAGCGCCCGCCCATTTTAGTCATATTAGATCATAATAATTATTTTAAATTTTAAAAATTTATTCATTATTATAAATCATTCATAAAGGATATGCCATTTAAAAAAAAGTTAATTCTGATGCAGGTCATTGTCTTTGTTTTTCCAGGAATTCCAAAACTGAATCAAAGAGAGCATAAAATTGTTTTAAATATGTACTTTTTTATAACCAATTTACTTCCGTGTAAATAAGTATACGACTAAAGCCTTATTCATTTTCCAAGAAATGCTGAGTATATGTTGTTGTTGTTCGTCCGTCGATTCGACGAAGACCACTCTAGTCATCCGAGGGTTGCTGGGACTGGCTTTGATTGTGCGTGCGCAGATGGCTGATGAGGCCGATCCTAGCACGGAAGGTTCGGGAACAGAAGGGACAAGGTACGAGTGGGACATCTCCAGGAGGGTTGACAGCATGGGCCTTTCGGGCTTGCCTCTTCTTTTCTGCGGAGGTGATCCTGTTTTCCTCGCATGACTTGGCACCTTCGTGGATGGAAGAACGCCAGGTGGAACGGTCCATTGCAGCAAGTTCCCACGTGTCTGGGTTGATGGCAAACGCTTTCAGTGAGACTTTCAGTGTGTCTTAGTAGCGTTTCTTTTGCCCACCGTGGGACCGCTGGCCATGCTGGAGCTCGCCATAGAAGAGTCTCTTTGGCAGTCTCTCGTCTGGCATTAGGACCACGTGCCCTGCCCAACGTAGCTGAGACTGCATCAGGAGTGTGAATATGCTGGGGAGACCTGCCTTGGTCAGTATCACTGTGTCTGGTATTTTATCCTGCCACTTTATGCCGAGGATCTTCCTGAGGCTTGTTGAATGAAAGTGGTGAAGCTTCCTAGCATGGCGCTGATATACAGTCCATGTTTCACACGCATATAGCAGTGTGGGGAGCACCACCGCCCTTTACACTTTCAGCTTGGTCTGGATGGTAATGCCTCTTCTGTTCCAGACATTTGGGTACAACCTGTCAAAAGTGGAGCTGGCTCTGGCAATTCTGACGCTCACTTCGTCATCGATGGTGACATTTTGCGACAGTGTGCTGCCTAGGTATGAGAACCATTGCACTGTGTTGAGTCTCTGGCCGTTGATAGTGATGCTGGGTTCAACGTAGGGCCTTGCAGGCGCAGGCTGATGGAGGACTTCAGTCTTCTTAGTGTTGATCGTCAGACCAAAGTTTGTGCAGGTGCTGGAGAACAGGTTAACGCTGCGCTGCATGTCGGCTTCGGAGGCAGCATTGAGGGCACAGTCATCAGCAGACAGAAGGTCTGTGATGATGTCAGTCATAACCTTGGTTTTTGCATGAAGCCTCCGAAGGTTGAACAGTTTGCCATCTGTGCGGTACCTCAGGTTAACACCAACACCATCGTCTGTGAAGGCCTCTGTCAGCATGGCGGAAAACATGAGGCTAAATAGTGTTGGTGCCAGGACGCAGCCCTGCTTGATCCCATTTGTGACTGTGAAAGGATCAGAAACCTCTCCGCTGTCCTGGACTCTGGCCTGCATGCCCTCGTGGAATTGTCTCACCAAGACGATGAATTTCCTTGGGCAACCGTACTTGGCCATTATCTTCCACAGACCCTCTCTGCCAACGGTGTCAAAAGCCTTGGTCAGGTCGACATAGGTGGAGAAAAGGTTGAAGTTCTGCTCCTGACATTTCTCTTGCAGCTGCCTGGCAGCGAATACCATGTCGATGGTCCCTCGCTCTTTTCGGAAGCCACACTGACTTTCAGGCAGGAGTCCTTGGTCAAGGTGGACCGTGAGGCGGTTGAGCAGGATTCTGGCAAGGATCTTTCCTGCGATAGATAGCAGGGATATGCCTCTGTGGTTGTCACAAGCCTGTCTACTTCCTTTTTGCTTATAAAGATGTATGATGGAGGCATCTTTGAAATCCTGCGGGATCGTCTCTTGCTGCCACACCAAGAGAAATAGATGGTGGAGCCTTTCAGTCAGGGCTGTTCCTCCCTCCTTGTAGACCTCAGCTGGTATGGCGTCAGAACCAGGTGCTTTGCCACTGGAGAGAAGATAAATTGCTTTCTGGGTCTCGAGCAAGGTTGGGGGGGGTCATCCAGTGCTTTGTTTGTGGACACTTGGGGAAGACGTTGATTGTTGAAGGGCGATTTAGGACGCTTTCGAAATGTTCGGCCCACCTCTTCAAGATCTTCTCTTTGTCTGTGATGAGAGTGTTACCGTCTGCGCTGAGGAGGGGGTTTGAACCTGAGGGCGTGGGGCCATACACTTCTTTCAAAGCGTTGTAGAAGTTTTTGTACTCACGCTTTCTGCATAGCCTTGGATCTCGTCGGCTTTGTTGCTGAGCCAACCGTCCTGCATCTGACGGAGCTTTTGCTGTATAGTCCTGCGTATGTTGTTGAGTGCATCTCTCCTTGCCGTGGACCTGGGATTATTGAGGTAAGCTTGGTGTAGGAGGTGTTTCTCATCCAATAAATGCTTGATGTCTTCGCAGTTCTCATCGAACCAGTCCTTATGTTTCCTGGTCTGGTGCCCCAGAGTCTCTGAAGCTGTGGTGTAAATCAGCTCTCTGAGTAACGCCCAGTCTGCCTCCACGTTCTGGTTGCCTGGAGAGGTGGATTTCAAGCGCTCTTCCAGAGCATCCACCAAGGACTGCTTGCAGCTGGCGGTCATTAGTTTGGCAACATTTAGCCGCTTGGGGGCCTTCTTCCCTTGCGGGCGCCGTTTCGGCTGAATGCGGATGTTGAGCTTGGTGATGATGAGGCGGTGGTCTGTCCAGCATTCAGCGCCGCACATGGACTTGGTCACTCGTACATCCTGCCTGTCCCTCTTCCTCATGATGGCGTAGTCAATAAGATGCCAGTGCTTCGAGCGGGGGTGCATCCATGACGTCCGGTTACGGGTTGGGAGGCGGAAGATCGTGTTGGTGATCAGCAGTTCATGTTCAGCGCAGGTGTGGAGTAAAAGAAGACCGTTGCTGTTGCAGTGACCCACTCCATGATGACCAAGGACTCCTTCCCACGCAACGTTGTCTTTGCCAACTCTTGCGTTGAAGTCGCCTAGCAAGATGAGTTTGTCCGCCTTTGGAACGTCGGCAATGACAGTGTGAAGTTCTTCATAAAACTTTGCCTTCACTTCATCTGTATTGGTCATGGTTGGAGCGTAGGCACTGATAATGGTGAGGTGTTTCTTTCCAGCCAGTGGGAGTTTCATGGCCATGAGCCTGTCATTCACTCCCTTGGGAAGTCCAGCCAGCTTTCCGACAAGATTTGTCTTAACTGCAAACCCAACGCCTGCCTCACGCCTCTCCTCGCTTGGTCTGCCACTCCAGTAAAATGTGTAGCCAGATCCTCTTTCACAGAGCTCTCCTTCTCCCGCGAGCCTGGTCTCACTCAGGGCTGCGACGTCGATCTAGCGAGTTCTTTTCCAATCAGGGCTGTTCTCCTCTGGGGTCTGTCAGCATCGTCCCTGTCCATGAGTGTGCACACATTCCATGCGCCCAATAGAAGAGGAACTATCCTCGTTTGCTTTTTTTTTGTTTCGACCGCTGGTATAGGGTCCCCACAAGCCGCGGTATGCTGGCTAGGGTAAGCTGGAGCAGGCAATGTTTAGGGCACCTTTTCTAGCCCCTTCCTCATGCCATGGAGGTGAGCAGTGCATTCCTGAAGAGGGCTGCTCAGTCGCCCAGGGGGCTGCCGGACTCCGCCGCTGCTCCGTGTCAGCGAAGAACGACCCAATGCCCTGGGCCGCCTGTGTGCAGGGTTATGGCTACGGCTCCTAGTGTACCCACACCTGTCGCTTCGTCGCTTGCCTGTCGCCACAGGACTTGTCGGTGACTGATGGGATGGGATGGATGACAAAAGTGACTTGCGCGATGACTTGGATTTAAGTGATAAAGAGTTGCGCAGTTCGTCGATCTCACTCTCTCGCCCGAGACCATCTTGATCCAGCGGCAGGACAAAGTCGAGACAGCTGGTGATGGAGACGGGTGCAGCGGATGGCCATGATGTCCTGTGTGACTTGTCATGCCCTTAGCGTTCCACAACGCTTTGCTGAGATCGCCTTTTTGACCGTTGACCAACTAGTGGTTCCTCCGCTCTGTCCACCAAATCCAGTCTTTACGTGCATAGGTAGACATACCTAGATCACCGAGGGTTTGAGACCCGTCGGCTACCCTCACCAGGTTTAGCCAGCTAGTCGAAGCCTTTTCCCGGGGTGTGGCCACTGTGCACGCTACAGTTTCTAGGAGCCACTGGTGAGAGCCGAGTGACAAGTGGGGACCAAGGGTGGACGAACTACCCCCAAGAGAGTACGACGTGTTCCCCCACCGGAGGTGCTACCCCGCCTTGAGCACCCCATACACCCCGCTGAGTATATAATGTCTGATTGAAGGCATTCCTTTTGATTTTATAATTTTTTTTAATTGCTCTAATGACATAATCAATGATCCATGCAAAATTTCACTAAGAATATTTTGCGAATAATTGATGTCGATGAATGACACAATGTACCTTTGGTTCAGCTTGTTTTAAGTATGCCAAAAAAGTCAAGAGTATTGCTTTAACTTCAAAAAATCTTTTTTTTTCCGTGTAACGTCTACCCTGATTGGCTCAACGACCCGTGTTACGTCTACACCAGAGGCGCCCAAACTTTATTCATGACGGGCCATATTCCTTGAATTAAACGCATTAGGGGGCCGGCATAAAATACTACACACAAATGACATATATATAGGTTGAGCCGTTTTTAATGAAAAATTTAAATGTAAAGTGTGAAACTGAGATCTTGTATGCAGTAAATAGGTGAGGTCAGGTTCAATGCTACTGCTTTTGTTACGTATGATATTACCCAGGTGAGAGTCACTTTTTCTCGTTCTCACTCGGTTCTTGTTAAAAAAATTTAGCTGAAAATGTCTGCTCACACAAGTATGTCGAGCCAAACAAGATCGGCATTTTCTTGGCAAATGTTCTAATCTCTTGGAAACTATCTTTTTCTAGCTGACGGTAAAAGTCATTTAAAGAAAGACGTTGTTGTCTGCTGTGACATTCAGTATCACTTTGAAATTCAATGGGTCCCAGCTGCAGATTGCCTGGACCACTATTAGGGTCAACAGAGAAAGGTGTAGTGAACTTTTTTTAAATTTCTTTTTAAATAGTTGCAAAGTCCTGAAAGCATCTTTGAAATTCATCAGCCGGGGATGTAATATCTGCAACATACCTCTGCATTAGGTCATTGAAAATTCTTTCTGTAAAACGTGTCATGATTTCCTGTAGTGAGGGGAAATGTGTGGTATTAGGCTGCATTTGAGACAGTTGCCTTTGAAAAAGTTGCAGAATGTTCACAAAGGCCTTAATATGTAAATATAATTGGCTTACCACTGCATTGTGCACATAACTTCATCGGGTTTTTTAAAGTGCCATTTACACGTTGTAAAAAATAAAACAACATCCATTTTTGCCATCATTTGACGTTTTCTAAAAGTACACAATTTAGACTTTTCTTATAAATATGATTTCGTTACAGAAATAATACGTCAGTCTATTAATTATTTAAGATGAGGCCGCGGGCGAGTTAAAATTGCATTGCGGTCTGATTTATTTAGATCCTTAAATTATTAGATTAATTAAAAAATTTAAAAAAAAATTAGTTAAACTTTAAGATGAAAGTAGACAGTGTTAATCACGTAAAAAACACGTATTAACAACTGCACGTATTAACGATTCCATGACAAAACGACAAAGTGACAAAACGACAAGTGACAAAACAACAAGGTGACAAAACGACAAGGGGACAAAACGAGAAGGTTACAAAACGACCTGGGTACAAAACGACATGGGTACAAAACGACATGGGTACAAAACGACAAGGTGACAAGACGAAAGAGTGACAAAAAAGACAACATGTCCACCGTCACTTGTCGTTTAGTCTGGTTACCATTAACAGCTACACGTATACACGTTTAACAATTATTCGTTTTAAAAATTACTCGTATTAACAAATAAAAGAAATAGCAAATAAAAGTATCAACAAATAAAAGTATTAACAAATAAAAGTATTAACAAATAAAAGTATTAACAAATAAAAGTATTAACAAATAAAAGTATTAATAAATAAAAGTATTAATAAATAAAAGTATTAATAAATAAAAGTATTAATAAATAAAAGTATTATCAAATAAAAGTATTAAATAAAAGTATTAATAAATAAAAGTATTAATAAATAAAAGTATTAATAAATAAAAGTATTAACAAATAAAAGTATTAACAAATAAAAGTATTAACAAATAAAAGTATTAACAAATAAAAGTATTAATAAATAAAAGTATTAATAAATAAAAGTATTAACAAATAAAAGTATTAACAAATAAAAGTATTAACAAATAAAAGTATTAATAAATAAAAGTATTAATAAATTAAAGTATTTATAAATAAACATAAACTACTTAAATGTAACTAAACCTCAAAAATAATAAAAATGCTTTTTGTTGTAGGTATTTTGTTACACGTATTTTGTTACAGGTATTTTGTTATAAGTTATAGGTATTTTGTTACAGGTATTTTGTTACAGATATTTTGTTACAGGTATTTTGTTACAGGTATCACTGTTACAATTTTGCAGAATCAAAACAAAATAATCGCCGTATTACATCTTTCGGTTCTGGCTTTTGAAAGGAAAGATTGAGATGAAGAAAATTGATTAAACATCTCCACGTTACAGTAAAATACAAAATACACAAACAAATTGTGCAATGAAAACAATAAATTTGAGCTTTATTTTTAGACTGATACGACAGTAAACGTTTCGGCTAATGCCTTCATCAGTACAACATAAAATACATTCTTACAATACTTACATAAGTAATAATACTATTCTTAAAACATATTGTATTTTAAAATATTTATGTTAAATAAAAAGAAAGGAAAAACAAAAACAAACATGGACACAGGATATAGCAAAAAGGGGGAAGTATCCAAAGTTACAGTAAAAACCACAACGGGAACAAGATTATGCAGTTAAGTAAAATTATGAATTTGGTTAATTCCATATGGAGCCAACGTACCAAATCTTTTTATGAGTCTATTTTCCATGTGGACTCTATCATGGGTATTGCTTGCATATAAAATACCAGTTACTGCAATATCTGATATGCCGTTATGGTCAACACTGTTAAAATGTTTAGAAACTGGACATTGAGCCTGTTTATTTATATTATACAGGTGTTCTCTAAACCGATCTCCAAGACGACGACCAGTCTCACCCACGTAAATTTTATTACACCTCTTGCAAAGAATTGCATAAATCACGTTGCGACTTGTGCAAGTGAATCCATCTTTTATTAAGAATTTTTCAAGAGGGAAAGAAATGTTGTTAATTTCCATCACATATGGACAAGTATTGCAACGGTTACGGTTGCAACCTTTTGTTCCAATATATGCTTTCATTGTGGGAAGGTGACTTCTTACAAGAATATCTCTGAGGCTTCTATCTCTCCGGAAAGCAAAAAGAGGAGGTTTTTTGAAGACCTGCTGAGTTAGAGGGTCAGCCATAAGGATTGGTCGGTTTTTGAGAATCACCTGGCGAGCTTTAAAATTATGAGGATGAAAAGTTAAAATAAATTTTGATCGATCACATTGATCAGAAACAGATGATTTAAATGTATCCTGTCTGGTCATGCCTTTAATTCGATTGACAGCGGATATTAAAACTGTTTCCGGGTATGACCTTCTTCGAAAAAAATCCAGCATTTCATTACTTTTCTCCAAAAAGTCTGCCACGTTACAGTACATTTATTTTGAACATTACAACATCACTTTTATTTAACTAGCTAACCCCATTGATAAAACGTAAGTTTGTGTGATTTTACTTAGACTTACTGTAGACCAACAGCACACCAAGTGACAGGTAATATGCTGTAGTGAATCGCTTGTCCTTCATCTTTGTTTTATCGTTAAGCAAGTTTCCACTGTCCTTTTTAGTGACAAAGCTTAGCTTCTATAGTCGTATATCAGTGTCCCAACTAGTGTCCACTGTCCTATATTAGTGTCCAACAAGTGTCCACTGTCCTATATTAGTGTCCAACAAGTGTCCACTGTCCTATATAAGTGTCCAACAAGTGTCCACTGTCCTATATTAGTGTCCAACAAGTGTCCACTGTCCTATATTAGTGTCCAACAAGTGTCCACTGGCCTATATTAGTGTCCAACAAGTGTCCACTGTCCTATATTAGTGTCCAACAAGTGTCCACTGTCCTATATTAGTGTCCAACAAGTGTCCACTGTCCTATATTAGTGTCCAACAAGTGTCCACTGGCCTATATTAGTGTCCAACAAGTGTCCACTGTCCTATATTAGTGTCCAACAAGTGTCCACTGGCCTATATTAGTGTCCAACAAGTGTCCACTGTCCTATATTAGTGTCCAACAAGTTTCCACTGGCCTATATTAGTGTCCAACAAGTGTCCACTGGCGTATATTAGTGTCCAACAAGTGTCCACTGTCCTATATTAGTGTCCAACAAGTGTCCACTGTCCTATATTAGTGTCCAACAAGTGTCCACTGTCCTATATCAGTGTCCAACAAGTGTCTACTGTCCTATATTAGTAGTGTCCAACAAGTGTCCACTGTCCTATATTAGTGTCCAACAAGTGTCCACTGGCCTATATTAGTGTCCAACAAGTGTCCACTGTCCTATATTAGTGTCCAACAAGTGTCCACTGGCCTATATTAGTGTCCAACAAGTGTCCACTGTCCTATATTAGTGTCCAACAAGTTTCCACTGGCCTATATTAGTGTCCAACAAGTGTCCACTGGCCTATATTAGTGTCCAACAAGTGTCCACTGTCCTATATTAGTGTCCAACAAGTGTCCACTGGCCTAAATTAGTGTCCAACAAGTGTCCACTGTCCTATATTAGTGTCCAACAAGTGTCCACTGTCCTATATCAGTGTCCAACAAGTGTCCACTGTCCTATATTAGTGTCCAACAAGTGTCCACTGTCCTATATTAGTGTCCAACAAGTGTCCACTGTCCTATATTAGTGTCCAACAAGTGTCCACTGTCCCATATTAGTGTCCAACAAGTGTCCACTGTCCTATATTAGTGTCCAACAAGTGTCCACTGTCCTATATTAGTGTCCAACAAGTGTCCACTGGCCTATATTAGTGTCCAACAAGTGTCCACTGTCCTATATTAGTGTCCAACAAGTGTCCACTGTCCTATATTAGTGTCCAACAAGTGTCTACTGTCCTATATTAGTGTCCAACAAGTGTCCACTGTCATATATTAGTGTCCAACAAGTGTCCACTGTCCTATATCAGTGTCCAACAAGTGTCCACTGTCCTATATTAGTGTCCAACAAGTGTCCACTGTCCTATATTAGTGTCCAACAAGTGTCCACTGTCCTATATTAGTGTCCAACAAGTGTCCACTGTCCTATATTAGTGTCCAACAAGTGTCTACTGTCCTATATTAGGGTCCAACAAGTGTCTACTGTCCTATATTAGTGTCCAACAAGTGTCCACTGTCCTATATTAGTGTCCAACAAGTGTCCACTGGCCTATATTAGTAACCAACAAGTGTCCACTGTCCTATATTAGTGTCCAACAAGTGTCCACTGGCCTATATTAGTGTCCAACAAGTGTCCACTGTCCTATATTAGTGTCCAACAAGTGTCCACTGTCCTATATTAGTGTCCAACAAGTGTCCACTGGCCTATATTAGTGTCCAACAAGTGTCCACTGTCCTATATTAGTGTCCAACAAGTGTCCACTGTCCTATATTAGTGTCCAACAAGTGTCCACTGGCGTATATTAGTATCCAATAAGTGTCCACTGTCCTATATTAGTGTCCAACAAGTGTCCACTGTCCTATATTAGTGTCCAACAAGTGTCCACTGTCCTATATTAGTGTCCAACAAGTGTCCACTGTCCTATATTAGTGTCCAACAAGTGTCCACTGTTCTATATTAGTGTCCAACAAGTGTCCACTGTCCTATATTAGTGTCCAACAAGTGTCCACTGGCGTATATTAGTATCCAATAAGTGTCCACTGTCCTATATTAGTGTCCAACAAGTGTCCACTGGCCTATATTAGTGTCCAACAAGTGTCCACTGTCCTATATCAGTGTCCAACAAGTGTCCACTGTCCTATATTAGTGTCCAACAAGTGTCCACTGTCCTATATTAGTGTCCAACAAGTGTCCACTGTCCTATATTAGTGTCCAACAAGTGTCCACTGTCCTATATTAGTGTCCAACAAGTGTCCACTGTCCTATATTAGTGTCCAACAAGTGTCCACTGTCCTATATTAGTGTCCAACAAGTGTCCACTGTCCTATATTAGTGTCCAACAAGTGTCCACTGTCCTATATTAGTGTCCAACAAGTGTCCACTGTCCTATATCAGTGTCCAACAAGTGTCCACTGTCCTATATTAGTGTCCAACAAGTGTCCACTGTCCTATATTAGTGTCCAACAAGTGACCACTGTCCTATATTAGTGTCCAACAAGTGTCCACTGTCCTATATCAGTGTCCAACAAGTGTCCACTGTCCTATATTAGTGTCCAACAAGTGTCCACTGTCCTATATTAGTGTCCAACAAGTGTCCACTGTCCTATATTAGTGTCCAACAAGTGTCCACTGGCCTATATTAGTGTCCAACAAGTGTCCACTGTCCTATATTAGTGTCCAACAAGTGTCCACTGTCCTATATTAGTGTCCAACAAGTGTCCACTGTCCTATATTAGTGTCCAACAAGTGTCCACTGTCCTATATTAGTGTCCAACAAGTGTCCACTGTCCTATATTAGTGTCCAACAAGTGTCCACTGTCCTATATCAGTGTCCAACAAGTGTCCACTGTCCTATATCAGTGTCCAACAAGTGTCCACTATCCTATATTAGTGTCCAACAAGTGACCACTGTCCTATATTAGTGTCCAACAAGTGTCCACTGTCCTATATCAGTGTCCAACAAGTGTCCATTGTCCTATATTAGTGTCCAACAAGTGTCCACTGGCGTATATTAGTATCCTATAAGTGTCCACTGTCCTATATTAGTGTCCAACAAGTGTCCACTGGCCTATATTAGTGTCCAACAAGTGTCCACTGTCCTATATTAGTGTCCAACAAGTGTCCACTGTCCTATATTAGTGTCCAACAAGTGTCCACTGTCCTATATTAGTGTCCAACAAGTGTCCACTGGCCTATATTAGTGTCCAATAAGTGTCCACTGGCCTATATTAGTGTCAATGCCCAGTGTCTATAGTCGTATATCCTGCTCCTTTGTCGTCAAACACAACATCAACGATCTAATCTATACGGATATAAAGAAAACCCGGAATTAATGCATGGGATAATTTCTTACAGCAGCGGTCCTCACGTTTAATCACTTGATGGATATTTATATTTTTTAACTTACTTTTTATCGAAAATAAAATTATGCAATATCATTTTAAAGTCTACATTAAGCAGCTGAGCTAAACAATTTGCATCCTTCGGCTTCGGTGTATAGTTTATAATAATTTAATTACAAATGTACTTTGATTACAACAAATGAAGACCTCAAGGAAGAAACGGCTGGTGACATTTTAGAAAATGGTTAGCTATCACCTCTATCGGATAGAGTGTTTAAAAAATAAGAATGTTCTGAATGCGGTTTTATGAAAAAAATAACGACCCTATGAAAAATTAAACTCTATTTCGTTAATTAATGATAATTCAGTATAAATCAGTATATTTTGAGCTTTAAAAATTGAATATCTCTAAAATAAAAAATGTAACATTGCCGTATTCAAATTATTTAACTAAAATTTACAACCTCATTGGAGAGGCCCTGAATTTCTTTCCTACCTAGAAAATGAATTAGTTTTACTGGAGTATTTAAGTTTAAATAGGTCATATATACCAACAAGAGATTGAAATAGGTCATATATACCAACAAGAGATTTAAATAGGTCATATTTACCAACAAGAGATTTAACAATTCATAAAGCTGACACGACGCGCTTTGCAAAATTTCAGATTTTTTTTTAAAATTCGGGACTCATCAACTTTCCAACGTTGTTTGGCAAAAGTATGAATAAAATAATATTAAAAATGGTGGATCTATGCAAGTTTTAGAGTAATGTTGCGGGTCTATTCAAGTTTTAGGGTACCAATGGCGGGTTTATGCAAGTTTTAGGGTACTAATGGCGGGTCTATGCAAGTTTTAGAGTACAAATTGCGGGTCTATGCAAGTTTTAGAGTACAAATGGCGGGTCTATGCAAATTTTAGGGTACAAATGGCGGGTCTATGCAAGTTTTAGGGTACAAATGGCGGGTCTATGCAAATTTTAGAGTAATGTTGCGGGTCTGTTCGAGTTTTAGAGTGAAAATGGTGGTTCTATGCAAGTTTTCGAGTACAAATGGCGATTCTATGCAAGTTTTAAAGTAATATTGCGGGTTTATGCAAGTTTTAGAGTACAAATTGCGGGTCTATGCAAGTTTTAGAGTACAAATGGTCTATGCAAGTTTTAGAGTAATTTTGCGGGTTTATGCAAGTTTTAGAGTACAAATGGCGGGTCTATGCAATTTTTTGAGTAATGTGGGCAGGCAAAATTTAGAATTTAATTACATAGACCCGCCACTTTCACTCTAAAATTTAATTATATATAAACCCGAAATTTTTAGAATTATGTATTATGACTACTTTGATCTGTTTTCTTCTATCCTATAGTGTTTCAAGGTTTAATGATTTAAGTAATGGTGTTATTCTTGTTAAATTTATTAACAGTTAAGGGATTAATTTCCTTTACTGAAAATGTTTTTTGAATGACATAATTCTTTTGTTGGAGAAGATTCTTGCATCCTACGTTCTGATGATTGTTTGCAAGTGACACCACTGTTCACAGTCCACACCGCAACACACAGCCTCGTTTTGTCAGGTAGCCATTCAGAGCAGAGTGGACTCGGGAACAAGTGTTAGGTAGCCAGCCATTCGGAGCAGAGCGGTCTCGGGAACAAGTGTTAGGTAGCCATTCAGAGCTGGGTGACCCCGGGAACAAGTATTAGGTAGCCATTCAGAGCTGGGTGTTCCCCAGGAACAAGTTCAGGTAGCCATTCAGAGCTGGGTGGATTCGGGAACAAGTGTCAGGTAGCCATTTGGAGCTGGGCAACCTCCTCGGGAATAAGTCCCTGCTTTCACATGGATTAAATCCTTGGAACTCTCGGTAATCCAGCCGCTTATGCGACCATGCCACTCGAACACCTCGCCACCGCAATATAAAACAGTTACGAGTCAGTAACTTAAATTACCACATTTCAGAGAGTTGATCATTCGTTGTCAATAATATGAACAAGTTCAAATAATGGCGTTGATTTCATCATATCCATACAAATTTAACAATTTAGATTTTTCATGTACTCAATTGTGATAAAATAATATTCAGCTCTAATGATGAACTGTTATAGCTTACAATCAAAGCGTTCATTGTAAATACAACACATACGTCAATTCATTTGTTTTAAATGCTATTTTATTTGTAATTATAAATTTTTGAAGTGCAGCATTGGAGTAAATAAACTGTAATGTACAGAAAAGACAATGCTTTCCAAAATCCAAACCTTTACGTAAAGTTAAATATGATTTTAGACATGGTTTTGTTTAAAAACATAGTGTAAGATTTCCTACGGGTTCATCGTCCAGTGAACGTTCGTGATTGGTCAATTCCTCCGAGTTGGTATGGTGATCACTTCCTGTCTTTAACAACCTCGTGTGCCGTTGCTACAATAGTTACAGAAGTTTGGGTTGTTACAGGCATCAATGACAGTCACTGGAAAAGAGATATGGACAGTGGTCAACTTTAAAATCATCTCTTTAAGTACTAGAGATAGTAGTGAAAATTAAAATGGTATCTTTAAGTAAGAGAAATATGGACAATAGTCAACTTTAAACTAATAGTTAAAGTACAATGGCTAATTTTTTAACATCTCTGTTGTCTCCCTTAGCACGCTGTGATGTACATGACGTCATCGAGCCTGTCTTTACTTTCAAGACTTTCTTTGAAATCTACTGTAAGAATAGATGTGGTTGCTATTCCATTCAACTCACATAGCAGGCGTAGACTAAAACATACATATTGCACTAAACTTACCATAACAGGCGTAGACTAAAACATAAATATTCCACTAAACTCACCATAACAGACGTAAGCTAAAACATACATAGGCCACTAAACTCACTCACCATAACAAGCGTAGGCTATAACAGCAGTCATTCCCAGGACACGTATTATTTTAGCACCGTACATTGTGCTGTAGATGGAAGAAGATTTAAGACATACATTAGTACATGTACTTTCATCAAGATATGAATTATAACAAAGATTAGCGCATACATTAGTACTAGCATTACGAATTATAACATAGATTTCCGCATACATTAGTACTAGCATTACGAATTATAACATAGATTACTGCATATATTAGTACTAGCATTACGAATTATAACATAGATTACCGCATATATTAGTACTAGCATTACGAATTATAACATAGATTACCGCATATATTAGTACTAGCATTACGAATTATAACATAGATTACCGCATATATTAGTACTAGCATTACGAATTATAACATAGATTACCGCATATATTAGTACTAGCATTACGAATTATAACATAGATTACCGCATATATTAGTACTAGCATTACGAATTATAACATAGATTACTGCATATATTAGTACTAGCATTACGAATTATAACATAGATTACTGCATATATTAGTACTAGCATTACGAATTATAACATAGATTACTGCATATATTAGTACTAGCTAGCATTACGAATTATAACATAGATTACCGCATATATTAGTACTAGCATTACGAATTATAACATAGATTACCGCATATATTAGTACTAGCATTACGAATTATAACATAGATTACCGCATATATTAGTAGTAGCATTATAATATGAATTATAACATAGATTACTGCATATATTAGTAGTAGCATTATAATATGAATTATAACATAGTTTACTGCATATATTAGTACTAGCATTACGATATGAATTATAACAAAAATTACTGCTCTAATCATTTCCCCAGTGGTATGTTTGTGAGAATGGAGTTGCTCAATATGAACTGACGTCACTAGGTTTGACGTCCGGTAGTGCGGTAGCTCATTGTGTCATCCCCTCACGACTTACCCCATATACCTCAACGGAGTCTGCCAGTGCCAAATAATGGGAACATACAGAATTTAACATTTTATTTTCAACGTGTTCTTTTCTTCGCACTCCTGCACCCGCAAGATGACGCTTCTGAACTGGTCATGGCTACCATATTTTGGTAGGCATCATATCTTTTATAGAAAATTCAATTTTTTTCAACCGATTCAGATATTTACAAAAATTTAAAAATGACAAAATTAATATATAAATATCCTTTTTAAAAATCAAAACGTAGCTACAAAATATCCACAACTTGATCACGGGATGTCAAAGATAAATAAAATAAATACAAAAATGTAGTCTACGTAAACAAAGAGATTAAGAAAAGTTACTTTTAAAACTAACATCAATTAGTTATTGAAATCAACTTAATTACAAATGTTTGAAACACAAAATCTACTCAGAGATTGGTCATGACAAATCTACTCACAGATTTGTAATGACACATCTCCTCACAGATTGGTAATGCCAAATCTACTCACAAATTGGTGATGTCAAATCTACTCACAGATTTGGTAATGACAAATCTACTCACAGATTGGTAATGACAAATCTACTCACAGATTTGGTAATGACAAATCTACTCACAGATTGGTAATGACAAATCTACTCACAGATTGGTAATTTACAAATCTACTCACAGATTGGTGATTTACAAATCTACTCACAGATTGGTGATTACAAATCTACTCACAGATTGGTGATGACAAATCTACTCACAGATTGGTAATGACAAATCTACTCACAGATTTGGTAATGACAAATCTGCTCACAGATTTGTAATGACAAATCTACTCACAGATTGGTAATTTACAAATCTACTCACAGATTGGTAATTTACAAATCTACTCACAGATTGGTAATTTACAAATCTACTCACAGATTGGTGATGACAAATCTACTCACAGATTGGTGATGACAAATCTACTCACAGATTGGTGATGACAAATCTACTCACAGATTGGTAATGACAAATCTACTCACATATTGGTGATGACAAATCTACTCACAGATTGGTGATGACAAATTTACTCACAGATTGGTGATGACAAATCTACTCACAGATTGGTGATGATTAATCTACTCACAGATTGGTGATGACAAATCTACTCACAGATTGGCAATTTACAAATCTACTCACAGATTGGTAATTTACAAATCTACTCATAGATTGGTAATGACAAATCCACTCACAGATTGGTGATGACAAATCTACTCACAGATTGGTGATGACAAATCTACTCACAGATTGGTGATGACAAATCTACTCACAGATTGGTAATTTACAAATCTACTCACAAATTGGTAATTTATAAATCTACTAACAGATTGGCAATGAAAAATCTACTCATAGATTGATAATGACAAACCTACTCACAGATTGGTAATGACAAATCTACTCACAGATTGGTAGTTTACAAATCTACTCAGAGATTGGTAATGACAAATCTACTCACAGATTGGTAATTTTCAAATCTACTCACAGATTGGTAATTTACAAATCGACTCACAGATTGGTAATGACAAATCTACTCACAGATTGGTACTTTACAAATCTACTTACATGTTGTTGTTGGTTACCTTGATGAGAGACACGACTGACCAATGGATAGATGACGTCTACATTCAAACCTTGAAATCCTGGCTCCTTATATCAGAAGTGTTGATGCTTGATGTCAAAGTTTATGTTGTTCTCACAGGTCGTCTGACGTACATGTATTCGAAGCTTCAAGCCGCTCATCTTGTCATCAACTAATGAATGACTTCTAGATTAGCTTAGATCTATTGTAAATAAATTGAATAGAGTTATGATTTATAGGAACACAGAGTTGAGAACCTAATGTCTGAGCATTCACTAACAAGAAAAGCGATGGGATAGTTGATGTCCTAAAAGTAAGCTATACATCTTTTATTTCGTAACAAGACAATTGACTGGAAGATGAATGAAATGCTTACTTGGGTTCTTTGATCTAACTATTGGAAAATGGTATAGAGAATGTACAGATTATAATATTTTGAGAACTACTCAAATATTTTACGCCCACTAACTGGATTCTAGTGCAGGGGTTACTACACCCGTAGTAAGCGAGAGCCATTAAAAAAAAATCTTTGAAAGCCGCAGGGAAAAATTTAAAACAATTATTTATTGTAATATTTTAGCAATAATTGTATGTTGAAGAAATATATGCGTTACACATTTAACATATATTTAAATATATGAATGTATGAATAGGTACATATTGCATACTATTCATAATAATATTAATAGTGAACATTAATTGATACGATTCTGTTGAGAAGCCTTTGAAGAAGCAAGTTTCTTTAAATTCGGTTAGTAGACAGTAGTTGTGGTGCGAAAATGTTCTGTCAGACGCTGGTAAATGCCCCCTTTAAGCTGCGCGGACGCGTTGTATCTAACCTACGCCGCGCAGCAATTTAGAATTATAGCTCAGCAAAGTTTGTAACGTAATGCACAAATTTAAAAAACCCGTAAAAAAACCAAGTTTTTTTTACTATAAATCCTTTATGTACGAGACGTAACTAAAAGAAAGTTCATTATAATACGCAGCACAAGACCATCCAAAAAAAAATTGTAGTTGTGTCGTAAAACATGTTTAATATAATGCGCACCGATCAGAAACATGTTCATTAAAAGTTGTGTCAATAAAATACGCACCTTATTGTGCGACAGAAATGTTGTTCAATATAATACGCACCGCGACACTAAAAAAATAACATGATACATAGAGGATAAATAAAATAATCCTCTTCTTGCAGCTCTTTCTTCTCTTTCAATTATTTGTCTTTGCCTCTCTTCTTCTTTGGCTATTTTTCGCATCTCTTCTTCTCTGGCTATTTTTAGCTTCTCTTCTTCTTTGGCTATTTTTCGCATCTCTTTTTCTTCAACTATTCTTCGCTTCTCTTTTTCTTCAGCAATTTTGACTTTCTCTTCAATAAAGTCTTTTATTTCTTTTCCTCTTAGTCCGATCTCTTTAGCAATCATTGTGAATTCTTTGTAGTAATCCATGTTTTGTTTTATGGAATAATATGAGTCAAGCAATTCGGTAAGGAATGTAGGTATTTATTTATTAAGGTATAAATCCTCCCAATGAAAAATATTGAATTCAAAATACGTTAAGTCCAAATAAGTGACATGTCTAAACCATTAAATTTGATTTTGACAAAATGAGGCAACAAAGCATCCTCACACGGGATCTTTAGTATACTTTATATATGCGATCCCTCAGATTGACAAAACACATCCGATGATCCTCTGAAGAACTGGTTTCAATAAAACAACTTTAATATCTACACTATGCACATAACATATAATTTGAGGTTATACAATGTGGAATACTCAGGCACATATCCGCCATGATACCACAATTCTCCAACACTCTGCTTCCCACGCTTTCACTCACGTGATCTCTCCGTCATCCAACACGCGATTCACACATGACAATCTGTCAAACTTTATTATAAAAGATACTAAGTTTGGTGGCCCCTAAATCATTGGGAGCCTCTGGCTTTAACCCGTTCATCTCCCCCCTCTAGTCCGCCATAGCTTTCATGTGTGCTTTGGAATCTTTATGACCTGCTCGCCCCTCTAAAGTTTTTGCGTTGAGGCTTTAGGATCTTGACCAACGGTGGTCAAACTGCGGCTTGTGAGCCGAATACGGCTTCTCTGTGTTCACATAGCGGCTAGTGAAAAAATTTAGAAATTTAAACTGTTTGTTTGAAATAGATAATAAATGTATCAATAATAAATTTAATTACTTACTAAAAATCTTGACCAAAACAAAGCGTTGATATTAATTTTGGCTTGATTTAATTTTAAAAGGTGATGTTAGCGATTTGTTTTCTGATTGATAAGTGATGTAAACTATTAAAATTCTGGTTCAGGTTGAAAGTTGCAGGAAATGAAAATATAAAGATAAAAATAGAAGTTTTTCACCAAATGGGGATGGGATTTTTCATTTATTGATAAAGACTATTAACTAACTTGCCCCATCTGACGGATACCACTAGCAAATTATAAAGCTGGCCATTTGTAGCGACACTATGAAAAAAGTCATGAAGAGTTTGCATCGCGATATTCACAGCATTTAAATAATGTAAAAGCAAGCCTGCTGAGTTAAAAACTGGAATGTGTCAGCTGCATACACATTTCTACTTTCTGTTGTAGCAAAGAAGATGACATTTCAACTGAGGCATGCTATACCATCGTTTGAAATATTGCTGACGCTAATCGACCATATTTTGATGGGGACTTCTTTATTAAGAAGTATAGAAAGTATGTAATTTCAATATTAGATTCAAATAATTTCAGACTTCATTGACTTTTTAAATGCCAATAAAAATAGTATTTTTTAAAAATAGTAATTTTTCATTGCCATTGTTGTCGGGACTCTTCGTGCTTAAATGCGGCTCTCAACAATTTTTGTTGTTTTTGAATTAACTCTCAGCTACTACAGGCAGTGGCGTAGCTAGGGGGTGGAGGAGGCGGTCCACACCGGGCGGCACAAATTCAGAGGGCAGCATTAGTGGGCATTTCCAAAAACCGCCCTTTTTCTTTTGAAAGGGGAAAACCAAGGTGAAACAAAATTATTCGTAATTTCTAGTCTTAATTAACGGGTCACACAACATTTTTTTGGTTACATTTTAGATGTTATTACTAACGCAAAACCGTTCAAAAATTTTTAATAACTCAAAAAGGTATCGTTTTGTTTGGAAACTTAAGCGGTATACGTCCTAGATGACGCTTTTATAAGAAAACTAAACAAAAACACATCACCGCTGGGCCAAATAATATGTGCTATTAATATCGCCACGACAGTTTTTGCGTAGAATTTTGACATGCGCCGAATGATTGCGAACAAGTACCTACAAGGCATGGTGGTTCAAATATTGTGTTTAAATTGCAAGTACATGTAGTAATTCATATTACTGTTTCAGTTTTCAGAAAATATTGTAAATGTAAGTTATTAAAAATTAAATTTACTTTGGTTTTTATTGCATTAAAGTAGCACACATAGTTTGTGTTTTTATTGCATTAAAGTAGCACACATAATTTGTGTTTTTCATTAAAATACGGTTATACATGAAAAATGTTACGCCTATCCAATCAAAGTAATGTGTAAATAATTTGAATTCGTCTTTTTTATGGAAAATTAATAAGATTTATGGAAAAAATATGAAAATACATGAATTCAAATTTTTCCGTTAACAAACACCTCAATCAGAAGCGTAACTGGGTTTTCCGCGCACTTGGCTCATTTATTTTTGAAGCCCTTGAAAAAGGGATATAAAAAAATCAAAATGGTAGGAAAATACTAAATTTGAATTTATTGCAGGAGCGGCCTTGGAAAATGCCCTAATGCAAGTCGTTGTTACGCCTCTGACCACAATAGTCATAAATAATTTTGAAAAAGACATACTTTAAAATTTTGGTACCTGTCTGTTATCCGAAAACTAGGATTTTTAAAATTATTTTATTTTTTGTATTTACTGTTGTAAATAATATACTTATTATTTATAAGCCATACTAATACAGTATAAAATAAATTATACTTAACAAGATTGACTATAGTCACTTTATTAATTTAACTATATTGAAATTTGACAAGAATGAGAACAACACTGATTAAAAACAATCTAAACGATAAATGAAAGAAAGTTGACATTAAAAAAAAATATTGTCTGCCTTATGTTTTATCAATTGTAATATAATATCACTATTTATTTTTTTAATTCGGCATGGATTACACTCACGAAATCGTTAATCACAGCCAACATTTCGTTGATCCTATTACCGTTGCTAACACCCAACTAATTGAGCGGCCATGGAAATCAGTAAAGGAGCCAAATAAACGCCACAACGTGACTCCGCGTCATATTATAGATATAAAATTATATTAACATTTATTTAGTAGTAATTTGTAAATTAAAATAGCCTACGTTTCGCGGGGTTTCCAGTAGTTAATACCCCTAAAAAATTAAAAACTTTTTGGTGGTCGGCTAACAGACAAGTACTAAAATTTCAAGCCTCTTGGAAAAATTGTCATCTGAAGAAGTAACTAGTAAAACGAGATCAGATAATGGAATTTTACTAATTCAATTCAATCTTTTTCTTTTCTATGTTATCTCAATTTATGGGAACCCATCATTTTTTAAAATTAATGCAAAGCCATTGCATGGAACAAAGAGATGTGCTAATACAAAACGCTGTTATATCAGCAAAACAATTTGTGAAGAGATGTAGTTATCAATTGAACGCTGAGTTAGAAGGATAAAAAATATGAGTGGGGAAAATTAAAAAGATGTGGTTCTATCTTTAGAGCAAGAAGTGCATCGAGAAATGTTTTTATCCATGGATGGAATTATAAAAGAACGCTTTTATGAGTTGCATTTCCTTGCAAGAAAATACTCATACATAATACCATGTAACCTACTATATGAAGCATTTGAACATCAAATAAATTACTTTATTGGCATTGATAAAGAAAAGTTCAATACTGAAAGAAAAATGACCCAGGTTTTTATGGCTGTATCTACACTAAAAGAAGAGGCATTATGTTAGAAAATCGGGGGCAATTTATTCAACAGTAAGATTGAACAATTCTGTACCCAAAATTGCAATTTTGCTATGATTTTTTTCAACAATTGCTATCGGTGTCGCTAGTTGTGAAAGGAGCTTCTCCAAACTGAAGTTGATAAAAATTATTTTCGTTGCACAATATGTGATATAAGACTTCAAAATCTTGCAATATTGTCCATAGAACAAGATATTATAATAATTTAAATTTTGATAGCATAATACACAATTTTTCTGTTATGAAAATTAAGAAAATAAATATATAAATATGTTTACATACTAATGTATACGATTTCTTTGTTTGTAATTCAAAATAAAATATTAAAATAAATCATTTATTTATAAATAAAATATTAAAAGAATAGTAATTGATAATGTTTTTGGGTGTAAATTTGCAATATGTTTTTTTTCTCCCCCCTCCCCCCAAGTAACACGTCATCTCAAAACTTAGAGCACTCCTTCAATATGACGTCACAAAGCTTTGACACCCCGTCCCCCACCATAAAAGCCGTATTTTCTATTTGAAAAAGTGCATGTTAAAATAAAATTTTTGTCCTTTAACTATGTTTTTAGTGTAAAGCTGCACCCTAATTTGGTAACACTGATTTTACATAAATGTCATTAAATAAAGTGTCAGTAATCAAATAGTAATGTGGATATTGTATTTAAAGTTGCGCGGTTTGTCGTGACGTCACATTTCTTAAACACACCCCTCGTCACACATCTTAGCAAATGTATATCTCCCCCCCCCCAGGTGCGTGACGTCATATATGGAAAGCCCCTAAAAAGGATGGCAAATTGGAGACCGCCCCGGGCAGCAAAGGTTCTAGCCACGCCACTGACTACAGGTTAGGCTACCCCTGGTCTTGGCTGTCAATGCGCGTGATAATTTAAAGATATCTTTTGAGTCAATCGTTTACCTCTTAAAATTTCTATTCAATTGAGTTAAAACATTTCTTCATTTATTTCTTTTTCAACCTTCAGAAAGCATACTTCCAGCGTTGTGAGCCCTCGCTTGGAACCCCCAGGGCAAGAGAAAAAGAGATCGACCCGAAATGACCTGAAGAAGAGAACTGGAGGCAGTCACCAAAAAGAGTGGGTACAACTTGGGACATTTAGAGAGATTGGCGCAGGACCGGGTTGCCCGGAGAGCCTTTGTTTGTGGCCTATGCCCCAGATGGGACGACACGCGATGACGATGCTGGTTTATTTTTCAACAAGATCACAAGTTGCCAACCTTTTTCTGGTGGCGACCCCTTTTTATAAAAGTCAAATGACACTCCCGATAGAATTGAAAATTTTTATAAGCTTTTTTTTTAAACACGAAAATAGATTTTAATACAATTTTATTTAAAATTTAAATATTAATTGATTGCCATGGTTGAAAGTTTATGTTCCGAACGAGACCCCAAAAGTACGGCGAGTTTTTGTTAACGTCACCCTCATGTCTTTCTCAACATTTAATTAATGTTTTTCATTTGACGATATGTTCAAACACAAATGGAACAGCTCGAAGGTCAAACATCGTGACATTTTGGTATGGTTGATACATTCCCCACCTGAATTGTGTTAGCAATTTTTCATTAAGCAAGTTACGGGCTGGGGAATCATTCTGCAAATCCAAGAATTCCAAGAATTCATCTTGTTATTTTTGGGGGAATGCTGGCTACATCAAGGGAATCAGTGAATGGATTTTATGTCTATGTAGTTTTTTTCTTCTTTCAGCTCAGGGAAGTAATGCTGGAGTTGGCTTTCATGGGATTCTAAATACCTAGTTATCTCCTCTTTGAAAAATTCTCTACCTTCAGATTCATTTAGCAAACTCCATAGGTTCTTCAACATAGCAACATTTACAAAATTCACATTTTTCCGTCATTTTTTAAACCAAGCTTTTGTCGTTAAAATATACCTCTTCCAGTAACAACTTGATTTCATCTTTCATTTCAAAGACACGATTCACAGCATATCAACTCAAGACTCCATTAAAAATAAACCTCTCATTATGGGGAATATTTTGTTAATTTACTGTATAAGTTTTGGAGACCTCTCAGGAGACCCGACGTGACCTCCTTGGGGATTTATTTATTTCATTATTCTAAAATTGTGTACATATACGAAATAAGATAAATGTAAAAAAATCTTTTTTTAAAAAGGACACGCTTTTATTTACATATAGAAATTGCACTAAATATGTATAATACAAAAAAAAACATTTTCCCCCAACTGAAAATTGAACCTCGTACCCCGCATGTCGGCAATCGATCACGCTTATATTTCGGCCTGCAAGACTTGATGTTGATAAAACTTTTTAAAGTTATAATAATTGTATCCCTCTAGGGCGAATTGAGGCATGGTTCATTGACGCAAGTGATAATATTTTATAAAGACAAAAACTAAAAACTAAAAGTGCAATAATTTCAATACGGTACATTCGATCGATCTGAAATTTTGATACAATGCATTGTCATCCAAGATCTATCTGTGGTAAAATTTTTAGATCTCTAGGATCATCAAAAGTGGTATAATTTTACGTTTCAAGTTTTGAAGGAAGGAAGGATGGAAGGAAGGGTGGATGGATACAACATACAAACATTGTGACTTAAATAAAAGCGTGTAAAATAATAAGTAATTTTCTGAGATTTTACTTACTTTCCTAGCATTCTTACATCTGTAATTTGACCCAATTTCTAGTTTTCCAATCGAGTTCAGAGTCTATCGAGTACCACTGTATTGTAGTGGATTATTGCTAAACAAACACCATTTTAACTCGATTTGGAATCAGGACTTAAGTCAAATTTGAGATGCACTGTAGAGTTCATGCAATATTAAAATTAAAGAATAATGAAACTAAAATTTTCTTCGTGTGTTTGACATCATTTATGAGTGCAAGTTGTCAACACGAGGGATTGAGAATAGCAAAGAAAGTGATAAAGTTAATACGCTCATTTCGCTCGATAGGATTATGAAATATATATTTTAAAATCATTTATATTAACTCTTGGCGTCTGCTTGCTTGATTGTTTGCTTAATTGCCGAAAAAATGTTGGATCGATTTTTAACCCATTTTGCCGTATGCTAGCGAGCTGAAATTTTGCAGGCAGAGTCGTGCCTTATATCAAATGATATATTTAAATTTCAGATCGATTGACGGTACTGTAATTGCATTAATGCATTTTTAGATTATCTCTATTTATTTATGTAGCATGTTAATTTTTGTTCTATAGTGTCGCGGTGCGTATTATAATGAACAACTTTTTTAATACTTTCTGTCGCTCGGTGCGGTGCGTATTATATTGACGATTAGGCCTGTCAACGGGTACCCGGGTCCCGGGTACCGGTTGCCATGTGATTACCCGGGTAGTAAAATTCCGCTCGGGTACCCGTGAAAATGTGGCTTCAATGTCTATGTTCTATATTAAAGGAGGCCAAACTTCGGCTCCCATGCGGATTTTTTGTGTTTACATTGTGGCTCGCGAAACAATTTATCAAATGAAATTATTATTTTTTTATTTTAAATGTGCTGTGAAGTACATTTATAGAAAAATATCAGAATCTGTCAACGGGAAGTATCTGTCAATGGGAAATAAAATACGGTCCCAACAAATTACAATGTATTTTGTTTGATACATCTTTTTTTCTCTCAACGTGAAACAGAAATCGCACAACACAAAAAGGTTTTGGTTCTTTAAAAAAATCGTATAAAGAAAACAAAAGTCCTCTGCCAAAAATAAGGATGGACTGCTTAGAGATGAAAGACGCTGTGTTTGTTAATAAAAAAAACCACCCTTGCTTTGACACTAACTTTGCTTTGAAATACGCCGATTGATACTAGTAGTCTAGCTAATGTTGCTTATCTAACCCCTTCTCCTCCCTTCACTCCTTGCATTCGCTTGTACTTCTTGTGTTCATTAACACGTGGTGACCTAGAAAAACTGATTTTAATAATGCGTACAAGGTTATCAGTATTTAAATTTAATAAATTAAATAGTTACTAACGTGTAGGATGGGCAGACGTCGGCCGTGAGGATTGAATGCATAGAGATGAAAGAGGCCGTGTTTGTTTGGGGGTTTTTTGTTCATAAAAACACCTTTGCTGCGCCTTGCTTTGACACTAACTTTGCTTTGAAATAGCCGACAGTGGGTCACCGATTGATACTATCTGATGTGTTATTTACCCCCATCCCCTCTTCTCTCTTCACTCCTATAACCCAGTGCTTCTCAAACTTTTTAGTATAGCGGACCAGCAGGAATTGAATTTTTTCCAAGGTACCAGGAACCGGTGCACTATTTTCCCTGTACTTACATGGTAGCGAAATGTATTTTATTTCCTTTTATTTCTTTCATTTATTAGCTAATTGTCAAAAATGACTAATTCTATTGTGTTAGTATTATTGGTTGCAATTGGAGGATTATAATTATATTTCGATCTCCTTTCTTGATAACTTCCGCGGACCACCATTTTGAGAAGCACTGCTATAACCCCCACCCCTTGCATTCGCATGTGTTTCTTGTGTTCATTAACACGTGTTTGCCTAGCCCAAAAATTGATATACACCCAAAGTTGTCAGTTTTTAAAGTTAATAAGATGGGTAAGATGTCGGCCGTGTGGAATCATGCTACGGCAAAATGCAACCATTGTAATGAAATTGTGTCTGCGAAGGGTGGCAACCCATCGCGATAAAACGCCATCTGAACGCTATTCATTAAATTGAAATTGATAAACAAACAAACCACCGACCTACCCAATATCAGAAATATTTTGGTGTTAACATTAATAACAAAAGCAGTACTACTGACCAAAGCACGATCACTTGAGATTTACCGCAGTATTGCATCCGTCATCACCCTTAGCATTGACCACCGACGCCAAGTGGATATTAACATTCAAGGTATGAGTAGTATGACACTGAACGTTACGTCATTGCTGTTGTCATTTTGTTTGCATGTTCAGTTTACTGTAGTTTTAGTTTATGAGTATGACGAAAGCATTTACAGCAGGAATTGAATAACAGTTTTTAGCGCATTATAGTTAATTGTAGTGCATTAGTAATAGTGTTACTGGGAGCAAGCCGTTAGCTACTAATACTGTGTGAAATGAGGTGCATGGATGGTGGCTAGGTTGCACGGTATAGTGGTCATGACGGGGAAAATTATGCGACGCTTAGAACGGGTAACCCGGGTACCCGTTCGAAATTTTCAAGGGTACCCGGGCAGCTTTTTTCAACAAATTGACAGCCCTATTGACGATACTTTTTAAAAATATATTCCCGATCCTTAAACGTAAATACTAGTAATTGCTAGTCTGTCTCGCGGTGCGAACCATATTAAAGATGTTTTTATAACCCTTTTCCCGTGATCAAATCGAGATGAATTTTAGCAGGCAGACTGTAGTATTTTTTTTACTATAAATCCATTATGTATGAGGCATAACTACAATTTTGGATTTTTGGAATTGTCGTGCAAATTTTATGTCTCGTAAATAAAGGATTTATAGTCAAAACTTTGTTTTTTACGGTTTTTTTTAAAATTTCTACTTATTTCTTTGTTTTCTTTGTCAAGTACGTGTTTTATGTGCAATTTTGAACAACTGGACTGCTATACATTAATAAAGTTTTTTTTTAAAAAAAAGAACAGTTCTTTCATTCTCTGTCCTTTCAATTATTTAAATGTTTCTGTTTACGAACGTTTCGTGTTATAAACCGAGTTTTGGGACGAATTCAGTTTGTAACCCAAGGTACCAAAGGACACACATTTATAACAGTTATATTATATCGTTTTTGTGTTCCATTTAGCAGCTTACATTTTTTTACCCACTTTCAGCTGAGGTTTAATTCCGGGCCATGTGGAAAGCAATCAATATTTTAAACTGAATTAATGTGCGAACTTATCAAGTATTTGAATATCTCTATCACTCTACTCAATAGTTTTACGCATGAATTACGGAAAAGAATATTCCTGGACAGGAGCTAATAATACAACTTTTTACAGCTTCAGATCTTTGTACAGCATGACATTGTGGGCAGAAGTCTACATTCAGGAAACGGAACATCTTCCATTGGACCTTGTATTGGACTTCTGTTCCTTAAAGTTACGCGACCAGAATGTCTTTATAGATTTTTTTTAAAAATTGCTGAAAACAATTCCCATCAACGTGTAAGTTTATCTATGTCTAGACTATAACATACATATTCCACTAAACTAACCCTAACAGACGTAGACTAAACCATACATATTCCACTAAACTAACCCTAACAGACGTAGACTAAACCATACATATTCCACTAAACTCAACCTAACAGACGTAGACTAAAACATACATATTCCACTAAACTAACCCTAACAGACGTAGACTAAACCATACATATTCCACTAAACTAACCCTAACAGACGTAGACTAAACCATACATATTCCACTAAACTCAACCTAACAGACGTAGACTAAAACATACATATTCCACTAAACTCACAATAACAGACGTAGGCTAAAACATACATATTCCACTAAACTAACCCTAACAGACGTAGGCTATAACAGCTGTCATTCCCAGGACACGTAGTATTTTAGAACCGTACATTGTGCTGTAGATGGTTGAAGATTTAAGACAGGCATTAGAACTTTCATCAAGATATCAATTATAACAAAGATTAGTGCATACATTAGTAGTAGCATTACGATATGGACTATAGAGAAGATTACTGCATACATTAGTAATTGGATCAAGATATGATTTAGATTTTAGAACATTGATTACTGCTGTAATCTTATTCCAGTGGTGTGAGAGAAGAGTTGCTCATTAGGACACTCATTGGAACTGGGCGTTGACATCCTATGTCATGGCTGCCATATATTGGGTAGGTATTTAATATGTAAATTCCATTTTTTCAACTGATTTAGCCAGTTCCCAAAATAATTAAAGTTAAAATTTAAAAATAAATATACTTGTTGAAAATAAAAGAGTAACTACAAAATCTCAACAACTTGATCAAGGGATAAACAGAAAATATATATAATATAAAAATGTCAGATTTCTTAAAAAGGGTGAGAGAAGTTACAATAAAAAGTTATATCCATTTGTTATTGAAAGCTATTTTGTAAAAAAAATGTTTCAAACAATTTGAAAAAAAATTCTACTAACATGTTAGTATTGACAAATCTACCTACACATTGGTTATAATAAATCTACTCACAGATTGGTAATTTACAAATCTACTTACATGTTGGTGTTGGTTACCTTGAAGGGACACACGACTGACCAATGGAGAGATGTCGTCTACAGTCAAACCTTGAGATCCTGACTCCTTATATCAATGATCATTTGTACTTGATGTCAAAGTTTATTATGTTCTAACAGATCGTCTGACCTCAATGTATTCTAAGCTTCAGGCCACTCATCTTGTCACCAACTATAAAATGACTCCTAGATTGGCTTAGATCTATTGTAAATAAATTAAATAGAGTTATGATTTATGGGAACACAGAGTTAAGTACCTCATGTCTGAGCATTCACTAACAAGAAAAGTGATTGGATAGCTGATGGCCTAATAGAAAGCTGCACATCTTTTAGTACGTAACAAGATAGTTGATTGGAAGATTTATGATACGCCGCTAGCGTTCTTTGATCTAACTAATGGACGATGGTATATTGAATGTACAGATAATATTTTGAGAACAACTGATTTATGGAGCCAGGATCTCAAGGTTTGACTGTAAACGTCATCTCTCCATTGGTCAGTCTTGTCTTCCATCAAGGTAACCAACACCAATCTGTAAGTAGATTTGATATTACCAATCTGTAAGTAGATTTGATATTACCAATCAGTAAGTAGATTTGATATTACCAATCTGTGAGAATAGATTTGTCATTACCCATCTGTGACTAGATTTGTCATTACCAATTTGTGAGTAGATTTGTCATTACCAATCTGTGAGAATAGATTTGTCACTACCAATTTGTGGGTATATTTGATATTACCAGTCTGTGAGTAGATTTGATTTTTGAAGAAATTGTAATTGATTTGATTTCAATAGGTAATAGATGCTACATTTTACAGTAAATTTTCTCACTCATTTTTCTTAAGAAGCATACGTTTTTATATTTATTTATTTTCTCTTTGATATATCTTAATCAAGATGTTTATATTTTGTAGTTACTCTTTGAGTTTTAACAAGTATATTTATATATTAATTTTGTCATTTTTTAAATTTTGGGAAATGTCTTGATAGGTTGGAAAAATTGACTTTACCATACAAGATATGATACCTACCCAACATATGGTAGACATGAAGTAGGAATCAATGGCCAGTTAAGAGGCGTCATCTCTTGGGGTAGGGGGTGAGCAGGAGTGCGAAACAAACTGGGTGACAATGAAATCTTAAATTCTGTATGTTCCTGTTATTTGGCAATGGCAGGCTACGATGAGGTATATGGGGTAGGTCGTGAGGGGATGACACAATGAGCTACCAAACTAACGGACATCAAACTTAGTGACGTCAGTTCATAATGAGCAACTCCCTTCTCACACCTACACCACTGGGGAAAGTATTAAGGCAGTAATCTATGTTATAATACGATTTATATCGTAATGCTACTTCTAATGTATGCAGTAAACTATGTTATAATTCATATCGTAATGCTACTTCTAATGTATGCAGTAAACTATGTTGTAATTCATATCGTAATGCTACTTCTAATGTATGCAGTAAACTATGTTATAATTCATATCGTAACGCTACTTCTAATGTATGCAGTAAACTATGTTATAATTCATATCGTAATGCTACTTCTACGCATCAAGTGGCAGGACAAGATCACCAATGTCGAGGTACTCAGAAGAAGCCATATGCTGAGTATGCACTCAATTCTGAATGAGAGGCGCCTGCGGTGGTTAGGTCATGTCCGCAGGATGAGCTCGGAGCGCATTCCTAAAGCCTTGCTTTACGGTGAGCTGGCAACCGGTAAGAGAAAAAGAGGTCGCCCCCGCTCGCGCTTCAAGGACGTATGAAAAAAAGACATGTCATTGGCACAGATAGACCGTAAAACGTGAGAGACCACTGCCGAGGAGCGCACCTCCTGGAGGGCAAAAGTGCGTTAGGGCATTCATGTCGCGGAAGCATCCCTCATAGCTGTGAGTGAAGAGAGAAGGGCTATGAGAAAGGGCAGGGGGGCAGAGGAGTAGGAGTACACGCCATCGTCCCATGAGGACGGACGGTTGCCATACCAATGCTACTTCTAATGTATGCAGTAAACTATGTTATAATTTATATTGTAATGCTACTACTAATGTATGCAGTAATCTATGTCATAATTCATATCGTAATGCTACAACACTACGAATCATATGTTATTCTGTGAAAGAAAAATGCGACTGAACGGCAAGTGAACGCAAGAAGCTTTGTTGCCACCCACAGCCGCCCTTTTTTTTCTTTTCATTCATCCCACCACGCTTGCCAACTGGGATTGTTCGACAGCAGCGAGGGTCATTCGTCATGCTCATTTGCACATGGTCGTTTAGCAGAAATATTTATAGGTATAGATGGAAAGTAATTGAAAAGACAAATGCGAAAAAAAGAAGAAAAAAAAATATGCAACTGAAACTCTAATCCTATACCTAATTCCTGTAGTATAACAATCATACGCACTACCATGAGACCATATCTGATACCTGTAGTATAACAATCATACGCACTACCATGAGACCATATCTGATACCTGTAGTACAACAATCATACGCACTACCATGAGACCATATCTGATACCTGTAGTATAACAATCATACGCACTACCATGAGACCATATCTGATACCTGTAGTACAACAATCATACGCACTACCATGAGACCATATCTGATACCTGTAGTACAACAATCATACGCACTACCATGAGACCATATCTGATACCTGTAGTACAACAATCATACGCACTACCATGAGACCATATCTGATACCTGAAATGAATTTTATTTCAGCACCTAGAAATATTTGCACTAAGTGAATGAATAAAAAAAAATTGCGGCGCACCCTGAAATTCTCCTGGCCGCCCCCCCCCCACGCAGACAAACCTAAATCCGCCACTGTACCACACCCCATAGTTTCTTAAGCATAGCAATGTTTTACTTAGATTTATATTTTTACCATCTCTTTGCAGCTTGGATAAAATATCCTAATATTGTCGTAAAATTTGATTATATTCGTTTCGTTTCCCTAAAATTTCAGGTGGAAACTTATTTTGCTGTCCTAATATATCTGCTAAATATGCTAAATTTTTTTCATCCAAGCTTGTCGTTAAAATAGACCACTTCCAGTAACAACTTGATTTCATCTTTCATTTCAATGACACGATTCCCAGCATATCATCTGAAGACTCCATTAAAAATAAAAATTTCATTATGGTAAATATTTGATTAATTTACTGTATAAGTTGGTGACCCATAAAAAAAAACCTGACTTGACCCCCTTGGGGATTTATTTATTTCATTATTTTAAAATTGTGTGCATCTACAAAAAGTAATAAATAGGGGTAAAAAAAAAGATTTTTAAAAACCACGTTTTTATAAGTGTACTAAAAAGAAGAAAATAATTTAAAACTAATACGTTCAAGTACTTTCATATAAATATTAACAGCTCTAACGTACTATCTCCGTATATTAACAGCTCTAACGTACTATCTCCGTATATTAACAGCTCTAACGTACTATCTCCGTATATTAACAGCTCTAACGTACTATCTCCGTATATTAACAGCTCTAACGTACTATCTCCGTATATTAACAGCTCTAACGCACTATCTCCGTATATTAACAGCTCTAACGTACTATCTCCGTATATTAACAGCTCTAACGCACTATCTCCGTATATTAACAGCTCTAACGTACTATCTCCGTATATTAACAGCTCTAACGTACTATCTCCGTATATTAACAGCTCTAACGTACTATCTCCGTATATTAACAGCTCTAACGTACTATATCCGTATATTAACAGCTCTAACGTACTATATCCGTATATTAACAGCTCTAACGTACTATATCCGTATATTAACAGCTCTAACGTACTATCTCCGAATATTAATAGCTCTAACACACTATCTCTATATAAACAACTCTAGAGCAGTATCTCCATATAAACAACTCTAGAGCAGTATCTACGCATAAACAGCTCTAGAGCAGTATCTCCATATTAACAACTCTAGAGCAGTATCTCCATATAAACAACTCTAGAGCAGTATCTACGTATAAACAACTCTAGAGCAGTATCTCCATATAAACAGCTCTAGAGCAGTATCTCCATATAAACAACTCTAGAGCAGTATCTACGTATAAACAGCTCTAGAGCAGTATCTCCATATTAACAACTCTAGAGCAGTATCTCCATATAAACAGCTCTAACGAACTATCTCCTATTAACACCGCATCAAACACAGTGTGCCATTTGGAAGTCGAATAAATAACAAAAAACAAAACTTATTTTCAAACGCTACTTTATTTCTATTTGTAAACATGTGATGCGCAACACTGGAGTAAATACATTATTAGTACGTACAGGCAAGCAAATTTCATGTTCTAAGACTTCATGATTAGTTGTAAAGTTAAATATGATTATAGACATTTTGGTTTTGTTTCAAAAATATAGTGTAAGATTTCCTCCGGGTCCATCGTCCAGTAAACGTTCGTGATTGGTCAATTCCTCCGAGTTGGTGTGGTGGTCACTTCCTGTCTTTAACAAGCTCTTGAGCCGTTGCTACAAAATTGACAGAAGTTTGGGTTCTGACAGGCAGCATCAATGACAGTCACTGGAAGAGAAATATTAACAGTGGTCAAATTTAAAATGGTATCTTTAAGTAAGAGAAATTGGACAGACGTCAAATTTAAATGGTACCTTTAAGTAATAGACATGGACAGTGGTCACGTTTAAAATGGTATCTTAAAGTAAGAGAAATAGATCAGTTACAATGGCTAAACAAATATTGGACCAGTCAATAGAGGAGACACCAACTCACTATTGCAGACGTAGACTAAAATATACATTTCCACTAAACTCACCCTAACAGACGTAGACTAAAACATACATATTCCACTAAACTCACCCTAACAGACGTAGACTAAAACATACATATTCCACTAAACTCACCATAACAGGCGTAGGCTATAACAGCTGTCATTCCCAGGACACGTATTATTTTAGCACCGTACATTGCGCTGTAGGTGGTTAAAGATTTAAGACATACATTAGTACTTTCATCAAGATATCAATTATAACAAAGAATACTGCATATTTAGTAGAAGCATTACGATATGAACTATAGAAAAGATTACTGCATACTTTAGTAGTAGAATAACGATATGAATTATAACAAAGAGTACTGCATACATTAGTACTTTAATCAAGATATGAATTATAACAAAGATTAGTGCATATGTTAGTAATAGCATTACGTTGCGAAAAATAGAAAAGATACTGCATACATTATTAATTGTATCAAGTTATCATTTATCTTATCTTATCTTATCTATACAGACGCCCCTTCTATGCAGAAGATTATTGCGTCCACAGACCATAACAGATGATCTGTTGGCAAGTGATGCAGCGTTCACAGGATACGCTTTCTGGGTTCCACGCATTACCCAGCCGCCTAACTAGTGTTAGGTACCCATTCGGAGCTGGGTGACTTAGGGACGCCCGGAAACAAATCCTTGCCTTCACATGGATTCGAGACCGTGACCATCGGTACGCCAGTCTAGCACGCTGCCACTCGACCACCACGCCCCCAATTTTTAGAACATTGATTACTGCTATAATCTTATTCCGGTGGAGTGAGAGAAGAGTTACTCATTAGGGCAGTGGCGTCACTGGGGGGGGGCGGGGGGGCGGGCCGCCCCGGGTGACACCCATCAAGGGGTGACACCCGAGCCTAAAATTTTACTGTGTACGATTTTATGTCAGAAAACAAAAGATGACACATTTTTTAATCTAGAAAGAAATTAAGAAATACAATGAAATACGTTAAACGCGAAAATTCTTATTAAAAATAATATCAGTTAACTTGCAATAATAAAACAGTCACAACACACGAACAACATTAAAACAAATTAGGAAAAAAAGAAAAGAAATAGTCGCAGCAGAGAGATCTTTAAAAAAGGCTTGAATGAAAGAGGCAGTGTCTTCTGTTTTAAAAGATATAAAGCCATTTGGGCTTGGACACACCGACAGCATGAACGAATCCCACCTCACGACTCCCTCCACCATAGTGGGGTGGGGGGGGGAATACGATTTTTATCAAAAGAAAAAAAATCAAAAGATGGGTTTTATTTTTTGATGTTTTTCTTGAGGAAAATTATGATTTAAATGTCTTTGAGTTAATATTTATATATATATGTTTATTAAAGGCGTGAAAGCATAGATATGCATGTTTATATACAGGTAGTCCTCCGGTTACGACGGTCCATCCCAACTGTTTAGTGCTTACGAACGCGCCCCCGTAAAGAATAGTATTACGCGTTATTCCGTATTTAAAAAAAAATTCATGAGGTAACGAATTCTTTTCTCTATTTGAAATAACAAAAATTATTGAAAAATATGTATGATTATTATTTCAACCTACAACTTTCGTTTGCGAATTTTTCAAATGGCGAAGTTTTCAATCAAGTCAATAAAGCTGAGTAAGCTTGCAAGTTCCTTTTCAAGGCTCATTAGAGAGAGCATATTCAGCCTTTTTCGTCCCATGCAAGCTCTAACTCATTATATATTCTTTTCAACTTTGAAAAGGATCGCTCTCAGCTGCAGTTTGATGTCATCATTGAAAGATAGATGCGAAGTGCGATGTGTACATTTGTGAAGGACTGTGTGAAATATAGCTCATTCAAAAGCAGCAAAATTTTTAGCTCTGTGCAAGTTTTTTTAATTTCGCTTTGTGCTAATTCCTTTTCCTTACCCTGAGCCTGGGGCTGGACAATAACCTTTTTAAGAGTTCTGAAAATTGGACTAATTCTGAAGGTAAGCAGTCTTCGAAATCACTCATGAACCTACATGTGGAAGAAAATCAGAAGCCCCGAGCCTAGTGCTCTTTATGGGTCTTCCCGGAAGACCCCCTTAGCCATATGGCCACCAAAGGGACGTAATAGCTGAGGACCCCCCCCCCAAAGCGGTCGCTTCTGAAGCGGCCACCTGGGCATCCAGGATATACAATCGAAGATGCCTCCCACTAAGTTGCCCTCACAAGGAGGTGGTGGAATTTCCTACTACGACCCACTACCACTTTGGCGCCATCCCGGCAAAGCACACGGGTCTCCATGGTTAGGACCGCCGCAGACCGGGGGATCATCAAAGACCTACCTAGGGTGCAACCCCCACTGGAAGGTTTCCTCAGAGCTGGCGTCCAATGCGTTCTTCGCGGCACTTTTTGCTAATCCGTACTGGCGCTCCTGGTCCTAAACCGGCACCGCTCGATGGCGTTGCTAGTAAATTGAGGGGGGCGAAACGTTTGCTTCGGATTTACCCGACCCCTTCTTCGAAATCACTTGAATGTTCTTCCATTAACTTGGCTGCATCCCATCGGGTGGCGAAAGTGCTGAGCTCAGTTAGGTTTGTAAGAAAGCCAAATTTCTCATGGATGTATTTATATGCACCTAACCAATGTTGTGGGGCTTAAGAAAGTTTGTCAATGATTACCAGAAATACCTCAATCTTGAATTTTTTTCTCCAGGAGAATACTGTTTGTGGATGTCCCTTTATAAAACTGACGCTTTCTTGTTTGATTGATAGTACTGAAGATTGTTTACACTGTTTTTACCACGGACTTTTCCTTTCCTTTGTCTTCATAGGAATAAAATTAAGAATGCTATTTTTAACAAACTCAATGAGAGACTTCCTTTCTAAAATTGTTTCCCAAATTTCAAGTAAAATAGCGACTTCCAGTTGTTCAATTTCCTTAAGAAATCCTTCTTCTTCAAGTCGGCAGTCACGTGGCTGATTTTCATTCGTTGCTAATTCTTCCAGTGCTGCGATATTCTCATGGTATGAGCTATTAACAGACCTTAAAGCATAATGTCAGGCTGACCATCTTGTGTCAGACAAGGCTTTGTTAGCAGGTATCAATTTCATATGTTTTTAAAGTACCTGTCAACGATGAGTAGATGCAACAAGTCGGGTATAAAGATTTTGCAGAAGACAAAAAAATCTGACTGCAGTAGGACAACCTGCTGCTCTTTTCCCAACCAAATTAAAGGAATGAGCTGTGCACGGCACATAATGAGCTACAAAGCACTTCTCACGAAGAATAGCCTGGTTTTCGTTATACTTCCTACTCATTTGCTGCATTGCCGTATGACTGTCCAAGGCATTTTCAGGGATTCGTACAATATAATGGCCTGCATCTTTATTATACACTATAATTCATAAAAAGTTTGGGGGCCCTTAAATTATTGGGGTCTTTAGCCCGTTCAGCACTCCCCCTCCCTTTTAATCCGCCATAGGTAGGGTCCACGCATCTGTGACGATGTGGTACGAGGAGGGGGGTGTTTAAGAAATGTGACGTCACATCAAAAATGCGAAACTTTAAATAAAAGTTCCACTTAAATATTTGTTTGTTTACCATTTATTTAATTGCGTTTTCAATGACTTCACGCGTGTTACGATATTACAGTGCAGACTTACCCTAAATACATATTTAAATGACAAAAAATAATTTGCAACATGCTAATTTTTATTGAGAAAATACGGCTTTGGGGAGGGGTGTCAACGCTTTGTGACGTCATATCGTAAAAAAGGGGTGGGGTCTAAGTTTTTGTGACAAAGTATGACGCTGGGGGAGGGTGGGGTAAAAATCGGCAACCTCGCGTGACGTCATTTATGGACGGCCCCTTCAGTCGTGAAGGGGTGACACCATGAGCTACCGCCCCGGGTGACACCAACCCTAGTGACGCCTCTGCATTAGGGCACACATTGGAACTGGACGTTGACATCCTACGTCATGCTGTCAAATATTGGGTAGGTATCATATGTTTTATGTAAATTCAATTTTTTCAACTGATTTAGCCAGTTCCCAAATAATTAAAGCAAAAATTAAAAAATACATATACTTGTTATATGTTTATAAAATAAAATTAAAAAAAAGAGTAACTACAAAATCTTAACAACTTGATCAATGGATAAAAAAAGAACATATATAAAATATGAAATGTCAGATTTCTTAAAAAGAGTGAGAGAAGTTACTATAAAAGGTTGTATCCATTTGTTATTGAAAGCCATTTGTTAACAAATTTTTCAAAAAAAAATATTTTTTTACTTGTGCTAACATGTTAGTATTGACAAATCTACACACAAATTTGGAATGACATATCTACTCACAGATTGGTAATGACATATCTACTCACAGATTGGTAATGACATATCTACTCACAGATTGGTAATGACATATCTACTCACAGATTGGTAATGATATATATACTCACAGATTGGTAATAACAAATCTACTCACAGATTGGTAATGACATATCTACTCACAGATTGGTAATGATATATCTACTCACAGATTGGTAATGATATATATACTCACAGATTGGTAATAACAAATCTACTCACAGATTGGTAATGACATATCTACTCACAGATTGGTAATGATATATATACTCACAGATTGGTAATAACAAATCTACTCACAGATTGGTAATGACATATCTACTCACAGATTGGTAATGATATATCTACTCACAGATTGGTAATGACATATCTACTCACAGATTGGAAATGATATATCTACTCACAGATTGGTAATGACATATCTACTCACAGATTGGTAATGACATATCTACTCACAGATTGGTAATGATATATCTACTCACAGATTGGTAATGACATATCTACTCACAAATTTGGAATGACATATCTACTCACAGATTGGTAATGACATATCTACTCACAGATTGGTAATGACATATCTACTCACACATTGGTAATGACATATCTACTCACAGATTGGTAATGATATATATACTCACAGATTGGTAATAACAAATCTACTCACAGATTGGTAATGACATATCTACTCACAGATTGGTAATGATATATCTACTCACAGATTGGTAATGATATATATACTCACAGATTGGTAATAACAAATCTACTCACAGATTGGTAATGACATATCTACTCACAGATTGGTAATGATATATCTACTCACAGATTGGTAATGACATATCTACTCACAGATTGGAAATGATATATCTACTCACAGATTGGTAATGACATATCTACTCACAGATTGGTAATGACATATCTACTCACAGATTGGTAATGATATATCTACTCACAGATTGGTAATGACATATCTACTCACAAATTTGGAATGACATATCTACTCACAGATTGGTAATGACATATCTACTCACAGATTGGTAATGACATATCTACTCACAAATTTGGAATGACATATCTACTCACAGATTGGTAATGACATATCTACTCACAGATTGGTAATAACAAATCTACTCACAGATTGGTAATGACATATCTACTCACAGATTGGTAATAACATATCTACTCACAAATTTGGAATGACATATCTACTCACAGATTGGTAATGACATATCTACTCACAGATTGGTAATGACAAATCTACTCACAGATTGGTAATGACAAATCTACTCACAGATTGGTAATGACATATCTACTCACAGATTGGTAATGACATATCTACTCACAGATTGGTAATAACAAATCTACTCACACATTGGTAATGGCAAATCTACTCACAGTTTGGTAATGATAAATCTACTTAAATCTTGGTGTTGGTTACCTTGATGAGAGACACGACTGACCAATGGAGAGAATACGTCTACAGTCAAACCTTGAGATCCTGGCTCGTTATATCAGCGGTGTAGATACTTGATGTCAAAATTTATTATGTTCTGCCAGATCTTCGGACGTCAATGTATTCTAAGCTTCAAGCCACTCATCTTGTCACCAACTAATGAATGACTACTAGGTTAGCTTAGATTTATTGTAAATAAATTGAATAGAGTTATGATTTATGGTAACACAGAGTTGAGAATCTCGTGTCTGAGCATTCACTAACAAGAAAAGCGATTGGATAGATGATGGCCTAATAGAAAGCTGCACATATTTTAGTGCGTAACAAGACAATTGATTGGGAGATTAATAAAACGCCGCTAGTGTTCTTTGATCTAACTAATGGTCGATGGTATATTGAATGTACTGATAATAGTTTGAGAATAACTGATATAAGGAGTCAGGATCTCAAGGTTTGACTGTAGACGTCATTTCTCCATTGGTCAGTCTTGTCTTCCATCAAGGTAACCAAAACCAATCTGTAAGTAGATTTGATATTACCAATCTGTAAGTAGATTTGATATTACCAATCTGTAAGTAGATTTGATATTACTAATCTTTAAGTACATTTGATATTACCAATATGTAAGTAGATTTGTTATTACCAATCTGTAAGATGATTTGTTATTACCAATCTGTAAGTAGATTTATTTTTTGAAAAATGTGTAATTGATTTCATTTCAATAGGTAATAGATGCTTCATTTTACAGTAAATTTTCTCACTCATTTTTCTTAAGAAGCATACTTTTTTATATTTATTTATTTTCTCTTTTTTGTAGTTACTCTTTGATTTTTAACAAGTATATTTATATATTAATTTAGTCTTTTTATTTATTTTGGGAACATTCTTAATCGGTTGGAAAAGTTGAATTTACCATACAAGATATGATACCTACCCAACATATGGTAGCCATGACGTATGATGTCAATGACAAGTTAAGATGCGTCATCTCGGGAAAAGGGGGGGGGGATTTGCAGGAGTGCGAAAAGAACCGGGTGACAATGAAATCGTACATTCTGTATGTTCCCGTTATTTGGCACTGGCAGACTCGGATGAGGTACATAGGGTAAGTCGTGAGGGGATGACACAATGAGCTACCACACTAACGGAATCAAACCTAGTTACGTCAGTTCATATTGAGCAACTCCCTTCTCACACCTACACCACTGGGGAAATATTAATCGAATATTAATGGATAAATGTGTTATTATTTGTCAAGATTGTTAATAACTGAATGGTGAATAAAATCTTAAACGTTTCAGAAAAAGGACTTTTTGGGCCCCCAGCCCCAAAGGAATGACTATTAGGAGTTCAGTGCCCTTTAGTATTTGAATATTGGCTATCAAGTTTTATTACACAAAGTTTGGTTAAGAATGAACAGTTTACACAGTAGCTAGCGCTTAAACTAATTTTTATATAGTTCATATAAGCAAAAAATTACATTATTGGCCCCCGGCGCCTCATGAGTGTTAAATTTAGAAAACAAAAGTTACCAGTTACCGTCCCAGGTGGGTTCTCAACAGTCTCCAAAAGTTTCATGATGATCGGATGAATGGTTTAGTCAGCTATAAAGGACATGCACACACACAGACATACTTTGATTTTTATATATATAGATAGCAATGCTACTACTAATGTATGCAGTAAACTATGTTATAATTTATATCTTAATGCTAATACTCATGTATGCAGTAATCTATGTTATATTTTTTATTGTAATGCTACTACTAAACTAAACACATATTCTGTAGGCCTGAGACTAATCTCTTAAAAGGCCTTGGCTAGTACCTGGGCAATCTGCTCCATCTGCTGAGCAGTGCCATACAACATTGTCTTTACATGGGACTCCTCTGCCTCCCTCACCTCCCCGGCTATATCTAGCGTGGGGCAAGACGTAAGCAGGTGTACGACCGTCTCAGAGGCTTGGCTGCAATGACGCAGTTCGAGTCCCTGTTGTGGTCTAGCCTGTGAAAGTACGAGTTGGTTGGGCAGTGCTCTGTTCTCATCTGAGTCACTAAACTCTGGTGTTCGCGACTCAGGTTCCACCACTGGTCTGAACGGCTTGATCTGGGCATGTTAGCGAAAAAAAACCTGGCTGTCGTGTTGTCAGCCCACTCCTGGTACCACTTGTTCCTGAAGTGTTCCTTTAGCCAGGTTTTAGCCCGAAGATAAGTAACTGGGGCCTCTGGTTGGGGCAGGGCCGCTCCTGCTTTTGTCAGGGAGTCTGCCTTTTCATTGCCGTCAACATTCACGTGACTCGGGATCCACTGCACTGTTACCTTACCTCCAAGTCTTTCGAGCCTACCCACGTCCTCCAAGATGACGTCAACCAAGTGGGTGCTACGCTTCTCACTAAGTAGGACTTCGAGGGCTGATCTCGAGTCACAAAACAGTACCGTGTCGTAACCGAAAATAAATTTCAGACCCCTGTAGTGTCTGGTATACACTTTCCAGGGCCCTGTGTATAGCCTCAAGCTCCGCATCGTAATTCGACGCCATAGTCCCACAGGGACCTGAAAGTTCTTCTTTTGGTGGCCCTCCTACTGGGTATAAGATGAGCGCACCATATCCTGCAATTCCTTCACTTGAGCTGGCAGACCCATCCGTGAACACTTTTACTTGGGTTCCCGCGAACCCTGCAATCGTCTCAAGGGCAGCCGCTTTCTGTACATGTTCAGGGCTGCGTTTCGTCACTGCCGTGTCAATCAAAGACAAACGTATTTCGGGACGTGTAAATTCCGCATAGGGCGGTTTAAGTGGGACACTTATTGTTTTCCGTCTATTTCTGGGGGGTTTGACGTTCCTATCAAGCTCCGTTACTTGATGCATAAATGAGGAACGTTTCAACTCCCACGTACGCTCCAGTTATCCTGCATTTGGTAACAGGGTTCTCTAGTGTCTAACCTGCGGTACCTCTCTGCAGTTGTTATGATTGCCTTGTCCCTACGTATATCGAGTGGTTCTACGTTTGCGATGACTTCCACAGCAGCTGTGGGTGTAGTTCTGTAAGCGCCACAGATAAATCTTAGAGCCTGGTTCTGGATACGACCCAGTTTTTCCAATGCCGTTTTGCTGGCTATGGCTTGGACGGGCATGCTGTAGTCCATTATCGACCTTACACTGCCCAGAAAGAGAGCTCTGAGAGTGCTTGCTCCAGCGCCCCAGTTTGTGCATGCAAGCTTTTTCACCAGGTTGAGCTTGGCGGTTGCCTGGGAGTACAGGTCTTGTACGAAATTGTGCATTTGTACTTTTTGATCCAGTTTGACTCCCAGGTATACCGGTTGCTTGTCCCATTTGAGCGCTACATCGTTTATTTTAAGCACTATCTCCTGTTTGAGAATGGTTCGGCCATTAGTGAAGAGTGAATAGACCGTCTTCTCGGTGTTTATTTCCATTTGCCACCTCTGCATGTACCTACTGATAGCTGAAAGGTCTTGCTGAGTTGCTGTTGCAGTCGGTTGGCATCTTTACTGGTGCTCCAGATGACTAAATCGTCTGCATACATGGCCGCACTGGTTTGCAACATACCAGGGAGGTCATTGATGTAAGCCAAGAACAATGTGCAACTGAGTGCTGACCCTTGGGGTAGCCCCTGTTGCAGTGTTCTCTTACTAGAGGTTTCACTGCCATAAGTCGTTACGATCGTCCGGTTTGTAAGAATACCTTGAATCCACCTGTACATGTTCGCAGTTACGCCTAAGGCTTGTAATTTCAACAACAGACCGGACCTCCAGACCCTATCGTAAGCCTGTCGGAGGTCGAATAATATTGCCATAGTATGCATTTATTTCTGGAGCCCGTCTGTTATGGCAGTTGGTCAATCGGCTGCTTTCCCTTTCGGAAGCCCGCCTGATTGAGATTCAGACTATTCGTACTCTCCAGGTACCAATAGAGTCTGGCGTTCACCATTCTCTCAGCTACCCTCCCTAAACACGATGTCAGGGAGATCTGACGGTAGCTGTTTATGAGATCTCGATGTTTTCCTTCTTTGAGAATTGGTACGATGTTAGCGCTCAACCAAGCTCCAGGCCCACGTCCTGTTTATGATATTCAATAGCGAGGACATTGCTATCGTGCCAAGGTTTTTAATTATCTCGTTATTTACTTTGTCCTGTCCTGGTGCCTTGGCGGCTTTGCACTTACTGATCGCTGTTTGCAACTCGGTCAAAGTGAAAGGGGCGGTAAAGACCTCAGCAAGCGGTCCCCACTTCTGGGTCTTTTCTCCATGTTTCCTTAGACGGTTCAGGTTACGGCTCTGACTGGTTTCTTTCTGCTTTAGGCTCACATTTGCAAATTGCTTATTCAAAGCATCGGCACATTTTGTATCTGTGGTTACAGTGCCTGTGGTCGTTTGCTAGGGGCTCGGATTTTTTGTTTTCCCCATACCAGAAAGTGAATCAATCAGTTGCCATACCCTTCTGCCGTCTGCCAGGTTAAGTTTTCCGCATGAACTAACCCATTCTTCCTTTTTCGCCTTGAGGGTTCCCTCCCGGACTTCAGCAGTTAGCTTATTATAGGCAGCACGAGCAGCCGCCGTTTTAAGTTTGCTTGCTTTTTTACGTGCCTTCTTACGTTCACGGACGAGACCCGCCAGCTTTTTGTTCCAGAATGGTCGGAACATTCTTGGAATGGACTTCCTAGCCATTGACAAAATAACTCCCACGAGGTTGTTATAGGCACTCTCGATTGACTTGGGGTTCTCTGGGTCTTCAGTTGAACCCACGAGCGTGCTTTCAATCCCATCACGGAATTTTTTCCAGTCGGCTTTGCCGAACAGCCAGTGTCTTCTGGCAAAGCGTGCCTTCACCAACTCGATGTCTATTTCAACGAGTATAGGTTTGTGGTCACTGCCAACTTCTGGCAACAATTTCCATCCTACTTTCGCCTCTAGCTCAGGTCTGGACGTGATAGGGCACTGTTGCCGGTATGAAGTAGTGTCGGAGCACTATTATTGTCCTGTAACCTTATTAAGTTGGTAGTAAGTTCGACCTCCTCTAAGTACCGCCCGGAGGCGTTTTTGTCGGGATAGCCTAATGCTTCAGTATGAGCGTTAAAATCCCCTGCAATTATATGGTTCTTGAACATTGTTGTGTTGTGTATAGGAAGGCACAACGTGTTTATCGGGGTGTTATATATATTCGAGATGGTAAAAGTTTTACCAGATTTAGTGACGCTGAGTGTCAGAGTGTCTGTACCACCAAGTATTTTGCTCTTTACAGTCTTGTTTTTCACTAGGGTGACCAGACCTCTGCAGTTTTTGCATGCACAGCGATATACTGAGTAGCCCGAGATGTGCAATGGGTTCTTTTTCAGCAGAGTTTCTTGCAAAAGAGCAACTTCCATCATCTGCTCGTGGAGCAACTTAGTTATTTCAGTTATCTTGCCCCTGACACCGCAGCAATTTAGTTGTAACATGGAGAGGTTTTTGGGGAGCTGAACCCTGGCAGCTAGCCTCTCTGGGCTTACAGCAGTACGTACGCCTCGTGTCGTCCTGATCCCCGTTGCCGACACAGAGGAGAGGGGAGGGTCCGTAGTCCTCCCATTAAGACAATTTTCAGGTTTTCCAGCCATATTGAATGAATGAAGTGGGCGCTTTTTCTTACCTTTTCCCGGTCAGTGTATGTAGCCATACACTTAACTTTGCCCCGGGTACTGGACTAGTAAGTCGAGTCCTTTCACTACGCCACTCATACATGGTTTTGTGTGTCTGTTGCTTAAAGCAAGGATTCCTTACAGACATGGTCTATGATGATGTGCGTCAGGGTTGTTAGTTTCAGGTGCGGCCAGTTCCACACCTTACTCGTGTCCCGGGCCGCGTAGAGGCCAACCCTTTTCGGAGACTAATGCTACTACTAATGTATGCAGTAATCTATGTTTTAATTCATATTGTAATGTTACTACTAATGTATGCATTATTCTTTGTTTATAATTCATATCTTGATGAAAGTACTAATGCATGTCTTAAATCTTATTCCATCTACAGCACAGGGTACGTGCTAAAATACTACGTTCCAGGGAATGGCGGCTGTTATATCTTACGCCTGTTATGGTGAGTTTAGTGGAATATGTATGTTTTAACTACGACTGTTATGGTGAGTTAGTGAAATATGTACGTTTTAACCTACGCCTGAATTTTCAGGCATTTATGCAAACATTTTTCCACCTTTATTATAAAATATACTAAATTTGGGGGCCCCTAAATAATCGGTTGCCCCTGGCTTTAGCCCGCACAGCCCCCCACCCTTTAATCCGCCTTAGCCAGGGACCATTAATGTCGTTTCTTAGTAATATAGGCCTAAGCTATACAATTATTAGTTTAAGCGTTAGATGCAGGAAAAATAAATGGTTCTTGACGAAACTTGGTATATAAACACTTGATAGCCAATATTAAATAATATGGGTAATTGAACTCTTAATGTCCATTTCTTCTGGACTGGGGGCCGCAAATCAGATTTTTCATAATTGTTTAAGATTTTATTCCCCTTTCCATTTTACACGGTCTTGAAAAATAGTTATAAATATATCTGTTATGATCCAAATTCTAATGAACAGATAATTCGAACTTTACATCTGGCAACGAATGGGCCCGGGGGCCCTTACTGGCGTTATTATTTTTTTTGCTTATATTATTTTATTCATCAGATCATTATGAAACTTTGGGAAGTTGATGAATATATTCTTGCATAGGTTTTTTTTCATAATAATAAAAATAATTTGATCGTTTATATAGCGCTGTATCCTAGCAATTAGCCGGGCAATACACTTGTCTTTTTGCGTAGTTGGTTAAAAGATGACAGATAAAAGAGACATTACAGTGTTATTTAGATTTTCAACAAGAACGTTTAATAAGTTGTTATTTATGACGTCATAATTTTTAATTTTTGGCTTTATTCGAAATAAACGATTAATTAATCGTTAATTTTTCAAAAGTTAAAAACTTAATTTAAATTAATCGTTAACAGCCCTAATAATAATCAATTAATACGCATTCAATCTAAAACATAAATATCATTACTACAAAATATCACGACATTACAGTATACCTGAGCTACGTTTATCATTTAACGAAATGTTTTATTGTTATTTAATTAATTTTGAAAGTAAAGTTTGAAGAGACGTCTTTTACGTGCAGTATTGAAGGTCTTCGTAGCTGGAACACTGCGAACGTGTTTCATCGGCATCCTTCCGTCTCCATTGAATTCTTCTTGATCCTGACAAATAATGACACATATCTCATTCATACTACACATTGAAATCTGCAGAGTTTTTAGCTTTACATCTTGCAACGATTTGACCCTTGGGACCTAATGTCACTTTTTTTTCCTAATATAAGTTTTATAAGAATTATTTTACTCATCAGTTCGCCATGAAACTTTGGAAAGTTGATGAGTTTTTGAGCCTTCTCGTCCACGATGGGCATGCGCCAAACATCCTCGACGTTTGCGATCCTTCCAAAAGCAAATGCCACCTATGAGAGCCCTCGAGGCATCCCTGTCCTAGTCCAGGCTCTCCAGCCCTCGAGGCATCCCTGTCCTAGTCCAGCCTCTCCAGCATATTCCAGTTATGGCCAATTCTCTTGATGCCTGCCTCAAACATTCGGGACATTTTCCGCTTAGCCTGAGGGTTTCAGTCCAGGGCTTGCCATGTTGTATTAGAGACATGATTTCGAAGCGTATGGCCATTCCATCGCCACCGCTTCTGGAGAATCTCTTGATCTATTGTCCGCTGTCACAATACCAGATTGCTGCTTTTGTCCTTCCAGTGAATCCCGAGAATCCTTGTTAGACAACTGTTGATAATATCTGTTGACTGAAGTCTGTTGACGGAAGTCTTTTGGCTGAATTCTGTTGACTGAATTCTGTTGAGTGAATTTTGTTGACTGAATTCTGTTGAGTGAATTCTATTGACTGATTTCTGTTGACTGAAGTCTTTTGACTGAATTCTGTTGACTGAATTCTGTTGAGTGAATTCTGTTGACTGAATTCTGTTGAGTGAATTCTGTTGACTGAATTCTGTTGAGTGAATTCTGTTGACTGAATTCTGTTGAGTGAATTCTGTTGACTGAATTCTGTTGAGTGAATTCTGTTGACTGAATTCTGTTGAGTGAATTCTGTTGAGTGAATTCTGTTGACTGAATTATCTTGACTGAATTCTGTTGACTTAATTCTGTTGAGTGAATTCTGTTGAGTGAATTCTGTTCCGTTTTATGGCACATGTGCTCTATGTCCCCCCCCCCTTTTTTTATTACTGTCTTCGGATGTTTTTAAATCCCTTATATTAGCTTCACCGCCGTCTCTCTCTCTCTCTCTCTCTCTGTCTTGAGTTCGCGGTCGGTCGGTCGGTCGGGAGGGTGGAAAAACAAAAGTCAAAAATGACCCACTTTCCGTAAAGCCATGAAGCTGAAATTTGGCACATGGACCCGTGTCACCTAAAAATGCATCGCATCAAAATTTCAGATCGATCGAACGTACCGTAATGAAATTAATGCATTTTTAGTTTATCTCCATACGAGGTATGTAATTCAATTTCATGGTTTGTTATTGTTGTTTTTTCACGCGTTGACGCGACCCATCGAAGTACCGGCGTGCTTTTGTTTACATTTGACGTGTCACGCTGAGCTCGGTCGAGCGATCGGTGACCAGACATTTCACCTCTCCCACCCAAAGCCCCCGATTATACAGCAGGAGTTAAGGCAGATACAGTCTGTAAATGTTTGTCACGTTTGAAGATGATCAATACTTTTAATTATGACTCATATATAAGGGATTTATAGTAAAAAAAGTTCTTTTTACGGTTTTTTTTTAAATCCCTTATATTAACTTCGAAATCTTGTCTGTCTTTGTACGTCGGTCGGGCGGAAAAACAAAAGTCAAAAATGACCCACTTCCCGTGATTTAATCGAGCTAACATTTGGCACACGGACCCGTCTCACCTAACAATTCATCGTATCAAAATTTCAGATCGACCGAACGTACCGTAATTAAGTTAATGCATTTTTAGTTTATCTATATAAACTATATGTAGCGGTCGCTTTGTTTACATTTTACGGGTCACTTGACTTCACGCCAGCCAGAGGTGAACACATCTTGTGCTTTAACCAGGTGTACCGGCGTGCTTTTGTTTACAATTTGAGTGTCACGCTGAGCTTGGCCCAGCGATCGGTGACAAGAGCTTTCCCCTCTCCCACCACCCACCCCCCCCCCGGGTTAAAAGCAAACGGGAGTTAAGACAGATTCAGTCTGTAAATGTTTGTCGCGTTTGAAAATAATCAATACTGTTAGTTATGTCTCGTATATAAGGGATTTATAGTCCAAAACTTTGTTTTTACGGGTTTGTTTTATTACAAAGATTTTTTACGTGGCAGGAATGTGGTGCGAGCAACCACCTGCGGGGATACCCTTTAAAGCCCAATGGTTAGCTCCCTTTCCCTGGGTTGGGTCCCTAGACTTTGGGGATCGCTCCACTTCCTACAAGGCAGTAGAGCTGATTTTGGTCAGCCTCGGGTATTTTATTTCTTCGGGACCCTCCATATCTGTTAGGTTTTCCGCTATCCTCCAGCTGGGGAGGCGCTCGATTGAAGAGCAGTAACTCCGCACAAGATCTACTATCATTGATGCAGGGTTAAAAACACACACTTTTACTTGACTATCCATCAAGATTCAAGTCAAATTTGAGATGCACTATATACATAACTCAATATTAAAAGTAAAGAATAATCCAACTCAAATTGCCTTCGTGTGTGCGAGATCGTTAAGAGTAAAACTTATCAAAATGGGGGATTGAGAATAGCAAACAATACAACAATTGTCAACATAGGGCTTGACAGTAGCAACAAACTGACAAGTTTCTCACGATTGTTTTCTTTGTAACAAGTATAGACCAAAATTGTTTTTTATTTAACTTTTTAAGTACGTGTTTTATTTGCATTTTTTACGCGAACAGCCGGAAAGTAATTTTGTTTTCAATTTAACTTTTATGTTTGGACAGATTTTCTTTTTTTCATTAACTTTAATGTTTTTTATTACGAACCGAGTTTGTAACCCAACTTACATCCTTTTATAACAGTCGCAAATCGTTTTTATCTTCCATCTTGCAACTCAAATTTCAACCAACTTACAGCCGGGGTCAAAACGGAGGTGGCATGAGGAAAGCAAATAACATTTTAAACTGAAAATATCGTCAGAACAAATGTGTGAACTGATCAAGTTTTTGAATCTTCCTAACACTCAACTCAAAAGCTCTCCACATGAATTATGTAAAAGAATATTCTTGGACAGGAGCTAACAGTACAACTCGTTAAAGTTTCTATCTTTCTAAAGCATGACATAGTGGTCAGAAGTCTACATCAGGCAACGGAACATGTTCCAGTGAAACTTTTATTGCAGTTATGTGCCCTAAAATTATTTGACCAGAATGTGCTTGTAGATTGAAAGGTGACTAAATTATTTTTAATTTACTGTTAATTATTTAATCTCGTATATATTCATTCATTAAATCAAAAATAGTTCTATTATTACCACGTTTTTACCACGTTCTTATTAAATTGCTTTTGTTTCTGTCTGTCTGTCTGTCCGCAATTTTTCAAATTTGAAACGTAAAATTAAACCACTTTTGATGATTCTAGAGAGCTCACATTTTTACCACAGATAGATCTTGGATGACCATACATTGTATTAAAATTTCAAAACGATCGAATGTACCGTAATTTTATTATTGCATTCTTTAGTTTATCTCTATATAAGCATCTGTATCCGACTGCCGTTGTTAGATTTCACGTGCCTCGTTCACGCCGTGACCTAATTGCCGTGGTATTAACGCTGGGAGGGTGCTGATGAGGTGTTTGGTAAAAATAAATCGAGGAAAAAAATATATTTAAAAACCACGTTTTTATTAGTGGACTAAAAAGATTAAAATTAATTAAGGTAAAAAAAGGATTTTTTAAAAACAACGTTTTTATAAGTGGACTAAAAAGAAGAAAATAATTTAAAACTTATTAGTTCAAGTACTATCATTTAATATGACTAAAAAAGTGGGGCGGGCGCTTATGAGGTTTTACATATGCAGTTCACTCATTCTCTCACTTATAGATCTTCATTTAACTTTTATACCAAACACCTTCCTTTATACCAGTGAATCCTGGACCCTATACTCCAGACAAGAAATGAGATTGAGTGCTTTCCACGTGCGCTGCTACAACAGGCAAAAATACAAAGCATGACAACTCTTCTCCGCCAGCGTCGGTTCAGATGGTTGGGACATGTGCGCAGATTGGAAGATGACAGAATCCCAAAGAACATCCTCTATTCTGAGCTAGCCAAAGAAAGAGGACTACAGGCCGGCCTCACCTCCGTTACAAAGTTGTCGGCTAGAGAGACCTCAAAGCAAGTGGCATTGACATAAATAGTTGGGAGGAACTCGCTGTGGACAGTTACAGATGGAGACAGGCGTTGACTGCCGGGCTATAAGCAGGAGAAAGAAACCTCGTAAAGACGTCAATCGCCTCAAGTGGAAAAGGAGAGAAAATCAGCTAACCACAAATAGTACCATTCAGTGTCAGAAGTGCAGCAAGGGCTGCCATTCGCGAGTGGGCTTGTACAGCCAGAGCAGAAGCTGCAAAGTCATTCGAGCAAATTCCACAGGAGCACAGAAAATTCCGCTGTCTTGGGGGACGTTAAGGAATCAAACAACAACAAGCGAACTATCTCCATACAAACAGCTCTAACGAACTATCTACATATAATCAGCTCTAACAATATCTCAATATAAACAGCTCTAACACAATCTCTATATAAACAACTCTAACACTATCTCCATATAAACAGCTCTAAAACGATCTCCATATAAACAGCTCTAACACTATCTCCATATAAACAGCTCTAACGAACTATCTCCATATAAACAGCTCTAAAACTATCTCCATATAAACAGTTCTAACACTGTCTCCATATAAACAGCTCTATCACTATCTCCATATAAACATCTCTAACGAACTATCTCCATATAAACAGCTATAAAACTATCTCCATACAAACAGCTCTAACACAATCTCCATATAAATAGCTCTAACACTATCTCCATATAAACAGCTCTAATACAATATCTATATAAACAGCTCTAACATTATCTCCATATAAACAGCACTGACACTATCTCCATATAAACAGCTATAACACAATCTCTATATAAACAGCTCTAACACTATCTCCATTTAAACAGCTCTAACACTATCTCCATATAAACAGCTCTATCACTATCTCCATATAAACATCTCTAAGGAACAATCTCCATATAAACAGCTCTAACACTATCTCCATATAAACAGCTCTAACGAACTATCTCCATATAAACAGCTCTAAAACTATCTCCATATAAACAGTTCTAACACTGTCTCCATATAAACAGCTCTATCACTATCTCCATATAAACATCTCTAACGAACAATCTCCATATAAACAGCTCTAACACTATATCCATATAAACAGCTGTAACACTATCTCCATATAAACAGCTCTAACGAACTACCTCCATATAAAATGCTCTAACACTATCTCCATATAAACAGCTCTATCACTATTTCCATATAAACAGCTCTAACGAACAATCTCCATTTAAACAGCTCTAACACTATCTCCATATAAACAGCTGTAACACTATCTCCATATAAACAGCTCTAACGAACTATCTCCATATAAACAGCTCTAACACTATCTCCATATAAACAGCTCTATCACTATCTCCATATAAACAGCTCTAACGAACAATCTCCATATAAACAGCTCTAACACTATCTCCAGATAAAAAGCTCTATCACTATCTCCATATAAACAGCTCTAACGAACTATCTCCATAAAAACAGCTATAAAACTATCTCCATACAAACAGCTCTAACACAATCTCCATATAAATAGCTCTAACACTATCTCCATATAAACAGCTCTAATACAATATCTATATAAACAGCTCTTACATTATCTCCATATAAACAGCACTGACACTATCTCCATATAAACAGCTATAATGCACTATCTCTAGATAAACAGCTCTAACACTATCTCCATATAAACAGCTCTAACACTATCTCCATAAAAATAGCTCTAACACTATCTCTATATAAACAGCTCTAACACAATCTCCATATAAACAGTTCTAACACTATCTCCATATAAACAGCTCTAACAAAGTATCTCCATATAAACAGCTCTAACACTATCTCCATGTAAACAGCTCTAACAAAGTATCTCCATATAAACAGCTCTAACACTATCTCCATATAAACAGCTCTATCACTATCTCAATATAAACAGATCTAACACTATCTCCATATAAATAGCTCTAACACTATCTCCATATAAACAGCTCTAACGAACTATCTCCATATAAACAGCTCTAACACTATCTCCATATAAAAAGCTCTAACACTATCTCCATATAAACAGCTCTATCACTATCTCCATATAAACAGCTCTATCACTATCTCCATATAAACATCTCTAACGAACAATCGCCATATAAACAGCTCTAACACTATCTCCATATAAACAGCTGTAACACTATCTCCATATAAACAGCTCTAACGAACTATCTCCATATAAACAGCTCTAACACTATCTCCATATAAACAGCTCTAACACTATCTCCATATAAACAGCTATAACACTATCTCCAAACAAACAGCTCTAACACAATCTCCATATAAATAGCTCTAACACTATCTCCATATAAACAGCTCTAATACAATATCTATATAAACAGCTCTAACATTATCTCCATATAAACAGCACTGACATTATCTCCATATAAACAGCTCTAACGAACAATCTCCATATAAACAGCTCTAACACTATCTACATATAAACAGCTGTAACACTATCTCCATATAAACAGCTCTAACGAACTATCTCCATATAAACAGCTCTAAAACTATCTCCATATAAACAGCTCTATCACTATCTCCATATAAACAGCTCTAACGAACAATCTCCATATAAACAGCTCTAATAACATCTCCAGATAAACAGCTCTATCACTATCTCCATATAAACAGCTCTAACGAACTATCTCCATATAAACAGCTATAAAACTATCTCCATACAAACAGCTCTAACACAATATCCATATAAATAGCTCTAACACTATCTCCATATAAACAGCTCTAATACAATATCTATATAAACAGCTCTTACATTATCTCCATATAAACAGCTATAACGCACTATCTCTAGATAAACAGCTCTAACACTATCTCCATATAAACAGCTCTAACACTATCTCCATATAAATAGCTCTAACACTATCTCCATATAAACAGCTCTAACACAATCTCCATATAAACAGTTCTAACACTATCTCCATATAAATAGCTCTAACGAACTATCTCCATATAAACAGCTCTAACACTATCTCCATATAAACAGCTCTAACACTATCTCCATATAAACAGCTCTATCACTATCTCCATATAAACATCTCTAACGAACAATCGCCATATAAACAGCTCTAACACTATCTCCATATAAACAGCTGTAACACTATCTCCATATAAACAGCTCTAACACTATCTCCATATAAACAGCTCTATCACTATCTCCATATAAACATCTCTAACGAACAATCGCCATATAAACAGCTCTAACTCTATCTCCATATAAACAGCTGTAACACTATCTCCATATAAACAGCTCTAACGAACTATCTCCATATAAAAAGCTCCAACACTATCTCCATATAAACAGCTCTAACGAACTATCTCCATATAAACAGCTCTAACACTATCTCCATATAAACAGCTCTATCACTATCTCCATATAAACATCTCTAACGAACAATCGCCATATAAACAGCTCTAACACTATCTCCATATAAACAGCTGTAACACTATCTCCATATAAACAGCTCTAACACTATCTCCATATAAACAGCTCTATCACTATCTCCATATAAACATCTCTAACTAACAATCGCCATATAAACAGCTCTAACTCTATCTCCATATAAACAGCTGTAACACTATCTCCATATAAACAGCTCTAACGAACTATCTCCATATAAAAAGCTCCAACACTATCTCCATATAAACAGCTATAACGAACAATCTCCATATAAACAGCTCTAACACTATCTCCAGATAAACAGCTCTATCACTATCTCCATATAAACAGCTCTAACGAACTATCTCCATATAAACAGCACTGACACTATCTCCATATAAACAGCTCTAACGCACTATCTCTAGATAAACAGCTCTAACACTATCTCCATATAAATAGCTCTAACACTATCTCTATATAAACAGCTCTAACACAATCTCCATATAAACAGTTCTAACACTATCTCCATATAAACAGCTCTAACAAAGTATCTCCATATAAACAGCTCTAACACTATCTCCATGTAAACAGCTCTAACAAAATATCTCCATATAAACAGCTCTAACACTATCTCCATATAAATAGCTCTAACACTATCTCCATATAAACAGCTCTAACGAACTATCTCCATATAAACAGCTCTAACACTATCTCCATATAAAAAGCTCTAACACTATCTCCATATAAACAGCTCTATCACTATCTCCATATAAACAGCTCTATCACTATCTCCATATAAACATCTCTAACGAACAATCGCCATATAAACAGCTCTAACACTATCTCCATATAAACAGCTGTAACACTATCTCCATATAAACAGCTCTAACGAACTATCTCCATATAAACAGCTCTAACACTATCTCCAGATAAACAGCTCTATCACTATCTCCATATAAACAGCTCTAACGAACTATCTCCATATAAACAGCTATAACACTATCTCCAAACAAACAGCTCTAACACAATCTCCATATAAATAGCTCTAACACTATCTCCATATAAACAGCTCTAATACAATATCTATATAAACAGCTCTAACATTATCTCCATATAAACAGCACTGACACTATCTCCATATAAACAGCTCTAACGAACAATCTCCATATAAACAGCTCTAATAATATCTCCAGATAAACAGCTCTATCACTATCTCCATATAAACAGCTCTAACGAACTATCTCCATATAAACAGCTATAAAACTATCTCCATATAAACAGCTCTATCACTATCTCCATATAAACAGCTCTAACGAACAATCTCCATATAAACAGCTCTAATAATATCTCCATATAAACAGCTCTATCACTATCTCCATATAAACAGCTCTAACGAACTATCTCCATATAAACAGCTATAAAACTATCTCCATACAAACAGCTCTAACACAATATCTATATAAACAGCTCTTACATTATCTCCATATAAACAGCTATAACGCACTATCTCTAGATAAACAGCTCTAACACTATCTCCATATAAACAGCTCTAACACTATCTCCATATAAATAGCTCTAACACTATCTCCATATAAACAGCTCTAACACAATCTCCATATAAACAGTTCTAACACTATCTCCATATAAATAGCTCTAACAAAGTATCTCCATATAAACAGCTCTAACACTATCTCCATGTAAACAGCTCTAACACTATCTCCATATAAACTGCTCTAACACTATCTCCATATAAATAGCTCTAACACTATCTCCATATAAACAGCTCTAACGAACTATCTCCATATAAACAGCTCTAACACTATCTCCATATAAACAGCTCTAACGAACTATCTCCATATAAACAGCTCTAACACTATCTCCATATAAACAGCTCTAACACTATCTCCATATAAACAGCTCTATCACTATCTCCATATAAACATCTCTAACGAACAATCGCCATATAAACAGCTCTAACACTATCTCCATATAAACAGCTCTAATACAATATCTATATAAACAGCTCTAACATTATCTCCATATAAACAGCACTGACACTATCTCCATATAAACAGCTCTAACGAACAATCTCCATATAAACAGCTCTAATAATATCTCCAGATAAACAGCTCTATCACTATCTCCATATAAACAGCTCTAACGAACTATCTCCATATAAACAGCTCTAAAACTATCTCCATATAAACAGCTCTATCACTATCTCCATATAAACAGCTCTAACGAACAATCTCCATATAAACAGCTCTAATAATATCTCCAGATAAACAGCTCTATCACTATCTCCATATAAACAGCTCTAACGAACTATCTCCATATAAACAGCTATAAAACTATCTCCATACAAACAGCTCTAACACAATATCCATATAAATAGCTCTAACACTATCTCCATATAAACAGCTCTAATACAATATCTATATAAACAGCTCTTACATTATCTCCATATAAACAGCTATAACGCACTATCTCTAGATAAACAGCTCTAACACTATCTCCATATAAACAGCTCTAACACTATCTCCATATAAATAGCTCTAACACTATCTCCATATAAACAGCTCTAACACAATCTCCATATAAACAGTTCTAACACTATCTCCATATAAATAGCTCTAACAAAGTATCTCCATATAAACAGCTCTAACACTATCTCCATGTAAACAGCTCTAACACTATCTCCATATAAACTGCTCTAACACTATCTCCATATAAATAGCTCTAACACTATCTCCATATAAACAGCTCTAACGAACTATCTCCATATAAACAGCTCTAACACTATCTCCATATAAACAGCTCTAACGAACTATCTCCATATAAACAGCTCTAACACTATCTCCATATAAACAGCTCTAACACTATCTCCATATAAACAGCTCTATCACTATCTCCATATAAACATCTCTAACGAACAATCGCCATATAAACAGCTCTAACACTATCTCCATATAAACAGCTGTAACACTATCTCCATATAAACAGCTCTAACACTATCTCCATATAAACAGCTCTATCACTATCTCCATATAAACATCTCTAACGAACAATCGCCATATAAACAGCTCTAACTCTATCTCCATATAAACAGCTGTAACACTATCTCCATATAAACAGCTCTAACGAACTATCTCCATATAAAAAGCTCCAACACTATCTCCATATAAACAGCTCTAACGAACTATCTCCATATAAACAGCACTGACACTATCTCCATATAAACAGCTCTAACGCACTATCTCTAGATAAACAGCTCTAACACTATCTCCATATAAACAGCTCTAACACTATCTCCATATAAATAGCTCTAACACTATCTCTATATAAACAGTTCTAACACTATCTCCATATAAACAGCTCTAACGAACTATCTCAATATAAACAACTCTAACACTATCTCAATATAAACAACTCTAGAGCAGTATATACATATAAACAGCTCTTACACACCATCTCGATATAAACAGCTCTAACGAACTATCTCAATATAAAAAACTCTAACACTATCTCCATATAAACAACTCTAGAGCAGTATCTACATATAAACAGCTCTAACACACAATCTCCATATAAACAGCTCTAACGAACTATCTCAATATAAACAACTCTAACACTATCTCCAATGAACAGCTCATCAAACACAGTGTGCCATTAAAACGTCTAAATAATAACAAAAAACAAAACTTATTTTCAAACGCTACTTTATTTCTATTTTTAAAAATGTGATGCGCAACACTGGAATAAATACATTATTAGTATGTACAGGCAAGCAAATTTCATGTTCAAAGCCATGATGCTTAGTTGTAAAGTTAAATATAGTTTAGGACATGTTGGTTCGGTTTCAAAAATATAGTGTAAGATTTCCTCCGGGTCCATCGTCCAGTAAACGTTCGTGATTTGTCAATATCTCCGAGTTGGTAAGGGGGTCTTTTCCTGTCTTTAACAACGTCGTGTGCCGTTGCTACAAAATTGACAGAAGTTTGGGTTCTGACAGGCAGCATCAATGACAGTCACTGGAAGAGAAATATGGACAGTGGTCAACTTTAAAATAGTATCTTTAAGTAAGAGAAATGTTGACAGATGTCAAATTTAAAATAAATGGTATCTTAAAGTACTAGAAATATATCACTTACAATGGCTCCACAAATATTGGACCAGTCAATAGAGGAAACACTAAACTCACCACAACAGTTGTAGACTAAAACATACATGTTCCACTAAACTCATCCTAACAGACGTAGACTAAAACATACATATTCCACTAAACTCACCATAACAGGCGTAGGCTATAACAGCTGTCATTCCCAGGACACGTATTATTTTAGCACCGTACATTGTGCTGTAGGTGGTTGAAGATTTAAGACATGTATTAGAACTTTCATCAAGATATCAATTATAACAAAGATTACTGCATACATTAATAATTGTATGAAGATATGATTTAGAACATTGATTACTGCTATCAGTGCTATAATCTTATTCCTGTGGTGTGAGAGAAGAGTTGCTCATTAGGGCACTCATTGGAACTGGTTGTTGACATCATACGTCATTGCTGTCATATATTGGGTAGGTATTATATTTTTTATGTAAATTCGATTTTTTTTCAACCGATTTAGCCAGTTCCCAAATAATTAAATCGAAAATTAAAAAATAAATATACTTGTTGAAAATAAAAGAGTAACTACACAATCTCAACAACTTGATCAAGGGATAAAAAAGAATATAGATTTCTTTTTAAAAAAGTGAGAGAAGTTACTATAAAAGGTTATATCCATTTTGTTACTGAAAGCAATTTTGTTAACAAATATTTATTTTTTTATTTTTAAACTTGTACTAACAATTTAGTATTGACAAATCTACTCATGGTTTGGTAATGACAAATCTACTCACAGATTGGTAATGACAAATCTACTCACAGATTGGTAATGACATATCTACTCACATATTGGTAATAACAAATCTACTCACAGTTTGGTAATGATAAATATACTTACATCTTGTTGTTGGTTACCTTGATGGGAGACACGACTGACCAATGGGGAGATGACGGTTACAGTCAAACCTTGAGATCCTGGCTCCTTATATCAGCGGTGTTGATACTTGATGTCAATGTTTATTATGATCTAACAGATCGTCTGACCTCAATGTATTCTAAGCTTCAAGCCGCTCATCTTGTCACCAACTAATGATTGACTCCTAGATTGGCTTAGATCTATTGTAAATAATTTGAATAGAGTTATGATTTATGGGAACACAGAGATAAGTACCTCATGTCTGAACATTCACTAACCAGGAAAGCGATTGGATAGTAAATGGCCAACTAGTAAGCTACACATCTTCTAGTTCGTAACACGAAATTTGATTGGGAGATGAACTGAAACGCCCACTATGAGTCTCTTGATCTGAATTGCAGTAAATGGTAAATAGAATGTACATATAATAATAATTAGACAACTAGTAAAATATTGAACACCCATTAACTTACTTTTGTGCATGGGTGGCCGGACCAGTAGTAGCCGAGAGACTTGTAAAGAATAAAAAGTTTTTTAGAGCCGCATTAAAAAAATGTATACATTTTTTTATTTTAATATTTATATTTAGCCATAATTGTATGTTGAATAAATATGTGCGTTAAACATTTATCTCATATCAAAATTAGGGCTTGTAACAATTTATTTAAATATAATCGTTAACTTTTGAAAAATTGACTATTAATTTCACGACTTAATCGTTAATTTCGATTAAAACCAAAAATTTTAATTTATATCGTCATTAGTCACTTGCCCCATAGTCCTTGATGGACTGAGAAGGGGTGTTATTTAAACTGAACATCTCAAGGGCAGTAACAAAAACAAGTAATTGGCATTTTTATTTATTGAGTTATTTCCCCTGTCTAATATGTTTGCGCTGAATGTGGTAGTTCAGCTATGTATTTGATGCCCTAAAAGCGAATTGTTTACGGCAGTGATTACAGTAAACTTGTTCACCATGTTCTACTTTGTCATCCCCATTTCGCTTAAAAACAAAAGGTTTGCTCAACTTTTTATTTATATTCTTAAATTTAACTATGCTGAAGCTGTCATTAGTCACCCTACATCTGCACGTCTACATAAATTAATAAATTATAATAATTCGCGGGAGAAGTTTTCACGTTAAAAAATATATAAATTTATATTAATTATTAATTATTAATTATTTTTTAATAAACTGGAGGGAAAAAAATTAATATTTTCTTAAATTTTAATCGAATTTTTATCGATTTAAAAATCATTTTAATCGATATTTAATCGATAAAAACTTTACCGATTAAATACTCATAATAATAGTGAACATTATTTGGTAAGATTCTGTTGAAAAGCCTTTGAACTAGCACGTTTCTATAAATTAGGTTAATAGATACTAGTTGTGGTGCGAAGAAGTTATGTCAGACGCTGGTCAATGTTTCCTTTAAGCTGCGCGGCCACTCAGGTATCTGACCTACGCCGCGAAGCAATTTAGAATTATCGCTCAGCAAATTTTGTAAAATATTGCACACAAATTGTATGCTTTGCAACTTGCAGACGAATTTTTTTTTACTTGGCTCAAAAACCAACGAACCTTAGAGGGAACATTGATGCTGGTTACTAGTTACTGTTTGATGCTTTGATTTTATGAACTTCAATGCTACCAGTGTTTGGCGGATGAGGCAAATTGACTTTCAATCTTTAGCTTTTTACGGAAAATTTTCCCAAGAACACTGGGCGTTATATGGAGATTTTTCCCGATAACGCAAGGTGTTATTCGGAGACTTCTTTCCGAAAAACAAAATGTCCGTATTTTTACCTCGTTCTTAATTAGTATACATAGTTATCATAGCTTTTTAAAAAAAAATAGTTGAGCTTTGTCTTGTCAGCTCTAATTGATTTGTAATTATAAGAATTGTTAAATTGATTTCATTAGTTCTAGCCCCAATAATAAAGTCACTTGGACTAGAGCATATTTCTGGACGGCTGGCAGTTATTTGGTCTTGGTTTAGTTTAGTCCTTTATTATAAAACGAGCAACCAAGCCCGTCCAAGAACGTACCGCCACCGTTCGGTGGCATGTTGTAACTCCCCTTCAAAAGCCGTCTCGACCGGCATACATGTGCATCACGTCAAAAATAGTATTCATTATAGTTAAAATAAATAACTCGTAAAAACAGAGCTTTTGACAATAAATACCAACGCGAATAACTCAAAATAAAGTCTGGGAAGAAATACTGCACCAAAAAATAACTCGTTTTGAACGTCCGCGTAAACTTGATATGATCGGCTGTAGGAGTCATGTGTGTTTGAGAGACCAATCGCTATAGATGACGGGACAGAACGGACAGAACTTTGCCTTTAATTATATACTAGAAAAATACCCGCACTTGTAGCGGGAGTGTGCTGACCCTTTATCCAAGTATTAGTTGCTGGTTATTACAACTTTTATTTGCAAAGTTAAATTTCAGATTCATCTATTTAGTTAAAATCTTATGAGAAACAGAGATATGCAGATAAGCGTTATTTTATTTTATTTTATAATTCCATGCATGGATAAAAAAAATTCTCGTTGTACTTCTTGTTCTAAAGATAGAACCACGTCTTCTGAATTTTCCCTACTCATATTTTTTTTCCTTCTAAATAGGCGTTCAGTTGATGTCTCCATCTCTTCACAAATTGTTTGGATGATATAACAGCATTTTGTTAAGCACATCTCTTTGTTCCATGCAATGGCTTTGCATTAATTTAAAAAATGACGGGTTCCCATAAATTAGATAACATAGAAGAGAAAAAGATTAAATCAAATTGAGTAAAATTCCAGCATCTGACCTCGTTTTCCTAGTTACTTCTTCAGTTGTCAATTTTCCAAGACGCTTGAAAGTTTAAAGTATGTCTTTTTCGAAATTATTATGCCTATTGTTGTGTTTATTAACGGAGAAGTTTGAATATTTACATATTCTTGTCATAAATCTTAATTATTTTCCATAAAATAGACGAATTCAAATTATTTACACATTACTATTAATTTAACTTGGAATTATTTGCAATTTGTCAGGTGAACAACTGGACAGCTGTACATTAATAAATATAACATAAAATTAAAAAAAACAGTTCTTTCATCTTGGAATGGATTGTCTGTCGTTTCAATTATTTCAATGTTTCTGTTTACGAACGTTTCGGGTTATAAACCGAGTTTTGGGTCAAATTCAGTTCGTAACTCAATATACCTCATGAAACACATTTATAACAGTTATATTATATCATTGTTGTGTTCCATCTTGCAGCTCACATTTTTACCCACTTTCAGGTGATGTTTAATTCGGGGCCACATGGGAAGTAACAATATTTTAAACTGAATTAATGTGTGAACTTATCAATTATTTGAATATTTCTATCACTCTACTCAAAATTTTTACGCATGAATTGCGGAAAAGAATAATATTGGACAGGAGCTAACAAAACAACTCAATACAGTTTCAGATCTTTGTGCAGCATGACATCGTGAGCAGAAGTCTACAATCAGGAAATGGAACATCTTCCATTGGACCTGGTGTGTACTTCTGTTCTTGAAAGTTACTCGACCACAATGTGTTTATAGATTTTTTAAAATATTTTTAAAACTTTTCCAATCAACATGTAAGCACTGGTAAAATCTAATTTTAGTTTATCTATGTCAAAGAGCTTTTGGTAAATTGATGGATAACACGCAAACAAGGTATGAGTGAGCCTGACCAGACGTCACAAAACATCGAAAGTTTCGGCAAAACGCCTTCTTCAGCGAACAAAATGTACAAAAACAAAAAAAAATGAATATAAAGAAATTAAAACTTAGCTGCGGTGAAATCCAGTGCTAAAGAGAGTAATAGTAGGAAGAGAATAGTAAGAGCGTAAATAGGAAAGGAGAGAGTGGACTTGGCGAATCCTTAATGTTGTCAGCGTAAACAAAGCATTCATCCCATGTGGTGCAAGGATCCAATACTCTAGGATTATTCTATTCTCCTGACTGACCCAGCCGGGTGTGTTTGTGCAAGAGACCATTGCGGTGACAGACAGGTCATCAACGCCCATATGGTCGTGTCAATTGAAGTGTCGTGAGACCAGAAATAATCACACTTACGTGCTCCGCAATTACACAACAAAGTTACCTCCCGGTCTCACCTATGTATATCATTTTTTTGTAAATTGCTTCGTGCTTTTCTGGAACTACACGTTTCCCTATTCAGAGATTTTTCTTTCATACTTTGTTTAATGAAAAGAAGTTAAGGTTCTTTTTACTGTAAAGGGACTGAATTATTAAAGTTTTAGAGTTTACTCTTTCAGACAGAATAGTGACTAAATTATTTAAAATATAGTGATAATTATTTAATCTCTTATACGCATTTAATCATTCAATAATAATTTGATCTATTTCTTCCGAGTGTTCACAGGTTGTGTCATAAGGTCTCACGCCTCAGAATCTCATGGATGTCACAGTGACCTAACAAACACAAACCTAATAGTTAAACATGCCATCAATTATAAAACTAGATGTTGTATACATAGGTTAGATTCATTTCACATTTACCTTAACATATCACAATCACAGATTTGAAGAACAAACTTTCTCTCAATCAGAAACAATACCGGGTGCAAATAATGAAAGGTTTTCCCAAATGGTCACGTGGACATGTTATGATTATGACGATAGGGAGATTCTTACTGTAATTGTGTTGTGATAAAAACAGCTCTAACGTACTATCTCCGAATATTAACAGCTCTAATGCACTATCTCTATATAAACAACTGTTACGAACTATCTCCTATGAACACCGCATCAAACACAGTGTGCCATTTGGAAGTCTAATAAATAACAAAACATTTTTTAAAACTTATTTTCAAACGCTACTTTATTTTTATTTTAAACATATTATACGCAACATTGGAATAAATACATTATTTGTATGTACAGGCAAGCAAATGCATTTGATGTTCTAAGACTTTATGCTTAGTTGTAAATTTAAATATGATTTTAGACGTTTTGGCTTTGTTTCAAAAATATAGTGTAAGATTTCCTCCGGGTCCATCGTCCAGTAAACGTTCGTGATTGGTCAATTCCTCCGAGTTGGTGTGGTGGTCACTTCCTGTCTTTAACAAGCTCTTGTGCCGTTGCTACAAAATTGACAGAAGTTTGGATTCTGACAGGCAGCATCAATGACAGTCACTGGAAGAGAAATATGGACAGTGGTCAACTTTAAAATGCTATCTTTAAGGAAAAGAAATATGGACAGTGGTCAACTTTAAAATGGTATCTTTAAGTAAGAGAAATATAGACAGATGTCAACTTTAAAATGGTATCTTTAAGGAAGAGAAATATTGACAGATGTCAAATTTAAAATGGTATCTTTAAGGAAAAGAAGTATGGACAGATGTCAACTTTAAAATGGTGTCTTTAAGGAAAAGAAATATGGACAGATGTCAACTTTAAAATGGTGTCTTTAAGGAAAAGAAATATGGACAGATGTCAACTTTAAAATGGTATCTTTAAGGAAAAGAAATATTGACAGATGTCAAATTTAAAATGGTGTCTTTAAGGAAAAGAAGTATGGACAGATGTCAACTTTAAAATGGTGTCTTTAAGGAAAAGAAATATGGACAGATGTCAACTTTAAAATGGTGTCTTTAAGGAAAAGAAGTATGGACAGATGTCAACTTTAAAATGGTGTCTTTAAGGAAAAGAAATATTGACAAATGTCAACTTTAAAATGGTATCTTTAAGGAAAAGAAATATTGACAGATGTCAAATTTAAAATGGTGTCTTTAAGGAAAAGAAGTATGGACAGATGTCAACTTTAAAATGGTGTCTTTAACGAAAAAAAATAGGGACAGATGTCAACTTTAAAATTGTATCTTTAAGGAAGAGAAATTGCACAGGAACAATGGCTCAAGAAATATTGGACCAGTCACTAGAGGAGACACTATCGGTGGAGATAGTGAAATATTGGACCAGTCACTAGATTGGACACCATCGGTGGAGATAGTGAAATATTGGACCAGTCACTAGATTGGACACTATTGGTGGATGTAGTGAAATATTGGACTAGTCACTAGAGGAGACACTATCGGTGGCGATATCTTTCATACAGTTCATTTCAGTCATGTACATCAGTGCTTCTCAAACTTTTTAGTATGGTGGACCGGCATGAATTTTTTTCCATTGCACCAGGGACCGGTGCACTATTTTCCCTGCACTGACAATTTTTTCGGTCTTTATTTTGAAAACATCTGCGGACCGGCAGCGGATGGCCCACGGACCGGCACCGGTCCGCGGACCACCACTTTGAGAAGCACTTATGTACATCACATCGTGCTAAGGGCGACAACCGAGATATTAAAGAAATGTTCATACTTATCCCGATGACTGAGTACATTGCCCTTATGATTGAGGATATTACATTTGACGTGCTTGAGAATTAATTAGTAATATAACAATTTAAATGAGTCTTATTATCAAGCTATTCCAATACACTCACCATAAAAAACGTAGACTAAAACATACATATTTCAATAAACTCTTAATACCAGACGTAGACATATTCCACTAAACTCACCATAGCAGGCGTAGGCTATAACAGCTGTTATACCAAGGACACGTAGTATTCTAGAACTATACATTGTGCTGTAGATGGAAGAATATTTAAGACATACATTAGTACTTGCATTTTGATATAAATTAGAACAAAGATTACTGCATTAGGGCTACGAAATTAACGATTAAATAAATCGTTAAAAAATTTTAATCGATTAAAATTGATTTGATCGATTAAAATTTAAGAAAATATTTCTAATATTTTTTCGATTTTATTAAAAATGTGTATATTATTTTTACTTACACACATTCCTCTCGGATTATTATTATTTATTTAGACGTGCACAGTAAACAAAAAGGTTTTTCTTCCTTATTTCTTGCATAGCAGAACGAATTTGCTGTGTTACGTCACAAACTTTGGGAGCCATGCAATAATCGCGCTTTAACCGATTTCACGAATAATGAATCGTGACTTAACGGAATCTATATATGCGTAATAAAAATATCATTAATCTAAATAAATAGATTAATTGATTAAATTTTTTCCCGATTAATCAAACAAAAAAAATAATCAGTACCAGCCCTACATCATACATTAGTAATTACATCAAGATATGAATAATAACAAATTTTAATGGATACATTAGTAATTAAATCAAGATATGGATTTGAACAAAGATTACTGGATACATTAGTAATTAAATCAAGATATGGATTAGAACAAAGATTACTGGATACATTAGTAATTAAATCAAGATATGGATTAGAACAAAGATTACTGGATACATTAGTAATTAAATCAAGATATGGATTAGAACAAAGATTACTGGATATATTAGTAATTAAATCAAGATATGGATTAGAACAAAGATTACTGGATACATTGTTAATTAAATCAAGAAATGGATTAGAACAAAGATTACTGGATACATTGTTTATTAAATCAAGATATGGATTAGAACAAAGATTACTGGATACATTGTTAATTAAATCAAGATACGAATTATGACATAGATAACTGCTATAATCATATCTCCTGTGGTGTCGGTGTGTGAAGGGAATCGTTGAATTGTGGTAATCATTAAACCTGGTCATTGACATCTGACAACATGGCTACCATATGTTGGCTGGGTATCATATCTTGTAGACTTAAAAATCAATTCTTTTTTTTAACCAATGAAGATATTTACCCAAATAATTAATGCCAATATCTTAAAAAGGAATAATTCTTTCAACAACTTGATCAAGAGATAAAATTGATGAGTGAAATTTTTATGAAAAATCTGGATTTCTTAAACAAATAGAATGAAAAATGGTACTTAAAAAATTACATCCCTTGGTTGTAGAGAAAAAAATTTTAAAGACAAAATTATTGTAAACATTTGTTAGTAATGAAAAACATACTGACACATCGATGAAGAAAAATCTACTCACAGATTGGTAATGACAAATCTACTCACAGATTGGTAATGACAAATCTACTCACAGATTGGTAATGACAAATCTACTCACAGATTGGTAATGACAAATCTACTTACAGATTGGTAATGACAAATCTACTTACAGATTGGTGTTGGTTACCTTGATGGAAGACAAGACTGACCAATGGAGAGATGTCGTCTACAGTCAAACCTTCAGTTCCTGGCTCCTTATATCAGTGGTGTTGATACTGTGGTGTTCCAATAAATCCCACTCTAGCAGATCTCCTACTGTCATCTCATTGAACGCGACAAGAGCCTTGCTTGTCTGTAAATCAGCTAATGAATGGGGCTTAGATCTATAGTAACGGAACTAAAAAGATTTGGTGCAATACAGGGGCGAATACATGAGAGAAGTGTATCACGGTTGATTTAAACACATGGCCAACATTTAGCGCAATACAGGGGCGAATACATGAGAGAAGTGTGCCACGGTTGATTTAAATACAGGGGCGAATACATGAGAGAAGTGTATCACGGTTGATTTAAACACATGGCCAACATTTAGTGCAATACAGGGGCGAATACATGAGAGAAGTGTATCACGGTTGATTTAAATACAGGGGCGAATACATGAGAGAAGTGTATCACGGTTGATTTAAACACATGGCCAACATTTAGTGCAATACAGGGGCGAATACATGAGAGAAGTGTATCACGGTTGATTTAAATACAGGGGCGAATACATGAGAGAAGTGTATCAGGGTTGATTTAAATACAGGGGCGAATACATGAGAGAAGTGTATCAGGGTTGATTTAAATACAGGGGCGAATACATGAGAGAAGTGTATCACGGTTGATTTAAACACATGGCCAACATTTAGTGCAATACAGGGGCGAATACATGAGAGAAGTGTATCAGGGTTGATTTAAATACAGTGGCGAATACATGAGAGAAGTGTATCAGGGTTGATTTAAACACATGGCCAACATTTAGTGCAATACAGGGGCGAATACATGAGAGAAGTGTATCAGGGTTGATTTAAATACAGGGGCGAATACATGAGAGAAGTGTATCAGGGTTGATTTAAATACAGGGGCGAATACATGAGAGAAGTGTATCACGGTTGATTTAAATACAGGGGCGAATACATGAGAGAAGTGTATCAGGGTTGATTTAAATACAGGGGCGAATACATGAGAGAAGTGTATCACGGTTGATTTAAATACAGGGGCGAATACATGAGAGAAGTGTATCACGGTTGATTTAAATACAGGGGCGAATACATGAGAGAAGTGTATCAGGGTTGATTTAAATACAGGGGCGAATACATGAGAGAAGTGTATCAGGGTTGATTTAAATACAGGGGCGAATACATGAGAGAAGTGTATCACGGTTGATTTAAATACAGGGGCGAATACATGAGAGAAGTGTATCAGGGTTGATTTAAATACAGGGGCGAATACATGAGAGAAGTGTATCAGGGTTGATTTAAATACAGGGGCGAATACATGAGAGAAGTGTATCAGGGTTGATTTAAATACAGGGGCGAATACATGAGAGAAGTGTATCACGGTTGATTTAAATACAGGGGCGAATTCATGAGAGAAGTGTATCACGGTTGATTTAAATACAGGGGCGAATACATGAGAGAAGTGTATCACGGTTGATTTAAATACAGGGGCGAATACATGAGAGAAGTGTATCACGGTTGATTTAAATACAGGGGCGAATACATGAGAGAAGTGTATCAGGGTTGATTTAAATACAGGGGCGAATACATGAGAGAAGTGTATCAGGGTTGATTTAAATACAGGGGCGAATACATGAGAGAAGTGTATCACGGTTGATTTAAATACAGGGGCGAATACATGAGAGAAGTGTATCAGGGTTGATTTAAATACAGGGGCGAATACATGAGAGAAGTGTATCAGGGTTGATTTAAATACAGGGGCGAATACATGAGAGAAGTGTATCAGGGTTGATTTAAATACAGGGGCGAATACATGAGAGAAGTGTATCACGGTTGATTTAAATACAGGGGCGAATACATGAGAGAAGTGTATCATGGTTGATTTAAATACAGGGGCGAATACATGAGAGAAGTGTATCACGGTTGATTTAAATACAGGGGCGAATACATGAGAGAAGTGTATCACGGTTGATTTAAATACAGGGGCGAATACATGAGAGAAGTGTATCACGGTTGATTTAAATACAGGGGCGAATACATGAGAGAAGTGTATCACGGTTGATTTAAATACAGGGGCGAATACATGAGAGAAGTGTATCAGGGTTGATTTAAATACAGAGGCGAATACATGAGAGAAGTGTATCACGGTTGATTTAAATACAGGGGCGAATACATGAGAGAAGTGTATCAGGGTTGATTTAAATACAGGGGCGAATACATGAGAGAAGTGTATCACGGTTGATTTAAATACAGGGGCGAATACATGAGAGAAGTGTATCAGGGTTGATTTAAATACAGGGGCGAATACATGAGAGAAGTGTATCAGGGTTGATTTAAATACAGGGGCGAATACATGAGAGAAGTGTATCAGGGTTGATTTAAATACAGGGGTGAATACATGAGAGAAGTGTATCAGGGTTGATTTAAATACAGGGGCGAATACATGAGAGAAGTGTATCAGGGTTGATTTAAATACAGGGGCGAATACATGAGAGAAGTGTATCACGGTTGATTTAAATACAGGGGCGAATACATGAGAGAAGTGTATCAGGGTTGATTTAAATACAGGGGCGAATACATGAGAGAAGTGTATCAGGGTTGATTTAAATACAGGGGCGAATACATGAGAGAAGTGTATCAGGGTTGATTTAAATACAGGGGTGAATACATGAGAGAAGTGTATCACGGTTGATTTAAATACAGGGGCGAATACATGAGAGAAGTGTATCAGGGTTGATTTAAATACAGGGGCGAATACATGAGAGAAGTGTATCACGGTTGATTTAAATACAGGGGCGAATACATGAGAGAAGTGTATCAGGGTTGATTTAAATACAGGGGCGAATACATGAGAGAAGTGTATCAGGGTTGATTTAAATACAGGGGCGAATACATGAGAGAAGTGTATCACGGTTGATTTAAATACAGGGGCGAATACATGAGAGAAGTGTATCACGGTTGATTTAAATACAGGGGCGAATACATGAGAGAAGTGTATCACGGTTGATTTAAATACAGGGGCGAATACATGAGAGAAGTGTATCACGGTTGATTTAAATACAGGGGCGAATACATGAGAGAAGTGTATCACGGTTGATTTAAATACAGGGGCGAATACATGAGAGAAGTGTATCACGGTTGATTTAAATACAGGGGCGAATACATGAGAGAAGTGTATCACGGTTGATTTAAATACAGGGGCGAATACATGAGAGAAGTGTATCAGGGTTGATTTAAATACAGGGGCGAATACATGAGAGAAGTGTATCACGGTTGATTTAAATACAGGGGCGAATACATGAGAGAAGTGTATCACGGTTGATTTAAATACAGGGGCGAATACATGAGAGAAGTGTATCACGGTTGATTTAAATACAGGGGCGAATACATGAGAGAAGTGTATCAGGGTTGATTTAAATACAGGGGCGAATACATGAGAGAAGTGTATCACGGTTGATTTAAATACAGGGGCGAATACATGAGAGAAGTGTATCAGGGTTGATTTAAACACATGGCCAACATTTAGTGCAATACAGGGGCGAATACATGAGAGAAGTGTATCAGGGTTGATTTAAACACATGGCCAACATTTAGTGCAATACAGGGGCGAATACATGAGAGAAGTGTATCAGGGTTGATTTAAACACATGGCCAACATTTAGTGCAATACAGGGGCGAATACATCAGAGAAGTGTATCACGGTTGATTTAAACACATGGCCAACATTTAGTGCAATACAGGGGCGAATACATCAGAGAAGTGTATCACGGTTGATTTAAACACATGGCCAACATTTAGTGCAATACAGGGGCGAATACATGAGAGAAGTGTATCAGGGTTGATTTAAACACATGGCCAACATTTAGTGCAATACAGGGGCAAAAACATAAGAGAAGTGTATCAGGGTTGATTTAAACACATGGCCAACATTTAGTGCAATACAGGGGCGAATACATGAGAGAAGTGTATCAGGGTTGATTTAAACACATGGCCAACATTTAGTGCAATACAGGGGCGAATACATGAGAGAAGTGTATCACGGTTGATTTAAATACAGGGGCGAATACATGAGAGAAGTGTATCAGGGTTGATTTAAACACATGGCCAACATTTAGTGCAATACAGGGGCGAATACATGAGAGAAGTGTATCACGGTTGATTTAAACACATGGCCAACATTTAGTGGAGTTAATTCTCACTTATTAAAATATAAAAGTTAAACTCCAATCGACCGTTACATAAACTGTTCAAACCTGAATGTTCTATACATATTTAAATGAACTGTGAACTTTCTTTCCTGTCAGGGGCCGTCCATAAATGACGGCACGCACCTAGAGGGGATGGGGATCACACATTTTTGACGATGCGTGACGAGGGGGAGGGGGTGTTTAAGAACTGTGACGTCACATCAAAAAACGCGGAACTTTTAATAAAACTTTCACTTACAATTCATTTAATGACTTTTTACATGGCTTTACGCGTGTTACGATATTAGAGTGCAGTCTTACACTACAAACATACTTAAATGAAAAATAATAAAAACCAGTTTTAAAAAACGAAGTTTTTGACTATAAATCCTTTATTTACGAGACATAACTAAAAGTATGTTCATTATAATACGCATCGTACGACAATCCAAAATTGTAGTTATGTCTCACATATAAAAGATTTATAGTAAAAACAAAAACAAACTGCCTTCTTCCCTTTCCTCTCCAGTATCGTAAACACTCTTGCCCTGGCGAAACAAACAGAAAACAAAAAACAAAAGAAAACACTTGGATGATAGAAGCTTTCAAGATTACACCATCGCTTATGAGTAAATCATTGCTAGAGACAATAAAAATTTTGGAAATTATTGAAATTTTCAAAAATGGACTGAAAAATCATTTTTTCAATGCAGATTGACTGGCATGAAATTGACTATTTACCAAGCATTACTCTAGTCCAGCTGTGGCCAAACCTCGGCTCGCGGGCCGCCTGCGGTTCTTCTGTGTTCTCATTGCGGCTCACGAACAATTTATGACATTAGAACTTTTTGTTTGCAATATATAATATCAAAAATAAATGAATTTTTTTTTAATATACTGAAGGAAACAAAAGTTAGAAAATAATTAATTAAGGATGAATTAAGAAAAAGCAAAGTTATGAGTCAAAGTCTAGAATGTGTCAGCACCAATCACTACCTTTAACTTCAACTTCAACATTCAGCTAAGAAGGTGTCACTTCAACTGAGGCAATTTATGCCAACGCTTGGAATTTTTGTGTGTGTTAAACTAACTTATTCTGACAGAACTTTAATTAGCACCACAACTTCTAGCTACCAAACAGCGTTAAGGAAACATGTCACTTCAAAGGCTTCTCAGCAGAATCATAATAATTAATGTTTACTATTATTATGAGTCTATATGCAGTATCGCTAGAGTGGTCTTCGTCGAATCGACGGACGAACAACAACAATATGCAGTATGTTTCTATTGATAAATCTACTTATTTAAATATTTGTTAATTATGTAACTGTAACGCATACATTTCTTCAGCATGCGATTTAAAACTGTAAATCTTTAAAAATTAATAAATCATTGAAGGAACTTTTCATTGCGAGTGGGGTCGTGACTCTTATTGTTACAATGCGGCTCTCAACATTTTAAAATATTTTATTGACTCTTAGTTACATCAGGTCAGGAAATCATTGCTCTAGTCTCTAGCTACTATGATACTCTCTTTGCTGCACTTTCTCTCACTTCACGCATGACTCATGTAACTCCTCTGTTTCTCTCCCTATCGTAGATGTCATATGCTCTATGAGCTTCATCCCAGCGCTATACCAGTTGTTACTATTATTAGCATAATTGTCATGTGACAATCTTGAGCCAGTCGCTATTTTGGGACGTCCGTAAAATACGTCACGCTATTTTTGACCCCCATTTACCCGGTGACAAACTTTGACAAATCTCGTGGACCCCCCCCCCTCCCCAAAGTACGTCGCACTTTCGATTTTTTTTTAAATTAACACTTAATTTAAAATTTTTAATTTAATACTTAAATTACATTTCACTATTAAACTATTTAAATATGAAATTTCCACTTTAAAGTTTAGAAATCCGGCCGGAGCCGGATTAGGCCGGATTTATTAAGTGAAATCCGTCTTGAGCCGGAGTCAGATTTGTTAAAATGGCCGGATTTCGGATTAGCCGAAACCATTATGAATATATATATAAATTAGGGCTCTGCCAGTCAGCCGGATTTATGAAGTGAAATCCTGGCGGAGCCGAAGCCGGATTTCTATAAATAGCCGCATTCCGGATTTGCCGGAGCTGGAGCCAAAATCAGGTACACCCCTAGTGAAAAGAACTATCACATTATTAAAATGAATTTAATAGTAGAATAGTTAATTGTCAACAGTTGTCACAGTTATTCAATGATACAGTAAATCAATCTAGATCGAATTTGAAAACAAAAATTGCTATAAACAAATCCGTAAAAACAAAGTTTTTGACTATAAATCCCTTATGTATGAGAGATAACTAAAAGTATTGCTTATTTACAAACGTGACAAACATTTACAGACTGAAACCGAATATCTCCGGGGGAAGGGGGGAGGGGTTTGGACATCGACGGGTGACGTGAACGCGTTACTCAACTGGCACGTGGAAGAAAAACATTAACAAACTGTGAAATTGAATTACATATGTTCTATAGAGATAAACTAAAAATGCATTAATTTAATTACGGTAAATTTGATCGATCTGAAATTTTGATAAAATGCATTGTTAGGTGACACGAGTCTATGTGCAAAATTTCAGCTCGATAGCATCATGGAAAGTGGGTCATTTTTGACTTTTGTTTTTCCTCCCGCCCAAGACAGAGAGAGACGGTGTTGAGTTAATATAAGGGATTTAATCAAACAAACCCGTAATAAAAAAACCCCGTAAAAACAAAGTTTTTGACTATAAATCCCTTATATATGAGACATAACTAAAAGTATTTACAAATATTTACAGACTGAATCTGTCGTAACTCAACTTTGCTTCATAACCCTGGGGGGGTGGTAGAGGGGGAAAAGTCTTGTCACCGATGGGTCGCCTCAAAGCGTCAACTCAAACTTTCACGTGGGGAAAAAAATAATAAACCGTGAATTTGAATTACATACCTCATATAAGGATAAACTAAAAATGCATTAATTTAATTACGGTACGTTCGATCGATCTGAAATTTTGATACAATGCATTGTTGGGTTAGACGGGTCCGTGTGCCAAATTTCAGCTCGATCGGATCACGGAAAGTGGGTCATTTTTTGCTTTTGTTTTTCCGCCCGCCCATGAGATGACGACAGAGATGACCGGCCGCGAAGTTAATATAAGGGATTTAAAAACAAAGTATTTTACTATAAATTCCTTATATATGAGTCATAATTAAAAGTATTGATTATGTTCCAACGCAACAAACATTTACAGACTGACACCGAGTGATGTCCCCTGTCTTTAATAACGGGGGATGGGACGTGAGGGGGTGTCGGCACGACGGTCGACGTCAAAGCGTCAACTCAAACTCTCACGTGGAAAAAAAACAATAACAAACTGTGAATTTGAATTACATACTTTATATAAGGATAAACTAAAAATGCATTAATTAATTTAATTACGGTACGTTCGATCGATCTGAAATTTTGATACGATGCATTGTTAGGTGAGACGGGTCCATGTGCCAAATTTCAGCTCGATCGGAACACGGGAAGTGGGTCATTTTTTACTTTTGTTTTTCCGCCCGCCCAAGACAGAGAGAGATGACGACAGAACGACAGAGAGAGACGGCCGTGAAGTTAATATAAGGGATTTAAAAATTAGACTTGACAATTTTATAATACACATCATGTATCTGCTACCTGTTCATTTACAATGGTTGAGGTCAAGTTTTAGATATTCTGCCGATTATGCAATCTATTAACCAAGATAAGAAGTAGATTGGCGAAACTTGACCTCATCCAGTGATTAAATAATAAAAAGGAAACAAAATAATTTGACTATTAAAAAAGACTAGATTGACAAATTATGTGACCAACTCATGTGCTATATTGACTCTGTTTATTCTGGTCCTGTGACTTACGATACGTTTAATTCAAAAAATTTCACTGGACATCATCTTACAACGGTGAAGTGAAGTGTTCATAGTTTTGACTGATATCAATCATTCACCATCATCGTTTCCTGGTAGTATAATTGCAGACGGATCAACTCGTCCTCATCTAGTGACTCAACAGGCTCTGTATGTGCATTTTTTCTTCTGGCAATAACTGCCATGGGTTCTCTTGGCCCTCTAAAAGCGATTCTCAAAGTACGGATGCGTTTTATCTGAGTTGATTCTTGAACAGCTTGGGTGGGCACATTCTCCTGAGCCCGAGCTCTGTGTTGTCCTGTATGTTTCTTCAACATTGTTTGTGAGGCAAAAAATAAGTGACATACTTTGCAAATTTGATCAAGTAAGATGGTCTGCAAAGATGGACAATAAAGATCATATGGTTGTATTTTGAAAACTCCTGTTGATCTCGGCATAATGTCATTAAATTTGAGAATTTTTGCCTGCATCTTTTCTTTCTTAAGCTCTTTGTTCATCAGTTTTTTGGTTGATTAGGATTAGAGGAGGAATGAATTTCGAAGGTGAAACGTTGAAATATGAGCTTCGTACTTTGCGGCAAAATTTTATGTCCTGTATTTTACAAGTTGAGTAAAATATTGGCTGGTGTGAACATGATTGTCAAACCATTCCTGATATTATATATTCCTGATCCTTATATTAGCCCTGCTGCATCCAATTAAGATTTATGAACAACACATTTAGGAGATACACTTTTAATGCTATTCTGACATAAATATAATTTTTATGTGCAGCGGCGTAGCGTGGGTATGTGCCGCCCGGGGCAGAAATCAAATTTGCCCCCCAACCCCGCCGAAAAATATGTTAACGCTATAAAGTAAAAAAAAATATTTAGAAAGTAATAATAAGAAAACAATATATTTTTATGTTAAAAATAAAGGCTTCATTTCTTTAATGAAATTAAAGTTTTATGTTTTTCCTCATGGCTCAATCATTCATGTATCAATGTTTTCAGCCATGGCATGCTCTATAACCAAAATTGCAATAGATTAGACAATTTTGGTGTTTTCGTAATTGATCGTCATTAATTTTTTTCATTAAAATCATTTTAGAGAAGCCTTTTTAACCTTTGCATTACTTAAGACAGTTTTAAGCAATGTTCGAATTAATTATATTATTTTAGGCAGGGTAACTTCGAGCCTAAATATTTTTATAAACTTAAATAATCTTCTGTATAGAAGGAGCTTCTGTAAACAGATAAGATAAACCAACTAGTCTGGAATTCATTAATTTTTTGTTCTATTCTTGGGGTTAAAATATTCTTTGCCTAACTATGTCAAGGGGGATGTTTTGAATACTCTAATTTGAAGACTAAATTTCAAAGTCCAGTAGAAAAGCTTATGTCCGAAAATCATGTCTGTTTTCTAAATTCTATATAATTGCCTAGATATTTAAATTTTGTGACTTGTTTTAATGTTTCTCCATCTACTACTAATCTACATTCTGGGTTGGTTTTCTTTTTGGATATTACCATTACTTCTGTTTTCTTTTTGTTCAAACTTAGACCTTTGTTTGCGCTTTCCTTAACTATTTTGTCTAACAATCTTTGTAGCTTCTTCACTCTTTGCAATTAGCACTGTGTCATCCGCGTATCTCAAATTGTTCAAATTGTAACCTCCATCAGATATTCCAGGAAGGCCCTCAATATGCGTCATTATGTTTTCGCTGTATAGTGAAAAGAGGTCTGGTGACCCTTATCGCAGCTGACTGTTGCCAATATATGTTCTTTATGATTCTCAGATCTTTACCATCCATTTGTATATTCTCCAACATGTCGATCAGTTGGTTATGTTGTACTTTATCAAAGGCCTTACTTAATCTATAAAGTACAAGTACAAGTCTGCCTTGACCTCTATGGCTCTTTCTGCTATCATTCTGATTATATATAAAGCATTACTGGTACCTTTGCCCCCAACAAAACCACACTGTTCTTCTGATATTTCCGGACTGATACGATGTCGTATTCTTTTCATGATGATTTAAATATCTAGGAACAAAGTTAACCTCAGACGGAAGATGCACAACTGAGATAAAAAGCAGAATAGCACAAGCCAAAGCAGTATTCAATAAAATGAAGAATTTCCTGGCCAACAAATACATATCAATGGAAGAGAGAAGGTGAGTGATTCAATGCTACATCGAACCAGTTTTATTGTATGGATGTGAAGCCTGGACAGTTACAAAGTATTTACAGAAGCGTTTAGAAGCCTGTGAAATGTGGTTCCATGGGCGAATGTTAAAACTATCATGGGCGGAGAAGAGGCGTAATGAAGATGTTCTAAAAGAAGTAGGACAGACAATGAACATTATGTCTAAATTTAGAAGGAAACAATCTGGATTTTTTGGACACATCATGAGGCGAGGCAGGTATTTACACACGTTCGGGCTGTGTATTTACACACGTTGGGGCTGTGCATTTACACACGTTTGGGCTTTGTATTTACACACGTTGGGACTGTGCATTTACACACGTTGGGGCTGTGTATTTACACACGTTGGGGCTGTGTATTTACACACGTTGGGGCTGTGCATTTACACACGTTGGGGCTGTGTATTTACACACGTTGGGGCTGTGCATTTACACACGTTTGGGCTGTGTATTTACACACGTTGGGACTGTGCATTTACACATGTTGGGGCTGTGTATTTACACACGTTGGGACTGTGTATTTACACACGTTGGGGCTGTGTATTTACACACGTTGGGCCTGTGTATTTACACACGTTGGGACTGTGTATTTACACACGTTGGGACTGTGTATTTACACACGTTGGGACTGTGTATTTACACACGTTGGAACTGTGTATTTACACACATTGGGACTGTGTATTTACACAAGTTGGGACTGTGTATTTACACTCGTTGGGACTGTGTATTTACACACGTTGGGACTGTGTATTTATACACATTGGGACTGTGTATTTACACAAGTTGGGGCTGTGCAGTCCATTATTTAAGAACATCATTTATTCAAAATCATTTCAGAAATGTCCTAAGCAGATTCACTTTTGCTTCAATAAAATCTTTGAAAGATTCTACAACGTCTAATTTTTTATTTTCAATCTTTACATATCACACAAATGGACTTGTTTGATCCTTGTGTCAAATATTTGAAGAGCTATCGAATGCAATGGAACAATATTTGGTATATTGTTAATGAAGAAATATGATTTTTCGTGAACTGTATCTCCTAAAATTGCTATGACGTCAACTGTATCTCCTAAAATTGCTATGACGTCAACTGTATCTCCTAAAATTGCTATGACGTCAACTGTATCTCCTAAAATTGCTATGACGTCAACTGTATCTCCTAAAATTGCTATGACGTCAACTGTATCTCCTAAAATTGCTATGACGTCAACTGTATCTCCTAAAATTGCTATGACGTCAACTGTATCTCCTAAAATTGCTATGACGTCAACTGTATCTCCTAAAATTGCTATGACGTCAACTGTATCTCCTAAAATTGCTATGACGTCAACTGTATCTCCTAAAATTGCTATGACGTCAACTGTATCTCCTAAAATTGCTATGACGTCAACTGTATCTCCTAAAATTGCTATGACGTCAACTGTATCTCCTAAAATTGCTATGACGTCAACTGTATCTCCTAAAATTGCTATGAGCTCAATTTGAATTGTAGATGACAAATTTTTACTCATTTTCGCACTATGTTCTCGAAGTGCTCGAACGTACTTTGCAAGCTAATGCATCAAGTTTCAGAATATTGCATTTATTTGCAACAGTATTGCCCTATCTGTGACCTCAAAAAGTCGCATTCAATTTCGCCAAAATGTAATAATGTCAAATATTCTAAAAAGAACTTCTTGCCACTTTGTTTTCTCTTTTGCAACAAGTAATTGTCAGTCCTTATTAATAGTCTATTCTTTTTTATCAAATTTCTGATTGCTTCCATTTGCAAAAAATGTTAGTAATGTTGAGTACTTATTAAGTACTTATCTTGGCTTTTCTTTTATTTTATTAAAATTTATTTTAACGTTTTGAAAATTAGCTAATTAACAATGAGGAATTTACCGCAAATTTTGTATTTATTTGTGTCAAGTTTTAATTCCACTAGATAAGCAATTGTTTCCATTTTTTTTTATGCCACAAAACAAAAGACATTAAAATTTAAATAAGCCATAGAAATACGCCAACAATTTTTTCCAATAGTTCACATACGTTTAAATCAAACTTGAATCAATTATATATACCAGCACATTATTGTCACACTGTCAGCCCCTATGTTTTCCAGATCCGTAACATTAGTATCAGAAGACTTCAGATTTATAATGGAGTTTGAAATTTTGGCATTAGAAGCGCTCTCGTATTTTAATATAGTTCTTCATTTCGAATACATTTTTATCTTGGCTTTTCTTTTCTTTTATTAAAATTTATGTTCACGTTTCAACAATTAGCTAATTAACAACAAGGAATTTGCCGCAAATTTACAACAAAATTTAAGAATCAGTGAATTTATCACCACATCATTGTCACGTTCTCGTACTAATTTTGCCTCGGTTTTTTTATTACAGTTGTATTAGTATCAAAAGAATTTATATCCAATAAGGAGTTTGAAGTTTTTGCATTTAAAACGTTCACAATTCACATGCTTTTGGGTAGTTCCTTTATTTCTTTTAATAATTTCTTATTTGGTTTTTCTTTAATTTCGATTTCAAAAAAACTCCTCTTTCTTTTAAAATGTTCATTTTAAGAAACTAATTAACGACTAGGAATTTGCCGCCCCTGGCAATGTGCCAACCGGGGCATTTGCCCCCCTGCCCCCCTCGCTACGCCACTGGTTCTGAGTCCCCCAGTGTGACTACTTAGTTTGTGACTAAAAAATTATGTTCTGCTTTTTTCATGCGAGATTCTACATTCCTCGCTGCAGCTTGGCCTCATCTTTTTTATTTAAAAGTTTTTCATTCATTTTATTAAACATCTGGCTCCGGCTTCGGTCGGATTTCACTTCATAAATCAGGCCGAATCCGGCTATGGCGGATTTCAAAAATTAGAATCCGGTACACCCCAAGTCGCTATACAAGTTGTTACTATTATTAGCATTATTGTCATGTGACCATCTTGAGCCAGTCCAGTGGCGTAGCTTGAACTTTTGCCGCCCGGGGCGGTCTCCAATTTGCCGCCCTTTTTAGGGGCCGTACATAAATGACGTCACGCACCTGGGAGGGTGGAGGCACATACGTTTGTGACGATGTGTGACGTGGGGTGGTGGGTGTTTAAGAAATGGGACGTCACGTCAAAACGTGCAACTTTACATAAATTTCCACTTTTCTTGGCAAAAATTTAAGTTAAAATATGCTCATTTTCAAATAGAAAATACGGCTTTTATTGGGGGGGGGGTCAAAGCTTTGTGGCGTCTTATTGAAGAAGGGGTCTTAGTTTTTGTGATGACGTGTGACGAGGGGGGAAGCGGATGACAATTCATCCAAAATAGCGTGCTTCATTTATGCACGGCCACTTAGTCGATTATATTATGGTTTTTAAAAATTAATAAACATGAGTAAATAATTAAAATTGAAACGAAGTAAAGGTGGGGAACATGTTTACCATTGCATACTATATTTATGTAAGCAGTAATAAAAGAGGCCTCATAAGATTATATACCTATAAATACACTTTTATAAAAATACAAGATACTTGTTTTAAAGGCCACAAGAAAGTTACTGAGGTCACAGGTCTCCCCCCCCCAATGAGACAAAACATATTCCAAATTAAAAACCCAAAAAACATTACCAATTACTATTCTTTTATTTTTTATTTATAAATATATGATTTTTTTATAAAAACAAAGAAATTGTATACATTAGTAACATTAGTTTGTAAACATATTTATACATTTACTTTCCTAACTTTCATAATAGAAAACATCGTGTATTTTGCTATCAAATTAAAATTATCTGTAATATCTTGTTCTATGGACAGTATTGCAAGATTTTGTTGTCTTTAATCGCTCATTGTGGAAACGAAGATAATTTTTATCAACTTCAGTTTGGAGCAGCTCCTTTCACAACTAGTGACACTGATAGCAATAGTTGAAAAAATTCATAACAAAATTACAATGTTGGGTACAGAATTTTCCAATCTATACTGTTGAATAAATTTTAATAGATCAAGGGTGCCTTTCCCCCCACCCACCCCCCCCCCGTTTTTCATAAATAATGTCTCTTCTTGTAGTGTAGGTACAGTCATAAAAACCTGGATCTTTTTTCTTTCAATATTGAACTGTCAATGTCAATAAAGTAATTTATTTGATGTTCAAATGCTTCATTTAATAGGTTACATGGTATTATATACGAATATTTTCTTGCATGGACATGCAACTCATCAAAGCGTTATTTTATTTTATTTTATAATTCCATGCATGGATAAAAAAAATTCTCGTTGTACTTCTTGTTCTAAAGATAGAACCACGTCTTCTGAATTTTCCCTACTCATATTTTTTCTCCTTCTAACTAGGCGTTCAGTTGATATCTCCATCTCTTCACAAATTGTTTGGATGATATAACAGCATTTTGTTAAGCACATCTCTTTGTTCCATGCAATGGCTTTGCATTAATTTAAAAAAGGACAGGTTCCCATAAATTAGATAACATAGAAGAGAAAAAGATTGCATTAAATTGAGTAAAATTCCAGCATCTGATCTCGTTTTCCTAGTTACTTCTTCAGATGTCAATTTTCCAAGACGCTTGAAAGTTTAAAGTATGTCTTTTTCGAAATAATAATGCCTATTGTTGTGTTTATTAACGGAGAAGTTTGAATATTTACATATTCTTGTCATAAATCTTAATTATTTTCCATAAAATAGACGAATTCAAATTATTTAAACATTACTATTAATTTAACTTGGAATTATTTGCAATTTGTCAGGTGAACAACTGGACAGCTGTACATTAATAAATATAACATAAAATAAAAAACATTTCTTTCATCTTGGAATGGATTGTCTGTCGTTTCAATTATTTCAATGTTTCTGTTTACGAGCGCTTCGGGTTATAAACCGAGTTTTGGGTCAAATTCAGTTCGTAACTCAGTGTACCTCATGAAACACATTTATAACAGCTATATTATATCATTGTTGTGTTCCATCTTGCAGCTCACATTTTTACCCACTTTCAGATTAGGTTTAATTCGGGGCCACGTGGGAAGTAACAATATTTTAAACTGAATTAATGTGTGAACTTATGAAGTATTTGAATATTTCTATCACTCTACTCAAAATTTTTACGCATGAATTGAGGAAAAGAATAATATTGGACAGGAGCTAACAACACAACTTGTTACAGTTTCAGATCTTTGTGCAGCATGACATCGTGAGCAGAAGTCTACAATCAGGAAACGGAACATCTTCCATTGGAACTGGTGTGTACTTCTGTTCTTGAAAGTTACTCGACCAGAATGTGTTTATAGATTTTTTGAAATATGTTTAAAACTTTTCCAATCAACATGTAAGCACTGGTAAAATCTAATTTTAGTTTATCTATGTCAAAGAGCTTTTGGTAAATTGATGGATAACACGCAAACAAGGTATGAGTGAGCCTGACCAGACGTCACAAAACATCGAAAGTTTCGGCAAAACGCCTTCTTCGGCGAACAAAATGTACAAAAACAAAAAAATGAATATAAAGAAATTAAAACTTAGCTGCGGTGAAATCCAGAGCCATAGAGAGTAATAGTAGGAAGAGAAAAGTAAGTGCTTAAATAGGAAAGGAGAGAGTGGACGTGACGAATCCTTAAGGTTGTAAGCGTAAACAAAGCATTCATCCCATGTGGTGCAAGGATCCCATACTCTTGGATTATTCTATTCTCCTGACTGACCCAGCCGGGTGTGTTTGTGCAAGAGGCCATTGCGGTGACAGACAGGTCATCAACGCCCATATGGTCGTGTCCATTGAAGTGTCGTGAGACCAGACATATTCACACGTACGTGCTCCGCGATACCACAACAAAGTTACCTCCCGGTCTCACCTATGTATTTCATTTTTTTGTAAATTGCTTCGTGCTTTACTTGAACTACACGTTTCCCTATTCATAAGATTTTTCTTTCATACAAGACGTCACAAAACAGCGAAAGTTTCGGCAAAACGCCTTCTTCAGCGAACAAAATGTACACACAAAAAACAGCTCTAACGTAATATATCCGAATATAACCAGCTCTAATGCACTATCTCTATATAAACAACTGTTACGAACTATATCCTATGAATACAGCATCAAACACAGTGTGCCATTTGGAAGTCTAATAAATAACAAAACATTTTTTAAACTTATTTTCAAATGCTACTTTATTTTAATTTTAAACATATTATACGCAACATTGGAATAAATACATTATTTGTATGTACAGGCAAGCAAATGCATTTGATGTTCTAAGCCTTTATGCTTAGTTGTAAAGTTAAATATGATTTTAGACATTTTGGCTTTGTTTCAAAAATATAGTGTAAGATTTCCTCCGGGTCCATCGTCCAGTAAAGGTTTGTGATTGGTCAATTCCTCCGAGTTGGTGTGGTGGTCAGTTCCTGTCTTTAACAAGCTCTTGTGCCGTTGCTACAAAATTGACAGAAGTTTGGATTCTGACAGGCAGCATCAATGACAGTCACTGGAAGAGAAATATGGACAGTGGTCAACTTTAAAATGGTATCTTTAAGGAAGAGAAATATGGACAGATGTCAACTTTAAAATGGTATCTTTAAGGAAGAGAAATATGGACAGTATTCAACTATAAAATGGTATCTTTAAGGAAGAAAAATATGGACAGTGGTAAACTTTAAAATGGAATCTTTAAGGAAAAGAAGTATGGACAGATGTCAAATTTAAAATGGTATCTTTAAGGAAAAGAAATATGGACGGATGTCAACTTAAAATGGTGTCTTTAAGGAAAAGAAATACCGACAGATGTCAACTTTAAAATGGTATCTTAAAGGAAAAGAAATATGGACAGGAACAATGGCTCAAGAAATATTGGACCAGTCACTAGAGGAGACACTAGAGGAGACACTCGACGAGACACTAGAGGTGACACTATCGGTGGAGATAGTGAAATATTGGACCAGTCACTAGATTGGCCACTATAGATGGAGATAGTGAAATATTGGACCAGTCACTAGAGGAGACACTATCGGTGGAGATAGTGAAATATTGGACCAGTCACTAGATTGGACACTATCGGTGGAGATAGTGAAATATTGGACCAGTCACTAGGGGAGACACTATCGGTGGAGATAGTGAAATATTGGACCAGTCACTAGATTGGACACTATCGGTGGAGATAGTGAAATATTGGACCAGTCACTAGATGAGACACTATCAGTGGAGATAGTGAAATATTGGACCAGTCACTAGATTGGACACTATCGGTGGAGATAGTGAAATATTGGACCAGTCACTAGATGAGACACTATCGGTGGAGATAGTGAAATATTGGACCAGTCACTAGATTGGACACTATCGTTGGAGATAGTGAAATATTGGACCAGTCACTAGATGAGACACTATCAGTGGAGGTAGTGAAATATTGGACTAGTCACTAGAGGAGACACTATCGGTGGAGATATCTTTCATACAGTTCATTTCAGTCATGTACATCAGTGCTTCTCAAACTTTTTGGTATGGTGGACCAGCATGAATTTTTTCCATTGCACCAGGGACCTGTGCACTATTTTCCCTGCACTGACAATTTTTTCGGTCCTTATTTTGAGAACATCTGCGGACCGGCAGCGGATGGCCCACGGACCGGCACCGGTCCGCGGACCACCACTTTGAGAAGCACTGATGTACATCACATCGTGCTAAGTGCGACAACAGAGATGTTAAAGAAATGTTCATACTTATCCCGATGACTGAGTACATTGCCCTTATGATTGAGGATATTACATTTGACGTGCTTGAGAATTAATTAGTAATACAACAATTTAAATGAGTCTTATTATCAAGCTATTCCAGTACACTCACCCTAACAAACGTAGACTAAAACATACATATTTCAATAAACCTGTTAATACCAGACGTAGACATATTCCACTAAACTCACCATAGCAGGCGTAGGCTATAACAGCTGTTATCCCCAGGACACGTAGTATTCTAGAACTATACATTGTGCTGTAGATGGAAGAATATTTAAGACATACATTAGTACTTGCATCTTGATATAAATTAGAACAAAGATTACTGCATTAGGGCTACGAAATTAACGATTAAATAAATCGTTAACAATTTTAATCGATTAAAATTGATTTGATCGATTAAAATTTAAGAAAATATTTCTAATATTTTTTCGATTTTATTAAAAATGTGTATATTATTTTTTACTTACATACATTCCTCTCGGATTATTATTATTTATTTAGACGTGCACACGTAAACAAAAAGGTTTTTCTTCCTTATTTCTTGCATAGCAGAACGAATTTGCTGTGTTACGTCACAATCTTTGGGAGCCATGCATAATCGCGCTTTAACCGATTTCGTGAATAATGAATCGTGACTTAACGGGATCTATATATGCGTAATAAAAATATCATTAATCTAAATTAATAGATTAATTGATTAAATTTTTCCCGATTAATCGAACAAAAAAAATAATCAGTACCAGCCCTACTGCATACATTAGTAATTACATCAAGATATGAATTATAACAAAATTTACTGGATACATTAGTAATTAAATCAAGATATGGATTAGAACAAAGATTACTGGATACATTAGTAATTAAAACAAGATACGAATTATGACATAGATAACTGCTATAATCATATCTCCTGTGGTGTGGGTGTGTGAAGGGAATCGTTGAATTGTGGTAATCATTAAACCTGGTCATTGACATCTGACATCATGGCTACCATATGTTGGCTGGGTATCCTATCTTGTAGTATGTAGACTTAAAAATCAATTCTTTTTTTTTAACCATATGAAGATATTTACCCAAATAATTAATGCCAATATCTTTAAAAGGAATAATTGTTTCAACAACTTGATCAAGAGATAAAATTGATGAGTGAAATTTTTATGAAAAATTTGGATTTCTTAAACAAATAGAATGAAAAATGGTACTAAAAAAATTACATCCCTTGGTTGTAGAGAAACTTTTTTCAAAGATAAAATTATTGTAAACATGTGTTAGTAATGATAAACATACTGACACATCGATGAAGATAAATCTACTCACAGATTTTTAATTTCAAATCTACTCACAAATTGGTAATGATATATCTACTCACAGATTGGTAATGATATATCTACTCACAGATTGGTAATGACGTATCTACTTACAGATTGGTAATGACGTATCTACTTACAGATTGGTAATGACGTATCTACTTACATATTGGTAATGACATATCTACTTACAGATTGATAATATCAAATCTACTTACAGATTGGTAATGAGTAATGACAAATCTACTCACAGAATGGTAATAACAAATCTACTCATAAATTGGTAATGTCAAATCTACTTACAGATTGGTAATATTTAATCTACTTACAGATTGGTTTTGGTTACCTTGATGGAAGACAAGACTGACCAATGGAGAAATGACGTCTATGGTCAAACCTTGAGATCCTGGCTCCTTATATCAGTGGTGTTGATACTGTGGTGTTCCAATAAATCCCACTCTAGCAGATCTCCTACTGTCATCTCATTGAACGCGACAAGAGGCTTGCTTGTCTGTAAATCAGCTCATGAATGGGGCTTATATCTATAGTAAAGTAACTAAAGAGATTTAGTGCAATACAGGGGCGAATACATCAGAGAAGTGTATCACGGTTGATTTAAACACATGGCCAACATTTGGTGCAATACAGGGGCGAATACATCAGAGAAGTGTATCACGGTTGATTTAAACACATGGCCAACATTTGGTGCAATACAGGGGCGAATACATCAGAGAAGTGTATCACGGTTGATTTAAACACATGGCCAACATTTGGTGCAATACAGGGGCGAATACATCAGAGAAGTGTATCAAGGTTGATTTAAATACAGGGGCGAATACATCAGAGAAGTGTATCACGGTTGATTTAAACACATGGCCAACATTTGGTGCAATACAGGGGCGAATACATCAGAGAAGTGTATCACGGTTGATTTAAACACATGGCCAACATTTGGTGCAATACAGGGGCGAATACATCAGAGAAGTGTATCACGGTTGATTTAAACACATGGCCAACATTTGGTGCAATACAGGGGCGAATACATCAGAGAAGTGTATCAAGGTTGATTTAAATACAGGGGCGAATACATCAGAGAAGTGTATCAGGGTTTACGACAATACAGGGGCGAATACATGAGAGAATTGTATCAGTGTTGATTTAAATACAGGGGCGTATACATCAGAGAAGTGTATCAGGGTTTACGACAATACAGGGGCGAATACATGAGAGAATAGTATCAGGGTTGATTTAAATACAGGGGCGAATACATCAGAGAAGTGTATCAGGGTTGATTTAAACACATGGCCAACATTTAGTGCAATACAGAGGCGAATACATCAGAGAAGTGTATCACGGTTGATTTAAACACATGGCCAACATTTGGTGCAATACAGGGGCAAATACATCAGAGAAGTGTATCACGGTTGATTTAAACACATGGCCAACATTTGGTGCAATACAGGGGCGAATACATCAGAGAAGTGTATCACGGTTGATTTAAACACATGGCCAACATTTGGTGCAATACAGGGGCGAATACATCAGAGAAGTGTATCACGGTTGATTTAAACACATGGCCAACATTTAGTGCAATACAGGGGCGAATACATCAGAGAAGTGTATCACGGTTGATTTAAACACATGGCCAACATTTAGTGCAATACATGGGCGAATACATCAGAGAAGTGTATCAAGGTTGATTTAAATACAGGGGCGAATACATCAGAGAAGTGTATCAGGGTTTACGACAATACAGGGGGGAATACATCAGAGAATAGTATCATGGTTGATTTAAATACATGGGCGAATACATCAGAGAAGTGTATCAGGGTTTACGACAATACAGGGGGGAATACATCAGAGAATAGTATCAGGGTTGATTTAAATACAGGGGCGAATACATCAGAGAAGTGTATCAGGGTTTACGACAATACAGGGGGGAATACATCAGAGAATAGTATCAGGGTTGATTTGAATACATGGGCGAATTACATCAGAGAAGTGTATCAGGGTTTACGACAATACAGGGGGGAATAAATCAGAGAATTGTATCAGGGTTGATTTAAATACATGGGCGAATACATCAGAGAAGTGTATCAGGGTTGATTTAAATACAGGGGGGAATACATTAGAGAAGTGTATCAGGGTTGATTTAAATACAGGGGGGAATACATCAGAGAAGTGTATCAGGGTTGATTTAAATACAGGGGGGAATACATCAGAGAAGTGTATCAGGGTTGATTTAAATACAGGGGGGAATACATGAGAGAATTGTATCAGGGTTGATTTAAATACAGAGGCGAATACATCAGAGAAGTGTATCAGGGTTTACGACAATACAGGGGGGAATACATGAGAGAATTGTATCAGGGTTGATTTAAATACAGGGGCGAATAAATCAGAGAAGTGTATCAGGGTTTACGACAATACAGGGGGGAATACATGAGAGAATTGTATCAGGGTTGATTTAAATACAGGGGCGAATACATCAGAGAAGTGTATCAGGGTTTACGACAATACAGGGGGGAATACATGAGAGAATTGTATCAGGGTTGATTTAAATACAGGGGCGAATACATCAGAGAAGTGTATCAGGGTTTACGACAATACAGGGGCGAATACATGAGAGAATAGTATCAGGGTTGATTTAAATACAGGGGCGAATACATCAGAGAAGTGTATCAGGGTTTACGACAATACAGGGGCGAATACATGAGAGAATAGTATCAGGGTTTACGACAATACAGGGGCGAATACATCAGAGAAGTGTATCACGGTTGATTTAAACACATGGCCAACATTTAGTGCAATACATGGGCGAATACATCAGAGAAGTGTATCAATGTTTACGACAATACAGGGGCGAATACATGAGAGAATTGTATCAGGGTTGATTTAAATACAGGGGCGAATACATCAGAGAAGTGTATCAGGGTTTACGACAATACAGGGGGGAATACATGAGAGAATTGTATCAGGGTTGATTTAAATACAGGGGCGAATACATCAGAGAAGTTTATCAGGGTTGATTTAAATACAGGGGCGAATACATCAGAGAAGTGTATCAGGGTTGATTTAAATACAGGGGCGAATACATCAGAGAAGTGTATCAGGGTTGATTTAAATACAGGGGGGAATACATGAGAGAATTGTATCAGGGTTGATTTAAATACAGGGGCGAATACATCAGAGAAGTGTATCAGGGTTGATTTAAATACAGGGGCGAATACATCAGAGAAGTGTATCAGGGTTTACGACAATACAGGGGCGAATACATGAGAGAATAGTATCACGGTTGATTTAAATACAGGGGCGAATACATCAGAGAAGGGTATCAGGGTTTACGACAATACAGGGGGGAATACATGAGAGAATAGTATCAGGGTTGATTTAAATACAGGGGCGAATACATCAGAGAAGTGTATCAGGGTTTACGACAATACAGGGGGGAATACATCAGATAAAAGTATCAGGGTTGATTTAAATACATGGGCGAATACATCAGAGAAGTGTATCAGGGTTTACGACAATACAGGGGGGAATACATCAGAGAATAGTATCAGGGTTGATTTAAATACAGGGGCGAACACATCAGAGAAGTGTATCAGGGTTTACGACAATACAGGGGCGAATACATGAGAGAATAGTATCAGGGTTGATTTAAATACAGGGGCGAATACATCAGAGAAGTGTATCAGGGTTTACGACAATACAGGGGCGAATACATGAGAGAATAGTATCAGGGTTGATTTAAATACAGGGGGGAATACATCAGAGAAGTGTATCAGGGTTTACGACAATACAGGGGCGAATACATCAGAGAAGTGTATCACGGTTGATTTAAACACATGGCCAACATTTAGTGCAATACATGGGCGAATACATCAGAGAAGTGTATCAATGTTTACGACCATACAGGGGCGAATACATGAGAGAATTGTATCAGGGTTGATTTAAATACAGGGGCGAATACATCAGAGAAGTGTATCAGGGTTTACGACAATACAGGGGGGAATACATGAGAGAATTGTATCAGGGTTGATTTAAATACAGGGGCGAATACATCAGAGAAGTGTATCAGGGTTGATTTACATACAGGGGCGAATACATCAGAGAAGTGTATCAGGGTTGATTTAAATACAGGGGCGAATACATCAGAGAAGTGTATCAGGGTTGATTTAAATACAGGGGGGAATACATGAGAGAATTGTATCAGGGTTGATTTAAATACAGGGGCGAATACATCAGAGAAGTGTATCAGGGTTGATTTAAATACAGGGGCGAATACATCAGAGAAGTGTATCAGGGTTTACGACAATACAGGGGCGAATACATGAGAGAATAGTATCACGGTTGATTTAAATACAGGGGCGAATACATCAGAGAAGTGTATCAGGGTTTACGACAATACAGGGGGGAATACATGAGAGAATAGTATCAGGGTTGATTTAAATACAGGGGCGAATACATCAGAGAAGTGTATCAGGGTTTACGACAATACAGGGGGGAATACATCAGAGAATAGTATCAGGGTTGATTTAAATACATGGGCGAATACATCAGAGAAGTGTATCAGGGTTTACGACAATACAGGGGGGAATACATCAGAGAATAGTATCAGGGTTGATTTAAATACAGGGGCGAATACATCAGAGAAGTGTATCAGGGTTTACGACAATACAGGGGCGAATACATGAGAGAATAGTATCAGGGTTGATTTAAATACAGGGGCGAATACATCAGAGAAGTGTATCAGGGTTTACGACAATACAGGGGCGAATACATCAGAGAAGTGTATCACGGTTGATTTAAACACATGGCCAACATTTAGTGCAATACATGGGCGAATACATCAGAGAAGTGTATCAATGTTTACGACAATACAGGGGCGAAAACATGAGAGAATTGTATCAGGGTTGATTTAAATACAGGGGCGAATACATCAGAGAAGTGTATCAGGGTTTACGACAATACAGGGGGGAATACATGAGAGAATTGTATCAGGGTTGATTTAAATACAGGGGCGAATACATCAGAGAAGTGTTTCAGGGTTGATTTAAATACAGGGGCGAATACATCAGAGAAGTGTATCAGGGTTTACGACAATACAGGGGCGAATACATGAGAGAATAGTATCACGGTTGATTTAAATACAGGGGCGAATACATCAGAGAAGTGTATCAGGGTTTACGACAATACAGGGGGGAATACATGAGAGAATAGTATCAGGGTGTATTTAAATACAGGGGCGAATACATCAGAGAAGTGTATCAGGGTTTACGACAATACAGGGGGGAATACATCAGAGAATAGTATCAGGGTTGATTTAAATACATGGGCGAATACATCAGAGAAGTGTATCAGGGTTTACGACAATACAGGGGCGAATACATGAGAGAATAGTATCAGGGTTGATTTAAATACAGGGGCGAATACATCAGAGAAGTGTATCAGGGTTTACGACAATACAGGGGCGAATACATGAGAGAATAGTATCAGGGTTGATTTAAATACAGGGGCGAATACATCAGAGAAGTGTATCAGGGTTTACGACAATACAGGGGCGAATACATCAGAGAAGTGTATCACGGTTGATTTAAACACATGGCCAACATTTAGTGCAATACATGGGCGAATACATCAGAGAAGTGTATCAATGTTTACGACAATACAGGGGCGAAAACATGAGAGAATTGTATCAGGGTTGATTTAAATACAGGGGCGAATACATCAGAGAAGTGTATCAGGGTTTACGACAATACAGGGGGGAATACATGAGAGAATTGTATCAGGGTTGATTTAAATACAGGGGCGAATACATCAGAGAAGTGTATCAGGGTTGATTTAAATACAGGGGCGAATACATCAGAGAAGTGTATCAGGGTTGATTTAAATACAGGGGCGAATACATCAGAGAAGTGTATCAGGGTTGATTTAAATACATTGGGGAATACCAGTGAGAATTGTATCAGGGTTGATTTAAATACAGGGACGAATACATGAGAGAAGTGTATCAGGGTTTACGACAATACAGGGGCGAATACATGAGAGAAGTGTACCACGGTTTACGACAATACAGGGGCGAATACATGAGAGAAGTGTGCCACGGTTTACGACAATACAGGGGCGAATACATGAGAGAAGTGTGCCACGGTTTACGACAATACAGGGGCGAATACATGAGAGAAGTGTGCCACGGTTTACGACAATACAGGGGCGAATACATCAGAGAAGTGTATCAGGGTTGATTTAAATACAGGGGTGAATACATCAGAGAAGTGTATCAGGGTTTACGACAATACAGGGGCGAATACATGAGAGAAGTGTTCCACGGTTTACGACAATACAGGGGCGAATACATGAGAGAAGTGTTCCACGGTTTACGACAATACAGGGGCGAATACATGAGAGAAGTGTGCCACGGTTTACGACAATACAGGGGCGAATACATGAGAGAAGTGTTCCACGGTTTACGACAATACAGGGGCGAATACATCAGAGAAGTGTATCAGGGTTGATTTAAATACAGGGGCGAATACATCAGAGAAGTGTTTCAGGGTTTACGACAATACAGCGACTTCAAAATAGCGACTGTCAAAACAGCGACTTCACCGCATAGCTATTCTTGTCCAACCATTTATCTAACATAGGGGTTCCAAACTTATTGACACAGTTACCTTTATCAAGGACTATCTGACCACATTGCCTTTTTATTGTCCGATTACATCGGATTGGGGTGGGGTGGAGTTGGATATGTTTGGAAGGACTTTCTACCTCAGAGGAGTGGTGCATTTATCACAATCATGAATTCGCACTTGATGTTGACTGGTTTTCAATCTATATACTTTTTAGTGGTGAATTTAACGTTGAAAATAACTATTTCATGCCGTTTTTAATTTTAATAGATATTGCTCGTAGGTATTTCAAACAGTGTATGTACTTGGAAAAGAATGCGTAACAACGCTGAAGTGTACTAAAATAGTTGGAAAATTCGTTTCAGTTGGAATATCATGTTAACAAATTAGTTTTAACTGTTTGAACGAGTTTGACGTGAGATTTCATGTTTTTGTGCCTTTGTTGAACTCTTGTATTCTTTCCAGCTCTTCTGACGTATTAACACTCGTTGGGCCTGTACAGTCCATTATTTTAAGATCATCATTTATTCAAAATCATTTCAGAAATGTCGAAAGCACATTCACTTTTGCTTGAATGAAATCTTTGAAAGAGTCTACATCGTCTCCTTTTTGATTTTCAATCTTTACATATCACACAACTGGACTTGTCTGATCCTTAAGTCAAATATATGAAAAGCTATAAAATACAATGGAACAATATTCGGTATCTTGTTATTGAAGAAAGTTGATTTTTCGTGAACTGCATCTCCTTAAATTGCTATGAGCTCAGTTTGAATTTTAGTAAAAAAGTTTTTTTACTCATTTTCCCACTATGTTCTCTGAGTGCTTGAACGTACTTTGCAAGCTAATGCATTAGTTCCAGAATATTGCCTTTATTCGCAACAGTATTGCCCTCTCTGTTACCTCAAAAATTCACATTCAATTTCGCCAGGATTTAATCATGTCAAATATTCTAACAAGAACTTCTTGCCACTTTGTTTTCTCTTTTACAACAACTAATTGTCGGTCTTTATTAATAGTCTATTCATTTTTATCCAAATTCTGAATCCTTCCATTTGCGAAAAACTTTGGTAATGTTGACCACTTATTGAGTACTTATCTTGGCTTTTCTTTTATTAAAATTTACTTTCACGTTTTAAAAATTAGCTAATTAACAACGATGAATTTGCCGCAAAAAAAATATTTTTTTTTACAACAGGCGCGGCTGTCAAATTTTAAGTATCAACGAACTCATCAGCACATCAGTGCCACGTTATCATACTAATTTAGTCTTGGTTTTATTTATTACAGTAGTATTAGTATCAGAAGAATGTATATCCAATAAGGAGTTTGAAGTTTTGACAGTTAAAACGTTCACATGCTTTTAGATATTTCCTTTATTTCTTTTATTAATTTCTTATTTGGCTTTTCTTTAATTTCGATTTTTTAAATACTCTTTCTTTTAAAATTTTCATTTTAAGAAACTCATTAATGACTAGGAATTTGCCGCCCCTGGCAAAGTGCCACCCGGGGCATTCCCCCCTGCCCCCCTTCACCGAATAGCTATTCTAGTCCAACCGTTCACCTAACACAGTGGTTCCAAACTTTTTTGACATATAGAACCCTTTTCATTGCCTAAACTTACCCAAGGACCCCAGCCCCAAGTGAAATAACTGCATAAATGCATAGTGCAAGAATAAAAACTCCAAAAAATATCAACATTTTGGTGAAGTATTTATTGAAATTATAACATTTTATTAACATAAAATTTAAAAACAATTATTGACTTGGATTAACTTATGCTACATACACACGCACTCATTCATATACAAACAACTGCTCAGTAAAATAAAATAATATCAACAAAGAATTTAAAATAACATTTAATTTGTCTTAGTTACATAATACATAAACGAATTAAAACGAAGATTTAAAACAGAATAGAAAAGACCAAGGTCAAGGTTACTTAAATTATGTGGCATTTATCTCATTTTGATGAAGTATTTATTGAAATTAAAAAGTGAGTTTAAAATAAAATTTAAAACAATTAACTTATGCTACATATAGTCAGTGGCGTAGCTAGGGGGGGCGGTGGGGGCGGTCCGCCCCGGGCGGCACACGATTTGGGGGCGGTATTTGGGGGCATTTGAAAAGTGCAGCCCTTTCGGACAACCGCCCTTTTTCTTTTGAAAGAGGAAAACCCGGGTGAAAATAAAATATTCGTACTTTCGAGTCGTAATTAACGGATTCTCAAGACATTTTTTTATTACATACTGTTTGTCATAACTAACGTACTAACGCATAACCGTTAAGAAATTTAAAATCGTTTAAAAATTGTATCGATTTGTTTTGAAAATTAAGCGGTACACATCACAGATGACGCTTTTTATAAGAAAACAACACAAAGAACACATCACTGCTGGACGGAATATACTATTAATATCGCCGCGACAGTTATTGCGTGGATTTTCGACATGCACAGAATGATACGCGAAAAAGTACCCACATGGCATTGTGGTTCAAATATTGTGTTTAACTTGCAAGTAGTAATTTATATTACTGTTTAAGTTTAAGAAAATTATTCTAAGGTAATTTATTAAAAATTAATTTTTTGTTTTTCTTTTTTGTTTGTTTTTTTCATTAAAGTAGCACAAACAAAATGTGTGTGTTTCATTAAAATACGTTTATTCACTAAAACTTTTATGCATATCCTATTAAAGTAATGTTTAGATAGTTTGAATTAGTCTATTTTAGTGAAAATTATTACGATTTTTCACAAGAAAGATTAATCGCGATTGTTGTTTTTTTTCCCCAAATTTTGCATAATGGTGAAAATTTGTTAAGATCGTGGATGGTGTATTCACCATTGAAGAAAATTATATATTGTTTTTGCTGTCAACTGTTTGATGATTTTTTCCAATCAAATTTTAACACGGAAAATAGTTTTAACAAATAGTGGAAATTTAATCTCAAAATAAGTCAACACGAGTTGAGACTACTGAATAAGTCAACATGAGTTGAGTCTACTGAATAAGTCAACACGAGTTGAGTCTACTGCAGATTCGATCATTTTCCCAATGGAAGGAATTAGAAATAAGAATTGGACATGGTGCAACTTTTGATAATCTACAACAACAGAATATTGATAAAGAAATAAGAAAAAATGAAAGGAAATTCTCACAATACTTGATATAATTAGATTCTTAGCTAAACAAAATTTGGCGTTGAGAGGTCATCGTGAAAGTATTCATGAGGAAGACATCAATTCAATTGAAAATATAGGACATTTTCTAGAGCTTTTGGACTTGTTGGCCAAGTACGACCCAGTATTATGTGAACATTTAGTACAAATTAAGATGGGTAATAAATATAGTGTCTCCTATTTGTGGAAAATGATTCAAAATGAATTCATAGACCTATTGAGAGGTGCAGCGAGAAAAACAATAATGGACCAATTAAAGCAAGCTAAAAACTTTGTGTATGATATTTGACAGCTCTCCAGATATTTCCCACAAATATTAAACTAGTCAAATTAAAAGATACGTAGTTATTGATGTTGGCGAAGTTAAAGTTGTAGAATCGTTTATTTACTTTGTAGAAAATAAAGGAAACGCCAAGTTAGAAGGGAAAAACATGTGAGTGGGGAAAATTCACAAGACGTGGTCCTATCTTTAGAACATGAAGTACAACGAGAAATGTTTTAATCCATGGATCGAATTATAAAGGAATTAAAAGAACTCTTTGATCAGTTGCATGTCCATGTAAGAAAATATTCGTGTATAATCCCATGTAACCTACTAAGTGAAGAAATTGAATGTCAAATAAATGATTTTATTGACATTGATAAAGAACAGTTCCATAATGAAAGAAAAATGATCCAGGTTTTGTGGCTGTACCTATACTACAAAAAGAGGCATTGCGTTGGGAAAATGGAGGAAAAGGCCCGCTTGTCGCATTAGTTTATAAATAAAGCTTAAATATATTGTTTTCATTGCACAATTTGTTTGTGTATTTTGTATTCTAAGAATTTTTATAACAATTATTGTTATCAGTGTCGCTAGTTGTGAAAGGAGCTTCTCCAAACTGAAGTTGATAAAAAAATTATCTTCGTTCCACAATGAGTGCATGATTTAAGACAGGGGTTGGGAAACCATGGCTCGCGAGCCAGATGTGGCTCTATTGATGGCTGCATCTGGCTCTCAGACAAATGTTCGACTATTCTTTAAAAAAACGTTTTATTCAGATTCCTTTGAATTGCATAAACAATAAACAGCATAACAATGATATTAAAAAGAATTAAGAGACATAATTATGGTACTTTTAGTGTTGAAATTACACAAAATGCACACATTTACTTGAATTTTTAGTTTTAAAAATAATGTATGGCTCTCTCAGACAAAAAGTTTCCCGACCCTTGATTTAAGACTACAAAATCTTGCAATATTGTCCATAGAACAAAATATAAACAAATTATTTAAATTTTGATAGCATAATACACGATTTTTCTACTATGAAAGTTAGGAAAATAAATGTATAAATAATATGTTTACATACTAATGTACACAATTTGTTTGTAAAAATATAATTAAATCATTTATTTATAAATACAAAATAAAAGCATACTAATTGGTAATTTAATTTTTTGGTGTAAATTTGGAATACGTTTGTCTCATTGCTGCAACCTCAGTAACTTTCTTGTAACCTTTAAAAAAAAAGTATCTCGTATTTTTATAAAAATATGTATTTATAGGTATAACATCTTATTTGGCCTCCTTTATTGCCACTAACTTAAATATGGCATTCAATGGTAGAAATGTTCGCCACCTTTACTTTGTTTCAATTACAATTATTTATTTATGTTTATTAATTTATAAAAAACATGACACTATCTACTTAGAAAGGGCGGCAAATTGGAGACCGCCCCGGGCGGCAAAAGGTCTAGCTACGCCACTGCATATAGTCTACACGCATTCATTCAAATACAAACAACTGCTCAGTAAAAAATAAAATTATATTAACAAAGAATTAAAAATAACTTAAAACAACATTTAATTTGTCTGAGCTAAATTATGCGTAAATGATTTTAAATGAACATTTAAAACAGAATAGGCTAGGCGCAGGAAGTTTTTCAACTATTATCACACGCAAACGAAATAAATAGAAGTTAAAAAAATATTTTTAAAAACCAAGTTTTTATAAGCGGACTAAAAAGAAGAAAATAAATTTTTTCACAGCTTTGTGTAGTAAAAATCTTTTTCTGGATTGATAAAAAAAATTCAAACGTATATGCTCAATTACTATTAAGGAAACATGTTACTTCAAAAGCTTCTCAGCAGAATCATGATAATTAATGTTTACTATTATTATGAGTCTATATGCAGTGTGTTTCTATTGATAAATTACTTATTTAAATATTTGTTAATTGTGTAACTGTAACGCATACATTTCTTCAACATGCGATTTAAAAAAACTGTAATTTTTTTTTAATTAATAAATCATTAAAGGAATTTTTCATTGCGACTGGGGTTGGATCCTTATTGTTAGAATGCGCTCTCAACATTTTAAAATATTTTAATGACTCTTAGTTACATCAGGTCTGGACATCCTTGCTCTAGTCTCTCGATACTCTACTACTCTCGATACTCTACTACTCTCGATACTCTACTACTCTCGATACTCTACTACTCTCGATACTCTACTACTCTCGATGCTCTACTACTCTCGATACTCTACTACTCTCGATACTCTACTACTCTCTTTGCTCCACTCTCTCACTTCACTCATGTAACTCCTCTGTTTCTCTCCCTATCGTTGATGTAAGATGCTCTTTGAGCTTCATCCCAGCGCTATACCAGTTGTTACTATTATTAGCATAATTGTCATGTGACAACCTTGAGCCAGTCGCTATTTGGGGCCGTCCATAAAATACGTCACGCTATATTTTACCCCCATCCCCCCTTCCGTCTCACAAAATGTCACAAATCAAAGTACGTTGCAATTTCGAGTATTTTTTTTAATTAACACCTAAGGGGTCGTCCATAAAGTACGTCACGCTCAAGAAGGGGGAGGTGTGTAAGAAAGTGTGACAGTTTGTGACAAGGGGGGAAAGGAGGGGGGTCCGGCCAAGTATGACGTCACGGTGTTTTATATTAAATTTTAATTATTTTGTTAATAATAAAAAAATTATTTGTGTTCGAAAGTGTGACGTACTTTAAGTGTTCAAGATTTGTGACAGTTTGTGACAGGGGGGGGTTAAAAATGGTCAAAACAGCGTGACATACTTTATGGACGGCCCCTAATTAAAATATTTAATTTAATACTTAAAATACATTTTACAAAGCTCTTGCGTTCACTTGCAGTTCACTTGCATTGTTCCTTCACATCATAACTTGAGATTCGTAGTGTACTGGTTATCACGTCCGCCTTATATTGGGAGGTCCTGGGTTCAAGCCCAAGCGAAAACATTTTTGTTGTTTTTTTAGACATTTTTAAAAATGTGTGATTCTGCCCGTTCTTTTACCCCTTTATTGCGAACATGGCTGACCCTCAGAGGCGTCACTAGGGTTGGTGTCACCCGGGGCGGTAGCTCATGGTGTCACCCCTTCACGACTGAATGGGGCCGTCCATAAATGACGTCACTCGAGGTTGCCGATTTTTACCCCACCCTCCCCCAGCGTCATACTTTGTCACAAAAACTTAGACACCACCCCATTTTTTACGATATGACGTCACAAAGCTTTGACACCCCTCCCCCAAAGCCGTATTTTCTCAATAAAAATTGGCATGTTGCAAATTATTTTTTGTCATTTAAATATGTATTTAGGGTAAGTCTGCACTGTAATATCGTAACACGCGTGAAGTCATTGAATAAATGGTAAACAATCAAATATTTAAGTGGAACTTTTATTTAAAGTTTCGCGTTTTTGATGTGACGTCACATTTCTTAAACACCCCCCTCCTCGTACCACATCGTCACAGATGCGTGGACACCCCCCCCTATGGCGGATTAAAAGGGGGGGGTGCTAAACGGGCTAAAGCCCCCAATAATTTAAGGGCCCCCAAACTTTGTATGAATTATAGTGTATAATAAAGATGCAGGCCATTATGTTTGTACGAATCCCTGAAAATGCCTTGGACAGTCATACGGCAATGCTGCAAATGAGTAGGAAGTATAACGGAAACCAGGCTATTCTTCGTGAGAAGTGCATTGTAGCTCATTATGTGCCGTGCACAGCTCATTCCTTTAATTTGGTTGGGAAAAGAGCAGCAGGTTGTCCTACTGCGGTCAGATTTTTTTGTCTTCTGCAAAATCTTTATACCCGACTTGTTGCATCTACTCATCGTTGACAGGTACTTCAAAAACATATGAAATTGATATATGCTATCAAAGCCTTGCCTGACACAAGATGGTCAGCCTGACATTATGCTGTAAGGTCTCTTAATAGCTCATACCATGAGAATATCGCAGCACTGGAAGAATTAGCAACGAATGAAAATCAGCCACGTGACTGCCGACTTGAAGAAGAAGGATTTCTAAAGGAAATTGAACAACTGGAAGTCGCTATTTTACTTGAAATTTGGGAAACAATTTTAGAAAGGAAGTCTCTCATTGAGTTTGTTAAAAAATAGCATTCTTAATTTTATTCCTATGAAGACAAAGGAAAGGAAAAGTCCGTGATAAAAACAGTGTAAACAATCTTCAATACTATCAAACAAAAAAGAAAGCGTCAGTTTGATAAAGGGACATCAACAAAACAGTATTATCCTGGAGAAAAAAATTCAAGATTGAGGTATTTCTGGTAATCATTGACAAACTTTCTTAAGCCCTACAACATTGGTTAGGTGCATATAATTAATATAAATACATCCATGAGAAATGTGTCTTTCTTACAAACCTAACTGAGTTTAGTACTTTCGCCACCCGATGGGCAGCAGCCAAGTTAATGGAAGAACATTCAAGTGATTTCGAAGAAGGGGTCGGGTAAATCCGAAGCAACATTTCGTCCCCCTCAATTTACTAGCAACGCTATCGAGCAAAAAGTGCCGCGAAGAACGCATTGGACGCCAGCTCTGAGGAAACCTTCCAGTGGGGGTTGCACCCTAGGTAGGTCTTTGATGATCCCCCGGTCTGCGGCGGTCCTAACTTAATTCTAATTTAGAAATACAACACAAAGATAACTTAATACAACCCTCAGATAGACATAAGGATAAAAACACCTTTCTTATTCCGTATGCAAGAACAAACACATACAAGTTTTCCTTCTTCCCGTCCGGAATTCGGGCGAGGAATGGGTTGCCTGAAGAATCCAGGAAAACCAACACTTTATCAACATTTAAATCTCTAATAAAAATGCAGGACTAAACACAAACCATAGATAAGCGTAGGACGAAATAATCTTCTGTATAGAAGGAGCGTCTGTAAACAGATAAGATAAGATAAGATAAGATAAGATAACCATGGAGACCCGTGTGCTTTGCCTGGATGGCGCCAAAGTGGTAGCGGGTCGTAGTAGGATTCCACCACCTCCTTGTGAGGGCAACTTAGTGGGAGGCATCTTCGACTGTATATCCTGGATGCCCAGGTGGCCGCTTCAGAAGCGACCACTTTTGGGCGGAGTTCCTCTGCTGTTACGTCCCTTTGGTGGCCAGATAGCTAATGGGGTCTTCCGGGAAGACCCATAAAGAGCACTAGGCTCTGGGCATCTGATTTTCTTCCACATGTAGGTTCATGGGTGATTTCGAAGACTGCTTACCTTCAGAATTAGTCCAATTTTCAGAACTCTTAAAAAAGTTATTGTCCAGTCCCAGGCTCAGGGTAAGGAAAAGGAATTAGCACAAAGCGAAACTCAAAAAACTTGCACAGAGCTAAAAAAATTTGCTGCTTTTGAATGAGATATAATTCACGCAGTCCTTTACAAATGTACACATCGCACTTCGCATCTATCTTTAAATGATGACATCAAACTACAGCTGAGAGCGATCATTTTCAAAGTTGAAAAGAATATATAATGAGTTAGAATTTGCATAGGACGAAAAAGGCTGAATATGCTCTCTCTAATGAGCATTGAAAAGGAACTTGTAAGCTTACTCAGCTTTATTGACTTGATTGAAAACTTCGCCATTTGAAAAATTCGCAAACGAAAGTTATAGGTTGAAATAATAATCAAACATATTTTAAAATAATTTTTGTTATTTCAAATAGAGAAAAGAATAAATTTTTTTTAATACGGCATAACGCGTAATACTATTCTTTACGGGGGCGCGTTCGTAAGCACTAAACAGCGTAAGTCGGGATAGGACCGTCGTAACCAGAGGACTACCTGTATATAAACATGCATATCTATGCTTTCACGCCTTTAATAAAAATATATATAAAAATATTAGCTCAAAGACATTGAAATCATAATTTTCCTCAAGAAAAACATCAACAAAGAAAACCCATCTTTTGATTTTTTTTCTTTGGGGGCGGGGGGGGGGTGATAAAAATCGTATCCCCCCACCCCACTGTGGTGGAGGGAGTCGTGAGGTGGGATTCGTTCATGCTGTCGGTGTGTCCAAGCCCAAAAGGCTTTATATCTTTTAAAACAGAAGACACTGCCTCTTTCATTCCAGCCCTTTTTAAAGATCTCTCTGCTGCGACTATTTCTTTTCTTTTTTTTCCTAATTTGTTTTAATGTTGTTCGTGTGTTGGGACTGTTTTATTATTGCAAGTTAACTGATATTTTTTAATAAGAATTTTCGCGTTTAGCGTATTTCATTGTATTTCTTAATTTCTTTCTAGATTAAAAAATGTGTCATCTTTTATTTTCTGACATAAAATCGTACACAGTAAAATTGTAGGCTCGGGTGTCACCCCCTGTTGGGTGTCACCCGGGGCGGCCTGCCCCCCCCCGCCCCCCCCCCAGTGACGCCACTGCATGACCCTAGCTAGGGTCGGCCAATCAGTTTATGGTTGGCAAGCTAATGTGGTAAAGGGTGGTGGGCAGGTAGATAATGTCTCGAAACCAACAATGAGTTGGAATCCCCCCCCCCGGGTTGACTCGCGTTGTTTTAATTTCTTCGTGCTGTAGTTTGTGCCCGTTCTTTCTCCACTTTCTTTGCACTCTCTATGAACAAGTCTGCGGCGTATGCTACGCCACGGGGCGTCTAGTATTATATATTCCTGGTACTTATATTATTCCTGCTGCATCCAATTCAGATTTATGAACAACACATTCGGGAGATACGAATTTCATGCTATTCTGACATAAATATAATTTTTATGTTTCACAAAATTTTAGAAAATTATTTTAAAGCTACTTAAATTCTACTAAAAATTTTTTTTTAATAAATTAGAAAAAAATATATCAAAATATAAATGTGTAACATCACACATGGCCTGACCCCCCTCCCCCCTGTCACAAACTGTCACACTTTCTTACACACCTCCCCCCCCCTTTGAGCGTGACGTACTTTATGGACGGCCCCTTAGGAGTGTACCGGATTTAGGCTCCGGCAAATCCAGATTTCGGACATTTTTTACAAATCCGGCTCCAGCTTCAGCAAAATTTTACTTCATAAATCCGACTGGTCAGTTTTGCGATAAAAAATATCTGATATATATTATAGCTCCGGCTCCGGCAAATCCAGAATCTGGCCATTTTTAAATCCCTTATATTAACTTCACCGCCGTCTCATTCCTCGGAAAAACAAAAGTCGAAAATGACCCACTTTTAGTGAAGCCATCGAGCTGAAATTTGGCACACGGACCCGTCTCACCTAACAATGCATCGTATCAAAATTTCAGATCGATCGAACGTACCGTAATTAAATTAATGGATTATTAGTTTATCCATATAAATCACTATTTAGAATGTATTGTCGTCGTCTGCTAGAGTTTTGACCTAGTTTTAAAGCCAAGGGAGATCATTTCCGCCCGCGGAAAAACAAAAGTCGACACATGTTAAATGATTTTCGCGTTGGAACATAAACTGTAATTTATGTCTCATATATAAGGTATTTATAGTCCAAAACTTTGTTTTTACGGGGTTGGTTTTTTACAAATCTGGCTCCTGCTTCGGTCGGATTTCACTTCATAAATCAGGCCGAATCCGGCCATGGCCGGATTTCAATAATTTGAATCCGGTACACCCCAAGTCGCTATACTAGTTGTTACTATTATTAGCATTATTGTCATGTGGCCATCTTGAGCCAGTCGCTATACAAGTTGTTACTATTATTAGCATTACTCTTTTGTGTTACCATCTTGAGCCAGTCAGCCATTTCAATGGGATAAATACCAAGGGCGTATAAACTGTTGAGAGGGAGGAGGGGATCTCAGAGGGTAAGGTATAAAAAAAAATACCTCTTAAATAGATTCAACTACCATTGGTTGATGGTCAGTCAAATAGATTTAACTACCATTGGTTGATGGTCAGTCGAATAGATTTAAATCATATAGGAAGATGGTTAGTCAAATAGGAAGCTAGTAAAAGATTAAACATAAGTAGATGCTTAGTCAGATTGATCTACGACATTTGCCACTTCCTTCTGCCGATAACATTGTTGTTACCGGACACAATGTGTTCTCTCCCCTACTCCAGTGTTGCCTTGCCATATTTCTGCTCAGCTGTCAATGTCGAGGGTTTCTAAAGAGACCGTTTATTCTGTATCCTAACAGACGTCTATGTGTACATCCTTTGGCGGATTAAGTCAAAGGTTGTAAATATTGGCCCACGTGCCAAGAGACAACGCCCCCTTTCAAGACGAATGTTTATTCGCATTTTTAGGGTCAGGCTTCATGCGGCCTGTAAACTACTCAGTTTAAAAAATACTTTAAAATTATTCTAAAGTAAAATCTTTCAACAATCTTCATGAAAATCAAGTTAAATATAATAATAATAATAAACTTTGTTGTGGTTTCAAAGTTCAATCCGAAAGACAAGGATGCTTAGTTGATTTCATGCACAGCTCACTGGTAATACAGTTTAATAACTGTTGATATGCAGTTTGTTGGAGAGAACTAATTCGACAGTTAGTTTAAATGGCAATAATATCCCGATACTTCCACTTGTCTTTGCTGTGCTCTTATTAATATTTGCTGTGCTATTATTTGTGATGCGATATTTTCTCTGCTTTGATATTGTTCTCTTTGGTGTGCTATTGTGTTTGTTGTGCCATGACACTACGGCAAATTAAAAGGGGGGGGGGCTGAACGGGCTAAAGCCAGGGGCCCCCGATGATTTAGGGGCCCCCAAAATTATTATTTTCTATAATAAAAGTGGGCAAATGTTTACATGACGGATTGAAAATATCATAAATAAATTATTAAAATTCTAATCTACTTATCAAGAGAAAATGTCGAAGAGTGTGAAATACCAGAAGTCGTAATCATTTGTAATAATATCTAGGGAAACCTAGCTTTAGAAAAACTATAAATTTCTTATTAGTTTGGAAAACTTACGACAAAAAAACTTTGACATAGTAGAGCATAATTCAATAATCGAATGTTTAACCAACTAACAAGTTAGTAGTGCATTGTACACGAGTTACGACGCTTTGACCTTCTGACAGACTGAAGTAAGAAGTAAATATTTGAATAAATAAATATGTAATTAAATACTAGTAACGTATATACTCGATCTAAAGCCGACGTTTTTTGGGATAAAATTTATGGGAAAATGTTGGGCGGGGGGGGGGTAGGCTTAAGAGCGGCTCATAGGTGATTTCTGTATGTACATTGAATATCGGTGTCCTTAATTAACTTTGAAATACATGTTGCGTTCCGTTATTAATATTCTGTATAGAAGGAGCAGATACGATTAGCTAAATTAAATACCATTCATTCCTGTTGAGCATTCATCAAGTTCATACCAATGTATTCCCATGCTGGATCAGGAATTGCCCAAATTATTTTTAATATTTTGGAAGAAAATGACATTCAAATTCAAGATTGCCGCGGACAGTCAAAATACATTACTGAAAATATGAGTGGAAAGTGTAACGGAGTCCAGGCTATCCTTCGTGAGAAGTGCAGTGCCGTCCACAGCTCATTCCCTTAATTTGGTTGGGAAACGTGCAGCAGAAGGTGGTCCTACTGCAACCAGATTTAAAATAAAAAAATATTTACTTATTTTTTAATTCTTTAAAATATGTATACCTGGCTTGTTGCATCTACTCATCGTTAGCAGGGTCTTCAAAAACAATTGAAAATGTTACCTTTTAACAAAGCCTTGTCTGACACAAGATTGTCAGCCAGGCATGATGCTGTAAGATCTGTAAATAAATAATTCCATGAGAATATTGCAGCACTGGAAGAATTGGCAACTGACGAAAATCAGCCGCCTTACAGTCGACTTGAAGCAGAATCATTTAGGAAGGAACTTGAACTGAAACTCGCTATTTTACTTGAAATTTGGGACAAATTTTTATAAAGATTTCAGAATATGAATGCATCTCTTCAAGATACATTTGTTGAATTATCTTTTTGAGTTTGTTAAAAGACAGCGTTCTGAATTTGATTTCTATGAAGAAAAAAGAAAGGACAAGTCCGTGGAGAAAGAATATAAACAATCTTCAATGCGATTAAAAAAAGAGAAAGTGTCATCTTGATGAAGGGAGATCAGCCGAAACAGTATTTACCCTGAAACAAAAATTCAAGGTTGAGGTATTTCTTGAAATCATTGAAACTTTCTTCAGCCCTACAAGATCGTTTAGACGCATGTGTCAGCACTACAACATCGTTTAGACGCATGTGTCAGCCCTACAACATCGTTTAGACGCATGTATCCATGACAAATTTGGCTTTCTTAGAAACCTAACTGAGCTCAGCAATGATGCCATCCGAGGGGCAGCACCCAAGTTAATGGAAGAATATTCAAGTGATTTCGTTGACTGGTTTTCTTCAGAATTAGTCCAATTTTCAGAACTCTTAAAAAAGTGTATTGCCCAGCCCCAGGGTCAGGAAAAGGAAGTAGCACAATGGGAATATCAAAATACATTCACGGAGCTAAAAAAAATTAATTAATCCTTCCCGAATGTCCACATCGCACTTCGCATGTATCACTCAATGATGACATGAGAGTGCAGCTAAGAGCGATCATTTTCAACGTTCAATAAAAAATTTTTTAAATAATAATTAGAAGTTGCATGGGACAACAAAGCCTGACTGAGCACTCTCTCTATTGAGCATTGAAGGGGAAATCGTAAGCTCACTTAATTTTACTGACTTGATTAAAAATCTCGCCATGAGAAAAGTTCGCAAACGAAGGTTCTATAGATTGAAATAAATACTAATAAATATTTTAATCAAGTGTGGATTCGTGTAACTCTATATTAATTTAATTGACTTCTATTTTATTTTTTGTCTTATGACACCCTGCATTACAAGTTACACAGTCTTATTTTAGCTGCTAGCAATCATTTTATTTAAATAAACGCTGCCTGGACAGGGCCCCAGTTTGAATTGCAGCCAGGGGCCCCGAGCAGTCTTAATTCGCCCCTGCCATGACATTGTATTTGGTCTGCTATGTCTTTAGTGTGCTTTTGTCTTTGGTGTGCTAGTTTCTTTGGTATGCAATCGTCTTTGGTGTGCTATGGCCTTTGGTAAGCTACTCTCTATGGTGTACTTTGGTCTTTGGTGTGCAATTGTCTTTGGTGTGCTGTTGTCTTGGGTGTGCTATTATCTTTGGTCTGCTGTCTTTAGTGTGCTTTTGTCTTTGATGTGGTAGTCTCTTTTTGTGTGCTATTCTCTCATGTGTGCTATTGTCTTTGGTGTTCTATCAACTTATCTTCGGTGTGCATTTGTCTTTGGTGTTCTATCAACTTATCTTCGGTGTGCATTTGTCTTTGGTGTTATATCAACTTATCTGTGGTGTGCATTTGTCTTTGGTGTTCAATCAACTTATATTTGGTCTGCATGTCTTTATTGTGCTATTATTTTTGGTGTGCATTTGTCCTTGGTGTGCAATTTTCTCCTTGACATGTGATCTTTTGATCTGAAATCCCCACTACTTATTGTAGCAGCCTCCTCTATCTGTGCCGTATTACATATGAATCTTAAAGAAATGTCACCTCACTCTCACTACGCTGAACTGTACTAATAATTGAGTTGTATCACATAAAATGCAAAAGCAACTCCTGCTTTTACGTGGCCAGCATGTAATAAGCAGGTCCATTCGCTACTATTCTAGTCTGGTAAAATGATATTTAAAAACAACCTCCTATTGTAAGTTTCCTCCAGGTGTAGAATATTGGCCTCCAAGTTCAAGACGTCTACCTATTAGTACAGGGGTGTGAACAGCAAGAAAAAATGGGTTATCAAAACTATTCAAAGAATTATGTACCCAGTCATTTTACCTTATCTCTAGCTAGGAGGCACACAAAAATTATAGCCTGAGCCACACCAATACAAATTCAATTGTGTACATAAGTAGTGTTGTAGCAGGTCATATGTTGTAGCATGGCACGGCAAGGGTCATCATGTAGCATAGCCTGGGTCAACGCATGTCCACGTTTCCATTGAAGACTTGAAATGAAACCCACCTGTTGGTGACATTGGGCTTCTGAAGCATGTTGGGATTTGAATTTGATGATATCCGATTAATCAGCATCTTTTTTCTTTCATCAATTTATTTCTAGAAACCATGCAGTAAGTCTAGTGGAAACTGACTTAACTGACTACAGAAGGAAATTTGAAGTCTTTTTTAAATAATAAACAAACTTCACAAAAAAACAAAATCTTAATAAGAGAATGGATATAAAACAGCTATTTAATTTTAAATATTACATTTTTATTCTTAAAAACACATTAACAACCTGTAATCCAACATTTCTGTCAATACAAGTAGAAACAATGGCTGATCTAGTGTCTGATAATTATTTTTTTAAAAACCAAGGAATATCATGTGATCACAGGAGAAAGCTGGTCTGCTTCTTACAAAACTTATTCATCAAGTTACATACAAAATTTTACACCTCAAGAAAACAAAGATATTTTTTATTAACACTATTTTGACTTATGCTTGTGTTATCATTGAAAATTTATCAGATAGATTTTAAGAGTAGCTGAAGGCATCAGATCAAAAATAAGAAATGAGCTGAAACATAAACCTCATTATATGACAGACTGCAAATATAACAGCTGGATTAATATCAAAGCTCAAATCTCTTGGGCAATCATTTACATTCCAAAGAATCACCTAGTTACACACAAAGTTCTATTCCAAATATTCTCAGAGCTAAAATCAAGCTAACAATGAGTTACAATCATAAATTGAATTCAAATATGTACATTTCTTAGAAAAACAAAATCATGATCCAAGAAAGAGCATCTTAAATTTCAATTGGGATGTTATAACAGTCAATGTGTCAACTCAAAGAGATAAATTAGAGTCCACAAAAATGTGAGAATAAGATAAGCTCATATGGTATAGATTCAGATCATGGCTGCCAGACTTCTTCCTCACTTGAATTACAAGAAAAAAATTTAAAAACTTATTTCAGACCAACTTTGAGATGGGTTCCAATAAAATCAAAATATTAACAATGTATCACTTTTAATTTTAAACATTCATTTCAAAAAAACATTGTGCCCATTGATCAAACCACCGGTCAGCACATTGTTACAGACATGACTTAAGTTGTCAGTGTACAGGTGAAGTGATTGACCATGATCAAACAAGGGGCAGCAACTTTTGGCAGATTACTATTTCTTCAAGAACAAATGTTGTCTTTGATTGCCCTGCAGTATCGAATTAGATACTGACATAGATGTTCAAAATAACAATTCACTGATTCAAAACCGGGCAAATATCAATATTTAACTAGTGTACAGTGTAATTAGAATATGGAGACACATCTGCATGAAGTGATGACATTTGAAATAGTAACCATTCTTACCATTGCCTAACATACATTGATATATAAGGAAAGAAAAATGGAATCACAAAAACACCACAAAATATGTCTCTGGTCTAGGTAATATTATAGGAGGAGGTCAACAGATCACAAATAAGTTATTCTAATATCTTCCCATTGCACTGCACCTGGCTCCAAGTGTGTGACAGACAGGTCATGTCATTGGCTCTTTAACTTGTTTTATTAGACACATCAATTACACTATCCTTCAACTTGTATCATTAGACACATCAATTAAACTATTGTTAAACTTGTATCATTAGACATATCAATTAAAAGTGTTTTTTTAAGCCTACATCTAAGCTGGGGAAGAGACTGATAAAATAAACATATTCTTCATCAAAATTTATCAATCATAAGTGTGAACTAGAGTTAAAACCATGTCCACCACTGTAACCAAGGTAACAAGTCTCAAGTATGTGGCCATACCTGCAGAGATACGGTTAGCTTGTCACTTTAGGTTTGTTATTTCAACAAGTAATCATTGAATGGGGGACAAGGGAAGAGAAGCTGGATAAAAGGGAGAAAGATGAAAATTATTTTAGTGAGGTAAAAATCAACTGGAATAATCTAGGTGCAAAAGTTATAGATTAAAAATTAGGTAATGGATAGTTGACAAACCAGTCAAAGATATAAATATAGACTATTGGACTTTCTCTCTTTACACATCTCCTCATCTAGTCACTACCTGCTTACATTGTACACAACTCAAAAATGGATAAATTTATAAAATGACCCAACCAGTTGCTCTATGAATATAAATAACAAAGCATCTCAGTTCTTATTTCTTTTGAGCAGCAGCTGTAGCAATCTTTTTGAGCTGTGGTGTATCAAATGATTTTGGACGTTCAATGGGGAGACCAAGAGCACGATCCCAGATGAGTGATGCCAAGACTCCAAGAGCTCGAGAGACTCCAAACATCACAGTGTAGTAGTTCATCTCCTTCAAGCCATAGTACTGAACAAAAAGAACAATTGATCTAAGCACTCACAAGTTATTGTTTGGACTTTAGATATAAACAAGTGGGGGTTGTGGGACAGTCAACGTGTTCCTAACACAATAAATTTTTATTTTAATTCAACACTAGGAACACTAGCTACTGAATGTAACTACACATATCAGATGATATATTTGAGATTACCTGAAGCAAAACACCACTGTGAGCATCCACATTAGGCCAAGGATTTTTAGCTTTGCCTTGTTCTATAAGAATGTCTGGCACAACCTTGTAGATCTGTGCAACCAACTTGAACAGCGGATCATTGGGGAGATGCTTCAGTGCAAATTCTCTTTGGCACATATACCGGGGGTCAGTTTTGCGAAGCACAGCATGGCCATAACCTGGCACCACCTAGAGAATAAATTTAACTAGACTTTAAAACTTCAACAAACTAACGTTATATTTATAGAACATGACTTAGAGTAAGTGAAAAAACAAAATAAACATGAAATAACTTCATAGGGATACGTACCTGGCCTGACTTTAATGTGTTCCAGATGAATTCTCTTAATTGATCATCTGTTACTTCTCCACCTAGGGACTCTTGAAGCTTTGTGGTCCAGACCAAAACTTCCTGCATGAAAGGAATGACACATAAAATTCAAGGCTATTACCTGCTTTAAGGCCAAAGACACTCTGCAAAGGGAGATCACCATGAAAGGTATTCATCGTGACATTTAATCATGTGCAAGTAATTATTCAATATCTGCAGTAGTTCACCTTCACCCTCCAACCCTAACCACAGAGAACTAAAGTGAATTTTGACACTTAAGAAATTAGGAAATGCAGCGGGTGTTTATAGTGGATAAGCCTTACAGCTAGTGTGGGTAAGCCTAGCAAGCAGCTGTTAATTTCTAGGATATATATCAGATCATTGTGCTGTGTGTAGCTGTAGACTAAATGTGCTGTGTGTGTAGCTGTAAACTAAATGTGCTGTGTGTAGCTGTAGACTAAATGTGCTGTGTGTGTAGCTGTAGACTAAATGTGCTGTCTGTAGCTGTAGACTAAATGTGCTGTGTGTGTAGCTGTAGACTAAATGTGCTGTGTGTGTAGCTGTAGACTAAATGTGCTGTGTGTGTAGCTGTAGACTAAAGGTGCTTGTGTGTGTAGCTGTAGACTAAATGTGCTTGTGTGTGTAGCTGTAGACTAAATGTGCTGTGTGTGTAGCTGTAGACTAAATGTGCTGTGTGTGTAGCTGTAGACTAAATGTGCTGTGTGTAGCTGTAGACTAAATGTGCTGTGTGTAGCAGCAGGCAAAGGTTGTTGACAGCATTGTGAAACAGATTTTAGTTGGAGAGTACGAGTTTAGAGGTACCATATAACGAACCTCTACTAGCTAGAATTTGATCACATATTTTTGGACTTAATCACTAAGAATAACATATTATTACAACTAGAGATGGACAAGGTATACTATCTAAGGAATTCCAAGAATTTTTTTAACTAGGAATTCAGACATTTTAAAAAAAATTATTTTTTGTCAAATTCAAACATGAAACCAAAAGCTATTCGTATAAGCCAAATAAAAACTGATTATACGTTAAAAAAATAGCATAAATATTTTTGTTTACAGCTTGCTAAATCCTTTTCCTTGTAATAATATTTAAAAGTCTTTGTTCAAAGCACCTGTACGCAAATTAAAAGGAAATAACATTGTGCCTGTTAACTGCTGATTTTATACTAAGTAAAAATCAACATCTCCTAGTTACACATTTTTTAAAATTAATAATTGAAAGAAAATTTAATTTTTAAAAAATAATTAGGAAATGTTACACCTAAAAAATATGCAATGTTAATTGAATTCAATAAGTTGGACCCTTTAAATAATCAGATATGGAACTCCAAAGTTACCTGATTAGCTAGACCGTGCAGTGGACCAGCGAGACCATTCATACCAGCAGCAAATGAGAGATATGGGTCTGAGAGAGCACTGCCCACCAAGTGACAAGCATGAGCACTGACATTGCCACCTTCATGATCTCTAAAACAAAATTACTAACATTGAAATACATTGACAACTGATTTCAGAAAAACTGGTTCAAAGAAGCTAAAAAAAACTGATGTCACGTTGAGAAGAAAAAAAGTTTTGATTATGATTTTGTTAATTTAACCCTACTTTCAGCATACACACTAAAATAATTATCAAAAAACGTAATACTAATACTCTGCAAACCATCGTGTCAGGTAAGCACAACATTAATCCTTGCGCGTGAGAATTTTCCGGTGTAAATGTACATGACCTCAGGTGTAAATAGTAAGGTATATATGGACATTAACTTACGTGTGAATTGTGAGGTATATATGGACATTAACTTACGTGTGAATTGTGAGGTATATATGAGCATTAACTTACGTGTGAATTGTGAGGTATAAACGCATGAGTTCCACAAATTCAGGACTATCGAATCCCAGCATGCTAGTGTAGTTCCAACTCCAGTCCTTCTTCTTGTCAATGGGGTCTGGGGGGTTACCTTCTCTATAAAGGTTGCGATAAATTATAGCCGCTACAGTTGGGAGTTTGGCAATGAGATCCATAGAGTCCTCATAACAGAGCTGATGAAGACAAGTGTTTACAGACTCACAGATACTACACAAAGAAGTCAATAAGCAACACAAATGATCTAAATACAAAGAACAGAATATTCTAGGTGGCCATTTTTTAAATTTGATATTTTCTGTGTACCTCCCAATACTTTGATTTGTGCACACCCTCAGCATAGGCCTTGGCAAATTTGCTTTCTGAATTCATGACTGTACATGCGGCACTGAACTGTGACATGGGATGGAGTGAACTTGGAAAGTTGTTCAGCATGGTTATCACATGGTTGGGAATATCTGCTCTTTCATTCCATTCCTAGTTCAAATTATAAAAATATTCAAATGTGTTTACAAGCATTCTTCAGGGTTTGAATCTCAATCACAGAATATCTACTAGATCATTTGTAAACCAAACTAAATAGAAAATAATGATATGTTACTTTTTTTAAAAACATTTCAATATTAAATGACATATTTGAAACCCTCAACATTCTAGTTAAACTGAAAGTTAATGGTTGCTTTTATGATTTTATAAAGAAAAGAAAAAAGAACTTTATCTGATACACGACCATGGACGAATTGAAAATGTGGTTAAATGGCCAAGATTAAACAAATAAGTAATATGCATACCTTGGTAATTGCATTGACTTGTTCCTGGGAAGGAATTTCTCCTGTCACCAACAACCAAAACAAGCCTTCGGGTAGAGGCTCATTACCACCCGGTGCCTTGGGCAGTAACTTTTGGCATTCTGGAATGCTGTAGCCACGAAATCTGATACCCTCATCAGGATCAAGAACTGATGTCTCTGTCACCAACCCGCGGATGCCTCTCATGCCTCCATACATCTGGGAATTAATTCAATGCTACATAAACATTTTTTCTTATGTATTAATGTGTAATGAAAGGTTTTATTAGGCCATTTAAATACAATAGTGGAATTTAAAATACCATTAATAAAATTACTCATCAATATTCATAAGTTACCTATCAATTTAAACACTTCTTTTTACTCACCATATCAATTGTAACTTCCCCAACTTTAGTATTTCCAAATTCCTTTCTAAATTCAACAACTTCTTTCTGCTTCTCTGGAATGATTTTTTCCAAGACATCCTTGAGATTCTAAAAATAGATAAAATCCAAATAAAACATTTGAAATAATTTTTACATAAATAAATTTATTGTTAAGGAAATTGTTATAAATTTTTGAATAGTGAACATCAGCTAACTGAGAATGTTTAAAGTTAAGTATCCACTTACTGTGCTACTACTAGCTTGGCGACAACTTCCAGATGAAAATATTGTGCTTGCACCCTGGAAAGGATAACTTTTAATCATTTGTTTCCCTTTTGACTATTGAACATCAGTTTTATATTAATTTCACTAATCGTGGGTGCAATTTGGGCTGCATTAAATAAAGGACAAGACAAAGAAAAGTGTCAAAAGTAACAAAATAATAACAGAAAATAAATTTGTTGCAGTATGAATGGATTTTGCAACTCAGGCTCAACTTGTGATTTAATTCTAAATTATTAAACCATCTTAGAAGTAGGTCTTGGTACATTTACATCATCACTACACACCACTTGCCCTCACTACTGGTTCAATGGCCCATGTAACAGATAAGTGAGATAGGACTAAATCACATTGTCACAATGAATAAGACTCTAATTTTTCAAATAATAATACTGTAAAAATTATACTTAAGGCCCATAACAAAAATATATCTTTTTTTTTAAAGCTTACTACATATTGCTCATAAATTCACCTAACATTTCATAAACTTTATAGTTTACCCTATAAATTAAAATGGTTGGTTTTGTGGAAATCATTTGACAATACTAACTATATCTAAGTACTGTAGCCCCCATTAACAAATGAAATTAAGTACCCTGAACTGGGAAATAATTTCGACCACAAGTTTCTGACTTTAGATTCTAGAATGTCAGTTAAACATAATTTATGAGACAATGAGATATTTTATCATTTTATTACCTATTTGGAAATTCAAATTGTTTAACTCATTAAATTTCCCTTTTATTACCATGAGCAAAGACTTACCCTTTTCAACAGCCTGTCCTAAACGTGTAGTTGTAGGCCCTAATACTAATAAAAAGATTACACTTACACATTCTATAACAAAGCCTATAAGAGAAATATATCCCAATATTATAAACTAGTTTGTGCTGCGGCGCCCCCCCCCCTTTTTTAAGGGCGCCTATGGCGCCCACCTTTTTCAAAAGCCCAACTAACTTGTCCTTGTATGATAAATACGTAATATTAAAATTTCTTAAATGTACACAAAGTATTTTATTTATAATAGTTTTTTTTATTTTTTATTTTATTTTTTATATCAAAAGCCCAAGTAACTTATCCTTGTATGATAAATATGAAATATTCCTGAAAAGTACACAAAGTATGTATATAATATAGGTTGTGCTGAGACGCCCACTTTTATTTAGGGCGCCCACTTTTTTCAAAAGCCTAACAAACTTGTCCTTGTATGATAGATACGTAATATTAAACTACATTAAATGTACACAAAGTAATTTTAAATTGAGATTGTAGGGCGAATACGGCGCCCACTTTTCTTTATTTGGTTAAAATCCCAAGTAACTTATCCTTGTATGATAAATACGAAATACTCCTGAAAATTAAACAAAGTATTTATATAAAAATTTTACAGTGCTAATCACCACACGATTTTTTAACTAATTTTAGAAAGCAGCGCACCAAATTACTGCACCAAAAAATAACTATTTGAGTCAATCAGCACTGCTTACAACACAAAAATTAAAAAAGCAGAGTGATGTCCCTTAGCGTTAGGCATCACTGATAATTGAGCGTAAATATATAATATATTAACTATACTTACTCCTGCTGCCTACAAGCCTAAAGTGAAGTGTCAGTACAGTAGTAAAGCTTTACAAATAGGCCTAGAGATTATGATTGTCATTTAATACGGAGTGGTTATCTGCACAGTTCGGCAGTGAGAATACGCATGGATTGTCAGCAAATGCGAATTCTAGCGGCTGGTCTGGAGCCGATATCACTCAATTTAGGCTAAAATGTGTAATTTCTATGCTAATACTAAACATTAGATCTCAAATAATCAATTTCCATATACCGGTGTCCATGTAACAATAATTAGTAATTTTTAAAATTCAAATACAATCATCAGCTATTTCAGATGAATTGTTGGTCTAAGTGTAGTTGTATTGACCGTAAGGGGATCAAATCCCAACTCAGGCGGGTTGTTTTCTTTGTTTTTTTTTCCTTTGCTTTATTGTGGGTTTTTTAAAAACCACAATGAGGGTGCTTGCAAACACTCAAGCAGGCTATTGTTTCCAAGAAACATTTTATTAACTTCCCCCATGCCTCTCTTGTATATTCTGTTAGTCACTTTAAAAGACTCTCACTTTTATGCTATACATTAAAATGATATAGTTACGTTTTTACATGCTTTAAATTAACTTCAATGGTTTTATATTAAGCACAGGTATAATGCTAGTTTTGGGAAGAATAATAATTAGCCTACAATGAATTAGTACAGAGTTTCGTCCAAATATAATAAAACTTAAGTAAAATTCTTTCTATGAAATACATAGAACAAAAATACAAAGTTGGGTGCACTGGAACAGTTAATACATGTAACAGTTTTATTTATAACAGCTAAATCCATGGTATTAATAATCATTTAAAGCAGTGTTTCTCAAAGCAGTGGTCCGCGGACCGATGCCGGTCCGTGGACCCTCCGATGCCGGTCCGCAGAAGTTATCAATAATGTTTTTAACAAATTATTATAATTTTATAATCCCTTATTTGCAACCATTTATACTAACCCTATAGAATATTTCAATTTTTCGATAACAAGCATATAAAATGAAACAAATTTTAAAAAAACATTTCGCTACGTCAATACAGTGAAAATAGTTCACTGGTTCCTGGTGCATTGGGAAAATTCCTGCCGGTCCGCCATACTAACAAGTTTGAGAAGCACTGATTTAAAGACATTTATTGGTATGTAGGTCCACTCAGGTTCTTGCTAGAATTGATAAAAACATAAGATTCCAGTCACTTGAAAGACAGTCAAAATGAATTAAAATGTAATTATTTTTATACCCTCCACACCAATAGATGTCAATAAGCAATGCTAGATAAATAATAAGCAGTAATAAGTATTTAGATATCGTTCGGCGTCATTCTCACTGTAAAAACTGTGCAGCAGTGAGAATAATGCTAAGAATTATCCGCTGGGTTTACCATGGTGAGTGTGAGGATAACTGATGTTATTCTCACTGCAAAAACCATGCGGTTTCGCTTCCCCGCATTATATAGTATAGTCATGTTTTTAAAAACTTTATTTAATAATTTTATAAAATTAATTCTAATTTAGAAATACATCACAAAGTAAGAAAACTTAATACAACCCTCAGACTTAGACTTAGACATAAGTCTAAGTCATTCATAAGGATAAAAACACCTTTCTATTCTGTATGCAAGCACAAACACATACAAATTCTCATTCTTCCCATCAGGAATTCAAGCATGGAATGGGTTACCTGAAGAAACCAGGAAAACTAACACTTTATCAACATTTAAAACTGTAATAAGAATGCAGGACTAGGCGACTAGGACTAGACACAAAATAATCTTCAGTACAGTTACAGATAAGATATGGCCAAACCATCAGTATCAATAACGTGTATTCAAGCATGGTGTCTGCTACCTAGGGCTAGGCCTGTACTGTAGGGCCATGGCAACTAACATTCATTCATTTTCATACTTGATTTCACCACTACTAATACCACAAGTACAAGTTTGACATTTTGAATTTCGTTACCTCGGCCTAGCTAGGCCTTCTTTACTAGACGTTTTCACCCCTTGAGATTTATATCTTTTTCCTAAGCGAAACATTATAACAAACAAGTACCTGATTTAACTGAATGATCCCTCTAATCTTGGCAAATGTACGGACTGTTCGAGACATCGTGTACGCTGAGTCGGTGACCGCTACAAAAAATACTGCTATCTAGTATACCACGACCTCCACAATAGTACAGGGTTAGGACATATGCGCTCTACGTCACTGCATTATATCCGGTATGCATAGTCACGTGACACAAATCCTAGTCGTGAAGATATCAATAGTAAAGTTTGATTACGTTACATCATTTGTATAACTTTATCATAATCCTTAAATTTAGCTTTTATACAATGCAGTTATATCTGTAAAGTTAGCGTTAAGATGTAAAAGTCCTAAATAATTTATGGGCTGGGCTACCCGACACTTGACCCACCCCCTTATAAACTATACTACATGTATACTAAAATCTATGTATAAATATATAAAAATCAAAGTTCAAAGTATGTATCAGTATGTCTGTGTGTGTGCATGTCCTTTATAGCTGACTACACCATTCATGCGTTCGCCATGAAACTTTCGGAGACTGGTAAGTACGCTCCCAGGATGGTAACTGGCATTTTTTCCCCTCAAAATGTAACACTCATGGGTCGCCGGGGACCCATAATTTCATTTTTTGCTTATATGAGCTAAATAAAAATTAGTAAAAGCGTTAGCTACTGGGTAAATTGATGGATCTTAAACCAAATTTTGTATATAAAAACTTGATAACAGAGGCGTAACTAGGTTTTTATCACCCTTGGCTAATTTATTTTTGGCGCCCTTGATAAATTGACAAGTTTCAACGTTGCAATTTTTTCATCTGTTAGAAAAAATAATTGAATTTCTCTTATTTTATTTATGACAATAATTACGTAGTCTGACAGTGACAGTCTTAGTCATACAAATTGAATATAAAAAATTAATAGGACATGAACGATACTAATTTCCAGTTTATTATTTAAAAATATTTTAATACCAAATAAATTGGTGGATAAACGGGATATTGTTGCGTTAATATAGAATACAGCAAAACTTGAAGTAAAACTTATTATAAATAAAATCAATAGTGTCAATGTGTCATACTCATCTCATACAAAACGATAGAAACTCACAATTAAAAGTAAATTTAAGCAACACTTCACCGACTACAGCTCAGCAATTTCGCTATCTGGCGTATTGACGTGTTGCGAATACAGTCAGAACTCTCTAAGTCGAACTCAAGAACGGGGATATATATTTCGACTTACGGAGTTTTCGAATTAGGGAAACTGATGTAATAGACGCAGATTAATCAAGGACAATGTTGATATTTAGAGGGGGGAGAGCCTTAGCGGCTAGAAGGCTTGACAGGAAAGAAGGGCGGCGATGTTTCAGATGAAAGGAGTCAACTTGCTTTGACTTACAGACACAAGCCCGTGAGAGGAGACACCTTCCCTCCACTCCACCACTTTATTCCCTCGACAGTGGGATGGGGATAGAACGATTTTTTCTTACTAGGAGGGGAGGGAAGGTATCTCCTCTCGTGGGCTTGTGTCGGCATGTCAAAGCAAGTTGGCTTCCTTTCATATGAAACATCAGACACCGCGTCTCTTTCCTGTCAAGCCTACTAGCCAGTATGGCTGTTACCAATCTCAATATCTACATTGACAGATGGCACTTTAAGTTTGATTATATGTTATACATTTAGAATTTAGTATATTATTGAATTAATTCCATTTAATATAATTTTAAAGCGAAATCTTCAAAAGATTTAATGTTGTCAGGTGATTTGTTTGAAGAAACATTGAAATATGTTATAGAGTTTGAAAGAGAGTTTCTTTTATTTTACGCACCAGATGCCTTTTGAGCGTTCCAGAGTCAGCTAATCTGGCTGAGTCAGTAGGTGATGAGCTGAGGGAAATGATAATTCATTGACCCGACTACATTAGTCATTCGACCTTTCATAGTTCTTTTTTTATTAATAACTAGCATTTACACTTACAGATCGGGAATATATTTTTAAAAAGTATCGTCAATATAATACGCTCACACAGCGCGACAGCAAAGTATTAAAAAGGTTGTTCAATATAATACGCACCGCGACACTCTAGCACAAAAATTAACCTGCTACATAGAGATAATCTAAAAATTCATTAATTTAAATACAGTACATTTGATCGATCTGAAATTTTGATAGATTATTTTAATCATCGGCACGAGTCTGTCGGCAGAATTTCAGCTCGCTAGCATACGAGGAAGTGGGTTAAAAATCGATCCAAAGTTTTTTTCGGCATACAAAGCATCAAGCAGACGCCACGAGTTAATATTAAGGACTTAAAAATTGCCTTTAAGTTATTAAGTGTGACAAGCGCCATCTTATGCTCCCTCTGTTGTGACTTTGTGTTCCAGTTGTATTTATACTTTGGAAGCTCAGTTGAGTGGAAGTCATCTGTTGTTTTTTTCAGCCTAAAAAATATGAATGAAGATACATTTTTTGACAAATAAAATTGTAATATTCTGTAAAGTCTGTCAAGGGTCAAGGTTCTTGGGGTAGAAGCGTTAGGCCCACCCCGACCCCTAACCGTTATTTTAGTTGTAATGAGACAAGACAGACACAATTTCGCATCCCTAATGATTCACATCAGAAAGGTAGTCTGACTTATTATCGTGGTCACTTGACATCTACACACAAGCCGCGTTCGAATCCTTGACACAGTTGACTTTTGTAGACAGCGGTAGAGTACGACCTGTAGGAACAGATAGGGCTGTTACAATGGGTGATAACAGGTGGTGCGTTGCGTCACAATGACCTGACCATTTGGGTTTAGTTCCTAATGTAGGTCAAAGATCACCCAACACTTCCTGGCAAAATACATGATCCTCTTTTCAAGATTGGCTTTACAACCGCCTTGTGTTTGACCCTAGTGGTCGACCAATGGGTGGGGAGAGGAGGGTAGGATTTGGAAATCACGTGATTACCCCCCCACCCCCACTAGCCACTAGCTGAGCGTTTACTAGAGTGTGTGTTGTTACGACTTTTGCAAATGTCGATAGAATACAGATTAACATTCCTAAAACCTCCAAAGTGTAAACAAAACTATAAACAATAATAAGTTACAGTCTAAGGCGAGTTTAGGCACACAATAAAACAAAACTATAAACAATAATAAGTTACAGTCTAAGGCGAGTTTAGGCACACAATAAAACAAAACTATAAACAATAATAAGTTACAGTCTAAGGCGAGTTTAGGCACACAATAAAACAAAACTATAAACAATAATAAGTTACAGTCTAAGGCGAGTTTAGGCACACAATAAAACAAAACTATAAACAATAATAAGTTACAGTCTAAGGCGAGTTTAGGCACACAATAAAACAAAACTATAAACAATAATAAGTTACAGTCTAAGGCGAGTTTAGGCAAACAATAAAACAAAACTATAAACAATAATAAGTTACAGTCTAAGGCGAGTTTAGGCACACAATAAAACAAAACTATAAACAATAATACGTTACAGTCTAAGGCGAGTTTAGGCACACAATAAAACAAAACTATAAACAATAATAAGTTACAGTCTAAGGCGAGTTTAGGCAAACAATAAAACAGATAATTCTCTTGTTTTACAAGTTGTACGATCCGATGTTGTCTGATGTAGCTACACGGTTTTACCACTTTGATAATGAGCTGGCTTATCTTGAAGTGAAACAAACACTGAGTTAATCATGGGCGCCCGCAAAGCAAGAGGGGGGCCTGGATTGAATGATTTAACAAAAATTTTAGACAAAAATAGACAAATAATTTATTAAAGTAAAGAGAAAATAAAGAGAAAGCAACTAAGCTGATGCTGATCTCGTTTTACTGGGTAATTATTTTATTACTAGCGTACACCCGTCAAAAATGACGGAAGTTTTCAGCTGATATCTATTTATTTTATAAAAAATGCACTTTTTTTTAGGGCGCCTACGGCGCCGACCTTTTTCAAAAGCCCAACTAACTTGTCCTTGTTTGATAAAATTTATTACGAAATATTAAACTTTCTGAAATGTACACAAAGTATTTTATAATAGGGGTTGCAAGGCGCCTACGACGCCCCCTTTGTTTTTTGATTTTATAATTAACCATCATCAAATCCTCTTTTTACATTGATCCCTTTTCCAAAATTAAAATATGAGCGAAAACAATGACGTCATATAATATTTTTTCACAGCGCATATTTAATTTGCACACCTTTTGATGCTTTGGTGCAGTAATTTGGTTTTCACTGCTTTCTAAAATTAGTAGCGTCAGGACTGACATACACTACTTGCGTGACAATTGCAAATTATATAGTTTAATATGTATCACGGTGGTCGAGAGGCATGCGCGCTCGGCTGGCGTACCGATGGTCACGGTTCGAATCCTTGAGAAGGCACGGATTTGTTCCCGAGGCCTAGGGCGTCCCTGAGTCCACCCAGCTCCGAATGGGTGCATAACATTATTTGGGAAATAAAGGCGGCTGGGTAATGCGTGGAACCCTTATAGCCGAGGCTCGTGAACGCTGCATCACTTGCCAACAGACCGGCATAGTCTGTGGACGCATTAATCTTCTGTATAGAAGAGCGTCTGTATAGATAAGACAAGACATCACTGTGTGTTGTGAGTCAAAAGTTGTTTTGAACATAAGTATTTTAATTATGCATATTTTTAAGGCCATTATGTTGAAGAAATAACGTTAACTCCTGTCTGCAAAAAAAGAAAAACGGATGCTGCTGCTTGTTCATCTGCAGCTGCAACTCTATCACCAGAACCAGACCCTGACAAGCTTGAAAGTGGCGATACTAGGTTAACCTATGACATTGTACTCTATGTAAAATCTACTACGAAGATTCCTGTCGATCTTAAGTATCGTTTGCTAACTGATCCATACAAGCCTCACCCGTCATATGATTTTGAAGGCGACATGTCTGGAAGTGAAAAACGTTGTTTCAGGGAATCTTGGCGATTCAGTATACTCCATGGTTATCGTATTCACCTAGGTTAAAAGGTGCTTTTTGCATTTTCTGTGTTTTATTTCCGCAATAAGTTTAAAGAGGAAATCAAGGTGCCTTCATTACTACTCCTTGAACAAAGTACAAAGATTTTAATGAATGTGCCAGAAACCATATCAGCTCAGCATGGCATCGTGGGTCTCAACAAGATGCTGAACACTTCGCATCAACCATTAGAGATCCAAATAAGGATATTATTTGTCAGTTAGATAATTCAGTAAAACGAACTATTAAAGAAAACAGAAAGAAGCTGTATCATATTATTTCAACAATCTTATTTTGCGGAACAAATGATTTGGCAATTCGTGGGAAAGATAGCACCAAAGGAAATGTCGAACAGCTTTATGCGTATCGAATGGAGGGAGGAGACAGTATTTTTTAAAAACCATTTTGATACGGCTGCTGAAAATGCACGTTACACATCACACCGAACACAGAATGATTTAATCAACTTGTCTGAACAAGCTCTGCAAGAAGACATTGTAAAAGCAGCCAACAATGCTGTTGCATTCTCAATCATAGCCGATGAAACAGCAGATATCTCACGAACAGAACAGTTATCACTGGGAGTCCGGTTTCTGGATAAGTCTAGTGAGCAATTAAGCTATGATTCGTGAGGAATTCCTTGGATTTTTTCCTCAGAAAGATGTAGACGCCGCCACGATATCTGATTGTATTATTCAACATTGCAAAACATTTGGTCTTCTCTTTAATAATCTGCTGGGTCAAGGTTATGATGGATGCTCTACAATGACCGGGAGAGAAAATGGTGTTCAGGCAAAAGTTCGAAGTATTTACCCCAAGGCTGCATTCGTTCACTGCGCCTCACATAGACTGAGTCTCGTTGTACATGATCTTAATAATGTTGCAGTGATACGAAATACTATTGATACTATCAGAGCCATTATTACATTTTTTCGTGAAAGTCCAAAAAGGAGGTCCTCTGTCCCAAATATTCCTCTTCTGTGTGAGACCAGATGGACAAGCAAGTATAAAAGTATTCGGATTTTTTCTAGTAAATTTTAAGATATTTATTGTCAACTGGAAGAATTTTCATTGCATGCAAGTGGAAATACACGACAGGCTGCACATCCGTTGTATTGTTCATCAAAGTCCAGCACGTTTTTATTTTGTCTCAATATTATTTCGCAGTACTCTGCCATACTGGAACTAGTTACTCAGGCTCTTCAAGCTGTTCAAGTTGATCTTCCAGAAGTCCAACTGCAAGTTCAAAACCTGCTCAGTGTAATAAAACTTCACCGAGGTGATTCCGATAACTATTTCAGGAATATTTTTTTTAAAAACAGTACAACTCGCACATAAGGTGGATATTGAACTGATTATCCTAAGGAAGTATGGAAGACAAAAGGATTGAAGTAATCAGGGAACCATAAGTGTTGAAGAGTACTTCAGACAAACAGTTTACATTCTATACTTAGATTCTCTAATTAGCTCAATGGAGAGTCGATTTTGTGAAGCCAACGGTGGACAATTTAACTTAGCGTTGCTACATCCTTCGAAATTGTGCAAACTGAATGTCAACAGTTTAAGGATACAGTGTCTACTATTAATCAGGTATACCACATTGATAATTTTGAAAGTGAAGCCTTGAGTTGGTTTGATGTTTGGAAAACGCGAGAATACAAAAGTAGACAAGATTTCATCGACTTGTTACCTTTTACAAAGTTTTATCCGGCTGGAAGGTATGCTTTACTAGTTTTGCTAACACCACCAGGAGCAACATGTATAGTGGAGCGATTGTTCAGCACCTTACGTCGTGTAAAAACATGGCTTAGATCTACAATGTCAGATGAACGTCTGTCTGGGTTGTGCATGTTAAGCGAACACAGAGACAAAGTGAACTGTAACGAAAAAGACGTTATGGACAAAATTGTAGATATGTTTGGTAGCGATAACAGACGACTCAAGTTTTTGTTTAAAGTAAAGAATACATTTCATTTAAATTTATGTTGTAATATTTTTTGTTAAATACATATATTATTTTAATAAAAAATTTGTTGCTACAGTATGCCCTTCATTACTGCAGTGTCCTGTCAGTCCGTTCACAATACAAATACGCTACAGTAAATTAAAACTACATTAAAACATTACTAAAAATATTTTGTCCCCCCCCCACCAGAAAATTTTCTGCGGGCGCCCATAGTGTTAACTTACACCGAGTTGTATACTGGTGCTGTATACAAGATTCTAGTTAAATAGAGATGATTTGTAAACGATTTAAGTTACATGGAGTTACCTGTAACAAAATAATAAAGGATGTATTATTGTAGCATTGTTGTATAATAAATGACGTATTGATGTAGCATTATTTTCCAATAATGAGCTGCTGTACCTGGTCCTGGTGCATCAAGCGCATATAAAATTAACAAAACTTGACACAGCCCCACAACACCCTCCCCATCAACAGAGCTGTGAACACACACACAAACAGACACACACACACACACACAATTCAGCCGTCCAACCATCCCATGTATACGCTGATGTCCATTTTTTGCATGGAAATAATTTTGATAGCCTCTGAAGATGGCACCCTGGGAGGATGAGAGGCTTCCGCATGCCACCCCCCACAACGCCCCGGCTCATGACATAACTTGATCAACAGAACCTTACGTTAGCCATCTGTCTGGCCAATAGCCACACTGTCAATTTCCGGGTCAACTTGTCACTTCACATAATTCCCAAAAATCTGGCTTGTCCAAATGTTCCATGAAACCGATGATTGAATTAGGACGTAGACGCAATCATACAGATTGTAACAAGACGCAATCCTACAGATTGTAACAAGACGCAATCATACAGATTGTAACAAGATGCAATCCTACAGATTGTAACAAGACGCAATCATACAGATTGTAACACGATGCAATCCCACAGATTGTAGATGTAGAGAAAACAATATCCTATCGATTGAAATTGAACAGACCCAAGACATCTAAGTTAAAGTGAAGAGAACCAAGAAATCTAACTATTCTAATAGTGAAAAGAGATTCCAATACCATGTTCCTCATATTTTTAAAATAACATGTTCCTCCTATATGTTTATAATAACATATTCCTGCTATATGTTTCAAATAACGTCTTCCTCCTATATTTCTAATAACATGTTCCTCCTATATTTCTAATAACATGTTCCTCCTATATTTCTAATAAGAGGCCGTCCATAAATGACGTCACTATATTTTGGCCGATTTTTTCACCCCCTACCACTCGTCACGCGTCGTCACAAAAAGTTAGACCCCCCCCCTAAAAAATACGTCACAAAGCTTTGACCCACCCCCCCCCCAAAAAAAAACCCACCTTATTTTCTATCCACTAGATATATTAAAATTAAAATACGTCATGTGTACCGTAATTTGTACGTGTACGCTTCGAACATATGCCCACTATTGAACCGGTTCCTTCCAGAAAATGCATCTTTTAAATTTGACTACTATGTAGATATCTTACCTACGTACTATACGAAGACACCTAAATCCACCCTACTTTCATTTATATTGACACGAGTGACAATAATCTTAATCCACATGACTTCACTGTATCAAGTATCCTTTCTGTGATATTTAAAATTAATGCCTTAAAAACTGAGCTAAGAAGAAAAGTTGTTTTGTGTAAGGTGACCAGACGTCCCGATTTAGGCGGGACAGTCCCGATTTCAGACCTCATGTCCCGCTGACCCTCTCTTGTCCCGGCGGGACGCCCGTTTTCCCGCTTTTTTATTCAATACTTTAAATACAATTAGTTTTATTTTGATTTTGGGTACGAATGACTTAATATTTTCTTAAATTTAATTAAATATTCAAAACGGTGATATGTTTTATAAACTTAAATTGCTTTATTATTAGCTAAGCCAGTTGATGCGTCGATTTGAGTGGTTATTTAGATTTACATTTTAGCCTACTCCTTGATACGGCCTTCAAGTGACTTGTCGGTGATCCCGAAGCGTAAGGTGACCAGACGTCCCGATTTCAGACTTCATGTCCCGCTCAAGTGACCAGACGTCCCAATTTTTTGCTACAGAAACCTGGGGACCCCCCCCCCGTCTGAGGGGCCCCGTCCCGCTTTGCCCCCCGGAAAATCTGGTCACCTCATTTTGTGCTACTCTCGAATTGCGATGTCAAGAATTTGATGAATTCAATAAAGTTAATGAATACTATTATATCTAGAATGGCCAGGGGCGTTAGACCAGTTAGACCCTAAACCAATCGAACAATTATATCAAACTTAAAAACGTTTATAGGTGCATCATATAGATCCCCCCCCCCTTTCCAAAAATAATAATAATTTTAAATTGATATTCCGCGTCGTTTTGACTTTAAATATCTACACATAATCCTCTTCATATAATTTTTTAGACACTTATCATCTTGTAAAACTCACCGGGGGGGTGGGGGGGGGCTAACGACGCTCCCCCAAATCCCTGCCCGAGTCATGTGGGCAGGACCTCGAGTCTGGGGGGGGGCGATGCACACATAAACTTGTATTTTGGGGTAACGGGCAAAAAAGTTCGGCGACTCCTACCGTAAGAAAACCAAACAGAGCTGCGGCTACATCACAAATGCTTTGATGTCAACAGCAAACGATTTAAAAAATTGTAAGCGACCAAATATTACAGTGGAAGTTTTATTTAAAGTTACCCTTTTCATGTGACGTCACATTTCTTCAACCCCCTCCCCCCCTCGTCACGCATCGTCACAAAAGTGTGACCCCCCTCCCCCTAGGTGCGTGACGTCATTTATGGACGGCCCGTAACATGTTCCTCCTATTTATCTCTAATAACATATTCCTCCTATATGTTTCTAATATGTTCATCCTATATGTGCACCATATATGGAGGTAAACTAGTGACCATGTATGTATTTACATAACACCCGGCCACACATATTTTACATTACGGCAACATGTCGAGATATACGAATGTCTAATAGGGCTCAGAAATGAAGCTATAAAAACAACTGTTGTTTTGCACCAGATATGGATGGATGTATTTTACACCAGGGCAAGTGAAATGAAGGTGTATAGAACAGGTGCACCTGGTCAGCAGATATGGATGTATTCGGACAATATTACCGGGTATAGAATTAGATAAACCAGGGCACCAGGTATGGGGGTATTTTACACATGTTCGGTAAAATATAATGTTTGTTTTTGTCAAGCTATGTCTGCAAACATTTATTATAGTATAGATATTATAGATATGAAACATTGTTTTGTTTTTGTCATGCTATGTCTGCAAACGTTCATTATAGCAGAGATATTACAGATATGAAACAATGTTTTGTTTTTATCAAGCTATGCCTGTAAACGTCATTATAGTATAGATATTATAGATATGAAATATTGTTTTGTTTTTGTCAAGCTGTGCCTGCAAACGTTCATTATAGTATAGATATTATAGATATGAAACAATGTTTTGTTTCTTGTCATGCTATATAATGCCTGCCAAAACTCCTCGATTCCGTCAGCAACAAACAAGGAAGAACTATTTTAGTTCCCAAAGACTAGTGGCCCTTGCCAAAAGTTGTCAGGGATTGACCAAGTAAACAAGTACCTTATCTTGTTTACACGTAATCGATTTTCATTATTTACCATTTCCAAGGACAAATTGGATGACAAAATTTCTGAGAACACGACGCAAATATCCAAGAAATGATACTAATACCTATAAATAGAACCATTTCAAGGAGGGAATTAAACTTGGTCGTCTGGCGATTTGTACAAGTATAAGAGGTGAGGAAATGACACGATCAGCAGATAACGATTGGACTCAGTACCTAGAAGATATTGTCTGATAGTAAAACTGAGAGATAGAGAGAGAGTGGGGAGGGAGGGAGAGAGATAATTTTTTGTGTAATTAAGCTCAGTTTATAATTTTTTGTCTTCTACCTCCAGATTATTTCATGTCTCAAAACGATACAAAATAATTTGGTCTTATTTTTAAATCCCTTATACCTATAATAACTTCACCGTCTTGTCTGTCTTGGTCGGTCGGAAAAAACAAATGTAAAAAAAATGGCCCACTTCCCGTGATCCTATCGAGCTGAAATTTTGCACATAGACTTTTGTCACCTAACAATGCATTGTATCAAAATTTCAGATCGATCGAATGTACCGTAATTAAAATAATGAATTTTTAGATTATCTCTATGTAGCCGTTAGCTATAGTTGACCTCCACGGGTCACTGGAGTTCACTCGAGCCATCGATGACCACATCCCCGTGTTTTACAGCAAAAGGAGTTCAGTCTGTAAATGTTTGTCGCGGTGCGTATTATTATATTGAACATAATCAATACTTTTAGTTATGTCTCATATATAAGTGATTTATAGTCAAAATCTTTGTTTTTACGGGTTGTTTAATTAATGATTCATGACCTAAGTCGAGTGGCCTGCGTTCGGCTGGCGTACCGATATTCACGGATTCGAATCCCCGTGATGGCAAGTATCTGTTCCCCGGGCCAGAGGTGTCCCCAATGTTCCCTCTAAGGTTCGTTGGTCCACGTGCAAACTTTAAAAACTCGTGTGCAAAGCTGCACAGCATCCATTTCTTGTGCAATATTTTACCAAATTTGCTGCGCGGTAAATCTAAACTACTACGCGGTGTCAGTCAGATATCTGCGCAGCTTAAAGGGAACATTGGTGTCCCTGAGTCCACTCAGCTCCGACTGGGTACCTAAAACTAGTTAGGGAAATAAAGGCGGCTAGGAAATGCGTGGAACCCTCATAGCCGTGGCCTGTGAAAGCTGCATCACTTGCCAACAGACCGTCATGGTCTGTGGACGCAATAATCTTATGTATAAAATGAGTGTATCTTTAGATAAGACAATCTGGCTTAAATCAATTTAGAGATAAGAATGAATGTCTACCTATAGTTACTTAGAAGCTATTGTCTGATAGTAACACTGAAAGAGAGAGGGAGAGGGAGGGAGGGAGAGAGAGAGAGAGTTACTCAAAAAGCTTGTTATTTCTCGATTTTAAATTGAATTTTGATAGAAGAGGAAAATAAACGTATTGGGATTCAGTCATGGTCGACTTGCATGACAAACTAGACGATGGCTTTACTGGAAACACTGAGTGACTTAGCAATGCAACAGACGTAGTCTATCGACTCTAGAAAGTCTATTTATTTAACGATCATGTTACTCGAATGATTTCAAAAACCGGTTCTCAGGTGATTCCATGAATTCAGTCAGACGTGACCAGACTGTGCAACAAGGGTGGATGGGGCTATGTAAAAAAAAAGGGGGGGGGGTTACAGTCATCAGTCATGGGATGAGATAAAAGAACACTTTAGTTAACCTGTCTATCTTATTTCAAAAAGTTATTTCCTAACAATCAATTTAAACTATTAAAGTTATTTCTTACGGGGTAAGCACAATAAAAATATGTTGCTTTTAGTTCTTACTTTTCACTTGTAATTGGAAAGAAACAGTGTGGGTTAGTCGAGAAAATAGAAAGCATGATAAATTTTGATGATGCCTATCAATCTTTCTGTGACGATGTGGTACGAGGAGTGGGGATGTTTGAGAAATGTGAAGTCACATCAAAAACGTGCAACTTTAAATAAAAGTTCCACTTAAATACTTGATTGTTTACCATTTATTTACTTACGTTTTCAATGACTTCACGCGTGTTACGATATTAGAGTGCAGACTTACCCTAAATACATATTTAAATGAAAAATAAAAAATAAAAACGTAAAAAACCAAGTTTTTGACTATAAATCCTTTATGTACGAGCTAAAAGAATGTTCATTATAATACGCAGCGCAAGACCATCCAAAAATACAAAATTGCAGTTGTGTCGTAAAACATGTTTAATATAATGCGCACCGATCAATAATATGTTTATAAAAAGTGTTGTCAATAAAATACGCACCTATTGCGCGACAGAGAGGTTGTTCAATATAATGCGCACCCTTACACTCTATCTAAAAAATTAACATGATACTTAGGACTAAATAAAATAATCTAAAAAATCAATACTTTAATTACGGTACATGTGATCGATCTGAAATTTTGATACATTGTTTTTATCATCGGTACGAAACTGCCTGCAAAATTTCAGCTCGCCAGCTTACGAGGAAATGGGTTAAAAATTGATCCAAAGTTTTGGCGACAAGCCAGGGCGCAAGGGTGCAAGCAAGCAACCAGACACCACGAGTTAATATAATGGATTTAAAAATAATTTGCAACATGCTAATTTTTATTGAGAAGATACGGCTTGGGGGGGGGAGTGTCAAAGCTTTGTGACGTCATATCGTAAAAAAGGGGTGGGCTCTAAGTTTTTGTGACAAAGTATGACGCTGGGGGAGGGTGGGGTAAAAATCGGCAACCTCGCGTGACGTCATTTATGGACGGTCCCTTCAGTCATGAAGGGGTGACACCATGAGCTACCGCCCCGGGTGACACCAACCCTAGTGACGCCTCTGATTACATGTGTTTTTTCATGTAGCTTTTTTAGCTTTTAAAATGACATTATTTTGTAATGCGTAACATAAACTAAGTAGGCATCTGATTTAGGTTACAATTTTCCAGAAAGGTTTTACGGTTTTAAAGAACACTACCATTTAGTGAAACACATCATCTAGCTTAAAAAAGCAGCCTTGAGAAAGAGACACTTCAATCTCTTTATAAAAAATTCTAAAATAAAAATCATAACAGCTTGTCACAGTATAGTTTGTTACTGGTGTGTTTTATCCAAAGAAAACTCACTTTCTGGAGCAATATCCTATATAATAGTCGTAATGCCCGTGATATTTTCTTTACACTAAATATATTTATACTTACACCTTAGGCCTTAGATAACTCTACAGCAGGGGTCGGGAAACTTTCTGTCTGAGAGAGCCATAAACACCGCATATTTTTTTTTAAAAAGTAATTCTGTGAGAGCCATACATTACGATTAAAACTTAAAAATTCAAATAAATGTGTGCATTTTGTGTAATTTCAACACTAAAAGTGCAATAATTATATCTCTGAATTATTTTTTATAACATTGTTATGCTGTTTTTTTTTAAATATGCAATTAATATATATATCAAATGAGTCTGAATAAACGTTTTTTTATAAATGAACATATGTCTGAGAGCCAGATGCAGCCATCAATAAAGCCACATCTTGCTCGCGAACCATGGTTTTCCGACCCCTACTCCACAGTTATTACACGAAGCGTGTGCCATGTCACCGCACTTCCTAGAAATATACCAAAAAATATTAAATTATTTTAAAATGTAAGCTTTATCATTCGTGTGACATTAAATAGCTTTCATATTATTCCTATAGCTCAAGGAAAACGCTCTCCAAAATATTCCTTCTATTTCCATGATCTTATGCGTGATCTTCGTTCAGGACGAATAGGATTAGGATATTTTTTATTGAGCGAGATTATATTTATGTGAATATTGATGCCTAGGGGAGGGTGGGGAAGAGGGTTTAAAAGACACGCGTTGAATCGCAAGGTTTGGGCTTAAAACTTACCCTGCAGGTTTAGATTTAGTTATGCAAAAATCATAACAGTGGCTAAGATATATTGTGTATGTCATCCAGGGTTGGGCGATATTATTGATACTTTCCCTACCAATAAATCATTTCTATTCAAGACATCTTGTGCTTTAGGGCAGTTCCTGTTTTTTTTTAAATATTGTTTTGTTGTTGTTGTTGTACATTAAAAAAACATATATCCTAAGCTTCATAGAATAAGTAATTGGTATTTGATTTTTTATAACTAAATTGTAAATGGCAAATACATGACGTATTTCAATATAAGCATCACCATTTGCGCATATAAATATAAGCGCCTTAGATTCTATATGTTTGTTAGATATATTTTAAAGAATTATTTCTATACATTGATTTACAAAAATTATAAAATTTATTTCTATAAACATGATAAAATTATTAATTATCAGCCCCCAATAAATTAAGACATAAAACACAGATGTCAACATTGAAGACTGTTATATACGCTTGTACAGATTGAAGTCATCTAGTTAGGACATTTCTTTTGACCTTTGATTTTAACAAACAATGAAGCTGTAGGGAAAGTATAGGGATATAACTAGGGAAAGTATAGGGATATAACTAAGGAAAGTATAGGGATATAGTAACTAAAGAAAAATATAGGTATATAACTAAGGAAAAAATAGGGGTATAGCTAAGGAAAGTATAGGGATATAACTAAGGAAAGTATAGGGCAGTGCGACCAGTGACAATTTTGGGAAACACCTAGCCAACATGTCAAAATCCCTAGATACGAATGGAAAAAAAAACCTAGACACGCTAAAAATAAATAAGTTGACGTCACAAAGCCCCCCCCCAAAAGGCGCATTTCCTACTTAAAATCTAGCATGTTTAAAATCAATTTTAGGTTATTTAAGTATGTATTTAGTGTAAGACTGCCTTCTAATATCGTAACTCACGCGGAGCCATTTAAAACGTCATTAAATACATTTATTGTAGGCATTCAAATATTAAAGTGGAGCTTTAATTTTAAGTTATGCATTTTGATGTGACGTCACAGTTCTTAAACACCCACATCCCCTTGTCACACATCTCACTAAAGTGTGACCCCCCCCCCTTTTTTTTTAGATGCGTGTCGTCATTTATGGTAGTCTGTTGTACATAACTATTTGTAAAATATACTTACATCTGCATTTATTCATCACTTATTTCATATTCCTTATAAATATTATTGGCAATCTTATCAGCATTCTTGGCATCATTCTTATTTGATCTATTACAGATGCTCCTTTTATAAAGAATATTATTGAGTCCTACTTTTATCCATTGTTTATGTCTAGTCTTCCATTTTTATGTGAGTTTTAAATGTTGATAGTGTTGGTTTTCCTCGTTTGATCATGTAACCCATTCCACCTCCGAATCCCGGACGAGAAGAAACGATAATTTTATGTGTTTGTTGTTGCATACGGAATAGGAAAAGTGTTTTTATAACTATGTCTACCTGAGGGTTGTATTAGATTATCTTTGGTTTATACTAGGGCTGCGGAAATTATCGATTAATTTGTCGATTAATTGTTTAAAATTTTATCGATTAAAAAATATTTATAATATTTTTAAAAAATTTTTAGTAATAAATAATTAATTATTAATAATTAATAATAATTTATATAATTTTTTTACGTACAAACATCTCCCGCGTAATATTAAAATTTATTTTTATTAATATATGTGTACCGGCAGAAACTTTAAAAAAATTGTGGACAGACAGGAACGAAAGCAAGTTAATAAAAACGTGGTAAAAATAACTGACACTAACAGTGCAGGGAAACAGGGGAAATAACTCAATAAATTATTTTTTTAAAGTCAATTACCTGTTTTTGTTACTTCCTTTGAAATGTTCAGTTTAATGACGTCATAAATTTCTATTTTTGGTTTTAATCGAAATTATCGATTAATTAATTAATCGATAATTTTTCAAAAGTTAACGATTATATTTTAATTAATTGAAAACAGCCCTAGTTTATGCCAAAAATACTTGAGAGAATATTCTCTCAACCGAGACAGAAGAAAATGGTAGAGCTGTTAAGTTTGTGATGAGGTCTAATAAAATTGAATATTTTGGCTCATTCAAGCCAAATTATCTTGTACAAGATTTCTTTAGACTGATGGCACCGCAGCAGCACCATCTTTCGAATTCAGTGGGGTAGTGCTATATATATCAAAATATAACATGACAGAGCGGGTGAAAAAACTGCTGCCACCTAATGCTTAAATCGAATTTATTTAGGATATTAATTGCACGTATTTAATCATTTTTGTACTTAAATATCATTTATTTACTTTTTAAAAGAAAAACCTAGATTACGGCTATTTTGGAAAGAAAAAACCTAGAAAAGGTTGAAAAACCTAGCGCTGGCAGCACTGGTATAGGGATATAGCTAAGGGAAGTATAGGTATATACCTAAGGAAATTATAGGGATATAGCTAAGGAAAGTATAGTGATATAACTAAGGAAAGTATAGGGATATAGCTAGGGAAAGTTTAGGGACATAACTAGTAAAAATTTGGGGATATAACTAGCAAAAGTTTAGGGATATATGATTTGGCTAGTAAAAGTTTGGGGATATATGATTTGGCTAGTAAAAGTTTGGGGATATATGATTTGGCTAGTAAAAGTTTGGGGAGATATGATTTGGCTAGTAAAAGTTTGGGGAGATATGATTTGGCTAGTAAAAGTTTGGGGATATATGATTTGGCTAGTAAAAGTTTGGGGATATATGATTTGGCTAGTAAAAGTTTGGGGATATATGATTTGGCTAGTAAAAGTTTGGGGATATATGATTTGGCTGGTTTAACTACAGTGATATAAGTTTAGGGCTAAAACTAGTGTAAGTTTGGAAAATAACTTTTTGGAATATAATAGGTTAAAGTTGGCATGATATAAAAGTTGATATGACTCTCACTCTATGAATCTATTTAATGACTTTCTCTATATTATCTGCCTAACAATGAGCGATGGCTACACTACATACATTATTTTTAAAAAAATAATATAAGATGTAAATATCTGATATGAACTCTCTCTTTCTCTCACACAAAGAGCAAATAGAATAACTGCTTGTGAAACAATTTAATGAAATTGATTATTTACACAATTATTATATTAATTTTTATCTTGCAAGCGTATAAACTGTATAAGACAAAAAAGTTTTCAAACATTTAAAATAAATTTTTAGCAAAGACAAATATCTTCAGTTATATCATGGACCAACAGTGATATGTTTACCAGATTTTTATGGACACAGTTTACACTCAACGTTCAACACAAACACATTTAAATTATATACGCAGCCATTTGTAACCAGGGTAAACAAAGACATACTATAATAGTTCAATGATTCATGATCATTGGCAACAAATAGTTTCTTCCTTGACATATGATTTCATTAGTTACCAGGGTAAACAAAGACATAGTACTATAATAGTTCAATAATTCATCATCATTGACAACAAATAGTTCCTTCCTTGACATATGATTTCCTCATAACAATTAGTTTATTTATTTTGATTAGGATGAGAACAAATGTTCTAGTACAAATTCGTCTTGTTTAAGATATTATAAAAGGCTGAAGTCTAAATCAAATTTATTCCAACCTAAATAACAAACATGGAACCTGATTAATACAATAATACAATAGAATAATATAGATAACTCTTGTACTACTCTCATTCTTTAATACAATAATATAGATAACTCTTGTACCACTCTCTAAACATCAATCAAATGATTTTAGCTAAATAAATCAGTCTTAAGACTTAAGATTAATGTATGACAATCAATTGTTGATCACTTCTGACATTCATCCAAGCTAAAGACAATCAAATCCTTTCATAAACAATTATTGTCCTCAGCTCTATTTTCAACCTGTCACCTTGGATTTATATTTAAAATTATACGGGAAAAAGTGTTACATTTATTTTACTAACAGTAACATGTTTGGATGAGTATGTAAAGATGTCAAGTATTCTGATATTTATTGGTCATTGGAATATCTGATTTTATAATAAATTAGTTGTTAAGTTAATCCAGTGTGAAAATAGCTAACATAAGTCAGGTAATCCAATGAGAAATGTTTTAACTTTCATAAGGCAATCTGGCAGTATCACAGTGTTTATGTAACTTTGAAGAAAAAACACTATTTGAACAATAATATGTCTGTTAACTTTAGGTATATGCTACATACAAAAAGTTATCAAGTATTGGTTTTTCAAAATAATTGTTTAAATAGTCCTTTTAAAAATTAATTATTCTATTGCAAAAATTCCCTTTAGCTTCATCTGTGGGGTAACCAAATTTCAGAATCAAAATACATGTATATACAAAGCACATGTAATAATCTTTAATTAATTATACTTTTGGAACTCGTAGTCATAACTAGAGACTCTCACCATCTATAACTAGAGACTCTCACCATCTATTTATTTTACACCTGCAATAGATCAGTCACTGGATACTATTGTGTATTTACTTAAATGTTTTTACTTCTGCTAAAAAATCTCATGTAAAATTATAATCAAAATACATATGGTTAATTTGACCCATTCCCCCCTCCCCTCAACTGTAACCATAACACTACAATCCCCCACCCCCAAGCATGAGCAAAACTTTCAAAGATTGTAAACTATTTCATACATTATAGAGAAATCAATAGTTTGATTGGATAAGGCATTAAAGCACTTAAAACCATTAAAAAATCTTAGATTTAATTTGAAAATTATTTACTTCATGAAGCTTTCTAACATGAACAGCTCATTTGGCTGGATGACTTTGAACTAAAAATGTACTTTGTATTTCAATGAAGTGACTAAATTATAAAATTCTTGAACAATGGTTTTATACTTATGTTTTATAAATAGTTTTTGTAGATTGTTAACGTTTTATACAAACTCAATACATTGTAGTTAAAGTTTTGTAAAAACTCAAACATTTCTTTTACATCACTTTGTTTCCTGAGACACATACAGAAATTTCAGACAAACTTCTCAGTTTATTGATCTGTAACAATCACCACAATCATCATGTATATAGTTGTCAACAATAAATATTGTGTTGTAAATTAAACAAGATAATACATGAATTAAAACCATTTATAATCGTGTAAAGATGGCCTGATGGTTTACAATATATACAGTATACAGCTTTTACCTCTAATATATCATATAGAATGGGACAGCTTTTACCTCTAATATATCATATAGAATGGGACAGCTTTTACCTCTAATATATCATATAGAATGGGACAGCTTTTACCTCTAATATATCATATTGAAAGGGACAGCTTTTACCTCTAATATATCATATAGAATGGGACAGCTTTTACCTCTAAAATATCATATTGAATGGTACAGCTTTTACCTCTAATATATCATATAGAATGGGACAGCTTTTACCTCTAATATATCATATAGAATGGGACAGCTTTTACCTCTAATATATCATATAGAATGGGACAGCTTTTACCTCTAATATATCATATTGAAAGGGACAGCTTTTACCTCTAATATATCATATAGAATGGGACAGCTTTTACCTCTAAAATATCATATTGAATGGGACAGCTTTTACCTCTAATATATCATATAGAATGGGACAGCTTTTACCTCTAATATATCATATAGAATGGGACAGCTTTAACTCTAATATATCATAGAGAATGGGACTGCTTTTACCTCTAATATATCATATAGAATGGGACAGCTTTTACCTGTAATATATCATATAGAATGGGACTGCTGTTACCTCTAATATATCATATAGAATGGGACTGCTTTTACCTCATTCTCTTTTGATATATTCAGTAAATAGCATTCAAAGCATTAAATTCATTGCTTTAGCAAGTTGTATACTTCATCTACTCAAAACATACCACCAGATACATAGAATTCATTTCTTGATCATTTTATACATAATTCATTTACTCAATAAATAGAGTATATATCCACAGCACTTGATTTATTCAACAAAAATTGCATTGACAACTATAAAATTAAATAAGACATTTTTATATAAATAAAATTTTATACAAACAGGATATTGAGAAATTTTTAATTCTATAATAATTTCTTGAATAAAATCTTTGAACAAATAAAAGTACAGAAACAGTAGAGTTGATAAAGAATGGCACAGATATAGATTGCTAAGAGAGAGAACTCTTTACTGGCATGTCCCCCTGAGTGGTTAAACTTCGTTGCAGACCAAGCTGTTAGTATACACTGCTTCACAAGATCAAACAGAAATAATCTTGTTGAGGAAATGCTCTACTAAGTGATGTAGTACAATCTCAAATACAAACTTTAGTTAATGGATATCGTAGACATCTATGGGCACCATCACAACAGTGAGACACCGAGTCTAGTTAATGGATATCCTAGACATCTAGGGGCATCATCACAACAGTGAGACACTGAGTCTAGTTAATGGATATCGTAGACATCTAAGGGCACCATCACAACAGTGAGACGCCGAGTCTATTTAATGGATATCGTAGACATCTAGGGGCACAATCACAACAGTGAGACTGAGTCTAGTTAATGGATATCGTAGACATCTAGGGGCACCATCACAACAGTGAGACTGAGTCTAGTTAATGGATATCGTATACATCTAGGGGCACCATCACAACAGTGAGATACTGAGTCTAGTTAATGGATATCCCAGATATCTAGGGGCATCTTTGCTTAGGATAAAGGTAATAGAATTGTACTCTTCAAAAGATCTCAACACACAACACAACAGTTTTTCATGAATTTATAAAGCAACATTATTTTATAATTCAATTATATTTGGCAATTAGAAAGATAGTAGACCTGTAAAGGAATTAAGCATTTACTAGGAACGCATATTACAATTTTAGTTTGTATTTAAATTATGTATTGATTAAAATAATGTGATTCAAAATATGCTCAATCATTTTAAAAATATATAATTATCTCACAGTCACACCCCTGTCACTGTGACAGTTTTGTGAATAATATTTTCAACTGTCACGCCATGGTCATCCTATCAGATAGCGGGTCATTTATCTATGTTGTAACATTCTTTTTACTGTAACAGGTTTCTTTCTCTTTAAAAATAGAAACAATCTCAAGGTGATCTCCCTTATCACACAGTGGTTGCATACAGTCCACAAAAAACGTATATTTATTACACAAACACTTCAAGTGGTGCCCAAGTTCACAATGTGCTGTTTTAAATTATACATAACACAGGCCTTGAGCCATATGGACTGGAGACATGACTATATGAGGAATAAGGCTACCTTACAGCTAACATAAGTTTGAGAATCCCTGGACAGGGTTGGTAGTATTGAGCCATATGGACTGGAGACACGACTATATGAGGAATAAGGCTACCTTACAGCTGACATAAGTTTGAGAATCCCTGGACAGGGTTGGTAGTATTGCATCAACACAGGCCTTGAGAGACTGATATGTTGGACATGTTATCAGGATCAGAATATCAGTCCACATATTCACAGCACGTATTATTGCTGACTCTTTAAATATTAAATTCTCAAATTAAAATTTCCATTGTCTGAAATATCCAAACAGATAGAAAGGCCGGCAACCTTCTCTTAGATATTATTAAACAGGGAAAATGGCCATTTGATATGAATAGCTGTATACATATATAATATATCTTACAAATAAGTTTTAAATTTGTTGAATTTTGTTAGAAAGGATACCATGATATGTCACAGAAATTTAAATTAATGGGAAAACCCCGTAACAAAATGCCAATTTAAGAGAAACACATTCATTGTAGGGCATTTATCAAATATTCAAAGCATAAATTAAGATGACAAAAACAAACACATGCATAGATACTTTTCAAATGTCATCAAATCTGTGTGCTATGTCTTGAATAGAGAATATTTCCTGCAAAATGCTAATTTGACCATCTATAATAAATAGCTTCAAGGAATTTCAATACTTTCATAAAATAAATAGGTAAGAAATATTTAACATTTATGCCATGAAAAGGACTACATGTACTTAAAATTTACCCTGCCAACAGAATACCCTAGCTCCCACAAACATGTATTCATATCTCTTGATTTGTTTGTTTTTGTGTTTTTTTAACCCCCCCCCACCCCCCATAACCATTTGACATTTAAGATATCTATTTTTAAAAATCTGTAAGAATAATTCCTAGTTACAGGTTATGAATAAATCAATTTGAGCAGCAACAAAAATAATTTAGCAAAATGAAATAACTGCAATTTTTTAAAGCAGCAAAAAAAAATCACTAGCAGCATCATTTCCTTGTAAGAACTGATGCATACATTTGTCAAAGTTCCAGTTAATTAAGTGAGTCCAGTCCTTTTTTAAATCAAATTTCTATTACATTGTATCAAATTTCTTTCATCAAATTTCTATTATCAAATTTCTATTATCAAATTTCTTTCATCAAATTTCTATTATCAAATTTCTTTCATCACACGTTGAACATAACATTAGTTGGCATTTGTGTACATACCCAGTGAGATGATGGTCAGGTTTTGATCCTGTGGGGTTGTATGAATGTACATGTTGAAGCAGAGAATATTTGTCAATTTCCCCCAAAACTCTACAGCGCAGCTTTTAACTGTATGGAAATGGATGCTTTCTCGATTCTACTGCACTATCCAACAACATGACAGGTAAATGTTCAATCCAATGTAAGTTGGAGCCAGCCACAAAATGTCAATTTCTTGAAGTAGGGGAGATAATCACATATCCTTACTTTGTTTAGCCGTGGAACCTTTCCTAAAGAGCTGACTAGGCTGTAGTGAGGTCAAAAGTCGCATGACTTTTCCGTGTTTCTTTCTACCATTTGTTCCCTGATCGAGCTTTTCTTTTTCTTTCTCTCGTATGGCACGTACAAGTCCATGGAAGACGTCATCTATGCACTTTCTCAAGTATGCTGAAGTCTCATAATACCGACAACCAAGTTGTTGTGCTAAAGAAACGCCCTCCTCATACTTTACCTGCCAATAGACATAATTTTCAAATATTATCACCTGCCAATAGGCATCATTTTCTATTGTTATCATATAATGTCTACAGCTTTCCTGTTGGAAAAATATTTACAAAATTAAACTTGAAACTCTCCATCATATACAGTAACCCCTGGCTACTTCGTGGTTCGATTATCACGGAGGATTCACTACTTCAATATATTAATATGGGGTCGTCCATAAATGGCGTCACGCACCTAGGGGGGAGGGTCCCCACATTTTTGACGATGTGTGACTGGGGGAGAGGGGGAGTTTAAGAATTGTGACGTCACATCAAAACATGCGACTTTAAATCAAAGTTCCACTTAAATATTCTATTTCTTACTATTTACTTTATGACGTTTTACATGGATTCACAGGTGTTACGATATTAAAGTGCAGCCTTACGCTAAATACATACTAAAATGACAATAAAGTGATTTGAAACATGTTCATTTTCAAATAGAAAATATTGCTTTTGGGGGGGGGGTCACAGCTTTGTGACGTCATATTGGAGGGGGGGTTCTAAGTCAGGTGTATTTATGTACAGTACTGAACTGTAATAGTGTACTGTACAATTTAAAAAACAAAGTAGTCAGTTTTATTGTTCAACAACAAAGAAAGGACATATGTAATAAAACATCAAATGAATTTATAGCCATTCAGCCTCGGCTAAAACTACATTCTATGATTATTAGGCCTATTCAACATTTTCTATTTTATTTTGCTAATCCCTCTATAAGAAAAATCCTAGAAAGTCTACAGTAAATTCACATTGAGACAGACAGTTCACAGGTTCTCATTTAAATAAGCCCATCCACTACTCCCTGAAATGCCAAAGGATAGAAGACTGCGGTGTCTGACTTTCCACAAATGCTCTTCACATTAGATTCAACAGAACAGCAGCTGCACAGCAGCACTTAAACCCTAGGCTAGCAGTGTTTAAGAAACAGCTCCCCAGCCATCAGCACATAAACCCTGGCTAACAGTGTTTAAGAAACAGCTCCCCAGCCATCAGCACATAAACCCTGGCTAACAGTGTTTAAGAAACAGCTCCCCAGCCATCAGCACATAAACCCTGGCTAACAGTGTTTAAGAAACAGCTCCCCAGCCATCAGCACATAAACCCTGGATAACAGTGTTTAAGAAACAGCTCCCCAGCCATCAGCACAGCCATAACCAAGTTGAAAAATAATAACCAAATATGTTGAGGAATTAAAGAGGTCATGGTCGATTTCAGCATGATGTACTACAATCAATATACATAATTCCCGTTGTCTGTATGTATGGATGTAACTAGGTGGCGCTGCGAAATTTGTAATGCTGTTAGGTGGCGCTGCGATCAATTTTGTTTTATAGTGCTGCACCAAAAATAACACATTTTGAACTTTCCGCATAACATTGTTCAATATGATAATAAATGAATCAAATAAAAATAAATTAAAGTTCTGTATTACGTTATTTTTTAATCTGATGTGTATTTATTTTGAAAACTTCCGTCATTTTTACGGGTGATACGCTAGTAAATTTAATCTTTACTTGAGCTTAAGTGACAAAATGAAATGTATTGAACCTAGTATACTTTATTAGTAAGTGTACAACCTTTCTTTTCTGTTCCAGATCACATTTATTGCCAGCTATTATTATAGGAATTTCCTCGCCAGGCCGAACTCTGTTGATAAGGTTCCTATAAGTTATTAATTCATCAAAGCTGCGCCTGTCAGTTATAGAGAAGCAGAGAATGAAGCCTTCACCATTCCTCATGTACTGTTCACGCATTGCTGTAAACTCAGTCTGAAAAGAAAGAAATGTCCCAGTTTCAATATTAGCAAACAACCACAAAGTTTTTAGTTTAGCAAACCACAACAAAGTTTTAATTATAGGAAACCACAAAAAATTTTTTAGTTTAGCAAACATTTTAAACATGCATTTTATGAGTGACTTCGTAAGATGAATTTATTTGAAAAGTACAGAAATGATTAAGGAAATAATTTTAAAGGCTACTATGTTATTGAAAAAGAAAATGTGCTCCATTATCTTTATATTAAGCAGAATAGATGTTAGAAAAATTAGCCATTGGTGTTCACCAAGCAATCTAAAGTTAATCCACAACTTATTTTAATTGATTGCTCTAGAAGCTCGTAACAACATTTAACCTCTGAATAACCTTGAGGCTCAGGAATGGTTGTCACTGAAGAGAAGATGATTCCTAGCACCAGTGAACTCTCCACTAAACTAGGCAAAAATTAAAAACCACAATCATGGGTGTCACCTTAAAAAGTGTGCCAACCCTGTGCAGATCCCTTGCCTATCAGGAACACTGAGAGCTTGTTCAAATTTTAATGAAGTTAATAATAGGAGGCAACTCTTGAAATTTAACAGTCCATATATTCTTATTTGGTCACATATTTAGGTCAATGTATTGTTCAATTTTCATTTTTAAATTCATCTGGTTTACTCTGTCAGTTTTATTCTACTTCTGCCCCCCCCCTAAATCTTTCCAATTATTTTTAAATTGTTTTATTTGCTAGTTGTGGCAGTATGTATCAACTTGTTCTTCTCAGCTACATTTTGACAGTTGTTCCCCTTTATTTTAGGTGGTGAAATGTAGTTAGTAGATGTTTACATTTTGATATTTATGATTATTTATTTATATGTTTTCATTGTTTCGTTTTATTCCTTCATTGTTTCGTTTAATCTCTGTTATTAAATCCCTTATATTAGCTTAGAAATCTTGTCTCTCTCTCTCTCTCTGTCTGTCGTCATCTCCGTCGTTCGTCGTCGGGCAGGCGGAAAAACAAAAGTAAAAAATGACACACTTCCCGTAATGCGATCGAGCTTAAATTTTGCACATAGCCTCGTGCCACCTAACAATGCATCGTATCCAAATTTCAGATCGATCGAATGTACCGTACTTAAATTAATGCACTTTTAGTTTATATCTATATAACTACATGTATATGTAATTAAATCTCAGTTTGTTATTGTTCGGCATCCACGTGCCACTTGAGTTCACGCCACCCATCGATGTCCACACCCCCTCTCTCGGTTTTAAAGCCAGGGGAGATCAGTCGGTTTCAGTCTGTAAATGTTTGTCGCGTTTGAACATAATCAATACTTTTAGTTATGCCTCATATATAAGGGATTTATAGTCAAAAACTTTTGTTTTTACGGGTTTGTTTATATTTTATCTTCAGTTTTCAGCTATTAAATTATTTATCCCACATAAGCCATCTATCGGTGCTTATGATCCTTTGTAAGCAAGGATCTGAAATGCTAGACATAAGCAGCTATAGAAGAGAAAATGTAGATTTTAACCACTTACTCCTAAGGCAGACAATAACATCCTATATAATAAAAGGCTCGTTTCTGTCCGTTCTGTCCCGTCATCTATAGCGATTGGTCCCTCAAACACATATGACTCCTACAGCTAATCATATTGAACACATTTACGCGGAATTTCAAAACAAGTTATTTTTTGTGCAGTATTTCTTCCAAGACTTTATTTTGAGTTATGCGCGTTGGGAATTATAGTAAAAAGCTCTGTTTTTAACTATAATGAATAGTATTTTTGACGTGATGCACATGTATGCCTGTCGAGACGGCTGTTGGAGGGGAGTTACAACATGCCACCGAACGGTGGCGGAACGTCCTTGGACGGGCTTTGTTGCTCGTAATACATAATGGCCGAGGGCAATTACAACAAAAAGACAGATTACCAAAACATTTCCCAATAATCCCAAAAGTTTAACTCAACAAAAGAATAGTATAACATAGATGCCACACAGAAGGAAACTAACAAGGAAAATAGATATAAATACACAGACAGGATGATCAACATAACTGAAGAGTGAATATATTAACAAATGGTATGAAAACATCATCAGATAAATTAGTTGGATGTTAAAAATGAACATGAGAGAAGAATGGTTTGTTAATGAATGCATACATTAGTGAAGCTAAGAGCACAGCAAGAATGGACTTAACACAAAGGGAATCAAGAAAGAAATAAACAATGATGACAGAAGAAAAGCCAAAACATTTGCATGAAGAAATATGTTTTAATAGACTGGTATATTAAGCAAGACCTAGAATGGGAGAGAGAAAATATTTCAACAAGTAATTGAGCAAAATATCAACCACTGGAGAGAAAGGTTGACTTATTTGAGGTCATCATACATGCAAGTAGTGGACTAGAAGAACATAAGGAATCTCATTACAAAGGACCAGATCATGATTGTGCACATTACAGCACCAGATTCAACACCTTGACCAAGAACTCACGAAGAATTGCATCTTTGGATAAAACTCTAAACTTTGAATCACATTTAATTGTGTTCTGTCTGGAGGTCATACCACTCAGTCTTTGAATCACATTTAATTGTGTTCTGTCTGGACGCCATACCACTCAGTCTTTTAATCACATTTAATTGTGTTCTGTCTGGACGCCATACCACTCAGTCTTTGAATCACATTTAATTGTGTTCTGTCTGGACGCCATACCACTCAGTCTTTTAATCACATTTAATTGTGTTCTGTCTGGACGCCATACCACTCAGTCTTTGAATCACATTTAATTGTGTTCTGTCTGGAGGTCATACCACTCAGTCTTTGAATCACATTTAATTGTGTTCTGTCTGGAGGTCATACCACTAAGTCTTTTAATCACATTTAATTGTGTTCTGTCTGGACGCCATACCACTCAGTGGTTGTGACACACAATTTTACACTCCCCTGACTTTCACCCACACGGAGGTAACATGGTTGCTAACAGTGCCCTCACCTGTCTGGTACCCACATCGTTGCTAACAGTGCCCTTACCTGTCCTGTACCAACATTGAGGTAACATTTTTGCTAACAGTGCCCTCACCTGTCCTGTACCCACATTGTTGCTAACAGTGCCCTCACCTGTCCTGTACCAACATTGAGGTAACATGGTTGCTAACAGTGCCCTCACCTGTCCTGTACCCACATGGTTGCTTAAAGTGCCCTCACCTGTCCTGTACCCATATGGTTGCTAACAGTGCCCTCACCTGTCCTGTACCCACATGGTTGCTAACAGTGCCCTCACCTGTCCTGTACCCATATGGTTGCTAACAGTGCCCTCACCTGTCCTGTACCCACATGGTTGCTAACAGTGCCCTCACCTGTCCTGTACCCACATGGTTGCTAACAGTGCCCTCACCTGTCCTGTACCCACATGGTTGCTAACAGTGCCCTCACCTGTCCTGTACCCACATGGTTGCTAACAGTGCCCTCACCTGTCCTGTACCCATATGGTTGCTAACAGTGCCCTCACCTGTCCTGTACCGACATGGTTGCTAACAGTGCCCTCACCTGTCCTGTACCCATATGGTTGCTAACAGTGCCCTCACCTGTCCTGTACCCACATGGTTGCTAACAGTGCCCTCACCTGTCCTGTACCCATATGGTTGCTAACAGTGCCCTCACCTGTCCTGTACCCACCTTGTTGCTAACAGTGCCCTCACCTGTCCTGTACCCACATGGTTGCTAACAGTGCCCTCACCTGTCCTGTACCCACATGGTTGCTAACAGTGCCATCACCTGTCCTGTACCCATATGGTTGCTAACAGTGCCCTCACCTGTCCTGTACCCACATGGTTGCTAACAGTGCCCTCACCTGTCCTGTACCCACATGGTTGCTAACAGTGCCCTCACCTGTCCTGTACCCATATGGTTGCTAACAGTGCCCTCACCTGTCCTGTACCGACATGGTTGCTAACAGTGCCCTCACCTGTCCTGTACCCACATGGTTGCTAACAGTGCCCTCACCTGTCCTGTACCCACATGGTTGCTAACAGTGCCCTCACCTGTCCTGTACCCATATGGTTGCTAACAGTGCCCTCACCTGTCCTGTACCGACATGGTTGCTAACAGTGCCCTCACCTGTCCTGTACCCATATGGTTGCTAACAGTGCCCTCACCTGTCCTGTACCCACATGGTTGCTAACAGTGCCCTCACCTGTCCTGTACCCATATGGTTGCTAACAGTGCCCTCACCTGTCCTGTACCCACATGGTTGCTAACAGTGCCCTCACCTGTCCTGTACCCACATGGTTGCTAACAGTGCCCTCACCTGTCCTGTACCCACATGGTTGCTAACAGTGCCATCACTTGTCCTGTACCCATATGGTTGCTAACAGTGCCCTCACCTGTCCTGTACCCACATGGTTGCTAACAGTGCCCTCACCTGTCCTGTACCCACATGGTTGCTAACAGTGCCCTCACCTGTCCTGTACCCATATGGTTGCTAACAGTGCCCTCACCTGTCCTGTACCGACATGGTTGCTAACAGTGCCCTCACCTGTCCTGTACCCATATGGTTGCTAACAGTGCCCTCACCTGTCCTGTACCCACATGGTTGCTAACAGTGCCCTCACCTGTCCTGTACCCATATGGTTGCTAACAGTGCCCTCACCTGTCCTGTACCCACCTTGTTGCTAACAGTGCCCTCACCTGTCCTGTACCCACATGGTTGCTAACAGTGCCCTCACCTGTCCTGTACCCACATGGTTGCTAACAGTGCCCTCACCTGACCAGCTGTGTCCAAAATGTCCAGATGTGCAGGTTCATCATCAATACGACACTGCTGTTCAAATGAGTCTTCTGTTGGTACATAAAAAGGTATTATTATAAATATTAGATGAAAATAGTCTAAAAATCACTTCATTCGTTATTTTTTACTAGGAAATCTTAGTTTACCTTTAAAAGCACAATTCACTTAAGAACATAATGAAAGATGGTAATACTGATGTACTGTTTTGATTTGAGATGATATTTTATTTAAATGTAAGCTATACATATAATACTAAATTTAATGAAAACAACTAATGGGTAATTCAGATACTGACAAATTCTTTTTTCTGAAAAATTATAATTTGTCAATTTCAACCCTGAACATTAAAACAAGTTCTAAAAAACGGGGGGGAAAAAAAGAGAGCATTTTATTGAGAATTAATTTTAGCTTGATTGCAGCGGGATTTTATTTAAATTTAATTCTCTTAAATTCTATAATTAGTTAACTAGCATTTCTCCAAATGCACTTTAATAAATGTGCATACAAAATTGTTATTCTCATACCTTTGTTTTTTTCAATACTGGGAACCATTTATCATTTTTTTCTTTAGGAATGAAGAGCTGGCATTGGGGACATATGAGCTATTTAATTTACTTAGATCTCTGGAGAGCTAACATTTTATCTCTTTTATTTGAATTCAAACAAATATAATTAAATTAAAAAATGTATAATTATCACATTATTTTTTTATGATCCTCAATGATATATGACAGTTTTAAAAGAATTTCATTTACAAGAAAATGTTATCTTGGGGTCATCAATAATATTATAAACATCATCAGTACCAAGTTTCATTATCGTACTTCATACAGATTTTAGTTATGATGATTAAACATTTAAATAATTTTTTTATATAATCATAAAATTGTTAAACAAAATAAAGAGTTTTTTAGCATTTCCTCAATTTAAATCCAAAGGAGCACACCTAACACATAATGTGTCTCCTAAATCTGGTAATTTAAAAATACAGTTTACAATCTAAATTTGACATGTTTGTATGTTTCTGTGCACTCCTTTAAGTAGCTTGTAAAAAGGTATGTGTATATTTGAAATGTCTAATACTACATTTTAAAAGAATAAAATAATCAACAAATAATTTGTAGCAAATTGAAGCTCTCTAGGATGAGAGGAAGTTGATTACTAATAAGTTCAAAGAAGCTGAAACAAACAAGGTTCAAATAATCAATTTAAATTTTCATGAAAGGCCTTAAAATGTAACAATACTTACCAATAGTTGGGTCATGGTATTCTAGAAACCTGTGGCAAACAAATTGAATGACGAGAGCTGCAGATTGAAAAAATAGATTAACAAAATGATATAAACAACAGATTTCAGACTGATGTGGGGTTGAAGCAAAAGATTCACAGAATGACACCCAATGAAACATTAAATTAACAGATTGATCCAAGGTTGAAACAATAGATGTAGACAAATTTAAAAGTAAAGCAGAATAATTCTGGCTAAACAAATGCTAAGAATGAGAGGGAACAGTTAAAGGATATCGCTCTCGATTGTATGCAATACCCTTATTTCTTGTTATGATAAACAGTTATTTCTAAAGTATTATTTTTAGCAAGATCCCTCATTTAAAGACTTATATTATGGCAAAAGCTCAACAACAAAAAATGGAATCAAATTACCATTTAATGACTATACAGGATAACATGAAACAATTTTGAAATAATTGTAAGGATCAAACACTGGAAATGTTTGTAATTATTTCCCCTAATGTGTGGAGGGGACTAGGCTGGTTCCCTGAGGTGTAACTCAATTCAGGTATTTATGGCACTGGGAAACATAATGCTTTGTTGACATAAAGATAGATGCCGTAGCCCCTCCAGTATTAGCTCAGGAGCCATCAGGGTCATTGATTTCGAGTGGCAGCGCACTGGACTGTCGTACCGATGGTCACGGGTTCGAATCCGTGTGAAGGCAAGGGTTTGTTCCCGGGGCCTAGGGCGTCCCTGAGTCACCCCGCTCCGAATGGGTACCTAACACTACATGTAGTTAGGCGGCTGGGTAATGCGTGGAACCCACAAAGCCGTGGCCTGTGAATGCTGCATCACTTGCCAACAGATCATCTGTCATGGTCTGTGGACGCAACTATCTTCTGCATAGAAGGAGCTTCTGTATAGATAAGATAGAAGATAAGATAAGATTTCTTCTCCCCCCATCCCACCTTTACTCTGAAAAAAATACAAACACTGGAAATTAAGAGGTCTTCCTTAAAAGTACAAATGTATTATTTTCCTTTAATTTCCTTATATGGGCCTAATTGGCATATCAAGATTCCTTAGGATGAAATTTAACTGAAGCCAAAAGCATACCAACAAGGGCACAAGAACTTGGTTGAATTTTTGTATGTGGAGGGTAAGAGTTGTAGTGGTCCCTAGTCGCCATTACGCCAAATGTCATCGATAGATACACAGCCAAGTGTGGTGGCTGGGATTAGCACACTGTTGCATGGCTACATTTTGGCTTTATACTAAAAAATTTTAACATCATTTCTTCCTTGCCAGGCATCTGGAGGATAATGGTACCTTGCAGTTACAAGCTGTCAGTTCATCACTTTTGAACCAATGCTATTGCCCTGTTTTTAATGTTTGAATCACCTTGACAGGATACTTAAGAACTGACATCAGCACCATGATTACCACAGCCATTGAGTATGCACTCAATCCTGATTGAGAGCCGCCTGGGGTAGTTAGGCCGTGTCCACAGGATGGGCTCGGAGCGCATTTCAAGAGCTCTGCTTTACGGTGAGCCGGCAACTGGTCATAGAAAAAAAGGTCCCCCTTGCCTGCGCTACAAGGACCTCTGCAAGAAAGACATGTTGCTGGTGTGCATCGACCATGAAACATGGGATGCCATTGCTGAGGAGCGCACCCCCTGGTGGTCAAAGGTAGGGGAGCTGCGAAAGCCACCCTCACAGCTAGGAGTGAAAAGAAAAGAACCAGGAGAAAGGCAGGGGGCAGAGGTCAACACCATCGTCCCTTGAGGACGGACAGATGCCATGCCATATACATACATTAATAACTAGGTGTTTATTTATAATAAATTTTATGTCATTAAAAACTTCTATTCAGTGATGGAGGAAGTTATGGTAGTTACTTACTTGGTTATTTTAGTTAGGCCAAATAAACTTTAAATATGTACAGGCCTACTTTACTAACTTCAGTTTCTTAAGTGATAAGAGTAAGTGTCTTAAGAATGTAAAAATATATTAATATATTATATTTAAAATTTAATTGTTTAAAATCATTTATTTGAATTTGTGTCTCAGTCTCTCTCTGGGCATAGTATAGTATAAATCTTAAAGTATTAAAGTTAGTAGGTAACCAGTCAAGTATGTCTGAGTCTGTGACTGTGTCACTTAAATTCAAGAAGTTTTTCAATTTAATAATAATTAATTATAATAGTTCGACTTGTGATTCTATTTAATTTTTAACCCCAAAAAATTTATTTAACAAATTACAAATCTTGTTATCTTTCTTTCAAATTCAAGGTGTCGCTGAAGTAGTAGGCCTATTAATTCTAACTAAACGGCCTTTATTATACAATATTACTGGTCTATATAGCTGGTCTTCGTGTACTACAAATACCGCTAACAAACTTCTTCTAACTACTAATAGTATTACTAATAGTATATAGTATAGACTATAGTATAGCCTTGGCCTAGTCGACCGCCGATACGGCTACTGTCAAGTGTACTGACTGGACAGTTTTACTTACCACTTTTTCCCACGCCTCCGTCTCCGAGAATCACAAGTTTATACTTCCTTCTTCCCCTTGAAGATTGGCTAGACATTACTAGTCGACTTTAAAAACAATCACGTCATGATATAAATTGATTTTAGATACATCTCCAACAATACTTCTTCGGTATTTTACTGACTACAAGACGGATAACAACAACTATTCCGGTTATGTCTATTTTAAGAAATTTACTACTAACTTACTCGGGTTTCAAGACTGAGCTTATTGATTGGTTGAAATACAACTAGGCTATTAATAAATGCAATTGGATTGGAGAAAATATATGTATATCAGCTGTTGAAAGGTTAGAAAGGGATATCATAAGGAATTTCCCCTAGAAATCTTTTAGAAGAGTTTAGGCCCCTTTAGTTTATGTGACTGGAATTTTGTGATAGTGATAGTGATGGTTTTTATTTGGTCTGCATGTATTTACAATCTCTAAATTATCCACACTTACATACACAAATAAATCAGGAAGTCATTCAAAATGACAAGAGTAACATTATTAGTTAAATCATTAAACCTAGAAACACTAGAGCAGTGCTTCTCAAAGTGGTGGTCCGCGGACCGGCACCAGTCCGCGGGCCATCCGCCGCCGGTCCGCAGAAGTTATCAAAAAAGGGACAGAAAAAATTTTCAGTGAAGGGAAAATATTGCACCGGTCCCTGGTGCATCGGACAAAATTCCTGCCGGTCCGCCAAACTAAAATGTTTGAGAAGCACTGTACTAGGGGATTAGAAGAACAAAAGCAAAGTCAAAGTAGTTTAAGTAGTATATTAGTAATAATACTTAAGGTAATTAATTCTAACTAGGAAATACAGCACAAAGATAATCTAATGCAGCCCTCAGATAGACATAGGGATAAAAACACTTTTCTGATTCCGTATGCAAAAAACAAACACATACAAATTCTCGTTTTTCCAGTTTGGGATTCGGGCGTGGAATGGATCCCTGATCAAACCAGGAAAACCAACCACTTAATCGACATTTAAAACTCTAATTCTAATAAAAAGACAAAAACCACGTATCAGCTTTGGAGACAATATTCTTCTGTATAGAAGGAGCGTCTGTAATAGATAAGATGGAGAAGACACGAAGAGTCAATTATGGATGCCTCCTAATAGGGCTAAAATAGTTTATCGATTATATATAACAATAATAATGGTATGGCATCTGTCCGTCTACGAAAGACGATAGATTTATCTTTATTATTTGCAGCTCTTGGTGTGGCTGATGAGACCAATCCTTGAGTGGCAGTCTCTTCTGCATGACACACACACGAAAGCAGTGGGGCAGTGTTGCCTGGCCTTTCTCCTCGCTCTTTTCCCGACTGCTTCTGCCCTAGTTTGCTCATCTGCTCTTAGTGATCCTTCTTTCACTATAGCTCGCCACATGGATCTATCCTCTGCCATAATAATAATAATAATAATAAGATAATAATAATTTGATAACTTATATAGCACTGTACCCCAGCAAGTAGCTGGGCTCACGCCGTTTCACGTAAAAAGAGTTATTACACTTTATAATAGTCAATGCACAATGTAAAACATACATATCCTACCCAAATCATATAACGACATTACAGTATCCTACGTTTATCATTTAAAAATTGTTTGGATTTTATTAATTTTGAAAGTAAAGTTTGAAGAGTTTTGTTTTTATTGCAGCCTTGAAGCCCGTAGTAGTTGGAATACTACGAAAGTGTAATGTTGGAATACTACGAATGTGTAATGTTGGAATACTACGAATGTGTAATGTTGGAATACTACGAATGTGTAATGTTGGAATACTACGAAAGTGTAATGTTGGAATACTACGAATGTGTAATGTTGGAATACTACGAATGTGTAATGTTGGATTACTACGAATGTGTAATGTTGGAATACTACGAATGTGTAATGTTGGAATACTACGAATGTGTAATGGGGCCGTCCATAAATGACGTCACGCACCTAGGGGGGAGGGGGGTCACACTTTTGTGACGATGCGTGACGAGGGGGAGGGAGGGGGTGTTGAAGAAATGTGACGTCACATCAAAAGGGTAACTTTAAATAAAACTTCCACTGAAATATTTGGTCGCGTACGATAAATCAGTGCTTCTCAATGTGCCGGTCGGTAGGCCATCAGACGCTGGTTGTCGTAAGCTATCAAGAAACGAAAATTAAATCTATTTATAATCCTTAAGTTTGAGAATCCACAAGATAACGTATGAAATTGTTACACTGCGTCGTTTGATGTTGACATCAAAGCATTTGTGATGTAACCGCAGCTCCGTTTGGTTCTCTCACAGCAGGAGTTGTCGTTAGCCGAAAATGCTACTGATGAGTTTTATAAGCATGACAAGTGTCTAAAAATGATTTGAATATGATGATGTGTAGATATTTCAAGTCAAAACGACACGGGAATATCCTTTTTCTTTAAAAGGGAGGGGTGGGGAGGGAATCTATTTGATAGAATTAAAAACGTTTTAAGTTTGATATAATTGTTCGATTGGTTTTTGGTCAAACGCCCCTGGCCATTCTAGTCTTCTAGATATAATGATAAATGAGCCCATTTAAAATTAGTCAAGTATTCATTAAATTTATTGAATGCATCAATTTCTTGAGATCGCAATTCGAGAGGAGCACAAAATAACTTTTCTTCTTAGCTCAGTTTTTAAGGCATTAATCATATATATATTTACCCTCAATTAAGTATGACTGACTCACTTTGGCTTAACGCTTAAGGGACATCACTATGCTTTTTTTAAAAATTGAAAATATAGACTTAAAAATCATAAACATTTTGATTTCCAGATTAACATTAAACACACTCCACACTATTATTAATTGAACAACTTCATGCGACGCTCGAAAAGAGTTATTTTTTGGTGCAGTAATTTAGTGGGCTTCTTTCTAAAAATTTCTCGCCGCAAAAAGATATTATATTGCGTCATTGTTTTAGCTCATATTTTAATTTTGGAAAAGGAAAAGATGTAGAAAGAGGTTTTGAGGATTGTTAATAATAAAATACTTTGTGTACATTTCAAGAAGTTTAATATTTCGTATTTATCAAACAAGGATAAGTTACTTGGGCTTTTGACAACAAAAAAGTGGGCACCGTAGGCGCCCTGCAGCCCATTATTATAAAATACTTTGTGTATATTTCAGGAATTTTAATATTACGTATTTATCATACAAGGACAAGTTAGTTGGGCTTTTGAAAAAGGTTGGCGCCGTAGGCGCCCTAAAACAAAGTGGCCGCCGCAGCACAACCTAGTTTTAAATATCACAGAAAGGATACGTGCTACAGACAAGTCATGTGGATTAAGATTATTGTCACTCGTGTCAATATAAATGAAAGTAGGGTAGATTTAGGTGTCTTCGTGTAGTACGTTGGTAAGAAATCTACATAGTTGTCAAATTTTAAAAAATGCATTTTCTGGAAGGGACCGGTTCAATAATGGGCATATGTTCCAAGCGTACACGTACACATGACGTATTTTAATATATCTAGTGGATGTTATATGTCCCAAATGAGTCTGCATTACCCCTAAGAATGTCCTTTTTGACCCCAGATGAGGTTATTTACCTCTGTTCGCCGACCTCTTTCCTGTCAGTCAATTGAGTGCTTTTTTAAAAATACATTTAAAAAAAAATTTTTAAATAACTTTTTTCTAAACAAAGACGTTAACCGTGATGATTAATAGTCAATGTTTAATTTGTATGCATTAAAACAAAATATAATCTAAGGATGTTAACACAGTTCGTTTTCTGAAGGCAGCTTAAACTTTTATTTAAAAAAAGCTTCACGCGGGGTATGATATTACAATGTAGATCTTCACTAAATAAATAATAAATACTTAAATGACAGTAAAAGTGATTTGAAACATACTTATTTTCAAATAGAGAATAAACTCTTTTTTTTTGTCAAAGATTTGTGACGTATTTTAGAGGGGGGGGTCTAAGTTTTTGTGACGATGCGTGACGAAGGGGGGGGGGAGGGGTAAAAAATCGGCCAAAATCGCGTGACGTCATTTATGGACGGCCCCAATGTTGGAATACTACGAATGTGTAATGTTAGAATACTACGAATGTGTAATGTTGGAATACTACGAATGTGTAATGTTGGAATACTACGAATGTGTAATGTTTGAATACTACGAATGTGTAATGTTGGAATACTACGAATGTGTAATGGTAGAGAATGCCATTGTTTGGGGGCACAAAAAGAGAAAGAGAGTATAGCCGAGTCAGAGGCGTCACTAGGGTTGGTGTCAACCGGGGCGTTAGCTCATGGTGTCACCCCTTCACGACTGAAGGGGCCGTCCATAAATGACATCACGCGAGGTTGCCGATTTTTACCCCACCGTCATACTTTGTCACAAAAACATAGACCCCACCCCTTTTTTACGATATGACGTCACAAAACGTCACCCAAGCCGTATTTTCTCAATAAAAATTAGCATGTTGCAAATTATTTTTTGTCCTTTAAATATGTATTTAGGGTAAGTCTGCACTGTAATATCGTAACACGCGTGAATTCATTGAAAACGTAATTAAATAAATGGTAAACAATCAAATATTTAAGTGGAACTTTTATTTAAAGTTTCGCGTTTTTGATGTGACGTCACATTTCTTAAACACCCCCCTCCTAGTACCACATCGTCACAGATGCGTGGACCCCCCCCTATGGTGGATTAAAAGGGGGGGGGCTGCTGAACGGGCTAAAGCCCCCAATATTTTAAGGGCCCCCAAACTTGTTATGAATTATAGTGTATAATAAAGATGCATGCCATTATGTTTGTACGAATCCCTGAAAATGCCTTGGACAGTCATACGGCAATGCTGCAAATGAGTAGGAAGTATAACGGAAACCAGGCTATTCTTCGTAAGAAGTGCATTGTAGCTCATTATGTGCCGTGCACAGCTCATTCCTTTAATTTGGTTGGGAAAAGAGCAGCAGGCTGTCCCACTGCGGTCAGATTTTTTTGTCTTCTGCAAAATCTTTATACCCGACTTGTTGCATCTACTCATCGTTGACAGGTACTTCAAAAACATATGAAATTGATACATGTTAATAAAGCCTTGTCTGACACAAGATGATCAGCCTGGCATTATGCTGTAAGGTCTGTTAATAGCTCATACCATGAGAATATCGCAGCACTGGAAGAATTAGCAACGAATATAAATCAGCCACGTGACTGCCACCTTGAAGAAGAAGGATTTCTAAAGGAAATTGAACAACTGGAAGTCGCTATTTTACTTGAAATTTGGGAAACAATTTTAGAAAGGAAGTCTCTCATTGAGTTTGTTAAAAAATGGCATTCTTAATTTTATTCCTATGAAGACAAAGGAAAGGAAAAGTCCATGGTAAAAACAGTGTAAACAATCTTCAATACTATCGAACAAAAAAAAAGCGTCAGTTTGATAAAGGGCACATCAACAAAACAGTATTCTCGAGGAGAAAAAAATTCAAGATTGAGGTATTTCTGGTAATCATTGACAAACGTTCTTAAGCCCTAAAACATTGGTTAGGTGCATATAAATACATCCATGAGAAATTTGGCTTTCTTACAAACCTAACTGCATGAGCTCAGCACTTTCGCCACCCGATGGACAGCAGCCAAGTTAATGGAAGAACATTCAAATGATTTCGAAGAAGGGGTCGGGTAAATCCAAAGCAACCGTTTCGTCCCCCTCAATTTACCTGCAACGCCATCGAATGGTGCCGGTTTAGGGCCAGGAGCGCTAGAAAGGATTAGCAAAAAGTGCCGCGAAGAACGCATTGGACGCCAGCTCTGAGGAAACCTTCCAGTGGGGATTGCACCCTAGGTAGGTCTTTGATGATCCCCCGGTCTGCGGCGGTCCTAACCATGGAGACCCATGTGCTTTGCCGGGATGGCGCCAAAGTGGTAGCGGGTCGTAGTAGGAAATTCCACCACCTCCTTGTGAGGGCAACTTAGTGGGAGGCATCTTCGACTGTATATCCTGGATGCCCACGTGGTCGCTTCAGAAGCGACCGCTTTTTTTTGTTCCTCAGCTGTTACGTCCCTTTGGTGGCCAGATGGCTAAGGGGGTCTTCCGGGAAGACCCATAAAGAGCACTAGGCTCGGGTGCTTCTGATTTTCTTCCCCATGTAGGTTCATGAGTGATTTCGAAGACTGCTTACCTTCAGAATTAGTCCATTTTCAGAACTCTTAAAAATGTTATTGTCCAGACCCCAGGCTCAGGGTAAGGAAAAGGAATTAGCACAAAGCGAAACTCAAAAAACTTGCACAGAGCTAAAAATTTTGCTGCTTTTGAATGAGCTATATTTCACACAGTCCTTTACAAATGTACACATCGCACTTCGCATCTATCTTTCAATGATGACATCAAACTGCAGCTGAGAGCGATACTTTTCAAAGTTGAAAAGAATATATAATGAGTTAGAATTTGCATAGGACGAAAAAGGCTGAATATGCTCTCTCAAATGAGCATTGAAAATGAACTCGTAAGCTTACTCAGCTTTATTGACTTGATTGAAAACTTCGCCATTTGAAAAATTCGCAAACGAAAGTTGTAGGTTGAAATAATAATCATACATATTTTTCAATAATTTTTGTTATTTCAAATAGAGAAAAGAATTCGTTACTCATGAATTTTTTTTTAAAATACGGAATAACGCGTAATACTATTCTTTACGGGGGCGCGTTCGTAAGCACTTAACAGCGTAAGTCGGGATGGGACCGTCGTAACCGGAGGACTACCTGTATATAAACATGCATATCTATGCTTTCACGCCTTTAATAAATATATATATAAAAAAATATTAAACTCAAAGACATTGAAATCATAATTTTCCTCAAGAAAAACATCAACAAAGAAAACCCATCATTTTAATTTTTTTCTTTGCGGTGATAATAAAAATCGTATTCCCCCCCACCCCACTGTGGGGGGAGGGAGTCGTGAGGTGGGATTCGTTCATGCTGTCGGTGTGTCCAAGCCCAATCTTTTAAAACAGAAGACACTGCCTCTTTCATTCCAGCCTTTTTTACAGATCTCTCTGCTGCGACTATTTCTTTTCTTTTTTTTCCTAATTTGTTTTAATGTTGTTTGTGTGTTGGGACTGTTTTATTATTGAAAGTTAACTGATATTTTTTTAAATAAGAATTTTCACGTTTAACGTATTTCATTGTATATCTTAATTTCTAATTTCTTTCTAGATTAAAAAATTTGTCATCTTTTGTTTTCTGACATAAAATCGTACACAGTAAAATTTTAGGCTCGGGTGTCACCCCCTGATGGGTGTCATCCGGGGCGGCCCCCCCCGCCCCCCCTAGTGACGCCACTGAGCCGAGTGGGTGAGTAGACAGAGGAAAGTCCTGTAGGATAGACAAAACACGAGTCAGAACAGAAGTTGTGACATGGAACAGACAGTTTGTAATCAATCCGTGCTTGTATAAAGAGCCAATGAAGTGAGTAAAGTAGCGAAGTAATATAGTTATGTTTCTTTGCCTTAAAAACTAGCCTGGCAACTGAATTTTGAACTTTCTCTAGTTTTTCAGTGTATTGTTTTTGCCGAACCTCAAATAAGAGAGTTACAATAATCAAGACGAGCGAGAGAGAGAGAGAGAGAGAGAGAGATAGATAGATAGATAGATAGATAGATAGATAGATAGAGAGAGAGAGAGAGAGAGAGAGAGAGAGAGAGAGAGAAAGAGAGAGAGAGAGACTGAGAGAGAGAGAGAGAGAGAGAGAGAGAGAGAGAGGAGAGAGAGAGAGAGAAGAGAGAGAGGAGAGAGAGAGAGAGAGAGAGAAAGAGAGAGAGAGAGAACACAACCTAGAGTTTTCGTTGTATTAACTGTTAAGTAGTGACGGATTGAGCTGCTCTGGCGGATGGCAGTGTAGGCAGAGCGACAGATTCACTTGAGAGATGCAGTTATTAGTAGACATTTTGTCAGAAATTAATGTAGCCAAGATTCCCTGTTGATGTTGTGAACCGTATATCAGAACAAGCTACCTGAATAGAATTCGGAAGCGACAAAGTACTGTGTGATTTACTATTGAAATCAGAAGATTATTTAATCGGATTAGTGAAGTGGGCTGATGACTTATGGGACTAATACGTGGACGTAATTATCTTTACAAATGTATAGAAGGGACATCACCACATTCAGTAGTGACTTGGGCTGACTGGATTGTCTCCTGTGCCCGGCAGCAGCTGTTGTTTACGGAGAAGATCCAATCGTCTCAGTTTACGCAGAATGTTATCACCAAGACCAGGGGTGTCCAAAGTCCGACCCGCGGGCCAAAACGACCCGCGATGCAATTTTAAGTGCCCGCGGCTTCATCAGAACAATTAATTGACCTACGTATTATTTCTGTAACGACATTATATTTATAAGAAAAGTCGAAATTGTGTACTGTTTTGAGTACGTAAAAAATTGCGAAAATCGTTGAGGAGTTGTTGTTTTTTACAACGGGACCGTCCATAAATGACGTCACGCACCTAGGGAGGGGAGGAGGGTCACACTTTTGTGACGATGCGTGACGAGGGGAGGGAGGGGGGTTGAAGAAATGTGACGTCACATCAAAAGGGTAACTTTCAATAAAACTTCCACTGAAATATTTAGTCGCTTACAATTTATTTAATGACTTTTTTTCTTTTTAAATCAGTTCTTCTCAATATGCCGGTCGGTAGGACATCAGACGCTTGTTGGCGTATGCTATCAAGACACGAAAATTAAATCTAATTATAATCCTTAAGTTTGAGAATCCACAAGATAACATATGAAATTGTTACACTGCGTCGTTTGATGTTGACATCAAAGCATTTGTGATGTAACCGCAGCTCCGTTTGGTTCTCTCATGGAAGGAGCCGTAAAACCTTTTTGCCCGTTACCCCCAAATATACAAGTTTATGTCTGCGTTACCCCGACTCTAGGTCCTGCTCACATGACTCGGGGATTTGGGGAGCGTCTTTAGCGAAAATGTTACTGGTGAGTTTTACAAGCATGACAAGTGTCTAAAAATGATTTGAATAGGATTATGTGTATATATTTTAAGTCAAAACGACACGAAATATCCTTTTTCTTTAAAAGGGGAGGGGGGATCTATTTGATATAATTAAAAACGTTTTAAGTTTGATATAATTGTTCGATTGGTTTTTTGTCAAACGCCCCTGGCCATTCTAGTCTTCTAGATCAGTGCTTCTCAAAGTGGTGGTCCGCGGACCGGTGCCGGTTCGTTGGCCATCCGCTGCCGGTCCGCAGATGTTCTCAAAAAAGGACAGAAAATATTGTCAGTGCAGGGAAAATAGTGCACCGGTCCCTGGTGCAATGGAAAAAATTCCTGCTGGTCCGCAATACTAAAAAGTTTGAGAAGCACTGTTCTAGATATAATGGTAAATGAGCCCATTTAAAATTAGTCAAGTATTCATTAACTTTATTGAATCCCTCAAATTCTTTACATCGCAATCGAGAGGAGCCAAAACAACTTTTCTTCTTAGCTCAGTTTTTAAGGCATTAATTTTAAATATCACAGAAATGATACGTGATAAAGACAAGTCGTGTGGATTAAGATTATTGTCACTCGTGTCAATATAAATGAAAGTAGGGTAGATTTAGGTGTCTTCGTATAGTGCGTAGGTAAGAAATCTACATAGTTGTCAAATTTTTAAAAAAATGCATTTTCTGGAAGGAACCGGTTTAATAATGGGCATATGTTCCAAGCGTACACGTACACATGACGTATTTTAATATATCTAGCGGATTGTAGTGGATGTTATATGTCCCAAATGAGTCTGCATTACCCCAAAGAATTCCCTTTTTGACCCCAGTTCAGTTCTGTTCGCCGACCTCTTTCTTACGTCAGTCAATTGAGGAATTTAAAAAAAAATACATTTTTAAAATGTTATTTTTAAATAATTATTTTTATAAACAAAGACGTTAACCGTGCCGGGAGGAAGCAACTTCTGCAAAATTCTTCCCCTACCCATGTCTCCACTATAATAGTTTTATCCAACCTTTAAACTTTTTTGTCCATATATACTAACATGGTGACATTGCTCACAAAAGAAAAAAAAATGTTGAAGGGACACAACTGGAGATTTTTAAACTAACTTAAGTTTATGAGTGATCTACCACTGAGGCACGTTTGCTTTGTTGCTTACAAAATGGCGAACAGACAAGGAATATCTGTATCTTCTTCGAGATTTGCTGTATTAAAAATAGAAGATGATGAAGATGAACAAAAAGCACCCTCTAAAACAGCACCAAAACCGAATAGCTCTGTTTCTGGTGCAAAGAAAAAGAATAAAAAGAAGAAAGACAATAAAGAGAGTGAACAAGTGAGTAATTAATAATGGACACACAATTCTAATTCAATATAAAAAATAAAAACTCGGTATAGTCTTACTTAGGCGACTAGTCAAAGTGAAACTGAAAACTCATTATTCTATTTATAGTTCTAACAATTTTAAAGTGGTAATCCTGCATATTTTACACGTATATTATAATTTATTATTTCACGGCGAAATTTAATTTTCTCTTGAGAACTTTCGTTTTTAATTTATTAAATGCATAATTATATGTTGTATTTCAGCTATTACAGCACTAATTTGTAAGTCTTTCTAATTTCTAAGCCAATTTTTCGGCTCTCAACAGTAAATAGTCTGATGATGATGCAACCATTTTTTAAATTATCAAACTACATTGCCGGATTGTCCGATAAGATGCCAAATGGAAATTTCTCATTTACAAACAAAGAAAATAAGAATCAAACATCTAGTAACGAAATAAAAAAAAGAATTTGTCTTTAAAATATTTATTTATCTTCTAAGAACATTAAAATAGATGAATAATACTTTTAAAAAAATATCTTCAGTCAGTAAATTTATTTTAGCATGGGTCGAGCCAGGTAAAAAACATCTGGCAGCAGTTCGCTAGGTAAACAAAATGGACGTATCGTGACCACATTATGTATTATATAGAGCCGAAAAATGCATTTGAAATTAAAAAGACTCAGAAATTAGCGCTGTAATAGCTGAAATACGACATATAATAATGCATTTAATAAATTAAAAATGTAAGTTCTCATGAGAAAATTAAATTTCGCTGTGAAATAATAAATTATAATATACGTGTAAAATCTGCAGGATTACCTTTAAAGTTTTAAAAATAATCATCTTATCTTATCTACTGTTCAAGATGTTTGTCAGTTATGATTGGCATGACTTGAGCTTGATGCTATTGAGCCTATTGTGATACATTTAAAGAAGCAGATCAAGGCCAAGGAGTAGAATTTTTATCATTTTCTGATCTGTACTGTACACAGTATGCCAGGTACATTTACATTTCATTGATTGGTCATTGTTATGAATATGTTATGTTCTTGGCTATTGACAACTGAGTATCGTAGGTTACCAAGGCCCTAGTCTACCATAAAAAATGGACCATATGAGCCATAATATGGCCCATATGCACTACAAAGCTGAAATAATCTTTACTTGATCGTACAATAGAGTACAAACACTCTTACTCTTTCTATGTGTATCCTTGGTTTATGTCTAGTCTTGGATTTTATTATAATTTTAGTTTTGAATGTTGATAGTGTTTTGGTTTTCCTGACTTCTTCAGGCAACCCATTACACCCCCAAATGCCAGACAGTAAGATGGAGGATTTGTATAGTGACAGAGTGTAAAAGTTAAGAGTTACCAGGAAAAGCAACACACATTCAAAATTTATAAATCTGATAAAAATGCAAGTCTAGACATAAACCATGGATAAGCGTATGACACAATAATCAAGAGGTGTAACAACGACTTGGCATCAGGGCAGTGGCCAAGGGCGCAAAGGGTTAATTCTTAAATTTATTCAAATTTAGTATTTTCCTACCTTTTGGATTTTTCTATATCCATTTGTCAAAGGCGCCGAACATAAATTAGCCAAGGCCGCGGAAAACCCAGTTACGCTTCTGCAAAAATCCTCTGTGAGAAGGCAGGAATATACACTTACACATTATTATTATTTATGATAGTGATACAATTTTAAAAGGGTATCTTACAAATGAAAATGGGATGTTCTTATGGCAAATGGCTGAAAGTAATGGCTAGTAAAAGGCAAGGCTTTTTAATTTATGACAAGTGTCGATGTTAGTAAGCGTAAGAATCTAAGAGGATAAAGTGGAGTGGGACTGCAATGAAGCTAGGTAGAAATAAAACAAACCCGTAAAAACAAAGTTTTTGACTATAAATCCCTTATATATGAGACAGAACTGAAAGTATTGATTATGTTCCAACGTGACAAACATTTACAGCCTAAAACTGAGTGAACTCCTCCTCCATGAGATGTGGTCATGGACTGCTGGCGTGAAGTCAAGTGACCCGTAAAATGTAAACAATAGCGACCGCTACATATAGTTTATATAGATAAACTAAAAAAATGAATTAATTTAATTACGGTACGTTCGATCGATCTGAAATTTTGATACGATGCATTGTTAGGTGACACGGGTCCGTGTACCAAATTTCAGCTCGATGGCTTCACGGGAAGTGGGTCATTTTCGACTTTTGTTTTTCCGCGGTACCAAGACAGAGAGAGACGGCGGTGAAGTTAATATAAGGGATTTAAAAAAGTTATTAAAAGGGTTATGGGTAAGCCTGAAAAAACACACAAGTGATCAACCACAAAGGTTGAATTTTCTGGTTTATTCTCTTCTTGGAATATACACTGCAAATAATTTTTACATAATATTCTCACTTCTTTTTGTTCATTTTTGGTAGGTAAGGTTTTTTACAGACATGCATTGTTGCGTCTTTTTCAGGCTTACTCATAACTCCATAACTTTTTTTTAGTTAGCCTAAGATAGTTCCTGACGGGCTTCTATCAAATTAGTTGAATAAATCAACAGCACCAGTGACAGAAATCAGTTTTTTTAAGCATATAGAATTTCCACTGATTTCTATTTCACATATTCTTTGAGGCATGCACACATGCCATGCCAGCATCATCATTAGTTAGGATATTCTCAGAGTATTAGTTTAAATTAACTTTTTTATAACTAGTCACTAGTCCTTAAATTATGGTTATTGAAATCCCAGTAAGTACACTGCATGGCCTCTTGTGTTGCTAAAAATTAATAACATCCACCATAGGTATGAACATTAAAACTCTATATTCCATCAGCCACCACCAATTTATTGATAAAAATTGCACTATTAAAGTTTTTTTTAAATGATGAAATTTACTAATAAGATGAGGCCTACTCGATATTTACTTGAATTTGTTTAATTCACTTGTTAAACAATTTTTATTGTACATATGTATGACGGCGTTACTGGTATTTGGCACTGGTTTTGATAAGAACAGACTTACTCCTTTGAACAAGGTCACACATTATCTTTAGGGAATCAATCAATGACCATTATGGGATTAATTGTTATGTTGGAATTCTCCTCCATTATGTCTGCATGATATGGATTGGACATGTGAAATTATATAAATATTGGGCTCCAATGTGAAAACTTTTGATTCAGTTCGAGTGCTTGGACTGGACTGAGAATAATTCAGGGATATCTTGAAAGTTTGGGCTCTAAATGGTGGCACAACAGGGTGAATCTCATCACTGAGAGGGTGTGTGTGTTAGTGAATCTCATCACTGAGAGGGTGTGTGTGTTAGTGAATCTCATCACTGAGAGGGTGTGTGTGTAAGTGAATCTCATCACTGAGAGGGTGTGTGTGTTAGTGAATCTCATCACTGAGAGGGTGTGTGTGTTAGTGAATCTCATCACTGAGAGGGTGTGTGTGTTAGTGAATCTCATCACTGAAAGGGTGTGTGTGTTAGTGAATCTCATCACTGAGAGGGTGTGTGTGTTAGTGAATCTCATCACTGAGAGGGTGTGTGTGTAAGTGAATCTTATCACTGAGAGGGTGTGTTAGTGAATCTCATCACTGAGAGGGTGTGTTAGTGAATCTCACCAATGAGAGGGTGTGTTAGTGAATCTCATCACTGAGAGGGTGTGTTAGTGAATCTCACCACTGAGAGGGTGTGTTAGTGAATCTCATCACTGAGAGGGTGTGTTAGTGAATCTCACCACTGAGAGGGTGTGTTAGTGAATCTCATCACTGAGAGGGTGTGTTAGTGAATCTCACCACTGAGAGGGTGTGTTAGTGAATCTCATCCAGGGGTACCACCGCTCCGGTTTATCCCGGAATTCCAGATTCGTGAAGCTAAAAATATTTATTTTCCGGATTCGCGAGTTTTTGATTTTGCTCTTTCCGGATTTGCCAGGTTTTTTCTCGCTCTTCTAAGATTTTCCGGATTTGTGAGTTAAGTTTTTCAAATTGGCTTCTGGGTTTTAAAGAAGGGAGGAAAAGTCATAACGCGTGGAAAGCCTATTCAGTGAGATGCAAACTCGCTATAAATAGGATAGGTACCGTGACCTCTCCATTTCTTTTGCTCTCATCTCATTGTTGCGCGATCGCGCATCGTTCTGCGCATATCATAATATACGGAAAAGACACAATAATTGAACGGATCGCACTACGCTTGAATCGGAATTTTGTGCTTGACGTCACAGTTTTCAAAAAAAAATAATTTAATTTTATCACGGATTACGTCAGACTTGTGTTTTTGGATGAGCGTTTTACGGTTTATAAATAGTAACATGGCATTAGCAGTTTTTCGTCTTCATACTTTTAGTAAAAGTTTGAGCGTTGTAAAAAAACTTGTTATGTTCCCTAGACGTGTCTCTAACTCTGCTACTTTCGTTTTAGCATGCATTAATTATTGAAACATGAAGAATAAATGATTGCAGTTTGCATCTAAACTAACTTGGTTAGCAAAAACATTAATGTATGTTTAATTTTCTCCTTGATATTTAATTTTTTTTAAAATTAGTGAATCTCATCACTGAGTGTGTGTTAGTGAATCTCATCACTGAGAGGGTGTGTTAGTGAATCTCATCACTGAAAGGGTGTGTGTGTTAGTGAATCTCATCACTGAGAGGGTGTGTGTGTTAGTGAATCTCATCACTGAGAGGGTGTGTGTGTTAGTGAATCTCATCACTGAGAGGGTGTGTGTGTAAGTGAATCTTATCACTGAGAGGGTGTGTTAGTGAATCTCATCACTGAGAGAGTGTGTTAGGGAATCTGATCTCCACAGCTATGTAATGACAGAGCTTTGCTGCATATTTTGAACTTGAGTACACATTATTACTCTATTGCTTATTTGCAATTATTTTACAGCTGAAGAATTTGGCATTTGGTAAAAGCAGTGGTAAACAGCCCCAGCAAAGAAATGGTCTTGGAGATGGAGGCGATGAAAGGAAAGCATGGAACCAGTGGAAGGAGCATGACCAAGAGGTAAGAATACATTGAAGAAATGATTGATCTTTTATTTGACACCTATTTATTTTAAAGCGTGAGGTAACTAGAAATAAATCAATAAAACTTAATCTGATATATATTTGACCATCTGAATGTTATAATTCATTGAAAGCAAATAAATAAAGACCTCCTTTTAATTAAAAAAATTATTAATATGGAAATACACCATTTTAATTTAATAAAGAAAACAATTTCAACAGTACAAAAGCCATAATAACTATCATTTTGGGCCAATGCCCAATTTATATAAAGAAAGTATTTCATGGAAACAAGTAAAATCCCATCGTTTCAGGAATTAAATAACATTAACATTAATTAAATCCATGTCATCTGAGGATAAGTGTATACAGAAGAGTTTATTTCATGTGTTAGGATCTTAACTAAATTATAACATTGACAGACACATTTATACAGCTTTCAGTTAAGACAATGTTATTACATTGACAAACACATTTGTACTGCCTTAAGAAAATGTTATCACATTGACAAACACATTTGTACTGCCTTAAGACAATGTTATTACATTGACAAACACATTTGTACTGCCTTAAGACAATGTTATTACATTGACAAACAACATTTGAACAGCTTTAAGACAATGCATGTAGAAACTAATTGTAAACACTTGATGAGTTCTTGACCTAATTTCATGATGTTCTTTCTCCAGTTGGTGGAGGAACAATTTAAAGATGATTTGGAAGTGGCGTTACTTCAGAGTCGTCTGGAGGCAGAAAGGAAACAGCAGGTATACCATTAAAAAATTGTCAAAGTTTGACTATAATGGTTTGTTCTCACTGTGGATTTTTGAAAGTTTATTGCCACAAATCACAGTGGTGAATCAATGTTGGAGATCCACAAATACAATATTAAATGTGTAAAAAAATTGTTTTCTTAAAAAAATGTTTTTACTTGTCTGCTGTTAACATATCTTAATAGAAAGATTTTCTCAACTCCATTAAAATCAAGCTCCAAATTCATTTCACATATTTTAATTTGACAATACAAAATTTAACCTAGAAGTAAACATTTTAAATTTTTTTGATAAGTTCAGCTAATAGTAATATCAACCAATGTTCTCTTTAAGCTGCGCGGCTGCACTGTAGCCGCGCAGATATCTGACGGAGGCTGCGTAGCAGTTTAGAGTTACAGCGCAGCAAATTTTGTAAAACATTGCTTAAAAAAATGAATGTGTAACTTTGCACATGAGTTTTTCTTCTTTGCACACGGACTAACCAGTGTTCCCTCTAAGGTTCGTTGGTCCATCTGCAAAGTAAAAAGCTCATGTGCAAAGTTGCACAGCATCCATTTTTAATGTAATATTTTACAAAATTTACTGTGTGGTAATTCTAAACTGCTGCCCGGCGTCTGTCAGATATCTGGCAGCTTAAAGGTAACATTGGGACCAACAAACCTTTGAGGGAACAGTGATATCAATCTATATTTTGTGTGTATAAACACTCCATTTTCTGACATTTACTATTTGTGTTACACCACTAACATGTCTGTCAGCTGATGTTTCATGTTAAAAGTAGAATGGATTGATTGTGTATATTGGCAGCTGCCAAAAATAAACTGCAACTTTCAACAAACCCGTGAAAGGTAAAAATCTTGCCCCCGTTAGAGGGTGCACGGTGGTCGAGTGGCATGGGCGCTCGGCTGGCATACTGCGGGGCACGGGCTCGAATCTCCATGAAGGCAGAGATTTTTGTTCCCGGGGCCAAGGTTGTTCCAGAGTCCACCCAGCTCCGAATGGGTACCTCAAATTATTTGGGGAAACAAAGTTGGCTGGGAATGGCATGGTCCCTCATAGCTGTGGCCTGTAAATGCTGTGTCACTTGCCAATACGTTCTTACGAAGGACGCAATAATCTTCTGTATAGGAGGAGCGTCTGTATTGATGAGAAGAAATTAACCTTGAAGTGCATTTGTTCCGAGCTATGATGATTCCAACCTGAGGATATCTGTACCAAATCTGCAGTGGGCACATACCATAAGACAAATGAATAGAATCTTCTTTACTTTCATTAATAATTTGCTAGTACTGATATTTTGGTATTAGCCAAAAACAGTTTATTGTGTGTCATTATATAATTTCAAGGTGTTGATTTTACGACTCCATTATATTTGCAGGAGGAAAAAAGGTTAAAAGAAAGAATTGAAGCTGGTTTAGAATTACCCACAACTAGGGAAGGAAGGAAGAAAAAGAAACAGAAAGATAAACCTCAAGCTATGTCATTAGAACAATTTAAGCAGCTTCCCCCAGAAAAACCCATAACTTCTGACTCTGAAGGTAACTTGACTTTCAGATGAATGTCTGAGACTAACTTTTGACTCTGAAGGTAACTTGACTTTCAGATGAATGTCTGAGACTAACTTTTGACTTTTAGATGAATCTCTGAGACTAACTTGACTTTCAGGGGAACCTGAGACTAACTTTTGACTTTTACTTTTAAATGAATCTGAGACTGACTTTTGACTTCTATATGAATCTCTGAGACCAACTTTTTACTTTTATAATGATACTAGGGGCAAGTACCCGGCTTTTCCCGGGTTTAACACCAACAGCAACAAAAACAACAACAAAAACAACAACAAAAACAGAACAACAACAAAAACAACAAAATCATCAACAAAACAACAAAATCATCAACAAAACAACAAAACAAAACAACAAAATCAACAACAACAACAAAATCAACAACAAAAACAAAACAACAACAAAAAAACAACAACAAAACAACAACAACAAAACAACTACAACAACAAAACAACAACAAAACAACAACAAAGCAACAACAACATGAAGGACATTGTCGTCGCAGGGCAAGGGATGTGGACAACAACAGCACAAAAACAGCAACAAAAACTGCAACAACAACAAAAACAACTGCAACAACAACAAAAACAAAACAACAACAAAAGACAACAACTACAACAACAAAAGCAACAACAACTAAACAATTATTTTATGGCGATAGTCGCCTTCTTGTTAATCTCGACACCAAAATGTTTATTATTTTGCGTCATTATTTTACGTCTTAATTTTCAATAATTTTTATTTTATATAGCTCATATAAGGAAAAACTACATTTTGGGCCCCCGGCCCCCAGTATCTTATATATATGGAACGAAACCTGTTTAATAACCTTTCCGGTATAATTTTGTGTACGTGTACCAAATTTCACGTTATTTGGTTGTCTGGATCTTGAGTTATTAGGGAAGAGACAGACAGACAACAAATGCGTCTTATATGTATAGAGATAAAGTATTAGTAAAAAATACTTTTTGTGAAGTTCACTTTGAATTTATTGATAAATGTTAATTTAAAAACGTCCATTATATGACATTTAAAAAAAAATAATATGCAGATATCATTAAAGTTTTTTGTAATTTAATTTACAGTTGCCAATTAAGTAATATTTTCATTAAAATAAATTGTAACTAATGAATTTAAAAATGTACAATATTTTTCATTCTACAAATGTTTTTCAAACTCAGATGAATTAAATGGTAAGATAAGTAAGACACCTCCTATCCAGACTAGAGTGCCGGCTACCGAACAAGACCCAAAGTTTTTTAATTCTGTAGAAGATGACGCAGAGCAGATTCTCAGGCAGGAAAAAATGCAAGAGCACTACAGAAAGGTTATATACAATTATATCATGTGTTCATGGCATACTTAAATTCTTTATATATTAATCTAAGTATATATTACTATAAGAATATAATTTGGCTAAAATATATGGATACTTAAATATATAATAAAAGCATTAGAACATGTGTTTTTTTTTGGAGTAATTTCAGGCCTGCCAACCCTCCCGATTTTATCGGAATTATACAGATTTTTTACCCATGCTTACAAAATTCCCATAAGATCCTTAATCTTCCAATTTTCAAAAAAAAATATTCACCCTTCAAAAATCCGAATGCGAAAAAATTATAAAAAGAAAAAGCTAATAATAGCGGTGATGTATTTCGAAAATGAAAATGCCGCTTGCTAGGTTATTTCCTGTACTTCCGTTATCCAAGCGAGCCGCCATCTCTAATTATTTCTTCGTTGGCCATCCGATCGTACATTATTCCTTTTACCAGCCTAATTGCCTAATTAAAAAAAAATTCAGCTGTTATGTCACTTTTAAAAAAAATGGATACATTTTTAAGGAAAGCTGCTAAAAACGGGTTTCCAGTGACTGAGCTTCAGAGTGTTAGTACTACTAGTACTAAGACTAGTCTAACTAAACAAAGAAAGAAAAGATGTCATTCGGACATTCGTTTTCGAAACAGTATCAGTATTTGGAAAACACTCGCCTGTGGTCGTGGCGAAACATTTGCAATCTAGTGCCAGACCTAATTATCTTTTGAAAGTGGTAGGTTCAATAACAATAAAAAATATAAAAATTACAACTGCTGATAAATTAGTAAAGTAAAAGTAGTGAATCTACATCTGTTAACAATTACTATTACTTTGTTGAAGGAATAGGAAATTCAGTTATGAGATCGAAAGTTTTATTTACCACCCTACTTTTTGGAAGAAATAAATATTTTTGTAATACCTATCTTTTTATTGCCAGAGTCAAAGAAATGTTTCCAGCAAAATTACACTGAAACATGGCAATCATTAATTCAGTTAATTCAGATGACTGATACTGTTTCTAAAGTTTCTAACTAAAAACTAATATTTAACTAAAAGCAAAGCTAACTTAAATTGACAAAAGAACTGTTTGACAAGTTCAAAAAGGCCACTAGGCAAATGCTGGCAAGCTGAACTCTATGCAGCCTCTGTTCATATGTGAAAAACATGGTTATTCTCTCGTGTATCTGAATGCAATGTAAACATTTCCAGTATTCTGTGGTGTTCTGTAGACACTTAAATTAAAAGATAATGGATTTAACCTATTACTTTATATTTATTTAGTTCTTAAACCAGCGCCAAGCGCCGTGGGGTGCAGCGACGCTGCGCGTGGACCCCTCTACAGATTTTTTTTCTTGGCAGGTTGGCAGGTCTGTAAATTAACATTTGGTATTTGACTGGTTGCATGCTATAGAAACTTATTCTGTATTATTTTTTTAATATTTTTATTTATGAATGGAGACATTGTCATTGATATTGGCTTTTTTTTGCTTTGTTTGCAGCAATATGCATCTGACAGTGTTATAGTAGCAAAACTGAAGAATGATTTGGAAAAAAAAGATCAACAGTTGTTAGAGAAGCAGAAACAGATTGAAAGCATGGAAGTATGTTATGGCTTATTTTCTCCTAATATTGCAATGGGTGTTTAGTTTAGTCATGACAATGATCTTATTATTAGCAATTATTTCACTGGGAACATTAGCAGCTAATTTGAGGAGAGTTTTTTGTTGAATGAATAAATAAATAAAAATTAAGTAAACATTCTTTGATTAATCCAGCATAAGTAAAATGAAATAAATTTATATGGAAATTTCATGAATTTAGACAATTTTAAATTGGATTTATGACTTTTAAAGTTGAAATATTATTACTGACTAGCAACAAAGCCCGTCCAAGGACGGGAATAAGTGTAGGATGACCTGTGAAGTTCATGGTAGGACATCACAACATTACCCACCCCCATCTGTCCAGAGACCCTAACTCCAACCGGTGGTCTGTTCAGAGACCCTACCCCCTCCCCCCCACAGCTGTCTGTCCAGAGACCCTACCCCCCCCACCCCCCCCTCAACCGCAGTTTGTCGAGAGACCCAGCGTCTGGACCAGCCATACATGTGTATCACTTCAAAATACTATACATTATAGTTATAACAACATTACCCACCCGTCTGTCCAGAGACACTACCTCCTCTCCTCTCACACACACACACACCGCCAGTCTGTCCAGAGACCCTACCTCCCTGCCCCACACCGCGGTCTGTCCAGAGTTATAATAAATAACCCATAAAAACAAAGTTTTTTACTACAAATCCCAACGCGCACCTCTAAAAATAAACTCTTGGGGAAAAAAACTGCACCAAAATAACTTGTTTTGAACGTCGTTCAATATGTAAATGAGATTTAATTTTTCTCCGCCAGTGATTGGCTGTAGGAGTCTGCAGGAGTTTGAGGGACCAATTGCTATCGATGACTGTACAGAAAATTGCCTTTATAATATAGGATATTTCAAATTTGGGGCTATAGTTCAGCATACTAATTAAGCAAAATTATATTTACAGTTTTCTTAATTTGATTTATATTTAACTATCTGCATTTCAAGAATCTGACCTTATTTACAATGTTATTATTTAGGCTGAACTTAAGCAAGTTAAGAAGAGGAACAAACAGTTGTGTGTAATATTAGCCCAAGGAGAAAGTGAGTTTTTTCAGCCATATATCTACTGTAACTGAGGTAATCAAATTGAGCAAAGACTGCAGTCTTAATTCGAACCATTCAATTAAAACTATTGTAATTTCATAATTAAAATAACTTCAAATCCCAAGATTGAAAGAAAGTAATGTGCTTTGACAAACCAAAATGCTTTGTCAAAAATTTAGAAGTTATAAGTGTTACTGGTTCCTTATATTTTTTATGGCAGACAATAAAACATTGATAGTTCCTTGACTGAACTTTAGTTGACAAGATTTGATTGTATTTTATTTTGACCACAGTGAAAGACAAAGCTCAAGTTCTTATTCAGGTGGATGAACTCACTGTTGTGAAAGATGAGCTCACAGAACAGGTAATTCAGCTTATTTAAGATCTACAGGATTAAACAAAACACACAAAATTTTGAATCTAAAATGTTTCCATTCAAAGCTAATATTAATATACTAATGGTTAAATTTTGATTATCCTATAAGGTGACGTCATTAACTGGGGAACTTGAGAAAGAAAAATCCAAGAACCACGCCTTGAAAGCAGAATTAGACAAGTTAAAGGTAACGTTCTTTTCTCACACTTATACCTTAAGGGGGTAGTTGGACTTTAATTATCAAAATTATTATTGAATTTTGGTGATACAATTTGATCATGAATTATTAAATGAACTGATGAATATTGTAAGGAAATCTGGAGTGGCTTTAAAAGCTCCATTTGATAAGCTTTTACATAACTGTTGACTATATGAGCCTTAGCTTATTGGTTTTCCTTGTGATCCAAGGACTTGGTCAACACATTCATCTTATAACATGAGGGATTTCCTAGATTAAACCTCTCCTAATATTTTAGTTACAATTTTAAAATAAAGCGAGTGTGAGCTCCCCTAAACTTTCCCATACATTCGTGTATATAACTGTACAGTAATACATTACATAGAATATTATATACGTGCTCTGTTGGTATATTCGTATATAACAGTACAGTGATACATTAAATAGAATATTATACTTGTGCCCTGCTGGTACATTCGTATATAACTGTACAGTGATACATTACATAGAATATTATAGTTGTTCTCTGCTGCTTAGCTAGTGGGATTGATTCCACAAATACCATTTTAGATCACATGGCATGTTTGTAAGTGCCAAAAAGATGTGTTGCTATTCTATAAATCTTTCAAATAACTCCAGTCCTAGTATCAAACATTTCCAAACTCTTGTTGCCCCACTACAATGTTTAATGTTATTTCAAATGTCAAACATGAAGGCACCCATATTGTTCAGGACACTGTTTGTCTATGAAAGTGTTAACACTTTCCAGAAAAAAAAAGGTGGCCAACTTAAAATCAATAATAATAATTTGGTAATTTATATAGCGCAGTACCCCAGAAAGTAACTGGGCTCACGTCAGAGATGGGGTTTGGATAGTTGGTGAGTTTTGTTAGAGATGCAGTATTCCAACTAATAATACCTTCAAGACTGCACTAAGAACACAAGAAAGTAATGGGGGTGAGACTGCAATCAGGCTTTTAAAAAGGTAAATGCATAAAATAAAAACAGGGTATTAGTAGGCCTGACAGGACGTAACACAACAGCGAACGTTTCGGCAAAGAGCCTTCTTCAACGGACAAATAGTACACAAATGAAACGAATAAAACGAAATAATAGAAAAAACACTTAGCTTCGGTGAAATCCAAGTAGTCTAGTAGAGAACACATCTCTTCGAACTTTACTTTCAAAATTATTTAAACAAAAATATTAAAATTTCTTTAGAAGCTAAATGTTGCTTATATGCCCATGTCACTATATGTTGTTTTTAGGAAATGATTGTTTTGTATTGAATGAATTGATAATAATGTATGTTACTAATTTAATGTAAAGTAACAAAACTCACCAACTATCCAAACCCCATCTCTAAAAAAATTATGCCAATACAAATGTTTCTTCTGTCAAAAGATTATTTTCCCCTTTCTTCCCAACCTATCCTGTTTTTCTTCATATTTGGTTAGAACCATGCACCATTGACAAATGCTTGTGTGTGTGAGTGTGGTTAGGGTTGAAGAAGTTTGAATGAGTAGTTTGAATGACTACAGTAGAATCCACTTAACTCTACCACAGTTAACTCGCCAACCCTATTAAGTCAACATTTTTTATTGGAACCGCCAAATTCTCTCTTTGTCTTAGCATTTTCTCATCGGTTATGTCGATTATTTTAAGTCGCCGAACCCTAATATCTCGAGCACAAAAGAGGGCCAAATTTGCAACTTAACGTTGGTTATCTCGATCCTCGTCTGTTCGCCTAGCGACGCATTCTCGCATTTTTAGTTAAAAATAGCATAGAAATCTCGCTTTCCTCGAGACTTCCGGCTATTGTGTGATTCTACGAGATTTCAATAAAAATTGCCGGATGTTTTTATCTTGTTTCACTTTGATCCGTGTGTGAATTAGTTTGACGCTTCTCTATCGAGTATGTATTCACCAGAGGTGCTCGAAATTCGCGTTATCGGTATTTAATCGTCATTATTTCACAGTGCATGTTATATTATCATTAAACTTAATTAATTTCCTGATGCATTAAACATGCATAAAATAAAAATTAAGTAAACATTCTTTGATTAATCCAGCATAAGTAAAATGAAATATATTTATATGGAAATTTCATGAATTTAGACGATTTTAAATTGGATTTATGACTTTTAAAGTTGAAATATTATTACTGACTAGCAACAAAGCCCGTCCAAGGACGGGAATAAGTGTAGGATGACCTGTGAAGTTCATGGTAGGACATCACAACATTACAATATCTTTATAAAAGAAAATAAAAGGTTTGTATCGAGAATCGACGGTGGTTTTTATTTTATATTGGTAAATTTCTGCTGTTAGTTGGTGCACATATGCCTTTTGTTGTTAGCTAACATGTATGTTCATTTTTAAATCCCTTATATTAACTTCACCGCCGTCTCATGGGCGGGCGGAAAAACAGAAGTCAAAAATGACCCACTTCCAATGATCCGATCGAACTGAAATTTGGCACACGGACCCGTCTTACCTAACAATGCATCGTATCAAAATTTCAGATCGATCGAACGTACCGTAATTAAATTAATGCATTTTTAGTTTATCCTTATATGAGGTATGTAATTTAAATTCACGATTTGTTATTGTTTTTTTGCCACGTGAAAGTTTGAGCATTGAGGCGACCCAACGAAACGACGGTGCGCTTTTGTTTACATTTTACGTGTCACTCTGAGCTCGGTCAAGCGAATCGGTGACCAGACTTTTCCCCTCTCCCCCTCCCACCCCCCCCCTCCCCCCCCTAGGGTTATGAAGCAAACTTGTGTTAAGACAGATTCAGTCTGTAAATGTTTGAAAATAATCAATACTGTTAGTTATGTCTCATATATAAGGGATTTATAGTCAAAAACTTTGTTTTTACGGTTTTTTTTTATTATGGCTTGCCGATCGCTTCATCAAACAAATAACGGCGCTGTTGTGTAAAAAATACCTCCAAAAACATGTGCACGTACATTCTCATTTATTAACAATGCTAGTGATGGGACGATACCAAAATCATAGGGTGCTTACGGTAAACAAGGCTCCCCAGATTTTAGGATATATAATATAACAGCCTACAGATATTTTACCCACTCTCAATCTCCCACACCATTGTTGTTGGTTAGTCCGATTAGCATTAAGTTACCGAAGGAATTCTGAGTCCATTGTAAGCTGAGGGGACGGACCCAAGGAAGATGGTTTGGAAGAGAATGGTTTTGGGGACAATGAGGGGATGTGTAGGTTACAAGGGGCGGGTTATTTATTAGTGTAGCTTGTAAGGAAAGTCACACAGTGCCCTGCAAGGCACAGTATCGCTCAATCTGGGAATCACTGCTGTGAATGATGCTAACTCAGCAGAAACAGTGTAAAAACATCAAGCCCCATTAAAAAAAACAACACTTAATATTAACTGGGAGCGCACAAGAGAGGTGACACGATGTCACCAATGGACCTGACGCCACCAACGGACCAGACGTGGCGTGGCTGGAGTAGCTGAATTCATTATGTACTAGGGAAAAAAAAAGTGCTAACGCAACAAATGGTTATATTTAAACGGTCCTTAAAAACGAACGGTCTTAACAACCTTAGGAAAGAGTGAAGAAATATTAGGGTCCTGATATTCCGATACGATTCCGATTAATCATCCCATCACTAATTAACGCACATCATGTACATAAAGACATTTCAAGCACATGTTAATATTTTGCCGCCATATTGGTTTTCGTTTAACTCGATCATCGGTTATCTCGATGCCTTTTGGCAAACCTCTAGGCCGTCAATTTAACTTGGTTCTACTGTACTTTGAACCGTACTGTTAAAGTTTAGTTTTGACTTATTTTTTTTTCTCTCTTTATTTTTCTGAGCAGTTTTGTGATACATTTCAAATGATAAACAAACAACGACTTAAAACTTATCATGATAGCAGTTCATTTCTAACCTTTAACCTCTTTTTGTTTCAGTCCAACAAACATAGTAAATAGTTGCAAGACAATTACTGTGGGAAAAAGATTTGGTGATGGCATTAACTGACCAGTGAATTCTTTAATGCAAAAATATCTGATGAAATATCCATCAGGTGTCAAGCTCTATAATCAAACTTTCATTGGCTTTCATTTTTTCTTTTCTAATTAGTCATTAAATTCTGTGTTCAAAAAGAATCTTACACTATGTTTAATGTAAAACTCATTGGTGTATTTAAAGCAAATCATTTTCATCATTCAGATAATGTAAATTGTTTTCAGTAACCTATATGTAAGAGTAACCATTTCAAGATTAGCTCTCAAACAAGCACAAACAAATATATATCACTTTCACTTTGAGTCAAATCAATGTTGAAGTAGAATTTAAGATGCCCCCTAATTAGCTCTAATATAAGGGCAACATTAAATGATATTCAAAATATAGAAATTTGACTCATTTACCTGACTCTATTGCACTTGAAGAAAAACTCATAAAAATAATATTTCTGTTGTCAATTTATAGGGAAAAAACACTGTTACTGTTTCATGCAGAATAGTATTTATAAAAAAAACGGGTTGATTTGATTTATCTGACAAGTATTGAAGATACACAAGGTTTTCTCATAGCTATATATTTTCTCTCCATCAGGGAGGTGTATGATAAACTTAGCAGTGTGTTTTCAGAAGAAAGTTCCCATACGCTGGCCAAGTCATTTATTCTGGAGTTCTTCCAAAGTGATTATCTATGTTTAGAGAGGACACCTGTCCCCACATAGTAACACTTGAACATTGACCATAAATTTAAAGGATGACACCTGTCCCCACATAGTAACACTTAAACATTGACCATAAATTTAAAGGATGACACCTGTCCCCACATAGTAACACTTGAACATTGACCATAAATTTAAAGGATGACACCTGTCCCCACATAGTAACACTTGAACATTGACCATAAATTTAAAGGATGACACCTGTCCCCACATAGTAACACTTGAACATTGACCATAAATTTAAAGACTTATCTGTGATTTTTTATCACAAGTTTTATCACTACCTAAATAAAATCTCAAATTGTGTTCGTATGTGTTTAACAAAATTTTGTCCCCTTTAGTTTTCTTGTTCAAACATACCCCTGTCCAACATTCAGTTGAGTTTAGGGAAAACTGTTGAATCAAGCAACAACATGATAACAATAGAGTAAATGTTATAATTAACTCATATTGTGAATATAACTAAATTACAAACAACGCTGTTAGCTGTTAACGTAAAATCTTCAGATTCGTTTTTGGGAATGACATTTTAATGCACATGATATAAAAATTCACTTATATAAAATGTGGCATATTCAGTCCAAATAATGGAAGAGTGAATTATTAAATGCTTGTTTCTGGTAAATCTAAGGGCTCCCCTAATCATGAGAGTCATGATAAAGATAATATTTTTTACAGATAATTCTGAACAGGGTTAGTGGCTTGCCATCATTCAATGAGTACCACATTTGATAAAATGACTCGTGTCCAATTATTTTAAGTTATAATTATTTTATTAAAATATCATATATTTGACAGTCTGTTATGTGAATGAATAAAGCTGTTTTGCTATGCTTTAATTGTTTTGTCTTCATGTTGATTTTAATATTTTATTCCCATTGATCACATTAAAACGGTTTTGAAATATATTGATAAATATTTTATTAACATATCAAATACTTAATGCAAAATTGCATTACTTATCACAGGTATTGACATGAGAACCATACCTGGCAACTAACATTCAATTTTTATAACCTAAGCATAAATTTCTAAAATTGAAATACCCAAAATGATAATATGCATGATTTCTATGAAAAATATATGTTTATAATGTTTAATTTATACATTATACAATATTGGACTGGGATGGCTCAATGTTATTACTAAGACTAAGAGTAAAATAGTCTCCTAAAATCAGTGCTTCTCAAACTTTTTAGTATGGCGGACCGGCAGGAATTTTTTCCATGGGACCAGTGCACTATTTTCCCTGCGCTGACAATTTTTTCTGTCCTTTTTTGAGAACATCTGCGGACCGGCAGCGGATGGCCCACGGACCGGCACCGGTCCGCGGACCATCACTTTCAGAAGCACTGTCCTAAATGATATTTTTGTCAGTTATTGGTGATGGCATAAAATTTTAGTATTGTTTTTTCACTTTCAGGCCATTCAAATTGTAACATTTAGCAGCTAGACTGTACAGTATTCTAAGTGGAGATATTTAAACAAATTGAAGTTGAAAGATTTTAAATAAGCTACCAATAGCCGCCAAGAGACTGTTGCACTGATACTCTTCATTGTGTCACACTTCAGAGCCGTGCATCATTCATCTCTTGATAGGCAAATAATTCACTAGTTTTGAATTTTGATCTTGAATGAAGCTTTGACAGCTCTGTGATCTGAAGCAGCTTCGGACCTTGTAGTTAAAATAAATAAGTGTGTCTTTACAAAATGCATATGTATGTGAACATTTATCTATTTTATCTTTTTTAAAATAACAAATATTCTGGTTAATCTCAGGGTTAAAACATTTCATGAAAACACATTTTTTTAGCAACGTGATTGAAAAGTCTAGGACCAAATTTATTTCATTTTGTATCTCAAAGTATAAATCCTAAAATAAATATTTTACCATTAATCTTTTACATTACACAATGAAATATGTAGATACATCCTACTTTGTTTTGTCTTGGACAACTTCAATATTCTCTGGAGTAATTTTGTCAGATTGTTTCATAAAAATATAATCTATCTGAAATATTAAAGAAATTTATAAAGTTAATGTATTCATTAAAAACTGCAATCTCATTAATTAATAAACAATTTTAAAAATTAAAATATCATAATTAGTATTTTCAGTAATACATGGTTGTGAAAAGTCTCCAAAGGCCTTGATTTGTGAATATAATTGGATTACCACTGCTGTTCGCCTTTGAAGAAAGTTTAGATGTCTTGTCACTTCAACTAAAATCCAAAATCTGCCAGCCAGATAATTCTGGAATTGGTTGTCATTATTTTCCATGATGAATTTCCCCGTTTCTTATTTAAGTGTGTAGAGGCGCTGAAGTGCTGTCCCCCGACTGAGCCATCTTATACCATTGTGATACACAACACCTTCGTATTCTCCCTGGATGTCAAGCAGAAACTGGCGGTGAAACAGGGCTATAGAGCGAATAGAGTTTATAGCTTTTATCACTGGCTTAAGGACACGATCACATCTAAGATGTTTGGCACAAAGGACTTGTTGGTGAATGATACAGTGAAGTTTAAAATCTTTGCCACCCTCTTCGCTGACTTTATTACAAGTTTTGCTGTCAACTGTGCTCACCAGTCTTGGCAGGGGAACCATCAGTAATAAATACAGAGATTGTTTACTTGGTAATTTAAAGTAATTGACAACAGAACAAACAGAAGCAACTAAATTTGTTCCCGATGTTTGGTCTGAAAGTTTAGTAATTGGTAAACAATAAAATGTTATCGAGGTACTCTAATGTCACACACACAATTTCTTGGCAGTACAAAATTTTGAATTTTAAAAATATATTTATTGCTTATACAGAAATAATACGTTAGTCAATTAGTTAATTAAGATGGGCCGCGAGCCAGTTAAAATTTAAGCGTGTGTTTGGCCTGCCGGCCGGACGTTAAACACCCCTGCACTAAATAAATACTTGAATGACAAAAAAGTGGTTTGAAACATGCTCATTTTCAAATAGGAACCTGGCTTTTATGGGGGGGTCTAAGTTTTTGTGACGAAAAGGGGGGAGGTAATGAAAAATCCGTCAAAATCATGTGACGTCATTTATGGACGGCCCCTATCCCTTAAGTTTCAGTCCGCAATGAAACAGCTTAATTATAAGACAACTCCTGATAGTTTTAGAAGATTTCCATGGGTTAAAAATTGTCTTAAAATTTTAGGCGGAAAATATGATATAGGTTTTCTTTGTTCTTCCATAGAGATAAAATGTGGATTGAATCTTAGGTTACAAAAGATGAACTGTAAAAATGAATTTACCCGTTTAGAAAGTTCAGCTTCCAAACAGCTGAATGTAAACCCAGAGTCATCAGGCTGTAAGTAGTTCCATGTATCAAGGAGCAGTGTATTCTCTGCAAGCACTCTGAAAAACAAAACACAATTTGTGATTAATCAAAGTAACTTGTAATGTAAATTAAATATTTTTTTTAAATCTTGGCATTACAGATTTAAAGTCACACACACCATTTCTTGGCCTTACAGATCTAATGTCACACACAACATTTCTTGATGTTACAGATCTAATGTCACACAGACAATTTCTTGGCCTTACAGATCTAATGTCACACACAACATTTCTTGATGTTACAGATCTAATGTCACACACACAATTTCTTGGCATTACAGATCTAATGTCACACACCGTTTATTGCTATGAGAGAACAAATATACAACACATTTTTTGCCATTAAACAACTATCTCATGTTGAATCTGACTAATACAATTCATTAAAATTTTAAGAATAATGCCAAGAGTTTGATAACATGAAAAATTGTTGAAAAATTAAACAAATATAATATTTGATTTTAACAACATGAGAACATGATAAATTTGTTACATTAAAGTTAAAGAAAGCTCAAGTAAATATAATTAGCATACTTCTGACCTGATGGCCTTCTCCTCTGGGGTTGCGTTGAGATCTCCCATGAGTATAGCAGGTTCATCCCCACTGCTTGACATGAACTCTAAGATTTGTTTCACAGATTCTTCTCTAGCTTCATGGCTCAGTGACAAATGTGTGTTGAAAACATGAACCTGGATCAATAACATATATATATATATTTATATATATGTATATATATATCTATATAAAACTATATAATTTGCAATTGTCACGCAAGTCAGTAGTGTCTGTCAGTCAGTCCTGACGCTACTAATTTTAGAAAGCAGGGAAAACCAAATTACTGCACCAATGCACCAAAAGGTGTGCAAATTAAAGATGCGCTGTAAAAATATTATATGACGTCATTGTTTTCGCTCATATTTTAATTTTGGAAAAGGGAACATTGTAAAAAGAGAATTAGATGGTGGTTAATTATAAAATCAAAAAATAAACGGGACGCCGTAGGCGCCCTGCAACCCCTATTATAAAATACTTTGTGTACATTTCAGAAAGTTTAATATTTCGTATTTATCAAACAAGGACAAGTTAGTTGGGCTTTTGAAAAAGGTCGGCGCCGTAGGCGCCCTAAAAAAAGTGCATTTTTTAATAAAATAAATAGATTTCAGCTGAAAACTTCGGTCATTTTTGACGTGTGTACGCTAGTATATATATAAATATATATATATAATAGTGAAAATCGTTTAATACCAAATTGAAGTTTTTTTTTCCTATTTAAGAATTTTGTGTTAAAGGATATTTCAAAAAAGTACATATTCTCAACAAATATTTATTGTTTATTTAGAGTACATTTTATTTGCATAGATAGGTATGTATTTAATAATAATCAATAAGAAAAGAATTTAAAGCATAAATTTCAATTTTTAAAATAAGACATTTATTGGTTTTTTGTAAAATAATCTGATTTTTAAATCCTTTATATTAACTTATGGTGTCTGTTTGAACCCTTGCTTGCTTGCTTGATTGTCGCCAAAACTTTGGATAGATTTTTAACCCACTTCCTCATAAGCTAACGATCTGAAATTTTGCAGGCAGACTCGTGCCGATGATAAAAACGATGTATCAAAATTTCAGATAGATCACATGTACTGTAATTAAATTATTGAATTTTTAAATTATTTTATTTATCTCTATGTATCATGTTTTTTTTGGAGATAGTGTCGCGGTGCGTATTATATTGAACAACCTTTCTGTCGCGCAATAAGGTGCGTATTTTATTGACAACACTTTTTATAAACATATTCCTGATAGGTGCGCATTATATTAAACATGTTTTACGACACAACTGCAATTTTGTATTTTTGGATGGTCTTATAATGGTATTATAATGAACATTCTTTTAGTTATGTCACGTACATAAAGGATTTATAGTAAAAAACTTGTTTTTTACGGGGTTTTTATTTTAAAAAAATTTTGCACCGAAGTCTTTTAAGGATCAAATTGTCCATTTTCTTATTCATTTCCCCATTAAAAAAAAGCCAACCATTGATTTTTACACAGACTGAAATATTCTCATCACAGAACTCCAAAGCCAACTGATAAGAGATGAGATTTTTAAAGTGTTGTGTGGGTGATTTACAAATGGATACACATTACACATCCAGACATTTAGTTTCATGGCAGAACTTAAAATATTTTCATTTAGAATAGAATAGCTCCTCTGACAATCTAAAAAAAATATTTATAAATTAGTTTTAAAATGGATTAAATTTAATTTTTTTAACAAGCAGCTAAAAGTGTTAACTCCTCCAAAACAATAAATTAAGGACATTGAATTTTATGCACAATAACATGATCAAAGTCTAGATGTTTACCTTTCCCAGAATGGGCATCTCAATGATAAGTCTAGATGTTTACCTTTCCCAGAATGGGCATCTCAATGATAAGTCTAGATGTTTACCTTTCCCAGAATGGGCATCTCAATGATAAGTCTAGATGTTTACCTTTCCCAGAATGGGCATCTCAATGATAAGTCTAGATGTTTACCTTTCCTAGAATAGGCATCTTAATGAGATTTTTACCTTTCCCAGAATGGGCATATTAACAAGCTGTTTACCTTTCCCAGAATAGGCATCTCAATGATTGCATGTAGACACACCCTTTGGTTCTGATCTGCTGAATTACTCTGATTTCTGAAAGGGAGAGAATTATCTTTTAGAAAATTATCATAATTCACTAACAAAACTGATTTTTAAAGGAGATTTTCAATGCTATTAATATTCAGGGCATATTAAATTACCTGAATAAAAGTAAATAGTCGTGATGTATTATGGGAAATTTAGAGAAAATGGCTAAACCTTCCTCTGTTCTTCCTTGCTCAAGACTGTTACTTTGCATTTGTGCTGGTTGATAGACAAACTGTGGGGATTGAGAAATTATTTGTATTACAATAACTTGTTTACTAGTTGATACAAATAAATTAACTATAAATATTTATTTTAAAAAACTACGTGATGATGAAAGTATGCCAAGAATTAAAACAGTTCAGATTTCTTTATTTCTCACAAAATATTTAGCAGCTTAAAGCTGACATGTCATTCACTAAAGTTAAATTAAGGACGTCATTGAAAAGCGTATGGGTATGTCTGACAGACACTACATATATATATAGGATGTCATTGAACAAGGTGCGGGTATGTCTGAGAGACACTACATATATATAGGATATTAATGAGCAGGGTATGGGTATGTCTGAGAGACACTACATATATATATATGTTGTTGTTTGTCCGTCGATTCGACGAAGACCACTCTAGTCATCCGAGGGTTGCTGGGACTGGCTTTGTTTGTGCGTGCGCAGATGGCTGATGATGAGCCGATCCTTGCACGGAAGGTTCGGGAACAGAAGGGACAAGGAACGAGTGGGACATCTCCAGGAGGGTTGACAGCACGGGCCTTTCGGGCTTGCCTCTTCTTTTCTGCGGAGGTGATCCTGTTTGCCTTGCATGACTTGGCACCTTCGTGGATGGAAGAACGCCAGGTGGAACGGTCCATTGCAGCAAGTTCCCACGTGTCTGGGTTGATGGCAAACGCTTTCAGTGAGACTTTCATTGTGTCTTTGTAGCGTTTCTTTTGCCCACTGTGGGACCGCTGGCCATGCTGAAGCTCGCCATAGAAGAGTCTCTTTGGCAGTCTCTCGTCGGCATTCGGACAACGTGCCCTGCCCAACGAAGCTGGGACTGCATCAGGAGTGTGAATATGCTGGGGAGACCTGCCTTGGTCAGTACCACTGTGTCTGGTATTTTATCCTGCCACTTTATGCCGAGGATCTTCCTGAGGCTTGTTGAATGAAAGTGGTTAAGCTTCCTAGCATGGCGCTGATACACAGTCCATGTTTCACACGCATATAGCAGTGTGGGGAGCACCACCGCCCTGTACACTTTCAGCTTGGTCTGGATGGTAATGCCTCTTCTGTTCCAGACATTTGGGTACAACCTGCCAAAAGTGGAGCTGGCTCTGGCAATTCTGACGCTCACTTCGTCATCGATGGTTACATTTTGCGACAGTGTGCTGCCTAGGTATGATAACCGTTGCACTGTGTTGAGTCTCTGGCCGTTGACAGTGATGTTGGGCTCAACGTAGGGCCTTCCAGGCGCAGGCTGATGGAGGACTTCAGTCTTCTTGGTGTTGATCGTCAGACCAAAGTTTGTGCAGGCGCTGGAGAACAGGTTAACGCTGCGTTGCATGTCGGCTTCTGAGACAGCATTGAGGGCACAGTCATCAGCAAACAGGAGGTCTCTGATGATGTCTGTCATAACCTTGGTTTTTGCATGGAGCCTCCGAAGGTTGAACAGTTTGCCATCTGTGCGGTACCTCAGGTTAACACCAACACCCTCGTCTATGAAGGCCTCTGTCAGCATGGCGGAAAACACTAGGCTAAATAGTGTTGGTGCCAGGACGCAGCCCTGCTTGACACCGTTTGTGACTGTGAAAGGATCAGAAAACTCTCCGCTGTCCTGGACTCTGGCCTGCATGCCCTCGTCGAAATGTCTCACCAAGACGATGAATTTCCTTGGGCAACCGTACTTGGCCATTATTTTCCACAGACCCTCTCTGCCAACGGTGTCATAAGTCTTGGTCAGGTCGACATAGGTGGAGAACAGGTTGAAGTTCTGCTCCTGACATTTCTCTTGCAGCTGCCTGGCAGCGAACACCATGTCGATGGTCCCTCGCTCTTTTCGGAATCCACACTGACTTTCAGGCAGGAGTCCTTGGTCAAGGTGGACCGTGAGGCGGTTGAGAAGGATTCTGGCAAGGATCTTTCCTGCGATAGATAGCAGGGATATGCCTCCGCATTCAGCCGAAATGGCGCCCGCAAGGGAAGAAGGCCCCCAAGCAGCTAAATGTTGCCAAACTAATGACCGCCAGCTGCAAGCAGTCCTTGGTGGATGCTCTGGAAGAGCGCTTGAAATCCACCTCTCCAGGCAACCAGAACGTGGAGGCAGACTGGGCGTCACTCAGAGAGCTGATTTACACCACAGCTTCAGAGACTCTGGGGCACCAGACCAGGAAACATAACGACTGGTTCGATGAGAACTGCGAAGACATCAAGCAGTTATTGGATGAGAAACACCTCCTACACCAAGCTTACCTCAATAATCCCAGGTCCACGGCAAGGAGAGATGCACTCAACAACATACGCAGGACTGTACAGCAAAAACTCCGTCAGATGCAGGACGATTGGCTCAGCAACAAAGCCGACGAGATCCAAGGCTATGCAGACAAGCGTGACTATAAAAACTTCTGCAACGCTTTGAAAGAAGTGTATGGCCCCACGTCCTCAGGATCAAACCCCCTCCTCAGTGCAGACAGTAACACTCTCATCACAGACAAAGAGAAGATATTGAAGAGGTGGGCCGAACATTTTGGAAGCGTCCTAAATCGCCCTTCGACAATCAACGAAGAAGCCATCGATCGTCTTCCCCAAGTGCCCACAAACAAAGCACTGGATGACCCCCAACCTTGCTCGAGACCCAGAAAGCAATTTATCTTCTCTCCAGTGGCAAAGCACCTGGTTCTGACGCCATACCAGCTGAGGTCTACAAGGAGGGAGGAACAGCCCTGACTGAAAGGCTCCACCATCTATTTCTCTTGATGTGGCAGCAAGAGACGATCCCGCAGGACTTCAAAGATGCCTCCATCATACATCTTTATAAGCAAAAAGGAAGTAGACAGGCTTGTGACAACCACAGAGGCATATATATATAGGACATCATTGAACAGCGTATGCGTATGTCTGACAGACACTACATATATATATATAGGATGTCATTGAACAGGGTATAGGTATGTCTGAGAGACACTACATATATCTATACTAATAAAAGGCAAAGCCCTCACTGACTGATTCATCACTAATTCTCCAACTTCCCGTGTAGGTAGAAGCATGAAACTTTGGGAAGTTGTTCAGTTGCCCCTCGCGACGAAAATTGGAGTAAAAGAATTTTAAAAATAACACTCATGGGGGCCGGGGGCCCAAAAACGTTTTTTTTCCTTATATGGCCTATTTAAAATTTGAAAAATCACCAATTCTCCTATTTCCCGAGTAGACAGAAGCATGAAACTTTGGGAAGTTGTTGAGTACAATCCCACGATGGTAACGGGTGAAAATTTTTTTAAATTATCACTTCCTGGGGGCCGGGGGCCCAAATGACGTTTTTTCCTTATATGAGCTATATAAAAACTAAAAATCACCAATTCTCCTATTTCCCGTGTAGGTGGAAGCATGAAACACTGGGTAGTTGATAAGTACACTTCCACGATGGTAGCAAGTGAATTTTTTTTTAAAATTATCACCTAATGGGGGCCGGGGGCCCAAATGTAGTTTTTTTCTTATATAAAAAACTGACTCATCACTAATTCTCCAACTTCCCGTGTAGGTAGAAGCATGAAACTTTGGGAAGTTGTTGAGTAGCCTCTCGCGACGAAAATTGGCGTAAAAGAATTTTAAAATTAACACTCATGGGGTCCGGGGGCCCAAAAACGTTTTTTTTCCTTATATGGCCTATATAAAATTTGAAAATTACAAATTCTCCTGTTTCCCGAGTAGGCAGAAGCATGAAACTTTGGGAAGTTATTTGAGTACAATCCCGCGATGGTAACGGAAGAAAACAATTTTAAATTATCACTTCCTGGGGGCCGGGGGCCCAAATGAAGTTTTCTCCTTATATGAGCTATATAAAAACTAAAAATTACTAATTCTCCAATGTCCCGTGTAGGTAGAAGCATGAAACCCTAGGTAGTTGATAAGCACACTTCCGCGATGGTAACAAGCGAAAAAAATTTAAAATAACACTTAATGGGGTCCGGGGGCCCAAATGTAGTTTTTTTCTTATATAAAAAACTGACTCATCACTAATTCTCCAACTTCCCGTGTAGGTATTAGCATGAAACTTTGGGAACTTGTTGAGTACACTCTCTCAACGATAATTGGCGAATAAGAATTTTAAAATTCACACTGTTGGGGGCCCGGGGCCAAAAACGCTTTTTTCCTTATATGGACTATATAAAATATGAAATCACTAATTTTCTCATTTCTCGAGTAGGCAAAAGCATGAAACTTTGGGAAGTTGTTGAGTAAAAACCAGCGATAGCGACGGGAGAAAAAATAATTAAATTATCACTTCTTGAGGGCCGGGGGCCCAAATGAAGTTTTTTCCTTATATGAGCTTTACAAAAACTAAAAATCACAAATTCTCCTATTTCCCGTGTAGGTAGAAGCATGAAACTTGGGGTAGTTGTTAAGTACAATTCCACAATGGTAAAAGGTTAAAACAATATTTAAATTATCACTTAATGGGGGCCGGGGGCCCAAATGTAGTTTCTTATTATATTAAAACAGACTCATCACTAATTCTCGGATTTACCGCGTAGGTAGAAGCATGAAACCTTGGGAAATTGTCAAGTAGCCTCTTTGGACAACAAATGGCGAAAAAGAATTTTAAAATTCACCTTCATGGGGGCCGGGGGCCCAAAATCGTTTTTTTTCCTTCTATGGGCTTTATAAACATTTGAAAATCACTAATTCTCCTATTTCCCGAGTAGGTAGCAGCATGAAACTTTGGGAAGTTGTTGAGTACACTTCCGCGATGGTAACAGGAGAAAAAATATTTAAATTTTCACTTACTGGGGCCCAGGGGCCCAAATGTAGTTTTTTCCTTATATGAGCTATATAAAAATTGAAAATCACTAATTATCATATTTCCTGTGTATGAAGAAGAATGAAAGTTTGAGTAGTTGTTAAGTAACATTCTGCGATGGTAACAGGTTAAAAAATTATATAAATTATCACTTAATGGGGGCTGGGGGCCCAAATGTAGTTTTTTTCTTATATAAAAAACTGACTCATCACTAATTCTCCAATGTCTCGTGTTGGTAGCAGCATGAAACTTTGGAGAGTTGTTAAGTACACTTCCGCAATGGTAACAATCAAAACAAATGAAAAAATATCATTCACTAGGGGGCCGGGGGCCAAAATTTAGTTTTTTCTGATATGAGCTATATAAAACAGACTCATCATTAAATATATAACTTCCCGCGTAGGTAGGAGCATGAAACTTTGTGAAGTTGTTGCGTACCCTCCCGCAATGGTAGCAGACAAAAAAAAATTATCAGCTCGATAGGATCTCGGGAAGTGTGTCATTTTTTACTTTTCGCTTTTGTTTTTCTGCGGGACTAGGACAGACAGACAGACAAGACGGGGAAGTTAATATATGTATTATATCCATCATGATCCCGATTGAAATCAATTGGTGTTTTGAATATGTGTTTCACGGATTCTAAACGTAACTGAAATACTAATTTCCGCAGCGAAGCGGGGGTATTTTGCTAGTATATATATATCTTATCTTATCTGTTTCAGACGCTCCTTCTATACAGAAGATTATTGCGTCCTACGCTTATCTATGATTTGTGTTTAGTCCTGCATTCATATTAGAGATTTAAATGTTGATAAAGTGTTGGTTTTCCTGGTTTCTTCAGGCAACCCATTCCACGCCCGAATTCCGGACGAGAAGAAAGAACATTTGTACGTTTGTTCTTGCATACGGAATAAGAAAGGTGTTTTTATCCTTATGTCTATCTGAGGGTTGAATTAAGTTATCTTTGTGTTGTATTTCTAAATTAGAGTTAATTGCTTTATGTATGATTACTACTTTACTCATGGTTCTTATATTCTCTAGTGTTTCAAGGTTTAATGATTTAACTAATGGTGTTATTCTAGTCAGTTTTAAATATTCTCCAGTAAAGAATCTGGCAGCTCTTTTTTGGATTTGTTCTAGTTTATCAATGTTTTCTTTGGTGGATGGGTCCCATACAGGTAAATGCATAAAATAAAAACAGGGTATTAGTAGGCCTGACAGGACGTAACACAACAGCGAACGTTTCGGCAAAGAGCCTTCTTCAACGGACAAATAGTACACAAATGAAACGAATAAAACGAAATAATAGAAAAAAACACTTAGCTTCGGTGAAATCCAAGTAGTCCAGTAGAGATAAAGCAAGGAGAGAAAAGTAAGAGCTTAAATAGGAAAGGAAAGGGTGGGTGTGGCCAATCAATCAGCTTGTCAGTGCGAACACAACGTTGATCCCATGTGGTGTAAGAGTCCCATATTCATGGATTAGTCTATTCTCCAGACTGACCCGGCCGGGTGTGTTTGTACAAGAAACCAAGGCGGTGACAGACATGTCATCGACGCCCATGTGGTCCCCGTCCATTGAAGTGTCGGGAGACAGGACACTGTTTGTCTTGTTTAATGGCACGTACATGTTCCGCGATACGGCAAGAGAGTAACCTCCCCGTTTCACCAATGTACTTCAAAGGACAGCGCTTACACACAATGGTGTAGACCACATTGCGGCTAGTACAAAGATAGCCATTCCTAATCTTGAATGTCCCCTTAGGGAAGACAATCTGGTCCGTCTGGGTAACAAAGGGACATGTCTTGCAGCGATTACGACCACATGGCTTAGTGCCCAGATGGGAGGACGGGTCCCATACAGAAGATGCATATTCTAGTACAGGTCTCACCAAAGTGAGATAGCATTTTAGTTTTATATCTTTATTACATTTGTAAAGGTTTCTTTTTATAAAGCCTAAGGTTTTATTTGATTTTTTAATAACTTCATTGACATGGGGATTCCATGATAATTTGTCATTTATTATATAGGACGTCATTGAACAGCGTATGGGTATGTCTGACAGACACTAGAAATGCATTGACAAGAAATTATCATAGCAGTACATTAACATAAACAACAAGAAGTCATCCTCACAGTACACTAACATAAACAAGAAGTCATCCTCACAGTACACTAACATAAACAAGAACCCATCCTCACAGTACACCAACATAAACAAGAAGTCATCCTCACAGTACACTAACATAAACAAGAAGAAGTCATCCTCACAGTACACTAACATAAACAAGAAGAAGTCATCCTCACAGTACACTAACATAAACAACAAGAAGTCATCATCACAGTACACTAACATAAACAACAAGAAGTCATCCTCACAGTACACTAACATAAACAACAAGAAGTCATCCTCACAGTACACTAACATAAACAACAAGAAGTCATCCTCACAGTACACTAACATAAACAACAAGAAGTCATCCTCACAGTACACTAACATAAACAAGAAGTCATCCTCACAGTACACTAACATAAACAACAAGAAGTCATCCTCACAGTACACTAACATAAACAACAAGAAGTCATCCCCACAGTACACTAACATAAACAAGAAGTCATCCTCACAGTACACTAACATAAACAAGAAGTCATCCTCACAGTACACTAACATAAACAACAAGAAGTCATCATCACAGTTCACTAACATAAACAAGAAGTCATCCTCACAGTACACTAACATAAACAACAAGAAGTCATCCTCACAGTTCACTAACATAAACAAGAAGTCATCCTCACAGTACACTAACATAAACAACAAAAAGTCATCCTCACAGTACACTAACATAAACAACAAGAAGTCATCCTCACAGTTCACTAACATAAACAAGAAGAAGTCATCCTCACAGTACACTGACATAAACAACAAAAAGTCATCCTCACAGTACACTAACATAAACAACAAGAAGTCATCCTCACAGTTCACTAACATAAACAAGAAGTCATCCTCACAGTACACTAAGATAAACAACAAGAAGTCATCCTCACAGTTCACTAACATAAACAAGAAGTCATCCACACAGTACACTAACATAAACAAGAAGTCATCCTCACAGTACACTAACATAAACAAGAAGTCATCCTCACAGTACACTAACATAAACAAGAAGTCATCCACACAGTACACTAACATAAACAACAAGAAGTCATCCTCACAGTACACTAACATAAACAAGAAGTCAACCTCACAGTACACTAACATAAACAAGAAGTCATCCTCACAGTACACTAACATAAACAAGAAGTCATCCTCACAGTACACTAACATAAACAAGAAGTCATCATCACAGTACACTAACATAAACAACAAGAAGTCATCCTCACAGTACACTAACATAAACAACAAGAAGTCATCCTCACAGTACACTAACATAAACAACAAGAAGTCATCCTCACAGTACACTAACATAAACAAGATGTCATCCTCACAGTACACTAACATAAACAAGAAGTCATCCTCACAGTACACTAACATAAACAACAAGAAGTCATCCTCACAGTACACTAACATAAACAACAAGAAGTCATCCTCACAGTACACTAACATAAACAACAAGAAGTCATCCTCACAGTACACTAACATAAACAACAAGAATTCATCCTCACAGTACACTAACATAAACAACAAGAAGTCATCCTCACAGTACACTAACATAAACAACAAGAAGTCATCCTCACAGTACACTAACATAATCAACAAGAAGTCATCCTCACAGTACACTAACATAAAAAACAAGAAGTCATCCTCACAGTACACTAACATAAACAACAAGAAGTCATCCTCACAGTACACTAACATAAACAACAAGAAGTCATCCCCACAGTACACTAACATAAACAAGAAGTCATCCTCACAGTACACTAACATAAACAAGAAGAAGTCATCCTCACAGTACACTAACATAAACAACAAGAAGTCATCCTCACAGTACACTAACATAAACAAGAAGTCATCCTCACAGTACACTAACATAAACAAGAAGTCATCCTCACAGTTCACTAACATAAACAAGAAGTCATCCTCACAGTACACTAACATAAACAACAAGAAGTCATCCTCACAGTTCACTAACATAACCAGAAGTCATCCTCACAGTACACTAACATAAACAACAAGAAGTCATCCTCACAGTACACTAACATAAACAACAAGAAGTCATCCTCACAGTTCACTAACATAAACAAGAAGAAGTCATCCTCACAGTACACTAAAATAAACAACAAGAAGTCATCCTCACAGTACACTAACATAAACAACAAGAAGTCATCCTCACAGTTCACTAACATAAACAAGAAGTCATCCTCACAGTACACTAAGATAAACAACAAGAAGTCATCCTCACAGTTCACTAACATAAACAAGAAGTCATCCACACAGTACACTAACATAAACAAGAAGTCATCCTCACAGTACACTAACATAAACAAGAAGTCATCCTCACAGTACACTAACATAAACAAGAAGTCATCCACACAGTACACTAACATAAACAACAAGAAGTCATCCTCACAGTACACTAACATAAACAAGAAGTCAACCTCACAGTACACTGACATAAACAAGAAGTCATCCTCACAGTACACTAACATAAACAAGAAGTCATCCTCACAGTACACTAACATAAACAAGAAGTCATCATCACAGTACACTAACATAAACAACAAGAAGTCATCCTCACAGTACACTAACATAAACAACAAGAAGTCATCCTCACAGTACACTAATATAAACAACAAGAAGTCATCCTCACAGTACACTAACATAAACAAGATGTCATCCTCACAGTACACTAACATAAACAAGAAGTCATCCTCACAGTACACTAACATAAACAACAAGAAGTCATCCTCACAGTACACTAACATAAACAACAAGAAGTCATCCTCACAGTACACTAACATAAACAACAAGAAGTCATCCTCACAGTACACTAACATAAACAACGAGAATTCATCCTCACAGTACACTAACATAAACAACAAGAAGTCATCCTCACAGTACACTAACATAAACAACAAGAAGTCATCCTCACAGTACACTAACATAATCAACAAGAAGTCATCCTCACAGTACACTAACATAAAAAACAAGAAGTCATCCTCACAGTACACTAACATAAACAACAAGAAGTCATCCTCACAGTACACTAACATAATCAACAAGAAGTCATCCTCACAGTACACTAACATAAACAACAAGAAGTCATCCTCACAGTACACTAACATAAACAACAAGAAGTCATCCTCACAGTACACTAACATAAACAACAAGAAGTCATCCTCACAGTACACTAACATAAAAAACAAGAAAACATCCTCACAGTACACTAACATAATCAACAAGAAGTCATCCTCACAGTACACTAACATAAACAACAAGAAGTCATCCTCACAGTACACTAACATAAACAACAAGAAGTCATCCTCACAGTACACTAACATAAACAACAAGAAGTCATCCTCACAGTACACTAACATAAACAACAAGAAGTCATCCTCACAGTACACTAACATAAACAACAAGAAGTCATCCTCACAGTACACTAACATAAACAAGAAGTCATCCTCACAGTACACTAACATAAACAACAACAAGAAGTCATCCTCACAGTTCACTAACATAAACAAGAAGTCATCCTCACAGTACACTAACATAAACAAGAAGTCATCCTCACAGTACACTAACATAAACAACAAGAAGTCATCCTCACAGTACACTAACATTAACAAGAAGTCATCCTTACAGTTCATTAACATAAACAAGAAGTCATCCTCACAGTACACTAACATAAACAAGCAGTCATCCTCACAGTACACTAACATAAAGAACAAGAAGTCATCCTCACAGTACACTAACATAAACAACAAGAAGTCATCCTCACAGTACACTAACATAAACAAGAAGTCATCCTCACAGTACACTAACATAAACAAGAAGTCATCCTCACAGTACACTAACATAAACAACAAGAAGTCATCCTCACAGTACACTAACATAAACAACAAGAAGTCATCCTCAAAGTACACTAACATAAACAAGAAGTCATCCTCACAGTTCACTAACATAAACAAGAAGTCATCCTCACAGTACACTAACATAAACAAGAAGTCATCCTCACAGTACACTAACATAAACAAGAAGTCATCCTCACAGTACACTAACATAAACAACAAGAAGTCATCCTCACAGTACACTAACATAAACAAGAAGTCATCCTCACAGTACACTAACATAAATCAACAAGAAGTCATCCTCACAGTACACTAACATAAACAACAAGAAGTCATCCTCACAGTACACTAACATAAACAACAAGAAGTCATCCTCACAGTACACTAACATAAACAAGAAGTCATCCACACAGTACACTAACATAAACAAGAAGTCAACCTCACAGTACACTAACATAAACAACAAGAAGTCATCCTCACAGTACACTAACATAAACAAGAAGTCATCCTCACAGTACACTAACATAAACAACAAGAAGTCATCCTCACAGTACACTAACATAAACAACAAGAAGTCATCCTCACAGTACACTAACATAAACAACAAGAAGTCATCCTCACAGTACACTAACATAAACAACAAGAAGTCATCCTCACAGTACACTAACATAAACAACAAGAAGTCATCCTCACAGTACACTAACATAAACAACAAGAAGTCATCCTCACAGTACACTAACATAAACAAGATGTCATCCTCACAGTACACTAACATAAACAAGAAGTCATCCTCACAGTACACTAACATAAACAACAAGAAGTCATCCTCACAGTACACTAACATAAACAACAAGAAGTCATCCTCACAGTACACTAACATAAACAACAAGAAGTCATCCTCACAGTACACTAACATAAACAACAAGAAGTCATCCTCACAGTACACTAACATAAACAACAAGAAGTCATCCTCACAGTACACTAACATAAACAACAAGAAGTCATCCTCACAGTACACTAACATAAACAACAAGAAGTCATCCTCACAGTACACTAACATAAAAAACAAGAAGTCATCCTCACAGTACACTAACATAAACAACAAGAAGTCATCCTCACAGTACACTAACATAAACAACAAGAAGTCATCCTCACAGTACACTAACATAAACAACAAGAAGTCATCCTCACAGTACACTAACATAAACAACAAGAAGTCATCCTCACAGTACACTAACATAAAAAACAAGAAGTCATCCTCACAGTACACTAACATAATCAACAAGAAGTCATCCTCACAGTACACTAACATAAACAACAAGAAGTCATCCTCACAGTACACTAACATAAACAACAAGAAGTCATCCTCACAGTAAACTAACATAAACAACAAGAAGTCATCCTCACAGTACACTAACATAAACAACAAGAAGTCATCCTCACAGTACACTAACATAAACAACAAGAAGTCATCCTCACAGTACACTAACATAAACAAGAAGTCATCCTCACAGTACACTAACATAAACAACAACAAGAAGTCATCCTCACAGTTCACTAACATAAACAAGAAGTCATCCTCACAGTACACTAACATAAACAAGAAGTCATCCTCACAGTACACTAACATAAACAACAAGAAGTCATCCTCACAGTACACTAACATAAACAACAAGAAGTCATCCTCACAGTACACTAACATAAACAACAAGAAGTCATCCTCACAGTACACTAACATAAACAAGAACCCATCCTCACAGTACACTAACATAAACAAGAAGTCATCCTCACAGTACACTAACATAAACAACAAGAAGTCATCCTCACAGTACACTAACATAAACAAGAAGTCATCCTCACAGTACACTAACATAAACAAGAAGTCATCCTCACAGTACACTAACATAAACAACAAGAAGTCATCCTCACAGTACACTAACATAAACAACAAGAAGTCATCCTCAAAGTACACTAACATAAACAAGAAGTCATCCTCACAGTTCACTAACATAAACAAGAAGTCATCCTCACAGTACACTAACATAAACAAGAAGTCATCCTCACAGTACACTAACATAAACAAGAAGTCATCCTCACAGTACACTAACATAAACAACAAGAAGTCATCCTCACAGTACACTAACATAAACAAGATGTCATCCTCACAGTACACTAACATAATCAACAAGAAGTCATCCTCACAGTACACTAACATAAACAACAAGAAGTCATCCTCACAGTACACTAACATAAACAACAAGAAGTCATCCTCACAGTACACTAACATAAACAAGAAGTCATCCACACAGTACACTAACATAAACAAGAAGTCAACCTCACAGTACACTAACATAAACAACAAGAAGTCATCCTCACAGTACACTAACATAAACAAGAAGTCATCCTCACAGTACACTAACATAAACAACAAGAAGTCATCCTCACAGTACACTAACATAAACAACAAGAAGTCATCCTCACAGTACACTAACATAAACAACAAGAAGTCATCCTCACAGTACACTAACATAAACAACAAGAAGTCATCCTCACAGTACACTAACATAAACAAGAAGTCATCCTCACAGTACACTAACATAAACAACAAGAAGTCATCCTCACAGTACACTAACATAAACAACAAGAAGTCATCCTCACAGTACACTAACATAAACAACAAGAAGTCATCCTCACAGTACACTAACATAAACAACAAGAAGTCATCCTCACAGTACACTAACATAAACAAGAAGTCATCCTCACAGTACACTAACATAAACAAGAAGTCATCCTCACAGTACACTAACATAAACAACAGAAGTCATCCTCACAGTACACTAACATAAACAAGAAGTCATCCTCACAGTACACTAACATAAACAAGAAGTCATCCTCACAGTACACTAACATAAACAAGAAGTCATCCTCACAGTACACTAACATAAACAACAAGAAGTCATCCTCACAGTACACTAACATAAACAACAAGAAGTCATCCTCACAGTACACTAACATAAACAAGAAGTCATCCTCACAGTACACTAACATAAACAACAAGAAGTCATCCTCACAGTACACTAACATAAACAAGAAGTCATCCTCACAGTACACTAACATAAACAACAAGAAGTCATCCTCACAGTACACTAACATAAACAACAAGAAGCCATCCTCACAGTACACTAACATAAACAACAAGAAGTCATCCTCACAGTACACTAACATAAACAAGAAGTCATCCACACAGTACACTAACATAAACAACAAGAAGTCATCCTCACAGTACACTAACATAAACAACAAGAAGTCATCCTCACAGTACACTAACATAAACAAGAAGTCATCCTCACAGTACACTAACATAAACAAGAAGTCATCCTCACAGTACACTAACATAAACAAGAAGTCAACCTCACAGTACACTAACATAAACAAGAAGTCATCCTCACAGTACACTAACATAAACAAGAAGTCATCCTCACAGTACACTAACATAAACAAGAAGAAGTCATCCTCACAGTACACTAACATAAACAAGAAGTCATCCTCACAGTACACTAACATAAACAAGAAGAAGTCATCCTCACAGTACACTAACATAAACAAGATGTCATCCTCACAGTACACTAACATAAACAACAAGAAGTCATCCTCACAGTACACTAACATAAACAACAAGAAGTCATCCTCACAGTACACTAACATAAACAACAAGAAGTCATCCTCACAGTACACTAACATAAACAACAAGAAGTCATCCTCACAGTACACTAACATAAACAAGAAGTCATCCTCACAGTACACTAACATAAACAAGAAGTCATCCTCACAGTACACTAACATAAACAACAAGAAGTCATCCTCACAGTACACTAACATAAGCAAGAAGTCATCCTCACAGTACACTAATATAAACAAGAAGTCATCCTCACAGTACACTAACATAAACAAGAAGTCATCCTCACAGTACACTAACATAAACAAGAAGTCATCCTCACAGTACACTAACATAAACAAGAAGAAGTCATCCTCACAGTACACTAACATAAACAAGAAGTCATCCTCACAGTACACTAACATAAACAATAAGTCATCCTCACAGTACACTAACATAAACAAGAAGTCATCCTCACAGTACACTAACATAAACAAGAAGTCATACTCACAGTACACTAACATAAACAAGAAGAAGTCATCCTCACAGTACACTAACATAAACAAGAAGAAGTCATCCTCACAGTACACTAACATAAACAAGAAGAAGTCATCCTCACAGTACACTAACATAAACAAGAAGAAGTCATCCTCACAGTACACTAACATCAACAAGAAGAAGTCATCCTCACATTACACTAACATAAACAACAAGAAGTCATCCTCACAGTACACTAACATAAACAAGAAGAAGTCATCCTCACATTACACTAACATAAACAAGAAGTCATCCTCACAGTACACTAACATAAACAACAAGAAGTCATCCTCACAGTACACTAACATAAACAACAAGAAGTCATCCTCACAGTACACTAACATAAACAACAAGAAGTCATCCTCACAGTACACTAACATAAACAACAAGAAGTCATCCTCACAGTACACTAACATAAACAACAAGAGGTCATCCTCACATTACACTAACATAAACAAGAACCCATCCTCACAGTACACTAACATAAACAAGAAGTCATCCTCACAGTACACTAACATAAACAAGAAGAAGTCATCCTCACAGTACACTAACATAAACAAGAAGTCATCCTCACAGTACACTAACATAAACAAGAAGTCATCCTCACAGTACACTAACATAAACAACAAGAAGTCATCCTCACAGTACACTAACATAAACAACAAGAAGTCATCCTCAAAGTACACTAACATAAACAAGAAGTCATCCTCACAGTTCACTAACATAAACAAGAAGTCATCCTCACAGTACACTAACATAAACAAGAAGTCATCCTCACAGTACACTAACATAAACAAGAAGTCATCCTCACAGTACACTAACATAAACAACAAGAAGTCATCCTCACAGTACACTAACATAAACAAGAAGTCATCCTCACAGTACACTAACATAAACAACAAGAAGTCATCCTCACAGTACACTAACATAAACAACAAGAAGTCATCCTCACAGTACACTAACATAAACAACAAGAAGTCATCCTCACAGTACACTAACATAAACAAGAAGTCATCCACACAGTACACTAACATAAACAAGAAGTCAACCTCACAGTACACTAACATAAACAACAAGAAGTCATCCTCACAGTACACTAACATAAACAAGAAGTCATCCTCACAGTACACTAACATAAACAACAAGAAGTCATCCTCACAGTACACTAACATAAACAACAAGAAGTCATCCTCACAGTACACTAACATAAACAACAAGAAGTCATCCTCACAGTACACTAACATAAACAACAAGAAGTCATCCTCACAGTACACTAACATAAACAACAAGAAGTCATCCTCACAGTACACTAACATAAACAACAAGAAGTCATCCTCACAGTACACTAACATAAACAACAAGAAGTCATCCTCACCGTACTCTAGCATAAACAAGAACCCCCACCACCCCATACCCACCCCACCCCCCTCCTACCCACCACCCCCTACCCCACCCACCCCCCCCCCCCTCCTCCTACCAACCCTACACCCCCCCCCCCCCCCTCCTACCACCACCCCCCCCCAACCCCCCCCACCTACCCCCCCCCCCCTCCTACCACCCACCAACCCCCCCACCCCCCCCCCCCAACACCCCCCCCCCCCCCCCCCCACCACCCCCCACCACCCCCCCCACCCCCCCCCCCACCCCCCCCCCCACACCCCCCCCCCACACCACCCACACCCCACACCCACCCCACCACCCCACCCCACCCCACCCCACCCCACCCCACACCCCCACCCCCCCCCCACCCCCCCACCACCCCCCCCCACACCCCCCCCCACCCCCCCCCCACACCCCCCCCCCCCCACCCCCCCCCCCCCCCCCCAACCCCCCCCCCCAAAAAAAAGATTTACCCACCCACCCCACCCCCACTCCCACAATCCCCCCCACACCCCACTCCCCACCCCCCCCCCCCCACCCCCCAAACCCCAACCCACCCACAACCAAAATTACTCGCTCCCCCCACCCCCCACCCACCCCACACCCCCCCAGTCCCCCCCCTACCACCCCCCACCCCCACTCCCACAACACCAACAAAAAACCCCCACAAACCTTCCATCCCCCCCACCCACCCCCCCCCCTCCCACTTTCCCCCCCCAAACAATAAACCCCATTACACAACACCACCAACCGGAAGCACACTCACCACCCCCTCCACCCACAGTAACACCTCCACCCCCATACATACCCACCAATCTATAACAACACAATAGAAGTTCATCACCCACCCACCACAACCAATCCCCCCCTCACCCCCCCCCCATCCCCCCACACCCCACCCCCCCCCACCCCCCACCCCGCCCACGCCACATCCTCACAGTTACATTAACATAAAAACAAGAAGTTCATTTCCTCACAGTACACTAACATAAACAAGAAGTCATCCTCACAGTACACTAACATAAACAAGAAGTCATCCTCACAGTACACTAACATAAACAAGAAGTCATCCTCACAGTACACTAACATAAACAAGAAGTCATCCTCACAGTACACTAACATAAACAAGAAGTCATCCTCACAGTACACTAACATAAACAAGAAGAAGTCATCCTCACAGTACACTAACATAAACAAGAAGTCATCCTCACAGTACACTAACATAAACAAGAAGAAGTCATCCTCACAGTACACTAACATAAACAAGAAGTCATCCTCACAGTACACTAACATAAACAACAAGAAGTCATCCTCACAGTACACTAACATAAACAACAAGAAATCATCCTCACAGTACACTAACATAAACAACAAGAAGTCATCCTCACAGTACACTAACATAAACAACAAGAAGTCATCCTCAAAGTACACTAACATAAACAAGAAGTCATCCTCACAGTACACTAACATAAACAAGAAGTCATCCTCACAGTACACTAACATAAACAACAAGAAGTCATCCTCACAGTACACTAACATAAGCAAGAAGTCATCCTCACAGTACACTAATATAAACAAGAAGTCATCCTCACAGTACACTAACATAAACAAGAAGTCATCCTCACAGTACACTAACATAAACAAGAAGTCATCCTCACAGTACACTAACATAAACAAGAAGAAGTCATCCTCACAGTACACTAACATAAACAAGAAGTCATCCTCACAGTACACTAACATTAACAACAAGAAGTCATCCTCACAGTACACTAACATAAACAAGAAGTCATCCTCACAGTACACTAACATAAACAAGAAGTCATCCTCACAGTACACTAACATAAACAACAAGAAGTCATCCTCACAGTACACTAACATAAACAACAAGAAGTCATCCTCACAGTACACTAACATAAACAACAAGAAGTCATCCTCACAGTACACTAACATAAACAACAAGAAGTCATCCTCACAGTACACTAACATAAACAAGAACCCATCCTCACAATACACTAACATAAACAAGAAGTCATCCTCACAGTACACTAACATAAACAACAAGAAGTCATCCTCACAGTACACTAATATAAACAACAAGAAGTCATCCTCACAGTACACTAACATAAACAACAAGAAGTCATCCTCACAGTACACTAACATAAACAACAAGAAGTCATCCTCACAGTACACTAACATAAACAAGAAGTCATCCTCACAGTACACTAACATAAACAACAAGAAGTCATCCTCACAGTACACTAACATAAACAAGAAGTCATCCTCACAGTACACTAACATAAACAACAAGAAGTCATCCTCACAGTACACTAACATAAACAACAAGAAGTCATCCTCACAGTACACTAACATAAACAACAAGAAGTCATCCTCACAGTACACTAACATAAACAAGAATTCATCCTCACAGTACACTAACATAAACAAGAAGTCATCCTGACAGTAAACTAACATAAACAACAAGAAGTCATCCTCACAGTACACTAACATAAACAACAAGAAGTCATCCTCACAGTACACTAACATAAACAAGAAGTCATCCTCACAGTACACTAACATAAACAACAAGAAGTCATCCTCACAGTACACTAACATAAACAACAAGAAGTCATCCTCACAGTACACTAACATAAACAACAAGAAGTCATCCTCACAGTACACTAACATAAACAAGAACCCATCCTCACAGTACACTAACATAAACAAGAAGTCATCCTCACAGTACACTAACATAAACAACAAGAAGTCATCCTCACAGTACACTAACATAAACAACAAGAAGTCATCCTCACTGTACACTAACATAAACAACAAGAAGTCATCCTCACAGTACACTAACATAAACAACAAGAAGTCATCCTCACAGTACACTAACATAAACAACAAGAAGTCATCCTCACAGTACACTAACATAAACAACAAGAAGTCATCCTCACAGTACACTAACATAAACAACAAGAAGTCATCCTCACAGTACACTAACATAAACAACAAGAAGTCATTCTCACAGTACACAAACAAAAACTGCAATGTGTAGCTCATATTAACCAGTAAGATAAATTACCTGATAATTTTGTAACTGAGAAACCAGAAAGTTCATTTGACTAGGGCCCAGGTTTTCTCCTAATGGAGACTCAAAACGCACTTCTTGAAAACAGATGACATCTGGGTTGGCCTGTTTAAGCAGCTAAGGAAACATGCAGCAAAATCAAATTAGTTTAAATACATGCAACTTTTTTGGCATTAATCTTCAGCTTTATGTGTAACAAGAAAATATTTTCAATAACATTTTAACAAGTCAAGACAGAAATAATGGAAGTAAATAAATATTTACATTCAACTGACCCTGGCCAATGCATACATTCTGTTAGGATATTCTGTACCCTCCTTGTGATATGTGTTAAAATTCCAAATATTGTAGCTCATAATACTGAAATACTTCTCTGTGGAATGTCCTTGTTGAGTTTCTTTTTCATTGTGAACAGCGTTGGATGATGGATGGCAAATGTGGGAGCTCTCATTACAGTGATGAAGCGACCAGCAATGTGATAGCCAAAGTCCTTTATTTCTACTAATGTTTGACAGTACGTGTAGGCTTTTTGGCTGTTCTTTTGAACTACAAATACTACTACTACAAGGTTCTACACTTTTCATATAATATGAACTAAGCACATTATAAAATGTATGAGAATAGAAATAAAGCTCTTCTTGGTGAGTCTTGGTAACAGTTAAAAAGTGAAGAGTCATAGATTCATTTGTGACTGAAGCAAGTTGTAAATTATAAGTTACTCCAAATGATACAGGCACAGAAACAGGGTACTCATGACCTTGATGGTCTGATAAAAGTTTGGTGAAGACAAGAGGAGAATGGTCTGTGTCACTGTACCAAAGGTCCTGCAACAACAATAGTATTCAGTGAGTTGATCTATTACAGAGGTAGCACTGTGTTGAAAACAAAAATCCTAAGACAAAAAAATAAAATAAAAGTAATGAACTACAGTAAACAATAACTAATTAATCACCCTTCATAACCTGCAGATGTAAATTTTTTGGGACAGAAATTTTTTTATGCGGCTTTTAAATGCATGTTTTAGTAACTTTGTATATTTACACTATAATAAATAATATTAAGCAAGTATTATTAATTATCACAACTACTAATGCTAATCTGTTATGGCTAGACTGTATAAAAGAGTCTGGTCCCATGCCAAACTCACGGCAAGGACTAAGCTGCAGGTATACCAGGCCTGCGGACTGAGCACACTCCTCTATGGATATGGATTAGAGTCTTGGACCACCTATACCAGACATGAAAGAAGGCTCAATAGCTTTCACCTCAGATGCCTGCGCTGCATCCTAGACATCAAATGGCAAGAGAAAGTCCCCAACACAGAGGTCCTGGCTCAAGAGAAAGTCCCCAACACAGAGGTCCTGGCTCAAGAGAAAGTCCCCAACACAGAGGTCCTGGCTCAAGAGAAAGTCCCCAACACAGAGGTCCTGGCTCAAGAGAAAGTCCCCAACACAGAGGTCCTGGCTCAAGAGAAAGTCCCCAACACAGAGGTCCTGGCTCAAGAGAAAGTCCCCAACACAGAGGTCCTGGCTCAAGAGTAAGTCCCCAACACAGAGGTCCTGGCTCAAGAGAAAGTCCCCAACACAGAGGTCCTGGCTCAAGAGTAAGTCCCCAACACAGAGGTCCTGGCTCAAGAGAAAGTCCCCAACACAGAGGTCCTGGCTCAAGAGAAAGTCCCCAACACAGAGGTCCTGGCTCAAGAGAAAGTCCCCAACACAGAGGTCCTGGCTCAAGAGAAAGTCCCCAACACAGAGGTCCTGGCTCAAGAGAAAGTCCCCAACACAGAGGTCCTGGCTCAAGAGAAAGTCCCCAACACAGAGGTCCTGGCTCAAGAGAAAGTCCCCAACACAGAGGTCCTGGCTCAAGAGAAAGTCCCCAACACAGAGGTCCTGGCTCAAGAGAAAGTCCCCAACACAGAGGTCCTGGCTCAAGAGAAAGTCCCCAACACAGAGGTCCTGGCTCAAGAGAAAGTCCCCAACACAGAGGTCCTGGCTCAAGAGAAAGTCCCTAACACAGAGGTCCTGGCTCAAGAGAAAGTCCCCAACACAGAGGTGCTGGCTCAAGAGAAAGTCCCCAACACAGAGGTGCTGGCTCAAGAGAAAGTCCCCAACACAGAGGTCCTGGCTCAAGAGAAAGTCCCCAACACAGAGGTCCTGGCTCAAGAGAAAGTCCCCAACACAGAGGTCCTGGCTCAAGAGAAAGTCCCCAACACAGAGGTCCTGGCTCAAGAGAAAGTCCCCAACACAGAGGTCCTGGCTCAAGAGTAAGTCCCCAACACAGAGGTCCTGGCTCAAGAGAAAGTCCCCAACACAGAGGTCCTGGCTCAAGAGTAAGTCCCCAACACAGAGGTCCTGGCTCAAGAGAAAGTCCCCAACACAGAGGTCCTGGCTCAAGAGAAAGTCCCCAACACAGAGGTCCTGGCTCAAGAGAAAGTCCCCAACACAGAGGTCCTGGCTCAAGAGAAAGTCCCCAACACAGAGGTCCTGGCTCAAGAGAAAGTCCCCAACACAGAGGTCCTGGCTCAAGAGAAAGTCCCCAACACAGAGGTCCTGGCTCAAGAGAAAGTCCCCAACACAGAGGTCCTGGCTCAAGAGAAAGTCCCCAACACAGAGGTCCTGGCTCAAGAGAAAGTCCCCAACACAGAGGTCCTGGCTCAAGAGAAAGTCCCCAACACAGAGGTCCTGGCTCAAGAGAAAGTCCCCAACACAGAGGTCCTGGCTCAAGAGAAAGTCCCTAACACAGAGGTCCTGGCTCAAGAGAAAGTCCCCAACACAGAGGTGCTGGCTCAAGAGAAAGTCCCCAACACAGAGGTGCTGGCTCAAGAGAAAGTCCCCAACACAGAGGTCCTGGCTCAAGAGAAAGTCCCTAACACAGAGGTCCTGGCTCAAGAGAAAGTCCCCAACACAGAGGTCCTGGCTCAAGAGAAAGTCCCCAACACAGAGGTGCTGGCTCAAGAGAAAGTCCCCAACACAGAGGTGCTGGCTCAAGAGAAAGTCCCCAACACAGAGGTCCTGGCTCAAGAGAAAGTCCCCAACACAGAGGTCCTGGCTCAAGAGAAAGTCCCCAACACAGAGGTCCTGGCTCAAGAGAAAGTCCCCAACACAGAGGTCCTGGCTCAAGCAAGCATGAGTAGCATTCCATCAATATTAAGCCAAAGACGCCTCCGCTGGCTTGGACACGTCGAGAGAATGCAAACTGGTCGCATACCCAAGGATGTGCTATACAGCGAGCTGTGACAGGGAAAAGGTCAGTTGGTTGGCCATTTCTCAGATACACGGACATATGCAGGAGAGACATGAAAGCAGCCAACATTGACATACAAAACTGGGAAAAACTGGCAGAGGATAGGTACACGTGGCGTGCTATAGTGAAAGAAGGATCACTAAGAGCAGAGGAGCAAACTAGGGCAGAAGCAGTTGAAAAAAGAGCGAGGAGGAAGGCCAGGCAACACTGCCCCACTGCATTTGTGTGTGTGTCATGCAGAAGAGACTGCCACTCAAGGATTGGTCTCATCAGCCACGCCAAGAGCTGCAAATAATAAAGATAAATCTATCGTCTTTCGTAGACGGACAAATGTTATACATACAATGTTAATACCTGGGTTATCTTTGGACAATGAAGATTATTGTAAGTGGGAAGAAGATCACAGGATAGGACATCTATGTATGAGCATTTAGCTTTTGGCATAGCTTAGCAGACATCAAGAGAATTGGCCATGAATGGAAGATCCTGGAGAAGCTGGCCCAGGATAGAGATGCCTGGAGGTCTCTCGTAGGTGGCCTATGACCTTGGAGGAACCGCAGACGCCGACGATGATCGGTGGATGCCCCTCATGGACGAGAAGGCTCAACAAACAACAACATAACTTAGCTTATGAAAATATGATAAAAGCCCAATTAAAACATCATATTCCCACTCAGAAAATCAAGTATCTTTAGAACTCTCTAGATTTGCTGCTAACATCCTGAGAAAAAATAATTTATTAAGCAAGGTATTAGGAAAGTTGAAAAAAAAGCTATCATAAAATTCATCAAGCACTGTGATGTGAGCATAAACATTCAACACTTACAATTTGGGTGGCATATCTCAAGGAAAATTCTTGTGCAGCAAAACTTGGGTATCTTTTCCGAATAAATTTGAAAGATTCCTGTAAAATTAGTTTATTTTTTTTATTCACTAGTAAATATATACAAATATAACAGCACAAGATAGAAAAAAGTAAAACATTTAAATACATTTTTGTGCTGTCTTACAAAGAGAATCACATACAAGTATTGACGTTCCATTTATACAGGTATGTACAGGGAAAAATTTGTGCAATTGATCTATGAAATAATAATAATGTGATAATTTAATAAATGCTAATTGCCCTAGAGAAAATGATACTATCTTTTAGCAAAAGATTATTTAATTTAATTGAACTTATATAATAGAATATTAAGTTAATTACAGTTGTATGCCAAATTTTCCCTAATAAGAAAATATCTGCAAATTTAAACCTCTGCTTTGAAACAAAATCATTAATTCTTTGCGAACTATAACACTGTATTATCTATTGTGGTCTTCCATTGCTTTGCTCCCATTTTGATGTTAATTGCATACTCCAAACAATTTTGCACAACAAAATATTTTGATTTTAAAATTCATATGCCATTGAAATTTTAAATATTTACCTTGGTCACATGAGTAACATCTTTTGAGTCTCCAGATTTGTCTAATGTAACATGTTTCCAAACACAACCATAAAGCATATTTGCATAATCTGAAATGTACATTTTAAGAGTAAGGCTAAAGATGTATGTAAAATCATTCTCATTTTGAAAACAGGTTCCTTAACCCAGGAACTCACTCAATTTTGTTTTCTTTCTGTTTAAACCTGTCAAAACAAATATGTCACTAGGTATTAAGTATACATTTTGAATAAAGTTGTAAAAATATTGAAGGGCTGATATTAAAATTATCAAATTAAGCTTGTAAAAAAAAATCTGTTACAAGACCTTTTGTGTCAAGAGCTCAAAGTATATAACTTTAGATAGGATCTTAACATTGAATTTGAATTAATTTATCAAATCCCATGTGCATGGCAAAGACACAGTATATGAATCATGAACATTTTTCTTTAAGTGTGACTTTTATTTTATAGTTTTTAAATTTTCCCCAGGTACACTATTCAATGACAAAACGGATAACATGTAAACAGGGTATGAGTTAGCCTGACAGGGCGTAACAAAACAGCGAACGTTTCGACAAAGAGCCTTCCTCAACGAACAAAAAGGTACACAGATAAAACGAATATAAAGAAATAAAAATTAAAAACTTAGCTGCGGTGAAATTCGAAGAGTCAACGGTTTTGGCAGTGCGAATAATGCCTAGCGTAATTCGCACTGCTGCGCGGTTTTGACCGTGAGAATGATGCCAACCGATATCTAAATTCTTATTACTAACTGCTTATTATTTATGTATCATTGTTTATTGACATATTTTGATTAGGAGGGTATAAAAATAATTAAATTGTCATTTTAACCGTCTTTCACGTGACTGGAATCTTATATTTTTTATCCATTTTAGCAATAATCATTAATCTGAGCGGACCTGCATATCGTTAGATAATCATTAATTAATTAGTAATACGTACTTTGGATTTAGCTGACTATTTAAATTTAACTAAAAAATAATTTAAAATAATTTAACTATTATTAACTGTTCCAGTGCACTTGAACTTTGTATTTTTATTCTATATATTATAAAGTAGATTTATTAACTTTCATTCATAGTTGGACGAGCAGTGGCGTAACAACGGGTTGGCATCCGGGCAGTTGCCAAGGGCGCCAGCTCAAGAGGGCGCCATTAAATCTCTATTTTTTAAATTTGTATTAAATAAATACAGTGGAACTTCTTTAAGTTGAACTCAGAAGGACCCGAAAAAAAATTCCACTTACGGAGTTTTTGAGTTAGGGAAAATGGCGTAATAGTCGCCAATTAATCAATTCAATGTAGATATTGAGAGGTGGGGGAAACAGCAATACCGGCTAGAAGGCTTGACAGGAAAGAGAGGCGGTGTCTATGTTTCATATGAAAGTAAGCCAACTTGCTTTGACATGCTGACACAAGCCGGTGAGAGGAGACACCTTCCCTCCCCTCCCCCACTTTACCCCTTACACAGTCGAATGGGGAGAGTAAGATTTTTCTTTGTAAAAAGAGTCACAGCATGCAACAAAGGGACGCAAATTAGTTACCACTCCTTTTTCTTGTCTTTGTCATTTTTTGTACTTGCAAGGGTTGCTTAATCCCTCATGGAATGCACTAAGATTAGATTTTACATCCATTTAAGTGGCTCTACGGAACACGTGTTCTGAAATGTCACTCCAGAATAATAACCCAAACGCCTTGGAAAATACGACTAAGAGAGGTTGAAAACCAAAAATCTTTAAAATCTTGGAGTTAAGGATATCTAAAATACATTAGTCTTATGGAATTTGCCCGGGACATAACAGTTAATTCCATATAGTGAGGCTTTTGACTTATGGAAGTTCGACTTAGCGAGGTCCGACTGTATTTCACTTTTATCTTCGATAACAAAAAAGTGAATACTTAATTTCATTTAAATATATTTCATTTAAACCATTATAATATCTTTTTTATTATGTTTGTGGCCTTTGAGGGGCTTCTTATCATACAAATGTCAATATGATTTTACAGTCTTTCTTTTAAAAAGAAAAATCTTACTATCCCATCTCACTGTCCAGGGAGTAAAGTTGGGGAGAGGATGGAAGGTGTCTCCTCTCACAGGCTTGTGTCGGTATGTCAAAGCAAGTTGGCTTCTTTAATATGAAACATCACCGCCCCTCTTTCCTGTCAAGCCTTCTAGCTGATAAGGCTGTCCCCCCTCTCAATATCAACATTGTCCTAGATTAAACTGCGCCTTTTACGCCAGTTTCCTTAACTCGAAAACTCTGTAAGTTGAATTTTTTCCCCCTTGAGTTCGACTTAGAAAGGTCCGACTGTATTAACAACACGCCAATACGCCCGCTAACAGAAGTGCTGAGCTGTAGGGGACCGTCCATAAAGTACGTCACGCTATTTTTGACAATTTTTCACTACGCTCTCCCCCTGTACCAAATCTTGGACCCACTCCCCCTAAAGTACGTCACACTTTATAAACAAAAAATTATTTTTTAATTAACAAAATATTTAAAATTTAATATAAAACACTGTGACGTCACACGTGGCCGGACCCGCCCCCCTGTCACACTTTATACACCCCTCCCCCCTCTGGAGCGTGACGAACTTTATAGACGACCCCTAGTCGGTGGAGTGTTACTTAAATTTACTTATAATTGTGAGTTTATATTGTTATGTATGAGAATAATCAGATAATAAGTATGACACATTGACACTATTGTTTTTATTTATAATACACGTTACTTCAAGTTTTGCTGTATTCTTTATTAACACATTAATATCCAATTTTATCCACCAATTTATTTGGTATTATTTAGTAAATAACAAACTGCAAATTAGTATTGTTTCTGTCTTATGCAATTTTATATTCACATTGTTTGACTGTCACTGTCAGACTACGTACTTATTGTCATAAATAAAACAAGTGAAATTCAATTATTGATTTCTAACAAATTAAAAAAATCGCAAAACTGTAACTTGTCAATTTATCAAGGGCGCCAAAAAATAAATTAGCCAAGGGCGCCAAAAACCTAGTTACGCCTCTGTGGACGAGGATCTGTAAATGTAATTAAAACGGTTAATTATTATTCTCCCCAAAACTAGCTTTGTACCTGTAATCATCATGCAAAAGCGAAAGACGATATAAAATATAAATAATGGTATAGCCTATAGCATAGAAATTTAAAAGTGAGAGTCTGTAACAGATAGTAACAGAATAGATAAGACAGGCATGGGTGGGGGAATAATAAAATGTTTCTGGGAAAGAGCCTGCTTGAGTGTTTGCAAACATCCTCACTGTGGTTGTAAAACAAACAAAAAACTAAGTAACCCAAAAAAATTTAAAAAATAAGTAATACTGTCCTGGGATTCGATCCACATACCATCATGCTTTATGGAACTAAGCTACGACTAACCACTCACCTGGAGAAGCTGACGATTTAAGTTCGTCATTTTAAAATTATAAGAATTATCATTAATTGGACACCAATACTTTTTTTTATGGCAGTGCTACTTTAAAACTTCAGTAATCATGAAATTTTAATTTGTATTAGCATATTAATTACGCGTTTTAGCCGAAATCGAGTGATATCGGTTTTTATTTTGTCTACACCGGGCGCCTTTTTTTTTCCTCAACGTTACCAGCGCATAGAAGTAGACACATGCGCCAACTCGGCATTATCCCCACGGCCAAAACCGTGCGAATAATCACTTCTTAAAAAATATATATATAAAAATTAATAAAAAGGTGCTCCTTCCAAATTACCTAGGTCTAGGTCTTCGCCCTAAATCAGAGATGAAAGCGTAAAATAAATAAAATTTAGGACATTCCAATTAAATCTACCTACAGTTACAGCCTACTAAAAAGTATTAAAATTACCTGGTTGATGATTGAGATTGTCTTTGTGACTCCAGTGCATTTCTGCTAAGATCTCTGGTGCAGTCAAAGAAAACAGAGATAACAGTAAAACAATAGTTTTGCGATGAAACGTGATAAATGACATGGATGAGAGAATAAGCTTCAATCAATACATAAAAGTGTCTTTGCAGTAGACATTACCATGGTCTTTTAAATGCTAACTGTCACTTTGCTACTGTTGCATACTAAAAACAATAACAATCTTTAGGTTAGCATATTTAACGAAATTAGACGTGAGGCATAGATTATTGCCAAATGCGTGCCAAGGTGTTAGATCAGTATTGCAAGCTATTACTAATTATAAAAACCATGCCCTGTTGAATTCTTTTCTACCTGGCCTAATGAAGTCTCATCCCTTCAGACTTCAGTGTCATAGATTATTATTATATTTTGGTTTTGACGAGAATGGAGCAAGTCATTAACATTTTTAAAGGGAAGTTTAAAATAGCTTTACTTTACGTTATAATTTTATATTAAAATGCTTAATAACTTTAGTAATTAAGTTTCTAAAGTATATTTTTTTAAAGTTAATTAAATTTGCACTGTGAATTTTAACTTAAAAAAAAACCTTTCAACAAACATTTTTTTCAGGGATAAGTGGATACTTTTTTTAATTTTAATATTGCATAATAGATATTAGTTTTATTATTTATTTTTTTTACATTTTAGAAATAAAGGATGCATGAAACTGAAATGAATGAATTTGTATCTTATCTTATCTATTACAGATGCATGCTCCTTCTATACAGAAAATTATTTTTGATACAAATAAAGTAGTATGGTTGTGAGGCTTGGACGCTCACTGCAGACCTCCAAAGAAGAATAAATGAGCTAGAGATGAGATGTTTCAGAAAGATATTGAACATCTCCTACACAGCGCACATCACAAATGAAGCGGTCCGCAACACAATAAGTACTGTCATTGGCCCCTACGAGGACCTACTCACATCAATTAAGAAGAGGAAATTACGATGGTACGGACACGTGACAAGAACTGGAGGTCTCGCAAAAACCATATTACAAGGCACAGTCCAGGGAGGAAGGAAAAGAGGCACACAAAAGAAGAGATGGGAGGACGATATCAAAGAGTGGACCGGCCTGTCATTCGGCGACTCTCAAAGGGCAGCACAGGACCGGGACAAATGGCGTGTGTTAGTGAGCAGTTCACAATGGTGCCCCAACGACCCAACAACGGGTTAAGGGATAGTTCAAGTTAGAAAAGTGAAGCTGGAGGCACTGAAACTGAAAAGTAAAAGAAGCAACAGAGGCTGAGAAAGTTTTTTTTAAAAAGTTAGGTTCTTTAAGCTTGGTCGTAGAGAATTGTTACTAGTTTATAAAATCTGAAATTGATGTAACAATGTAACAAACTGAGTTCGGAATGAGTCATAAAAATTTTGCTATGACAATTAAATTGAGAAGAGTGGAAGACAATGAAAATGATGATTATTATTAGAATCTGTGCATTTTGATGATTATGATGAATCTGTGCATTAAAAAAAAACTACATGTATATGTTAATGTTAGCTTTAGCCACTGATCATCATAATCATAGACCTAGAGAATCATATACCAGTATTTTGATATGGTGCTGGGCACTTTGCATTTTCCAAAAAACATGACACTTGGGGAAATAACATTAATTTTAAATACACTGCTTTTCAATCATTTATTTTTTGTGCAAAGTACATAAAGTTTTTTTTAATAAATTCTTTTTTACTATTGAGATTTTAAATGCAATGACAAAAAGGAAAATAAAAATAATTGTAAATACAGTCAAACCTCTCATAACCAGTTTAATTCGTTCCAGAGTCTTACTCATTAAGCGAAACACTCGTTATACGAATCAATTTTCCCATACAAATCAATGTAAAATACGATAATCCGTTTCATGCTAATACTCATTTTTCAAAAAAATGTATTAACATTTATTCAAATAAAAGAACTTATGAATTGTTTAAGAGTGAAACAACTAGAATTCAATTTAGAATTGAAACAAAAAAACGTTAAAAAAATATGAATTTAAATTTATGGCAAATAATTGTAATTATTCCTTTTTAACTAGAAAACAATCCAAAGACATTTGTTTTTGCAGACGCTTCAAAATTTGATGAAAGTGTGTCCTGACCGTTTCATAGACATTCTTGACACTCCCTTTGAAGCATCCATCTCCTTAATTGTTCTTGAGAATAGTGCAGATCGTTGATGTTGGCCGATTGTAGTTGCGCGCTAGATTAGCCACCATGTTCTCGCTTTTCAATGGTTTTACGTTTCATTTCAACAGTTATTTTTTTTTATCTCTTGTGATTGTCTTCTTGTGTGTGTTTTTTTTTCGATGACATTTTAGCCCAGGTTATTACACTTTGCACATACAAAAATTACGAATACTGTCTGAATGCAAAATATTTTTAAACGGTTGATCACACACGAAAACAATACGCTAACAGACCGAGTGCTTAACACATAATACATTGTGGCAGAAGTGCCGGCTCACAAATGAATTTGCAGGAGAAAGGGACTTTCCCTTTCTGCGACATTCATGCGAATCTTCACTCGTTAAGGGAGCAACTTTTTCAAAAAAAATTTGCTCGTTATGTGAATTTCTTGTTATGAGAGGTGCTCGTTATGAGAGGTTAGACTGTATGGTTTTGGTGGCAAATAATTTGTAAAGATTAAAATTTATTTAGTATTTCCTGAAACTTAAACATACATATTTTATTTTTCTTCATCTATAATATATTGAGAGCCTTTGTTTAAAGGTTTATCATTCTGACTCCAAGTCCTGAGTTTTTTTAGAGGATTTGTGATGTCTTTGTTATGACGATAATTCATAGGGTTCAAGGGCTTTATTTAGCAATGATATATAAATAAAGAATTATGAATTATATTTTTTATGAATAGTCATGTGTTCCCAGAAGTTTTAAAACACCATTATGACATTTTTTATGACGACTTAAAATTTAATTTGTACAAATAGTACCAAAAAATTACTAACGAAATATTGCTTCTGTAACCAAAACTATCATTGTTATTTAACACATCTAAAACATTTCTGCATCCATACTTATAAACATAGTTTTGTTATGATAATATTACACCTTCTACATTAACTTGAAAAATATTACGTTTGCAGAGCTTTTGACTGATATAATCTGACATTAAATTGATTAAATAAAAACTATTCCAACCAACTCAATAGTAGCAATATAAATTGTTTTAAAATAATTATATTTATACTTGCTTTTAATGTGCCCAACGCAGTGATCAATTCTAATTTAGAAATACAACACAAAGATAACTTAATACAACCCTCAGATAGACATAAGGATAAAAACACCTTTCTTATTCCGTATGCAAGAACAAACACATACAAGTTTTCCTTCTTCCTGTCCGGAATTCGGGCGTGGAATGGGTTGCCTGAAGAATCCAGGAAAACCAACACTTTATCAACATTTAAATCTCTAATAAAAATGCAGGACTAAACACAAACCATAGATAAGCGTAGGACGCAATAATCTTCTGTATAGAAGGAGCGTCTGTAAACAGATAAGATAAGATAAGATCAAGCTCTGGTAGTTCACATCTACCAGACAGACAGAAAATGAAAAGTATGAATTATCCTTGTTAATCTAAGAGAAAGAGCAAATGCTAGGTGTGATGATAGAAACATTTGTTTATTTTGATCATAACAAAATAACATTTCTATAATTTATATTGCAGTAAACTATGTATATGTTAAACTAAATCTCATTTTTGTGAAAAATATTCTGTCATTTTTAGCTGTGTAAAAAATATTAACTATATAGCTTATCAGGTAGTCAATGAATTTTCCAAGGTATTTTTAAACATTATTTGAACACAGATGACAATAACACGCCGTCAATAACACATAAGTCACTACATTGACAAGTGAAGTTCTATTGTTTACAATTAATTTTATTTCAGTAATGGACGGCATGAATGTATATATATATATATATATATATATATATATATATATATATATATATATTGACTTTCTAATAAAAATTACAATACTGATCTACTCATATGGTGAAAAGCCATAACTAAATAACATAAAGTAAACTAAGGAATCAAAGTTGCTAGCAAATAAGACGCAGTAATCTTATTTTGGAAGGAGTGTCTGTTTCAGATAAGATAAGATAAGAGAATAGTTGTCCTGATATCCTAAAGCAAATTATTAGCACAACTTTTCTGTCTTATGGTTAAATTAGTTTTTATCATTAAAAAAAATCCCATACAAATTTTAATACAACTTTTATAGGACATTATTAAGTTTTGAACTGTTATTTACATTGATAATAAATTGTACATTAATTTAACATAATCAATATAAAATATTTTTAAAAATATTTTTTTAAAAAGGACACGCTTTTAACATAATCACTACTTTTAGGTATGTCTCATATATAAGGGATTTAAAGTCAAAAACTTAGTTTTTACAGCTATTTTTTTTAAAACTTATAATAAAAACTCTTTACAATTCATGTCTGACGCCCACGCATCTTTTTTTACCTCTATTTTTTTTTATACCAAACACCTCATAAGCGCCCGCCCAACGTTTTATACCACGGTGATGTGTTAATGTGGTGAACTCATGGATGTCAACAAAGCAGACGGGTACCGATGCTTATATAAAGATAAACTAAAAATGCAATAATTTAAATAAGGTACATTCGCTCAATAAGGTACATTCGCTCTATCTGAAATTTTGATACAATGCATTGTCATCCAAGATCTATCTGTGGTAAAATTTTGAGATCTCTAGGACCATCAGAAGTGGTTTAATTTTACGTTTCAAGATTTGAAGGATGGATACAACATACAAACAGTGTGACTTAAATAAAAGCGTGTAAAAAGAGATATGTTTCACAGCATACTTAAAAAGTGGGATGTATTTTTAAATTATGCATAGCAATTGGTAAAAGAAATACTTGTTTTAGTACAATTTTAATTTAGTTCTATATATAAGACAACCTTTCAAACAAATACCTTTCATATTATTTAACATGAAAAAAGTATTCTTTAACATGTTGTAGTAGTTTAGCTGATTATCTCAAATTATATCTTAAACAATTTGATGAGTTATTTATAGCTTTTATATTTTCACTTAAATAATTTTAACTTAATTGTCTTCACTTCTTGAGCTCTCTGAGCTATATTCATCAGATTGCTCAGTGTCAAGAATTTTGCCATGAAAACCTTTAGTTTCTCTACTTAAGTTGTCAGGATTTTCCTTGCAAGCCTCAGAAAAGGCAGACATGAATGTTTTTATCAGCCAGTCACTAAGTCCATAAACCGTAAGTGTTGATCCTGTAACAGTCTTTCTGATATCAAAGCTGGAATGAACTGATTTCCCACTTGCAAAGGCGCCATTGTTTGCATTGTTTAACACTCTCCTATCCAAAATGATGCCAGAATGTTTATTCAGCACCGAAGCACTAGAAGCAGCGATTTCCAGGCTATGATTAAGAGACTTTGGCCTTTCCAAAACATTTGCAAGAGGTCTTAATTCTTTAAGGATATGAGGAGATTTTCCCCTTTCTATAACACCAGTGAGAGATGTTTCTGTTTCTCTAGGAGGTCTTCCCCTATCACTTGAGCAAGAAGACTTTCCCCTTTCTCTAGCCATATGAGGAGATGTTCCTCTTTCTCTAGCTGTATGAGAAGATGTTCCTCTTTCTCTAGCTGTATGAGAAGATGTTCCTCTTTCTCTAGCTATATGAGAAGATGTTCCTCTTTCTCTAGCTATATGAGAAGATGTTCCTCTTTCTCTAGCTGTGTGAGAAGATGTTCCTCTTTCTCTAGCTATATGAGAAGCTGTTCCTCTTTCTCTAGCTGTGTGAGAAGATGTTCCTCTTTCTCTAGCTGTGTGAGAAGATGTTCCTCTTTCTCTAGCCATATCAGGAGATGTTCCTCTTTCTCTAGCCATGTGAGGAGATGTTCCTCTTTCTCTAGCCATATGAGGAGATGTTCCTCTTTCTCTAGAACTAACTGTAGATATTTCCCTTTCTCTGATATTGGTGCTAAAAAAAGCAGCTCCCTTCTCCATAGAAGAAGGAAATTTTCCCTTTGCATTACTGGTATGTAAAGGTTTTCTCACTTCTGAGAGTTCAGTTGATTCCTTTCTTCTGTCATGAAAATATTTTGAAGGCAGTGTTTCCAAATTGCAGAATTGCTTTTCAAGAACAAAACTTACAGGTAGATCTATGACATTTTGAATAATTTTCTGAGAAAGAAAGTAAAATGTCTGCTTAAAATGGTCAAGTATAAATATTATTCTTTAAATTTATAAAATTCATATCAGACTAATTTTTGAAAACTAAGAAAATGCAAAATTAAATTATTTACACAAAGTCTTTTGTTAATACATTTATGCTTTTGGTATCTTTTGCATAATTATTTTTACCAGACATTATTAAAATGTGAAAAAATTTAAACGATAAATTCTTAATTTCAACATTCTTAATTTCAACGCATATTTGTACCTGAAATAACAGTGTTTCTTTTTTATTAAGATCTTGTTTTCCATTTTTTTCCCTCATTAAGTATTGCAATTTTTTATTAAGATCAGCAATTAAATTTTCTGTGTTTGTCTTCGATTGTCCACAAATAACAATGGGTACTCCCTGGCAAGATATTTCATTCACTAGAATATCCTTGTGTGCATCTATGAATTATTTTTTTAAAATAAGCATATTTTAATTATCACATAAAATGCACATGAATCATTTCCATAAATTATAGTAATAGAGGCCTGATGATTGCTTAAAAATTACAACAAATAATTTCTTGCAATATCAATGAATCTGTCATGAAAATTACATAATCCAGTGAATACAATTTTTTGTTCTATTATGAAATAGAGAGGAAAAGAGACAAAAATACAGATCGATGACAAATAACATAATAATAATATTCTAATTTAAAATATATTTGAAACAGTTTTTTAATTTTACAAGTTTGTAATTTGAAGAAGCTATTTTTTATTTTTGTTACTGCTAATAAAGCTCTTAAATTACACTAAGGAACATATGAGTTCACTTTGGCAGAAATTACACTTAGATTATTATGAGTTTACCTTGGTTTTCAGGAGCCCAAATGTTGTTTCCTAACATATAAAGATTTGGAATATGAGAGAAAAAAATGAATAATCTACATGTCTAAAATGTTTATAAAATGTTTTTGTGTCTTATTAATAAGTTAATATTAAGAATGATAAGGAGTGGTAGATTTAAGCCGTATTAAAATAGCATCAGCTTTATTTATATTTTATGCTTATCTCTGCATTATTATATGTTGAAATAAAAAATTGGATTTCAAGCAATCTGACTCTCAATGGACATTTTGAAGTACATAATTATGGCAGATAATTATTTAAAGTTACTTATTTAAGAAAAGAAATGCAATAATTTAAACTCACTCATTTCATACTGCCATTCAGTTTCTAGTGCCTCAGGAAAGTAATGTTCCAGCTCCTTTCTCAATGCCTTTGCAATGGGAAAAAACATGTATATCATTGTGACTAATTCCTAAATAGCAATATACTCATTCGCTGAAATAGTTTAGAAAAATATTATTTTTAATATTAGAATATGTAACAAAAAAGTTATGTTAAAAAATAGATTTTTTTTATTTTGGTAGGAAACAAAAACATTTTAACGTTTAAAGCCCCATAGGGTTTTCGGTAAACTTCCGCCTAAGTCCCGTAAGGATTTTCCGATCGACTGGTTATGAAATTAAAAATATTGCTGTAAATCTATATATATAATTCTCTTCATGGGACCATGCGAGACACCACGACGCAAGTATGTGCAACCGAGCATGACGAAATGACCCTTGCTGGGGTCGACCAATGTATCGAGGCCAACATTGGTCCTTGTGTTTCACTTGCATTGTTCCTTCACAGAAAAGGTGAGATTCGTAGTGTGCTGGTTGTCACGTCCGCCTCAAACGGGGAGGGTCCTGGGTTCAAGCCCCAGCGAAAACATTTTTTGTTTTTAAAAATATCTGTTTTTTGCCCATTCTTTTACCCCTTTATTGCCAACACTAGCTGACCCGCAAAATTTACTAAGTAAATAAAAAATAGCGAGTAAACGTGAAGATATGCACACTGAGGTTGTTGTTATCCACCTCCCATTTATACTACCATCCCTTAAACATAAACTGTGATTGGCCGACCCTAGCGAGGGTTAGTCATATTTAGGGTTGTTAATTGCGTGTTGTTGTTTTTTTTTGTTTCATAGGGGTGTACCGAATTTTGCCTGCAAATGTCTCGAAACCAACAATGAGTTGGCAGTTCTCCCCCCCCCCAACCGACGTTCACTCGCGTTGTTTTGATTTCATCTTGCTGTAGTTTGTGTCCATTCTTTCTCCACTTTCTTTGCACTCTCCATGAGCAAGTCTGCGGTGTAAGCTACGCCGCGGGGCGTCTAGTGTATTTATATCAGTATATTGTCATACTGACTCCATCTTTTAGGATAAAAATGGTAAGGGTCTACCGATATGCATTTGTGCCAATATTGCCGATAACGATATTACCGATATTTTTTTTAACGATATGAGTGCCGATATGAGTATTTGTTAGGACAAAAAACAGCGGTCTTATTTGATGACGTCATTCTTAAATTTATCACTCATAATTATTTATCTTTTATATTAGGGGAATACAGATGAATTTTGCCGATATTACCAATATTTTTTTCCCATATGAGTGCCGATATGAGTATTTGTAAGGAAAAAAACAAGCGGTCTTATTTGATGACGTCATTCTTAAATGTATCAATTGTAATTATTTATATTTTATAATTTAGGGGTCTACCGATATGCAGTTTTGCCGATATTACCGATTTTTAAATTTTGTTTTGTTGCCGCAACGAAGTTTCTAGTGTGTTTACAAGTTCCAGATCATGACCTACATAGGACTCATGACAAAACGAACGGTCCTTTATAAAAATGTACAAGCAAAATTAGGAACTGCTTTTGAAACTTCAATTTTGACTCACAATTATTAATTCTAACCAATAGTTTAATGGCTTTTGCACATTGCCACCTTTTATGAATGAAACAATGAGAACAAAGCAATAGTAATAGAGTGAAAATGAGGTTGAAGGATGAATGGTTGCCAATGACAACAAGTCTGCACACAGTATATTTTGTAATTCCATACGAAATGAAATGTTTTAGACATCTGCGATTCTGCGTGCATCTTTGATATTAGAGAAATTACGTGAACATAATATTTACATGTTATCCATTTATTAGAGCAATCACGGTAGACTTGGGCATCGGCACTATTTACACAGTATTTCCGAGTATACGAAAATCGGCCGATACCTAAACAATATCATAGCACATGGCACACTGTATCGTGGCTGTGCATATTAATACTAGGACTCTTTTGGCTATTTCAATACCGGTATCGGGTTCGATATATTAATTTGTCGAGATATTGTAAATCTAAATGATAGGGGGTTTTTTTTGTGTTTTTTTGGGTCAAAATGTCACTTATTATGAAATATCGGTGACGTCAATATCGGGACCTTTACATGCTACCGATAATGCCGATATCCAGATATCGGTAGATCCCTAAATAATGGTTATTTTAGTTATCCAAAATACTGTTTTGATTTTAATACTATTTTTACCTTTAGTTTAGTACTATTATTTTTACAAAAAAGTAAAACGAAATCACATTTTCAACAAAAAAAAATAAAAAAAAATAAAAGTGAAAACTACCACGAAACTTCGCGAACTGAGCGAAAACACGAGCGAAGGCAATCGCCGCCATTTCGGGAAGTCGAATACATCTTCTATCCCGCACTGAATAGTTTTTACTTTCTGTGATTTCGCTTTGGCAATAGAGGCTAGGCGCGCATTTCCACGCTTTGTCGCATTAAACGTTAAACTGCTATTATTATCACTTACCTTTTGATACTTTTTATTTTCCACAATCAACACAATCTTTTTGTGTTGTCTCAGGATTCCTGCAGTCAACAAGTTATACAAGACTTGAGAGAACGTTGTCACTAAGTATTTCATTGGGTAATTGGGGAAGACATGCAGCCCAGGCGGTATGATGTGTACAGAGCAGTAATCACGAGATCTCAAAAGGCAACTTTTCAGAGCAGCATGGATGGCCTTCAAAAATAAAGTAAGCAATTTCTACATTCTCAAACAGAGAAAATCATGATTCAAATCATTTTTATTTCTTACAGAAGTTATTATTTATGCAATTTTTTATTTAAATATTTAAAAATCTTATACAATTTGAGGTACTAAAAGAATAATTTGAGAAGGAATTATGTTCAACATTTATATATATTAAAAAATGTTTAGAACACATTTTAAAATAACATTTAAGTTATCATTATTTTAATTGAAATTTATTATTTATCGTTGAAATATATCATATATATGCTTTAGATGAAAGACTACCAATTAAAAGAAAATGATTACAGATAGAAATGGACATCCAAGAACTGACCTGACCACACCCTGGCCCCCACCTGGGGAAGCAATAAACGACGGCTTGCTTGCCATTCTTAAAACAATGAACTGGATAGGCCTCCCCCACGGCAAGACCATCTGGTTTCTCAGCTAACAATTTTCTTATGTCATCCTGCAGCATCTTTTGTGAGCAAGAATATTCTAAGATGGCTGGGCAGGTTGTTGACTTCAGGTCTGGTTGTATGGGGTAGCAGAATAACACTCCATCTTTCTGGAATAAAGTTTTTAATGTTAGACATTCTAAGTATGGTATTAAATGTGAATGTGTGCAATAACATTCCTGACACCCAATGATATAACTAGGCCACCCAGGAGTAGCGGTTCAGTCTGGAGATTTGTCTGGTGTCACACAATGAATGTGGCCTAAAATTTACCCAAAAGTCAGCCTCAAATACTTTTACTGTTTGTTCATTAGTATCAATTGTTTGCTTCACTGATGTTATTAAGTTTGGCTCATTCAAGCACATGATTCGAATTTAAATAAATATTTTGTGTTCATTTAAAATTTTATATAATCAATTTTTTCTTTTTCAAATTTCATTTTGTTGTGAGAGTTGACCTCTAGAAAATTGTGTGTTGCAAATTTTGATTTCTTATATAATGCTTTTTTTTCAAGTTTAATGTAAAGTTGAAAGCATATTTGTGTAATAACACTTAAAGAAAAGTTGCATTCTCTGAAAGGTCAAAAAACTTGCAACTGTAGTACTAGGAGAGCAATATTTTTCTTACCAAAGAATAAATACAATGAAATAAGTTAAATAAGATGATAGTTATTTTTAATGTTTCTACTTACCCCAAAGTCAGGATTACTGGACATTATTTCAATTCTTACTCCAAATGATTCCTTAATATTTCTCATTGATGCTGAAATTTTAAAACAAAGTATCAAGGTGATTAATTTCAAAAAAAGATTGTAATATTAACTGTAAGCTGTAATTGTGATCAAAACGGAATAAGATTTTTTAAAAAAAAAGAAAGAAAGAAACCTAAGAACTCTAGTAATCACTTGACCAGTACTGTATGTTTAATCTTACATATCATATTACAATTATGTTTGTCTCAATTTGGCAGTTTTAAGTATCAAATTTTCTCTGTTTCTTAAGATTGCACAACTTTGTGGAATTTGTCCATGTTTCTAGTACTTCAATTTAAAATCTTATTATAGAGGTATTTCTCAACTTTATTTAATTCATATTAACTACTAGCAACAAAGCCCGTCCAAGGACGGGAATAAGTGTAGGGTGACCTGTGAAGTTCATGGTAGGACAGCACAACATCCACATCAACTGACTCCAAAATGAAAATGAAACGTCACCAGTCCTTGTTTCAACCAGAGGCTTTGTCCAGAGACCCTACCTCCCCCCACCCCGTCTGTCCAGAGACCCTACCTCCTCCCTCCACACCACGGTCTGTCCAGAGACCCTACGTCCCATCCACCGCAATTTGTCGAGAGACCCGCCGACTCGACTGGCAATACATGTGTATCACGTCAAAAATAATATACATTATAGTTATAATAAATAACCCGTAAAAACAAAGTTTTTGACTACAAATCCCAACACGCATCACTCAAAATAAACTCTTGGAAAAAACAGCACCAAAAATAACTCGTTTTGAACGTCATTCAATATGTAAATGAGATTTAATTTTTCTCCACTAGTGATTGGTTTTAGGAGTCTGTAGGACTGTAGGAGTTTGAGGGACCAATTGCTATCAATGACCGCACAGGAAATTGCCTTTTATTATATAGGGTTCTCATATAATAATATATCATATAGAATAGGACTGCCATAAAGCTTTTAAATAAAATACAAAATACACAAACAAATTGTGTAATGAAAACAATAAATTTGAGCTTTATTATTAAACTAACACGACAGAAACTAAATGTCATGTTAGTTTAATAATAAAGCTCAAATTTATTGCTTTCATTACACAATTTGTTTGTGTATTTTGTATTTTAACTATTCTCAGCAGATACAGGAACACACATCAAGTTTTGGCAGCATGCTAGAAACACTGGGCTAACCACCAAGGAAAACAAAAGGACCACAATAGGCTACGCTGAAAACTCTATTCAAAATAAATAATGGACTCCTGCCTCAGCATAGGGCAATAACTCATCCCTCTCCTGCAAAGACAAGGACAAAGTCATGATGGGCTAACAAGTGCAAGAACTCAATACATGAACTACTTGTTCCTGTGACTGGAACAAGCTTCAAATGAACAATTGATTCATTTGTGTCTATTGCCTTCTGTTCCCCAACCTCCGGTCACTAATACCCCGATGAGTAGCCCTACAAAGTATTAGTTTCGAGGAGGTGTTTAAAAAACTACAACATCCATATGAGCCATAATAATCACAACATTAATCATGGGCCCTTGATAAATAACAGAAGAAGGGACGAGTAAATAACTAAAAGAAAAAAATGGATATAGTAATGATAAATACTGGAAATAGTAAAGATAAATGCATCACTCAACATGTGTTATTCTAGAAACAGAAAATAGAATATATTGGAATAAATTAAAGTACGATTAGTAAAGAAAACAATATTGTGTAATATTGTCTTACTTGGAAGTGAAATGCTGTCCCATGTGTCCTGATCAGGAGATTTTAACTGCATTTTGTTTTTTTCAAGGTAAAAGGTAAAAGCCTTAAATACAGCTTCAGATTTCATCTCACAAATAAAAACGTCTGCTCTTGATCCATTTGGTGGTATTGACGGCAGAAATGTACATAACAGTTCATTAATAAGTGATTTAGCCAAGCAATCAACTGGCAATGGAAACTCTGTTTTGTAAATTTCTGAAGTGGAAAATAACAACTGCCTACATTTACTTTGTAGCGCTTCTTTCAGTACCAGATGAAGTGTTTTTTGTAAACTTTTTCTGATCAAAGTCAGATCATCTTCTTCAGCTGATGAATACTGCTTCTTCCATGGAGGAATGTATATTATCTTGTGATTGGATGTTTTTTCTTTCACTAAACAAATTTTACCTGCAAATTAAAAAAATGTGATTTTTTTTTAAAGATCTCAAAATTGTCACTTCTTAATGATTTGCACAATTTATTTGTTCCCCATAATATAAAGATAATTTTTAAAACAACTTTTTATAAAGGATCTATATATGATTAGTTAATATATTTAATGATTTTAAAATGAAAACAATGTAATCTTGCTATAACTTACCAGTTCCTCCAGGATAGAATTCTACTTTCATGTTTATTTCCAAATCTTTGTAATCTCCTTGAACCAAATGTATTTTAAGATTACCACTTTTAGCTGTTCCAATTATAATACTTTTGTAATAAAATCTCTTTTCTTGAACTTCATTGTCAGGGAACTCTGTGACACATTGATTCTTATTTGATAAGTAATCAATAACTTGTCTCCCTTCTTTTGACCTCACATAGGCAAGCAGACCAGGATATTGAAGTTGATCTTTCAGACAATGTAATTCTTTGAGAAGAATTTCAACTTGTTTATGAGCCTGATGCAAACTATTTTGGGAAGTACCCTTGAATTCAAGATGACAACTGCCAATGATAATTTGTGTACATTTATTTTGTTCAATAGCCATGAGTTTTTCCTTGAGAAATCTAATGCAGAATTCCTGCTGCAAGCTTGTTATTGGTAAATTTAGTGTAGTTTTAGAAATTTTCTCAATGGCAATATCCAAATTTTTCTCAGCAGCAAGATCCACTCTATTTATTCCATGCCTGATATAATCAAATTGAAAATATTCAGGTGCTGGTTCTTTGAAGCAGTCAAAGTAGGGACATACTGACAATTTACAGTTGCCAAATGTCCATTCTCTGTCACAGACTGACTTGACAGCACCTAAAACATTGAAGAATTATTTAAAAAATAATAATAATTAGTTAGTTACCGTATTTTCACGCATATTCCCCGCGGGTTATACCAGATTTTACAAACCCCACAACCCCCATGCGGGGTATCTCCGTGGGCGGGGTATCTGAATTTTTTTTTACTGACTAATGCATCAATAGCACTATTACTTGCAAAACACGAATATAAAATTAGATTCTGTATAACTTCTGGTAAGTTTGTTCACAATCTACCTTTAATCGTTTGATATTACGTAATTGATTTTATAACGTGGTGAGCGATAATATATATATATATACAGTTCATTCAAATAGAGTAGTTCAGCGTGATATGACTTCTCAAATGTGGTGGGATAGTGCGGGATATAAGCGTGGGCGGGTTATTTGCGAGTGCGGGGAATATGCGTGAAAATACGGTACCTGTAATAAAAGTAATAAAATTTAACATAATTTTAAAATGTAAGTCAAATAAACACAGGTCAAATTAGTCTTAAAACTTTAATTTTAGTAAAATGTTTTTTTTTAATGGTTTGGGTTTTTATAATAATTTTTTTTATTGCTGAATTGAAAATTTATTAAGCTTAAAAGACAGTGTATTTATTTAAAATTATGAAAACTAAATACAAAGAGACTCTAAGCTTTCTTTTTAAAAAATGCTTATAAGCTATTCAAAAAATTTCAATTACTTTAAAATGTAAATATAACATAAGTCACAAAATGATATTAAAATTTTTTTTTCAATGTTAATACAAATCAATGCTTGGGTATAAATTTTATTTTAAAAATAAACATGTTAAAAACCAGTAATTATATTTAAAAATTAATATTTGAATGTGACAAAATGGATTTATTTAATACTTAACAAATAATTATTGTAAGGAATTTTAAAAACCAATTACCCTTTAAAAATTTATATTTTATTCATATAATATAATTTATTCTTTGTTGACAACATATCATTATGAAACATCCTTATTGATAGTTTAAAAAGAACCGCACAAAATTCATAATGTTGAAAATAAAAACTTACGCCATCCATTTTCAAATATTATTTCACAGCAATCATCATCTATTTGCCGTATTGAAGCAATATCATGGCCTTCTTTATTTTCATTTGAAAATAAATCAAACAGCCAGCCAGTAGAGCAATCTGACAACAGTCCAAAAGTCCTTACAAAGATGCTATTTGTTGGCGTGATGAGTTTCAATTGCATATCTCTGAAAATTGTGTGTTTCTGTTGCAGTTTTTTTGCTTCCACTGAAAATATATGATGACTGGTTATATGGTTTGATTTTAAAAATTCATAATAATTTAGATGTAGGTGAATTATCAAACATTTCACTTACTTTTTATGTGCTTATGATCTAGATCAGGGGTCTCCAAACTTTTATGCCGGAGGGCCGCATTAACTGTCAATCAGCAGTTTGGGGGCCTACTACACACAGTTTTGTGGTAAAATACAAGTAAAAATAGTATCTTTTTTGGGGGGATTAAGAGGTCTTCAGGGGCCTGATGAGAGCGCCTCGCGGGCCGCATCTGGCCAGCGGGCCGTAGTTTGGAAAACCCTGATCTAGATTGACAGCAAAACTAAGTTAACCATTCAACTGGGGTACTTTCCTTGGCAAATAGTTTCATAAAGAATTTAAAAAGTTCATTGAAACTATAATTTATTCTAAAGTTTTTTTGTTTTATAAGATTTATAAGTCCCTTATAGAAATTAAAGCTTGTTTAAAAATACTAATCATAACTAGAAGAAATATCCTGCCTGTGATTAATTCTTATTGTAATGAAACAAAATTAAATTGACCACACACTGCTTTTTGCAAACAAACTAACTGAATGATATAAGCTTTGAACCATAATTCTGATATTTTTTATCCAACTCTTACCTATGTTCAGTTACATTTCTTCAGTTCTAAAGTAATTTATTGATTTCTTGTCTCATTAATAATAAAATTTCTGTTTATTCTAATAGCTCATAAAAACCAATTGAAAATAATACCAAAGGCAGAAAATTTTCAGAATTCAATTCAAATTTTTTATTTTTTTTCATTACCTAATTGAAAATGGCGGCTGGATAGCGAAGTCAATAGTGCGCTCGCCTCACAAGCTGAGGGGCGTGGAATCTAGCACACATTAAAGCCACTGTCACATGTGATTAACATAATTTTGTGACGTAAGGTCACGTGTACAAGAAACGCGGGAAGAAAGGAGCATTTCTATTGGTTGAAAGTGTTGGGCGAGCAGTTGTGTGTAGACTTCCGTTGAGTAAGGTTGTGTGATGAATGATTCAAGATTTCCACGTTATATTACCTCAAATTATATCTGTGTGTATATAAATATATATATTAAAGTTGTTTTGGATAAACGAATTCTTCAGTGAATTATTGTACACAAGATTAATTACTGTGAGAACGCCTACATAAAGAGAAACATAATAGTTATACATATAAATATAGTTACATTGGTGCAGAAGTAAAAGTTCTATGTGAACACAGTACAAGAGATTTCAAGAAAGAGGTTTCGTGGAAATAAGTATTGGATATTTCCAAAAAAGGAAAGTATTCATTAAAATAAGAAATAATAGCAGCTATAGTATTTTTTGAATATTCAAGTTCGTAAGAAGCTGTGAATAAACTTTTGTGGTTCAATGAAAATACAAGAATATTTCAAAATGGCGGCATACAAGCACATGGTCACGAAGTGCGGTGTATACAACTAGGTCGCCTAGTTGGTTCTACGTCACATTCGACAACAGTACAAGCATACTACACAGTGCTGGAATCTGCGTCGTGTAGGCTTACTGAATGGTGACACACGGTGAACATATATAGGTCGTGACGTCAACAGGCTTAATGCTAGTTGATTCCAGGAAATATTTGTAAACATAACCTGGAACTTGGAAGGCTATGGACTATTAATTATGAAATGTGAATTATAAATAAAGGAACAGAATTTTTATCCATTCATTGTGTGAAGAGTTTGATAATTGCAATTTTGGATTAATGGAGTGAACTAAATTGTTTAAAAACTACTCAAAAATTGAAATTTTAACCAAGTGACTTTTATTCAAAACGATTGGACCATTTAATATATTTTGTCAATCTGAGGGAGCGTATATATTAAGTATACTAAAGATCCCGTGTGAGGATTCTTTTGTTGTCTCATCTTGTCAATGCTAGATTTCATGGTTTAGACGTGTCACTTATTTGAACTTAACATTTTGAATTCAAGATTTTTCATTTGGAAGATTTATAACTTTATCAACATATACCTAAATTCCTTACCAAATTGCTTGACTCATATTATTCAATCGAACAAAACATGGATTACTACAAGGAATTCACCGCCATAGCTAAAGAGATCGGACTAAAGGGAAAAGAAATGAGAGATTTCATTGAAGAAAAAATACAAATGGCTAAAGAAGAAGCAAGAATTGCTGAAGAAAAGGAACAGCTAAGAAAAGCTGAAGAAAAAGAAAAGCAAAGAATTGCTAAAGAAGAAGAAAAGCTAAGAATAGCTGACAAAATAGAAAATCAAAGAATTGCTGAAGAAAAAGAAAAGCAAAGAATTGCTAAAGAAGAAGAAAAGCTAAGAATAGCTGAAAAAATAGAAAATCAAAGAATTGCCGAAGACAAAGAAAAGCTAAGAAAAACTGAACTGAAAGAAAAAATGGTTAAGAGACAAGACATATTTGCAGCAATACAAATTAAAAGTCAAGAAAAAAGGCAAGGTATGAGAAACCAGAATCTGCCAAACCAAGGCAACAGACAAACTATTTGTTGGTACTGTAACAAGCCAGGACATATGGCTAAGCAGTGTTACCACAATAAAGGAAAACCAAATAGGGTGTCACCTAATGACAGCTCTATCAGAAAGAAAATAGAAGAAAGATCAAGACATAGAGATTATGATCAAGATCGACAATCATGGAAAGAAAAATATAATCATAATTCCAGACATAGAGATTATGATCAAGATCGACAATCATGGAGAGAAAAATATAATCATAATTCCAGACATAGAGATTATGATCAAGAAAAACAATCATGGAGAGAAAGAAATAATCATAATTCCATAAATAGAGATTATAATCAAAGCAGAAGATCATGGAGAGGCAAATACAATTTTGACTCCAGAAAAAGAAATTATGATCAACCATGGAGAAAGAATGAAAACCAAGACATGAATGATAGAAAAATAATAAAGTTAAATCGAGCACAAAAAGAAACTATTGACACTGTAGCCACTATTAAAAAATCAAGTATGTGATAAAAGAAATGAAGACCATAGTAGCAGAGAAAGAGATGGCACTAGTGAATCTGAAACCATTTGTGTGAAATCATCTGAATTAGGAAGAACCATTGGTTGTGTATTAAGCAAAATCAAAGACTTTACAGATAGAGACAATAATTTTCAGATAAAGCTTTCTGACATTAACTCATCTGGTCGAAATTCTATTGAACTATCAGGAAGCAAAAATGACATCTCAAAAGCTAAGAAACTGATTCAAGATGCTGGAATTGATATTGTGAATGGACATAATCGAAGTCATGGTTGGTGAATTATTGAACATTTCACAGTCTGAAGTAACATTCAAAGCCCATCGATTTGAATTCATACTCGTCAACTGAAGAATGACTATATTGAACTAGGCTATGCTATTAGCCGACTACAAATTTGACATTAAACCTGTGAAGGGAAAAGACAATGTGGTTGCAGACATATTAAGTAGAATGACAATAAATAAAGACACTCTGTGAACTCCTAAATGATAAAACCAGAGACTGTATTAAAAAGACATTCTGTGAATTCCTAACTGATAAAACCAGAGACTGTATTAAAAAGACATTCTGTGAATTACTAAATGATAAAATAAGAGACTGTTTTAACATTAGTCTGTGAATTCCTAAAGGATACAAACAGAGACTGTAATTATATTAATATTTTTATTTGTTGAACAATGGACAAGGAACAGTGTTTGAATTCCACTGGATTATTAGTTAATTTTAATAATATTGAGTGTTTAAATATTTTAGTTACACAAAATTACAGATGTGTTTAAAGTTCCATTTTCATTTTTTCAGCACAGGTAGACGGCTGCAGTCCTACAGATTTTTTCTTATTGATTCTATATCCAGAAGTTGTATGTAAGAAAATGAATGTTCATTGATGATAAATATTTGAAATTTGAATATAGATATAGATTGATTTGATTTTATGAAGACCAAAAAATGTTGTTTTTCATAAACATTTATTTTTGAAGGATGGGGGTGAATGTCACATGTGATTAACATAATTTTGTGACGTAAGGTCACGTGTACAAGAAACGCGGGAAGAAAGGAGCATTTCTATTGGTTGAAAGTGTTGGGCGAGCAGTTGTGTGTAGACTTCCGTCGAGGAAGGTTGTGTGATGAATGATTCAAGATTTCCACGTTATATTACCTCAAATTATATCTGTGTGTGTATATATATATATATATTAAAGTTGTTTTGGATAAACGAATTCTTCAGTGAATTATTGTACACAAGATTAATTACTGTGAGAACGCCTACATAAAGAGAAACATAATAGTTAGCGTTACAGCCACTATAAAATGTTGATGAATGACTAACGCTAAGAAAGTCCTCTGCTGACCTGGAGAGGGATGGGCGCGGCCAAGGTCTACTAAATCCGAGAATGTTCTAATGGAAACATTAGAACCCCCTATGACCTCGAAAAAAGGATATGGGACAGACACACACAAAAAAATATAAAAAATAATTGATAATGCTTTTTTTGATATTTTGAAAATATGACCATTTTAATTACCCAATAGGGCCTTTGTAAATGTAAACTGAGTTACGCTATTGGAGAATGTGTTTGAAACACCTGTTTCATCCTTGGGAAAATTTAAAGAACAATCCCCAGACTCCCAAAAATCTAAATTTAATAATAAAAATAATTTGAAAATTTATATAGCGCAGCACCCCAACAAGCAACTGGGCTCACAGCGATTCACTTAATAATAGTAACACATATATTTATAAATGCATTAAATTTAAAACATTCATATCCTAATTACAAAAAACTTATAATGTTATCTATAACTATCTATAAAAACTCTTCCTCATGAAAAATAAAGTTTGGATATTAGCAGCTGTTTCCAGTCTCAATTTAACCTCTTTAAAAACCTGCCATATTCTTCCTGCACGAAATAAAAGAAATAGTTTTATGTGTCCAAGGATCCTCTCAACACTGACATTGTGAGTTTAGCTTTGTGAAATTTCCTATTTAAAGACTATTACATTTTCATTCAATTCTGCTTGTCACGTGACTAATCCATTATTTTTTAAATTCCCCGTACCAAATAACTTAATATTTTGTGTTGTAAGATAGTTGTCGTAGAAAGGTTATTTGCATGAAGTGGCAAAAGAACTAAGTACTTATGTTAACAACAATGATAACCCAAATTTTTCATACATAACTTATCTCATAAAAACTTACCAATAATTTCCTTGAACATTGCAACAGCTCTGGGTTCCAAGAATGGGTCGAGCCAAATTCTTTCAACAGTTTTAGTCTCTTGCTCCTCTTGTAAATATCTGGCTAAGTCCTTTGCTGTTGTGCCACCAGGTAGGTTATCTATCAACACAAACTTTGACATTCCTGATGATCAGCAGCAGGGTTATCAACCTGAACATATGCAAAGTGACTGAGCAGTATTGGGAGGTGTGGATCTGATGCTAAGTAACTGAGCCGTATTAGGGAGGAGTTGATGCAAAGTTACTGAGCCAAATTAGCGTGAGGATGCAAAGGGACTGAGCCAAATTAGGGTTGAGGTGATGAAAAGTGACTGAGCCATATTAGGGAGCTAAAAAGGACTTTATAAAGCAGTGCCATGGTTTGTGTCACAATCGGATTACATGTAAAAGATTGCTTGATAATACATTGATGCTTTGTGTTGTTTTGTGAGTGAGCTTTGGTATTATGTTTTCATTTTATTTTAAAATGTTTTCCTTAATTTTAATTCAACAATATAGTGCTGTTAAGAAGAGATTAAAATGAGATAGAAATAAAATAAAATGTGTGTGCTTTGTATGAAAGTGAGGTGTAATTTTATTTATATTTATTTTTTTTAAAGTGAGAGACGGTGCATAATTTTCTGTTAGGGATTGTAAAGACACTACATTCTGTAATTATATTTTACCCAAAAGTTCTGTTTAAATTATGGACTGACTTTATGTAGGACTATCTAGACCAGTGACCAAATCACAAGTGAATTAGATTTGATGCATCTATTTAAATATCGTGCACAGGATTTGGAGAGATCAAGGAATCAAAGAGTATAGAAAAGTGTTTCCATAAACATGCGGAGAGGACCCAACATTTAAACTAAAACCATTTGTCAAAAATCTTTTTATGCTTAAGTTAACCACTCACCAATGTAAGGGTTTTTCATATAGCGAGGCCACAATCGTGTCACTCTGGATATTTTTCTCTGGCTGTCCAATAAAGAAATTATTTCATTTAATTTTATTTCCTGAATAATATGGACTTTGCAAATTTACCAGAAGATTAATTTTCCTGGAAAATTTGAAAACTTCTCAAACTCCTTTGCCTTTTTCAAATTGTCCACTCTTTAATCAACATCTGACTTGTCTGCCTGTCATTATTTCATTTTATATATATATATGTAACATGTATATATATTATATACTAGGGGCAAGTACCCGGCTTAGCCCAGGTTTAACAACAACAACAACAAAAACAAAACAACAAAACAAAAACAACAACAAAACAACAACAAAAACAAAACAACTACAACAACAACAAAACAACAACTACAACAACAACAGCAACAACAACATGAAGGACATTGTCGTCGCAGGGCAAGGGATGTGGACAACAACAGCAAAAACAACACAAAAACAACAACAGCAACAACAACAACTGCAACAACAACAAAAACAAAACAACAACAAAAACAACAACAACAAAAAACCAAAGCAACAACTACAACAACAACAAAGCAACAACAACAAAACAACAACTACAACAACAAAAGCAACAACAACAAAGCAACAACAACAAAACAATTATATTATGGCGATAGTCGCCTTCTTGTTAATCTCGACACCAAAATGTTTATTATTTTGCGTCATTATTTTACGTCTTAATTTTCAATAATTTTTATTTTATAGGATGTTGCTAGCGTTACGACATGTCGTAACACTAGCCAGGAAACTGCTGCTACGACTGTCGTAGCATCAGACGATTCGGCGGGATGTTGCTAGCGTTACGACATGTCGTAGCAGAAGTTTCCTGGCTAGTGCTACGACTAGTCTCAGCAGTAGAGTAGACACTTCGAAAAAACTAAGTCGCTATATCTTAACAAACTCTTCTCTTATTTATTAATAATATTTTATACTCATATATTATACGCTATTAATAGATCTGGGCTTATTTATGTGTGTATTAATTCAAAAATGTAAATTTATTTAAATTAGTACAAAAATAACAAGCACATTCATTGTGGTTTATTTTTTTTAAATATAAAAATTTGCCACCATCGGGGTTTGAACTTAGGTTGTTAAGTCCGCTCGTTTTTGAGAACCGTTTAACAATTCAAAAGAAAAATACCGGTTAACCACCGGTCCGTATTTCCTTATATTTTGAGAACCAGCGAGAGGGTGAATGAAGATTGAAGTTTTCGCCTCGCGTCGTCTGATAAAGACATCAAAACCTGCTTCCCCCGCTTGTGTTCGCGATACCTTCAACTTCAATTCAGAGAATTAAAAAAAAACAACTTCCAAACAATTAAGTAATCAGTGATGGTTTATTGTCAATTTTTAATTGTTTTTTTTTAGTACTTATATTCTTATATTTATATATATATATGTATAGAGATGTATAGAGATATATCTTTATACATATAAGACGCATTTGTTGTCTGTCTGGTTGTCTGTCTGATCCCTAATAACTCAAGATCCAGACAACCAAATAACGTGAAATTTGGTATACGTACACAAAATTATACCGGAAAGGTTATTAAACAGGTTTCGTTCCATATATATAAGATACTGGGGGCCGGGGGCCCAAAATGTAATTTTTCCTTATATGAGCCATATAAAATAAAAATTATGGAAAATTAAGACGTAAAATGACGCAAAATAATAAACATTTTGGTGTCGAGATTAACAAGAAGGCCATTATCGCCATAAAATAATTTTGTTGTTGTTGCTTTTGTTGTTGTAGTTGTTGTTTTGAGTTGTTTTGTTTTTGTTGTTGCTGTTGTTGTTTTTGTTGTTGTTGCTGTTGCTGCTTTTGTGTTGTTTTTACTGTTGTTGTCCACATCCCTTGCCCTGCGACTACAATGTCCTTCATGTTGTTGTTGCTTTGTTGTTGTTGCTGTTGTAGTTTTGTTGTTGTTGCTTTGTTGTTGTTGCTGTTGTTGTTGTTTTGTTGTTGATTTTGTTGTTTTTTTGCTGTTGCTGTTTCTGTTGTTGTTTTTGTCGTTGTTGCTGTTGTTGTTGGTTTGTTGTTGTTTTGTTTTTGTTGTTGTTTTTTTTGTTGTTGTTGCTGTTGTTAAACCCGGGAAATGACGGGTACTTGCCCCTAGTATTATAAATATAAGTTATATTATATTATATAAATATATATTATATATATATACTGTATTTATATGTAATAGATAAGATATAGTAATTTAACTAAATAATATTAATAATAATAATAGTTAATAGATTAGAATAATAGTAATAGTACTAATAATGCTAATAGTAATAGTAATAGTAAAAGTCAAAAGTATTACTATTACTACTATTACATTGCCTCATTGCGGCAGTGCGTGTTTTTTAACGGAACCCTGGCATTAGTGTAAATTTCGTCATTAGCAATACTATTACTATTACTAACGTTTTCGAATATTGATGAGAAATGTTTAACTATGCAAGTTTTTAGCTTTCCATTTGCGGTAGAGAACAAATAATCATCAAGTAATAGAAATACAACTTCGCAAAACTTGTTTTTAGAAATCATACGTGAGTTGACAGATTTCCGGAAAGCAAATTTCATACTTTTCTAAACTTTTCTTAGAAAAAAGGTATCTAAAAATAGCTATTTTTGAAATTCCCCAAAATCAAAGTCCTTACTAGCCAGTGCCTGTACAGCGATATTACAGGCAAAGTACAGCAACGGCAACAGACTTACAGAGATAACAGTTAGCTGAATTTAGTGAAGAACAAATACAATGAATGTAATATTATATATTTAATTTAAATGTATCCTCATCACCATCCCGACGAAAATGGCAAGAACTTCACTTCCCCATGTTCTATACTTGTTTACTTTAATAAAGACAAAGATATTGTAAGTGAAAGGTTGTTAACTGTTAACTATTGATGGTTATGCCACATTTCGGCGCCCCTACCCCTCTAGTTTGGCAACCGTGAGTACGGGACACATGTACGCCCTGCCCCCCCTTGCCATGTCTCTTACTCTTATCTTTACAGACGCTCCTTCCTCTATTCAGAAGATTATTGCGTCCTACGCTTATCCATGGTTTATGTCTAGTCTTGCAATTTTATTAGAGCTTTAAATGTTGTTAAAAACATAAAGTGTTAGTTTTCCTGGTTTCCTCAGATAGAACTTGAACTATCCCTTAACCCGTCATTGGGGCACCATCGTGAACTGCACACTATCTCACGCCATTTGTCCCGGTCCTGTGCTGCCTTTTGAGAGTCGCTGAATGACTCCTTGATATCGTCTTCCCATCTCTTCCTTTGTCTGCCTATTTTCCTTCCTCCCTGGACTGTGCCTTGCAATACAGTTTTTACAAGACCTCCAGAACTTGTCACGTGTCCGTACCAACGTAATTTCCTCTTCTTAATTGAGGTGAGAAGGTCCTCGTAGGGGTCAATGACAGTACTTATTGTGTTGCGGACCGCTTCGTTTGTGATGTGCGCTGTGTAGGAGATGTTCAATATCTTTCTGAAACATCTCATCTCTAGGGCATTGATTCTTCTTTGGAGGTCTGCAGTGAGCGTCCAAGCCTCACAACCATACAAGAAAACCGACATCGCCAGAGAGCTCATTAGTCGGATATTTGATCTCAGGGAGAGTTTTTTGCTTTGCCAGATGTGCTTTAGTTTACTCAATGCTGCCATTGTTTGGGCCAATCTGGCAAGAATTTCTGGCTTTGAGCCTTCGTCGGATATTATGGCCCCTAGATATTTAAAGATGGAGACCTCTTCGGGTTTTTACCCGTTTATCCGAATCTCATTTGTGCATTTTCTATTTGCCATGACCTTGGTCTTTTCTGCATTGATTTCCATGCCGTACGTCTTTGTTGTTTTCTCTAGTTTCGCTAGGAAGGTATTCTTTCAGTTCGTCCTCGCTGCCAGCTTGGCCGTCTATGGCTACGTTTATAGAGGCGGTGGGTAGGCGGGTTGCCGCGAGTAACCAGAGAACCGCGCATAATCACTCGCGCGGTTGGTGTTTATAGTAAAAGCGGGGAAAAGCCAGACGACACGCAGTGAACTACGTCACCAAGCTCACAGGTGTGGTTGATTCCAGGAAATATTTGTAAACATAACCTTGAACTAAAAAAGGCTATGGACTATTAACAAGTGTGTCAGTGTGAATTATAAATAAAGGAACTTAAGTCGTATCCATTCATGGTGTGAAGAGTTTGATAATTGCAATTTTTGGAAATGAACAAAAGACAAGATATTTTTGGAGCAATAAAAATTAAAAGTCAAGAAAAAAGGCAAGGTATGAGAAACCAGAGTTTGCCAAACCAAGGCAACAGACAAACTATTTGCTGGTACTGTAACAAGCCAGGACATATAGTAAAGCAGTGTTACCACAATAAAGGACAACCAAATAGGGTGTCACCTAATGGCAGCCCTATAAGAAAGAAAACAGAAGAAAGATCAAGACAATATCACTTTGAAAACAAAGGTAGACAAGCATGGAGAGAAAATATAATCATAATTCCAGACATAGAGATTATGATGAAAGTAGACAATCATGGAGAGACAGATATAATCACAATTCCATATATAGGGATTATAATCAAAGCAGAAGATCATGGAGAGGCAGATATAGTTTTGATTCCAGAATAAGAAATTTTGATCAGCCGTGGAGAAAGAATGAAAACCAAGACATGAATGATGGAAACATAATAAAGTTGAATCGAGCACAAATAGAAACTATTGACACTGTAGCCACTATTGACAATCACATATATGATAAAAGGAATGAAGACCATAATAGCAGAGACAAAGATGGTACTAGTGAGTCTGAAACCATTCGTGTGAAATCATCTGAAGCAGGAACAACAATTGGTTGTGTATTAAGCAGAATGAAAGACAGATAAAAACAATAATTTTCAGATAAAGCTTTCTACTGACAGTGACTCATCTGGTCGAAATTCTATTGCATTATCTCGAAGCAAAAATGATATCTCAAAAGCTAAACGACTTATTCAAGATGCTGGAATTAATATTGTGAATGGACATAATCGAAGTCGTGGTTGGTGAATTATTGAACATTTAACAGTCTGAAGAAACATTCAAAGCCCATCTGTTTGAATTCACAGTCCCGCGCGGCAACGCGGAACAAGAACTAGCAACTAGTTCTGGTAATTACCCGCGCCCGTCCGTTAATTTGTCGCCTCGAGACACCCGCGTCCTCTATGAACACCTGCAAAGCAAAAATAGAAACATTCCTCGCGCGGGTCGACTCGCGCGTGGGATTTCCCGAAACCCGCTGCCTCTATAAACGTAGCCTTAGTCATCGGCGAAGCGTAGGTTGGTTATAATCCTCCCTCCGATGCTGACTGTTCCGACGTGGTTTTCTAAAACATCTGTCAAAATCCTTTCAAGGAAGAGGTTGAAGAGGATGGGGGAAAGTAAGCATCCTGATACCAACAGTGGTCTTGAACCAATCTCCCAGCCTGCTGTTGAAGAGTACTGCGCTGGTTGCTCTGTTGTATAGGTTCTTGATCACCTCAATGAGGTTTGCATTAATGTTGAATTTGTGCATAGTTGCCCACAGTGCCGCATGCCACACTCTGTCGAACGCTTTTTTAAAGTCTATAAAGACATGATAGAGGTCACTCTGGTGTAGATGTTTTTCCTCAGATAGACATAAGGATAAAAACTAGGGCTGTTATCGATTAATTTAAATTTAATCGTTAACTTTTGAAAAATTATCGATTAATTAATCGATAATTTCGATTAAAACCAAAAATAGAAATTTATGACGTCATTAAACTGAACATTTCTCACGGACATTGAAAATTAAGAATATTTTGAACTAAATTTCATGACAATGTGTTGATACTTGATTTGTGATGAAGGTGGTACGTCAGCGATGTATTTGATCCTTTAAAAGAGAATTGTTTATGGCAGTGGACACAGAAAATGTTTTCACCATCTTCGACTTTGCCATCCGCAGTTAGCTTAAAAACAACATATTTGCTCAACTTTCTAGATATATGTTTAAATTTAACTGCGCTGATGCTGTCAGCAGGGCCGTCTTAACGCATAGGCCCGTTGGGCATTTGCCCGGGGGCCCACGAGCATATGGACCCATGGGAATATGTTTATTTATATATATTATGCATATTCATTTTTTATTCCTGCGGGGGAAGGGCCCAACACTATATTTTTTGCCGGGGGCCCAAAATGGTGTAAAGACGGCTCTGGCTGTCAGACATTTTATAATTGACGTCTCCCGGTCAACATACATTAATAAAATAAATTTTAATATTACGCGGGAGATGTTTGTACGTAAAAATATATATATAAATTATTATTAATTATTAATAATTTATTATTTATTACTAAAATTTTTTAAAAATATTATAAATATTTTCTTAAATTTTAATCGAATTTTTATCGATTAAAATTATTTTAATCGATATTTAATCGATAAAATTTTTAACGATTAATCTAGAGATTAATCGATAATTTCCGCAGCCCTAATAAAAACATATTCCTTATTTCCATATGCAAGAACAAACACATACAAATTCTCGTTTTTCCCGTCCGAAATTCGGGGGTAGAAGGGGTTGCCTGAAGAAACCAGGAAAACCAACACTATATCAAAATTTAAAGCTCTAATAAGAATGCATGAATAGACAAAAATCATAGAAAAAGCGTAGGACGCTACAATCTTCTACATAGAGGGAGCGTCTTTAACAGATAAGATAAGATAACCCAATCCACTTCCGAATTCCGGATGGGAAGAACGAGAATTTGAGTGTGTTGCACGCATGATGACGCATGTTGGTACAAAACAGAATAGCGATTTAAAAACGCTTATGCCCTCTTCAGTTATAGTGTTTTGAGATAGCACTCAGTATACAGTATATCCTGCATAATATACAGACATTCACGTGTACACCGTCAGATCTTACCTGAGCTGCACAAAAGCTTTTTTTTTCAAGGCTGTATCTACATCATACTACATGGCTTGTTTTTAAAAAGTGAAGAGCAGGGAGGTGAGGGGGGCATGTTTGTGCCTGCCCACAAGAAGTTATAGTCATGTTCTCGTTCACTGCCTTCACTTTAACAATCTTCCACTCTCTTCTTGAAATTACCTTTTACTGTTGATTTACTTTCATGCTCGTTCATCATCTATTCATGGGTGCAGTCTCACACACATTTTGTTCATGGGTGCCAGCAGCATGGGAGTTGCATGAGCCACAAGAAGAAATGAGTGTCAACAGATGGCTAATTTATTTATCCACACTTTCACTTGCACTTATCTGAATCAATCCTGACTCATCACTGACTGGCTCTAAGATTATTGTTTCAAAAATTCCCTTAGACTTGCAATTTCTTTAAAAAAATTATTTTAATTAAAATAAATAAAAAAAACTTTTTTACTTTTATATTTAAATTAATTTTAAATTTACAAATTCATCATTGGCCCGAGGTGATACTTGTTTGAATTTGGAAGCCGAAGAAACAAAGAGAAAAGTTCTTTAATATAATTTTTTGTGTGCTTGGGGCCGTTCATAAATGACGTCACGCAATGGGGTCACACATTTGTGACGTTGTGTGACTCGGGTGAGAGTTTTTTTTTAAAGAAATGTGACGTCACATCAAAATTTGCAACTTTAAATAAAAGTTCCACTTAAATATTTGTTGCTTACAATTTATTTAATGACATTTTCCATGGCATGCAGGTTACGATATTAGAGTGCAGCCTTACACTAAATGTGACTAAATAATACTTAAATGCAGTGCTTTTTTTCCTTTAAAAATAAGGTACCGGAACGCATGAAAAAAGGTACCGGAATGCAACCTGAAATAGCATCCCAAGCAGTAATAAAAATAACTATGTGGAAAAAAAAGTGCCGGAACGTCATCCCGGTGCGTTATGCGGGAAAAAAGCACTGCTTAAATGACATATTAAACAACCCGTAAAAAAGCCTTTTGGAACAAAAATTAAAAGGAAATGAAAAGTAATTAATATTTATGTTTTCAGTTAAAAGAAAGGAAGCCAAAGATTATACTGATTAAGTTGACACTTTAGAGGTGCCACTATGTAGATACCTTAGATATGCCACTGGGTAGACCCCTTGGATATGCCACTTGGTAGACACCTTAGATATGTTATAAGTAGATAACTTAGATATCTTATCTTATCTATACAGACGCTCCTTCTATGCAGAAGATAGTTGCGTCCACAGACCATGACAGATGATCTGTTGGCAAGTGATGCAGCGTTTACAGGCCACGGCTTTGTGGGTTCCACGCATTACCCAGACACATGTAGTTAGGTACCCATTCGGAGCGGGGTGACTCAGGGACGCCCTAGGCCCCGGGAACAAACCCTTGCCTTCACACGGATTCGAACCCGTGACTATCGGTACGACAGTCCAGTGCGCTGCCACTCGACCACCGCGTCCCATGTGCTGTCAAGGGTATGAGAACCACTGTTGTTGATTGGGGTTGAAATCCCGTTTAATAATTGTAGGATTTCTGTTCACTCAATGAGATGTGATGAGTTGACGGAGTTGCTATATATAGTGTGTGTGGGGTTAGTCAGCACCATGCAGATCCAGTAGCGATACGGTAGCGACACAGAGAGAAGAGTTAGGACAGAACTAAGAGAGCTCAGACTTGTAATACTGAGATATTAGATGAAGAGATAACCCTGTTAGAATTTAGGAGATAACTCAGTGATTGTGACAAGCATTTGTGGACATATTTTAATAAAGAACGTTTATCATTATACTAATGCTGACTTGTCAGTTCCCACCAAACCAGACTGTAACATATGCCAAGATGGAGACACATTAGATATGCTAATACTAATAGGTAGTACATGTACATGATATTTTAAAATCCACATTGAATGAATTTTTAAAAAATTCCTATTTGTTTATTCTTTGCTATTGAATTTATTTTATTTACTTAATTCATGCTGGATACCACATTGTATTTTGTAAATTTTCAGTAAAATCGCACAAGGTGTGTGTTGCCTCATGTTATTAGTGTACTAAAGCAATAATTTATTTATGATGAAAAGCAATAAATATATACTCTAAAACATTGCTTCTCAAAGTGGTGGTCCGCGGATCGGTGGACAATCAGCCGTCGGTCCGCGGAAGCTAACAAGAAATGAAAAATAAATCTAATTATAATCCTTAAGTTTAAGAACCAACAAGAGAATTTATCAAATTGTCAAAGAGTTTTTGATCTCACCGCCCGCTCTTGTCAATTTGGCAATTCTGATGGTATATGGGGCCGTCCATAAATGACGTCACGCACCTAGAGAGAGGGGGGCAAACTTTTGTGACGAGGGGGAGGGAGGGGGGTTGAAGAAATGTGACGTCACATGAAAAGGGTAACTTTAAATAAAACTTCCACTGAAATATTTGGTCGCTTACAATTTATTCAATGACTTTTTAAAAAAAATTAATATTTTTTTAAATCAGTGCTTCTCAATGTGCCGATCGGTAGGCCATCAGACGCTGGTAGGCGTAAGCTATCAAGACATGAAAATTAAATCTAATTATAATCCTTAAGTTTGAGAACCCACAAGATCACGTAGGAAATTGTTACGCTGCGTCGTTTGATGTTGACATCAAAGCATTTGTGATGTAACCGCAGCTCTGTTTGGTTCTCTCATGGCAGGAGTCGAATTGTTTTTGCCCATTACCCCAAAATATACAAGTTAATGTGTGCGTTATCCCCCCCACCCCACCCCAGACTCTAGGTCCTACTAACATGACTCGGGTATTTGGGGGAGCGTCGTTAGCCCCCCCCCCGAAAAGGCTACTGGTGAGTTTTACAAGCATGACAAGTGTCTAAAAATGATCTGAATAGGATTATGTATAGATATTTTAAGTCTAAACGACATGGAATATCCTTTTTCTTTAAAAGGGGAGGGGGGATCTATTTGATAGAATTAAAAACGTTTTAAGTTTGATATAATTGTTCGATTGGTTTTTGGTCAAACGCCCCTGGCCATTCTAGTCTTCTAGAACAGTGCTTCTCAAAGTGGTGGTCCGCGGACCGGTGCTGGTCAGTGGGCCATTTCAAAAAAAGGACAGAAAAAATTGTCAGTGCAGGGAAAATAGTGCACCGGTCCCTGGTGCATAGTACACCGGTCTCTTGTGCAATGGAAAAAATTCCTGCCGGTCCGCCATGCTAAAAAGTTTGAGAAGCACTGTTCTAGATATAATGGTAAATGAGCCCATTTAAAATTAGTCAAGTATTCATTAACTTTATTGAATGCATCAAATTCTGGACATCGCAATTCGAGATGAGCACAAAACAAATTTTCTTCTTAGCTCAGTTTTTAAGGCATTAATTTTAAATATCACAGAAATGATACGTGATACAGACAAGTCATGTGGATTAATATTATTGTCACTCGTGTCAATATAAATGAAAGTGGGGTAGATTTAGGTGTCTTCGTATAGTACGCAGGTAAGAAATTTACATAGTTGTCAAATTTTTAAAAAATGCATTTTCTGGAAGGAACCGGTTCAATAATGGGCATGTGTTCCAATGTATTTTAATACATCTAGTGAATTGTAGTGGATTTTATATGTCCCTAATGAGTCTGCATTACCCCCAAGAATTCCCTTTTTGACCCCAGATGAGGTTATTTACCTCTGTTCACCGACCTCTTTCTTACGGGATGCCCGTTAGTCAATTAAGGGATTTTTTAAAAATACATTTTAAAAATGTTATTTTTAAATAAATTTTTTTCTAAACAAAGAAATTTACCGTGATGATTAAAAGTCAATGTTTAATGTGTATGCATTAAAATAAAATATAATCTAAGGATGTTAACACAGTTCGTTTTCTGAAGGCTGGTTAAACGTTTTTTAAAAATGCTTTACGCGGGTTACGATATTACAATGTAGATCTTCACTAAATAAGTAATAAATACTTAAATGACAATAAAAGTGATTTGAAACATACTTATTTTCAAATAGATAATAAAGTGGTTTTTTTTTGGGGGGGGGGTCAAAGATTTGTGACGTATTTTTAGAGGTGGGGGTCTAAGTTTTAGTGACGACGCGTGACGAGGGGGGGGAGGGGGTAAAAAATCGGCAAAAATCGCGTGACGTCATTTATGGACGGCCCCTATGTGCGATATCAATTTAAGGATGACTTGTAGGAAGTGTATTTCTTTTCTAATAATAAATAATACTTCATTACAAACAAATACAACTAGTTCTGAAATATCTAAGGCCTTTCACGATTATATTGTTGGCAAATTTCAGATGAATTTAAATATTGTGTTGATGTGTATACGCATGGCGCTGCGGCCATGACTGGGTGGCGTTCCGGACTTGTCAACAAGATTATGGAATTAGCACCAGAGTACAAGTTAACCCACTGTTTTATTCTCCGTGAAAGTTTAGCCACCAAGAAAATGTCAACAGAACTAAACAACGTGTTCAGCGAAGTTGTAAAAATCGTGAACCATGTCAAGGCAAATGCTTTAAATTCAAGATTATTTGCTGTATTATGTGACGGAAAGGGTGCGGAATACAAACAGCGCTTACTGCATGCTGTTGTTCGGTGGCTGTCTCAAGGCAAAGTACTCTCAAGAGCTTTTGAATTGTGAAGAGAGCTCGATCAGTTTCTACAGGAGAAACCTGATTGGTCTCAACTATTTCGCAATGCGAATTGAACAGCAAAGTTGGCTTACCTGTCTGATACCTTTGCCGTTTTTAATGAGCTCGATATCTCCATGCAAGGATGGATGGCTTCATTATTTACAATGGCAGACAAGATTGATGGACAGAAACGCAAGCTAGAAGCACGGAAGAGTCAAGTGTCAGCAGATAGTTTCGATATGTTTCACAATTCGGCAGCGACTATCGATAGTGCAGATGAAGAGCTTGATGTGTCATCTCTACAGAAAGTCATCATCGAGCAATTAACAAAATTTATTGACCGTTTTAAATTTTATTTTCCAACAGAAGATGACCCACGAAAGGTACTGGGTGTATAAGCAATTCTTTTATTGCTTCGAAGGTCGACTAGTCTGTAACTTTGAAATATATTTTGCTGGAGTTAGCTGTGGATGAAGGTTAAAATTAATTTAGGAACTATGACCTCTTTTGCATCCTTTTGGATTCATGTGGATGCATAATATCATGAACTTGCCAAAACTGCTCTCAGGGCTAGCTTCTTCTATTTCCCTCATCTTACCTCTGTGAGACCGGTTTTTCAACAATGAGCATTATTAAGACAGAGCACGGGAACAGTATGAGAGTTCGTTCTCCATAGCGTGAAGCACTGTCCTCAACCGAGCCAAGACTTGATAAACTTGCAACAAATAAATATTAGGCTCACCTTTAACTTTGATCATAAACTTACACATGTACTTACTATAGTTACTATATTATTTTTTAAAATAAATAAACATGACTTATTATATTGAATTTTATGTTCTCTTTAATAAAACGTAAATTTAAGTCGGGATATAAATTTGTTAAAGTACTATTAATTTTTAAAAAGTTTAAACAAAAACGATGGCTGCCAGCCATTATCAACACATTTTTATACAGAATGAAGATGGTCGTAAATGAGCGTTAAGCAATCAAGTCTTAGGTTTATTCTTTTTCAAAATTGTTTGATGACATCTAGCATAAAACAAACCGAATTCATGCTTAATCTTGTGGGGCCTTAGGCACTGTAGGGGCTCATTTGCTATCACGTCAGTACGGGAAAATAGTGCACCAGTCGGTGGAGCAATGGAAAACATTCCTGCCGGTCCGTCATATGAAAAAGTTTGAGAAGCACTGCTCTAGACCACCTTTTCTCCTCCTATTAATCTAATTTAAAATCTCATAAATTGCTGACATTGAACCATAGCTCAGGTTTATTCTTTTGATTAAGGCCAAATAAAAATTACATTTAAGCAAAAGAGTTTTTAAAACCGCCAGCCTTTTGTGGTATCATTTTTATTTTAGTTTTCACATCTCACAAACTTTTTCATTACATTGTAATAAATATAAGAGAAAAATAATACATTGCAATATTACAATTAATGCTGTACCAGTTTATTTAACATGAATACAAAATTTTTATTTTAGCCTGTAGCTGCATTATTCATTATTTGTGATCAATAAAATAAATGCTTGAAATTACTCTGAAAATATATTTTTAAAATTACAGTTTTATAATAATCAATACAAGGGTCATCATCATAAATACAGGTACAATTGTAATTATAAAAATAATTTAATGCATAGTAATTTCGGGTACACAAAGTTATTTGTCAATATAAAATGTCATCTTTCTAAAGCTTGTAAGAGCTATTGTAAATTTTAGAGTAACATAGCTATAAATAAAAATTTTTTTTAAAGTTTGCAAATTCAATATGATGTTTTTTTTTGATATTAGAGATATCAAATATAATATTGATGCTGATACAAATAAGAGGAAACAAAAACTCACGTCTTTTAGAAAAATGAAGGTTGAATTATCCAATAACACATATAAATAGATCAAATCAATGCATCATATATCACTAAATTTTTATCACAGTGCTCAGTGTGACTGTTACAGTCTGTTCTATATTAGTATAAATCTGGAAAAATACTTGACAAACAAGGAAAGATGCCTTTAAGAGTCTATCAATCTTTTTTATCCAATATATTTCACAGTTGAGGGTTCTGGTTAAAAGTGATTGATTTGTAAGTTAACATATTCTTAAACTCATCAACCACCCTTTGGCTCAGTCCCTCAATGGTTAGAGTAGAGCCAACCAGGAACTTGTTCTGGTCCATTCCTTTATTTTTCTTCTTTTTGTTTCTCTTTTGTTTGTTAGTTGATTCCTCAACAGAAGTTTTCTCTAAAAATTGTTTTTGCAATAGAATAGAAACAAGCCAACACTGCTCTTGTTTTATCAGACTCTGAAAAAAAAATATAAATTATATTTCAGCTCTTCTAATTCTAAGACAAGTTTTCCAAGAATTTTTAATTTCATAAATAATTATATTTTATAATTTAAATTTGTGAAATATGTGAAAATAAATAGAATCATTAGAATTAGTGGAAACTTTTAGGATAATGTTCTTTATGTTTTTTTATTTGTTAATATTTTAAACATTTTTTTCTTGACATTTTCAGTTTATTTATTTTGTGCACTTATTTAGAACAGTACTTCAGCCTACGGTTGGGCTTACCGAGCACTTAAAAATCTTTCTAAACATACACAACATCAAATGCAAATGTCAAGAAATCAACATACATCAGTGGTTAATATAGGTCTAAATGTTAATAAATACACTAAGTGTACAATGGGACAGTTAATTACCTCACATAGAAGAGTAGCTTCCTTTTTAAGTGAGAGTTTGACTGACGAGGATGACATAAGATGACTCAAACCATCTGTCAACAGTGCCGATGCCTTTCTTACATTTTCTAAAGACACTGCCCCAAATGAAACTAAAGAAACAGCTGTTGTGTTCCTGATGATACTTGTTTCTTCTGTAGAGCTTTGTCTCACCACTTCTGGAAACAAAATTATTTGAAAGCTTGAATATTTTAATTAACACAATAAATGTCTACAATTATGACCATTGCAAGGTGGGGTGTGTAAAGGTATGGTGTGTTAAGGTGGGATGTGTAAAGGTGGGATGTGTCAAGGTACAGTGTGTAAAGGTGGGATGTGTAAAGGTAGGATGTGTAAAGGTAGGGTGTGTAAAGGTAGGATGTGTAAAGGTGGGATGTGTAAAGGTAGGGTGTGTAAAGGTAGGGTGTGTAAAGGTAGTGTGTGTAAATGTAGTGTGTGTAAAGCTAGGATGTGTAAAGGTAGTGTGTGTAAAGGTAGGATGTGTAAAGGTAGGATTTGTAAAGATGGGATGTGTAAAGGTACGGTGTGTAAAGATGGGATGTGTAAAGGTAGTGTGTGTAAAGGTAGTGTGTGTAAAGGTAGTGTGTGTGTAAAGGTAGTGTGTGTGTAAAGGTATGATGTGTAAAGGTAGTGTGTGTAAAGGTAGGATGTGTAAAGGTAGGATGTGTAAAGGTAGTGTGTGTAAAGGTAGGATGTGTAAAGGTAGTATGTGTAAAGGTAGTATGTGTAAAGGTAGTATGTGTAAAGATGGGATGTGTAAAGATGGGATGTGTAAAGGTAGTGTGTGTAAAGGTAGGATGTGTAAAGGTCGTGTGTGTAAAGGTAGTGTGTGTAAAGGTAGTGTGTGTAAAGGTAGGATGTGTAAAGGTAGGATGTGTAAAGATGGGATTTGTAAAGGTAGTGTGTGTAAAGGTAGTGTGTGTAAAGGTAGGATGTGTAAAGGTAGGATGTGTAAACGTAGTGTGTGTAAAGGTAGGATGTGTAAAGATGGGATGTGTAAAGATGGGATGTGTAAAGGTAGTGTGTGTAAAGGTAGGATGTGCAAAGGTAGGATGTGTAAAGATGGGATGTGTAAAGGTACAGTGTGTGGAGGTACAGTGTGTGGAGGTACGGTGTGTAAAGGTAGTGTGTGTAAAGGTAGGATGTGTAAAGGTAGAATGTGTAAAGGTGGGATGTGTAAAGGTAGTGTGTGTAAAGGTAGGATGTGTAAAGGTAGTGTGTGTAAAGGTAGGATGTGTAAAGGTAGTGTGTGTAAAGGTAGGATGTGTAAAGGTAGGATGTGTGAAGATGGGATGTGTAAAGGTACAGTGTGTGGAGGTACGGTGTGTAAAGGTACGATGTGTAAAGGTAGTGTGTGTAAAGTAGTGTGTGTAAAGCTAGGATGTGTAAAGGTAGTGTGTGTAAAGGTAGGATATGTAAAGATGGGATGTGTAAAGGTGGGATGTGTAAAGGTAGTGTGCGTAAAGGTAGGATGTGTAAAGGTAGTGTGTGTAAAGGTGGGATGTGTAAAGGTGGGATGTGTAAAGATGGGATGTGTAAAGGTAGTGTGTTAAGGTAGGATGTGTAAAGGTAGTATGTGTAAAGGTAGGATGTGTAAAGGTGGGATGTGTAAAGGTAGTGTGTGTAAAGGTAGGATGTGTAAAGGTAGGATGTGTAAAGATAGGATGTGTAAAGGTAGGATGTGTAAAGGTAGGATGTGTAAAGGTAGTGTGTGTAAAGGTAGGATGTGTAAAGGTGGGATGTCTAAAGGTAGGGTGTGTAAAAATAGGGTGTGTAAAGGTAAGTTGTGTAAAGGAAAGGTGTGTAAAAATAGGGTGTGTAAAGGTGGCTCCAGCCCCAAGAATCTCCCAAAGAAATCTTAATTTTTTTATGCTTATTAATTTGTGTATCCCGTAGAATTGTTTTAATGGAAGGGCGCCTTAATTACTTAATTCAGATTTTGCTAAGGATGAAGATTTTAGTTTACAATGATGCTGATTACATCAAAATCCATTTAATGAAGTTTAACTTACTATTTGTAATAGGGGTCACATTAGCTGTCTTTTTCTCATCAGCATTAGAGAATCGTTTCCACAACTCTTTTTCAAACGCCTGTAGAATAAAAATGAATTTTTACAAACATTGTGAAGTTAGACAATAACATAAACATTACATCAATAATAAAGTATGCATCAAAAGTAGGAATGTACCGGAATTCAAATTTTTAAAATCTGGAGACGGATTTGTAAAAATGGCCGGATTAGCCAGAGCCGGAGCTATTTTATATATATATATATATTATGTGTCTTCCAGATTTATGAAGTGAAATTCTACCGGAGCCGGATTTGTAAAAATGGCCGGATTCCGGATTTGCCAGAGCCTAAATCCGGTACACCCCTAATCAAAAGTGACAGTAATGAAATGGCCACATTTTGATCATCTAATTGCAATTGTCAAAGGTGCATAGTTGTAATCGTCATGTTTACCCTGAAGTTACAAGGACGTTGTGTGTGTTTGTGGGTGGGGTTCATGTCTCTCTACAAATGAAAACAATTTTTTATGGTAAAAAAAACTATTTTTACACGCTTTTATTTAAGTCACATTGTTTGTATGTTGTATCCATCCATCCTTCCTTCAAAACTTGAAACGTAAAATTATACCACTTCTGATGGTCCTAGAGATCTAAATATTTTACCACAGATAGATCTTGGATGAAAATGCATTGTATCAAAATTTCAGATCGATCGAATGTACCGTATTGAAATTATTGCATTTTTAGTTTATCTATAGTCTATATATAAGCATCGGTACCCGTCTGCTTTGTTGACATCCATGAGTTCACCACGTGAACACTTCACCGTGGTATAAAACGTTTGGCGGGCGCTTATGAGGTGTTTGGTATAAAAACAATAGTGGTAAAAAAGATGTGTGGGCTTCAGACGTGAATTTTAAAGAGTTTTTATTATAAGTTTTAAAAAATAGCTGAAAAAACAAAGTTTTTGACTATAAATCCCTTATATATGAGACATAACTAAAAGTAGTGATTATGTTAAAAGCGTGTCCTTTTAAAAAAAAAGATTTTTTAAATATTGTTCATTTGGAGTTGTTCAGGAAGTGGTCCAAGTTTGAACAAAGTTGACTGAACTATGGAGTCAAACAATGCAAAAAAAGACGTCATGAGAAGAAATATCCAGTAACAAAGTAAGGTTTTAAAAGAGGCACACGTACTGAAGTAAAGGCAATGTAAACTTCTGTGAAATCTACAGTGAAAAATCTTTGACAGTGGCATCATTTGTATAAGGACAAAGTTCCTTTTTGATGGATGCTAAAGGCTGGGAAATGTTTGAAAGATATGTTAGGCAGGTAAGGTATTGTGCATTCCAGTCACAGTCTATGACAATACAAATCTCCTAGACAGAAAGTGACATTCATTGGCATAACTACATCAATAAATAAACCTCACTTTGTTGGGCTTGAGTGGGCAGGTGTTATTGTCCAGAAAGAGCTACTTTGTGCACATGAGATGATATGGCGAGGCATTTATGTGATGATATGGTGAGACATTTATGTGATGATATGGTGAAACATTTATGAGATGATATGGTGACACATTTATGTGATGATATGGTGAGACATTTATGTGATGATATGGTGAGACATTTATGTGATGAAATGGTGAGACATTTATGTGATGATATGGTGAGACATTTATGTGATGATATGGTGAGACATTTATGTGATGATATGGTGAGACATTTATGTGATGATATGGTGAGACATTTATGTGATGATATGGTGAGACATTTATGTGATGATATGGTGAGACATTTATGTGATGATATGGTGAGACATTTATGTGATGTTATGGTGAGACATTTATGTGATGATATGGTGAGACATTTATGTGATGATATGGTGAGACATTTATGTGATGATATGGTGAGACATTTATGTGATGATATGTGAGACATTTATTTAATGATATGGTGAGACATTTATGTGATGATATGGTGAGTCATTTATGTGATGATATGGTGAGACATTTATGTGATGATATGGTGAGACATTTATGAGATGATATGGTGAGACATTTATGTGATGATATGGTGAGACATTTATGTGATGATATGGTGAGACATTTATTTAATGATATGGTGAGACATTTATGTGATGATATGGTGAGACATTTATGTGATGATATGGTGAGACATTTATGTGATGATATGGTGAGACATTTATGAGATGATATGGTGAGACATTTATGTGATGATATGGTGAGACATTTATGTGATGATATGGTGAGACATTTATGTGATGATATGGTGAGACATTTATGTGATGATATGGTGAGACATTTATGTGATGATATGGTGAGACATTTATTTAATGATATGGTGAGACATTTATGTGATGATATGGTGAGACATTTATGTGATGATATGGTGAGACATTTATGTGATGATATGGTGAGACATTTATGAGATGATATGGTGAGACATTTATGTGATGATATGGTGAGACATTTATGTGATGATATGGTGAGACATTTATGTGATGATATGGTGAGACATTTATGTGATGATATGGTGAGACATTTATGTGATGATATGGTGAGACATTTATGTGATGATATGGTGAGACATTTATGTGATGATATGGTGAGACATTTATTTAATGATATGGTGAGACATTTATGTGATGATATGGTGAGACATTTATGTGATGATATGGTGAGACATTTATGTGATGATATGGTGAGACATTTATGAGATGATATGGTGAGACATTTATGTGATGATATGGTGAGACATTTATGTGATGATATGGTGAGACATTTATGTGATGATATGGTGAGACATTTATGTGATGATATGGTGAGACATTTATGTGATGATATGGTGAGACATTTATGTGATGATATGGTCTTGTGTAAAACTGTGGCAGCAGACAAGGCGGAAGCCAATTGAAGAAGAGATTCTCCGGAAGCAGTAGAGATGGATTGGTCATACACTAAGAAAACCTGCCTCCAATACAACAAGGCAAGCCCTGAAATGGAACAGGGAAAGCACTTGGCGCTGAGACTCTTAGAGAATTGGCCATGACTGGAAGATCCTGGAGAGGCTGGCCCAGAATAGGGATGCCTGAAGGTCTCTTGTAGGTGGCCTATGCCCTTGGAGAAATCACAGACGCCGACGATGATCAGCTGATCCCCCTCGTGGACAAGAAGGCTCAACAATGCAAAGGATAACAATAGATTTTAAAACTTTTATTTTTTTAAAAAGGTTTTAGAATTATTATGAAGGTTTTTATTAAATGAACGATGTTACCTTCCTATAGAGTTTGTCCTCAACTATCAACACAATGTGTTTTTGTCTGAAGATAAATTTCTCAAACAGAAGTTGGTCCAGGTCCTGAAAGACTTGGTGGCTCAAAAACTTTTTAGGATATTTGGGATGAACGTGGAGGCCTGGGGGCACGATGTGAACTGCTTCGAATTCAGACGACGCAAGGAGACAGGTCTCCAGGACATCGTGAATAGCCTGAGAAATAGATTTTTAATTTTACACTCAACTTTGGTGTCATAGTTGAAATGAAGATATAACACAGACTTGCTCTACTTTTCTAAGTAGATTCACAAGACTTTTCAAACAGTTACCATAGTGACCTAATTATTATCAAATTACATACACAAATTATTGCAATGATTTTATATGCAATAAATTTAGATTGCTTCCTTGGACAAAGCAGGACTATTATTAATATTAATTAAGTATTAAGGATAAACTCAGATTTTTCATTTTTCCTTATACACTTACAGTAGTACTACATCAGACTTATACACTTCACTATATTTTATTTCATTAAAATCTAAAGATTAAATTACAATGAACTGACCATCTGACTATCAAAGCCCCATTAAATGAACTGACCATCTGACTATCAAAGCCTCATTAAATAAACTGACCATCTCACTATCAAAGCCCCATTAAATGAGCTGACCATCTCACTATCAAAGCCTCATTAAATGAACTGACCATCTCACTATCAAAGCCCCATTCAGGGCAGACATAAAGCAAAGCTTCTCTGTTGCCTTCCAAGCAGCTGATATGTAGAGAATCACCAACTGACAGGCCTTCAGGGTAATTCATTAAGAATTTACGCACTTCTTCTTCTAAATCTGGAAGTGAGCAGAACTCATCCTGCAGAATAGGGCATGAAGAAATGTCCAGTTTTGGCGGCACAGGGTAGCAGATCAAGGTTCTGGCATCCTGAAATTAAACAGATAATATAATTTGGTTTGTTGATGTCATCACCATGACAACAGAAACATGTTTCTGTGGAACAGTGAAGCTGGAGTTGGTAAGAGACCAATACATTTCCATTTTAGATAAGGGATTAGAAAGATGGAATATAAACATTTAACTCTAAGACGAAATGTTATGAGAAGTGATAGAATATAGCAGAAAGATGAAAATATAGTGGAAATGAATGTTTAAGTTTAAGTAATAAAAAAAAACGTAAAAAAAATAAGTTTTTTACTATAAATCCTTTATATACGAGACATAACTAAAAGAATGTTCATTATAATACGCAGCGCACGACAATCCAAAATGTTCGTTATGTCTCGTAAAACATATAATACGCACCGAATCGCGCAACAGGAAAGTATTGAAAAGGTCATTCAATATAATACGCACCGCGACACTCTATCTCAATAATTAACATGATCATCATCATCATCAGTCCCGTAACCGTTGCAGTTGTTGGGGGCAGCACATCAACAGATAACGATCTCCACATGTGCCTATTTTGAGCGGCGGCCAATAATTCATGCAATTTCATCCCTGCCCATTCCTTTATGTTGTCCAGCCAGCTTTTCCATTGTCGACCTCTTCGCCGGCCCCCTTCTACAGAGCCTTGAAGGATAATTTTTGTCAGGGTATCATGTCGCAGTACATGACCGAACCATGACATCTTGCATCTCTTAATTGTTGTTATGATGGTTTCTTGATGACCCGCAAAAGAGTTTATAGAGATAAATAAAATAATCTAAAAATTCAATAAATTAATTACAGTACATGCGATCGATCTGAAATTTTGATACATCGTTTTTATCATCGGTCAAAACTGCCTGCAAAATTTCAGCTCGCTAGCTTACGAGGAAGTGGGTGAAAAATCTATCAAAAGTTTTTTTGACAAGCAAGCAAGCAAGGGCTCAAACAAACATACACCACAAGTTAATATAAAGGATTTAAAAAGATAAGTTGGTGATAATTTTAGCAAGTTACTTACACAAATTTGATGACTTTGAGGCTCCACTTTGACTTTGACTTTTAGTACTTTGTAATCAGTCACCTTTGATACATCTGGAAGAAATGTTGATATTGTAGTCTAATCATCAGATGTAACTAAATCACATGTTGTGTAGATATGCGATAATAATATTTGGTATACTCTAACACAGGGGTTCCTAACCAGTGGTGCATGCACCCCCAAGGGGTGCATGAGCAGGTTCCAGGGGGTGCATGAACCATTCACAGAAAAAAAAGAAAAAGAAGAAGAAAAAAAGAAGAAGTAAAAAAAGAAAGAAAAACTGATAATCTGAAAATGTAAACCATAAGCAAGCCATGCCGCGTTAAAGGGCGCTCATATACAACTTCCTCGGAATTTCGTATTTTACGTCACCGTTTTCTAAAAAATAATTTAATTTTGTCATCAAATACGTCAGATTTATGTCTTCTGGCGACCCTCTAACTGTTTTGAGTGGATTAAACGTTGGGATTTTTTTCCTTCACTTTTATTGCTCAGTACGCTGCAAAGGTCTTAAAAACGTTAATTGTAAGCCATTATTCGTCATTGAAACAAAAAATCTTGAGTTGAGCATCCAATTCCGGTCATTAAAAACATCAACTTCGTCAGTTAAAAATTTGCCTGTGACTGGTACAACTTTCCGATTGTAATGGATGCTACTGAGAGATTGCAAGCCTTCCTCAACAAAGTGCCACTATTCCAACGATGACTAGAAAAGTCCAACTTGGCCAACTTTCCACTCTTGGATGAAGTTGTAATATCTGGTGCAGAAGGAAGCACTGAGGTATCACTGCCTGACAACATCAAAGGGGAAATTTCAGAGCACCTTTCAAATGTCCTTTGATGGGTATTTCTGTCAAGAAATTACTAGGAAAGACCTTGGATTCGCAATCCTTTTCTTTGTGACTTGGACAACATTAATGACAGCGACTTTGCTAAAGATGACCTGATTGATTTGAGAACTAGAGAAGTACTGAGGAGTGCCTTCAGTTGCAATACCTTGATTGAATTTTGGTGCGCCCAGCTAGATTCCTACCCACAACTAGCCAAGAGGGCAGTACTGACTCTCCTTCCATTTGCCACAACCTATCTCTGTGAAGAAGGATTCTCCACACATTTGACGATTAAAACCAAGGAAAGGAATAAGTTGAATGTAGAGGTTGACATGAGAGTTGCTTTGTCCAAAACAGTCCCCAGATTTAAATCACTGATTGATCATAAGAAGCAGCAGATCTCTCACTAAATTCCCTGTTGCCTATGGTAAAAACTGTTGTGTTCCTAAAAAAAACATAGTTTATTATGCATTTTCTGCAAGTTTCACGAGGGAGTGCATGAACTTTTTTGGGCATCTGAAGGGGTGCATGGACCCCAAAAGGTTAGGAACCACTGCTCTAACACTATTTGTATTTTAAAAAGTGAACAAAAATTTTTATATCAAAAATTGGTTTTGTCATGTTTACCTGGTAAAGAAATTCTTTCCCAGCTTCTGTCGTCAGGTGGTCCAAAATTGAAATCATGTTTTTCCAGGACAGATTTAAAGTCTTCCAACAATTCCACATTCCCTGGCTCACAAATATACACATCAGGATTGTTGACATCAAAACTAGGATTTTTGCTTTGATATGTTGCTAACAGCTGGCCCAAAACCATTTCTGCCAGACGGCTGAAAGATAAAGCAGACTCTGCCTCATGCAGGAGAGCTGTTGAAAACATGAGACTAGCACAGTTGATGTACTTTGCTTGTTGAAGGACAAGAGTTAAGGATTTTTTAAAGCTTTCTTCCATTTGAATCTCCTGATTTGATGGACGCTCCGGGAAATGCAAAACCAAGTGATTGCTTGTACCTTGTGTCTTAACTGAACATTCACTGGCTGAAAAAATGAGATTAGAGTAATTAGTAATATACACAACTGTGATCTGTATCTGTAATTGGTAATATGCACAACTTGGTCTAAATCTGTAATTCTTTATATATTATTTTACTATTTGTAAATATTTATGCAATGAAAGAAATAATTTTTTGAATCACCTTTAGATGGGGAAAATTCGACTTTCAACTGAGGGCTGGTGTTTTTTATATTGCCAAGAATCAGATGTAAATTAAAGCCATTGCAAATGGCTGATCCAAGGGAAACAATTCTATAGTCTGGTGTAATTGAATGTTTATTTTGAGAAAGTGACACTTCAAACGGGAAACTGATGTAACATTTACAAGAGGTAGATATTGATTCAATGAACTCTACGCCATCTGATGTTTCAACAAAGTTCTCCAATCCAGGAAAGCATACTTGCTGGATTTCAAATTGAATTGTTTTTATAAGACTCTCCAATTTCTCACAGATTGAGTCTACAGCCATCTTGGAAGTGGCCTTGACCTCAATGGAGTCTGTGTTATAAATGAGTTGTGCGGAACAATCTGTGTAGCTGTGTGTCAAAGTGTCAAGGTGATGTCGTAGAAAAGTGCTGCAGCAAGCACTTTCCTCGGGTGTTAGAGAGTAAACATGGGTGTTCGGAGGCTCAGATGAACTTTTTGAACGATAAAACAACATGCCGTTTTCTGATTTATCATTCAATAATCTATATGATCTTCTTTCAATGCTTGATGTCATGTGGCTGAAAGATGATTGATGCACTGTGAATGTGCAGATTTCAGGCGTATTTTGGAAAGTACTCTTTAAAACTTCAGACTTAATAGGGGAAATCTTGGCCTTGCTTTTATCCCAAATATTTTTATTTATTTTCTCTGGTGCTGAATTTTCCTGAATATTTTTATCTCTATGAAGTTTAGCTTCTTGGACAATTTGAGTTTCTGCATATGCGTGTTTCGTTAAACCTTTTTTTAAGTCTTGCTCCCCTTCAATTTTCCCCTCAAATTTCATGGCTATCTGTCTGACACTTAACGGCTGTTTGCTAGTCTCTTTTTGAGGGCTTTCAGAGTGGCGATCATCTCTGTAGTCAATATCTGCCCTTGATTTCATCATGTTTTGATTTCGAAGTGATCCAGGAGTTTGAGACGTGCCACTCAAACGAGAAACAAAATCATTTATACTTTTTACAATGTTCATACAATCGATGCCTTCAGTAACGGTCAAAAGTGTTACATCTTTGTTATCAACGATAATGCGACACAGAGAATGTGTAGAATGCACAGATTCGACAAAGGCCCGCCACTCAGGTTTATTCTGATAAGACCCACTGGGAAGTGGTTGACACTGTTTTCTTATCAACAACAAGGAAATAATTTCTGGAATTGAGATCTGAAAACAAAAAGTTAGCGAAATGATCATATTTAAATACAAATATGATAAAAATCATTTTGAGAAAATGAAATGGTTACATTCAGTTTGATTTCTAACTGGAAGATTCTAGTTTTAAGAAAATAATCAACCTGGGTATCCAGGAATTTTAGTACTAATGAAGTTTCACACATTTGACAATCCAAAGTTTTAGTTAAACATGTCAGTAATAAGTCTGCGTACTTCCAATGTTATTATTTTTACCTGCTGGTCATCTATGTCCTTGACCATCACACTCCCACTCCATTCACTAGTGACATCAATGAAGTATCCAGCTCTTCTTACAACAGATTCTAAATGTTGAAGAACTTTTAACTCTGCTAGAAAGTGCTCCTCATCATCTGTCAATGAAATCTGTCGAGAAGAACAAATTAAATCTATTACTATTTCTAAACCGCCAAATGTTTATAGCGGCTGGTTAGCGAAGTCAATAGTGCGCTCGCCTCACAAGCTGAGGGATGTGGGATCGATCCCACATTAATGCCACTATAAAAATGTTGATGAATAACTAACGCTGAGAAAGTCCTCCGCTGACCTGGAGAGGGATGGGCGCCGCCAGGTCTACCAAGCCCGAGAATGTTCTAATGGAAACATTAGAACCCCCTACGACTACGTGGTTATAAAGACCACGAGGTTATGGGACTAAAAAAAAACATTTAATGTTTATAGATAAAAACCAATTCTGTATGGATTAAAGTCACATATCAATCACTGACTGATAGAATAATGACAAGATATGAAAGTCACATTCCAATCACTGACTGATAGAATAATTTCAATATGTGAAAGCCTCATATGAATCTCTTACTGATAGAATAAGGACAAGATATGAAAGTCTCATACCAATCACTGACTGATAGAATTAGAATGATGACAAGATCTCAAAAGCACAACCAATATTCATATTTAGTTGAAGGTTTCTTATCAATTTCTCTAAAAGTTTAAATGTGCACTGGAAAATAAAAAAAATAAAAAAATAGATACTTTACAGATGCTTCTTCTCTTGCAGAAGATTTTTAAGTACTATGTTCTGATTAGATCACACTTATTCATGCCAGTCTGTTGACATGTGATGCAGCATTCACAGACGTCTTTGAGAAGATTGTGTGGCACAATGCCCAGCCTCCTGTTTCCTCAACTATTGTCGGAGCTGGGGTGGACTCAGGGACTCCCTTAGTCCCAGAAAAAAATATGTGCCTTAACAGAGATTTGAAACCCTGAAGCCAGCCGAGTGCGCATGCGGGTCGACCACCGTGCCCCATTTACATTGATAATTTCTATAACAAGCCCTCAGTGACTTCTCTGTTAAATATTAGCTTAAAATTTTTTTATTTTTTTTTAAATCCAAATTTCTGAGATGAGTGCAGTGTTTGGGATGAGTTCAAATTGTTTGGGATGAGTGCACCATGTTTGGGATGAGTGCCCCATGTTTGGGATGAGTGCACCATGTTTGGGATGAGTGCACCATGTTTGGGATGAGTGCACCATGTTTGGGATGAGTGCACCATGTTTGGGATGAGTGCACCATGTTTGGGATGAGTGCACCATGTTTGGGATGAGTGCACCATGTTTGGGATGAGTGCACCATGTTTGGGATGAGTGCACCATGTTTGGGATGAGTGCACCATGTTTGGGGTGAGTGCACCATGTTTGGGGTGAGTGCACCATGTTTGGGATGAGTGCACCATGTTTGTGATGAGTGCACCATGCTTGGGATGAGTGCACCATGTTTGGGATGAGTGCACCATGTTTGGGATGAGTGCACCATGTTTGGGATGAGTGCACCATGTTTGGGATGAGTGCACCATGTTTGGGGGAGTGCACCATGTTTGGGATGAGTGCACCATGTTTGTGATGAGTGCACCATGCTTGGGATGAGTGCACCATGTTTGGGATGAGTGCACCATGTTTGGGATGAGTGCACCATGTTTGGGATGAGTGCACCATGCTTGGGATGAGTGCACCATGTTTGGGATGAGTGCACCATGTTTGGGATGAGTGCACCATGTTTGGGATGAGTGCACCATGTTTGGGGTGAGTGCACCATGTTTGGGATGAGTGCACCATGTTTGGGATGAGTGCACCATGTTTGTGATGAGTGCACCATGCTTGGGATGAGTGCACCATGTTTGGGATGAGTGCACCATGTTTGGGATGAGTGCACCATGTTTGGGATGAGTGCACCATGTTTGGGATGAGTGCAACATGTTTGGGATGAGTGCATCATGTTTGGGATGAGTTCAAATTGTTTGGGGTGAGTGCACCATGTTTGGGGTGAGTGCACCATGTTTGGGATGAGTACACCATGTTTGTGATGAGTGCACCATGCTTGGGATGAGTGCACCATGTTTGGGATGAGTGCACCATGTTTGGGATGAGTACACCATGTTTGGGATGAGTGCACCATGTTTGGGATGAGTGCACCATGTTTGGGATGAGTGCACCATGTTTGGGATGAGTGCATCATGTTTGGGATGAGTGCATCATGTTTGGGATGAGTGCACCATGTTTGGGATGAGTGCAACATGTTTGGGATGAGTGCACCATGTTTGGGATGAGTACACCATGTTTGGGATGAGTACACCATGCTTGGGATGAATGCACCATGTTTGGGATGAGTGCACCATGTTTGGGATGAGTGCACCATGTTTAGGATGAGTGCACCATGTTTGGGATGAGTGCACCATGTTTGGGATGAGTTCAAATTGTTTGGGATGAGTGCACCATGTTTAGGATGAGTGCACCATGTTTGGGATGAGTGCACCATGCTTGGGATGAGTGCACCATGCTTGGGATGAGTGCACCATGTTTGGGATGAGTGCACCATGTTTGGGATGAGTGCACCATGTTTAGGATGCGTGCACCATGTTTGGGATGAGTACACCATGTTTGGGATGAGTACACCATGTTTGGGATGAGTGCACCATGTTTGGGATGAGTGCACCATGTTTAGGATGAGTGCACCATGTTTGGGATGAGTGCACCATGTTTGGGATGAGTTCAAATTGTTTGGGATGAGTGCACCATGTTTGGGATGAGTGCACCATGTTTAGGATGAGTGCACCATGTTTAGGATGAGTGCACCATGTTTGGGATGAGTGCACCATGTTTGGGATGAGTGCACCATGTTTAGGATGAGTGCACCATGTTTGGGATGAGTACACCATGTTTGGGATGAGTACACCATGCTTGGGATGAATGCACCATGTTTGGGATGAGTGCACCATGTTTAGGATGAGTGCACCATGTTTGGGATGAGTGCACCATGTTTGGGATGAGTGCAAAATGTTTGTCATGTGTGTTTCTTGCGTGGCTTTCAATAAAGTTGCATGAAAATTTGAAATAGTCAAGTTTAAAGAATGTTGCCGATCAACACTAAAAATTTCAACAAAAATCAAACATGAATTTAAAAAGTTGTCAAAGCAGATGAGTTTAAAGTGTGATTGATATGGACAGAAAACCTGCAGCAGGACAAAGCTGGCCACTGTAACATGCCAACACAAAGAAGGTGGCTTTAATATAAGGGACAGACGTTTGCAAGACTTCATGGCAGATACAGGGATCTGAGGCATGCCAGGCAACTCATCCTACTTACAGGGCTCTCCAGTTACCTCCCATTAGTTCTGCCATCAACACTGGTTACTGAGTCAGCATGCCTAATGTCATCCTAATTCCAAAGCCATATTTACAAGTCTTTAACAAATCACGGCTGGACGAGAACATAAAATTGGTATTCCCTCTTAAGTAATTGCTAAGCAGAATTATTCAGTTATAATTTTAATGCATGTCTTCTCTTAAAACATTCAAGTAAATAAATTTAAAAAATGTTTTTTCTCCTCAAGGCATGCTGATAAGTATCTGTTTTTTTATGAGCAGAGATAATGACTTGTTCAAAATATGCGGAAAGTGTATCCTTAACAAGAAATTTTGCTTATAAGTATAATGTTTACCTTTTCTTGTTGTGATAGAACCAATGTCTTTAATTTGTCTGCGTCATCTCCCTGGCCACTTATAACAACCTCAACATCTTCTACCCTCAGCTCCACTGTAAGATCCTTGTACTTCTTCATGGCTGCTGATTTGAAATCTAAGACTTGCAGAAGCCAGACATAAAACTGGTGATTGCAAATTATGGTGAATTTTTGTAAACTCCTTTTCATTTCTGAAGAGCCCCTGGATGCCTGACCATTTGGTTCAAGTTCTTTGTCTAAAGTTTTTTTGTCAGACTGGTCTTGCCTGATCCAGGAATTTTTCATGACAGATCTTAGCCGGCCATTATCACTGGGCATCATAAGGTTGTTATCCTCTAGTGTTGACGCACAGAAGTCACTGTTGATGATGCTGAAGGATTTATCATGAGCTTCTGGTGGAATGGAAACAAAGCTGACTGATCCTCTGGAGTCTACAGAGTACGGCTGAACAGGGGTACATGTTTCTTTGTGTGAGACCCACTCCAGACTCTGTTCTAATGTTTCACTTGTTGATGCATCATTTCCCAATGACAAAAGTAATGTGAGGAAGTCTTTTAATAGCAACTGAAATGTAATAAGAATAAACTTTTAAAATCTAAGAAAAAAATTAGTTTTGTTTATAACTTATAACCAAGGACTACAAGTCTTCAAAATGTTTTGGTTAAACCAAAAATAAGTGTTCAACACATTTAAATGACTAATATTTACAATAGAAAGTTTAACTTCTTTTGCTTCAACTCCATGTATTTAGAAACTATTTTCTATCAGAAAAGTAAAAGAAAGAGACAATGATTTGTTAAAGTTACAAAAACTTGTGGACTCACCTCTTCTCCACCATAATCTTTGATGTACATTGTCAAACTTAAATTCCCATCTAACACAAGATGCCATCTGGATTGTTGCACAAATTTTTCAATATCTTTTCTGAAATTTTCATTAGCAAGAAGTTTCTCCTCATCATCAGTGAGAGAAATCTGGAAAACAAGAGAAAGAAAAATATAAGAGAAAATTTCAAAAATAAATTCAAACACTTATATCAGCTATAAAGAAATGATTAATTATCAAACATTTTTGATCGTGGAGATATAAAAGGGAATTTATTTAAAAAAGGAAGCAGTTACATCTTACAGGTGTAAAAACAACAAAATTTGTGATTAAACAAGGAGTAATTGATTAAGATGAACTGTTTTTAAACTTTAAATATGTATATACATATATAAATAAAGTTAAAATAGTTGTTACATGTTCAGTCTCCAATGTTATAACATCTTTAAGGAGTTTCGTTTCATCCTTTTTTCCAGTAGCGATTATAACATTTTGAAACTCATCAATTTCAACTGTTGCATTTGTGCACTTGCTTGTGACGGCCGTTTCCAGGTTCAGTAGATTAAACAGCCAAACATAAAAGTTGTGGTTACAGATTATTTTTGTCTTTGTTTCATTGATCGCCTGAGATGTCAGACTGATATCTACAAGTTTATTTTGCTCCGACATTTTGATATTTTCTTGTGGTCTAGATGTCATGTCAGAGTCAGATTTTTTAATTGAGTCTGGGGAACCAACAGTCAATCGTTCATTTAGTTCACTTGAAAATTTTGAGCCTGTTTCTAAGGAAACATTAGAGGCTTTGGTATTTTGTTTTAGTCTGTTCAAGACATTATCTTGAGAATACTCTGGTTTCCTTATTTCCGAATTTTCATTGTTCTCTGTTCTTGTTGCTATTAAAATTTTCCCCTCAATTAAGTTAAGCATGAAATCCAGATCATGATGCTTGTACGCCAGAGATAATAAATTAACTGTGTTGCCTGAAACATAAATCTGGCGGTATGAGTAGCTACGGTTGAAAGAATCCCCAAACGAGACCCACTCCTCGCTCGTCTTAAAATCATCACTGAGAAGGGGGGCACAGGATCTTGCTATAATAAGTGACTTTAGAAATTCTTGAAATCTCAGCTGAAAACAATGAACATAATAAAGATTTTTAAATATCCAGATTTTTTTATCAGAATATTTATGCAAATCAATTTTTGTAAAAAACAAAACCCTAAGGTGAAAATGAAAGCAAATTATTTCATTCCATTAAATCAAAAATGCATCAAAGAGAGTTAAATTATTTATTAAATTAAATCAATTTAATTTAAATTGCTTTAGTTTAAAAAGTTTTCTCTTTTAAAAATATTTATCATGATCTAATCTTAAAAGTCAATAATTATCAAAATGACACAAAATGTAGATTTTTTAAAATTTATTTTAGGTCGCCTCCTAGCATACCTTTTGGCCTTCCTTATTACGAACAAGAATTGGTTCTTCTAGGCTGTCAATTTCAATGTGCCACTCTAAATCTGTCACAAGAGCTTCTACATCTTTCTGGATGTTTTCACTTGAGATAAATTGTTTCTCCTGCTTGCTAAATGGCGTCTGACAGGAAAAAACAAAGAAAAATAAATAAATTTGAGCCTGGAAATTATGAAACTTTCTCTTCATTTTGTAACTGTGAAATTTCAAAGAAGCACATTAACTATAACAAGAGCAGAATAAATAGTTTCATAAGATTTTATATCCATGCATTTTTTATCAATAATTAACCTTTTAAAATAATATTTTCAATATCACATTCTCTGTATATAAATATATAATATGACAACAGATATGAGAGAATATTTAAGAATTGACAATCACATAATCAAATCTTAAGTGACTTTTAAAGTATCAATGAAAATTTATGTTCAAATAGTCTCATCTGTATGTCAGCGAATGAAGAATTGAACAATAATATACAATAAATACTGAGTAAATTTAACAAAGAAAACACTTTGGGTCATATTACAATTAACTAAAACAAAAATGACTCAGTTACCTTTCCATCTTCCTTAGATAAGATCTTGTGAATTAGTTTAACTAATGCTGGAGGCCCCACAATGTCAGCCTCTAATTCAGCGTGATCAAATTCTATTGTCAAGTTACTATCGTGTTTTAAAAGGGCAGTTTGGAAATTTAAGAGATTGAGAAAATATGGAAGCAAAGAATCGTGAAAGAAGTATGTCGATTTTTTAAGTTCAATTTGTTCCTTGTTAGTATTAGTGAAATCAGTATTTCTTTTTACTGAACTAGAATCTTGAACATTTTCTTCTCGGGCTTGATAACTTGTGGATTGGGAACTGATTCCAGGGTTTGACTTTTGTAAATGATGCGTCTGTGTTACTGTATGAATAACTCTTGGACTTAAAGTTATTTCTTTCACTTTTTTGTCAGACTCCAGCTTCTGTATCTCGAATAATAATCTTCTGAACTGGCTATATACTGGTTCTTTGAAGCAACTGAAATAGGGACAGACTGTGAAAACTATGTTTTCAATTTCCCATGCGCGCTCACAAACAGCCAATACTGCATCTGTAAAAATACAGAATTTATTTTAGAATTTCTTTTTGAAGAGAGGAAATTATAAGGATATTTATTTATTAAAAAGGCAAACGCAATCTTCAACTGTTTATGTTGAACTGGTAAGTTTGATGCTTTCATTCCAAAATATTGATTTTAAAATCTTTAAAATAAGTAAAAACTATCTCACCCCAGCCTTTTTGGAAAACAACTTCAAAACAGTTTTCTTTCCCAAGTTTACGAACAGTTATCACTTTTTCTCCGCCTTGTCTCTTGGAAGAAAAGAGCAAGAAAAGTTTATCGATTGCACCAAATTTCAATGATCCATGTGTTAGAACAAAGGCACTTTCGGTTGATGGCACATTCTCATAGACCAGAGTATTACTTTGCATTTTATCTAGGTCTGAAATAAGAGAAAACCTCATCAGAAATGGTTATAATATTTTAAATAAGAAAATGTAATTTATGTCTTTTCGAATCAGTTTAAAAATTTTTGTAAATAACATTGTGCGCTGTCTATTAAAAGATGCTGAGATTCAAAATTGCAAAATTAAAAATGAATTTATTAGAAGCATACCAATAGCTTTTTCAAACATGGCAACGGCTCTGGTTGAGGATAGAGGATCCAACCAAATGTTTTGAACATTTTCCTTGTGGAATGTATGTGTCAGATAATCTTTAACAGCTTCTTTATTTGTTTCCAATGAAAAGCCATTTATTAGCAGCAAATGTGACATTGTATTTGTCTATAAGAAGATGTCATCATCAAGACTCTACAATTAAAAAAAAAGGAGAAGAAGAGAAAGCTTTTCAAGTATATAAAGTCAAACAACTAGGAAGTGAATATTTTATAAGATAATTAATATTAAACAACAAAAAATTCAAATTTAAAGTTTGGTTTAATACATCATCACAAAAATATTATTAATGAAACTGAGATATATTTTATTTTTTAAACATTGTATCAAAACTTTGTGCCCCTTAAATTTTATTCACAATAAATTCCTAGGCATCAGTCTACCTTCTAAGCCTAATTGACAAATTCAGACCAAAAAGTAATACATTCTATGAGTCCAAGGCAGAAGCGTAACTGGGTTTTCCGCGCCCTTGGGTAATTCATTTTTGGCGCCCTTGAGAAATAGGGAAAATACTAAATTATAGAGAATAAATTGATTATTGAAGGATTAGCCCTCGGCGTCCTTGGCAACTGCCCCGATGCCAAGTCGTTGTTACGCCTCTGGTCCAAGGTAAGCTGTTACGTCATTGTTCTGGGTAGTTGTATGAACACAAGGACAGGCTAAAACTCAATGTAACTCCAACACCGTCAGAACATTCATAAGTTTAATATCATCCAACAATGTCTTTCTACACGCAACAACAGCAAATCTCTAACTGACCATAGACTATCAACCGTACCTACGTCACATTCCCTCATGTTACGTCATAGTGTTCAATACAATGCGCACCGCGCAAAAGACTAGTATAAATATTGACATATCGGGAAAACCCCATTAACCTATAATGTTAGCCCTCGGCGTTCTTGGCAACTGCCCCGATGCAAATTTGTTGTTACGCCACTGGTCCAAGGTAAGTTTCCAACAGTCTCCAAACCATCATCACATTTTAAGCTTCAATCAGAAACCTGACGTTATTACTTTTCAATTCTTCTAACAAGCTTTTTTTTCTATACTATTTAAAGGGGGTTTAGATATCTTTTTTTTTCAAGACTTATGACATTTTATACTGGATTCTGGACTGCTGGGTGGCCAGGCATATTATGACTATAAGTCTTGTTTTAAACAAGTAAATATCTTCTAATGCTAAGTGCAAATGCCACAGTGCAAATACCATGATAATCAGTTAAAAGTTTTCATTCAACATCTGGAGCCTCTTTGTCTTTGTTGAAATACAATTAATAATTATTTGAGAAGGGCATTTGAATTAATTCCCTCATTCCACAATTGCAAATTCTTTTGTCTCATTTGTGAACCTTTCGATTAGCTTCCCGTAATTTTCAAGACATAGCATTAATCGTTAACAGCCCTACTAATAAGAATAATTGACATTGTACTTGAACTTAAATTTTAAACTTATATTATAATATTAATAACTAGACGCCCCGCGGCGTAGCATACGCCGCAGACTTGCTCATGGAGAGTGCAAAGAAAGTTGAGAAAGAACGGACACAAACTACAGCATGAAGAAATCAAAACAACGCGAGTGAACATCGGTTTGGGGGGGGGGACTGCCAACTCATTGTTTATTTTTGAGACATTTGCAGGCGAAATTCGGTACACCCCTAACTTCTATGGAGAGAGCTGTAAAACGATAATCGGTTTAAAATCGGAGTTACATAATCGATAATCGGTTTTAAAAAAAAACAAAAAAAAATAAAATTAAAAAAAATAAATACACGCAATTAACAACCCTAAATATGACTAACCCTCGCTAGGATCAGCCAAATAAAGTTTATGTTTAAGGGGTGGTAGTAATAAATGGGAGGCGGGTTACAACAACCTAAGTGTACATGTCTTCACCTTTGCTCGCTACTTTTTATTTACTTGGTGCTGCTTTTTGTGTCTGTACTCTCACCCGCCAACCGTTCTTTGCACTGTCTATGATTGATGAGCCAGTCTGCGGCGTATGCTATGCAATAAAGATGTAAAAGAATGGGCACAAACGGACATTTTAAAAAAATATATATATATATATATATTCGCCGGGGCTTGAACCCAGGACATTCCTCGCATGAGGCGGACGTGTTAACCAGTACACTATGAATCTCACAAGGGCCATTGTTGGTCACCCCTCCACTACCTTCGTTTGTCAACCGTTAACTGTGTTTAGTTGACCCGAGCGAGGGTCATTCGTCATGCTCTGTTGCACATACTTGCCTCGCATGGTCCGACCACGAAGAGAATTATATATATGAGATTAAAATTAAATGAATAATAAATGATTTTTAATCATTAAATTTATAATTTAATTAAATTAAAATATTAAATTTAAATGACAACAAAAAAAAATCATTAATTTGAAATGTGTTTTAGATTTTTTAAGAAATTAAAATAGAAATGAAAATACTATAAAATAGGCAATACTACATGTAATTCAAATTGAAGTAATTGCCATTGCCTATTTTAACTCAATGGCCATGGCCATAGTATAGTCTTAGAATAGTAAAATTATAGTATACTAAGTATAGTATAGTACTAATAGTATAGGCATAGCGGCATAGGCATAGGCAATACGCTACGGCATACTGCATACGGCTACGGATACGTGAAGACTAACATCGCTCGACTGGCGTACCGATGGTCACGGGTTCGAATCCATGTGAAATGTGATATTCTTGTGAAGGCAAGGATTTTTTGTTCCAGGGGCCTAGGGCGTCCCTGAGTCACCCAGCTCCGAATGGGTAGGCCCTACCTAACACTAGTTAGGCGGCTGGGTAATGCGTGGACCCCTCATAGCCGTGGCCTGTGAACGCTGCATCACTTGCCAACAGATCATCCGTCATGGTCTGTGGACGCAATTGTCAATTATCTTCATTCAGCATAATAGAAGGCGCGTCTGTACGGCCTGTATAGATAAAATTAAAAAGATAAGAAATAAGAAGAAGTAACAGTACTAACACTGCATGCAACTTCCCTGGCCCTGGGCAATATGATTTAGATTAGTAAAGTAAGACGAGTAATCCGAGTAAAGACACTAAACTAAGTCAACTAAGTACTTCTGACTTACTAAGAGTTAGAGTTAGAGTAAGACTAGTAAGAGTAAGACAAACTTAAACTTTGTTTCACTTTCTATTTATTGTAAGTGAATGTGGGGGAATTTCCGATTAAGATTCCAGGAAATACCTAAATAAACGAGAAGGGGGATATAAGAGCAATTCAAATATATAACTATAACCAAATCAATGGAACAATTATAAGACTGTAGAATTTTTTTTAGTTTGGTACATCTCAATTACATCTTTGAGTACATTATAATTTTTATAATGTATATAATATAATATATAGAGGAAAGGATCGTAGTATATTACATAGAAGTATTGGTGAACGTTTGTCTCACCTGTCATTGAAAAAAAAAGTTTGGGTAGGCTTGAAAAAGATGCAACAAAACAACGAACTTATCGTCAAAAAGCCGTTGTGAGACTTGCCCGTTCCGCCGTTCGCTTTTTGCCAGAAAGACGTGCTTCTTATCTCTGACTCTGCCTACTTCAAACCTACAGACAGTCAGAGTCATCTTACTTTACATTTCTTTAATTTATACCCAAAATGCTTCACTGCTGTCGATTTTGTCAATCCGATGAGGCCATCTGGCGTAGGGCGCTGGAAATGGTTGCCCCTTTTAGACAAAAGTCATACACTGAAGCTATACTGAGAGCTACACTTCAAAAAGTTAAAAGCATTACTCGTGCCAAAGCCTTTGATTCACGTGTCAGTGTAAAAAATGACAGGGGTAAACTTATTCTCTCCTACTACCCCTCCCCCCCCAACAATATCAGGGCTAAACAAATGTTCTTTAAAAAACTGCGCCATTCTCCTCGCCAACCCTGCCTCTTAATATCTTCTCTGTCCCACCCACCCCCCTTTTTATGTCCCACTGTGGCTGCAATCAGGGATGGTAGAGAGAGATTGCATAGAACAAACATACAAACTCTCGTTCTTCCCGTCCGGAATTCGGACGTGGTATTGGTTGCCTGAGGAAACCAAGAAAAGCAACACACTATCAAGATTTAAAACTGTAATAAAATAGAAACCACGGATAAGCATAGGACGCAATAATTTTCTGTATCAAGGAGCATCTGTAACAGATAAGATAAGATGCCCCAAAAAACAACAAAAATGAAAGCAGCATTGAAGTTAAGAAGCCCTCTGCAGTAGTACCTCATGGCATGATTCATGTTGTTCTTTCCAAGTTTTGCCTTTGCCATCTTCCCCGCCCCTGTCGCTATTTCCTTTACAAACCTCTATCTCACTCTTTTCCTTTTGGAGTCTACATTGCAGTTTGCAGCGTAGTCTTTTCATCGACATGTGTTTTGGTCCACTGTTCACTGAAGAAGACTCCTTGTCAACACATCATCCATTGTTGTGTGTGTCTTGTTTAGGTTTCCTCACACCAAGTCGATGTTTGTTGATATCTTTAGGTCAGAATGCTGACAATAGAGATGATGTTTGCCACTTCTGAATACATGGAACAAGTTTCAGATCTCAAGGATGAGAGGAACTTGATCAACGATGAGTTCAAAGAAGTTGACAGAAACACAAAATTCAAGCAAACATTTTTAATTTAAAAAAAACAAAACAACAGCCTCTAATATTCAAGAGAATTCTTGGCAGACTTTTATTTGACACAAATGATCTCTATTGTTAACCAATTTTACTTTTAAATATCACATCTCAAAAGGCACTTGGTTTACTATATTTAAAAAAAAGTAATTGCTAAATTCAAGTACTATAGAAAGATTTAAAACTGTTATTACAATGAAAACTTCTGATTTATTTCATTCTGCCCCACACTTCACAAAAATGTTATTCACTTGTTTTTAGGCTCTCTCTCTGAGCTGCTGTAAATAACTTTTAATTGAACACCACACTATCAAGTATTACGGTAGATAGCCCCAAGTTAAATATAAAATAAAACATTATCTTAGGTGATCTCCAGAACATGATTAACATGATATACAATAATTGTCCACGGCATTACATCACATAAAAGCTTAACTTCAATGAGTTGTGGTTTAATGATCCACAATTCAATGAGCCACAGTATATGATCCATATTTCAATGAGCCTTGATTGAATGAGCGTTGGTTCTATGAGCTACAGTTCTATGAGCCTTATTAAAGGTGGGGTATGTTTTAAATTTTTGATTCTCTTATCAAACTTAAAATTCTTGCCGAAATTTGTATCTCTGTGTTCTACTATAATTATGATCTAAAGCTTATCAACTTGGTGACTGTTTTTTATATATTGATTTATTTTGTTTACAGTTGGATAACATGTAATACCCAGCACTTGTTTATAATTGAGTTATTTCAGGGCATCATCCTGCTTGCCCTCATGCATACTAATGATGTTGTTTGGGAAATGTTCCAGGCTTCAGTATGATAGCAACAATGTGACATGGGTAGGCTTCTGCATGGCTATATATCATGTGTTCACCCTGAACGTCATGGACTGGTGATAAAATCTTACAGTATTCTCCTTCTTCTTTCTCTCCATGAAGTACTCGTGCAAACACAAGATGAATTTCATCCTCATCAATGAAGTCATATTGTGCTAAACAGTCATTTGGAGAGTCCACTAGTACTACACTATCTCCACATGCTTGTGCTGAGAATGAGAATGTAAATGAAGAGTTTTTAAGAACACAGATGTAACCATCTGTTAAATATATAAAATTGTAACTGCTAATCCTTGAACTTCTGCTTTAACCTTTTGACCTTCTGTTTTAATCTGAAGCTGAAGAAAACATGAACCATTTTTCTCAGATTTAATTGTCTGATTTAATGTTTCATATATTTTTAAAAAATCTCCATATCAAAAAAATTTTCCATGAATATTTGCCCCAGATTTTTTAAAACTATTAGATCTAAGGTATGAATTAAAGTAAAGAATTCTATTTATTTTTGAAATATTTATAAAATTGCTAATAATTAAAACTGAACTCAATATATACCCAGAAAATAGCCTGAATTTTTTTTAAATTTCACAATGAATAGAATACCTTGTTGTGGCATAGCACTGAAATGCTTATGAAGTCCATATTGACCGACCAAAGATTGACAAGTTGCCAAAATTCTGTGCCACATTATCATGTCAGAAGACTTTGTCAAATGCTTTTTACATTGATACGACTCCCACAAACGCATGTTCTCAATCCTGGTGATCTTAAGTGAATGACATAGAATAATAAAATATATTCATCGTTGTCAAGGTAACAGATTTTGAATGATCTGTATAGTAATCTTCTATATAGAAGGAGCGTATGTAACAGATAAGATAAAGTTACAGTAATGCACAGAATAACTTTGATATAAATTTTAGCCTATCAACCAATGGCCATTTTAGTAAATATTTTTTTGTAAAAAGCTTTGACAATATTTATGTTATGAACAACACTCCAGTATATTATTGCATATTATTGATTACATCCTTCATTTATAATGATAAATTACCATTGTGCCACTTAGCGATTGAAAATGAGAGAAATATTTATCATGCATACATACTTGCTTTATTTCACATTGTTTGATATTGTCTTTCAATAGGCGCTCAATATTTGTGAATTCACAATCATCATTTGAAACACATTTGAGTCTGTAAGGATGTTTTGTAGAAACTTCCCAGGCACCAGGGGGAACAGGGCAGTGAGTAGCACCTGAATTAAAGAGAACATCAGGTTAACTCAATTTGATTCTCACAAATACTTAAAAGTTAAAGTTTTCAGTAATTTTGTATAATTGTAATTAAAAATAATATTTACAAAATTAACTGAAAAATATTTGGTAAGGTTTTTGATAAATTTAAGAAATCAAGGCTACTAGCAGAATCTAATATCTTAAGGCCTTGACCAGAATAACATTTTTAAGGTCAGGCTTTCAAACCAAATATTCCCCATTTCAGTGAGATGAACATTGATGAAAATTTTACCAAACACATTTCAATTTTACAATATTTTATTTTTCAAATGCACAAATCCTATTTGAGATGTTTAAATGTTTATAAATTATATTTAACTTTTTTTTTAAACTCTGAGAGGAAATCCCTTACACATCAGAAATGTGAGTTAAGTTATGTGCTTTGCAGTTGTAGTCATGTGAAAAAAATATTTCTAATTACATTTGTATTTGAAGTTGAAGACACTTACACTTAGTATCCACTGATCGAATGACCCCTTTTGTACGTCTGTCAGCAATGAAGGTCATAGTTTGGAAATCAATCACAGTGGTGTCTTGTATAGTTCTTTCTTCCTTTTTTCTATAACATTCTTCAAGTTTATCTGAATAAATGTAAGGTTCAAAATCAATATTCCCTTCCTTATTTTGCTGTGTTTCAATCATCCAACAAAAATATTCCTGACATTTTCTTGTTACAGCTGATAAACTAGAATTAAGTTCTTTCTCTTGAGTTTTTCTTCCATCTTCATGAAAGCATGTTGTGACAGTGGAGCTCTTCATTTGTGAAGGACCCAAAAGCATGTTAATAAACTCTGACACTGATTCCTTCTGCAGACCAGAAACTTTTAATATTGATTCTTTGAACCCTTCCCTGTGTGAAGCATTTCTTTCATGTTTCCTGCTTCCTCTTGAATTTCTTTGCTCTACTGGAAAATATGCTGTCTTTTCCAGGAAGTATTGGACAGGTAACTCTTCTGCATTTCTCATCATCTTCTGCAGTTAAGAAAAAATCTTCATAAATTTCTTTTAAGAATCATATTTTAAATAACGAAGTGATTATTCGCACGGTTTTGGCCGTAGGGATAATGCCGAGTATTATCTGCACGGGTCGTCGGCGCATTCGTCTTCTAGCGGCTGGTCACGTTGAAAAAAAAACGCGCCCGGTGTAGACAAAATAAAAGCCGATATCACTCGATTTCGGCTAAAATGTGTAATTTATATGCTAATACAAATTAAAATTTCATGATTATTAATGTTTTAAAGTAGCACTGCCTAAAAAAATTATTTGTGTCCAATTAATGATAACTCTTATAATTTTAAAATAATGCGCTTAAATCGTCAGCTTCTCCAGGTGAGTGGTTAGTCGTAGCTCAGTTCCATGAAGCATAATGGTATGCGGATCGAATCCCAGGATGGTCTTACTTATGTACTTTTTAAAATATTTTTTGGGGGGTTAGTTATTTTTTTATTTTTTGTGTTTTTTGTTTGTTTGTTTGTTTTACAACCATAGTGAGGATGTTTGCGAACACTAGCAGGCTCTTTCCCAGAAACATTTTATTATTCCCCCACCCATGCCTGACTTATCTATTCTGTTTAATATTACTCACTGTTACAGACTCTCACTTTTAAATTTCTATGCTATACCATTTATATTATATCGTCTTTCGCTTTTGCATGCTTTAAATTAAATTAACTTAATTGATTTATGATGATTGCAGGTACAATGCTAAATTTGGGGAGAATAATAACTAGCCTTTTTAATTACAGAGCCTCGTCCAATTATGAATACAAGTTAATAAATGTACTTTATAATATATAAATTATAATTTATAATATATAGAATAAAAATACAAAGTTTGAGTGCCCTGGAACAGTTAATAATAGTTTAATATCAGCTAAATCCATAGTGTTACTAATAAATTAATTAACTAATGATTAACTAACGATATTATGCAGGTCCACTCAGATTATTGCTAAAATGGATAAAAGAATATAAGATTCCAGCCACTTGAAAGACGGTTAAAATGACAATTTAATTATTTTTATACCCTCCAAACCAAAATATGTCAATAAGCAATGATACATAAATAATAAGCAGTTAGTAATAAGAATTTAGATATCGTTTGGCATCATTCTCACGGTCTTACCGTGCGGCTAATGTTGGACATTATTCGCACTGCCAAAACCGTGCGAATAACGCTTACCTTTAAATAATAATAAATGAGTTTTGAAAACAAAATATTTATTTCAAATTTAAAAATATATTACCTCAAGCTCTGTTGTCTGCAGCTCATCTAGTGTCAGCTTTATAGCATTTTCTTTCATTAATTGTTCCAAGTTATTTTTAAAATCTGCTGCTGACTTCTCATTGTCTTGAAGAGACTGACTATAAACTTTCATTGTGATCTTTTTAATTCTTGTAGGGGTGCAACTCTCATACGATTTAGGTGTGTGATTGTTTTCAAGATCTGGTTATAAAGTATAATCACAAAAATCAAATTATGGTAAAAAAAATATATCTGGATTAAAATTAAAATAGAAAACCTTTTATAACCGCAGTAACCGTTTTTTTCATAATGAATTAATCGTTAATATGGATTATAATTAATGATTGAGAAAAAAACATGATATAATAAATTTAAATTGATTTGTACCAAAATAAATAAACTGATTTAATGACAAAAATTAGATTAGCAGAAATAGTTCACTAATTCCACTTACTTTGATCTTTTGATGAAGTAAATTTATTAACTGAAACAGAAAGCAAAAATAATATAAGACTATGAAATATAACAAAGTTTGTTATAAACACAGCTAAAATTGTATACTCCTTACAAATTAAAAGTCCAACCAAATACTCAAAATAATTAAATTAAAGAAAATATTATTTGGAGACAAATATTACAGTGTTTAATTTGTGAATTTATCTTTAACCAATACATGCATTTGTTAACTGTTAAACTACTACATTTGGGAAAATTTATTGGGAGACTTGATTTAAAGGTCACTTAACAAGTGAGAGAATTATTTAATAAGTTGGCACAAATGAAATGGTTTTGTTTTCTGCATTTAATGTGATTCTTGATATTTTGATTATTTGTCAAAATAAGGGGGTTGTTGATCAATTAGTAAGTGATTTTGAACTTTTTTGGAGACAACACGCCATTCTGCCTGTGCAGCACTTTTCAACCTGCATTACGTGAGAAAATGCAACAAATTTCTTATATAATCAGCAGACAGATGACATATCACTTTCATGTATATCAGTATCAGATTTTCAACATCATCCAAAATTGAATTACATGAAGATTTGTTTTGCAAGATTAGGTATTGGTAGTGCTCAAAATTGTGTACATTATCTTTTGGTCTTGACACAAATTACCACACAACCTTTCAGCCTCTCATATCAACTTTACAATTGAAATAATGTACATACCAAATTTGTTTACTTTCTTCTTTAACTCCTTTCCTTTCTTACTGTGCTTTTTTGAATAGTTATGATGTTGTTTTTCTGGCTATAGTAAAATGCAAAACATTTTTTAAAATTAATCAATTTTATTATGGATATAAAATCTAATAATTAATAGCTATCAACTCTCAAAATTTAGATATACCTGATTTAAAAAAAGATAAATTAGTATATTTGCAAAATATTTAGAAGTTTGAACCATATCTAATTGAAATACTCACATTATTGAGAGGTTTATGATCAGATTCTGTTTCTCTGCTAAGACACTTTTGTGGGCCTTAAAGAATAAATATATTTTCTGCACAGTTATTAAAAGAACAATTATTGTGAAATCGAGAATAATTTTATTTTAACTAATTTAAAATGTGTTAGGTGCTCATATTCTTTAATGCTATATATAAAGAGAAAAAAATGCATTCAGTTCTTTACTGGCAGTATTAATTTACATTATTATGTTAAGTGAATTATGTACTAAAAATGGCATAAGGTAAGAAGAGTATTAACATATTTTAAAAGAAATGTGCAATCATAGATTATTTCAATAATAACTGATGACTTAGATATAAGTTGTTTTTTTTAAAAAATAAATAATATATAGATAAGTAACTGACAAAATCAATACCATACCTTTTGAGCACATATTTTCATCTGTGCCTCTACAAATAATAGGAGAATATTTATTTAAAACAAATGTGAAAGCTTTGAAAACTGCTTCACGTGTTGGTTCACATACATAAATATCAGGTGTCAATGAGATCCATTCTATGGGACTGACAAATTGTTGATATGATTGACAAAGTGAGTTGACCACAGCATGTGCAATGACATCAAGTGGAAATGGATATTCAGCCTCAGAAATCTTTTCTGTAGAGAACACCACAGTTTGAGATTGATATTGCTGAGCCACAATAATAACATGATTGATGGATTCACTAAGAGATGTCCTCAGTAATTGGAGATGGCTTATCTGTTGATGGCCTTGAATACGCCAAGGAGGTAGGTGTATCCTGTACAAACTACTGTGAGTAGCTTCAGAATAACAGATTTCTGTTTTAAAAAAAATAATTCATGTATTTGAATTATTATTATTAGATCTTATCTGTTACAGTTACTGATGCTCCTTCTATACAGAAGATTATTGTGTCCTATATTAACTATTAAAATGCAAATCAACTAAAATTTGCTATTATTTTTAGATTAAACTTGTTGGATAGACAAAAGTTTATGTATAAAAATTGGTGGGTTTAACATTCCATTTATGTCATGTTAAGAATAACTTAAGACAAGCTCCTGGATGTAATTTTACTTGACATGTCATGTTAAGGATAACTTAATACAAGCTCCTGGACGTGATGCTACTTGACATGTCATGTTAAGAATAACTTAAGAAAAGCTCCTGGATGTGATGCTACTTGACATGTCAATGTCATAAAAATGTATGTTATAATTGGCAATTTATATTAAATTTAACCATTTGAAGACTTATTTTATTTTTGAAGAAATAAATCTTTATATTTCTTTATATTAAAAGAAAGAGAATTTTTTAGTAAATGAACCAGTAGGCCTAATATTACTCACAAAAATTTCACCACAATATGTAACCGTCCTACCATTCTGAAGTTTTGATGCAACGCTTAAAAATTATTATTAATAATATTATAGTTGATGGTTTGTAATCCAAATACTAAATTGTTTTAATGAAAACAAACTTATTTAACCAGCAATATTTTTAATTGAAAATTGACATGAATTCTAAAGAGTATACAAATTTACGTATGAAATGAAAGAACTATTAATAGTAATTAGTAATAGTAAGTAACAGTTAGGATGTATACCTTGGTTTGAAGGCATAAACTGAATCGTCAGCTGGCACTGAATGTCCTCAACAAAACCCTTGACAATGTGGAAGTTGAAGCGATGACATACAAATGTTTCATATAATAAACATTTCTTGTTCAATTTTGCTTTCGGTTTCTTGTCTTTTGATGAAAATTCAAAGTTGCAGTTATATTTAATGGATAATGTCTCAAGAAATTTCTTGCCCTCTTTAGATTCTAAATAACATTTTATGCCTGGAAATTCAAGTGTAACTTCAGTCTTGGACTTAGTCAAACGATTAAACGTAGCCATAATGTTATGTTTTATTTTTCCTACTTTTTAAAAAATAATTCTCAATTTCAAGTAACTTAAATGTACAATAATAACGTACACCGCTCTGTATAACTCATAACTGTGACTCACCATGTGAGTGTGAGCCACCACAGTAATACAGTAATTTAGTAATACTTATACTGTGTAACTGCGATTGTTTCCGTTTCAATTACAATTTCACAGAACAGAACATAGGAGATTCCCGGAAAATAATATGCCGTGGTGGAAGTATGCAAGTGTTGAATGGGCACGGTGGTCTAGTGGCATGCGCACTCGGCTGGCGTACCGATGGTCACGGGCTCGAAGGTAGGGATCTGTTCCCGGGGCCATGGGTGTCCCTGAGTCAAACCAGCTCCGATTGGGTACCTAACACTAGTTTGGGAAGCAAAGGTGGCTGGGTAATGCGTGGAACCCTCATAGCCGTGGCATGTGAACGCTGCATCACTTGCCAACAGACCGGCGTGGTCTGTGGACGTAATAATTCTGTATAGAAGGAGCAGAGGCGTAACTAGGGTTGGTGTCACCTGGGGCGGTAGCTCATGGTGTCACGCCCTCATGACTTAAGGGGCCGTTCATAAATGACGTCAAGCGATTTTGGCAGATTTCCCCACCCACCCCCCCCCTGTGGTGGAGGGAGTATTGAGTTGGGGTTCGTCCACCGGCTTACTCCATGGTGTCTGTATGTTGGCTTTATTTCATTTAAAACAACAGACACTACCTCTTTCATGTCCAGCATTTTTAATCCTCTCTCCGGTGCGGCTGTTTATTTTCTTGTTTTTTTCCGCCTAATTTGTTTTATTGTAGTTTGTTGTGACTGTTTTATTAATACATGTTAACTGATTTTTTTTGTATTGATAAGTTTCTCGTTTAACGTACTTCATTGTATTTTGTAAAAAAAAATTCTAGGTAAAAATAATCTGTTGTCTCTTTTCTTGACATAAAATCGTACACAGTAAAATTTTACAATTTGGTGTCACCCCCACCCCTGATGGTGTTACCCAGGGCGGCCCACCCCTCCGCACCCCTAGTGACGCCACTTCCTAAACAACCAAATTTGTTGAAATCTTAATGGGGAAATTTCAGCTGGGGAAAAAAAAGAGGGGGGGGGGATTAGTAGAAAAAAGTGTTTAAAGTAAATTCTAATTTGATCTGAGTTATTAATTTAGCAATTAGCCATGGATCCTACAAGATGGCGAGACAGGCCGAGAGCTGGGGCAGAACTCTCAGAAAGTCAACTACTCACGCTCACCATGCCGTTATGTGTTTTGATTATGATATGTGTATTTTATTCATTAAATGTATTTATTATTATATGTATACGTGTAAAGCTACTTGCTGGGGCTGGGGTACAGCGCTATATAAATTATCAAATTATTAAAATTAAAGCAGAAACGGTTTCAAATGATACCAACACACATTATGGGTTTCTTAACTTATCTTAAGAAGATAATTGCGTCCACAGACCATGACAGATGATCTGTTGGCAAGTGATGCAGCGTTCACATGCCATGGCTTTGTGGGTTCCACTCATTACCCAGCCGCCTAACTAGTGTTAGGTACCCATTCGGAGCTGGGTGACTCAGGGGCGCCCTAGGCCGCGGGAACAAATCCTTGCCTTCACATGGATTCGAACCCGTGACCATCGGTACGCCATAATTTCAAATGATACCAACACACATAATGTATTTAATTCTGTGTTATCCCCAGGTTTTTGTGCATTGCATATTGACATGGCTTATCAGAGTTTTAAAAACTGTTAATTTTTTGCAATTGCATCAATTTCATGATTTTTGTTCTCTGGTATTCTCCAGCTCATCCTGCTGGTTTTGAAGATTATTTCACTACGACATCTACTTTTGTAGGAGGCAAACAATACAGGTGGGACGTCATGAAACCCGCTGATCGATCTGTAGATCCAAGCAATTCAAACAACTTTGAATTGGTTGTAGAGTTAAAAGAAAATTATTCAATGTTTCATTGTAACTTTGTTAACTATGATGATAATGATAAACAATAATAAGCAACCCCAACGTAAGCATGACATGCTTTAAAGGGGCAGTCCATAAATGACGTCACGCGATCCCCCCCCCTCGTCACACATTGTCACAACAAATTATTCTTAAATGACGTCACAAAACTTTGCGTGCATAAAAGCCATATTTCCTTTTTGAAAATGTGCATGTTTCAAATCACTTTATTGTCATTTATGTATGTCTTCACCAAGGGGCGGATTAAGACTGCACGGGGCCCCTGGCTGCAAATCAAACTGGGGCCCTATCCAACCAGCGTCCCTTTAAATAAAATGATTGCTAGCAGCTAATATAAGACTGTAACTTGTAACTAAATAGTTCATCGGTTCCTTTAACATACTTTGTCTGTACTACGGGATCGGCCTTCCCAGCCAAAGATTATTCATGAAATAAAACAACCCCGTAAAAACAAAGTTTTTGACTATAAATCCCTTATATATGAGACATAACTAACAGTATTGATTATTTTCAAACGCGACAAACATTTACAGACTGAATCTGTCTTAACTCAACTTTGCTTCATAACCCTTGGGGAGGGGGGAAAGTCTGGTTACAGATCACTTGACCGAGCTCAGCGAGACACGTAAAATGTAAACAAAAGCACGCCGGTACTTCGATGGGTCTCGTCAACGCGTGACTGAAGAATCCCGTGAAAAAAACAATAACAAACAGTGAGTTTGAATTACATACGTTATATAAGGATAAACTAAAAAGGCATAAATTTAATTACGGTACGTTCGATCGATCTGAAATTTTGATACGATGCATTGTTAGGTGAGACGGGTCCGTGTGCCAAATTTCAGCTCGATCGGATCACGGAAAGTGGGTCATTTTTGACTTTTGTTTTTCTGCCCGCCCAAGACAGACAGAGAGAGTTGACGACAGAACGAAAGAGAGACAGAGACGGCCGTGAAGTTAATATAAGGGAATTAAAAATGGAATATGAAGAAATAACTGTATGCCGGTATCCTAATAATGAGTGTAAAAATACAATTTTAGAAAACAATTGTGCCCACACCGGGAATAGATCGAGTGACCGCTTGCACAGCAGGGCGACTTGCTACCTCAAGACCACACGAGCCTGGTGAAAATGGTGAAGTTTAAAAATATAAACAATAATCTTTAATATTTTCTCTTAGTGAGCCTATAAAATCAGTTTTTTTAAATTAATTTATTTAATTTATGATATTTTCAGGAATTCATACAAACATTTGTCCATCTTTCTTTTAAAATATACTAAATTTGGGGGCCCCTAATCATCGGAGGCCCCTGGCTTTAGCCCATTCAGCTTAATCCGCCATAGTCTTCAGTGTCAGGCTGCACTCTAATATCGTAACACGCGTGAAGCCATTTAAAGCGTCATTAAATAAATTGTAAGCAATCCAATATTTAAGTGGAACTTAGATTTAAAGTTGCGCATTTTTTTGTACGTCACAGATCTTTAACACCTCTCTCCCCCCCCCCAATCGTCACATATCGTGACAAATGGTCGACCTACCTCCAATCTCCATCCCTAGGTGCTTGACGTCATTTATTGCTTATTTTAAAATATATTTAATACAATTAATTCTTATTAACGGGCCAATTTAAGGTCATTGGAGTCTTTTGTAAAGATTCTCATACATATTTAGTAGGGCTGCGGAAATTAACGATTAATTTCTCGATTAATTGTTAAATTTTTTTTAAATATTAAATTATTTTTTAACGATTAATCGACCCATCACTTACAAATTATTGGAAGTCAAAAAGTAAAAAAAATAATAAAAAAATACCGGCCGATAAATAATAAATTTCCTGACGATTACACGAACATTTTGGTTTTAAACTATTGACTGACGGGAATGTTCAAAATGTTGATAAAGTTTATTGTATCTGTTGTAAGAAATCGTGTGCCAACCATGGTTCTAACACTTCGCCTACTTATCAAACCAAATGAAAAGCGTATTAAGCTAATGGCAGAAAATGACGACAGCTCTTCTAATAATTACTGCGTTACAAAATGGAGATGAAAGTTCCTGAATCCATTAACCCTCTACAATGGTGGAAACTTAATGAACACCGATATCTGACAATGTCATTCCTTGCCAAGACAGTTTTGTGCATACAAGTTACCTCAGTTCCATGTGAATGATTGTTCAGCTCGGCCGGTTACATTGTCAATTAGACCCGCTCATCACTTGAACAAGACCTGCCAGCCGAATTTTTTTTAAAATTTCGGCTGGCTGACATAATTTTTCGGCTGATATCCGGATTAGCCGGATTTCTCTGTAAATTGACATTTGCAGCTGATTTTTGGCTGATTACGAAATATTCGTAAACTACGGTAAACATCATCCAGGGCTGTTCCAGCAAGTGCAACAGGTGCTTGTATTTTGAGAGATGGGCAATTAATTTTGAAGAAGTCAACAAAACCATCTTTAGCCACATTTTCAAAGGCGAGCAAGTCTCTACAGAACCAGATAACGATATCCCTTGTCAGTTCATGACTTGCTGTTGCCTGACATTGACTGTTGCCTTCTCCATACTTACGGAAATATCCCAAAATTTTATTTGACTTTTCTTGACTTTGTACTGACACATTGTGCTTGACACTTAAGTCAAGATTCATATTGCCACTTGATGTAATTGCGGCAAAATTATTTACTTTTGAAATGTGACCCTTGTCACCCAATGACTTCTGAGCAGGGAGGCACAGCTGACAATAAACTCGATCTTCGTCTACATTTCTCCCATTAGCAGAGAACAGACCAACAAAATATTTCCAGCATTGTGCTTTAGAATTTCCATGTAGGATAGCCGGTTTAGGTTTTACTTGTAGGTTTTTAATGAACTGCCTCTCCTCCCGGTTTAGATGACATTTGCTGACATTTGAGTTCACCTAAAATCATCATATAGTCATAAAGAATTGTTACATTAGAAATGGTGTAACGTAATCCTGCAGTCTTAGCATGTATATTATTTCACTGCGAATTTTAATTTTCTCGTTAGAACTTAATTTATTAAATGCATTTATATATGTTATATTTTAGCTATTATAGCGCTAATTTGTAAGGCTTTTTAATTTATAAGGCTGTTTTCGGCCCTTGACGCTACATAATCAGAGTAGAGTAGGACACGGGTTCGAATCCGTGTGAAGGCAAGGGTTTGTTCCCGGGGCCTAGGGCGTCCCTGAGTCACCCCGCTCCGAATGGGTACCTAACACTACATGTAGTTAGGCGGCTGGGTAATGCGTGGAACCCACAAAGCCGTGGCCTGTGAATACTGCATCACTTGCCAACAGATCATCTGTCATGGTCTGTGGACGCAACTATCTTCTGCATAGAAGGAGCGTCTGTATAGATAAGATAAGATAAGACATCCATTTTGTTTATCTAGCACCCTACTCCTACTTACTGGGTTGTCACAGCAAGAGGCAACATGAAATGTTCTCGCTTAAAAACAAAAAAAGAATCAAAGGAAATAAAAAATGAAAATTTCATTATAATATTTATTGATCGTCTAAGAATCTTAAAATAGATGAATGAAACTTTTAAAAAAAACATCTTCAGTCAGTAAATTTATTTTAGCATGGGTCGTTCAAGGTAAAAAAAAATCTGTCTAGCAGGGTGCTAGATTAAACACAAAAAAATGATGTATCCTACTCCAATTATGTAGCGTCAGTGGCCGAAAAAGCCGTATAAATTAAAAAGCCTTAAAAATTAGCGCTATAATAACTAAAATATAACATATATAAATGCATTTTAAATTTAAAAAAATTAATAAAAACAACCCGTAAAAAACCAAGTTTTTGACTATAAATCCTTTATGTACGAGAAGTAACTAAAAGAATGTTCATTATAATACGCAGCGCCAGACCATCCAGAAATACAAAATTGAAGTTGTGTCGTAAAACATGTTTAATATAATACGCACCGATCAGGAATATGTTTATAAAAAGAGCTGTCAATAAAATACGCACCTTATTGCGCGACAGAAAGGTTGTTCAATATAATACGCACCGCGACGCTCTATCTCAAAAAATAGCATGATACATAGGAATAAAAAAATAATCTAAAAAATCAATAATTTAATTACGGTACATGCGATCGATCTGAAATTTTGATACATTGTTTTTATCATCGGTACGAAACTGCCTGCAAAATTTCAGCTCGCTATCTTGCGAGCAAGTGGGTTAAAAATCGATCAAAAGTTTTGGCGACAAGCAAGCAAGCAAGCAAGGTCCGCCGCAGACACCACGAGTTAATATAAAGGATTTAATAAGAAAAACCCGTAAAAAACCAAGTTTTTGACTATAAATCCTTTATGTACGAGAAGTAACTAAAAGAATGTTCATTATAATACGCAGCGCCAGACCATCCAGAAAATACAAAATTGCAGTTGTGTCGTAAAACGTGTTTAATATAATGCGCACCGATCAGGAATATGTTTATAAAAAGAGTTGTCAGTAAAATACGCACCTTATTGCGCGACAGAAAGGTTGTTCAATATAATACGCACCGCGACGCTCTATCTCAAAAAATAGCATGATACATAGGAATAAATAAAATAATCTAAAAAATCAATAATTTAATTACGGTACATGCGATCGATCTGAAATTTTGATACATTGTTTTTATCATCGGTACGAAACTGCCTGCAAAATTTCAGCTCGCTATCTTGCGAGCAAGTGGGTTAAAAATCGATCAAAAGTTTTGGCGACAAGCAAGCAAGCAAGGTCGGTCGGCCGCAGACACCACGAGTTAATATAAAGGATTTAATAACAAAAACCCGTAAAAAACCAAGTTTTTTACTATAAATCCTTTATGTACGAGAAGTAACTAAAAGAATGTTCATTATAATACGCAGCGCCAGACCATCCAGAAATACAAAATTGCAGTTGAGTCGTAAAACATGTTTAATATAATGCGCACCGATCAGAAATATGTTTATAAAAAGAGCTGTCAATAAAATACGCACCTTGTTGCGCGACAGAAAGGTTGTTCAATATAATACGCACCGCGACGCTCTATCTCAAAAAATAGCATGATACATAGGAATAAATAAAATAATCTAAAAAATCAATAATTTAATTACGGTACATGCGATCGATCTGAAATTTTGATACATTGTTTTTATCATCGGTACGAAACTGCCTGCAAAATTTCAGCTCGCTATCTTGCGAGCAAGTGGGTTAAAAATCGATCAAAAGTTTTGGCGACAAGCAAGCAAGGTCGGTCCGCCGCAGACACCACGAGTTAATATAAAGGATTTAAAAATGAAAGTTCTCACGAGAAAATTAAAATTCGCAGCGAAAAAAATTACGTGCTAAAACTTCAGGATCACCCTTAAAAATCATCAGTTATTGACTTAACTAGTTATCTAGTTAATTGAAACAATTAATTTATGCTTATATTTCTGCTAGTAGAAGATCGTTGAACCATAATTGAGTAATAATAAATTGTCTATTTACGACAAAGCTTAACGATAACTTAAATTAATTAATTAATTTATTTGTATTTTAATTAACAGTTTATAAATTAAGATTGTAAGAAAAAGGTAATTAGCAAGAACTGTATCAATGATTTTATTGATTATTTAGGTTTAAAAAGCTGTACAAATAGGTAACTCATTTTTGGCACACTTTCGGCGACGGTTATTCTAACAAGGTAGCCTGTATCGTCTCGTCATGTTTGTGTAAGAAATCGTGTTTCTCACATTAAAGAGCTACAAGTATGTCGAAATAGTTCGAATGCACAGAAGAGCGCCGCCGCAATCATTATTTAACTTTAATTAATTTTTGTTGTTATTTGAGACCTGTTTTAAAAGTAATTTTACGCTCAAGGAGAAAATATGAAGAAAAAAAATTAAGAAAGGAATAACTATCACTAAACCTACCCCTAACCCTAAAACATATCACTAAACCTACCCTTACCCTATTAAAACCTATCACTAAACCTACCCCTACCCCTAAAACCTATCCCTAAACCTACCCCTAAAACCTATCACTAAACCTACCCCTAACCCTAAACCCATGAAAAAAAAATTAATTATGTTTTTAAAAAATGTAAAGTTAAGAAAGAAAAAAAACAACGCCCCCAACTAAAATCGAACCCCAGACCTATATTTCAGAGGTCGGTCGCTCTATTAATTTGACCAACGAAACTGCTGACAAAATTCGTTCTTTTTAAAATTATAATAAGAAGGCTATAAATATAACGCTAACTCTTTTAATTTAAGAAACATGATTTCTCACTCTTCAATTTTAAGAAACAAGATTTATTACAAACATGACGAGATTATACATACTACCTTCTATAACAATGCAATCGATCTTAAAAAGGAACACAGTGAAACTTAAGAAAACAAAAACATTACTTTACGGCGGCTCGTTCATTTTTCGGCGGATCTACGGCGGAACAAATACGGCGGCTAATGCGGCGCGCCGTATATTTTCCGGCGGATTTTCAGCGGATGAAAATTTTGCGGCGTATTCGGCGCGCGGCGCCGGCTGAGGGGTCTACTGAGACTTGAACCAAATAATGTCAACACACTTGTCTTTTTGCGTAGTTTGTTAAAAGATAACACATAACGGAGACATTCCAGTGTTATTTAGATTTTCAACAAAAACGTCTAACAAGTGTTATTTATGACATCATAAATTAAAATTTTTGGCTTTAATCGAAATTAACTATTAATTAATCGTTAATTTTTCAAAAGTTAACGATTAAATTTAAATTAATCGTTAACAGCCCTAATATTTAGGCATTTTCCCAAAATCTCGATGAACCATTTTTGAGGAAAGACTAAGCTATTTGATTTTGAGGTAACTTATAAGAGCCTTAGGATGAATGAAAAATTAACCCTTTAATAATATATTTTTTTTAAATGTCCACTCTAGCTTTGGGATTATTTACCACTTCAGCTTTGGGATAATTTACCACTTTAGCTTTGGGATTATTTACCAATATAACTTTGGGATTATTTATCACTTTAAATTTGGGATTATTTAACTCCTCTTGACAGAAGGTCCCAAAACCCTACTATAGCGCAACACTAACTGTAGCAAAGGCAACTGTGGCACGTCCTACGGCTGATATGAAGGTAGAAAAGGAATAGAAATCATAACAATTTGCTGTTGGTGACATTGCCAGCCCACACTGATCATTCTCATTATACTGCTGTTAGGGAAATGTACTTTAGCAATCGTTTTGTCCCAGGGACTGTGAACTGACCCCAGGGGTTAGAAGCTCAGACTAGAAATTCCCGACAGGGGTGGATAAGGAGATAATTTTAAAGAACGTTAATTTAACCCCCCTCCTCTCCCTCGCCTAGGTACTGCTGCAGGGGGATGGGTGGAGGGTCTCCCTGCAGAATTACCAGACAGACCAAGGACTGATAGTTATTGAGACTGCCACCTGGTAATGGGACTGGTTTGATAGTTATTGAGACTGCCACATGTAATGGGACTGGTTTGATTGTTATTGAGACTGCCACATGTAATGGGACTGGTTTGATAGTTATTGAGACTGCCACCTGGTAATGGGACTGGTTTGATAGTTATGGAGACTGCCACCTGGTAATGGGACTGGTTTGATAGTTATTGAGACTGCCATCTGGTAATGGGACTGGTTTGATAGTTATTGAGACTGCCACCTGGTAATGAGAATGGTTTGATAGTTATTGAGACTGCCACCTGGTAATGGGACTGGTTTGATAGTTATTGAGACTGCCACCTGGTAATGGGACTGGTTTGATAGTTATTGAGACTGCCACCTGGTAATGGGACTGGTTTGATAGTTATTGAGACTGCCACCTGGTAATGGGATTGGTTTGATAGTTATTTAGACTGCCACCTGGTAATGGGACTGGTTTGATAGTTATTGAGACTGCCACCTGGTAATGGGACTGGTTTGATAGTTATTGAGACAGTCACCTGGTAATGGGACTGGTTTGATAGTTATTGAGACTGCCACATGTAATGGGACTGGATGATAGTTATTGAGACTGCCACCTGGTAATGGGACTGGTTTGATAGTTATTGAGACTTTCACCTGGTAATGGGACTGGTTTGATAGTTATTGAGACTGCCACATGTAATGGGACTGGATGATAGTTATTGAGACTGCCACATGTAATGGGACTGGATGATAGTTATTGAGACTGCCACCTGGTAATGGGACTGGTTTTATAGTTATTGAGACTGCCACCTGGTAATGGGACTGGTTTGATTGTTATTGAGACTGCCACCTGGTAATGGGACTGGTTTGATTGTTATTGAGACTTCCACCTGGTAATGGGACTGGTTTTATAGTTATTGAGACTGCCACCTGGTGATGGGACTGGTTTGATAGTTATTGAGACTGCCACCTGGTAATGGGACTGGTTTGATAGTTATTGAGACTGCCACCTGGTAATGGGACTGGTTTGATAGTTATTGAGACAGTCACCTGGTAATGGGACTGGTTTGATAGTTATTGAGACTGCCACATGTAATGGGACTGGATGATAGTTATTGAGACTGCCACCTGGTAATGGGACTGGTTTGATAGTTATTGAGACTGTAACCTGGTAATGGGACTGGTTTGATAGTTATTGAGACTACCACATGTAATGGGACTGGATGATAGTTATTGAGACTGCCACATGTAATGGGACTGGATGATAGTTATTGAGACTGCCACCTGGTAATGGGACTGGTTTTATAGTTATTGAGACTGCCACCTGGTAATGGGACTGGTTTGATAGTTATTGAGACTGCCACCTGGTGATGGGCTGGTTTGATTGTTATTGAGACTGCCACCTGGTGATGGGACTGGTTTGATAGTTATTGAGACTGCCACCTGGTGATGGGACTGGTTTGATTGTTATTGAGACTGCCACCTGGTAATGGGACTGGTTTGATTGTTATTGAGACTGCCACCTGGTGATGGGACTGGTTTGATAGTTATTGAGACTGCCACCTGGTAATGGGACTGGTTTGATAGTTATTGAGACTGCCACCTGGTGATGGGACTGGTTTGATAGTTATTGAGACTGCCACCTGGTGATGGGACTGGTTTGATTGTTATTGAGACTGCCACCTGGTAATGGGACTGGTTTGATAGTTATTGAGACTGCCACCTGGTAATGAGAATGGTTTGATAGTTATTGAGACTGCCACCTGGTAATGGGACTGGTTTGATAGTTATTGAGACTGGTAATGGGACTGGTTTGATAGTTATTGAGACTGGTAATGGGACTGGTTTGATAGTTATTGAGACTGGTAATGGGACTGGTTTGATAGTTATTGAGACTGGTAATGGGACTGGTTTGATAGTTATTGAGACTGCCACCTGGTGATGGGACTGGTTTGATTGTTATTGAGACTGCCACCTGGTAATGGGACTGGTTTGATAGTTATTGAGACTGGTAATGGGACTGGTTTGATAGTTATTGAGACTGGTAATGGGACTGGTTTGATAGTTATTGAGACTGGTAATGGGACTGGTTTGATAGTTATTGAGACTGGTAATGGGACTGGTTTGATAGTTATTGAGACTGGTAATGGGACTGGTTTGATAGTTATTGAGACTGGTAATGGGACTGGTTTGATAGTTATTGAGACTGCCACCTGGTAATGGGACTGGTTTGATAGTTATTGAGACTACCACCTGGTGATGGGACTGGTTTGATTGTTATTGAGACTGCCACCTGGTAATGGGACTGGTTTGATAGTTATTGAGACTGCCACCTGGTAATGGGACTGGTTTGATTGTTATGGAGACTGCCACCTGGTGATGGGACTGGTTTGATAGTTATTGAGACTGCCACATGTAATGGGACTGGATGATAGTTATTGAGCCTGCCACCTGGTAATGGGACTGGTTTGATAGTTATTGAGACTGCCACCTGGTAATGAGACTGGTTTGATAGTTATTGAGACTGCCACCTGGTAATGGGACTGGTTTGATAGTTATTGAGACTGCCACCTGGTAATGAGACTGGTTTGATAGTTATTGAGACTGCCACCTGGTAATGAGAATGGTTTGATAGTTATTGAGACTGCCACCTGGTAATGAGACTGGTTTGATAGTTATTGAGACTGCCACCTGGTAATGAGACTGGTTTGATAGTTATTGAGACTGCCACCTGGTAATGAGACTGGTTTGATAGTTATTGAGACTGCCACCTGGTAATGAGACTGGTTTGATAGTTATTGAGACTGCCACCTGGTAATGAGACTGGTTTGATAGTTATTGAGACTGCCACCTGGTAATGAGACTGGTTTGATAGTTATTGAGACTGCCACCTGGTAATGAGACTGGTTTGATAGTTATTGAGACTGCCACCTGGTAATGAGACTGGTTTGATAGTTATTGAGACTGCCACCTGGTAATGAGACTGGTTTGATAGTTATTGAGACTGCCACCTGGTAATGAGACTGGTTTGATAGTTATTGAGACTGCCACCTGGTAATGAGACTGGTTTGATAGTTATTGAGACTGCCACCTGGTAATGAGACTGGTTTGATAGTTATTGAGACTGCCACCTGGTAATGAGAATGGTTTGATAGTTATTGAGACTGCCACCTGGTAATGAGACTGGTTTGATAGTTATTGAGACTGCCACCTGGTAATGAGACTGGTTTGATCGTTATTGAGACTGCCACCTGGTAATGAGACTGGTTTGATAGTTATTGAGACTGCCACCTGGTAATGGGGCTGGTTTGATTGTTATTGAGACTGCCACCTGGTAATGGGACTGGTTTGATTGTTATTGAGACTGCCACCTGGTAATGGGACTGGTTTGATAGTTATTGAGACTGCCACCTGGTGATGGGACTGGTTTGATAGTTATTGAGACTGCCACCTGGTAATGGGACTGGTTTGATAGTTATTGAGACTGGTAATGGGACTGGTTTGATAGTTATTGAGACTGCCACCTGGTAATGGGACTGGTTTGATAGTTATTGAGACTGCCACCTGGTAATGAGAATGGTTTGATAGTTATTGAGACTGCCACCTGGTAATGAGACTGGTTTGATAGTTATTGAGACTGCCACCTGGTAATGGGACTGGTTTGATAGTTATTGAGACTGCCACCTGTAATGAGACTGGTTTGATAGTTATTGAGACTGCCACCTGGTAATGGGACTGGTTTGATAGTTATTGAGACTGCCACCTGGTAATGAGACTGGTTTGATAGTTATTGAGACTGCCACCTGGTAATGGGACTGGTTTGATAGTTATTGAGACTGCCACCTGGTAATGGGACTGGTTTGATAGTTATTGAGACTGCCACCTGGTAATGAGACTGGTTTGATAGTTATTGAGACTGCCACCTGGTGATGGGACTGGTTTGATAGTTATGGAGACTGCCACCTGGTGATGGGACTTCTCGCGGCTGGTAACAGAAGTGGTGCCGTATCACTATTTAACAATTTAAAATTAGAAGACATAATCCGGGTGACTCTAAATTGGTATATATAATGTAACGAGTATTTGCATTCTTTGAGACACTTAATCTGTATGTGTATTGGAAGGCCACAGAACAATCGTCACATTTCCGAGTGACGTATGCCTCTATTGTTTTGACTACTGTCCAGGCCAAGTCTCCCTCCCATTTAAGTCAGTTTAAATCACATCAGTGGCGTAGCTAGGGTCATGTGCGCCCCTTGTCAGACTGAAAGATTCGGGGGGCTCACTGAGCCCACAAGAAAAATTTGAAATTTTACGGTTTTTATAGTTCATTTTCGAAGCTTCTGGTATTTTAATGAAATAGAATACAGACTAATAATTATTCTTTATACGATTGTAAACAATTTATTTGGAAAAAAACCTCTACTAATTATACAATTAGACATAGTATACAAAAAAATTATTCTCCTTGATTTGAATGTCGCAAACTCGTCAATCACGTTGTCAAAATTAATATTCTCAAGTGTTTCTCTTTCGATGCTAAGGAGTGCAGGATCACTTAGAAGATCTTGTCCCATTAAAGCACGTAAATAAGACAAAATAAGATTCAGAAATACGTCATCTTCATATGAAACAATAAAACCAAGAAGATCCAAAGAAGTTTCCGATAGAACTTCAGTCCGGGTACTGAGCAGCATTTCAGTCTCTGATTTCTGTGCGCTATTCGTGACCATTGACGTTAGTGTCGTAGAAATTAACAAAATCTAAGCAATTTTAACGAAGTGTATCGACTTTTGTCTCAGCAAGAAGAGTTTTGACGTCTAATAAAAATCCAAATTTGTTTTTTTTAGATTTTTGAGACTTAAAAACCGTATTGATATCTACTGTTGGAGTCTATCAATTACGCTGTTTATATCACGTGCAATTTCTTCTTCTGCAGAAAGTTCTGCATCTCTTGTTAATTCTCCGGGCATCCTCCTAAGTCGTCTAATCCTTCTGTAAACCTCGATTCCCCAAGTTGTGCATCTTCTTTTCCATTGTCTACAGCAATCTGTCTCAAATTATCACGAATGTTGACAATTTCTTGCTCAGGCGATTCAAAATCAGATGCTGCTTCCTTGAAATTCACAGTAGGATTCTGCAACCGTCTCTGGACACGATCAATTTTCCCAAGTATGATGTTCCAGAAATTTAACAAAACTAGGAATTTAAAGTTAAATATACCTGCCAGCAAAGTTTCTGCATAACTTCTGGTGTCAGGTGTCATATTTGTATGTTCTGATAATTTTTCCAACAGCCCTACCAGTTCATCTAGTCCTTCATAAATTGCTTTAAAAGCTTCTTATCCATCACTCCAACGTGTTTCAGACTCCCTCTTCATTGTGATTGGCACAACTCTTATTAATTCTTCCCAACGAGATGTTGAATGAGAGAAAACAAAAATGTATTCTTTCAACTGTTCCAAAAACGTGTTAACCATTGGATCCTGTTTAGCTGAGTGTACTCCTGCTAGGTTTAAGCTGTGGTTGTCACAGTTGATGAACAATGCTCTGTGATTTCTGGCACATATTCGGTGTCGAAGGCCGGATATATGCCCAGTCATTACAGAAGCATTGTCATAACATTGTGACAGATAGTCGTATGTTATTAGATTCCAGTTTCTCTACGATAACTCTTTCAAGGCTTGCTGCGTCTTTGGAATGTATATGGATAAAACCTAAAAAGGATTATTTGGTGGTTTCTTTTTTAGTTTGAAAATCCACATCCAAAAATCTCGGGTTTTGAGTCAAGTAAGATACCGTAGTACTTGTTTTTTCTGATTTCACTCAACAGTTGATTCCTTACAGTCGATGAAAGTGGGTGGATAAATTCATTTTGGATTTCTGGTGATAAATAAGATATACTGAACCTTGATTTTCTCGTGCATGTTGTGTTTTTTCTAAAGTGGATCATACTGATCAAGTTTGATCACAGAGAGCCAGGAAAGAGAGGCGGTTTCTGATGTTTCATATAAAAGGAATCCAACCTGCTTTGACATACAGACACAAGCCCGTGAGAGGAGACACCTTCCCTCCATCCCTCCCCACTTTACTCCCTCCACAGTGGAATTTGGGAAGTAAGATTTTTCTTTTTAAAAAGAGTCACATCATTCAGCAAAGGGACGCGAATTAACCATTCCGTAAGCCTTAAGCCACTCCTTTTTCTTTTCTTGGTGATTTTGGTTGGTTTTAGTGTCGTCTCTGTCTGTTCTATTAATAGAATCGCCTTTGTCTCTTACTGCTCCCCTACTCTCACTCCCAGCAACTCACGGTGTTTTTTTTTATATCGCCATCAGCAATCCTTCATTGTGGATGTGTCATTTATTTATGAGTAGAATGGTGCCCCTTAACGCTAAATGGGGATGCCAAAATCATGCTTGTCAACTGATTTGTTATGAAAATATTTTCGGAGCTCCAAAATTCAATCTTGCAAACGTATTTGGGATACATTAGTTTACATCAAAATAAAATTAAATAATAATTTTTAATACTCATTTTGGCGCCCCCTAACGTGGCGCCCGGGGACATATGTCCCTCCCCCCTCGCTACGCCACTGAATCACATTTAGTTCAAGATCTAAGACCTAAATCTTTTTTTTTATAATGTTCCTAATATTATAACATAGGGGAGTGTGAAACCCAAACCAAATAAAGGTTACATTTTTACTATGCTTATCCCGTAACAAATCACGGTTGTTGCGCACGTCATACAAATAAAATCCGAACGTAGTGCTATATTTTCTCGGCTGTTTTTGTTTATGGTTTTCGATTATCTACGACTACAATGCTTTTCGATTTTGTTTGGCTATTACCATTTTGTAAGTTTTTAATGACAAAATAATTTAACATAAGTTATTTACCTGCCAATGTACACACATTTAATTAAATTAGGAGTTCAAATTAAACAACCCCGTAAAAACAATTTTTTTTTACTATAAATCCCTTATTTATGAGACAGAACTTTAAGTATTGATTATGTTCCAACGCGACAAACATTTATAGCATGAAACTGAGTGAACTCCTCCTGGTGTTAAACACAAGATGTGGTCATCGATGGTTGGCGTGAAACCAAGTGACCCTTAAAATGTAAGCAATGGCGACCGCTACATATAGTTTATATAGATAAACTAAAAATGCATTAATTTAATTACGGTACGTTCGATCGATCCGAAATTTTGATACTATGCATTGTTAGATGACACGAGTCTATGTGCAAAATTTCAGCTCGATAGCATCACGGGAAAGTGTCAGTTTTTACTTTTGTTTTTCCGCCCACCCGACGACAGACAGAGAGAGAGAGAGAGAGAGAGAGAGAGAGAGAGAGAGAGAGAGAGAGAGAGAGAGAGAGAGAGAGAGAGAGAGAGAGAGAGAGAGAGAGAGAGAGAGAGACACGGCGGTGAAGTTAATATAAGGGTTTTAAAAAAAATATGCTGAATAAAATATAAAAATCTTAATACCATCCATTTGTTTTCTATAAACGCATTTTTAAGCAAAATACATTTTCACATTACAGGTGCACAGGCCAGTGATTTGTTGAATACACTTAGTTTTATTCTTATAGATTTCAGATTATAGAAGCCCTTAATGACACGCACTTAGCCCCAGCCTAGTGGTACTAAACATCTGTACAGACAACTAAATTGTTGGTTTTCAAGTTGGAGAAAATAGATCTTAACACTATCACTAACAGACATAATGTTTAAGATAAAAACGTGGTGCCACGTCATGCTGATCAGATAATAAATAGAGCAGAACTCGATGGGACACCTGTGATGTCTACCTGACTAACAGGACTACACTGACAGACCAGGTGTTTCTTCCATTTGAATCCTGACCGGGAGGGGGGGGGGCTTTTGTTGAGCTTTCACATCCACATTCATTTGCTTGATGGATATTGATGGATATTTGTACAGCGTGCAGTAGTCTGTAGTTCAAGTATAAGTTGTTACTCTGAGTTGTTAATTCATTTATTGTTCAATAAAACATATTTAACAAAGGACTAAACTTTTTAAAAAATTTTAATTATTTTTTTGCAAGTGCATCTCCACAAACAATCTCACTAAAACAACAAGTAAATAATAAGGCAAAGCAATATTTGATAGAGTTACTGTATACTCTCACTATTAATGAATAATAATTTTAAAATTGTTTGTAATTTTAAGCTATTACACTAATCAAATGAAATTTCGTTACAACATTCTTTAGTACATGTATTTTACAAGACTAAACAAATATTATATAAAATAGCTCCGGTTTAAGAATATTCTTTACCATCTGGACTAAAATGTCTACATTGACATGTCAGTTTGATGATTTTGTAAATGATAACTTTCCAGTGTTAATGTGCAGATGTGTATGGACAGTAAAGTTACACATGTGAAGCAAAGAAAAAGTGAATCCATTTTCTGTGGTGCATCAGGCAAGCCAAGAATTACATAAAGTAGCATCATTGTGGTCTGGCAGGTCAAAATAAAGCCATACAGGTCAAAAGCCCTACAGGTCAAAGCCCTAAAGGTCAAAGCCCTACAGGTCAAATTTTGGTACCACAAGGATGAATACAATTTCAACGTTTATATTTTAAAAGTGAGCATATTTCCTTAACCATTTTCTGTCAATGATCTATGAGGAAATAATGAACACAAAGTTTATGACAAAATAACAACGCAATTAGCACTAACTATGACAATATACATACCTCTTAATTCATACATTAAATACAAACCTCTTTTATAGTTATAAATAGATACATACATATAAAGTAATGTTATATTCAGTTATTAAAGGCAAATATCCACTGAAACCAATGCACTTATTTCTGTATGTAAAGCTTAAGATTTTTTTTACTTGAAGCATAAATTCACTGGTTTAATAAAAAGATGTAATCATTGAAAGTGTCAGTCAAAATATCAAATTATTTGTCAAATTTTTATTTAACCAATTCCGTTTCCGAGTGATTTGGAGAAACGCCAACACTGGCATTTACTTTAATGATTTAATTTGAAACAAAGTGTTTTTGTAGTATTTGGCAGTTGATAAATTTGTGAATAAAACATAATTGCTAAGATTATTATCAGAAATGTAAATAGAGAAATTGAAAAAATGAATCTTGGTTTCTAATGTAAAGAAAAGTAATCAATAATTTCATACTAATGTGACCATTAGAAATATAAATCAAAGAAAATAAATAATGTATTTTTACAACCCAAAAAACCTCACAAAATATAAATTTATTTTAGTTAGGTGATAAAGGACAAGGAGAAATGATGACGCTGCTCTCCTGGCAAAGATAGCAGCCTATTAAATTATGAGTTTCATCATTTATCTTATGATCTTCAGGGGCCTCTTGACCTAATTTGTTTCTTAACATATTCTCCTAGAGGCCAGTGAAATTTGACATAAAGTCAGAGACTATTTTATCACTCAATCCCTGAATGATAAGAAAAGTTTCAAATGAAGTTGGGTTGATCTTATCTTTGAGATGGGGTTCATTTTTGTTTCTATTCATTCCTTTTTCACTTCTTTGTATCTGTTCATTAATTCTCTTATGAAGAGTTAACATGACAGGTATCTCTCGCAAAGTTGAAATTTTTTTCTGAAAATGAAAAAAAAAGTGAGAATTATAGCATTAAATAAAGGTTTAGGAAGAATGCCAGTAAATTTTATTTCAATTTTTTATAAACATTTATGACAATCTTTAAAAAACCAGTTATGTTATTAACTCAATGCAACAAAGTTATGCATATATGAAAATTGGAAATAATCAGGAAGTATTAATTAAACTAATTCAGTGATATAACTATATAACTATCAACACAAAGTAAAAGGAAATCAGTAATAAAACCAGGCAATGTGGATAAAATTAATTTAGTCATCTTCTATTTATAAAGAAATTTTACAAGTTGTTGACAATTGTCAGCTCTGTGGTTTAATGATTATTTCAACCAAGCAATAACTTGTAAAAACTTCTCAATACATCAGGAGGTCCAGCCCCAGATCTAGGTAAATAATGTTTGTGAAGTTGACTTGTTTGTTAAATATCATTAAAAAGTAAATTGAATAGACGTAGCACCAAAGTCAGACAACAGAAGTTATTGGAAGAAGTAATACAAGTTAGTTGGCATGAGATAAAGAACAAGTTAGTTGGCATGAGATAAAGAACAAGTTAGTTGGCATGAGATAAAGAACAAGTTAGTTGGCATGAGATAAAGAACAAGTTAGTTGGCATGAGATAAAGAACAAGTTAGTTGGCATGGGAAAAGAACAAGTTAGTTGGCATGAGATAAAGAACAAGTTAATTGGCATGAGATAAACAATAATTGATCAACTGTCTGTGAAATGTTAGCAGTTAGTTGGCATGAGATAAAGAATAATTGATCAACTGTCTGTGAAATGTTAGCAGTTAGTTTTTTTTTCTCGCAAACTAATATAGACTAAATAAAATTTATTGCAATAAAGTCAATTTTTCCAAATTTCTTTTAGTAAAAGAAAAGAAAGAGACATACATATTTTACAGTTATGTTAAATAGATTTATCATAATAATCATCTCAGGTGGAGAAAGGAACTGACAAGCTAGTATAAATTTTTAAAAATTAAATCAGTTCTCACTATAAGAATAATTGTGGTAAAATAAAACTGACATTCAAATTTTACCTCAAATATTAATGCTTCTTTTTCAGTCAGCCTTTGATTGGTTGTAAACTTAGACATCAACCAACTGAGCTTGCTAGTAAGATCATGATGAGCTTGTAATAAGTCATCTTCAGATTTCCCACAGTAAGTAACACGTGAGGCTAACACTGGATTGGTCACCCTCATGGGATCTTTCATTGCAGCTCCCTGGACAGTACTACCTATATTATTTTAAAAAAGAGGACATTCAACAAACGGCACTAAATTATACATGTTATATATAATTATTAATTTTTTTACATTGGAATTCAACATTGATTAGATAAAGGAAATTTTGATGTAATGCATCCATTAATATGTAATTTACTTTTTACAAGACTAAACTGATTGGTGATCATCACTTGTACTTATAAATACAATCTGTCATAACTGAAAGTACCTGAAATACTCAGTTGTGTGTGATGGAGTCCCACCTTGTTACAAAGTCTAGATGTGATGATAAGATCACTCAAATATATAATATAACATTGGCTTTTTATCATTTAAAATCTAACCTTGGCAATATTTTCAGAAGGTAAAATAACTTTGTGTAAAATGAAAAACGAATGTTTATTATAGTGCTCTGGTTTTAATGTTGTATGTGACAATGTCAGACTGCTATCTGTTATAAAATTGAAATGACATTCAGAAATGGGAGTAGAAATGAAGATTGCCTACTTTAACTTTATTGCATTTATACATATTTTAGTACCTGCTTTGTATCTCCTCTCTAATTCTTTAAGAAAAGCCTGAAAAAAATTACATAAAAATAATATATTTATTTATAATATAGAGATTATTCCTACTTACTTTGTAGTTTCATTTTTAATTTGAATGTGACTAATAAAATTGCAACATCATTCAATTGTTAAATGAATAGCAAACATAAAATTTGTAGTCAGATCTTTCATGATCCAGTTAGATGTTGACTACTAAAGAAAAAGTGACTATAGTCCTCATTACTATAGTATAAATAAACCACTGCTACATTAAACAATGCTGACAAAGTCCAGACATGATTTCTGTTAATGCAAGCTTGTGTGTTTTACTTTCTCTTTAGTTTTAAATTCAGGTTTGTATCTTAAAAAGTCAACACATATTAAAACATATTTTAAAAAATTATCGGAATAATTTAATTATTTAAAAATAAATTAATTTATGCTTTTAATCTTAAGGTTGTCAGTGACAATGGTAGAAAAAAAAATTAAATAGAGAAAGATATTTAAAGTAAAATTTCAAGCTTTGGGGCCATCCATATATTACGTACGCACAAAAGTCATATTTTCGTACCACCCCTACTCCTCTTGCACCCTTGTCACGTGATAATCATGAGATTAGTGACAGAGAGGTCACATGAGTAGAAAGCGTGCGAAAGCAGTTGTCAGAGAGGAATGACGAATGTGCAGCTGATGTCTCCACGTTGTGAAACCTCGAAGTTATATATCTGTACATTATGTGTATATTAAAGTTATTTTGTTGACATTAATTCTTCAGTGGATTATTGCATGCAAGATTGTGTATTGTGAGAACGCCTACAAAATACATTAACAAGTAATACGTCGCCAAGAGTGGCGTGACAACCCAGTAAATTTTTTAACCTAGACGCACGTACAAATTAGCCACGATTGAAAAATTAATTTTAAGCCAGAGTCAAAAGATATTGGTTTTACTTTTTGGGGCCGTCCATAAATGAGAGCACGGGCCTAGAGGGACGGAGGGGGATCACGCATGTGTGACGAGGGTGGCAAAAAAATTGTGTAATGAAAGCAATAAATTTGAGCTTTATTATAAAACTATTAGGATAGTAAAAATTTCGGCGAATGCCTTCATCAGTACAATAAACATAAAGTAAGTACTTACATAAGTAATAGAATTATATTAAAATTCTTAAGACACACTATATCATAAAAATTATTGTTTTCATTACACTATTAGTTTGCCTATTTTGTATTTTATTTTAAAACTTTATCGCAGTTCTTTTCTAAATGATATATTCCACTAACATATTTGATTGCTTTCAATTTATTTAATGATGTTTGCAATGGCTTCACACGTGTTACAATATTAGAGTGCAACCTTACACTAAATACATACTTAAATGATAAAAAAGTAATTTGAAACATGCTAATTTTCAATTAGAAAATGCTGCTTTTGAGGGGGGGGGGAAAGCTTTGTGACATCATATTGGAGGGGGGTATAAGTTTTAATTACGAAGTGTGAACGGGGGGGGGTAAAAATCATCCAAAATCGCATGAGGTCATATATGGACGGCCCCTTTATAGTTTGTTTTAATATCTTGTCTTTCATGTTAAAATTATTGAAGACATACAATAGAACATTCAATTTTTTTTGTATTGAACACTGCATTCAAAAAACTGATAAAATAGAACAATATAAGCAGTGAAAGCGACATCCTGTTATTTATTTATAGCGGCTAAGGCACCGGTGGGTGAAAGAGAAACTTCTACTAATTTCAAGAAATGGAAATATAAATTAGACTAGACGGATATATTTTAGTACTGTGTGAACGTTTGGTCTGAATCAAATGTTAATTACTTCCAACTAATTAAAAGTTCAGAATTTCATTTTCATTAAATTATAAAGCATTATTGTATATCAGTGTTGACTCAGTTGGTCTCGAATGCCAGTTTGCAGCCTGAGCGGTTTACGTTACTAGGCTAAGTATTATGCAAATTAAATTTGTTGTGCTTAAGTACACATTCGGTCGAGACCCCTCCCCCATACGCATCCATATGCAAAATGCTGTTAATTAAAGACCCCCTCCTTGGCACCTTTTTTATTTATTTCTCAAATTAATATAAATTGAAATCTTTTATTGATAATTTATTATTTCAAATTTCTTTGAACTTCTTCCAGTTCTTTTTTAAAACTCGACTAAAGGAGAATAATAAATAATTAACTATAAACCAGACATTCCAAAATACTCTATTTGACAATTATTCATCACCACCAAATTTAGAAAACTGAAGTTTGAATTATCTTATCTTATCTTATCTGTTTACAGACGCTCCTTCTATACAGAAGATTATTGCGTCCTACGCTTATCTATGGTTTGTGTTTAGTCCTGCATTTTTATTAGAGATTTAAATGTTGATAAAGTGTTGGTTTTCCTGGATTCTTCAGGCAACCCATTCCACGCCAGAATTCCGGACGGGAAGAAGGAAAACTTGTATGTGTTTGTTCTTGCATACGGAATAAGAAAGGTGTTTTTATCCTTATGTCTATCTGAGGGTTGTATTAAGTTATCTTTGTGTTGTATTTCTAAATTAGAATTAATTGCTTTATGTATGATTACTTCTTTACTCTTGGTTCTTCTATTATAATCCTCTAGTGTTTCAAGGTTTAATGATTTAACTAATGGTGTTACTCTTGTCAGTTTCGAATATTCTCCAGTAATGAATCTGGCAGCTCTTTTTTGAATTTGTTCTAGTTTATCATTGTTTTCTTTGGTAGATGGGTCCCATACAGAAGATGCATATTCTAGTGCAGGTCTCACCAAAGTGAGGCAGCATTTTAGTTTTATATCTCTATTACATTTGTTAAAGTTCCTTTTTATAAAGCCTAAGGTTTTGTTTGATTTTTTAATAACTTCATTGACATGGGGATTCCATGATAGTTTCTCATTTATTAAGACTCCTAAGTATTTTGCATCTTTAGTTTGGGTCAGTTCTTTTCCATGAATGTAATATTTTGAATTTATTTGTTTCTTTTTCTTTGTTACTCTTAACAGTTGACACTTTTCTGGATGGAAAGACATACTCCAGTTAGTTTCCCATTTTATCAATTCATCTAAGTCTTTTTGTAAAATTTTGCTGTCTTGTTCTGATTTAATTGTTCTATAGATTATACAATCATCAGCAAATAACCTAACTTTTGTACCTGTTGAGATGTTGTTGGGTAAATCATTTATATAAATTAAAAAGAGTAAGGGACCTAGCACAGTTCCTTGTGGAACTCCTGAGTTAACCTTTATTGGTGCAGATTTAGATCCATTAATTATTACAGTTTGCTCCCTGCCCAAAAGGAAGTCTTGGATCCAGTGATGTAAGGAACCTGAGATTCCAAAGTAGTTAAGTTTTTTAAGTAAACTAAGGTGGTGAACTTTGTCAAATGCTTTTGAGAAGTCTAGTAATATTGTATCTATTTGATCATTTTTGTCCAAGCCTTTTGATAGTTCATCTATTAAACCTATTAATTGTGTTTCACATGATCTGTTTTTTCTAAAGCCGTGTTGATGTGGGCATAGGGCATTATATTTGTCAAGGTGGTTAACTATTCTACTATATATTATGTGTTCTAGTAATTTACAGGTGATACTAGTAAGTGATACAGGCCTGTAATTACCAGGGTCTGATTTATCCCCTTTCTTAAAGAGTGGACTTACATTAGCTAATTTCCAATCCTGGGGCACTTTACCCTGGTTTAGAGAGGCTTGAAAGAGAACTACAAGGATTGGGGACAGTTCATTGCTTAGTTCTTTTAATAATCTTGCAGGCAAATCATCTGGGCCAGTAGCTTTGTTTATTTTTAAGTTTTTTAGGAGTGAATGTATACCTATCTCATCTACAGTTATGTTACCTATTTCCTCCATTTTATTTAAATTTATTAAAACTTCCTTGTCGCCTGAGGCAGAAAAAGATGATGCAAAATATGTGTTAAGGATATTAGCTTTAGTTTCATTATCATTATAGGTTTTATTATTTGAGCCTTTTAGTGTGGCTATTCCTGAAGGTTCCATTTTTTTAGATTTGATAAAGGACCATAAGTTTTTATTGTTATCTTTGGTAATTACATTGTTTATATATTCATTTTGGAGGTTCCGACTAAGTTTTTGTGTCAAGTGTTTAATCTTTAAGTATTTTTTGTGTATCCTATATGAATTGGTAGCTTTATATTTCTTAAATAAGTTCTCTTTTAGTTTGCATAGCTTTTTCAATCTAGAATTGAACCAGCATTTGTTAATTTTATTTGATGTTAGTTTTGTTGGAACATTCTCATCCATTATAGTTTTTAGATTTGTTTTTATATCTTTCCAAATTTCTTCTACTGGGCTATTTGTGTTAAATTTACTTAGGAAAGTTTGTTGGAAGTTAGCCACTGATTGGTGTAGTTTTATTGAATTACATTTATTCCAAAGATAGATTATTCTTCTAGGTATCTTATTAATTTTAGTTTTTATTGTATTGGTGACCCTAACAATATCATGGTCGGACAGTCCTGGAATTATTTTATAGTCTAACACTAGTCCTGGTCTATTTGTTAGGAATAAATCTAGTGTTTTATTTTTCCTTGTTGCTGTTTTTACTATCTGTTCTAGGTTTATGTTGTTTATAGTGTCTAGGAAGTGTTCATTAATTTCCTTGTTAGTTTGATGGTTATCAATTGTATAATTTTTCCAATTTATATCAGGAAGATTGAAGTCCCCCATAATCCATAGAACTGCATTTTTATTATTCTCTTTTATGAAAGTTAATTGACTACAAAGATTGTTCATGTATTCTAGGTTTGTATTCGGAGGTCTATATATACTGCCTACAATAAGTGGGGATGAGTTTGGTGTAATTATTTTACAATAAATAGACTCTATATTAAAATTTTGCTGTGTAGTAATTTCTTCAGCTATGATATTTGATTTAATTGCAAGTAGCACTCCTCCATAATTGTCTGATCTGTCTTTCCTAAAAATATTATAATTGGTGTTTAAAATCTCAGAGTTATATATGTTGGGGTTCAACCAAGTTTCAGAACCAGCAATTATGTCTGGTTCTTCTGTTTTTATAAGTAGTTCTAAATCTGGAATTTTATTTTTTAAGCTTTGGAAATTAACTATTAGTGTTTTGAGAATGTTTTGATTATTATTATTATTAGATTTTTTATGGGTAATTTTATGGGTTTGTGTGGTTGGTTTCATTTTATCTAGTGGTTTATTTATAAAAGGATCAGCCAAAACACTGTAAGAGTTTGTGGTGATAAGGTCCTTATAGTTAAATAAATCTGAACTGATTTGGGGCAACCCACAATGTATGCAGTGCCAAGATGCATATTTATTTCTTAGGCCTATTGCTTTGTGCTTTGGTGTGTTAGAATGCAGGCATGCAATGTGGTACCATTCATTGCAGGTGTCACACTGAATGGTTCCTTGTTTGGTAGTGCATGCCTTAATACAAATTTGACATTTAGATGATACTGGGCCTGGGTTAAGTTCTATGTCGCCTGAGAGGAGCAAAATTAAGATTAAGTGTTTTTGCTTATATCTACATATTTTATGTTTCCATTGTTTGAAGGAGATTTCCTTTATTGTGCTTAAGATAGAGGTGTAGTCAGTGTGCTTTGTGTTGTGGTGGTTTATAATTATTGATATATTACTCTGATTTTTAGGATGTTTGTTGGTTGACGTTAATGTCCTTAAAAGTAGTGTGGTTATTACTAAGACTAAGACTAAGATGAAAATTCTCATTTCGGGTTAGTGTTAGACTAGGTTTAATTTTAAGGCTTAAGTTTAAGACTTAAGACTATTACTATTACTAATTACTATTATTATTATGATACTATAAGTTATGTATAATTTTGTTAAAGTGTGCTTAATTGTTCTAATTTGATTAAGTTCAATTAAATTTAAATATGAATTCTACACCTAGTAATTAATTTATTTGGAAGGTATATAAAATTGGTGATTTTATGTTATCAATGTTATGTACACAGTTACGATTAGGAGAGTTCAAAATTAATAACAATAACAATAAAATTTTTGCCTGCAAAAATTAAGCACAGACCCTAACAAAAACATGGCCGCAAAATGTTGCACTGTAAATTAAAACATCTAATTTTAAAATGTAATAATCATATTTTACTCACCTCTCTGTATTCATCATCATACACAAGAAAAACAATTTTTTTCTGCCTGAAAACTTTTAATTTCTCAAGTATTTCATCTATAATCTTGAAAAATGTCTGGACAAAGTATTGTTTAGGAAATTTTGGATGCTGCGAGTTTGGAACAGTTATGTAGACAGCATCATAATTGGATGAAGCCTGGATACATGACGTCAGCGAGTCTTGGAGTGCCTAGAAATTAGAAAGTAAAACATGAATTGACTTTAATTGAACATTAAATCACAGAACATAAGCTCTAATAAAAAAACAAACATAAAAAACCAAGTTTTTTACTATAAATCCTTTATGTACGAGACATAACTAAAAGAATGTTCATTATAATATGCAGCGCAAGACAATCCAAAAATACAAAATTGTAGTTGTGTCTTAAAACATGTTTAATATAATGCGCACCGATCAGGAATATGTTTATAAAAAGTGTTGTAAATAAAATACGCACCTTATTGCGCTACAGAAAGGTCGTTCAATATAATACGCACCGCGACACTCTATCTCAAAAAATAACATGATACATAGAGATAAATAAAATAATCTAAAAATTCAATAATTTAATTACGATACATGCGATCGATCTGAAATTTTAATGCATCGTTTTTATCATTGGCACAAAACTGCCTGCAAAATTTCAGCTCGCTAGCTTACGAGGAAGTGGGTTAAAAATCGATCCAAAGTTTTGGCGACAATCAAGCAATGGTTCAACCAGACACCACGAGTTAATATAAAGGATTTAATTTTTAAAAAACGTAAAAAACCAAGTTTTTGACTATAAATCCTTTATGTATGAGACGTAACTAAAAGAATGTTCATTATAATACCATCCAAAAATACAAAATTGTAGTTGTGTCGTAAAACATGTTTAATATAATGCGCACCGATCAGGAATATGTTTATAAAAAGTGTTGTCGGTAAAATACGCACCTTATTGCGCGACAGAAAGGTTGTTCAATATAATGCGCACCCTTACACTCTATCTAAAAAAATAACATGATACATAGGAATAAATAAAATAATCTAAAAAATCAATAATTCAATTACGGTACATGTGATCGATCTGAAATTTTGATACATTGTTTTTATCATTGGCACGAAACTGCCTGCAAAATTTGAGCTCGCTAGCTTACGAGGAAGTGGGTTCAAATCGATCCAAAGTTTTGGCAACAATCAAGCAAGCAAGCAAGGGTTCAACCAGACACCATGAGTTAATATAAAGGATTTAAAAATAGATTCAGGCCAGTTTGTAGTGGTGAAGTGGAAAAGGCTGGATGTCTGACAAACTAATTTGTTAATAGGCTAGGCTAGAAGACAAGATATGGTGTATATCAATATAACAATACCAGAGTTTGGCACCTATGACCTAGTCAAGCTTCATTGAGCTAACTACTGTATATCACATTACCTTGTGTATATCTGTTCCCCATTCAGGGAAACAAAAGAGGAGATGCTTGTAAAAGGAAGTACTCTCTAAGCAGAAAGTCTCTCCAATCAGCAGACCATCTGGGTGATGACTTGACAACTTTCTCAGTGAATCCTCCAACAAATGTTTGGAACGCTTTGACTCTAAATAGAATGGGCACGAAGCAGCTTCCAAACTGGGGCGTATAGGGTAGCAGTAAAGACTTTTCATCGTCTAAAATACAAATTAAATGATTAAAAATGATCAATCTTGATATAAAATATTTACTTCATTAAAAACTGTGTATAAAGGTTACATTATATCAAGCATATAAGTTAACAAAAGTGAACTTATTTTTTATTTAATGTGTAATTATAAATTAATTTCAAAACCACATTTCTTGGATTCGTTATGACCCATGATATTAATAGAGACTGATATCATTCAAAAGTAAATATTGCAGAATAAAATTTGACCAACTGGATTTTCTGGGCTGAAAGAAGCAACTTCCACTTTGCACTTTAACATTGAGTACTGAGCACAGTTCAACATGTCTGTAAAATGAAATAACATCAAATGTGTAGTTTTATTTTGTTACAGAGCTGTGTCAAAAATCTCAACAAAAGGATGACAAATTTTATACACTGATCATCACAGTCCTATAATACATGATATATTGATACAGTACAGTGTCATTTTCCACACAATAAAACTTTAAGAATAGATAAAATTAGAGGTAACAAAAGGGCAGATTGTTCAGGCTGGTTTTGAAAGAGAAGTCAGTGGGGGTAAGTGGTAATTCTGACTAGAGTAGATCAAATATAATTGATGGACTTTTTGCCTCTTGAACTTACAGCTATTACAGATGTTTGTTTTTTTATCTACCAAATCTCAATGTCCTTATCTCCCTTACTCCCATGTTCTTCTCCTCTGTTAAGTATTAAATAAGTATCCCATGTATTGAATTACTGGGCTTTTTATAGTTAGATTTGATTAAGGTTGCCCTGGACAAATCATTCCATTCTTCTCTTCCTTTCCAACCCCAATGTAATGTTGTTTTGTTGTTCGTCCGTCGTGGTCGACGATGACCACTCTCATCATGTTTGCTGGGCCGCCACATGTGTCCTCTGGTGGCTTATGAACCTTATTCTGGCACGAAAAAGGCGTCCGCATGTCGGACAAGTGATGGATGCGTCCCTTCAGGAGGGTTTTGGATACGGTCCTTTCTGGCTTGACGTTTTAACTTGTAATATATAATGTAATATATAACTATTAAATGTGTAAAGTCATGTAAATGTTGAATGTGTAAAGTCATGTAAATGTTGAATGTGTAAAGTCATGTAAATGTTGAATGTGTAAACTCATATGATTATGTACCTACCAGGAAAGTCTATAGGTGTGTAAAGTCAAAGAACTATGTACCTACCAGGAAAACTTATCTTTTCCCAACTTGCTTGGTCAGGTGCTCCCAATAAGATCCCTTCTTTTTTCAATGCATGTGTAAAAGCTTTAAAAACAGATTCGTGTTTTGTTTCACAAATATAAAGATCCAAAGTTCTAGGGTGGGCATGTGAGTCAGTAAATGTTTTAAAAATGTGAGCAACACTATTTGCTATCACATCTAAAGGAAATGGAAACTGAGCTTTATGCACATTTGATGTTGAAATGATCACACTACAGCTGGCTATGTGTTTAATGTGCTGAAATAATTGGTCGATTGATGCCACAAATGTTTGTCTTAGTTTTCTAAAATGTGCGGGAGATTCTCCGTCCAATGACTTCCATGGTGGAAGATAAATCCTCACATCTCTGCCAGTTTCAGTTAGTTGAAAACTGCATTCTTGGGCTGAAATTAATTTTTTTTTAAACTTCAGGAATTTGAACTTTCTATTTATATATATAAAATTTTGTTTCTATTGCAAAAGCATACCCTTTATAAATTCAAAAACGTAATGGACAAATAAGCATTTAACATAAAGTTTTAAACATGAGGGTATCTTTAAATCACTCAGAATTCAGAATGAACCACAAAGGATTTTATTTCTTGGAATTTATAAATGGTATTTATGTTAATTCTTTATTTAAAAAAATCATAACCTTGATAATTAATTATTGCATGAAGAACGCTGTTTACTTTGTTTTATATTATAGGCATAGAACTTCTAAGTGTGAAATCGTTTGTTATTTATGGTAATAATAAATGAGGTAAATATTAGTTAACATATTTGGTCTAAATCTCAAGTTGTGTATTTGATTTGCATTCTCTTTGAACAAATATTTTTTAGTTGCATGATTTAGTTTGCAGTAAATTCTACCTTTTATAATGTAATTCTGTCATTATTAAAGTAAAATGTTAAGAGATATGAACAAATATTAAATAAATTTAATAAATTACCTTCCTTAGATGGGATAAGGTCGACTTGAGTGCAGACATTTTGGTGAATTTTCATGTCTTTGGTGTTACCTTGCACAAGGTGAATTTTACAGTTATTTCTTCTACCTGTTCCCAGCATAAAAACTTTGTAATCAAATATTTCAATCCATTGGTCAAGCATTTGTTGTAATGTAGAACTGTGAATCTCTCCTTGAAAGGAAGGATATTCAATCAAGCATTTATATTTTTCTGATATTTTAGAAATTAATTTTCCACCCTCCTGAGATTGAAAATATAAATTAATTCCTGGAAATTCAAGTTCTTTTTCAATAAATAAAATGTTTTTGAAGAGTGATTTTAGTTGCTGTGAAACCTCCTCCAATTCTTGTTGATTTTTGCAGATAATTTGTATTTCATTTAATCTTATGTTCAACTGTGTTTCTGTATATTGTTGCTGTATGTGAGATACTTCATCCAGTAACAATTTCTTACAGCATTGCATTTCATTCATATAAAGTGGAAATGACAAGCTGACCTCTTTTGCCATTGGACTTCCTGGAGTTTGACTTAACTGTGTGACCTGCTGGTTCTCTTCAAGCAAAGAACTTTCTTTTATTGTTGATGGTGTTTTGTGGCCACTCCGTTTAGAAATAAAATCTTTTATTCTTTTCTCAATGCCGTTAGTTTCACTAACATCCCAGAAGCTCAGTGACAAAAGCTTTACGCTTGTCCCTTCAGCCACAACTTGATAAAATAAATGCACTGAATGAATGGAACTAAGAAACTCATTCCATGCAGGATTACATTCAAAGTTTTCATCAGGGAGTTCATGACACTTTTTGACAACAACCAATGATGCAATAAAAGTTTGGAAAGACACCTGAAAATATCAAATCACATTGGACAGTAATAAGTATTTTATTTATACAAAATGTCCTCAATTTTAAAAATTGTATCAGAATTGTTAAAAGACTTATGGATTATACAAAGAGTGATATCAAGTCAGTATTTAAACATCAATTTAAACATCAATTTAAACATCAATTTAAACATCAATTTAAACATCAATTTAAACATCAATTTAAACATCAATTTAAACATCAATTTAAACATCAATTTAAACATCAATTTAAACATCAATTTAAACATCAATTTAAACATCAATTTAAACATCAATTTAAACATCAATTTAAACATCAATTTACCTTTTCTTGATTTCCTTGATTTCCAACAACACTTAAGCTGAAATTGACGTCAACCTTTTCAAGAGAAATTTGAAGTCCTGTTGATTTTATGTATGATAAAACTTCTTGTTGGACAGTTTCAAGTTCTAAAAAATCCTTTGTGTTATCTGGAAGTTTAAGCTGAAAAAAATAAAAGTTAATTTCTTTAAAGATAAACAACGTAAATGTAAGTTAATAGTTATCACACACACATATATATACAGAGTCCAAAAAATATATAAACTCTTAAAATGACCATAACACAAAAATGTATAATAATACAGCAAAGTTTCATAAATCAAAATACTGTGAACAAATGTAGAAACCACCCAATTATGGAAAGTGTTCAAATTGATGGCCATTGGTGATTATTTTAGATTAGTTCTCTAGTTAGAGCTTTTGCAGACGTTAGTGTGGCTTTGAGTAGTCTCCCTAATCATCATGCTTTTGTTTTATCCTATAGCAACTTAGATCATTATATGGGGATACATTATTTTTAAAAACATTATTTTAAAACAAAATATTGCACGAATTAAATCTTTTTATGACCAAACATTTGGTAGATTATTTAAAATTGAATTTAATTTAATTCTAACACGTTCAATTCATAATCTGTATATAGTTACAATTGAGGCATACCTTTTTCATAACATCTGAAAGTTCTTTTTTAATATTTTCGCATGCATCTTTAGAGCCCTGAAACAGTATCTCTGCTTCTTCAACATCTATAGACACCTTTAAATCTTTTTGAAATAGCTCCATGGCTTCTTTGAAGTTCAAGACATTTAGTAGCATTGGCACAATGTGCAAGGCAAATGGAAGGCTACAGGTGTGCTCTGTGATTCTTTGGTCATTCACTTCAGTTTCAGTAGAATGTGACATTTTCAGTCTGTTAAGTATTTCCTGGTATTGGTCTTGTGGTGACTTTTTGAAGCAGTCAAAATATGGGCAGATCTCCAACTTGGATCCTTCAAACGTCAAAGTCTCTTGGCAAATTGTTTGGACTGAACCTAAAATTTAAAATACTTTTGATGTATTTGAAAAAGTATGTTACAATATATACTTGAAAAGGCTTTCATATGATTAACTTAAAATAGAAGAGAAATTTTAGGTAAACAAAATTTGGCTGAGGCACTGAGGAAATCAGCATAGGAATATAGTATAGGCCTAAGGGTAAAAAATATTTTCTGGATACTTAATTGTTACATAATATTTGTACATGGTTTTGTAAGGAAATAATTTAGAAATCCATATCTATAACATTTAAAGTCTTTTATTTCATATACATTTTGGTTTTCAATAGTGTATTTATTAAAATTTCATTTCTGTTTATCAGACTATTAATTGATGTTAAAGCACTCTTAGATTTAATATTTTGACTCAACTTTTTAAAAAAAAGTATAAGTTGCATTTTATAATATGTGAAAAATTATTTAAAAGAACTTACCCCATCCATCATTAAAGATAATTTCAAAACAGGAATTCGGGAGATTTTCTATTTTAACAATGCTCTTCTTTTTCTTTGCAAAAATCATATTGAGTTTATCAAGAGGACCATGCTTCCAGCTTTCACCAGTGGCCCTAACAAAGATGCTACATGGGGGCGTTACAGGTTCTACAACAATCTGACTGTGCAAACCATCACGCTGCAGTTGTAGAATGTCCTTTATTTCTGAATAAAGAGAAATAGAGATTACTGAAAATTGTTTGATTTAACTTTACTACTAAATATAATTTTATTAATCAATTTTCAAATAAAACAACACAGGGACCGACCACAACCAGACATCTAGGAGGAAAAAGGGAAATCAGTGATGATGTATATTTTATTAGTGTTTAAATCAAGCTGCAACTTCAAGTGTGTGATGATGGACACTAGAGAGGGGACACATTCCAATGAATAGGTCAATATGTTCAAAGACCCTGCACCAAATCATCTAAATTAACCAAACCTATTTAATAAATTTAATCTCCCCATCTGGCACTGCATAATCATAATAAACTTAGAAAATAAGAAAGGTCATTATACTTTATTATTGTGAGACTTTTCTAAATTGATTTTTCTTTAATTAAGTTTAGATTTGAATATCTTATAATTATAACATAAGACTTATACTATTACTATACTTTAATAACTTAATTTAACATCCGTTGCAACAATTATAATTATGATAAATTAAGTACAGTGGAACCTCAGGATACGTCTGCTTTGGTATAAGTCCAACTTGGTATACGTCCGGATTTGACGCGAAAATGTTTGCTTGGTATATGACCTTTTGTTTGGAATACGACTGGCGTGCGTGCTAGAAAGTGTATATTTAAAACTGACACATCTGTAACTTGGAAGAATCACAACACTACATCATATTCCACCTCTCATGTGTGTAAGTACTTTAGTTGCTACAATACAGTGAACACCTCACGCAATAACTGGTAAATTTTAAGTAAATTCACTAAACATGAGTTCTGAAAAAGTTAATGAGAGGAGCCAAGGAAAGAAAAAAAATTGACCAAATAATGTCACATTTTCAAAACATCCTGAATAGAAGGCAAAAGCAAAGTTCTTTGGACAGATTTTAAGTAAAAGTCAAACCTGGCCAGCCTCTACCATGGTTAACTGGAGAAAAGAGGCAGAAAATGGAAAGAACAATAACATGTCCTTCTCAACACGATGTTAGCAAGCTCTTGACTCTTCTCACCAAGTTAAAGTGAGGCTAATTTTTTATTTATTGATTGCACTTAATTTCTTTTTATTTATGTCTTTTAATATTAAGAAATTTTAAAATTATTTTTACAACTACGTCAATAAATGAAATGTATGATAAAATTATTTTTTCCTGGGAACGGATTAATCATTTTTCCTCTATTTCTTATGTTAAAAATATGTTTGGTATATGTCCTGTTTGGTATAAGACCAAGTGTCTGGAACGGATTAAGAACGTATACCCAGGTTCCACTGTATTAACTTCATATAATTTATATTTAGGTATCCTGAATAGTAGTAAGAATAAATATATATAATATAATATAATTTAGTGAATGTGAATGCAATATAATTTATAATAGAAAATATCATAAAATATGCCTACCAATATCTTTTTCAAGCAAGGCCACCATTCTTATCTCCTGACAAGCAGGGTCAGGGTCACTCCAGAACTGAACAATGTTTTCCCCATTGCTGTGATTTTTTAGAAATTCCTTCAGAGTAGATGCACTGATATTTGTACAGCCAAAACCGTTTAACAACACAAGTTTTCCCATTTTTTTAAAAGGTTATTGACTATTGACAATGGATGGTTCCAACATAGGTCATTGATATAAAAATAAAATGTGTATTGTGAATCTTCCAACTTAACAATGACAAATTATAACTAAATGGGTAATCCTGCAGTTTCTACATGTATATTATTTCATAGCAAAATTTAATTTTCTCGTGAGAACTTACTTTTTAAAAAAATGAAATTGTCTTTAAAATATTTATTAATCTTTTAAGAACATCAAAATAGATAAATAATACTTTTTAAAAAAAATCTTCAGTCAGTAAGGGGCCGTCCATAAATGACGTCACGTGATTTTGGCCGATTTTTTACCCCCCCCCTCGTCATGCATCGTCACAAAAAGTTAGACCCCCCCTCTAATAATACGTCACAAAGCTTTGACCCCCCCCCCAAAAAAAAACCCACCTAATTTTCTATTTGAAAATAAGTATGTTGCAAATCACTTTTATTGTCATTTAAGTATTTATTATTTATTTAGTGAAGGTCTACATTGTAATATCGTAACCCGTGTGAAGCATTTTTTTCAAAACGTTTAACCGGCCTTCAAAAAACGAACTGTGTTAACATCCTTAGATTATATTTTATTTTAATGCATACAAATTAAACATTGACTATTAATCATCACGGTTAACGTCTTTGTTTAGAAAAAAAATATTTTAAAATAATATTTTTAAAAATCCCTCAATTGACTGACTGGCATCCCGTAAGAAAGAAATCGGCGAACAGGGGTAAATAACCTCATCTGGGGTCAAAAGGGAATTCTTGGGGATAATGCAGACTCATTTGGGACATATAACATCCACTACAATCCACTAGATATATTAAAATATGTCATGTGTACATGTACGCTTGGTACATATGCCCATTATTGAACCGGTTCCTTCCAGAAAATGCATTTTTAAAATTTGACAAATATGTAGATTTCTTACCTACGTACTATACGAAGACACCTAAATCCACCCTACTTTTATTTATATTGACACGAGTGACAATAATCTTAATCAACATGACTTGACTGTATGAAGTATCCTTTCGGTGATATTTAAAATTAATGCCTTAAAAACTGAGCTAAGAAGAAAAGTTGTTTTGTGCTCCTCTCGAATTGCGATGTCAAGAAATTGATGCATTAAATAAAATTAATGAATACTTGACAACTTTTAAATGGGCTCATTTATCATTATATCTAGAATGGCCAGGGGCGTTTGACCAAAAACCAACCGAACAATTTTATCAAACTTAAAACGTTTATAATTCTTTCAAATAGATTCCACCCGCCCCACCCCCTTTTTTTAAAGAAAAAGGATAATCCGTGTCGTTTTGACTTAAAATATCTACACATAATCCTATTTAGATCATTTTTAGACACTTGTCATGCTTGTAAAACTCACCATTAGCATTTTTTGGGGGGGAGGGGGCTAACAACGATCCCCCAAATCCGCGAGTCATGTGAGCAGTACCTAGAGTCTGGGGGTTGGGGGGGGGGTAACGCACACATAAACTTGTATATTTTGGGGTAACGCGCAAAAGAGGTCGCCGACGGAGCTGCGGTTACATCACAAATGCTTTGATGTCAACATCAAACGACACAGTGTAACAATTTCATACGTTATCTTGTGAGTTCTCAAACTTAAGGATTATAATTAGATTTAATTTTCGTCTCTTGATAGCTTACGCCAACCAGCGTCTGATGGCCTACCGACCGGCACATTGAGAAGCACTGATTTAAAATAAAAAAAAAGTCCTTAAATAAATTGTAAGCCACCAAATATTTTAGTGGAAGTTTTATTTAAAGTTACCCTTTTGATGTGACGTCACATTTCTTCAACCCCCCTGCCTCCCCCTCGTCACAAAAGTGTGACCCCCTCCCCCCTAGGAGCGTGACGTCATTTATGGACGGCCCCTAAATTTATTTTAGCATGGGTCGTTCCAGGTAAAAAATATCTGGCAAGCAGGGTGCTAGATAAACGAAATGGATGTATCTTGACCAGATTATGAATCATATAGAGTCGAAAAATTGCCTTGCCTTAGAAATTAATAAGACTTACAAATTATAATTAGCGCTGTAATTCTGTAATAGCTACAATACAACATATAAATATTAAATATAATAATGCATTTAATAAATTAAAAACGTAAGTTCTCACGAGAAAATTAAATTTCGCTGTGAAATAATATACGTGTAGAAACTGCAGGATTACCGACTAAAGGTATTAATCATAATAACACTACTACTACTAGAAATTGTACTGTGTGTGTATGAATCATATGTAAACTGTAGCACTAAACTAACACCAGTCATCTATAAAAAAAACACTTAAAACAGTATTAGTATTTGCTAGGCTAACAGTAATAACACTAACACTAAATTCACTAATCTCTTGTCTTAGTACTTATTACTACTTATAGTCAAGTTAGTGACTTAGTAGTTAACTTAGTCTACTTAGTGTAACTTAGTCTTGGTCTTGGGCGGTGGTAACTTGAGTTACCTAAGACTAAAACTCTTAACTAAATACTAAATGACAAAATCAAAATGACTAAACTTAAACTAAATAATTAAATACTAAATTAAATGAAAATGATTAAATGACAAATGAGACTTATATTATTAATATCACCCACCACTTAGACTTAGACCACTAGCCTACTCTACTTTATAATTTTCTATCTATATGTATAGTCTATAGTCATAGTAAAGTAGGCCTATAGTTATAAGTTATAGGCCTAGTAGTAGTAATAGTAATAGTAGTAAGTTATAGTTATAGTCTATAGACACTATTCACTATAGTATAGTAATTAGTAATTTAATATTAATAAGTATAAGTCATAATAAGTATAAGCAAATTCAAATACTATCTAATACTGACATTTAGAATATACTAAATTAGTCTGACTAAATAAATGAGCTCAAATACACTATGATGACTATGATCACTATTAATAATAACTGTAATATAATTGTTGATTGTTTGCCACAATTGGTGCAATTATCACCTATGTCATTCGGGCATTCCTTGAAAGTTTCTCCAGGAAATAATCACCACGGGAAAACCCCATTTTCTATATTTTCTGTATCAAACAAAGTTACATTGACTGATTGTTCTATTGTGTGTATGACGTTATTTGATACCGAATGTCTAATTATGTCTAATTAATTATTTAATTTCTAAAACAAAAAGCTGCACCAGGATGCTTGAATCTGAGATAAATCACTCTATCCCTAAAATACTACAACAGTTTTAACAGTTGACTGAGGGCTGAGGGGTCTGAGGTGACAGTGACAGTGCTTCTCACTCAGTCTCACTCATAGTACTCATATAATAATTATAATATCATACTCATATGACATATGAGTCATACTCAACATATTCCTATAGTCATATGTCAATATATAAAAAATATGGTTATTATAGGTTAATCATCCTAATATAAAAAGTAATAACTAGGGTTGCGGAAATTAAAGATTAATGAATCGATTAATCTTTTAAAATGTAATCGATTAAAATTAATTTGACATTAACATTCAATTAAAATTTAAGAAAATATTTGTAATCCTTTTTTTTCCAAATTTATTAACGTAATTTCGTAAACCAAAATGTTTTTCTTCCTTATTTCTTGCATAGGGCAACACATTTTTGCTGTGTTACGTCACAAAATTTGGGAGCCATGGAATTACACGGCTTAACAGATTTCATGAAATAATGAATCTCGACTTAACGGGATCTATATATGCGTTATAAAAATATAATTAATCGAAAATTAATCGATTCAATTTTCCCGATTAAACGCACACATTTTTTAAAAGCAGTACCAGCCCTACAAATAACTAATAATAATTATGTCCATGCCATAAGGGGTCGTCCATAATTGAGATCACGCGATTTTGGCCGATTTTTGAGGGGTGGGGGGGGCCTCGTCACACTTCGTAAAAAAAACTTAGACCCTCCTCCAATATTACGTCACAAAGCTCATGTGGAGCCGGGGGCCCAAAAACGTTTTTTTCCTTATATGGCCTATATAAAATTTGAAAATCACCAATTCTCCTGTTTCCCGAGTAGGCAGAAGCATGAAACTTTGGGAAGTTGTTGAATACAACCCCGCGATGGTAACGGGAGAAAAAATATTTAAATTATCACTTCCTGGGGGCCGGGTGCCCAAATGAAGTTTTTTCCTAATATGAGCTATATAAAAACTAAAAATCACTAATTCTCCTTTTTCCCGTGTAGGTAGAAGCATGAAACACTAGGTAGTTGATAAGCACACTTCTGCGATGGTAACAAGAGAAAAAAATATTAAAAATAATACTTAATGGGGTCCGGGGGCCCAAATGTAGTTTTTTTCTTATATAAAAAACTGACTCATCACTAATTCTCCAACTTCCCGTGTAGGTATTAGCATGAAACTTTGGGAACTTGCTGAGTACACTCTCTCAACTCTAATTTGCGAATAAGAATTTTAAAATTCATTCTGTTGGGGGCCCGGGGCCCAAAAACGCTTTTTTCCTTATATGGACTATATAAAATATGAAATCACTAATTTTCTCATTTCTCGAGTGGGCAAAAGCATGAAACTTTGGGAAGTTGTTGAGTAAACACCAGCGATAGCAACGGGAGAAAAAAAAATTATCACTTCCTGGGGGCCGGGAACCCAAATAAATGTTTTTCCTTATATGAGCTATACAAAAACTAAAAATCACAAATTTGCCTATTTCCCGTGTAGGTAGAAGCATGAAACTTGGGGTAGTTGTTAACTACACTTCCACGATGGTAACAGGTAAAAACAATATTTAAATTATCACTTAATGGGGGCCGGGGGCCCAAATGTAGTTTCTTCTTATATTAAAACAGACTCATCACTAATTCTCGGATTTACCGCGTAGGTAGAAGCATGAAACCTTGGGAAATTGTCAAGTAGCCTCTTTGGACGACAAATGGCGAAAAAGAATTTTAAAATTCACCTTCATGGGGGGCCGGGGGCCCAAACTCGTTTTTTTTCCTACTATGGGCTATATAAACATTTGAAAATCACTAATTCTCCTATTTCCCGAGTAGGTAGAAGCATGAAACTTTGGGAAGTTGTTGAGTACACTTCCGCGATGGTAACAGGTGAAAAAATATTTAAAATTTCACTTCCTGGGGCCCAGGGGCCCAAATGTAGTTTTTTCCTTATATGAGCTATATAAAAACTGAAAATCACTAATTCTCCTATTTCCTGTGTATGAAGAAGCATGAAAGTTTGAGTAGTTGTTAAGTACACTTCCACGATGGTAACAGGTTAAAAAATTATATAAATTATCACTGAATGGGGGCCGGGGGCCCAAATGTAATTTTTTTCTTATATAAAAAACTGACTCATCACTAATTCTCCAATGTCTCGTGTTGGTAGCAGCATGAAACGTTGGAGAGTTGTTAAGTACACTTCCGCAATGGTAACAATCAAAACAAATGTAAAATTATCATTCACTAGGGGGCCGGGGGCCAAAATGTAGTTTTTTTCTGATATGAGCTATATAAAACAGACTCATCATTACATATATAACTTTGTGAAGTTGTTGCGTACCCTCCCGCAATGGTAACAGACAAAAAAATTAAATTATCAGCTCGATAGGATCTCGGGAAGTGTGTCATTTTTTACTTTTAGCTTTTGTTTTTCTGCGGGACTAGGACAGACAGACAAGACGGTGAAGTTAATATATGTATTATATCCATCATGATCCAGATTGAAATCAATTGGTGTTTTGAATTTGTGTTTCGCGGATTCTCAACGTAACTGAAATACTAATTTCCGCAGCGAAGCGGGGGTATTTTGCTAGTCATTATATATATGTGCAAGTAAAATTTAATTTGGAGAAATCTTGCTTCTAATAACTAACGAGTTACATACTCGGGAGGTGGGGGCTTACGACGCTCCCCCAAACCCCCAAGTCATGTGGGCAGGACCTCGAGCCTGAAAAAAAAGGGTGGGGGGTTACGCGCACATTAACTTTTATATTTTGGGATATCGGCAAAAAAAATCGCCAACTCCTGCGTAAAAAAACCAAACCGATCGGCGGCTACATCAAGGTCAACATCAAACGACGCAGGGTAACAATTTCATACGTTCTCTTGTGGGTTCTCAAACTTAAGGATTATAATTAGATTTAATTTTCATTTCTTGATAATTTACAACCAGCGTCTGATGGCCTACGGACTGGCACTTTGAGAAGCACTGATGGTTTTAAAAAAAGAAAGAAAAAGTCATTAAAGTAGGCGACCAAATATTTCAGTTTTATTTAAATTTACCCTTTTGATGTGACGTCACATTTCTTCAACCCACTCCCCCTCGTCACACAACGTCACAAAAGTGTGACCCCCCTCTCCCCCATAGGTGCGTGACGTCATTTATGGACGGCCCCCAACCCGTAAAAAATTTTTTGACTATAAATCCCTTATATATGAGCCATGACTAAAATTATTGATTTTATGCATTATAATATGCACCGCGCGACAAAATTTACAGACTGAGCGTGACTGAACTCCTCTTGCTGTAAAACACGGGATGTGGTCATCGATGGCTGGAGTGAACTCCAGTGGCACGTGGATGTTAACAATAGCAGACGGATACATATAGTTACATAGAGATAAACTAAAAATGCTTTAATTGTAAAATGATTAAATAAGGTAAGTGCAGATGTTAAATATTATTTTATAGCTTCTGGTAGAGCAGTTGAATCTTATAGAATGTAGAAAAGGACCTTGATGATCTACAATAACAACACCGATATTCAATGTACATGCAGAAATCACATATGACCCTCTCGTAAGCCCATGTCATTTATGCTGGCCCCTAACTATAACTCATGGCTTATCAATAGTATCATTGATGTATCATATGATATCACAATATTGCTTTTTATTACCTAATTCAGTTAAGGACTAATTGATATATTGATTATATTTGATTTATGTTGAGTTTAAATAGTAAATGAAACCAAGCCCTAAAGACTCTTAGGGGCCGTCCATAAATGACGTCACGCACCTAGGGGGGAGGGGAGTCACACTTTTGTGACGATGCGTGACGAGGGGGAGGGAAGGGGGTTGAAGAAATGTGATGTCACATCAAAAGGGTAACTTTAAATAAAACTTCCACTAAAATATTTGGTCGCTTACAATTTATTTAATGAATTTTTTTTAAAAATCAGTGCTTCTCAATGTGCGGTCGGTAGGCCATCAGACGCTGGTTGGCGTAAGCTATCAAGACATGAAAATTAAATCTAATTATAATCCTTAAGTTTCAGAATCCACAAGATAACTTATGAAATTGTTACACTGCGTCGTTTGATGTTGACATCAAAGCATTGTGATTAAACCGCATCTCCGTTTGGTTCTCTCATGGCAGGAGTCGAACTTTTTTGCGCGTTACCCCAAAATATACAAGTTTATGTATGCGTTACCCCCACCCCCACCCCCAGGCTCTAGGTCCTACTCACCTGACTCGGGGATTTGGGGGAGCGTCGTTAGCCACCCCCCCCCGAAAATGCTACTGGTGAGTTTTACAAGCATGACAAAATGATCTGAATATGATTATGTGTATGCCTAGATATTTTAAGTCAAAACGACACGGAATATCCTTTTTCTTTAAAAGGGGAGGGGGATGCAATCTATTTGATAGAATTAAAAACGTTTTAAGTTTGATATAATTGTTCGATTGGTTTTTGGTCAAACGCCCCTGGACATCAGTGCTTCTTAAAGTGGTGGTCCGCGGACCAGTGCCGGTCCGTGGGCCATCCACTGCCGGTCCACAGATGTTCTCAAAAAAAAGACAGAAAAAATTGTCACTGCGGGGAAAATAATGCACCTGTCCTTGGTGCAATGGAAAAATTCCTGCCAGTCCGCCATACTAAAAAATTTGAGAAGCACTGTTCTAGATATAATGGTAAATGAGCCCATTTAAAATTAGTCAAGTATTCATTAACTTTTCGAGAGGAGCACAAAACAACTTTTCTGCTTAGCTCAGTTTTTAAGGCATTAATTTTAAATATCACAGAAATGATACGTGATAAAGACAAGTCATGTGGATTAAGATTATTGTCACTCGTGTCAATATAAATGAAAGTAGGGTCGATTTAGGTGTCTTCGTATAGTACGTAGGTAAGAAATCTACATAGTTGTCAAATTTTTAAAAAAATGCATTTTCTGGAAGGAACCGGTTCAATAATGGGCATATGTTCCAAGCGTACACGTACACATGACGTATTTTAATATATCTAGTGGATTGCAGTGGATGTTATATGTCCCAAATGAGTCTGCATTACCTCCAAGAATTCCCTTTTTGACCCCATATGAGGTTATTTACCTCTGTTCGTCGACCTCTTTCTTACAGGATGCCCGTCAGTCAATTGAGGAATTTTAAAGAAAAACATTTTATTTTTAAATAATTTTTTTTCTAAACAAAGACGTTAACCGTGATGATTACTAGTCAATGTTTAATTTGTATGCATTAAAATAAAATATAATCTAAGGATGTTAACACAGTTCGTTTTCTGAAGGCCGGTTAAACGTTTTTAAAAAATGCTTCAGGCAAGTTACGATATTAAAATGTAGATCTTTACTAAATAAATAATAAATACTTAAATGACAATAAAAGTGATTTGATACATAGTTATTTTCAAATAGAAAATAAGGTGTGTGTTTTTTTTTGGGTGGGGGGGTCAAAGATTTGTGACGTATTTTTAGAAACTAAGTTTTTAGTCTAAATTTTTGTGACGACGCGTGACGAGGGGGGGGGGAGGGGGTCAAACATCGGCAAAAATCGCGTGACGTTATTTATTGACGGCCCCTTAGAAAAATAAATTACTTGCTATAAAATTTCATCATTTCATCACTAATGACTACAACAAAATGACCGTTCTGGTTTTTAAAATTAAAGTCCATGATCTGTCGTTGACTATATTATAGATTACTATAGATAGAAGCTTGCCGAATAGTTCAACCAATCCATCGAATCAGCGACTTTTGTATAGAGTACTATTGACTTAGAGTATAGACCATGATATCCCTACATAAAAAGTTCGCTGTTGCCAGGATTTCTGCATCTCTTGCCCAGACTCCATCACGAGTTGCTTGCAAGAAATGTGTATATTTCTCCTCCACATTTTGTTCAAGAAGTCCTACAGTTGTTTTGTAATGTCATTGTTGAATAATTTTATCTCTGATGTGTGATGAGGATATGGTTGTCCTCTGTCCCTGTCAGAATGTAACTTAGGGGCGTCCATAAATGACGTCACGCACAAAAAAGGGTGGGGGGTCCACACATTTGTGACGATGTGTGAAGAGGGGGAGGGGGGTGTTTGAGAAATGATATGTCACATAAAATATCGCAACTTTAAATACGTTTTACTTAAATATTTGATTTCTTACAATTTATTTCATGACGTTTAACATAGCTTCACGGGTGTTACGATAATAGAGTGCAACCTTAGACTAAATACATACTTAAATGACAAAAAAGTGATTTGAAACATGCCCTTTTTCAAATAGAAAATACAGCTTTTAGAGGGGGGGGGTCAAAGCTTTGTGACGTCCTATTGGAAAAAAAGGGGGGGGGTAAGTTTTTGTGACGACGCGTGACGCGGGGACTGAAACGTCGGCCAAAATCGCGTGAGGTCATTTATGGATGGCTCCTTATGGCATTGTAGTAGCAGTTTCAGTTTCCGTCCTCTTTCGTTTTATATGTACGCCGGAGTTGATCAAGTCAAGATCTCGAGTGCGTCCATAACATACAACCTTAACAAAAGTAAGGCAAAGAGTTGTGCTAAGACGCTTTCTTCCTGAAATTTTTAGAAAGTTAAAATTCCCAATCTGCCTTAGCTTCGGGGCATGGTGTATAACAATGATGTATGTGTCCGCTAATCTTTAGTTGCTTTTGTTGAAGGCTCCCGTACAGTGTCTTAACATAATAATCGGGGCCCTGATTGGACGAAGAACCCTTTCATTGTAGTAATCTTATAGACTATAGAATGGGATTAAAACGAAAGGTTACTTTCTGATCCGACGACAATCTGTTGTGCGGACCCTTTTACACATGTACACATCGTCCGCTATTTTCGAAACCAATATACACCCAGAGGCGTCACCGGTTGGTGTCACCCGGGGCGGTAGCTCTTGGTGTCACCCCCCCCTCCCCACGACTTGCCCCATAAATCTCCTCGAGTCTGCCAAATACGGTGTAACAGGCCAGATTAAACCCCTGACCAGAATATATACGGGTATAATCTGGCCTAGGCCAGAATATACCCCCGGGGTTAAAATGGCCTAGGCCAGAATATACCCCCTCAGGCCAGAATATACCCCTTTGACAACATGGGGATATATAGTAAAAAATTGCTGAATGCCTTTTTAGACTTTCTCTTCATGTTTTAGCTCTGTCAGAGAAGCTAAACTCTTTTCTTAAGTAGCGAAATTGTTTTAAATGAAATAAAATAATAATTATAAAATATTTACGATGAATTAAGTGCACGACCTTTCATTTGAAAATGATGATGTCGTCTCGTTTTTAAAATATGAAATATAATATAATTTCGACGATTCAAAATCAACAGTTACAGTCTATACAATTACAATTAATATATATGGAATTAGCGTTTTTCTTTTTTTCATTTAACATTAACTTAAGCACTACATGATTATTTTAAAACAATAATTTAAGCGTGGTTAAGTTTATTGCTGTTCAAACGCGTGCGAACACTTTGGATTCCTTAGTCTTATCTTATCATTTACAGACGCTTCTTCTATACAGAAGATTATTACGTCCTACGCTTATAATTGGTTTATTTCTAGTCTTTCATTTTTATTATAATTTTAAATGTTGATAGAATTTTGGTTTTACTGGTTTTCTAAGGCAACCCATTCCACATTTTGATTCATTTAGTTGTTATGCAATGCCAGTGATCATGTGTTGAATTACTTTATCTCTAAGGAGGATGTGGTTGTCCTCTGTTCCTGTCATAATGTAGCGCATGGCCCTGAAGTAACCGCACCACACTTTTCGTTTAATATGTACGCCTGGGTTGTTCAAGATCTCGAGTGCGGCCATAATATACAATCTTGTCAAAAGTAAGGCCAAGAGTTGTGCTAAGACGCTTTCTTCTTGAAAGTGTTAGTGGGATAAAAGTCCTAATCTGCATTTGTTTCGGGACAGGTTGTATCACTATTATGTCTGTTTCTTCACATGTGCTCTCTTGTTCCTTTTGTTGTAGGCTCCCATTGACAGTACCTTTAACAGAATCATCAGGGAACTGATTGGGTGAAGAACCCTGTTTAATGCTGTAAACTTTTAGGTCACTGACATTGTAGGTGTTTCTGAGTATTTTGTCAGTCGATATATTCTTTAGCTTAACTCTTCCCTTATTCAATGATTCTACCACGAGGTAGGGACCAACCCATCAGGGTTCCATGCGATGAATGCGTCGATGATTCTTGATTTCATTGTCATCAGCATCCTTCCGTCTCGCGAGACGATGGTGCAAACAAGTTCTGTGCTTCCCAATGTTTTGGCCTTTCTCCTAGCTCTTCTGTCTATAGCCTCGTCCACCCTGCGCTCTTCGGCTACTTTAAATTTCTCTTTGACAACTGCGGGCCTTGTAGATCGGTCTTCTGCTTTACACTCCCAGTCACTTGTTCTTATTCTGCCTACTTTCAAGTCCCTCTGGCAGACGTCCTTAAATCGGTGACGTGGTCTTCCTCTTTCCTGATACCAGTTCTCCAGAAGGTCCTTGGGGATGCGACCCAGGCTCATTCTTTTCACATGTCCTTGCCATCTTAGGCGTCTTTCACTAAGTATTGATATAAACTATGGAATCATCAGTTATTTTTAGGTTGCTTGTATTTCTGCGATCAAAGTTACACTCTTGATGTGATTAGGCTGGGTGGATATTGGTACTCACGGTTTGATTCAGAATGTTTTCAATAGCTGCAAATGTGTTCAGCATATCGACGTTGACATTGTCCAAATAAGTTAATTGTTAAACTGTTCCATCTTCGCAGGCCTGAGATCCGTAGGTAGCTTGGCTTTCCGTCCATACATAATTTCAAAAGGAGTGCACCTGGTTAAGGCATGTACAGATGTGGTATGCACTGGTATATTGTTCAGTGGTGGTGTCTTCTTGCTGGTTATTGGCTTTAAGACAAAACATTTTTGACAGGCTTTGATATATTTGTGAACGTCATTCTTCATTCTTTTCCAATAACAACATTCAGAGATTGTGGCTGTCTTATCTCTGCCATATTGGCCATCGAAATTTTGGTTGACATGAAACGTCTGCAGGATATTTGGCAGGCGACTTTTATTGAGAACTTCCTTTTCACCGTGGTAAAAAAATCCCTTCTTTTGCTTGAAAAGGATTTGCAGTTTGTTTAAATTGTGACTTTGCGTTTGACCGTTTCACCGAAGGTTAGTCAGGGTACTTAAGTTTTGTTGCAGAGTAGAATTATGAAAGCTTATTAAAAAGTTGGTCTTCCATGGTTGACAAAGTTTGCGCTCTGGTCTTTTTGGGGGTTATTTTATTGTGACCAAAAAATGTGTTCTTAAAGTCGCGAAATCCGATTCGTTGACTCTGTAAAGAATGGCATAACCAAACAAGGTTGCCACCATTCGCAACTTTATGCTACTCATTTATATTTACGCCTTTCAAAAGAAATACGGCTGGTTTAAAATAAAATAAATGTGCGCGACGAGGTCAGAGGTTCTTTTGAATGCAGATAAAACGGAACACAATCATTGCTTAAAAATAATAGATGAATGCATGAAAAGCGGACAATCCAACATTGGCGAAATCCAATAAGGATGACCGTAGTGTTTTAAGAGTAACACGGGTAACAATGAATTGCGCTAATGTAAAAAATAAAAATAATTTGCACTACTGGGACAAAGGTTTCTTTTGAATGTCTTAAGACGCCACGAAGGCAAACCGAGCTACAGATAAAGGTTCGGAAACACGACAAGCAACATTGGGGAAGTCAAACGATGTTTTCCACACTTTTAGTCTTGTCCTATTCTTTAAAGTGTTTTGCAGATCAGCGTATATTAAGATAAATTTCTTTTTTAAAAAAGGGAAAGGCGCCATGATATGTTTATTTCAAAAACAAAATGAAGATAGGCCTAAACCGTTGTTGCCAGTAACATTTAAAATGATTGAGAGGAAAAACAAACAAAACATTCATGCATTATTTAATTCAAAAATTAAAAAAAACCTTTATTACCATACTCAAAATAATTTTAAAAAAAGATTTGTTTAATAAGCAAGGTCCGCGAAATAAATTTTCGCAAGCGTTTTAAAAGCTATAACTATAGTCCCAATCCCGCTTAAATTATTTAAAATAAAAAAAAATCAATTAATTTATTGCTTGAATTATTCAACTTAAAAAAATTAATAAAATAAATAAATAAAAACGCTGATTCCATCTATATATGTGAAGACTGTAACTTTAGATAAAAGGTGACCTGATAAAAATCAGAAATAGTAATAAAAGAAATTATTTTAATATCATATTTTATTGTAAATAAAACATATTTCCTACTTAAGAAATGAGTTTAACTTCTCTGACAAAGCTAAAACACCAATAGAATGTCTAAAGAGTCGTTCATTCATTTTTTACTATATTTCCTCATGTTGTCAAAGGGGTATATTCTGGCCTGGAGGGGTATATTCTGGCCTAGGCCAGTTTAACCCCCGAGGTATATTCTAGCCTAGGCCAGATAATACCCGGGTAGGCTATATTCTGGCCTAGGCCAGATTATACCCGGGTATATTCTGGTCAGGGGTTTAATCTGGCCTGTTACACCGGGGAACACACAGATTCTTTAGTAACGGTTGAAAATATAGATCAAATGTTTGTTACAAAGTAGGGCTGCGGAAATTAACGATTAATTTCTCGATTAATCGTTAAAAAAATTTAACGATTACATTTTTAAAAACAATTTATTTGCCCACCACTTATAAATGTATTGGAAGTCAAAAAGTAAAATATTTCGGCCGATAAATATGAACTAACTTCCGGACAATTACACGAACATTTTTGTTTAAACTACTCACTTAGGTGATTGTTCAAAATGTTGATAAAGGTTGTTTCCATTGACAAAAATCGTTTGCATACCTTGCAATGTTAACTTTAAATTAATCGATAACAGCCCTATTACAAAGGCATTAGGAGAAAAGTTGAATTTAAAGTCGATAAAGGTAAAATATTGTAACATTTAAAAACGAAGAACTAAATAGAAAAAAATGTTAATTTTAAATTTTATTTTAAAATAAAAGTATTAATTTTAAGTAGGGCTGTTAACGATTAATTTAAATTAAAAAATGAGTTATTTAAGCTGGGATATTGTCCATGTTTCAATCTATCATAGCACAAATTGTGAAAGGTGTATCGTGAGACAAATTTGTAGGTAGCACAAAATAACAAGGTCCTAACTCAATATAGGTCTATCAAACATCACATAGAACATTATTCTAGGGGAGCGAATGTTGGGAACATTGTCCTTCTTTAAATAATAAATTTTGGCACATGTATGTCATTAAAGAGCGCACGATGAAAGGGAATGAAATTTAAAAAAAAACACAAACGAATGGTGTAATGAAAACAATAGATTTGAGCTTTATTATATCCCAGCGCTGTTAAAATCAGAACAACTTGGAATTTCAGTAGAGAACAGACCCAGGTTGAAGAAAAGGGCGACAGGTGAGATGCTGGACTAACTCTTCAAGAAGAAAACAAAAGGTCGATGTTTGAGTGTATTGATCGACAAAGTAGTAATAATACATAAAGAATTAATTCTAACTTGAAAAAAAAACAACAAATAGATAATCTAATACAACTTTTAGATAGACATAGGGATGAAAAAAACTTTTTAAAAATTCCATGTGCAAGAACAAACACATATAAATTCTCGGTCTTTTCATCTGGAATTTGGGCAAGATGGGTTGCCTGATGAAGCCAAGAAAAGATGGGTTGCCTGATGAAGCCAGGCCAAGATGGGTTACCTGATGAAGCCAGGCCAAGATGGGTTGCCTGATGAAGCCAGGACAAGATGGGTTGCCTGATGAAGCCAGGACAAGATGGGTTGCCTGATGAAGCCAGGCCAAGATGGGTTGCCTGATGAAGCCAGGACAAGATGGGTTGCCTGATGAAGCCAGGCCAAGATGGGTTGCCTGATGAAGCCAGGACAAGATGGGTTGCCTGATGAAGCCAGGCCAAGATGGGTTGCCTGATGAAGCCAGGACAAGATGGGTTGCCTGATGAAGCCAGGCCAAGATGGGTTGCCTGATGAAGCCAGGACAAGATGGGTTGCCTGATGAAGCCAGGACAAGATGGGTTGCCTGATGAAGCCAGGCCAAGATGGGTTGCCTGATGAAGCCAGGACAAGATGGGTTGCCTGATGAAGCCAGGCCAAGATGGGTTGCCTGATGAAGCCAGGACAAGATGGGTTGCCTGATGAAGCCAGGCCAAGATGGGTTGCCTGATGAAGCCAGGACAAGATGGGTTGCCTGATGAAGCTAGGAAAACCAACTTTCTATCAACATTTAAAACTCTAGTAAAAACGCAAGACTAGGCTAATGCCACCGATAAGCATAGAATGCAATAATCTTCTTTATAGAATGAGCGTCTGTAACAGATAATATAAGAATAACTTGTTGTGTATCTATTATACTCAATAAATAAAAGGTGATGAGTACTATAGCTGTTTATTCAATTTTCAGAGAAAGTAATACACGAAAAACATCCAAATAAGTGTACCCTAGATAAAATATATGCAGAAACAAGGAAATATTTGCAAATATATTAAGAACACAAGTTATTACATGTCCTTACAATAATTAACTGACATCACTGATAAATGTGGTACACAACATTGCCGCTAAATCTCATGACAAATAAATCTGACAATACATTTAAGATCAATCTCATATCTTCAAATAAGAGTTGGTTGTTAAATTAATCAATTATAATGTTACATTTAGCAAACTGGTGACATATAAAATAAAGAAAATTATTAAAAAACAAAAAGTGTATCCAATAACACTAAAATACTAGGGGTTTACAGGATTTCAGCTCAGGCAAATGCTGAATCCAGCCATTTTTACAATTCTGGTTCCGGCAGGATTTTACTTTATAAATCCGGCTGGCCAGTAGAGCCATAAAATATATATATATACATATTGTATAATAGCTCCGGTAAATCAGGAATCCTGCCATTTTTAAAAATCCATCTACCGCACCGCCTCCGCCGGATTTCACTTCATAAATCCAGCTCCGGCGGGATTTAAACAATTTGAATCCGGTACACTCCTATAAAATACAGACATTTCTCAGCATAAATTATCTCAGTCCAGTAAATGTTGTTGGGCGGTGATGGTTAATGTTTCTTATGCACAACCCTCTCCCCAATGTTCTTGATTAAAAATGGTTACATTAATAAAGTATAATGCAATTAAATTAGGGCTGTTATCGATTAATTTAAATCTAATAGTTAACTTTTGAAAAATTATAGATTAATTAATCGATAATTTTGATAAAAGCCAAAAAATAGAAATTTATGACGTCATTAAACTGATCATTTCTCACGTACATTGAAAGTTAATAATATTTTGAACTAAATTTTATGACAATGTGTTGATACTTGATCGGATGTTTGTGCTGAAGGTGGTACGTCAGCGATGTATTTGATCCTTTAAAAGAGAATTGTTTATGGCAGTGAACACAGTAAACTTTTTCACCATCTTCGACTTTGCCATCCGCAGTTAGCTTAAAAACAAAATTTTTGCTCAACTTTCTAGTTATACAGTATGTTTAAATTTAACTGAGCTGATGCTGTCAGCCATTTTTTAGTTGACGTCTGCCGGTCCACATAAAGTAATAAAATTAATTATAATATTACGCGAGAGAAATTTGTACGTAAAAAAATATATAAATTATTATTAATTATTAATTAATAAAAAATTTTTAAAATATTATAAATATTTTATTTAATTTTAATCGAATTTTTTATCGATTAAAATAATTTTAATCGATAAAAATTTTTAACGATTAATCGAGAAATTAATCGTGAATTTCCGCAGCCCTAAATTAAATCATTAAAAATATAAGCAGTATAGATTTATTTTAATTAACTTCACAGAAAAAAGAACACAAATTGCACCAACATTCATAATATTCTCAAACATTTTTTATCAAAAACATTTACAGCTGATAATATGATAGCTAAAAAACTGTTTTTCTCATAAGACAACTACATTGTATTATCTTTCTCAACCCATGAAATGCCCCCCCCCCATTCTAAAGATAGATTTATAAATATCATGTCATGTGCAGTAATTCAGTGTCAATGGGAAATGGGTTTAAAAAGTGTTTCTAAAGGGCAGTAATTGCATTTCTCAAGAAAAGAGGTGTGAGGAGACATTTGTAATTTTTATTATGAGAAGGGGGTGCAGGCAAGTCCAACTTTGTGACAAAGTGGAAGTGGGGTAAAAAATTTGCATGTAATTAGTATTGAATGGTCTGAAAATGTTCAATAATAGAAATCAATAAATAGAGTTTAACTGGCAAGCATAGAATCTCTTCTCTTATTCAGTTGGAGATGCTCCGAGGCTGAGATGGTGGTCTAGAAATTACCATTGTTCTCCCGCCCCTATGAGGTGCTTGTACAATTGGCACAAGGGGCAGCTACTACAATGTTCTTGTGTAGGAGTATAACTGTGTAAGTGCCAAAACTCATGATAATAATAAATGAATTTTGCGAAATTTAACTTTGTTCCCTTAAGTTTTAAGTAATGAGTTTTTAAAAATAAAATCATCAAAGTAATGTAATTAAACTTAAACCACGACAAAGATAGAAGATATAAGATATTTTATTAATACATTTGCAATACAACAAAAGCCATAAAAAATTTAATACAAATTTAAAACAATTTTAATATTTGGAAATAATTTTAAAGAAGCTTTCATTTTGACCCAGTTTCTCTTGAATAAATGTCAACAAAATGTTAGAAATTTAAAAAAAATGTAAACACAATTAAATGAATGACTGACAATATACCAGTCAATGTTAAGATTGTTTCTTGAAAGACTTCAAATAGTCTGACAATTTTTACTAGATTGGGAAACAACATAATCTAAACTTTTAGACAATAGACCGCTGATTCCAGCAATTAATAAAATATTTATAGTAACTTAAGAGTAACTTGTTTATTCCTCACAACCAATTGTGAGAGTTATCAAATGTGTTGGACACGCCTGAGCATCACTGAAGATCATTGCTTGGTCATCTACTTGAACAGAATCTTGTGGCTGACTATTTGTGTCCTGATGAACACCTCTGAAGCTCTTGCTGCCTGGACCAATTTGGCCCAGGTTTAATCGGGTTTTTAACAAATAAATAGTGTTCTTGTCCTCAATTTCCTTCTCCTCCAAACAATTCCATGGATTTGTTTTAAACAAAACACCATCTCCCATAGCTTCATCTGAAAGATAAAAATTTTAACAATCAAATTTTGTTAGCACTTAATTTGTCGGGAAAATATATAACATTATATTTTAAAAATTTAAGAAATAAAATTTTCTATTTTAAAAAAATAAAATAAATAAAATGTGATAAATTGAGCAGTAACTAGTTAACAGTCAGAGTTCTTAGAATGTGCTAGACTAGAAGTTACCAGCCCACATGTGCATATTTAATGTTAAATTAACAGAAATAGATCTTACAAAAGTATGTTATTAATTTTTTTTGCGACAATGTTAAGTGATCACTGCTATGAATAAGATTAAATTGAAGTTCCAGGCTTGATTTAACCTTTTTATTTTTAGCTGGAGAAGCAAATTTACAAAAATAATGGGTCATTAAATTTCAACTATGATGAGTACTTATAATAAGAGCAAATATTTTCATAATATTTAATTCTCTAGGCTTAAGTTAGTGTGTAAATCTAACACTATAATCAATAAGAGATAAAATTTCTGTAATCTGTTTTTAGTACTTTTGAGATAGTGAGAAATCATAATATTCATACCCCGCATGGAACTGAATCTTGGATGAAATCCAAATTGACAAACCAAGGGGACGTTCTCTTGAGAAACTTTGTGCCACATGAAGATACACTCACCATCCAACTGAGAGTTTTTAGTTTTAAAACGTTGGTAGAGGTTGATGTTCTCAATGCGCTCGATCTGTTTTATTTGAAATACATATTTGCAACATGTTATACAATTTTTTTTCATAAATCTGGAAAAGTATGGCTACATAAAAAGCAACTAGTGTCTGAATCTTTAGAGAAAGTGTTTTGTCATTTTTGTTAAATTTAAAAAAAATATCCCAACCCCAAATCTAATGCAACAAACTTTTAATACTTCTATATCTCAATATGTCATTGTATGTCTTTGCAATACATCATTTTTATTTAATAATATATTATCACAAACCTACACATGAATATATGTGCTCAATGGCTTTGTTAGCTTTTTAAAAAGGTAAATGCATAAAATAAAAACAGGGTATTAGTAGGCCTGACAGGACGTAACACAACAGCGAACGTTTCGGCAAAGAGCCTTCTTCAACGGACAAATAGTACACAAATGAAACGAAATAATAGAAAAAACACTTAGCTTCGGTGAAATCCAAGTAGTCCAGTAGATCTCTACTGGACTACTTGGATTTCACCGAAGCTAAGTGTTTTTTCTATTATTTCGTTTTATTCGTTTCATTTGTGTACTATTTGTCCGTTGAAGAAGGCTCTTTGCCGAAACGTTCGCTGTTGTGTTACGTCCTGTCAGGCCTACTAATACCCTGTTTTTATTTTATGCATTTACCTTTTTAAAAGCCTGATTGCAGTCTCACCCCCATTACTTTATTTAGCTTTTTAATTAGCACTATTTATTTTCAGAAAATAATTTTTACTTGTAGTTTTTTAATTTTCACAGGTAGAGGTATATTATTCTTCAATTCGCGTTCAGTATTTTTAAATTCAACACTGTTGTTTCCAAGATTAACACATTTCCAGACTTCTTCTTCTGTCACAGTCCAAGGTTTCGGTTTTGTTACATGTTGTGAGACTAAAACAAAGAGTAAATATTAAAAAGGGTTACAATGAAGCTATGAATCTATAATAACCAAATTTAAGAAATTAGATTTAATAGGATTATTTTATTTTGAAATTTTGATGAAAAAAAAATGAACTTAATGATTCCTATAACTATAAACCAATCTGAGATACTAATTTAATTGAAAATAAAACAAATTTAAAATAAATCTTTAAACAATATTACTCTAGTGTCAGTTATAGTGTTAATTGATGACAAAATATCCCAGCTCCTTGAGATGTTTTAAAAACAAAATGATTAAAGATTTGTTATAATAGATGATCATTCACAGGATACTTACAATCAAGCTCTTCAACTCGTATTATTCCTTTCTTTTTCCCAAAGAAAATAACAGTCATATTTGAAAAATCAACATGCCTCACATTGTTGTCTTTAAGATCTGCTTGTTCTTTTTTATCTCTGCTATATGCCTCTTCAATCATCTTGTTTGTATCTTCATTAAAATTCTTAAAGATAATTTTTGTTTTTGCACCCTTTTTTGAATCTAAAACTTGATACAACCACTTGAATGAACCAGAACATCCCTGCAAAGAAGCAGAGGCCTTTTGTGGACATGTTTCATCATCATAAGTTACACTTTCATTTTCTTGGATACTTTTGAAAGCAGATACAGTAGCAATGGCATCTGAATTTGTTTTGGAAACACCAGTTTTATCATGAATAGTTTCATCATTATGATAATCTTTCCTGAGTGAGTAATTATTGAATTCATCTTCTTCAATTGTAGAACTTGAACCATTATGAGGTGAACCATGTTCCAATGAATTATCTTTTTGACTGAACTCAGAATTATTGGAATGCTCTTCAACAGATGGCCAGTCAATGTCAGTTGGCAGAAGATTGGAGCTGCCTTGTAATTTATTGTCACTTCTAATTGATGAGCTTATCAGATCCAAAAAATGCCTGACATCATTTTGACTTAATCCTTGGATGGTGAGACTTGATCCTGCCATTTGTGTTTTTTTGTTTTTGTTTTTTTTTACATTGCTTTGTTGCTTTTGGTTTTTAGCCATGAAATTGAAATGCCTTTTGAAAGTAATTAAAACAGGAATATCTCCCATCTGCTTGGATAGTTCCTGTAATCAGAATTTCACATTAAATTAGTAATATGATGATTATAATTTTAAAAAAAATATTTATGATATATTTTAGGGCTTACTATAATGATGTGTTTTTGTGTTCACAACAATAAACATTTTGTAAATATGTTGTTTTTTCAATATTTATTTATGACCTGTAAAAATGTTAATTACATTTATTAATACCTCAAATTTACAGGTTTCTTTTTTACCAAACTGGCAAGTCAAGGTGCTATCACTCATCAAACGATTAAGTTCTCTTTCAAGTTCAGAATAAGCTTTGTTAATTTTTTCCTTAGATGCCCCCCAAAATTTTATTGGGAGGCTGACAACTTTATTAACCAGAATTCCATGGTCAGTGCTAGAGGATGATTCTTTCTTTTTGTGATCTGTGAATGAAAAATTATTCCCAAACTTAGAACATAGAAGTTATGGCGTCAGTACTTCTAATAGTCTTGAGATCCCACTTCTGACACCATGTAATAGAATTTGGAAGTTAAGAAACAAGACATCAACACCCTGTGTTCTGGGTAACAACTGTCTTTAATCAATCCCTTCAATCAACTCTTTGTTACATCGTGAACCTTACATTTATTCATTTATAGCCAGCCATCCTCTCTCAGTTCACGACCATGCACGATTACATTTCACGCACAAACCACGAGTTTCATACTCGCACAACACAAAACGTCTCTCACAATTAGCACCCTATTCCTTCTCAGATGTAAATGTGGGTTAAATCAGAATGATTAAATTAATATTATTTTAGCTTTAAATATTTTTATTATGTTGAAGATATCAGTCTGATATTATTGGACATGTTTGTTTAAAAGCTTAATGTAATCCAATTAAATGAATGAAACATTAATAAAAAGACTATTCACTTTAGCTAGCTTTTTATATTATTTTTTGGAAGCTATAATAACTATTGAGAAAAACAGTCCATAATGGATCCTATATCTTGATGACATAAAATTGTGGAAGGAAATCATTTAAAAAGGGTGAATGAAATACTATTTAAATGTTCAACATAAATTTTTAAAACTCAAAACAGTAAAGTGCTTCAGCCCTCAGTGTAAAAATTTATTTTAGGAAAACCCAATGGGCTTTTAACACAAGTGATGCTTTTTTTAGAAATGGGGTTTAACCATCTACAATTTAGTATATTTATGATATTGGACAAAACTTTGATTTTCCTCTAATAAATGTTTTTTTCATACCTGAGGATCGATCCCCTCAAGTGTCTTGTCAATATATCTCCCATACTTTTGAAACATTTAAACTTAAAATATTAGATTAGCTTAGATTACTCACATTCAGGATAAAACAACAATATTCATGTAGTATAGTCAGGGTTGAAGAATGTCATGGTCTATACCATGTGGTGTGAGGTCATGAATGTGTGGATGTGAGTGAACTTTTATTCTCATGGTTTGTCCTGGGCTCAGAGTTGAGAGGGACTAAAATGTGGTGGTGGTGGGTGGGGGGGGGGTAATAGTGTGTAGTGTGCTGTAGTAGGAGAAGTTTGAGATTGAGACACAAAGAGTGAGATTAAGAGGAAAGTCAGAGAGATGAGAGTATTTTAAAGAGATGATGTGGCAAGTGATCTTAGAGATGCTTTGAATTCAGTTGCGACACATGGTTTTTGACATTGCACAGTTGTGAAATATATAATTTCTATTCAATATTGATAAGGAGCAAGTAAATAAAGAAAAGTTTAATGATACAATGCATTGTACCAAAATTTCAGATCGATTAAATGTACCGTAATTAAATAAATGAATTTTTAGTTTATCTCTATGTATCTCTATGTAGCATGTAAATTTTTGTGCTAGACTGTCACGCGGTGCATATTTTATTGAACAAACTATTTAATATTTTCCTGTCCTGCCGTGCGGTGCGTATAATATTGAACATACATTTATAATATTTTCCCGATCAGTAAATGTTTATGTTAGTCTGTGGGGTGGTGCGTATTATATTGAACATAATCAATACTTTTAGTTAAGTCTCATATATATAAGGGATTTATAGTCAAAAACTTTGTTTTTACGGGTTGTTTAATTTTCTATGTCTCAGATGGGATCCGTTTTGCCGGAAAATGGTTTACTCCTCAAAAAATACATTTTAAACGATTATCTTTGTTAAAATGTCACATTATTTTACTGGTAAGTTTGATTAGGTTTCCTGCTGAATGGACCATTTAGCCAATAACAACTTCCGCTATTGATGTGGATCTCTCAGTTATGTTTCATGCAGCTGCATAAATGGTAAAAAAATGTCAAGCTGAGCCTCAGTCAAAGCTGTTTACTTAGCTAGCCACATGGAATGTTTTTATGTAGAATTTTTTTTTCAATACATGTTTCTGCAGCAGCTTTCCAAACAAACAACAAAAACAAAAAAAGCTATTACCTTCATTGCCTGATTTTTTCATTAATCATTTTTAGAAGTAATAATAAGCAGAAGCCAAATTGAAAAGTCCTTAGCCAAGCCATAACACAGGCACATAAAATCATATGCATACATAAATATAATGTGTGTATGGATTTTACTCTTTTTTTCCTGCGTGTAGTAATTTTGTATTTTAATAAAGCTAAAACATCTGGTGAAGGCAATCTTGCCCCACTGCTTTCCTTTTCCTTGTGAATTTCCTTCTATATCAAACTTCTTCTCACCAAAGCAATAACTTCCCATCACTTTATTTTTTATTTATAAAGTATTATGGTTTGATCTTGATTATGATGCACCATGTATTACCATTGCTAATGTCTTCTTATAATGACTATAGTCCTAACATTGAAACAACCCTACATTGGGATAGTATCTCATCATGGTTGAAACATCTTTACAATGTAGAAACAAGATCTGTAGAGATAGCTTAAATCGAAATAGGTATTTTTTTCCTGATGTGATACAAAGACTATATTAATGGGCAGAACTCTTTTCTTTTCTATAAAATCATGAATAGAAAAAGAAGATGTATAACGAAACTACATTTGTGTTGAAGATCAGCGATAAAAAGTGTTTTTTAAAAATGAAAAATAATCTTTCAAAGCTTAAACTAAAATTAAAAAATCATTATAGTATAGAAGCTTTTACATGATACAAACATCAAAGCAATTAGCGTAATGAGTTTAATCATCTATGAGTGATTGGTACCATTGCCAAAAATGTAATAAATAAACTTTTAAAAATCCATAGACACATTATGTTGCATGTATGCTATTTAACATGTGTTTGATATTCAATTAACAAAGTCAAATCAATAATTAGATAATCTTAGCTAACCTTTTTTGCCAAAAGAATCAAATAATGAAGCTGGAGAGTAAAAAGAAATTTACAAATTCTTAATAAGATTTGAAAGTAAACAAGGACATCATATAAGTATTCAAGATAGTCATAATTTTAATCTCAATTGTGTACTATGATAGGATACACTTCTTGAATTATTTTGACAGAATTTAAAAGAATCAATTTTACTAAAGGAAATACCTGGTTCTTTTTAAATGATTGTTTAATCAATAATTTTAGAAGCTAAGTCCCAGTGCTACTATAATGAATAATTTACCCATTGTTTGGAGTCAAATCTCCTTATTATTATACCCACTTTAAACTTATGTTTAAAACTTACAAAATAGCCACCATGAATTTTGCTTTTCAGCATTTATTGGATACCTCTTTTGTAACTCATTTTCAAATACCTACAAAGAAAATAAAAAAACGTTAATACCTGTATTTAAAGTAAAATGGAAGTTTTTGTACTTGCACACTATAATTTTATTGCAGAGTATAACAGATTTAGGATTAGTGTAACTTGTTTTCTAAAAAAGTCTCCAATTTAAAGATGTCTGCCAGAGAGACATGAAAGCAGCCAGAATAAGCACAAGTAACTGGGAATGTAAAGCAGAAGACCGATCTGCGTGGTGCACAGTTGTCAAAGAGGGCATCATAGTAGCCGAGGAGTGAAGGATGGAGGAGGCTACAGACAGAAGATATAGGAGAAATGCCAAAACATTGGGAAGCACAGAACTCGTGTGCAAAAGCTGTGGTTAAGACTGTCACTCAAGGATAGGACTGCACAGCCACATGAGGAAATGCAACCCAACGGTGATGCACCATCATCTCTTGAGACAGAAGGATGCCGATTACTTAAACAAGTATAATTATAAGGCTTCACAGTCTTATTAAATAAAGCCTAACCCTCTGCTAATTATTTAAGCTTTCAAAAAGCTAATTCAAATATTATGGGCAAATAAATGTAATATATTTAGAAGTAATTTAGTTTTAAAAAAAAGAGAAGTTAGCAATCAACATACCATCTTGTATTCTAAGTTGTGTACTGATAAATAAATTTTGGTGTGCAAGGAATCATTCTTTACTGCAATTATTTTATCCAAAATTTGGAAAAATATTTGAACCAGATAAGGCACAGGAAATTTCTGTAATGGAGGTGTAATGATGATAGCATTGTACTTATAGCTCTGCTTTAAAATGTTTTTTAAAGAAGCCTTTAAAGCCTGTAGAAATGAAAAAGAAAGAACATCATTAGTTATAAAAAAAGATGTTTAAAATGAAGTATTCTGTGCAAGTAAATCAGAAATATGGTTATTTTAATTAAGAGAGAGAAATGTAAAGTAAAATGATGGTGACACAATGACCCTTGGCAGCCATTTACCTGGTAAACACCAGATCCCCAATCAGGCATACAATACAGGAGAACATCTCTACTAAATGGAAAGCAGGTCACAGAATGTACTTCACCAATCAATAGTCCATCTGGTTTGTCTTTATGAAGTTCTTTTAATGAGTTTTCCAACAAATGTTTAGAGCACTTTTTGTCAAAGTAAACAGGGCACGAAGTTTTTTCAAGACTGGGCTCTATGGGATAGCAGAATAAGTGTTTGGAGACCTGCAAGGAAATATTGACATGAACAGATTTTTTAAAAGAATAGACAACAGCACTGGAACCTATAATAAATAAATAACATGTGACGCAAATCCTGGTTATTCTGGAATTATAGTTTTAATAATAAATATATCTTTGCAAAGAGACTTTCTTTTCCAAATTTTAAATTTAAAAAATTAAAAAAAATTTTTTTGATTGTTAGTTTGAACATGGGAAAAAATAGTAATTCTTTACTAAATAGCAGCAACGTTGTAAATAAACTCTATGGTAAATTCTAGAAACCTGCGATAAAACTATTTAAAAAAAGATATTAATGTGCCAATTTAATTACCTTTTTTATAAGATGAGACAAAGAGCAAAGTAGTAATAATACATTAGGCAAATAATTATAACGTGGAAATTCAAAACAAAGATAACTTAATACAACCCTCAGATAGACATAGTAATAAGTACAATTTTCTTATTCCGTATGGAAGAACAAACACATAAAAATTCTCGTTCTTCCTCTCTGGAATTCAGGGTTAGAATGGGTTGCCAGATCAAAACCAGAAAAACAAACACTTCAAGGCCATACCCAGACTTTTTTAAGGGGGGTTCGCAAACTTGTTGCGAAGGCATTTCATGTTAAGATAAGGCAAACCTCTCATAACGAGCACCTCTCATAACGAGATTTTCACATAATGAGCTCCTCTCATAACGAAATTTTCGCATAACAAGCAACATTTGTATGGAAAAAGTTGTTCCCTTAACGAGCAAAGATTCGCATGAGTGGGAAGGGAAACTCCCTTTTTCCTGGAAATTCATTAGTGAGCTGGCACTTCCGCGCACTGATGTATTATTCTGTGTTAAGCACTCTGTCTGTTAGCGTATTGTTTTCATGTGTGATCAACCTATTTTACAAATTTTGTATTAAGACAGTATTTGTAATGTTTTATGTGCAAAGTTTAATAAACTGATAAATTATCTTCGAAAAAAAAACACAAGAAGACAATCATAAGAGCGTAAAAATGCCATATTCATCAAAAGTGAAAAAACATTGAAAAGCGTGAACAAGGTTGCGAATCTAGCGCGCAACAACAACCTGCTAACATCAACGATCTGCACTATTCTCAAGAATAATTAAGGAGATGGATGCTTCTAATGGAGTGTCAAGAATGTCTACGAAACGGTTACATCACATTTTCGTCAAATTTTGAAGCGCCTGCAAAAACAAATGTCTTTAACAGTTTTCTAGTTAAAAAGCAAAAATTATTTGTCATAAATTCATATTTTTGTTTGCGTTTTTTCTTTCAAATCTAAATTGTATTCTAGTTGTTTCCCTCTTTAACAATTCATAATTAATTTTATTTGAATAAATGTTCATAACATTTTTTGAAAAATGAGTATTTTTTTCAGCATGGAACGGATTATCGTATTTTACATTGATTTGTATGGGAACAATTGTTTGGTTTAACGAGTGTTTTGCTTAACGAGTAAGACTCTGGAACGAATTAATCTCGTTATGAGATGGTTGACTGTACCTACAATATATGGTGCTATGACTTCAAATTTGGATGAGAATGTTTAATCAATAATTCTGCACCTATGAATGTACTTAAACTCTTGCTTCGCGCTTTGGGCTGTTGTTAAAAAAAACAAAAAACATGCAGGTTTCTTTTAGTTTGTCAATCATGTTACGCACATCAGGAAGTCTGCACGAATGCATGATCACTAGTATTAAAGCGTGATTGCTGCTGTGTGTGTATACCACCTAAGGTGCCTCTCGCAGAATACGCGCTTGAACTCCTGAGACAGTGCCCGACATAGATGCAGCGCCATCATAACACTGGCCCCTCATATTCTGTTGGGATCCCCAAATTTCTCAATAATGTCAAGATCTTTTTATTTTACAGGGGGCACACATTCGCAAAAGGGGGTTCGTTCGAATGTACGAACCCACCCTGCGTACGGCCATGCACTTTATCAACATTTAAAACTCTATAAAAATGCTAGTCTAGACACGAACCATGGATAAGCGCAGGACACATTAATCTAAAAAAACTTCATGTCAATCCCCTTTCAGTTCCTCACTTGAATATTTTTCCTCTGTGCTCACCTGGTTCTAGTCATATTTGTTCTAAAACAAACAAGGAAGTGAGCGGACAAGAGAAGGTCTTCCACATTCACAGATTGAAGAGACACCATTGTGTCTGATTTTTATAGCAACCAGTACAAGTTATGGTCATCCCTATGAGTTGGTTTCAAAACGTGTTTCACTAAATTAGAAGAGTTAAATAGCTGAGTTAGAAGATGATTGTGCCAGCTGTCCGGATTATCCCAGTGAGAATTAATATCACCCATGATGAGAAGATTTTTTGTAATTCTATTCTCTAGTGTTTCACATTTAATGATTTACCTAATGGTGTTACTCTTGTCAGTTTTGAATATTCTTCAGTAATAAATCTGGCACCTTTTAAAAAAAAATTGTTCTAGTTTATTTATGTTTTATGGATTGATGGGTCCCATACAGAACATTCATGTTCTAGTACAGGTTTCTCCAAAGTAAGATATCCTTTTAGTTTTATATTCTTATTATATTTGTATTTCTAAAACTAGTTAATTGACATGGGGATTCCATGATAATTTTTAAATTATTATACTCCTAAGTATTTTGCATCTTTAGTTTGGATTAGTTGTTTTTCATGAATGAAATAGTCTTTCTGATACTGAATTTAAGAAATCACCCTTTGATAATATTGAGCAGCTCGTCCCCCTTTACAAGTGAACTCTAACTTCTCTGCTGGATACTTGTGCCACGAAGTCTAAAACGTTTTTTTTAGTGACAGAAATGATTCCCCTTGGTTCACTCCCACAGTTCAGAAAACTAAATTAGTTTGATGTCTAGCTTAGAATCTTTGGAGAAGACGTAGTCACAAAACTGACAAAGAGAAGTTTTGGAAGGCAAGAAAAACAAGGATTCACAAGTAGTCAGACTTGCTAAATCTGAACATAATCAGTCTCTTCTCAAGACTGCAAATACTGACAGTCATAAGATGTTCTCTGCGGTAAATGGCCTTCTAGGGAAGAATCAACTCCACCTGTTTTACCTGGTATGAGAGGTGAGCTAGCGGCGGATAAACTTAGGAAGTTTCTTTACGGAGATAATTGAAAGTCAGGAAGAGTTTTCATCTATGTAGTGATTCACATGCCGTGGAGAATGAGTTCAAAAACTCCTCTCTAGCAGAGTTTCTTCCCATTTTGGATGAATAGTTGAGGAGCATTATCAGGACATCTAAAACCAGGGTAGTCCCTTGTTGACCCCATCCCAACAACGATTATTTTAGAGTTTTGAAGTCTTACTTCCTGTACTGGTTAAGATTTTTAATAGTAGCTTCAGTCCGCCACAGCTCCAAGTCACTTCAAAGTGGCGGTTATTAAACCACTTCTAAAGAAAAGCGACCTGTATCCAACTGATTGCAACAATTTTTGTCCAGTTTCTAACCTGCTGTTTGTTTCCTAACTTCTTGAGAGAATAGTGCCACAGCAGCTTATTCAGCATCTAAATATTTACGACTTACTTTATAAGTTTCAGTCTGTCTTTTGTCCTGGATTGCGTTGTGAGACAGAAATACTTCATGTCATGAATGGTGTTCTTTGTAGTGCCGACCACAGTGATCTGACCATCTTGGTCCAATTGGACCACAGTGATCTGACCATCTTGGTCCAATTGGACCACAGTGATCTGACCATCTTGGTCCAATTGGACCACAGTGATCTGACCATCTTGGTCCAATTGGACCACAGTGATCTGACCATCTTGGTCCAATTGGACCACAGTGATCTGACCATCTTGGTCCAATTGGACCACAGTGATCTGACCATCTTGGTCCAATTGGACCACAGTGATCTGACCATCTTGGTCCAATTGGACCACAGTGATCTGACCATCTTGGTCCAATTGGACCACAGTGATCTGACCATCTTGGTCCAATTGGACCACAGTGATCTGACCATCTTGGTCCAATTGGACCACAGTGATCTGACCATCTTGGTCCAATTGGACCACAGTGATCTGACCATCTTGGTCCAATTGGACCACAGTGATCTGACCATCTTGGTCCAATTGGACCACAGTGATCTGACCATCTTGGTCCAATTGGACCACAGTGATCTGACCATCTTGGTCCAATTGGACCACAGTGATCTGACCATCTTGGTCCAATTGGACCACAGTGATCTGACCATCTTGGTCCAATTGGACCACAGTGATCTGACCATCTTGGTCCAATTGGACCACAGTGCTGCGTTTGATGTGATTGACTATGAGGTTCTGCTGTCAAGACATTTGAATAAGGTTGTTATCTGTGGAACTGCATTTCACTGGTTTACATCTTAACTGACTGACAGAACACAGTCCTAATATGTAGCGCACATCAGGGTTCAGTCTTTGAACCAATTGTTTTCTCCATCTATACGAGCAAGCAAGGCAGAAGCATCATTGTATTTGTAGACCGTGGTATATCTCACAAATTATTTTCAAAATTATTTACAGTTTTAAAATTATTTACGCACCAAAACGTTTGGTGAAAGGTCGTTCTCTTTTTGTGCAGCCAAACAATGGAATTCTCTACCATTACACATACGTGGTATTCAAACAACCAAGTCCTTCAAGACTGCACTTAAGACACATCTTTTCAAAATTTATTTTTAAAATTGATGAAACAACATTTCTTGTAAATGATTAACGTAGCTTATGTATAATGTATTGTAATTGTGTGTGTTTGTTGTGATATGAATGTTAATTTAATACTTATAAGTATGTTATTTCTTTCATGTAAAGCGCTGTGAGCCCAGTTCCTTACTGGGATACAACGCTATATAAATAATCAATTTATTATTATTATTAAGTAGGAACTTCTGACATCCCTTTGTCTAACACTGTCAGAGATGTCAACATCTATATCGACAGTAAACTCAGGATGACCTCCCATATTGATTCTGTGGTCAAAGCTGTTTTTTCATCTTCCTGCCCTGGGTCAATTGCTTCCTCAACTGAATAAGAGAACAGCAAATATTGTAGCAGTTTCCTTTATACAATTGAGATTGGATTATTGAAAAAGTAGTCATTGGGGGATTGTCTCAAAACCAACTGCAGAGACCCCAGAATGTACCAATGTTCCAGCGTGGATTATATTGTGGATGAGAAAGTCAGACCACATCAAACCAGGACTTATGGATTTACACTGGCTTCCTGGGGCTAAAAGAATAGACCATTACATTCTGTGACTATTTTATGGATGTATGGATGAATCAACACCACAGAATTTGAAGGAATTAACATACAAACATGTATCTCTAAAGGGGCTGCATTCTTCTTCTAAAAGTTATCGTAGTGGATGAACACAAGAGAAAGTCCCTTGGCGTGTGTTACTTTGAATAGGAGGCACCAAAATTGTGGAACAGTCTTTCGAAATTTACAAAAAAATGTGAAGACTTTTTTTTTATTTGAGAGAGTTTTGAACATCAAAGTGCTACATGCATACTGTTATTATTGTTGTTTGTCCACCCTGATCGACGAGGATCATTTTCTTTACATTAGCCATGTGCTTTGGCAACCTGATGTGTCCTATGAACGCTTATTAGCCCTATTCTTGTCCAAAAGATGCGTCTACATGTCGGACAAGGAATGGTTGGCATGTCATCAAGATGGTTTCAAGCACGATCCATCCTGGCCTGATGTCTTGACTTGGCAACCTGTTGTCTGCCTCACAGACTGCTGGACCTTTTGGTATCATAAGGCGCCAGGAGGCTCGTTTGCTGGCTGCTGCCTCCCAGGAGTCATGCCCAGTGATAGTCCAGCATGGTTAGTGTTAGCACAATAGAAGAAGGTCATCATCATCACTAAATACCCCCTCTTTCCCCCTCACAACTAGATTTGCTTGGTCCATAACTATTATTTACAATTAATTTTCAAAAGGAAATTTTTTTAAAAGTGAAATATCAAATGATTTTTATATTTTGTTTTCAATTACATTGTATTTTAATTTAATTTAGTTTTTTTTTAAAACATTCATTTTTTAATTTTTAAGCAATATATTCGAGTATTTATGTCGCAATGAATCTTAAAATTATATAGGCAAATGATAAGGAAATTAAGATTAAATCAAAATTATGTAGACAGTGCGAAGTAGGGAGAATTGATGTCTATTTAATAGAGATAGTAGCCTTGAAAAGTCATCGTAAAATTGTTGGTTAAGACATTTAGAATTTGATCAGATATTTAAACAAAATTTCTGTTCCCCTATGCTATAACTACTGCTATGCTCCCTTCTGTGACAGTTTATTTTATTTCAATAATGGTCTTATTTTTTTTAATAATTTGTCTTTTATAAATTATTACTTACCAAAAACTCAGGGGTGTCAGAAACTATTTCTACATCACATTTGAAATATCTATAATCTGGATACTTGACAGTCTCTGAAATAAAATAAACATTTAACTCTTCATATCCATTATTAATCTCATGACATTTTTCTGCAATATTTGAACTAGTTGAATTAATTTTTTTTTAAATATTAAATATTTGGAGCCGCTAAGAATGTGAAGGTGGGTGGTCGAAGGTCTGAGGCTCTATTAAACAGCTGCAGAACAAAATTTATTAAAACAAGATTAGCCTCTTAAAGGCTGATGTCTAATGAGATAAACATAGTTAAGCACATATCAATAAACTGAAAAGTCAGTCCAGTGGATTTCATGGAATATTTCAAAGTTGGCAGAATCTTGTGAATGAAATCATGCAACGTTCATTGCTCTATTCCCCCTATGTTATATGAATAGCAATCATGTATCTTTCTTTTTACCATCTAAAAAAAGTAATCTTGTCAAATGAAAACAATGACAAGCATGTTATCTATTGCTGTTACAGACGCTTCTTCTATGCAGAAAATTAATGTGTGAGTAAAGTTTACAATTTCAAGCTTTCTAATTTATAGGCTGAAAACAGACTATACTATTAAGCTGGTCTGATAGGGATCATTAGTACTCTCATTGCAATTATTTATATATATAATTCACTTAAACTGACATCTGCAAATGAGCATGATGAATGAACTCCGCCGGGGTCGAAAGATCACAGTGGGCAAGCGTAGTAGGATGAAAAGAAAAAAAAAGGGGGGGGGGTGGCGGCAACAATGCTTCTTGCATTCTCTTGCATTGTTCCTTCGCAGAATAACATATGATTAGGGGGGGGGGTCTCAACAACTGAATGTGTACGTAAGCACAACAAATTTAATTGGCATAATACTAAGCCTTATAACGTAAACTGCTCAGGCTGCAAACAGCATTTGAGATCGACTGAGTCAAGAATGATATGCAATTATTTATTGATTTGAAATGACTTTTAATGTAATCTAGAATGATAGTTAATGGGGTTTTCCAGCTTTGTGAATGCTAATGTTATATTGGTGAGCGGTGGGCATTATTTTGACACATTATTGGTTTGATGTTGTGTGAAGGGATATGACGTCATATTCTGTTTAATTTCAGAATTACTGATTTGAAATGACTTTTAATGTAATCTACTAAAATGATTTCCCTTGAATAAAAGTCGTAAATTATTTGTTAAAACTTGAGTTTAAATAATCATTCGAGTTTTTCATTTGTTTGGTACTTTATAGTTATGAACATAGTAGATGTTAAAACTGAAGCCGAACACCATTTTGATGACAGCGTCATTAAATGAACTCACCTCTTACACTTATTTGATCCCAGCTGTCCTGGTCTGGGGTTCCAAAATCAATTTCCATTCTCTTCATAAAGTGAGAAAATGCTTTGAACACAGATTCACGTTTAGGTTCACAAATATAAACATCAACATCTGAGGAACCATCACTAGCATCTGCCAACACTGCAAACAGTTGTTCGATAAGAATCTTAGCTATGACATCCAATGGAAATGGAAACTCCTCATCATGAATTGCACCTGTATAAAATGTTACTGTTTCACTTTTCAAATACTTTACTTGATCAAGCACTAAGTGTATCACGGAGCTCAAACTTGTCCTCAGCTTATTAAAGTGCTCATGGTATTCAGAACTTTCTGGAGCTTTCCAACTTGGCAAGGCTATGATAATATCACAACTGCTTTTTTTAGTTTTCAAAAAGCATTCTTGCGCTAAAAAAGAACGTGATTTAAATTACTTATAGCATCTGATTAGACTACTTGGTTATGCAGAAAATAATATAATCCTTTAAATTGTAATTTTATAAGTGAAATGAATTTATCAGTAGTGTACATATTAATTAACATGTTTTTTTGCCCACTTTCACACACAGCCTTAAATTTAAAAAAATAATTTGTTCACTTTAAATATGGAAATATTTGATAACCCTAAAGCAGGAAATGTTGATAGCATAAGTACTAGCACTTTATGACATAAATTTATGTCTTTTATGTTTTGGAGTTGTATTTCAGACAGCATCAATTTTCAGTGCTGGTAGTTATTTCAAAATTAATTTTTTGATTTTACATAAAATTCTATTTTAAAATAAATATTTTCTTTAATTTATTTTGTATTAAAAGTAATATACTTATATATTCATAAATGCCTGTGGTATTTTTGTGATTGATGACATATTTTTTAAAATTATTATTTGGCAATAACATTTTTGCAAATGATAAAACTTTGAATTTTTAAATTTCTTATGAGCTCATAATGAACTGCAATCAGAACATACGTAATTTAATTAAAAATGATACATTAACATAAATACCCTGGGAGGAAATGCCAAACTCCACTTTAACATCTGATTTCATATCTCGTATGTTTCCTTGCACTAGATGAACCTTGAAACCTTGACCTATGGCTGTTCCAATTAAAGTGACTTTGTAATTAATTCCTTTATCTTCTGGCTGCAGTACTTCCAGTCCAGTGTTACTTTTGTTACTTCCTTCCATGGGAGGTTCAATAAAACATTGATACTTTGCGCTTATTTGATTTACTAGCCCAAGACCATATTCAGAATTAAAGAAAGGTATCAGCCCTGGATAATGGAGTTCTTTTGTCACATTGATTATTCTGTCAAAGAGTGATGTCAAGGTTGCTTTCACTTCATAAACACATCCACTGCTAGTCTTCAGGTTTATACCATTACTTGCAAAAACAACTTCTGTTGATTCAAATTTTTCATAAATCTCACAAATATTTTTCCGTAGAAACGTTTTGCAATAAAGCATCTGTTGTTGACTAAATGGTACAAACCAAATTGAGTCATGATCTTCACTTTTTATAGGTGATTTCCCATAATCATTATTTTGTTGAGACTCGCCTACATTTTGATCTAAAGTTTCGTGACCTTGTTCTTTTTCACACCATGAATCTTTTTTTATTTCCAATGACTTTCCACCTTTGTTTAAAATAAAGTGATTTAAATCATTCTCTATTTCAATAGTCTTCATTTCATAACTTTTCTTAAGAGTTAAAATCATGACTTTTTCCCCTTCAACGAAAATCTTATGCAATGGATAATTTATATGTATGGATTCGACAAGGGCTTTCCACTGTGGTGTAGTTTGAAATTTCACATTAGGAAGTGAAAGGCATTCTTTTTTCACCACAAAATGTGAAGACAGTTCATTAAATGAAATCTGAGAAATAAAATAAAGTTATTAACAGCAGGTACATTAGAAGAGTTTTAAAAGTTAAAATTTGTTTTGCAGTATTGTGTCATCGTCATCATAAGAAACTAAGTAATTAATAGAACATAAAAATACTTTGTATGGATTCCATTTCATTATATTTGTAAACTAAACTAAAACATGGCGTTTCTTTTGTATAAAATAATTTTTAAAATTTAGTTAAATATCATTTTAATTTTTCTACAGAGGCAACATATATTATTATATATTATTATCTGCCGGCTGGTTAGCGAAGTCAATAGTGCATTAGCCTGACAAGCTGAGGTGCGTGGGATCTAGCCCATGGGTGCGAGGGATCTAGTCCCTGTTAAGCCACAATTAAATTTTCATTAACAACTGTTGCTAAAAAGTCCTCCGCTGACTTGGAGAGGAGATGGGTGCCGCCAAGTCTACCAAGCCCCAAGAAAGTTCTAATGGCAACATTAGAACCCCCTACGACCACAAGGTTATGGGACACACACAATATATATTATAACATATATTAATGTAATTTTTTTAAATAACACAAAAAAAATGTTGAAAGTATTTAGCAATTTTTAACCAAACTGGAGATTTTAAAGTACTTTTATTAGTGTTTTGTGCATTTTATTAGTGTTTTTTGCATTTCATGGTGATGTATGTGACAAGAGTTGTCAAGATTATCTTAAATCTAAAAGGGAATAAGGACTTTAAAAAATGAAAAAATGGACTTGGAGCCTCCAGCCCAGAGGGAGTGGATATTAGAAATTTAATTCCATTTAGTATTTTAGCATGGGCTAACAAAACATTGTATAACAACTTTGGTCTAGATCCATCTGTTTAAACGTATATTTATATAGATCATTTAATGAAACTCCTACACCTAAGTACACCTATCCACAAACAAAATTTGTCTTTTATTCATGTTTTGGGCTTTAGTAAAATATAACAAAAATTTGAATAATGTACCTTGATTTGGTGCCTTATAGGTTTTTAAAAATGAAATAATAGAGTGATCACTGGTTTGTTACTGAGTTTCTAATTCTAATATAATCATAGATAAAAAGAATTGCGGGTAGACTTTACTGAGAAAAATGTAATCATATTTATAGCATCATTAACAAATAATGTGGCTTTAAAATTAATAATAAAATATGCTCTTTTTGAAATTAAAACTTCAAAGGCTGAGAACTAAATAATAAATTTAAAAAGCCTCTAAAATAAAATAAATATATAAATACTTCTTTAGTTATAACAAATAAGTCATACATTATTAAGTTAAAAATTAACAGTAGCTTCAGGGCAAAGAGTTTATCAGTTATTTGTAATAAAACTTAATTAACAAATACATGTAATAATATTACTCTCACTTTACAATCATCCAGATATTTGACAAAGCAATCCAAATTGTCATTAAGTACAAGATGCATTGAATCATGTTTCATTATTGTTTTTATTTGTTGCAGAATTTGATAGTCCTGAAGGAAAGTTTCCTCTTCTTCTTTTAAAGAAATCTGAAAATTAAATATAAGGTAGGATTCATTTTCAATTCTAAATAATGAATTAAACTGGCAGTTATTACAAAATAACAGTAAATAATACATTTTAAGATTAATTAAAATAAGCATTACTGAACTTAGAGATTTTTAATATTGTTATTTATTTCTTACTAGACGGCCCGCGGCGTAGCATACGCCGCAGACTTGCTCATGGAGAGTGCAAAGCAAGTGGAGAAAGAACGGACACAAACTACAGCACGAAGAAATCAAAACAACGCGAGTGAACGTCGGTTGGGGGGTGGGACTGCCAACTCATTGTTGGTTTCGAGACATTTGCAGGCGAAATTCGTTACACCCCTAACTTCTATGAAGTCAGCTATAAAACGATAATCGGTTTAAAATCGGAGTTGCATAATCGATAATCAGTTTTTTTTTAAATTAAAAAAAAACAACACGCAATTAATAACCCTAAATATGACTAACCCTCGCTAGTGTCGGCCAATCACAGTTTGTTTAAGGGATGGTAGTATTAAATGGGAGGCAGGTAAAAACAAAACCTCAGTGTGCATGTCTTCACGTTTACTCACTATTTTTTATTTACTTAGTGCTGCTTTTTGTGTCTGTACTCTCACCCCCCACCCCAACCGTTCTTTGCATTGTCTATGATGAGCAAGTCTGCTGCGTATGCTACGCCGCGGGTCTCTCCATAGTTACCTCTTATCATTCACTCACAGTCGTTTGCCCAAACCCACCCCATTTTGACGACTGTGTCTTTCAGGAAGTCTTCACCCGTCACTAAATCATTATGCTACGCCGCAGGACAGCTAGTGTTGGCAATAAAGGGGTAAAAGAACGGGCACAAACAGACATTTTTAAAAAAACAAAAAACAATGTTTTCGCTGGGGCTTGAACCCAGGACCTTCCCCGTATGAGGCGGACGTGATAACCAGTACACTACGAATCTCACGTTTTCTGTGAAGGAACAATGCAAGTGAAACGCAAGGACCATTGTTGGTCTCGATACATTGGTCGACCCCAGAGAGGGTCATTCGTCATGCTCGGTTGCACATAATTGCGTAGTGTCTTGCATGGTCCCACGAAGAGAATTATATATATAGATATGTGCAATGAAATAAATCTTATACTTTGTTTACCTGTCCATCTAGTTCCAAGACCAATGACTTGATATCTTCAGCTTTATTTCCCTTGATCACCACTTCTACCTCTTCTAAATCAATTCTAACACTTGTTCCTGGGTAATTATTCTCAACAATTTTCTGGAAATTGAGTTGATCAAGAAGCCAAAGGAAGAATTTATTTTGACTAAGTAATGTAAAGGTTGTGGCTTTCATCTTGTCTTTTGTCCTCTTGACATCTGGGTGTTTTGTACCACTTTCATCTTTACTATAAACATTATCTAATTGACATTCAGCAGGATTAAATGCCATTATTTCATCCCCAATAATGACTTTTTTACTTGCATTTTCCATTATAATATGAATGACCATTGGAATCTCTTCTGATCTATGAGCAAGTGCTAACAAAGTGACATTTAAGTCATTCGACACAAAAATTTGACAAAAGTCATATTGTGAATTTAAGGATTCCTGAAATGTCTTCCATGCTTGACTTTCATAAACTTCTTGACTGGGCAAATGCAGTAAAGTTTTTGCAACTAAAAGGGATTTGATGAACTCTTGAAATTGTTCCTAAAACAAAAATATTTTAAAAATATTTATACTGGAGGGAAAAAAATAATTTAGAATCTTTCAAGGAAAACTAACTAATTTTAGATATATAAAAGGGAAAATGTGACTTTAAAAAATTAAGGTTATTGTTATGATATGGATTAAGAATTCATACATACATTTGTTCCTTCATAAATTTTGACAACCAATTTAGATTGTGTTGAACCTTTGCTGCCAGAAACAAATAAAATCCCATGTCTCTTGATAAGTGGTAAAAGTTGTGATTTTATTTTTTCGCTCTTAAGAAATGTTTCCTCATATTCTGTTAAAGAAATCTGAAAATTTTAAATGCATAATTTTATTGCAATAACTCCAAAGAATTTGTAACAATTCTAAATTATTTAGTTTATATACATATTACATATCAAACCAGGTTGAGGTGTGCAAAAATTTATTGAAATTTTCCAAATCCTAGAATTTTTAATGCTTTGTTTGTCACTAAAAAATAATGTAAAAATAATATTTTTAAAAAAGAGCGCAAAAAATCCATGGCAAAAAGGATAAGGTAAAGTTTTTATTTTTATTGACAATGCAGGATTATGGTTATTGAATAGAGTAACCAGAATGACCTTGTATTTTTTATCATAATCTTTAATCAGCTGTAAAATCAGAATTTTAGATGAGATTTTCTTCAAGTTTTATTTCTTAAATTAGCTGGAAAACATTACATTTAATTAGCAATAATAATAATAATAAATTATTGGTAATTTATGTTAGGGTGTGCTAGAAATAGCAAGCTATATATGAATGTTATCTTATCCTGAAGTACTTTTGCATTTTCTGGCTAAATAGATACTATCCATAAAAAATTTAAGATATTAAATATTTTATTTATATACAGTAGTTGTTGTTCGTCCGTCGAAGTCGGCGATTACCACTCTCATATTTGTCCTGTGCTAGGCCGTCACGTGTGTCCTCTGGTGGCTTATTAACCCTATTCTAGCACAAAATTTGCGTCCGCATGTCGGACAAGAGATGGATGGGATCCATTCAGGAGGGTTTTGGATACGGTCTTTCCTGGCTTGACGTTTGATCTTGGCAGCCTGTTGTCTATTAGCCTCACAGACAGCTGCACCATTCCGTATCATAGAGCGCCAGGGGGCTCTGTCACTGGCTGCTGCCTCCCATGAGCCATGTCTAATATCAAAGGTCTTTAGAGCAGTTTTAAGTGCATATTTGTAGCGCTTTCGTGGAACGCCGCATGCTCTATGTCCTTCAGTAAGCTCACCATAGAAGAGCCTCTTGGGAGGCGATGGTCGAGCATGCGCATTACATGCCCCGCCCAGCGTAGTTGGCACTGCATGAGGCTAGTGTGGATGCTGGGTAGTCCTGACCTGGCTAATATTAATATTTCGGTGTCTGGAACTTTTTCCTGCCATTTTATATTAAGAATTTTTCTTAGGCTTTTGGTGTGAAAGTGGTTCATGCAGCAACCTTGTATGGCGTTGGTCCAAGTGTCGCATACGTATACTAAGGTGGGGAGTACTACAGCTCTGTATACTTTTAGTTTTGTTTGGGTGCTGATTCCTATTCTGTTCCAGACACTGTCATGCACTCTACCAAATGCTGCACTGGCCTTGGAGACTTACGTTCACCTCGTCATCAATGTTGGCATTCTGAGGCAGTGTGCTTCCAAACTAAGTAAAGCGGCTCACTGTGTTGGTTTTGTTGCCATTGATGATTATATTAGGCTCAGTATAAGATTTGCCTGGGGCCGGCTGGTATAGAACTTCTGTCTTCTTTGTGCTGATGGTGAGTCCAAAGTTAGAGCACGCACTGGAAAATGTATCAACACTTAGTTGCAGGTGTGCTTCTGATACCGTGTTAAGGGCACATTCGTCAGCAAATAGAAGGTCCAGGACACTGTCTGACTTGACCTTTGTTTTTGCTTTAAGCCTCCTGAGGTTGAACAGACGACCATCAGTGCATTACGTAATGTCCAGTCCTTCATTGCTGTCCCTGAAGGCACCTGAAAGCATGGCTGAGAACATGAGGCTGAACAATGTTGGAGCCCGAACACAGCCTTAACACCATTTGTGACAGGCACAAGACGTTCATGTGACCAAATGTCTCTACGGTGCCAAATGCTGGACAGACCATCGCCTCATCATCTCAAAACTTAATATTCGCATTCAGCCCAAAAGATGGCCACAGTAGAGGAAAACCCTAAAACGACTAAACATCACAAAGCTAAACTGTGCCAGTACTAAACAATCTCTTGAGACAGCCCTGGAGGACAAACTGAGATCCACCACACTGAGCAACACGAACATTGAGCCTGTTGGGATGGATTTTAGATATCTAATCTACAGCCTCTCAAATCCTTGGACCCGCGACGAGAAAGTATCAAGACTGGTCGATGATAATTGTGATGAGATCAAGCAAATGTCGGCAGAGAAACATCAACTCCACAAAACACACCTCAGCAATCCCAGGTCATCATCCGTAACGGACTCATATAACAACATACGCTGCATCATACAACAAAAACTTCGCTGGATGCAAGACTCATGGCTAAACAAGAAAGCTGATGAGATCCAACAATATGCAGACAGTCATGATATGAAGAGTTTTTACAATGCCCTTAAGGAAGTGTACGGACCCACAGAGTCTTATTCATCCCCGCTTCTCAGTGCTGACGGGACATATCTAATTACTGACGGGGAGAATATTCTCGAGCGCTTGGCTGAACACTTTCATGCTGTCCTAAACAGCAACTCAAGTATTAATGAAGATGCTATCATTCGCCTCCCTCAAGTACCAATTAACTTGGCAATGGACGACACGCCTACAATTCTTGAGACGCAAAGGGCTGTACATCGTCTGTCATGTGGAAAGGCTCCTGGACCAGACTCAATTCCAGCTGAAATATACAAAGAATGCAGCATGGTTCTACTGGAAAAGCTGCACGAAATCTTCCTAATGATGTGGCAGCAAGAGGCTATCCCCCAGGACCTAGGATTTCAAAGATGCCTCTATAGTCCACTTGTACAAGCGAAAAGGGAACCACCAAGTCTACGATAATCATTGAGGAATTTCACTGCTATGATTTGCAGTAAAAAATACTCACCAGAATCCTCCTAAATCGCCTAAATGCACACCTGGATCAGGGTCTATTACCAGAAAGCCAATGTGGTTTCCGGAAAGAACGTGGGACCATCGACATGATCTTTGCAGCAAGGCAGTTGCATGAAAAGTGTCAAGAGCAGAATATGGACCTATTTATATAGACCTGACAAAAGCCTTCAACACAGTCTGCAGAGAGGGGCTATGGAGGATTATGGCCAAGTATGGCTGCCCAAATAAGTATATAGCCATTGTAAGGCAATTCCATGATGGTGTGCAGGCTCGAGTCCAGGACAACGGAGAGGCCTCTAAACCATTGCCTTTCACAGTGAAAAACGTTTAATGCAAAAGTGCTTAAGAAGAAATATCAGTTAATAACGCTAAATAATAAAACGGTCCCAACAAACTATTATGCATTTTCATACATTTTTTTTCTTTTAACAAGAAACAAAAACACAAAAAGATTTTGCTTCTCAGAGAGGCACGGTGATCGAGCAGCATGGGTGCTGGACTGGCGTACCGAGAGTGACAGGTTTAAATCTCTGTGAAAGCAGGGATTTGTTCCAAGGTCTAAGGGTATCACTGAGTCCACCCAGGTAGCTGGACATTGTGCAACACAATCCCCTCATAGCTGTGGCACGTGAAGGTTGCATCACTTGCCAACAGACCGGCAGGGTCAGTGCATTTTTATCAGAATGTAAGATGTAAGAAAATTTATTTTTAAAATAAACATAATACAACCAAAATAAAATACACCTGTCAAGCCGGCAAGAAATAAGAGAGGCTTAAAAAGAAAGTGAGTGGTATTTAATGTTTCATTTGAAAGGGAGCTAAATTGCCTTTTAAATACCAACACCCTTGCAATAGCCGAAATCATTTTGCCCGTAAAATGAGCCAATGTTGTTATCTACCCCCCCCCCACACTCCTCCATACACAATATAAAAATCAGATGTTTTTCCAAATAATCACTAATTTTTTTTTAATGAAAATTATATATTAAATTTCTTTAAGTTCTAGGTATTTTGTTTTTGTTTTATTGATTTTTATTAAATGCATTCATACATTTCTAATGCAGCATAATATAAACTGATAAGGGGCCGTCCATAAATGACGTCACACGAGTTTTGATCCCCTCCCCCCCCCTCGTCACGCGACGTCACAAAAACTTAGACCCCCCCCCCTCTAAAAATACATCACAAATCTTTGACAAAAAAAAACAAAAAAAAATTAATAACAAAGAAACAAAAAAAAACTTTATTTACTATTTGAAAATAAGTATATTTCAAATCACTTTTATTGTCATTTAAGTATTTATTATTTATTTAGTGAAGATCTAAATTGTAATATCGTAACCCGCGTGAATCATTTTTAAAAATGTTTAACCGGCCTTCAGAAAATGAACTGTGTTAACATCCTTAGCTTATATTTTATTTTAATGAATACAAATTAAACATGACTATTGATCATCACGGTTAACGTCTTTGTTTAGAAAAAAATTTTATTTAAAAATAACATTTTTAAAATGTATTTTTTAAAAATCCCTCAATTGACTGACGGGCATCCCGTAAGACAGAGGTCGCGAACAGAGGTAAATAACCTGAACTGGGGTCAAAAAGGGAATTCTTGGGGGTAATGCAGACTCATTTGGGACATATAACATCCACTACAATCCGCTAGATATATTAAAATACGTCATGTGTACGTGTATGCTTGGAACATATGCCCATTATTAAACAGGTTCCTTCCAGAAAATGCATTTTTTTAAAATTTGACAACTATGTAGATTTCTTACCTACGCACTATATGAAGACACCTAAATCTACCATACTTTCATTTATATTGACACGAGTGACAATAATCTTAATCCACATGACTTTGTCTTTATCACGTATCATTTCTGTGATATTTAAAATTAATGCCTTAAAAACTGAGCTAAGAAGAAAAGTTGTTTTGTTCTCCTCTCGAATTGCAATGTCAAGAATTTGATGCATTCAATAAAGTCAATGAATACTTGACTAATTTTAAATGGGCTCATTTATCATTATATCTAGAACAGTGCTTCTCATACTTTTTAGTATTGCGGACCAGCAGGAATTTTTTCCATTGTACCAGGGACCTGTGCACTATTTTCCCTGCACTGACATTTTTTTCTGTCCTATTTTTGAGAACATCTGCGGACCGGCAGCGGTTGGCATCGGTCCGCGGACCACCACTTTGAGAAGCACTGATCTAGAAGACTAGAATGGCCAGGGGCGTTTTATAAAAAACCATCGAACAATTATATCAAACTTAAAACGTTTTTAATTCTATCAAATAGATTCCCTCCCCTCCTCCCCTTTTAAAGAAAAAGGATATTCCGTGTCGTTTTGACTTAAAATATCTACACATAATCATATTCAAATCATTTTTAGACACTTGTCATGCTTGTAAAACTCACCAGTAGCATTTTCGGGAGGGGTGGGGGTGCTAAAGACGCTCCCCCAAATCCCTGAGTCACATGAGCAGGACCTAGAGTCTGTAACGCATACATAAAATTGTATATTTTGTGGTAACGGGCATGAGAGAACCAAACGGAGCTGCGGTTAGATCACAAATGCTTTGATGTCAACATCAAATGACGCAGTGTAACAATTTCATATGTTATCTTGTGGATTCTCAAACTTAAGGATTATAATTAGATTTAATTTTCGTGTCTTGATAGCATACGCCAACCAGCGTCTGATGGCCTACCAACCAGCACATTGAGAAGCACTGATTTTTTTTAAAAAAAGAAAAAAAAAGTCATTAAATAAATTGTAAGCGACCAAATATTTCAGTGGATGTTTTATTTAAAGTTACCCTTTTGATGTGACGTCACATTTCTTCAACCCCCCTCCCTCCCCCTCGTCACGCAACGTCACACAAGTGTGACCCCCCTCCCCCCTAGGTGCGTGACGTCATTTATGGACGGCCCCTAAAGATAGATTTGTTGAGTGTTTTTACTTTTATTAACATCCTGAAAAACGCAATTCTTTTGACATGAAATATTATTTTAATACCCTCAATGTTGTTAAAAACGATTTCACTGTATATTATATAATAGGGGTTGTACGGCGCCCACCTTTTTCAAAAGCCCAACTAACTTGTCCTTGTATGATAAATACGTAATATTAAACTTTCTTAAATGTACACAGAGTATTTTATAATAGGGGTTTTTTTGGTCAAAAGTCCAAGTAACTTATCCTTGTATGATACATACGAAATATTCCTGAAATGTACACAAAATATGAATATAATATTTTTTTACAGTGCTAATCACCACACGATTTTTTAAAGTAATTTTAGAAAGCAGCGCACCAAATTACTGCAGCAAAAAAATAACTCTTTGAGTCAGTCAGCACTGTTTACAACACAAATGCTGACGTCATAGGTTCGTGGTTGTTTGGTTAATGTTAATCTGGAAACCAAAAGGATTATGATTTAGGCCACAGTCAGCGATAATTGAGCGTAAATATATATATGATTATAATATATACATACATACAAGTAAAGTATCATGTGGAACTTGTATTAGCTAGAAACAATTTAGACCTAGAAAAATTTCTTTTTGTATTATTTCAAAACTTAATTTCTCAGGAACTTTAGAATTTTGTGCTACAAATAATGTCTAGCCAGAAGGAGTATTTTACTCTCCACATATTTAATTGTTTTCATTCCAGACAACTTGGACCTCTAAACTGAATCTAGACTCCAATTTCCTTTAACTCTCTGTCATAACCTCTCCAAACATTTCCCTGACTGACTCACCCATTTTCTCTTGTCAACCTTCTCTAATCCTTACCTTAATTTTAAAATTTCATACATACATAAACCTTAATAAAGAGATTTTTTTAAAACTAAATTTTGTGTGTGTTAAATTTACATGTCTATCACAAATGGAAGGCCTAAAGTTTTGTTTTTCTTGAGGCAGAAGGATAAATTGGTCCGACACTGTTTTTAATTTTAAAAAATTGATAACATCATTTTTCATAAACTTGTGTCCAATACTCATAAATCTGAGAGGAAAGCTTATTTGATCACTGTCAAACATTTAGGTTATTGACTGTGAAATAAGTGCAGGATATTGTCCCCTCCATATTATGGCAGGCCTTAAACTACAACTCACCATTTCATCTTCCCCTTGTAAACATTGCCTGAGTGCCTCCACCTCTTTAGGTTGTCCTGTGATCAACACTTTCAAGTCAACTTCATTAAACTCTAATGTTAATGTGGAATAAATCTCTGCTAGAGCAGATCTCAAATTAAAAACTTGAAGCAGCCAGAACAAAAATGAATGTTTGAAGCAATACTCTTTTGTAATCTTTTCTTCTGACACTGATCTCATATCTCTCAAGTTTTCTTGACTCCTTGCATTTTCACTGTCAGATGGCTCTTTAATATTCTTATGTTCGTTTGTGTTGCAATCTCCTTCAATAAAATTATTTTCTCGAACTTTTTCTTCATTTACAGATGGTGATTTTAATTTAGACTTCATTAATTCGACTACCACTTCCATTTTGTTTGTCTTGTGTGATAAAAACATGACTGTTACATTAGTATCACTGACAAAAATGTGCCCATATTTGTAATCATTATTGATCTTCTCTACCAACAATCTAAGTTCTTGATATTTGTTACTTGAAAAAGAAGAAAACTGTTCCTCGATGACCAGGGATGAAACAAAATCTCGAAAAGTGACCTGAAATGTTTAACAACAGAATTTGGTTACATTCTGACAGACGGCTGCTGACGCAAGGTCACGAAGAATTACAGAGTAAATTTTAAATTTTTTTTATTTGAATTAGATCCTAAAATTTTACAATTGAAATTTCTTTCTAACTAAATTAAGATTGTTAATACTGCTCCTGTTTGAGGACCAGTTGGCAGTTAGCCATCACAAGTCTGGAAGCAGACTAAGACTCTAGTTATACTCACTGGTATCTTTCCTTTTTTGTTATGCTTGTTTTTTAAAAATTAAGATATGAATGTTTAGTCAACAATGTGTTTGATATCATCCATTGTATTAATCGTTTAGAGATTCCAGTTAATAACTTAAACTTAATGTCTGCCAACCAGTTTTTAAAAAACCACTAATAATACTAAGATTTAATATGGTTGAAGATTCTTTCACGACTGCTCCTTTTACTGAAATGAGTAAATCCTAATAATTTACATCCATTTTTAACACTTACCTGTTTAGATCCACCACAAGAAACATCCAAGATGAAGTCATTTCCCAGTATAGAAAGAACCACAACACTCTTTGTATTCTCAAATATCTTCCATAGGTCTGACAAGATCTTCTTCATAGCAAGGAAGTCATTTCTTGTTTTACAAGATTTTACCTGGAAAAAAATATAAGTTTAACTTAGAGGTGACTCATGTTGTTCTAAACAGATGGAAATTTACTTTTTATTTTAAAAATACTAAGATTATTTAAAATGTGATTAATGTCTTCAATAAAAAAAAAGAAAGATTTAAAGAGTTTGAATTTTAAAATTGCTCATTCAAAAAATGTAAATAATAAGGTAAAATTAAATTTTTTGAAAGATAAAAGTTAATATTTGTTTACTTAAATAATGATTTACATTTATGATATGATATTAAAATGATTTGGGTAATTTTCATGCATAAAGTTTTATTCTATAATAAATTCAATATTAACTCAAACAATAGCCTTTGAAAAACTTTGCATGCAGAATTATTTTTTTTTAAAAGAAGAATTTATACATCTTGTTTTTTAAGTTCATTATTTAATGCACATAATTTTTTTATTTTAAATTTTACACAAAGTTAACCATTATTTTATATCAGAAGCTATTATATAGAGTAATATGTCACAAGAAATATCAAGAGATTTTTCTACTGTTTTCTGACTTCTACCATAAAAGTTTTGTTTTTTTTAAGTTCTGTGGCAAAATTTTCAAAAGTAAATAAGTTTGGAATTTTATAATTTTAAATGCATATTAATAAATAAACAATTTTTTAGAAATAATTCTTAAATAAGTAAACAGATAGATATAAATTTAAATAGATGAATTTACTGATAGCTATTAGTCTCAAGATTGTCCAAAGATTTATTTTTAACAATTTCACTAAGTATAAAATAGAATAAACTCATCAAAATTTCCACAATCTCATTTTTTAAACACAAAAACACTACTTAAAAAGTAAAATTGCTACCAACAATTTTCTGGTTGCAACATTGGTGTTCATAGTTTTCTATTATGTATTTAAATTATGTAATACTTCATTTATAATTATATACACAACTGTAACTCCATTTACATGGATTGCAAATCTTATCTTGTAAAGATACCTTTTTATATTCTTGATCAAGCAATCTTGCAATTTTTTTAACTGTTGTTTTTGGTCCTGTGATTTCAAATTCTAACTCTCCACTCTCTTGATCAACATTAATTTTGAGCTGGCAATCGTGTTCATCAAGTGCTTTATCAAAATGTAAACGACTTAACAGTATGGGAATACTTTGATGTTTAAAGAAGACCATTGTTTTTTCATAATTATCTGAAGAGTTTCTGTGACCTGGATTTTTCAAAACGGAAATGTTTGACGAAGCTTCTGGAACAATATTTTCAGATAATTTTATGGGTGGCTTTTTAAGATTATTTGGAGCTGATGGTTCAGTAGCCATGTTTTGTATTCTGTGTTCAGCTACTCTTCCAATAGAAATACTTTCATTTATTTCATCTATAGGCTCTTGGAAACACTCAAAATATGGGCAGACAGTCAGTTTTGTTTGACCGATAGGCCAGTCCTTTTTACAAACTTCTAGTACAGCATCTATATTCAATTAGAGGAGATTTTTAAAATTATTTATTATCAAACTTTTAATTTAAATATTTGCAAAGATTCTGCCAGAGAAATGTATACACAATTCAGAAAATAAAACTCAGGATAAAGATTTTATACACAATTTATTTTGACGTCATTATATTAATACAAGTGAAACCTGTAGCTGAGAGTGGCCTTCATTAGCTTAGCTTCAAAAAATTTTTAAATTTATTGTGATGAACTGTTGCTTGGTAATATCAGACTAATAATATGCCAGTAAAAATGCTGAATTTTGAAGATATACTTGAAGATGCATAAGTTAGTTTGATAAGATATCATTTTGAGGCTTCCTCTTAGGTAAACATCTCAAGCATTAAAACAGTAAATTCAGTTGTGCTTCTTTTAGTTTTTCTTTAATTATATTTATAAGTTTGAATATCAATCAAGCAAACCACTAACAGTGAGAAATGCATAAAAGCTGCCAGCGTAGTGGTACTCTGTGCAAATCATTGGTCTATGGGTTAACAAATTTAGGTTGAGTAGCAATTGGACAGTTAGGTTTTGTCTGGGATAAATTTGAGTGCATCACTTGCCAAAAGACCGCCGTGGTTGTGGACGCAATAATCTTCTGTATAGAAGAAGCGTCTGTATAGATATGACAATGTCAAGAATTGTGGTGGAAATTTTGTTTATGAATAAGGTTTTCAAAGGTTTACACCATGTGGAAAGTGATGTGGATAGTTGTTGTTTCGTTTGCCATACATGCTATGTGGGTATAAAATGGTGATTGGAATATATGATAAGAATTACACACTGAGATTTGTAATCATGCTTTACTAATCAAAATAAAGCTACCAAAAACTTTTTTTTTAAATTTAAATACAGAAAAAAAACACTAACCCCATCCATCAGAAAAAGTTATTTCATAGCAATCATCATCTAGAGGCTGTATATTTTGCACAATTCTACTTGGAATTTTATGGAAAGTCATCCGCAATTTGTCTGGGGCACCATACTTTATAGATCCATAAGTTCTTACAAAAATACTCCATGTTGGCTTTGCAAACTTAAATGCCAAAATGTGATCATGGAATACAATATCCTGTTGATGGACTGCCTGATGGAGTCTTGTTTCACCTAGGGAAAAGTTACATAACAATTTAAATATTAGATAACTTAATAAACAGTTTAAGGTCTTATGTGCAACTATGCTACAAATGTTTGATTGAGACAGGACCTCGGTGTTAGGGACTGTTTCTCGCAATTTTATGTCTTGGATGCAGCAAAGTCATCTAAGGTGGAAGCCATTTAGCATTCTTTCATGTCTGGTATTTGTAATAAATTATAATCATCCTAATGAATAAAATTAATACTCTGACTTAAACAGTCCATATAAATTTTTAAAAATGAATTTCATTTGATGATTTGTCTTTATCTGTTATACAAGTTATTACTCTAAACACCTAAAAAGATAACTTTATAATTTACAAGTTATCATTATGTTATTAGTGAAGCCAAAGAACAAACCAAGTTCACGTAGAAACATGACAACTGCCCGAGGCTCTCTGTATGGGTCAAACCAAACATTCTGTAATGTTTCATGAGGGAATATCTTTTTAAGGAATTCTACCAGTTGAATAGCAGTTGTTTCACAAGGAAATCCAGCCACTTGTAGCAATTTACTCATGATTTGTGACTGTCAAATACAATCAGACCTGTAATAGGAAAAAATTGGATTGGACAATAATCTACATCAAGTGAGTGCAATTATATTTTGTTTATACATATTCCAAGTAAAGATTAATAGTAATAAAGAATAGATAGAAAGAGAGAAGAGAATTAAAGAGAAAAAATGATGAAAAGATATAAATAGCCAGAAAGAAAACTAAAAAAGGAAAGTATATCAAATAAGTGGCTTGTTGACTTGTTGCAGTGTGAAAAAATAAAGTTTCCATAATATTGAAAAGTAATTATTATAATAAGTTATATTCAGGAGAAGGATTATTTTTTATGCCCATCTATCTTCTTTGAAACATCAGCTAAAGCAAACTGAAACAAGTAATCTATTTTTAAATGCCTGCTTAAAACTGAAAGTGCAGTAGCTACACAACAGTGGCTGTACAGTCACTATAATATACTCTATACTGTTGCCAATTCAATATCAAATCAATTGTCATTGGTTTTATTTGGAATAAATTGGCCTTTAGACTTAAGTTTTGTTATGATACTTAGACTTTACTAATACTACACTAATACTATACTATTAGTACTATTACACTTACACTATTACTAATATGGAAACTTTTATTTATTATTTTTTATATATATTATATTTATATATGAATATGATAATATTAATATATATTTAATATATTATTATATATGTCACAACTCTACTGAGTTAGTAACTCAGTTTCAGTAATACTAGTACTAGTAGTAATAGTGATTATGAATTATGATTAGTTTAACTTTAACAGTTTAGTAATAGTTATAGTATAGTCTATTAATTAGTCTATTAAATTATTTAAATTATAGTGAATTTAGTGATACTTATAGTATAGTGATAGTCTAAGCATAGTAAAAGTAAAGTCTCTAACTCTAGTATTAATATTATTATTAATTAATAGTATTAGTATTATTAAATAATTATTATTATTAGTAATATTAGTATTAGTATTAAAAAAATTATTAGTAATACTCTCATTCTTGAGACTTCACGCACTAATAAAACTATTTAATATATAACCTATTATAATATATTATATATACCTACTTTATAGCCTAATCATAATCTAAGTCGTATGACTTAAAATTAAACTTATGACATCTAGAGTATGATGATAATGATAATAATTTATGTTGTAATCTGCGACAATGCCGATATTTTCCGAAGAAAGTCCATTCTTAGAATTTGTTTATCGGGACTTCCAAAATGAAAACAAAACAATAAGTCAATAAGTAAGAAATGATTGATTTAAAATTGTACATTTCATTTTTCCTCATAAAAAAATGATGTTACAACATAAATTACTTAAATGATGTCAATTTAATAATAATTTTAAAAGTATTTTACATTTCAAGCACCTATCAGTATCACCTGTGCCTGTAGTACTATACTGATATACTGTCTATACTACCAAACAAGCTAAACCACACTCACACACTGTTAGTTAGGCCTACCTGATAATAATAATAGTTTGTAGTTAACGATTCTCAACCATTTCGGATTTCGCATTTACGGTAGCACAACTTGCAAACCTACAACGACGGGTGTTTCAAAAGTTATAGTCATATAATTTATTTATAATATAATATTATAGTTTAGGAGAGGGGCGGGTATTGAGTGTAAATAACTCATCGATATTCACACATTAAAACTTAAAACCATTTAACTCCAAAAAAAAAGTCTAAGTACGATCTAATTACTAATTAACTTGAATTTATTCTTTCAAAAAAAAATTAATAATAATAATCGCGCAAAGAAATAGTTCAAGGGCAAGTTACAAATTGTCTTTCAAAAACGACCAAATTTTGAAAATGTGCGACACAAAATAAAACGCACTTTTAAAAAAATTCAAAGAAAAAAAAAGAAAATGAAATTAAGAATGAATAGCATTTACAATTACACTAACATTGAAAAACAATATTGTTAACATTCTGAAGTTTAATTAGCTGGCCACATGATCATAGAATATAAAAATAGACTTAATTACACGCTTTTATTTAAGTCACACTGTATGTTGTATCCATCCATCCATCCTTCCTTCAAATCTTGTAACGTAAAATTAAACCACTTCTGATGGTCCTAGTGACTCTGGAGATCTCAAAATTTTACCACATATAGACCGTGGATGACAATGCATTGTATTAAAATTTCAGATAGATCGAATGTACCGTAATTAAATTAATCAATTTTTAGTTTATCTCTATTTATCACTATTTAGAATGTTTAGTCGTCTGCTAGAGTTGACCTCCACGGCTCACTGGTTCACTCCAGCCCTCGTTTACCAAATTCCCATGTTTTTACATCAAGGGCAGGGGAGATCAGCGCGTTTCAGCCTGTAAATGTTTGTCGCGATGAACATTAACAATACTTTTAGTTATGTCTCATATATAAGGGATATATAAGGGATTTATAGTCAAAAACTTTGTCTTTACGGGTTGTTAAATTAATACTATCACATTAAGTTATATAAAAAATTCGCACTAGAGGGATAAAATTAATTTTAATGTGTTGATGTCAGAAGTGGTTGGTAAAGAGTTTTCATTATATGTTACAATAGAGCGATGATTCGTCAGGCGTACTGGTCAAATTGTTACCGTGATCGATTGCCGACCTGGAGGTGCGTGGTTCAAATTTCAGTTGGGGAAATTATTTTCCCTTTAATTTTAATGCATAAATTTGTAATTTATATTTACAATAATCTATCTTTTTACCACTATCACATTTAAATTATTTACAATGAAGTTTAACTAATTAAATTGAATTGATAAGGTCGAAAAATCAATTTAAGGAAATGTTGATACTAAAAATTAAAAAATAAAATAATGTAAAAAAATCTTTTTTTTAAAAAGGACACGCTTTTATTTACATATAGAAAGTGCACTAAAAAGAAGAAAATAAAATTTTTCTATGAAAACAGGTGAAATCGGTGAACCTATCTACTGCACATAAAAGCGTGGGGCGCTCATCACAACTCTCTATCGTGTACAAGGCTGTGAAACATAAAAACAAATTTGTATGAATATTAATAAACAGTAAAAGTTTCACAACTTTGATCATATAAATGCTACTATCACATTCATTAGAAATATTTATTTGCATGTAAGAGAATAGTTGCAATGAGAAATGATTTGTGATGGGCACCCCACGCTTTTATGTGCAGTAGATAGGTTCACCGATTTCACCTGTTTTCATAGAAAAATTTTATTTTCTTCTTTTTAGTGCACTTTCTATATGTAAATAAAAGCGTGTCCTTTTAAAAAAAAGATTTTTTTACATTATTTTATTCTTTGTTTTAATTTGCTCTGCACGTAGAACGTAAATTCATGTACAAAACATTTTGAGAAGGTACGCCTAGTAGCCTATGTCCTATGTAGCATGTGTTTAGAGAGGTTTGCGATTATGTTGTGAAAGTGATTCTTCGGAAAGACATCATGAATTAGAGATTGGAGTTGGAGAGCAGGAGGAAATAGCGCTTAAAATTAGGCCTAACAGTTGTCGTATTAGACTAGAATTAGTAATTAGTATCTTTATCTGGCAGAGGATAGGTCCACGTGGCGGGCTTTAGTGAAAGAAGGATCACTAAGAGCAGAAGAGCAAACTAGAGCAGAAGCAGTTGAAAAAAGAGCGAGGGGAAGGCCAGGCAACACTGCCCCACTGCATTCGTGTGTGTGACATGCAGAAGAGACTGCCACTCAAGGATTGGTCTCATCAGCCACACCAAGAGCTGCAAATAATAAAGATAAATCTATCGTCTTTCGTAGACGGACAGATGCCATATATCTTTATCTAGCACAGCAGCACAGGTATAAAATATTTTCGCCCCCCAAAAAACTGCTTTCTTTTTACTTTGCAAAATTACGTTGTAAGTTAGGTAATATTGTTGTATACTGAGTATTATACGACTTATTATCATAGTAGATTTTATAAATTAAAAAAAAACAGCAACAGTGTTTGAAAGTTTATTGGAAAGAAAAATCGTGCTCTCAAAACAATAGTTGAGAACCACTACTTGTCAGAGTCACTTGTCATTAAAATTTCCAAGAGCTAGGGAATGGGAAAATCCGATTATCATCCTTTCATTATCTCAAATTCTAGAGAAATTGAAACACACACGCATATACACTACTAGGGGCAAGTACCCGGCTTTTTCCCGGGTTTAACAGCAACAAAAATAAAGACAACAACAAAAACAACAAAAAAACAAAACAACAACAAAAACAACAACATTAACAAAACAACAGAAACAAAACAACAACAGCAACAACAACAAAGCAACAACAACATGAAGGACATTGTCGTCGCAGGGCAAGGGATGTGGACAACAACAACAGCAAAAACAACACAAAAACAACAACAACAACAACAACTGCAACAAAAACAACAACATCAAAACAACAACAAAGCAACAACAACAGAAACAACAACAAAGCAACAACAACAAAGCAACAACAACAAAACAATAACTAACACAACAAAAGCAACAACAACAAAGCAACAACAACAAAACATTTATTTTATGGCGATAGTCGCCTTCTTGTTAATCTCGACACCAAAATGTTTATTATTTTGCGTCATTATTTTACGTCTTAATTTTCAAAATTTTTTATTTTATATAGCTCATATAAGGAAAAACTAAATTTTGGGCCCCCGGCCCCCAGTATCTTATATATATGGAACGAAACCTGTTTAATAACCTTTCCGGTATAATTTTGTGTACGTGTACCAAATTTCACGTTATTTGGTTGTCTGGATCTTGAGTTATTAGGGAACAGACAGACAGACAACAAATGCGTCTTATGTGTCTTACTAGGGGCAAGTACCCGGCTCCCGCCCGGGTTTAACAACAACAGCAACAAAACAAAAACAACAAAAACAAAACAACAACAAAAACAACAAAAACAACAAAAACAAAACAACAACAAAAACAACAAAAACAACAACAAAACAACAAAAACAAAACAACAACAAAAACAACAACAAAACAAAAACAAAACAACAACAACAACAAAACAACAACTACAAGAACAACAGCAACAACAACAAAACAACAACAACAAAACAACAAATACAACAGCAACAACAACAAAGCAACAACAACATGAAGGACATTGTCGTCGCAGGGCAAGGGATGTGAACAACAACAACGACAGCAAAAACAACACAAAAGCAGCAACAGCAACAACAACAGCAACAACAACAAAAACAACAACAGCAACAACAACAAAAACAAAACAACAACAAAAACATCAACAACAAAACAACAACAAAACAACAACTACAACAACAACAGCAACAACAGCAACAACAACAAAGCAACAACAACAAAACAACAACTACAACAACAAAAGCAACAACAACAACAAAAAATTATTTTATGGCGATAATCGCCTTCTTGTTAATCTCGACACCAAAATGTTTATTAATTTGCGTCATTATTTTACGTCTTAATTTTCAATAATTTTTATTTTATATAGCTCATATAGGGAAAAACTACATTTTGGGCCCCCGGGCCCCAGTATCTTATATATATGGAACGAAACCTGTTTAATAACCTTTCCGGTATAATTTTGTGTACGTGTACCAAATTTCACGTTATTTGGTTGTCTGGATCTTGAGTTATTAGGGAACAGACAGACAGACAGACAACAAATGCGGCTTATATATATATAGAGATTATATGTATAGAAGATATACAGTGCTTTTTTGTGACGGTACGCACCGGTATGGCGGACCGGCACCTTTTTCAATGTGGGGAAAAAAATATTATTTTTCTTGTATTTTAGCTAGGGGCCGTCCATAAATGACGCCACGCACCTGTCACACTTTTTTGACGATGCGTGACGAGGGGGAGGGAGGGGGGTTGAAGAAATGTGACGTCACATCAAAAGGGTAAATTAAAATAAAACTTCCACTGAAATATTTGGTCACTTACAATTTATTTAATGATTTTTTAAAATATTTTTTTAAATCAGTGCTTCTCAAAGTACCGATCGGTAGGCCATCAGACGCCGGTCGGCGTAAGTTATCAAGAAATGAAAATTAAATCTAATTATAATCCTTAAGTTTGAGAACTCATGAGCATGTATGAAATTGTTAACCTGCGTCGTTTGATGTTGACATCAAAGCATTTGTGATGTCACCGCCACTCCGTTTGGTTCTCTCACGGCAGTAGTCGACGAACTTTTTTGTCCGTTACCCCAAAAATATACAAGTTTCTGTGTGCGTTACAGACTCGAGGTCCTGCTCACATGACTCGGGGATTTGGGGGAGCGTCATTAGCACACGAAAATGCAACTGGTGAGTTTTACAAGCACATACCAAATAATTTTTAGAAAACATGAGATTTGATATCAATGTGGTAATTTTAGATCAAATGCCTTTGATGTGCATATACATAGAAGGAAAACTGTCATAAGATCGAAATCAATTTGAGGAATCGTCTTGTATCTATAGGCCTATATTCTTGGTTTATGAACAATGAAATGATCCTTGTAATATCAATCGTCACATAGTCAGTTCCTTACTGGGATACAGCGATATATAAATTATCAATTTATTATTATTATTATTATTATTCGCGAGCTTAATCGCGAAGGTTAAGTACATCAAATGGTTTTTGAAATTACCGCTGAATTGTTCGTTAGCTGTCTTGCTATTCCTTGGCAACTAGACAATTAAAAAAAAATAATATATATATAAAAAAAGCCGAAATCATACTTGATGTTATAGGGCTTTAAGCCATGTAGGGGCTCATTTTGCTATCACGTCAGTACAGGGAAAATCACGTCAAAACGGGAAAAGAATGCTCCTGTACCTGGTGAAATGCATTAAAAAAATACCTGCCGGTCGTCTAATACGAACAAGTTTGAGAAACACTGGCTTACAATTTATTTAATGCCGTTTTACATAGCTTCACGCGTATTACGATATACAATGTAGACATACACTAAATAAATAATTAAATGACAAAACTATGATTTGAAACATACTCATTTTGAAATAGAAAATAAGGTGGGTTTTTTTTTGTTTTGTTTTGTTTTTTTGTTGTGTTTTTGTGTGTGTGTGTTTTTTTTTGTCAAAGCTTTGTGACGTATTTTTGGAGGGGGGTGTTCCAACATTTTGTGACGACGCGTGACGAGTGGGGGGAGGGGTCGAAAATTGGTCAAAATTGCGTGACGTCATTTATGGACGGGCCCCCTAGGGCTGTTAACGATTAATTTAAATTTAATCATTAACTTTTTAAAAATTAACGATTAATTAATCGTTAATTTTGATTAAAGCCAAAAATCTAAATGCATGGTGTCATAAGTTACATTTATTAAACGTACTTATTGACATTATTAGGTTCACGTGATGAGCGGGCCTTATTGACAATATAACCAGCCGAGCTGAACAATCATTCATATCGCTTTAGATTGTCTCAGCTGAAGTTTCTGTTGCTGTAGTGGCCGGAGGAAGGGGCTGACCTTTACGGGGTCCTCTGGATAAGTAGGGTACGCGAGACCCGAAACTAACAGCCCCGACGAGGAACGTCGAAGTCCCGCTAGGGTTAGCTAGGCAGGTAGACAGATGATTACAGTCGCTGCACGGAACGTAGACGGGGGCACCGTGGTGGAGAATGCCCCCGTCAATGACGAAAACCATTGAACACGTTGAGGGTCGGGTCATCCGAAGCGACCGTTTCGTCCCCCTTTCTAGCTATTATCATTGAACGGCACTGTTTAGAGCCAGGTGGGCCAGTACAATACTAGAAAAAGTGCCGTGAGGAACTTTGGTCGGACGTCAGTTCTGAGGAGACTTCCCAATGGGGATGCCCTTACCCAACACTATGTGGTTGGCTATTGCGATTGCCCGCACCTCCATGGGTGGTCTACAATGATGTTCCCCCTATCTAGCGACAGTCCTTGGTAATTTAGACCCGTATTCTGTGCCGTGGTGGCGCCGCAGCTATGGCGGGTCGAAGTAGGAAAAAATTCCACATCCACCCTTTGGGGTGGAAACTCCGATTGAGAGGCAGACTAGGTCGACTTTGTGCGGCTACAATCTGCCCAGACGACCCCCTCTTCTAGGGGATCGTCTCGGGGGTGTCCCCGTTGGCTAGCTCCCCTAGGGGGTTCTATAAGATTAAGAGTCTTAGTGACTCAGGGCCTTTGGACGCCATCTCCAATGTCACATATTTAGTTACTGTAGTGGATATTTGGTTTGCAGGGGATATGTAGGCGAAGCTTTGGAACCATGGTAGCAATGTTCCCTTTAAGCGGTGTGGCTGGGCAGATATTTGACCGACGCCACGCAGAAGTTTAGAATCACCGCGCAGCAAATTTTGTAAAATATTGCACAAAAAATGGACGTTGTGCAACTTTGCACACGAGCTTTTTTAACTTTGCACACGGACCAACGAAGCTTAGACTTAGAGGGAACATTGCATGGTAGGCAAATGATTTCTCTCAATGGACACAATAACCGTTATCAACATTTTGAACATTCACTTCAGTCAATAGTTTAAAACCAAAATGTTCGTGTAATCGTCCGGAATTTAGTATATATTTATCGGCCGAAAATATTTTAATTTTTAACTTCCAGTACATTTATAAGTGGTGGGTCGATTAATCGTTAAAATTTGTTAACGATTAATCGAAAAATTAATCGTTAATTTCCGCAGCCCTAATTTTAACGTTTATTATTATTGGTTAATTATATAATAAAATTGTTTTAGACAGTCAGTATCTTTGCAGTTGTGATTTAGCTTGCATCGAGGTGTGAACTGGCAGTTAAAAGTTAGGCAATCCATCACTGAGTACCGGCACCTATTTTAAAACACTGACTATATATATATTTGGGGCCGTCCATAAAGTACGTCACGCTATTTTGACCATTTTTAATCCCCCTCCCCCTGTCACAAATCTAGGACCCCCCTAAAGTACGTCACACTTTCGAACAAAAATTTGTTTTTTTACTAACAAAATAATTTAAAATTAAATATAAAACAGCGTGACGTCACATATGGCTGGACCCCCCTCCCCCTGTCACAACTGTCACACTTTCTTACACCCCTCCCCCCCTCTGGAGCATGACGTACTTTATGGACGGCCCCTTTGGGCTGGTACTGATTTTAAAAAAATGTTGTTCGATTAATCGGGAAAAAATTTAATTGATTAATTTCGATTAATTATATTTTTATAACGCATATATAGATCCCATTAAGTCGCGATTCATTATTTCGCTAAATCGTTTAAATTGCGGTACTAATTCCATGGCTCCCAAATTTTGTAACGTAACACAGCAAATTCGTTCTGCTATGCAAGAAATAAGGAAGAAAAAAAACTTTTGTTAATGTATGCACGTTGAAATAAATAATAATAATACGAGAAAGAGGGAAAAGTATGTAAGTAACAAATAATATAAATTATTAATAAATTGGAAAAAAAAAGAAATATTCTCTTTAAGTTTAATCGATCAAATTAATTCTAATCGATTAAAAATTGGACATCTTCCAGTAATCCTTGTAACATATCATTCATAAATAGTATGCGAGCTGCAATTTGAACACAGAAGAGACTATCTTATCTTATCTGTTTACAGACGCTCCTTCTATACAGAAGATTATTGCGTCCTCCGCTTATCTATGGTTTGTGTTTAGTCCTGCATTTTTATTAGAGATTTAAATGTTGATAAAGTGTTGGTTTTCCTGGATTCTTCAGGCAACCCATTCCACGCCCGAATTCCGGACGGGAAGAAGGAAAACTTGTATGTGTTTGTTCTTGCATACGGAATAAGAAAGGTGTTTTTATCCTTATGTCTATCTGAGGGTTGTATTAAGTTATCTTTGTGTTGTATTTCTAAATTAGAATTAATTGCTTTATGTATGATTACTTCTTTACTCTTGGTTCTTCTATTATAATCCTCAAGTGTTTCAAGGTTTAATGATTTAACTAATGGTGTTATTCTTATCAGTTTTGAATATTCTCCAGTAACGAATCTAGCAGCTCTTTTTTGAATTTGTTCTAGTTTATCCATGTTTTCTTTGGTGGATGGGTCCCATACAGAAGATGCATATTCTAGTACAGGTCTCACCAAGGTGAGATAGCATTTTAGTTTTATATATTTGTAACAGTTTCTTTTTTATAAAGCCTAGAGTTTTGCTTTATTTTTAAATCCTTTATATTAACTCGTGGTGTCTGTTTGAACCCTTGCTTGCTTGATTGTCGGTCGCAAAACTTTAGATCGATTTTTAACCCACTTCCTCGTAAGCTAGCGAGCTGAAATTTTGCAGGCAGACTCGTGCCGATGATAAAAACGATGTATCAAAATTTAAGATCGATCGCATGTACTGTAATTAAATTATTGAATTTTTAGATTATTTTATTTATCTCTATGTCTATGTATCATGTTATTTTTTGAGATAGGTGTCGCGGTGCGTATTATATTGAACAACCTTTCTGTCGCGCAATAAGGTGCGTATATTTATTGACAACACTTTTTATAAACATATTCCTGATCGGTGCGCATTATATTAAACATGTTTTATGACACAACTACAAGTGTGTATTTTTGAATGGCCTTGCGCTGCGTATTATAATGAACATTCTTTTAGTTACTGCTCGTACATAAAGGATTTATAGTCAAAAACTTGTTTTTTAGGTTTAAATTTTTTTTTAATAACTTCATTGACATGGGGATTCCATGATAGTTTCTCATTTATTATGACTCCTAAGTATTTTGCATCTTTAGTTTGGGTTAGTTCTTTTCCATGAATTAAAAATTTTGAATTTATTAAATTTATTTGTTTCTTTTTCTTTGTTACTCTTAACAGTTGACACTTTTCTGGATGGAAAGACATACTCCAGTTAGTTTCCCATTTTATCAATTTATCTAAGTCCCATTCAGAGGATTAACCTTTAAAGAAAAAAATGTGTGTATGGAGCGTTTCATTATTTGTTGAACTCAAGATAACGCAGTGTTCCTCAATAATTTTCTGTCATCAAAACTAGGAAGAAAGAAAACATTTCGCGCCCCCGCGCGACTATAAATAGTATCATTTGTCTATAAAATTGCTATAAGTACACCTCTGCATAACGGTCAAACGAGCCCTCCTTTATGGAGCCTCACCCCCTCCTCCTGGAGGGGGTGGGGCGCCCCACTATTTGAGAAGCACTTTCTTTAAATAAGTAAATACTATTCATTCTTTTCTTTTAAGCAACCTGAGACCTAGGTACAGGATGCTGAGTTTTAAAATTACAACTTTATTACGATTTCAATTTTGCTTTTTTAAAATTTTTAATAAAACAAATATTTACTATTGATAACTATTGACATATTTTACTTCGTAGAATTAGTAGAAAAGAAATAATAATTGTACCACTTACCAAAATTTTACTTAACAAATTAAAATTAATTTAAAAAAACAAACAAACAAAAAAACTCTGGCAATTCAGTTACTCAAGCAGGCAAAAGTCATCTATAGTCTATAGTATGGTAATTAATTTTTTCTATAATAATTTTTTGTTGAAATAACACTGAAATTTTAGTCATGAAAAATTAATAACAAGTAGGCCTACGTAAGTAAGAATAGTAAGATAATATGATTGAAAGGTAGGCATATTCGGACTCTACGAATTTTTACCCCGCACATTGATCAAATGGTAATCTGAAATCTCTTACCTGAATAGTTAATAATAATATTATTCATTATTAATATGTAATTTATTATAATTAATAGTTAATAAATATTTTTAATAGTAATAGTATAGTTAAAATAAAGTTAAATAAAGGTAACGGTAACGTTTACAGTTTACTGTACTTGACTTTGTTACACTTTGTACAATTGTATATTAAGCCAAGAGCAAGGGTTTGTTCAAAATGTTAGTTTTATTCCTAGACAGCGATAAAGTCACATGAACTAACTGTTAACTTGATTTAGAAATAATTTCATACATAGATTTCATAGATTATTATATTTGTAATATACCAGTTATAAATCATTTTTGGTTCTAAATACAATGGGGAACCCTTGCTTCAGCACTTCAGCTGATGAAGATGCATCATGATGCAAAATCTAAAAAAGGCGAAGGAAATGTGATCCAGCTAAAAAAATTATGGTTCTTCAAAATGATGCCTCATGGCAAAGAAATACAGCAGCCATTGATTGATGGTTTATTCGCTGTTCATTCATTAAAAAGTACTTAATAATAATAATACATTGATAATTTATATAGTATAGCTCTCTATACCCCAGTAAACTGGGCTCACAATGGAACATTTAAAAATACATGAAGCATTCTCAGCAGAAGAGTGTTAAACATTAAAAAATTGCTTTATTTATATTGACATTGATAATGACCTAAACACTCCTTAAATTCCAGACCTTGTGGCAGCATTTTTGTAGATTTAAGTTATGCCATATCAAGCTACTTGTTTTTCTCCCTGTCACAACACATCAATACTTTTAGTATCAATTTTTTTATGTCAACTAGACCCTGCTAACACTAACACACTTTTCCAGTATTCAAGATGCAATTCCTCAATCTCATGATTATAGAATTTCAGTCTGACTTTCCACTAATCATTAAGCCTGATAAAAAAAATGTAGATGTTGAATCTGTAACATTAACATGAACAATATGATAATGCCAATATGCAGCAACAAAAGAAATAATACTTATATTTATGTTATTATTTTTATATAAAACCTGTGCCCTGTTAACAATTGGATATCGAATTGGACTCTGAAACAATAATAGATGAAGTTTTTTTCAAAATTTTGACGGGTACCCGGCAGCTTTTTTCAACAATATTGACACCCCTAATTGCAAGTCTATTTGCCACCTTCACCTGTGGGTGGGCTGATCTGCTTGAGTTAACCTGACACAATAGTAATTGTAATCCAAAGACTTTACTCTTTACATCAAGATGTTTCTACTTGAGAAGCATTGTCACTAGGTGGAACATGCTATTGAAATGCAATTTTAAATAAGGCTAAATGGCATTTTCAGTACTGATAATGTAAAGTATTGTAAAGGTTCAAAAAGAAAAAAGACAGACAATTATTTTACATTCTGGAGTGTTGTTATGTTTTTGATTATTAACTCCAGCTCAGTTATCGTCAATCAAGGAAGCAGCAGATTATGTTTGGGGCTGCTCAAATAAAAAACCTTCTACTCCTATTGGCAAGTAAAGAAGAGTTAGTGGTGCGTGTGATTTAAACTCTTTTCATGTGGAGTTATCCAAAGATGAGCTTAGAAATACCCAGGTTTAAAAAACACCTCAACAGCTGATAATGAATTTGAAATAAACATAGACTGATCAGTATTTGATCAATTTGATGATAAAGAAAAAAAAACACTGTGAAAAAACAATTATTAATTTTTTTGTTGTTCTTGTCATTCTTCTACTTTGAAGTTGTTTAAGTTTTAGCAAGAAGAAATTCATCAGAGGGGTGGGTGTGGTGACACCACGAGTTTGTCGAGTTTGTCGCACTGGTTGACTCCAACCCTAGCTAAGTCACTGATCATAGTTTATCTACCATGTCTATACAATATTGAACTTATTTTATTTAAGGAGAATAAAAAGTTAATATTCATGAGTTAAAATTGTTTTAAAAATTGATATTAAAAATTATAATTTCAGTTTGAGTTTAGACAAGCAACTTTTAGACATCTTAACTTTAAGATGACATACTTTTGCAATTTTGAAAAATGAAATAAATGTAAATGCTAAAAATCTATTTAAACTTTAAAATTTTTCAAAAGCTAGTAAAAATATACCTTGTGAAAGTTTAAAGGCCATTTTGAACCATGCTACAATAACAAACAATGATATAGTTTTGTGAACTCTCCAAACTCTCCATCTATGGAACTGTTTTCCCTTTAACCCTTCTTTATAAAACCTAGTCATTCCTAAAGACTTTTACTTTCTGAAACCAATGATTTCAATTTAATTCAGTAGAAAATTATGTATCTTTTAGATAGATGGGCATACCATTTTTAGAAAGGCTTATGCAGAAAAAAAGATTTGTAAACACTGATGTATGTTTATTTATAATAATAAGCAATAGAATAAGTATAAGTTTTTGGTGTGATTTGAACTGAAAGTAAATAATAAAAGAATAAAAAATTGTTGATTACCGATGTGGATAAGATAATTACATACCCTTTGTTTCATTTACTACTCAAATACTAATAGTTTTGCAAGGGTATTAATATAATACTTAAAAGAGTTAATTGTCAAAATGACATGGGAATTCGGGGCTTTTTATACAATTAAAATATGAGTTGTGAGCAAAATTAAATTCAGTTTGAGCTGTATTATCTCTATATATATAAGACGCATTTGTTGTCTGTCCGTCGTCTGTCTGTTCCCTTATAACTCAAGATCCAGACAACCAAATAACGTGAAATTTGGTACACGTACACAAAATTATACCGGAAAGGTTATTAAACAGGTTTCGTTCCATATATATAAGATACTGGGGGCTGGGGGCCCAAAATGTAGTTTTTCCCTATATGAGCTATATAAAATAAAAATTATTGAAAATTAAGACGTAAAATTATTATTAAACATTTTGGTGTCGAGATTAACAAGATGGCGTTTATTGCCATAAAATAATGTGATGTGACGTCATAGTTTGAGTTCATATTAATTTGTAAATAGGAAACAAAGTGAAAAGAGCAGTTATTATTTTAATTGTTAATATACCGCTGTGGGTGTGCGTTTAAGTATTTGTGTGCACATGTGTGAATCAGTGAGTGTGTGTGTTTTTTGTTGTGAACTAAATGTTATGAAATGGTTTATTTTTATGTCTGTTAATGTTGCGCCTCTAACAAGATTACGTATATATTTTTATAAAATTTGTTTGCAAATTACATATTTTTTTACTTTACACTGTTTCTTTTTTGTATATTCTATATGTATTTTATCCAGTCGTCCGATCAAGCTTTTTCCTTTTATCGGCGAGGGTAGGAGTCAATAATATCGTCCATCCCTGGGTGGCATAAACACTGTAGCTAAGCAACTGTGTTTATACTTTTTGCATAACTTAAACGAAACCAGCAGGGCACATTTTAAGCTCAAACATTGCGTTTCGAAATGTTTCTTTAAAACAAATAAACCCCATACAACAGAAAAATGAATTATATAAATTATCACTTACTGGGGGCGGGGCCAAAATGTATTTTTTTTCCGTATATTTAAAACTGACTCAAAACTAATTCTCCAACCTCCCGTGAGGGTAGAAGCATGAAACTTTTGGGAACTTGCCAAATACACTATTATGACGATAATTGGTGAAAAATAATGTAAACATTTCCACTCATGGGTGGCCGGGTGCCCCAAAACCGGTTTTTCCTTATATGGGCTATATAAAACTGAATCAACACCAATTCCTCATATTCCCGAGTAGGTAGAAGCATGAAAATTTGGAAAGTCGTTGAGTACCCTCCCGCAATGGTAACAGTCGAAAAAAGTATAAAGTTATCACTAACTGGGTAGGGGGGTGGACGGGGGCCAAAACGTAGTTTTTTCTTAAATGAGCTATATAAATCAGGCTCATCATTAAATCTCCTATTTCCTGTGTAGGTAGAAGCATGAAACTTTGTGAAGTTGTTATATACCCTCCCAAAATGGTAACTGGCGAAACATTAATAAAAATTATCACTCACTGGGTGGTCAGAGGCCTGAATGTAGTTTTTTTTCATATATCAAACTGACTCATCAATAATTCTCCAAATTACCATGTAAGTAGAAGAATGAAACTTTTGGAAGATTTTGAGTACCCTCGCGCGATGGTAACATGCGAAAAAAATATATAAAATTATTACTCACTAGGGGTATCCAACTTCCCGTGTAAATAGGAGCATGAAACTTTGGGAAGTTGTTGAGTACTCTCCCGCAATGATAACATACGAAAAAAAAATATATAAAATCCAGGCAGATCAGGTCCGCCACAGAGTTCCCAGAGCAGCTGAAACAGCTGAGCAAAGAAACTCCAGGCATGTGCTGTTCCAGTGGTAAAGTCAAACTGCCCCCAATTCTAAAGCCACCAGAACCATTGTGCATTCTGTTGAATGGTGAAACTGCACAATCAAAGGACTTTGTGAAACTTATTAGACTATTCAATAATATGTTTGCCGTGACTTCCTTCAAGTCTAATGTTGTCGTGAATAACGGGTGGACACCAACATTCAAGGTCCAAGGCCAAGTGTACCACCATGCTGGACCTCTTCATCCAGTCAATGCTGTAGACAGCAAATATCTCCAGATTTACTTCTTGGGAGAAGATGAGCAAGTGCAAAGACGACTGGATTTGCTTGACAGTCCTGTTGACAGAAACATTGTCCTCAAACTGCAAAGAATGCTGCATCAGCATAACAGCTATGTGAGGTCATTTAAAATGGCTGCTGAGATTATGGATAACACTCAAGTGGACTACAAAATCAAAATTTCCGGCAAAGCACCATTAAAGGAACACAAAGGCAGATTCAATGCACCATCTGTTAGTGAAGTGGCATCATGATTGCTGGAGAGCTAGGTGATCGTAGAGACATTGTGCTGCATTCAAGAAGTTGCTCACAAATGCCACTTCAAAGGATTCAAGACACTCACAGGTCATATGATCCACTTCAGTATCCTCTGCTATTTGTTAGAGGAGAAGATGGCTATGATTTGAACATAAAAGATGTAAACAAGGACACAAGCAATGACTACTATGCATATCGCATGATGCAAAGAGTCAACGAATTTAATACACTCCTCAGATGCCCGCGCCTTTTCCAGCAATACATAGTGGATATGTATGCTAAGGTTGAGAATGAGAGATTGCGTTTCATCAGACTCAACCAAACAAAACTTAGAGCTGAGGACTATGGTGTACTATTAGAGGCAGTAAGGAATGACAACAATGTGACTTCTGAAAATCTTGGCAAATTAGTGGTGCTGCCTTCCTCCTTCAGTGGAGGGCCCCGTTACATGCATGAATATGCACAGGATGGAATGACCTATGTACGTCATAGAAACACAAGCATCAAGTAGATTTGCAATTATGTTACCAAGGGAAGTGATGCAGCCATGTTTACTGTTGCAAATGAAATGCCGAACAGGCTTGATGGGGTTACCAATTAATTATCAACAAGGACGATACATTAGTAGCAGTGAGGCAGTGTGGCGCCTGCTTAACTTTCCCATCCATCAAAGGTATCCAACAGTTGTTCACTTGGCAGTACATCTTGAAGGAGGCCAAGGAGTATACTATAAACCAGGACAGCCAACAGCACATTTGACAGACACTCCAACAAAGACTACATTAACAGCGTTTTTTGATCTCTGCAAAACAGATCCTCTTGCAAAAACATTGCTGTATTCTGAAGTGCCTAGACATTTTCGCTGGGATGCCAGTCAAAAGGTCTGGCAAATCCGAAAAAAGGTATACCTCTTGCAGACTTCCCGAGATATGTGACAGACAATGCCTTGGGAAGAGTGTACACTGTGCATCCTCACAACAGAGAAGCATTTCACATGCGCCTCCTGCTGCACCATATTCGGGGACCTATTTCATTTGAAGATCTCAAAACTGTTATTGTGAAAGATGAGGATGGTGACATCCTTGAAATTAAGCCATGCAGCACATACACTGTTAAATGTACCATTTTATAGCATGCAAGTAAACAGTTAGTTGTGTACGCTTCTACAGAAAACCTTATTTTAAACCCGGGCGAAGCCGGGTACTTGCCCCTAGTACAATATATAACATTACCTGAAAGAAAGCAGAAAGATAGCATTTGAACAATTAACAGATTTAATAACTAATTCTTCATGTCTGCCAGTTACATTTCATTAGTGAGTGTAAATTATAATTAATATAAGTCTTACTATTTTCTCAAACAATTCTTAGTAAAAAAGTTATTTGTTCCAAATGTATTATTTTTTTAACCACCCTTTATAAATGAGATAAAGTTAATTTTATAAACTTATTTTCATCAGAGGTGATGGAGGTGCCCTTTTCAGAAAAGATATTCTTTTCAATAGTTCGATACATGCGAGATATTTGTAAGAAACATGTCAAGTTTGATGACTTTGCATCAGTAAGTGGCTTCCTGTGCTTTGACATAGATGGAAAAACACAGCATCGATTTGTTGTGAGTGAAGTTGTTGATAGAACATGCAGTAGTGAAGGAAACAGCAGTGGCCTTGGTGTAAGTACAGTTAATTTAATTGTATCATTTCATACTGTGTCTCGTAAAATCAGTCTTTTTGTCCACAATAACAAATTGTTGAAATTCTATGTTTTCCTGTTTTATATGTTCCACTCATTATTAGCCTGCTACAAGATAAAGATATGGATTGTATTTAATTTGATATCAGTTGAAAAAGTGTTAAAAAGTTTAAAACACCTGAACACATTATCAAGGTAACAGATTATGACAGAAATATATTATTCAGAGGTTGGCGAATATAAATTATAAAGAAACTGTCCTAGCTCACCTGAAAGAGTGTTGAATTTTTTCCATTCATTTTCATTAAAAAAGTATTATTTATAAGTTGTTTGTAGACATATATATTAATCTGCTTCTGATTGGTAGGTAATATCAAGTGCTTTTAAAATATACCTTTATTATTAAAAATAAGAAATTGCAATTATTTGTTTTTTTATATAGAAATATTTGCTCGCTGTACAAGCCCCAACTTTTTTTCACCTCATGCCCTTCCTATCAAACCGAACTACGCACCCTCTTAATTTTCCGTACTGAAATTTGTATGACATTGTTTGTGTGTGCAATCCATGTAGGGTTGCCAGGTGGCTGTCTCAAAAATACCGGACACTAGTGTCGAATTTTGTTGATGGCACAATATTTAAATGTAAAATGTCCGGTATTGCTTCCATTTTTCCACTGGACAAATAACGATAATACATATATATATGTTTTGTTTAATTATGATATGAATGTTTAGTATTGAAATATATATATATATCTTCTTTATAGATAAGAATCAGTAATAGATAAAATAAGTTCTCAAATTATTATTATTACATGTATTGAAAGATTTAGAAATTAGTAGATTAGAAATTGATAGATTTAGATTAAAACCTAAATCAGATTTTTATTTTCTTGTAATTTTTTCAGATTATAAATATAATTAATTAGCTCACAGTTTAAACAACTTTTCAGGCATTGCATTGGAGTCATGTCAAAAAACTCTGCAATACAAGAAAGGAAGCTAAAAAAACCAACCGAGGAGTGTGTAGCTATAGTTCTCCAAAACTGTACGACCAATGTTTAGAATACAGAGAGATCCATCCAGTTCCACGCCATGCCAATACTCTCTCAAGGAAGCAATCTACCATGCAGAAAAGTCTGAGCGGCCCAGTCAGCCATCTACAGTTTTCTAGTGCTAGAAACAAAATGAACAACCGAACATTCACTCGCGAAAGCTTTCAGATGAATACATTGAAAGAAGTTTTAGCTCCAGTCAAAACATTCTCCAATTCTACAGTGAATATTTCAAACACTTGTGATAATTTTGATGAAAACTGTATTTTAAACTCTGGTGATTGTGCCCAGCACCAAGAAATTGAAGATAAAGCAACTGGTCTCAACAATCATAACTTAAATAAATTGACTAAGAAAAATTCCAACAGCCAAAACATTCTATTGAATATAAATCAAGTAGCCAAGGAAAAAAGAAATAGTACGGATGTCAGGCAAATGCATAACAACAAAGATCTTTTGCCTTTAGATAAAATAGCATGTAAGAGCCCCAGTGCTACTCCTACACTAAGCTATCCAAAGCTCTCTAAACGTGAAGATTCAGATGTTAGCATTGGGTCAACGAGACCAAAATATCTGGTCAAGCACAATGACGAACTTCTTCTGCCATGTCCAAGGCTTCGAACGGTCATCAGTCAAGAATGTAGCACAGCGCCAAGACAAAAGGACAGTGAGCAGCACATGAGTGCCGGCTGTGAAGTGGTCTCCAGTGCCCACATATCTCTTCTCATCAACTCTATCATCACTGCCATCTCAAGGCCACCTGAAGATACAGGTAGTTCTTCAAAGGAGGAGTTTTGTAAGGACATGGACAGTGAAAGTACTGAAAGTATGAAGAGCGCCAACTCTCATGTCACAGTGAGCAGTTCTCATGTAGCTAATCCTAAACCCTGTGTTGAGCTAGCTGTTCCTGTTAAAGAGACCACAGAGCCAACTAAGTTAGAACCATCCAGGAAAAATAGCTGTGAGAGTCAACAAATGAGCGACTCATCATCCATTGCTAAAAAAAGTAAGTGCTAACTGAGTTGACAAGTAATTAGCTACTATTCCTATACTGAGTACAAAGTTAACATGTAATTTAGCCACTATTCCAAAAGTGAGTGCAAATTAATGTAGCTACTTAATGACTCAACAAATTGAAATAGACTATGAGACCATTACCAGTTTCTTACTAATCTTACAAGGCTCTTGCCATCTACTTGATTTTTTACCCTTTTTTCCCAAAATTTATTAAAGCCTTGCAAAACTCTCTTTGCCATATCAAATTCAATTTTCACTATACGTTTGATTGCTCCATATCAGTGCTTGTCTTGTATTCAGCATGTAATTTGTCATGGTAACTTCACCTGCTTATGTATTTCTTGTTCTACTGGGTTTCCCTTACTGCTTTATATTATGTGTATCCACTTAATGAATGATTTCATGAGGGCAACTGTTCATTATTCTAATTTCACCTTCTCCTTGTCTGGCTAGAGTATCATATACCATCAAGTAAAGCAAAGCTCCCATTAGCTTATGTATCCTGGATTGATATCCACCTCTAATGCCCCACCCTCAGATATTACATCTTAGATTAGTTAAGTTATGTGTTTTTCCTAGACTTTTTCTTCTATTGCTATGACTATGTGTGCTGTTAAAAATTATTAATGTACCTAAGCTCAATATCTATGTGATTAGATATTTAGAAAGTGTATTTTTATAATCTTTGAATTCAAAACTTGAGTTTATTTCTTAAAAAGTACAGAATGAAACTCAGTACTATATTCTCATAACTATAAATTCCAATACTTTACACAATTCTGGTTTCAACACTAGACATGTGCTATATCAAACTTTGTTGTTGTTGTTGTATATCAAACTTAGAAATTAAAGAAATGGCTAAGACTCCCTCACAGCTGTCTTTTCCTCCCACAACTTGACACCTCATTGTCATTTGATCGTTTTTAAACTCATCTAATTATCATTTAATTTTTGACCAAGATACCTTATTGTATTTTGACGGTGGTAACTCTATCATAAAATAAATAAATTATTGTTGATTAAGATAAGTTATGTTCACTTATATATTTTATCTATTTAATTTTTCTGCAGAATCTCGAGCCTTTAAATGGATGAAAATATTCAAACGAGGTAAAAAGCTGAAATTAATTGTGTAATTTTTAAAAAGGCTCACTTACTCACTTATTGTTATTCATACATATTAGTGTAAAAAGTTACGAGTATGCAATAAAAATATAACATTAATGAGCTGTTTGTAAATATATTTATTATTGGCATTATAAATCTATGGGAGTATCAAGCATAAAGTTAAATAAATCTGGTTTGTATTTTGTCAATCTTTCATTTAATGCATGGTTAACATTTACCTATTATTTAAATACATTTATTTATAAATTTATAGTTTATAGTTTTACAAGATTTTCACATCAAAATTAATTTTCAGAACAACTGAGCATTAAAGGAAAAGACAACTACTGTCATGATTTAAAGAAAAGCTGAGCATTTAAAGAAAAGACAACCACCATCATCATTTAAATGTCAACATTCAAGACAAAAAGTATTAAAAGATTTTGTGGTATTACATTCAATAAACTGTCACTAAGAATGAAAACAAGCTGCTACTATTACTAGTTGTTTGAACAAAAGACTGTTTTCCAAAACATTGTCTAGCTGCTAGATCAAAGGAATGTCATCAAAAACGAAATTAATTTTATTGTTATTTCAAAATAAATTGTCATGAACAAAATGAAGCTACTAGTAGTTTGAAATTCTCATGTGACTAAATAAAATGATTCTGTGAAACATAGTATTGTCTACAGTAACCTAACTTTGTAACATCCAATAACTACGGTGGTCTAGTTGTGTAGCATCCAAGAGCATAGTGTTATTTACAGTAAGCTACTTTTGTAACATCCAACAACTACGGTGGTCTAGTTGTGTAACATCCAAGAGCATAGTGTTATTTACAGTAAGCTACTTTTGTAACATCCAACAACTACGGTGGTCTAGTTGTGTAACATCCAAGAGCATAGTGTTATTTACAGTAAGCTACTTTTGTAACATCCAACAACTACGGTGGTCTAGTTGTGTAACATCCAAGAGCATAGTGTTATTTACAGTAACCTACTTTTGTAACATCTAAGAACTACAGTAATCTACCCGTGTAACATCAAAGAGCATAGTGTTACTTACACTTACAGTAAATTACTTTTGTAACATACACTTACAGTAAATTACTTTTGTAACATACACTTATAGTAAATTACTTTTGTAACATCTAAGAGTTATTAAAATCATTAAACTATTTAATGGCTTTTGTTTGCATGATTTATTTCAATCACATCACCAATTCAAATATTGATTATTTTAAATATTCTCATAATCTTCACATTTCATTTAAATTAAATAATTTATTCAAATAATTATTTTCCTAAGGGGCTAACCTTTTGTATACTGATTTCAAACTTTATCTATTTTTTCAAATACCAAAGTAACTACACTACCAGTAATGGTAAAAATTTCTTTTGTTGGATAATCTGGCTCTAATTTGATTAGCACTGGGTCATACTAAAAAATAAATTAAAAGTAAAAATTCAGGCAACTAGGCAGGATCTTCTTTTATGTCTGAATCCAACTGCAATAAATTTTAAGGTGCACACCTACAGCGTTAGTAAAATATTAATCAGAATCTGGACCCAACATTTTTAAGGCATTATTTAGTCTCTCTATTTTGTGTCATTTTCTGATATTATGAAACCTATGATGAACGCTCTAAGTAGCATCCCTGATAATTTACATTAGAATAAGCAGTGGTTATGTCACTGGAGGACTTACTAATATGGCTGTTCAGACTCATTTTTATCACCACTCGTATACATCACTACTTTTACACATCACTACTTGTACATTTCACAGATCGTACACAGTTAAAAATTTGAATTGTATCCTTTATTTTATTATTTGAACAATTTTTAGCGTACTTTTTCTTCCGTGCTGTGCTCCAGACAAGCGTGTTCCCTTTAAGCTGCTTGGTCGCGCAGATGTCTGACCAATGTCCCGCAGCAGTTTAGAATTACCGTGCAGCAAATTTGGTAAAATATTTCACAGAAAATGGATGCTGTGCAACTTTGCACACGAGTTTTTCCACTTTGCACATGGACCAACGAAATTTAGAGGGAACATTGCTTGTGCACAATGTTATGTTTAATGATTATATAATACAAATGAGAAAATTAGCAAACAAATGGTTCAAAAAGACTTATTATTTTAATTATATGAGCTATATAATTATAGTTATGTAACAATATATCAACTAAAGACAATTATAATTTTTGTGAAATTTTAGTTAAAGTTATCAATGTCTGCCCTACTAATACTATCACCTTTCTCAGGCTTCTAGCATCTATTCTAAATAAACATTTTCTGAGCTCTATACAGTTGTTAGGAATACTTTCTATTATTTTCATTCTTGGTTAATAATGCATGTATTACAAAGACCAACTGCATGCTATTGTTATTATACTTCACATCAAATTTGAAAAGATATTGTTCACTTTGAAATACATCATTTTAATTTTATGTAACGTAAAAATAGTTTGAAGCAATAATAACTAATAAGTATTTTTAAAATTTTCTAATTCAAAAAAATATTTTTATTTAGCTGGAATTTGCTGTCCTTATAAAAAATACATCTCTAGGCAGTCGACTGTGTGGTCTATAGCTAAAATCAGCAATGAAAGATGACTTAATCTAATCATGATCATGAAATGAAATGAAAGTACATTACTTGATTTATTTTTAGAACTAATTTATCTATCATTGACAGGCTCAGAAAGTACATGTATTTCCTTGTAGCTAAGTTCATGTAAATGTTGCAATGACAATTTTGTTTTATTAATATCAGTAGTTAATTCTCAAATGAAAATATTAAAAGTAAATACACTTAACTGCTTTTCAAATATATTTTGTCATTAATCAATTCTTCAAATAATTCATAAAATACTTTGAACATTTAAGTCAAAACCAAAAATTGTCTTTATCCTTGAGTACATTATTCATTATGATTAATATTGCTGGCACATATCATTCCTAACCCATGGATTTTACTAAATGGATTGAAATTGGAGAATTGTGGAGAGATAATTTTAAAAAAACTCTATTAAATTAAACTGATTTAGTATTGGATAATTCAGCTGATTTTGTAAAATATATAAATTGTTTCCATGTTGATTATCAGTGATTAGCTTCATTTTTTTAAATACATTTTTTTCATAATTAAAAACAGATTTATTTCATAGCCTAAGTGCATTCAAACATTTAGCTATATAATTCTTAGTTTGATTGCTAATGTTTTAATCTTGTAATTTGCTTTAACACACACTTATATTTCTCCCGGAGGAAAAAACACACCTTTATTATGGGATTGTATTGGTGAGTATTTGAAGTGACACTGGTAATACTAGTAATATTAATATTGATTGACTTGGGAACACTACCAGCGATTATTAACAGAAGAAAAAATTCTAAATTATGAAAACAGTGTCAGCTGACGTGAATAAATTGTTTCCACAACGGCTTTAAAACTGATCTGCAATGCAAACCTTAATAAACCACATGATCTATTTGGGTACTGTAATACTAAAAATAGATAGACCATAAAACGTGGGAAACCATTGCTGAGGAACGCACCTCCTGGCAGGCTAAAGTACGCGAGGGCATCCAAGTCGCGGAAGCTTCCCTTACAGTCAAGAGCGAGGAGAAAAGGGCCAGGAGAAAGGGGAAGGGGGGCAGAGGAGCAGGAGGAAACGCCATCATCCCATGAGGATGGACGGATGCCATAGAGACATAGAATACTAAAAAGAAACCAATTAGCATTAAAATTACAGGTCTCCACTCCAAAGCAAGCGAGATCGAGGAGTAGGTAGCATTTTAGTTATATATTTTTGCTACATCTGTAAAAGTTTCTTTTTATAAAGCCTAATGTTTTGTTTGATTTTTTAATAACTTCATTGACATGGGGATTCCATGATAGTTTCTCATTTATTATGACTCCTAAGTATTTTGCATCTTTAGTTTGGGTTAGTTCTTTTCCATGAATTAAATATTTTGAATTTATTTGTTTCTTTTTCTTTGTTACTCTTAACAGTTATCACTTTTCTGGATGGAAAAGTCTTTTTTTAAAGATTGCACTATCTTGTTATGATTTAATTGTTCTATAGATTATACAATCATCAGCAAATAACCTAACTTTTGTTCCTGTTGAGATGTTGGGTAAATCATTTATATAAATTAAAAAGAGTGAGGGACCTAGCACAGTTCCTTGTAGAACTTCTGAGTTAACCGTTATTTGTGCTTATTAACAAATTCGACCAGCGCCGTGTGTGTGGAGTGGGGTAAGGTATAAATATTATAGCCACGCCACTGCTCAAAATTGAAAATTGTAATTGAAGGGTACGGGGAGTAGAAACAAGGCTGAGAACCGCTGAGTGTACAGAGCAAAGTAAGGAGTTAGGCCTTCACACCAGGAGCTAAATCTTGAGATTAGATTTTATTCTGTCATCAACATTAAAGTCCAGTATAAAAACTATTAAACGTCAAAGGTATCTACTCTCTTCCAATGACCTCACTAATAGGCAGCAAGGCTGTATTGTTGCAAGAAAGGCCAATAATGTGAATATTTTGGCTGAATATCGCCATCACTAGCAATGGCGTTTATAGTAAACAGTTATAGGTGCAAGAAAATTGTTCAGAAAACTGAAAACCAAATTTTGATTAAAATTTGTATGTGTGAACCGGCCCTTAGTATCTCAAATTCAAATAGGAAAAGTCCAGATAATAATAATATCGATAAAATTTATTCCGAGCAGTTCAGCTATTGACGAATATGGAAATCCCGAACTTTCAAGAATCGGGTTTTCTGAAAAGTTTAAGACTTTCACCTTTGACTTAGTTCAATTAGTCTTCGATTTTTAGGGTTGATAATAATATTTCATTGTATGATTTGACTTTATTATTATTCAAAGTACCGTTGCTAAAAATTATGACATTTATTTTATCAAGTGGATTGTTGTGTTGTTAATAGGGCCATTCACGTTTCATATATAATTAATAATTGGTAATGATACCTAGGCCTAGGCTCTACCCAATTCTTTGCCATCCAGTCTACCATGACTAAATGACTATTCACTATGCAGCAATGCACGACTATATAAATATGACTTTACTGTAATGTAGCTTATAAATATTGACATTTGACAAGAACAAACCCGAATAAAACTTAAAACTAACTAAATGATAAATGAAAGAAAGTAGGCATAAACAAATTAATTTGCTGCTTCATGTACTATCAATTGTAATATAATATCACTAGTTCTTTTTTAATTCAGCATGGATTACACTCACGAAACCGTAAATCACAGCCTACATTTCGTCGATCCTAATACCGGTGCTAACACACCCAACAAATGGAGCGGTCATGGCAATCTGTTAATAATAGGGCTGTTGAAATTAATGATTAATTTCTCGATTAATCGTTAAAAATTTTAACGATTAAAAATTTCTAATGATTAATTGTCCCACCACTCATATTATAAATGTACTGGAAGTCAAAAAGTAAAATATTTCGGCCGATAAATATAAACTAATTTCCGGACGATTACACGAACATTTTGGTTTTAAACTATTGACTGACGTGAAAGTGAATGTTCAAAATCTTGATAAAGGTTATTGTGTTCAATGAGAGAAATCGTTTGCCTACCATGCAATGTTCCCTCTAATTTAAGTCTAAGCTTCGTTGGTCCGTGTGCAAAGTTAAAAAAAAATCGTGTTCAAAGTTGCACAACTACGTCCATTTTGTGTGCAATATTTTACAAAATTTGCTGCGCGGTGATTTTAAAATCCTGCGTGGCGTCTGTCAAATATCTGCACAGCCGCGCTGCTTAAAGGGAACATTTTTACCATGGTTCTAACACTTCTCTTACATTCATATCACCTGCATATCAAACATCCACTATGGCTATGGTATCGGAAACTTCAGCTGAGACAATCTAAAGCTATGTAAAGGATTGTTCAACTCGGCTGGTTATATTGTCAATAAGACCCGCTCATCACTTTAACCAAATAATGTCAATGTCAATACACTTGTCTTTTTGCGTTGTTGGTTAAAAGATGTCATATAAAGAAGAGATTCCAGTGTTATTTCGATTTTTGACAATTATTTTGATAAATGTTAATTATGACACCATAAATTTCAATTTTTGGCTTTAATTGAAATTAACGATTAATTAATCGTTAATTTTTCATAAGTTAACGTTTAAATTAATCGTTAACAGCCCTAGATAATAAGGAACCAAATAAACGCCACAACGGGACTCCTTGTCATATTATAGATATAAATAAAATAAACATTTATTTCAAATAGATTAATGATTTTTAATATTAATTTATTTAATCTTCATAGTTGTAAGTGGGAGAAGTCCATAGTGACCCAAAGCCATCTAGTAGTAATACCCTAAGTATCGCGGGGGTTGCCAGCGGTTAAAATAATATAAAAATAATAATAAAGAGATTATTTTGTTGCCCAATCCAATTTTTTTTCCTCTCACAGGTCTGATTGTATTTGACAGTCACAAATCATGAGTAAATTGCTACAAGTCGCTGGATTTCCTTCTGAAACAACTGCTATTCAACTGGTAGAATTCCTTAAAAAGATATTTCCTCATGAAACATTACAGAATGTTTGGTTTAACCCATACAGAAAGCCTCGGGCAGTTGTCATGTTTCTACATGAACTTGGTTTGTTCTTTGGCTTCACTAATATTAATAACATAATGATGAATTTTCTATGTAAAATAATACTTTTAAGATGTTAAGAGTAACAACCTGTATAACAGATAAAGACGAACCATCAAAGGAAATACTTTGTTTGGATTTTTTATGGACAGTTAAAGCTTTAGTATTAATTAGCATGATTATAATTTAACAAATGCATCTAACTTTTAAAACCATAAAGTCGCTTTTTATTTGCTTTCCATATCAATGGTTGCACTTAAAGCCTAAACTGTTATTTAAATTTATAAATATTTTGATTATTTACTAACTTTTCCCTAGCTGAAACAACTCTTCATCAGTTATTCCATAAAGAGGATATTGTATTCCATGATCACATTTTGGCATTTAAGATTGCAAAGCCAACATGGAGTATTTTTGTAAGAACTTATGGATCTATAAAGTATGTTGGCCCGGACAAATTGCTGATGACTTTCCATAAAATTCCAAGTAGAATTGTGCAACATATACAGCCTCTAGATGATGATTGTTATGAAATAACTTTTTCTGATGGATGGGGTTAGTGTTTTTTCTGTTCTTAAATATTTTTTTAAAAATAAATTTTTTGGTAGTTCATACTTTGAGAAATTCTTATCATATCTTTCAAAACACATGATTCCTAAGCCCTAAGCAAAATTTTCAACCAAAGTTCTTCATATATTCTAAATTTTTTAAAAAGTTATCTTATTATCTCAACATTATGGGTATATAAAATAAATAATTCATATTTTTTTAAAATTATGGAACACATTTTTAATACTGATTTAAACTCGATTACTTTTTAAAAATCTAATTTAAAAAAAAAGGTAAATATTTTGATAAATCATTTTACTGTGAGATATTGTTTCTCATATATAAATATAGGAAAGTACTTACATTATATAAATTTAGACAATAACAATATTATGAGAGCTTCAATTGCGTAATTTTTCACTTTATGCTCTCTGGCATAGTTTTTATTGCTAATTTAAAAAAATTAAGAATCCCTAGATAGAATTCAATCTTTTTAAAAGTAAACCATTTTTACATAAATCTAATCTATTCGGTGTTAGTTGAAATTTTTTTTGCCTCAACTGTAATCTTTTAAAATAAAAATTTCCAAATAAAATTTTCTAATCACTTATTTTACTCTTTAAATCGCTGTAAATAAACAAATATTTTTAACCAGCTGCAATTTGGGTTAGTTTATTTCAGTCATAGTTAAGGAATTGTGCTTTTTCAAACCTTTACACTTTGTTAAAAGTTACTTTTGTAATGGCAAAGAATTAAACCAACCTGAGCGATTATAAATTTATAATATTTTCTTAGTATTACATGTATTGGGTAAAGATCTTATGTAATAGTGTGAAATCCAGATAAATAACATTGCTTCATTATATAATAGAATGATACAGTTACTTAAGAACTTTAATTAATTGTAAAATATCTCTCTCTTATATATAACCCCTCCCGCCCCACCTTTCTCCCAGTTATTACTACAAATTCCCCCTAAAATCTGTTTTCAGCCACTCAAATTTATCCCAGACAAACCTAACTGTCCAATTGCTACTCAACCTAAATTTGTTAATCCTTATACCAATGATTTTCACATTATCCCTCTACGCTAGCAGTTTTATGCATTTCTCACTGTTTGTGGTTTGCTTGATTCATATTCAAACTTATAAACAAAATAACAGGAAAACTAAAAGAGGCACAACGAAGTCTACTGTTTTAATGCTCCAGATGTTTACCTAAGGGGAAGCCTCAAAATGATGTATACAGTAGATTTAAATTACCAAATTAACTTTTGTATCTTCAAGAATATATTCAAAATTCAGTATTTTTGCTGGCATATTAGTCTGATATTACAAAGCTGCAGCTCATTACAACAAATACATTTATTGAACCTAAGCTATTTAATGTCCTTTTCAGCTAACAGTTTTACTTGTATTAAGCTAATGACATAAAAATTAATAATTTATGAAAATATTTCTTGTATTATTTCTTTTTCTAAATTGTGTATACATTTCTCTGGCAGAATCTTTGCATAAATATAAATTAAAGGTTTGATAATAAATAACAATATTTTATTATTCTCTAAATAAATATAGATGCTGTACAAGAAGTTTGTAAAAAGGACTGGGAAATACAAAAAACAAAACTGACTGTCTGTCCATATTTTGAGTGTTTTCAAGAGCCTATAGTTGAAATAAATGAAAGGATTTCTATTGGAGGACTAGCTGAACACAGATCACCAAACATCTCTACACAACCACTAGCTCCAATCAATCTTAAAAAGTTACCCATAAAATTATCTGAAAATATTGTTCCAGAAACTTCATCAAACATTTATGAGGTTTCAAAAAATCCAGATCACAGAAAGTCTTCAAATAATTATGAAAAAACAATGTTCTTCTTTAAACATCAAAGTATTCCCATACTGTTAAGTTGTTTAAATTTTGATAAGGCACTTGATGAACACGATTGCCAGCTCAAAATTAATGTTGATCAACAGAGTGGAGAGTTAGAGTTTGAAATTACAGGACCAAAAACAACTGTGAAAAAAATTGCAAGATTACTTTATCAAGAATATGAAAGGGTATCTTTACAAGATAAGATTTTCACAACATTTAAATGGAGTTACAGTTGTGTGCAATTATAAATCAAGTATTACATAAATTAAAGGCGTAATACAAAACTTTGAACCCAAATGCTGCAACTAAAATTACTAGTGTCAATTCTACATTTTAAGTAGTGATATGTGTTTAAAAACAAAAGAGATTTTGGAAATTTTGATAAGATGATTCTTTTTCATTACTCATTACTATTAAAATTGTTAAAAAATAAAACTTTAGACAATCTTTTGAGATGAATAGCTATTAGTAATTTTATTTGTTTCATTTGTTTTTGTTCTATTTGTTCGTTGAAGGACGCTCTTTGCCAAAGGGTTCGTTGTTTTGTGATGTCTTGTCAGGCTCATACATACCCTGTTTGCATGTTATCCATCAACTTATCTATAAGCCTGATTGCAGTCTCATTCACATTTAATTAAGAAAGCATGGGTCATCACTAAGTCAAACAAATATTTTTCTTTCCAGGTTAAATCTTGTAAAACAAGAAATGACTTCCTTGCTATGAAGAAGATCTTCTCAGACCTTAAAAATATATTTGAGTATACAAAGAGTTTTGTGGTACTAACTACATTAAGAAATGACTTCATCTTGAGTGTTTCTCATGGTGTATCTAATAAGGTAAGTGTTCCAAATTAATAGAAATTATTAGGATTTACCCATTTCAGTAAAGGGAACACCCTGGAAAGGAACCTCAACCAAAATAAATCTTAGTATTATTCATGTTGTTTTAAAACTGGTTGTCAGTCATTAAGATTAAGTCATTAAGTGTAGAATGGCAAAATGATTAACACAATGGATGATATCAAACAAAATGTTGACTAAACTCAGTTTCATGTTAAACGATAATCTCTGTATACAAAAATTAAAATTGCTGTTCATTTTCAAACTTTAAAATTATCATAGTTTTAATATTATAATTCTTCAATGTTATTCCATTCTACCAAAGCCTTGTGCTAATTTTAATAGAAAAACTAATTTGCACTAAGTTGATTTCTAATTTCTAGTTTATGTAATTGATGAAATTTATTAATAAATTTATTTTTTTTGCTTTGGTATCATACTTATAAATATATTATGTTATTTAATTTTTTATCTGGTATTAAATAATCCAAAAAAAACAAACAAAATTAGTATTTTATTTTTAAAAAACCCACAGAAGTTCTTTTTTGGCAAGTACTTACAGTGAATAAATTTAATAAAATCAAAATTTCAATAATGCATAATTCTCTTATACTCTAAAATTTATCTCACCAGAGTTACTCACTGTGTAATTGTGCACCAGAGTTTCTTTTTAATAACATTACTTAAAATAAAGTACATAGGATATCACACACCAAAAATTTCCATATGGCAAATTTCCCATAAAGTTTATTCTTGACACAAATTTCTCCACATTCATTGGTCCTTATTTCAACAGCATCAGAAAATTCAATATCAGCATAATTCACATTTCATATATTAGTAGATGAAATTTTGGTTTTAATAATTCCTATAACAGACACTTAAGTAAATCTGCATATGTATTTACGACACTTTCCAGCCACCAGGATTTAGTGAATTTAATATTAGCAAATTTTAAATTATTTTTCTAAGATTTCCAAAAATTTCATTTATAATTCTCTATTTTTTTTTATGTATAGTGAGTTTTTTAGCTTTCTGCCATTGCTGTAATTTTCTTTGAATAATAATAATAATACATGTAATAGTTTGAGTTCTTAGCAGCTGGGCTCACCACGCTTTACATAAAAATAAAAGCACATATATTTATAAATGAATAATGAATTAAATTTAAAACATTTATATCTTAATTAAATAAAACATATAATGACATGATGGTACACATAAGCTACATATATCAGTCAGAAAAATGTCAAAATAAAGAATGGTTTTAATTCTTTATATGGGAAAATATTATTTTGTTTTCAATCCTACAATTTTCTTTGGGAAATTTTGTGTCAGAATTTTCATGTGAGAGAATATTATGTCAACCTAACGCCTGCTCATTTCAACTCTACAATTTTTAATGTTGTTTTGCTATCGTCTAGAACAGTGCTTCTCAAACTTTTTAGTATGGCGGACCGGCAGGAATTTTTTCCATTGCACCAGGGACCGGTGCACTATTTTCTATGCACTGACAATTTTGTCTGTCCTTTTTTCATAACTTCTGCGGACCAGCGGCGGATAGCCCACGGACTGGCACCGGTCCGCGGACCACCACTTTGAGAAGCACTGGTCTAGAAGTTATTCTTATACTATATAATATATCATCAACACATAAAATCTCGGACCAAAGTAAAAAATTCAAGTTAGGTGTGAAGTCTCAGTCTTGTTTCTTGTGTTACTTATCACCAACTCCTACTCCTACACCTCGTCATGGAGAAAATTAAAGCCAGGCTTTTGACCAGTGACTATGTTTTCTACCTGTCTCTGAGTTATTGACACATGTCAAATCATATCAGGCTTTACATAAGACTGTACGCATTTAACTTGTCCTCAAACATGAACAGGCTAAACAATCTTACTTTTGTTAGCAAGAAATTTCAATAGTGAATTTTTTAGGATCAATTTTAAATAAAATAATTTTAAAAAAAACTTTACTCTTTATTCCTTTGTGACTTTGTGTTATTTTGTGATTTATGAGAGTATCTCATACACAGTAACAATCTTTTAGAATGTAACCATATTCTTCTGTTGAACTTTTCAGGTCACTTTTCAAGATTTTGTGTCATCCCTGGTCATTGAGGAACAGTTTTCCTCTCTTTCAAGTAACCAATATCAAGAACTTAGATTGTTGGTAGAGAAGATCAATAATGATTACAAATATGGGCACATTTTTGTCAGTGATACTAATGTAACAGTCATGTATTTATCACACAAGACAAACAAAATGGAAGTAGTAGTCGAATTATTGAAGTCTAAATTAAAATCACCATCTGTCAATGAAGAAAAAGTTCAAGTAAAGAATTTTATAAAAAAAGATTGCAACACAAATGAACATAAGAATGTTAAAGACAGTGAAAATGCAAGGAGTCAAGAAAATTTGAGTGAGATGGGATCAATGTCAGAAGAAGAGATTACAAAAGAGTATTGCTTCAAACATTCATTTTTTTTCTGCTTGCTTCAAGTTTTTAATTTGAGATCTGCTCTAGCAGAGATTTATTCAACATTAAGATTAGAGTTTAATGAAGTTGACTTGAAAGTGTTGATCACAGGACAACCTAAAGAGGTGGAGGCACTCAGGCAATGTTTACAGGGGGAAGATGAAATGGTGAGTGTAGTTCAGACAATGTTTACAGGGAGAAGATGAAATGGTGAGTGTAGTTCAGACAATGTTTACAGGGGGAAGATGACATGGGGTGAGTGTAGTTCAGACAATGTTTACATGGGGACGATGACATGGTGAGTGTAGTTCAGGCAATGTTTACATGGGGAAGATGAAATGGTGAGTGTAGTTCAGACAATGTTTACAATGGGAAGATGAAATGGTGAGTGTAGTTCAGACAATGTTTACAATGGGAAGATGAAATGGTGAGTGTAGTTCAGACAATGTTTACAATGGGAAGATGAAATGGTGAGTGTAGTTCAGACAATGTTTACATGGGGAAGATGAAATGGTAAGTTAGAGTTTTATTATTTATTTATTTAATTCTCTTTCAACAAACTTTAATTTAGAAACCATTTGAATAACATCATAGCAAGGCTAACACATTTAGTCATAATATTCATGTTAGGCAATTAATAGAATTTTGAATATCTGAAGCTATGATCCTCAATGAACCAAAAGTAGAAACTTTCAAGTTGTTAACTATGGCCTTCAGTTATACTGCCATTTTAAACACTGTTCCCTGTACATTCCAACTCTTTTATTTTCATAACTTCCTTCACGTCTTTCTACACACGTCTCACAGAGAAGTTTGTGACTTTATATATTAAGAATGCTTGGCAAGTCCTTTTAGATAGCAAATTGTATTGCATATTATGTTTTAGTTTGGTTTAATAATCAACTTCACAGAATGTACAAACAACTAAATGATAGACACAAGTCACAAGTCTATATCTATAACTCAGTAAAACTTTAAATACCAGTATAAAACCATTCGATCTATCACTGGCTTTGAAAGAGGCTAGTAGAGCCAAGCCTAATGCAACCTGACTCTTTCAATGACATGGTTCAACTATCTGTCTACTCATAAAGTAAACATATCATGACACCTAACATGTCATAGCATGACACCTACAAGTCACTGTCATAGTATAACACCTAACATGTCACTGTCATTTAAATGCACAGTGGTGGAAACAGTATTCAAATTAAAATACTTTGTTTTACCATGCAATAAATCATAATTCATAAATTAACAACCCTTTCAACTCTATTAGACTCGACATACTGCCTTTGTTGTCTTGATATAGCCTTGCTAATAGTTTGTGCCACAAAATCTCCTCATAGCCTTGCTGTTAGATTGTGCCACAAAATCTCCTCATAACCTTGCTAATAGATTGTGCCACAAAATCTCCTCATAGCCTTGCTAATAGATTGTGCCACTCAACCTCCTCATAGCCTTGCTAATAGATTGTGCCCCTCAACCTCCTCATAGCCTTGCTGTTAGATTGTGCCACAAAATATCCTCATAGCCTTGCTAATAGATTGTGCCACACAATCTCCTCATAGCCTTGCTGATAGATTGTGCCATACAATCTCCTCATAGCCTTGCTAATAGATTGTGCCATACAATCTCATAGCCTTGGTAATAGATTGTGCCATACAATCTCCTCATAAGTAAATTTATGATATAAAACAACAGGGTATTAGTAGGCCTGACAAGACGTAACACAACTGCGAACGTTTCGGCAAAGAGCCTTCCTCAACGGACAAATAGTACACACATGAAAAGAAAAACACGGAATAATAATAGAAAAAACACTTAGCTGCGATGAAATCCAAGCAGTCCAGTAGGGATAAAGAAAGAAGAGAAAAGTAAGAGCTTATATAGGAAAGGATAGGGTGGGTGTGGCCAATCAATCAGCCTGTCAGTGCGAACACAACATTGATCCCGTGTGGTGTAAGAGTCCCATACTCGTGGATTAGTCTATTTTCCAGACTGACCCGGCCGGGTGTGTTTTTACAGGAAACCAAGGCGGTGACAGACATGTCATCGACGCCCATGTGGTCACGTCCATTGAAGTGTCGGGAGACAGGACATTGTTTGTCTTGTTTAATGGCACGTACATTGAGGAAGGCTCTTTGCCGAAACGTTCGCTGTTGTGTTACGTCTTGTCAGGCCTACTAATACCCTGTTGTTTTATATCATAAATTTACTTATTTAAAAGCCTGATTGCAGTCTCACCCCCATTACTTTAATCTCCTGATAGCCTTGCTAATAGATTGTGCCATACAATCTCCTCATAGCCTTGCTAATAGATTGTGCCACACAATCCCCTCATAGCCTTGCTAATAGATTGTGCCACACAATCTCCTCATAGCCATGGCCTGTGAATGCTGTGTCACTTGCCAACAGGTCAGCATGGTCCATGTGTTCTTAATAGAATGTGGGACGCTAGAATCTTCACCACAGAAGAATCATCTGTAATGTTAGATAAAATAAATTTCACAGTTCTCTTTTAGAGGATGTCTTATTTAAAGTGTTTCTTTGACACTTTTTAACTTAAAAAACACATTAATACACACATTTCTCAATCAAAGTAACTAACTTTAAACCATTATCCAAATAACACTATATTTAAAAACATCTCACCAAACAATGACAACCTGACCCACTCAAACCTCAATACTGTAACTACACACTCAAGACTTGACATGAGACATAACAGTCACATGAATTCAAACAAGGTTCACATGCTATAAGAACAGAACTCTGACAACAAGGAAAGATTACGGCATATTATATTTCACACAAGGCAACCAAGGCCTGCCATTATAGAGAGTGGATAATATGCTGCGCTTTTTTCCCAGTTCATAGCCTTTATGTTTGGCAGAGATCAAATGAAGCTCTCTCCTCAGGTGTATTATGGGTATTGGAGCCAAGTGTATAAAAATGCTTATTGTCAATTTGTAAAAATTAAAACATTGGTGTGCAAATTTATTCATCTGCCTTGAGTTAAAATACTTAAGGGCTTCCTTTTGTAATAATATCCACATTTAAGGTACACAAAATTTTGTTAAATTGGAAGTTTCTTTTTATCGAATTAGTTGCATTAAAAGAAGGGGGTTTATAGAGTGGTTATGGACAAGGTAAGGATAAGAGAAAGTTGATAAGGGATAATGGGTGAGTCAGTCATAAAAATCCCCTATCTGGCAGGACATTTATTTATAGCATAAAACTCTAAAGCTCCGGATAAATAAATGTTGACCTTTTACAAAAAGCACATTATGAACTTCAAAATATTTCTACATGCTATATAATCTATATATGAAACTTTTTTCTTCGAATTAAGGAATATTAAAAAACATAATATAAGCATTTACTTCCATAATTAATCTTGTTTACCATATTATTACGGACATAGCAATATTGCAAAATCAAAGTCATTATTTAGCTAGCAAATACAAAATACAAGCTACGCAAACAGTCTGTGTGTCTAAAACAATTAATTTAAAACTCTATTAATAGACTAATACATATGTTTACTTTTTGGCGAATGTCTTCATCAGTACAAAAAAATAAACACAAGTATATAAATTAAATTAACATTTTAAATCACCTACTACACCACGGAAAAGTAATTAATTAGAGTAAAGAAAAGAGAGAAATTAAAAGAAGAAAAATCGCCCAAGTACCTCATAAAAACACAGCATTAAAAAAGCTTTACATTTATTGTTTAATCACACAAATCATTTGTTTATGTTGTTTTTTTTATTTGAACGCTTTTTTGCAGCTTTATTTTGTATACTAGCAGATGCAAAACTATCACAGGATAATAAAACATTTATGTACTAATACAGGGTTGGCCAGACCTGTAGTAACTGAGAGCCATTTTAAAATATAAACACATTTTTGAGAGTTGCATTAAAGCACGATGGGTCATTAATCCTGGCTTGGAAATGTCCAGTAATACTTGCAACATGTCTTTCAAAAATTGTATGCGAGCCGCATGCTGCAATTCGGCCACCGTTGCACTAATACCTAAACTTAATATAGCAAGAAATTATTATCAAATGTGATGGTGAAACAGCTCATTTATAAAATAATACTGGAAGAAAATCTAATATTGTGATTAACATTAATTTTACAAAACTAGGCCATTAAAATTCTGCGGTGGCTGTAGTAATTTTAAAAAAATACTTGGGACATTTTTATTTCTTTTAAATTTTTTAAAAAAGTGATAAAATGGCAGTTTAAAAAATCCAGGATTTGAATATCCAGTTATTCTAGGGCAATTGTTTAATAATTTCTAATAAAATTAAAATCAGTATTCTACTACTGAGCCACCTTTGACATGTATATAAAATAAATCAATTTTTTTGTCTAAAGTCTAAATTCATTAAAAGCTTAAATAATCTGAGAATAAGTGTTTGTTGATCTTCAAATGTATTATTTACTGGCACTCTTTAGAAGTGTTCTGTATTGTTCTTTGCAGAAAATGGATAAGTAAATGTCAATTAATTTGAAATTTTACTTTTAACCTTTAGATTTCTAACAATGAAGATGAGGAAAATTTCCTGCTGGATCCTAAAATTCTTCAACGAATAGAAACAACAATGAAAAGTGAATCAATGAATCTTGTACTTGGTGACAGCTTGGATTGTTTTGTGAAATATCAGGATGATAAGACAGTGAGTAATATATCACTATTGGTTTTGCAACTTTTGTGTGCTAGAGATACTGTAAATGTTTATTCTAAATAAAATAAAATATTATTTATTCATTAAAAATTTATTTAATTAAATATTTGGACAACATGTATTATCAAATAAATGATGTTAAGACATTTTGAACTGCCACTAGTTATTAATTTATTTTAAAATTTTTAGTTCATTATCATTTTTGTAGATCCATTTATTTTTAGATTAGCATTTTTGTAGATGAGAAGCTATCTGAATGGCTGTTACTCTTTTTTTTTATTCAATTGCTAAATTCAGGATTCTCAAATGCTTAATAGCAATCAAAGCAAAGTAAAAATAGAGCAAAATGAGTTTTACTAAAGCCTTTCTAACAAATACATATTGACTTTCAGCTCCATCTATTTGGGTCAGTTAAATGTGGGTGTTCTGTAAATAAATGTCTAGATGGTGGTCAATCCTACTACATATCATAATAATTGGCTTTTCAAAATCTCAAAATTTAATTTACTAGACGCCCTGCTGCGTAGCATACGCCGCAGACTTGCTCATGGAGAGTGCAAAGAAAGTGGAGAAAGAACGGACACAAACTACAGCACGAAGAAATCAAAACAACGCGAGTGTACGGCGGTTGGGGGGGGGGCCAAATGTCTCGAAACCCTCAATGAGTTAGCAGTCCCCCCGACTGCCAACTCATTGAGGGTTTCGAGACATTTGCAGACGAAATTCGGTACACCCCTAACTGCGATGAAGTCAGCTATAAAACGATAATCGGTTTAAAATCGGAGTTACATAATCGATAATCGGTTTTTCAAAAACAACAACACGCAATTAACAACCCTAAATATGACTAACCCTCGCTAGGGTCGGCCAATCACAGTTTATGTTTAAGGGATGGTAGTAATAAATGGAAGGCGGGTAACAACAACCTCAGTGTGCATGTCTTCACGTTTACTCGCTATTTTTTATTTAGTTAGTGCTGCTTTTTGTGTCTGTACTCTCAACCCAACCGTTCTTTGCACTGTCTATAATGAGCAAGTCTGTGGCATTTGCTACGCTGCGGTTCTCTCCAGAGTTCCTTCTTTTCATTAACTCACAGTCGTTTGCCCAAACCCACCCCATTTTGACAACTGTGTCTTTCAGGAAGTCTTCACCCGTCACTAAATCATTAGCGGCGTATGCTACGCCGCGGGTCAGCTAGTGTTGGCAATAAAGGTGTAAAAGAATGGGTTCAAACAGATATTTTTAAAAATTAAAAAAAAATGTTTTCGCTAGAGCTTGAACCCAGGACCTTCCCCGTATAAGGCGGACGTGATAACCAGTACACTACGAATCTCACGTTATTTTGTGAAGGAACAATGCAAGTGAAACGCAAGGACCATTGTTGGTCTCAATACATTGGTGGACCCCAGGGAGGGTCATTTGTCATGCTTGGTTGCAGATACTTGCGTCGTGGTGTCTCGCATGGTCCCATGAAGAGAATTATATATATAGATGTTCTTTCCATGAAATGCATATTTCAGTTAACGTATTACATTATTTATTTTAAGTATATTTTAAATATACAATTTAATTTTTAAATTCTCTTTTATTCCTCAGATGTCATTTAATAAACTGCCATCATATTTTTGTGTAAAGAAAGAATGCCTTCAACTTCCTAGTTTGAGATTCATAACTATGCCACAATGGATATCGCTTGTTGAGTCTGTGCATTCAAATCATCCATTCCATAAGGTTATTGTTGAGGGGAAAAACGTAATGATATTAACACTTAAAGACATTGATGAAAGGGAGACCATTGAAGTACAGGCTTACTTAAATGAATTTATATTATTTAATGAAGAACAATATTCACGGAAGAACGTTCCATTGGCTTTAAAACAAGATCTTTCTTATAAAAAGGAACAACATCAAACCATATTGAATCAGAGCACAGTGGATTCTCAGCAAAATAATGACTATTGGAAATCAAAGAATCAATCTGGCAGCCCAGGTGTTACTCATTTTTTACAATTCAATCAACAACAGATCCAGTACTGTAACATGTTTCTACAACAAGAACTGGACCAGATACAAGAACAATTTAAATCATCAGAAATGACAATAGAAAGTGATGGTATTGATCTAAAGGCTAGCAGTGAACATTGTCATAATGAAATGAAAGCAAGAATGAAATCTTTGTTTGACAAAATAATTACTGTGACAAAAAATCTCAGATATCCAGGACTTGTATCTTTCTTTAATTCTAAAGATGGTCTTAAGCTGATATCTGACACATCCCTAAAGTATCAATGTTTTATTGAACCTCCCATGGATGGAGATACCAAACCTAACACAGGACTGGAAGTACTGCAGCCAGAAGATGAAGGAATTAATTACAAAGTCACTTTAATTGGAACAGCCACAGGTCAAGGGTTCAAAGTTCATCTAGTGCAGGGAAACATACGGGATATCAAATCAGATGTGAGAGTGGAGTTTGGCATTTCCTCTACATGTAAATATGTTTAATTTTACATTACAAATATAACAGCTTTGGTGTTCACTTACAAACAAGGTCTAAGCAGAAATAAATTATTATAAAATTTATAAAACATTATGAATAACAGAAATAATTTTAATGATGATGAATTCCAGTTCATACATTTATACTAAGACGCATTAAAAGCTTACCTTGGTAGTTTTGTATTTACAAGATAGCTTATTGTATTAAATAATTCTATACTATAATTTATTTGCTGTGGCCCTCAATCAATCAGTTGTAATTTTTTTCAAACTTTGAAACAACCCACCAAACACTGTTGGAAAAGATAAGCCAAAAAACACAGGCAGAAAATAAAAGCCACCAAATACAGTCAGAAGATAAAGCCACCAAACACAGGCAGAAGATAAAGCCACTTAACACTGGTGGAAGCGAAAAGCCACCAAACACATGAAATTCACTTCTACTAATTAACAGCATATATTAAAGTACAGACACACTCCTGTCTTAAGAATCCACTTCTTTCTGTTTTTTTTAGAAAATCTGTTTAGCGTGTCTACTGAGCAAAACTTTACAAACACTTTACATTTATCTAGAGATGTATTATTTATGTTATTATCTAATAATAATAATAAATTGATAATTTATATAGCGCTGTACCTCAGTAAGGAACTGGACTCACAGCGCCTTACATAAAGACAATAACATACATATAATTATTAAATAAACATTAAAATCTATTGCCGAGGAAGACTGCATCTGCTCAACTCTAAATTCAACCCTTAAATTAAGTATAGTTTGGATATCAAAATTACCACCACTTTCTTTTCTACCTGATTCGCCCCACCCTGCCCCCATGCAAATTGTCACTATCTGTTAGCTGCATCTATCAAACTGTGCTGAAATCATAATTTACATTTACGTACATTGATAATTTTTAATGTCTAATGATATGTAATTGCTTTCCCTTAAAAAAATTTTCAACCAATTCAAATCATTTCATAATTGTCTTTTAAGCATCAGTATATTGACAATTTAATTTTGAAATTTTTATTTCTTTGATCAGGCTACTTGAAATTCAGATTATAATCAATAATTCAACTGCATGTAACAATGTCAAGATTGTGAGATCTCAATTACTATTCACTCAGGCTGAAAATATTGATACATGCATAATCCTCAGTCTCTAATAAGGTTCAATAAGTTCTCAGAAAGAAAAATAAATCCACATATTAAATTAATAATTACAAGTATGAAGGATTCAAATTTAGCAAAACATTACCATACAAAACATAATAAAAGAAGTGGGATGAGATTTTTTCATACATTAAAAACTTTAAAAAAATTTAAAATTTATTTAACTAGATTACTTTTCTTAAGGAAAAATGTAACTAACTTGAATGTAAGTTTATATCAGCCATAAAAAAATTGTAGCATTATATTATTCTTACAGAGCTTAATAATAAATAATTAGTTATAGTAAACAACTTGTATATTTCATTTTTAGCCCAGGAATGTTTTATAAAGACAAGTGAAAGGTGTAAGTTTAAAATCTGTTTACCAAGATGGATTGCTGATGCTGATGATGCTTATCAAGAGGACTTAAATGTTATTAAACTGAGAAGAAGTCTGGGCTTGTTGTTAGAACTTGTTCTCCACCAAGTCAAATATTTAAAAAGTTCAACAGTTATATTTAACATCGATGTAGCACATGACAATCAGATCTCATGTCACCTGGATCTTATCGCACAAGTAGTCACAAAACAGCTATTTGAAGTGTTGTCAGATTTTAGTGTCACTTCCAACAATGTTGATGTTTATATCTGTGAGCCTACAAGTGAATCTGTTTTTCAATCTCTTTCTTACTACATTAAAAGATTGTTTCTTGATTTTGGCCATCCAGATCAGGCCAGCAGGGAGCAGATATCTGAAAGAGGTGAATTCATTATTAAAACAGAGTTTTGACCAAAAAAAAATTAATATTGTCTATGAATAATTATGAAATGCACAAATGTTAAGATTTTTAAGTATTGAGTGGGAAAATGAAAATGTAAAATTATGACAGTGCAGAATATTCAATCTATATAGTTAATACTTTCAAACAAATTTTAATTGTACAAAATGCTTGATCATCTAAATATTTCTATGTATCTTTTATAACATTTGTTAAGGATAGGATTACATTTAAAACTATAAAGATTTTTATGAAAACATGTCACAGTTCTATGGCCATCTTTAAAATAATGATCTATATTACAGTTACGTAACAATTAATAACATGAAAACACTTAGAGGAATCTCACAAATAAAAGACTTTTTACAACAGAGCACAAAGGGAGAGAAGCATCTTCTAGCACTGATCACAGGACTCTTGTCAATAAAGTTTCAAGTCTGCCCATAAAATACTCAGGAACGTCCCAGGAAAACATTGACATGGCTCACTCCACCATTGAACAGGAACTTAGACGTTTGATGCGTGATAACATGTTGATTTGCAACCTGAATAATACAGAAACACATCATTTTGAGGTATGAAAAAAAATAATTTTTATAATAATTTTAAGTATAAAATTTGTATAATAGAAAACATTTTTTAAAAATTTTAATAGAAAAACTGCAATTTATCAAGTTGAAAGTAAACATTTTGGATTTTCAATATCATTCTTTTTTAAGGCACATGATTTCATTTATTTGAAAACATTTGTGTAATTCTAAAATTTGGAATATCACACATTTCTTGTAATCTCACTCTGTCTTATCATTGTGAGGCAGTCACTGTTATGTTGCTTCATATATTAGGCTGATACACTTATCTTATTCAAGTAAATTTGTGCATTTTGTGGAATTTCAACACTAAAAGTACAATGATGATGTCTCTAAATTCTTTTTAATAACATTGTTTTGCTATTTTTTATATTCAAATAATATGTAGATCAAAGGAGTCTCAATAACCGTTTTTTATAATCGAACATTTGTCTAAGAGCCAGATGCAGCCATCAATAGAGCCACATTTAGCTCGCGAGCCATGGTTTCCCAACCCCTGATCTAGACAAACATGTCCTTTGCCCACATCAATATGGCTTTATGAAAAACAGATTACGTTAAATTTAAGTTTAAATATTATAGACTATATAACTTCAATTATATTAGATTAAAAAACAATATTTTGTTTATATAATTCTTTAGTTAAAACAAGAACATTCATATAAAATAACCCTAACCCTAACCATGTCAATCATGTTGTCTATTTGGATGACGTCTTTTGCCACATATGTTGAGTTCTATTGCCAGGGTGAGCCCTACTAATACCTATGGCCAAAATTACTCACCATAAAAGCCACCATTACCTAAATCATAACAACCATGGGCCACAAGATGGAAGCCACTTTGGTATTTCTAATTTTTCATGAATTTCTTTATAAAATAACCAGTGGCCAAGGAAGTGGGTGCTGCAGTTTAGATGGTCAGTCTCTGGCAGAGTGTGTGTGTGTGTGGGGGGGGGGTTGATTGTCTCTTTTTACAGAGGGCAACTGCACATTTATATATTTATTTTATATCTAGTGGAAGGGGCAGCTAAAATATTGGCCAGCTCTTGGGGGTGGGAACTTAAGTGAACTACACAACTGGGAATAAAGATTTGTAGAATAAATGTAAAATTGTATAATTTTTAAAAATTAGTATATTCTGTCATGGCGTTAAGGTTGACGCAGGATCAGTTTTATATATCATGGAATAATCTTTTAATTAAAATATTTCTTAACTAAAGAATCTTCATTTTATTTAATGGTATTTAAAATAAAATTGCTGAGGAGATGGAGGTGAGATTTTATTATGTGTTGCAATAAGTCTAAAAACAAGACATATCAGTATTGACTATGCAAAAGTTTGTTTTAAAAATTCATTTCACATGCAAAGTATCATTTTAATCAATTAACTCAAATCATAATTTCAATTAATGAATTTATGTAAAAATATTTACATATTATGTTGTCATTTACTAAACACAGTGTTATTTCATTTAATGTTATGTTTGTTGGAAAGCTAGCATTGATTCTAAAGATATGTTTGTGATAGTCAGTGTATGAAATCCTCAATAAGAAAAATATAACTAACATATTAACTGCTGTGTGCAACTAATCTTTAAAGCAATTTAAGTTGAGGATAGTTTAAACCAGAGTTTAGTAATGAAGGTGATGAGTAACAAATCTGTAGCTTTCCAATTGTTAAAACTACACCAAGCTTTTGTTTGTGCATCTCAGACAGTTTGCAACAAATTTTGGGATAATGATGAATGAGGTTTGAGAATTGACTTTTAAAGCTATTTGTCCCCATGACAGAGACAGCAATACATACCTATTACATAATGAATAATATGATTTATCAGTGAAATGACTCAAAATTTTGTGGGGAATATTCTCTGTCGGTATTATGAAATAGGGCTTCTCATATTGACAGACAAGATGGTATTGCTCCAAATAATGAAAACAATTTTTTAATGTAGTTAGTGATATTCATGTATATGGCAGTAAATTGTCTATTGCAGTGTGGTGTAAGGGTCATCCAATTGGCATGGTCAGTACAGTGTGGTGTTAGGGTCATCCAATGGTCATGGTCAGTACAGTGTGGTGTTAGGGTCATCCGATTGTTATGGTCAGTACAGTGTGGTGTTAGGGTCATCCAATTGTCATGGTCAGTACAGTGTGGTGTTAGGGTCATCCAATTGTCATGGTCAGTACAGTGTGGTGTTAGGGTCATCCGATTGTTATGGTCAGTACAGTGTGGTGTTAGGGTCATCCAATTGTCATGGTCAGAGGGTCAGTACAGTGTGGTGTTAGGGTCATCTGATTGTCATGGTCAGAGGGTCAGTACAGTGTGGTGTTAGGGTCATCTGATTGTCATGGTCAGTACACTCAGTATAGAGTTGTGTTAGGGTCATCCAATTGTCATGGTCAGTAGTGTGTGGTATTAGGGTCATCTGATTGTCATGGTCAGTACAGTGTGGTGTTAGGGTCATCCAATTGTCATGGTCAGAGGGTCAGTACAGTGTGGTGTTAGGGTCATCCGATTGTCATGGTCAGTACAGAGTTGTGTTAGGGTCATCCAATTGTCATGGTCAGTAGTGTGTGGTATTAGGGTCATCCGATTGTCATGGTCAGTACAGAGTTGTGTTAAGGTCATCTAATTGTCATGGTCAGAGGGTCAGTACACTGCAGTGTTAGGGTCATGAATGTTTTTGTTGTGATTGATCTCTTGCTGTGATTTTCTTTTCTTTCTATGTCTGAGATGCACCTTTTTGTGCTGTGACGGGCTGACAAAAATTGTGTGTTGGGGGGGGGGCGGCGGGGGGAGCATATGGTTTTTACTGTGTTATAGTGAAAGAAGAAGATAAGACTCTGAGAGAGAGGGAGGAACAGTTTCATAGAAGTTGACAAGAGTTTTGAGACAGTTATTGAGAGTTGTGAAGTAAGACATCTTGTCCATGAGTTGTGTGGAGACATAAGGTTTTTATTGAAAAATTAATTGAATTTGAATACTGAATATTCAATGCCACCAATTTTTTGCCTTACATGTTCAAAATTATATATTTGGCTTTAAATTAATCCTTAAATGTAAGTGGTAGTAATCTTACAAATGACACAATATGTCCCATTTGCTGTTAAAAATTATTTGTTGTATATGATTGTATAAATTTGATGTATATTGATTGAACTCCATATGTTAAATCTGAAATTGCCCAACTGAAGTGCAGAAGAGGGGGATGTGGAGTATAATAAAAATAATAATATAAATACTTACTTTATTTCTAGTTCAATGTTATTACTAATAGTCGTTTATAAAAAGTCTTGTTTTCTTAAATTTGTAAGCTATTTCCCTTTGTTAAATAAATATTTAATAATATTAAATAATATTTAACAAAGGGACTCAGCTTACACATATTATGTGTTTTACTATTGATTAAAACTCATTTTTATAAATGTAAATGTGGGAAAGTGGGGTATAGGGGATGAAATGAAAAGTGTGTGTAATTTTTGTGCTTCACAATATATGACAATCCAACTTTCTTCAAGGCATTCCCCAGATTGCCAAGTTGAATGGTCGACCTGTGATTCTTTATCTTAATTCATGATAGTGATACAATGATACTATAAGCAATCTCAGATCACCCAAGAATTCTGATCTCATCTCAGAACTACACTATTATTCTTGTGGTCTCTAAGGCTACGTTTATAGAGGCGGCGGGTTTCGGGAAATCCCACGCGCGAGTCGACCCGCGCGAGGAATGTTTCTATTTTTGCTTTGCAGGTGTTCATAGAGGACGCGGGTGTCTCGAGGCGACAAATTAACGGACGGGCGCGGGTAATTACCAGAACTAGTTGCTAGTTCTTGTTCCGCGTTGCTGCGCGGGACTGTGAATTCAAACAGATGGGCTTTGAATGTTTCTTCAAATGATTTCATACGAATGGTTTCAGACTCACTAGTACCATCTTTGTCTCTGCTATTATGGTCTTCATTCCTTTTATCATATATGTGATTGTCAATAGTGGCTACAGTGTCAATAGTTTCTATTTGTGCTCGATTCAACTTTATTATTTTTCTATCATTCATGTCTTGGTTTTCATTCTTTCTCCATGGCTAATCAAAATTTCTTATTCTGGAATCAAAACTATATCTGCCTCTCCATGATCTTCTGTTTTGATTATAATCTCTATATATGGAATTGTGATTATATCTGTCTCTCCATGATTGTCTACTTTCATCATAATCTCTATGTCTGGAATTATGATTATATTTTTCTCTCCATGCTTGTCTACCTTTGTTTTCAAAGTGATATTGTCTTGATCTTTCTTCTGTTTTCTTTCTTATAGGGCTGCCATTAGGTGACACCTTATTTGGTTGTCCTTTATTGTGGTAACACTGCTTTACCATACGTCTTGGCTTGTTACAGTACCAGTAAATAGTTTGTCTGTTGCCTTGGTTTGGAAAACTCTGGTTTCTCATACCTTGCCTTTTAATTTGACTTTTAATTTGTATTGCTGCAAAAATATCTTGTCTTTTGTCCATTTCCAAAAATTGCAATTATCAAACTCTTCACACCATAAATGGATACGACTAAGTTCCTTTATTTATAATTCACACTGACACACTTGTTAATAGTCCATAGCTTTTTTTAGTTCAAGGTTATGTTTCCAAATATTTCCTGGAATCAACCACACCTGTGAGCTTGGTGACGTAGTTCACTGGGTGTCGTCTGGCTTTTTCCCAGCATTTACTATAAACACCAACCGCGCGAGTGATTAGGCGCGGTTTTCTGGTTACTCGCGGCAACCCGCCTACCCGCCGCCTCTATAAACGTAGCCTAACATTACTTTAAGTTGATGACTGTGCTGCTAGTTAACTCATCATGGATCTCCTCCACACTGTGTCTTATCATCACATGACTTGAGTCAACAAAGGGCGAGTCTATGTGAAGGCCGAGTGAAGGGGTGGATGAGGCTAGATGGCCATGTCAAATAGGACTTGTTTACAATTAATAGCATAAATTCTATGGCACATTTCCACACATATTTAGGACTTGACTTTGCAACAACTGATTTTCAACTGTGTTTAGAATTAAATTTACTGTCAGAATAATGCATACAACAAAGAATACTTGACCATTTATTCAATAAAATTTGTAGTTATCTGAAATATTACTTGCATTGTAAAGTTGGATGGATCAAATGGCTAATTTATTTCAACTTAAGTAATAGGAATGTAGATATTTTACAATTTATAAAAACAATAAAGATTCTGATATTATGAGATTAAGTTTATTTTTTAAAAACAACCCGCAGTTTTATGATGTTGTATGAAATAATTTTGACAAGTATTTAAGTTCAACAGGTGTAACAAAACTACTGTGTGGTAGTTATTTAAACTCATGTTTTCAAAATTTTTCATATTAAAAGACATGGATAATAACTGCCATTTTATAAAGACATAATAAGATAAAAGTTCCAAATGTTCCTGTAATAAAATTAAAGTGACAAAGAGAATTCAGCCTTATCACTGAGAATTATACTTGAATGTTAAAATAAAGATGACAAGTTTCTCTTTCATTTCATCATAAAGTTCTCATGCCAACCAATGGGAAAATAAATAGACCATGCCTATGTATACCTATGTTTGAGAACCACTGATTTACATGGTCATTCATGCTCTATTCCGTAAATAAATTAATTCTCAAGAGATAAAAAGACTTACAAATTAATTCACATTTATCTTTTAATTGAAAAAAATCATTAAAAAAAAATTAGACCCAATCTTAATTAGTTAAATACTTAGCATGTCAACAGCCTCTCATTGAAAACAAGTGCTTGCACTTTTTCCTTGTTCATAATGTTTAATAAGAATTCTAATATGTTAAATAGACAACTTGTCATCCAGGAATAGAATTTCACAATTGGGCTTTAGAGTAAAAATTAAATTATTTTCCTTTATTGCTGTAGAAACAAAAACAGAAAAAAACACAAACTTGACAGCAAGTAAATCAGATAATTTATACTGAAACTGAGTAATGATTAAAGTACAATAGAAAATGTTTGACTTCACATCAGTCTAACATGTTTATTAAAAAAAATAACAGTTTTTACATTATATAAAATACCAGATTCAAATGAGTTAGTAATAAATATTTTACTACGGTTTGGTAAAAGACAAAGTTTTTTTCTGTACAATTATTAGACCTTTTAGATTCTTACAAAGTGTGAATAAATTCAAATACATGTATTGCTACTAATTTCACTCAGATTCTATTTCTGAAAACTTGAAATTTATGAGTTGATACATATGTTGATGATAACAGAGATAAATACAATAGCTATGAGTAGAATGGCTAATTGTCGTGATCTTTTTTACCACGTTTTTATTAACTCACTTTCGTTCCTGTTTGTCCTCAATTTTTCAAATCTGCCAACGTAAAATTAAACCACTTCTGATGGTCCTAGAGATCTCAAAATTTTACCACAGATAGATCTTGGATGACAATGCATTGTATCAAAATTTCAGATTGATCGATCGTTATTAAATTATTGAACTTTTTAGTTTATCTATATATAAGAATATGAGTTATCCGTCTGCTCTTGTTTACATTTCATTCAAGTGCCGAGTTCACACCAACCCCGACCACATCAACCATGTTTAACATCAAGGGGAGATCAGTCATTTCCAGTCTGTAAATGTTTGTCGGGCAATACATATTATATTTGAACATAAACAATACTTCAAAACTCACCATAGCATACACTTAGACTAAAAATAATAAAATAAATAGAAGTAAAAAAAAGATTTTTAAAAACCAAGTTTTTATAAGCGGACTAAAAAGAAGCAAATACATTTTTTTTTCACATAATTGTGAAGGAAAAATCTTTTTCTGGATTGATAACAATTTCAAACTTATATGCTCAAGTACTATGGTGTAATATGACTAAAAATGTGGGCTGGCGCTTTTTAGGTGTTTGGCTAGAATGATTAGGGTTTACAAATGACGAGTAAGAAAATGAGTGAATTGAATTAGTTAAGCCTGAGAAGCGCCCGCCCCACGTTTTTAGTCATATTACATCATAATCATAGTACTTGAGCATATAAGTTTGAAATTTGTATCAATCCAGAAAAAGATTTTTCCTTATCAATTGTGTGAAAATAAAATTTATTTTCTTCTTTTTAGTCACTTCTAAAAACATGGTTTTTAAAAATCTTTTTTTTACTTCTATTTATTTGTTAAGAAATTTGATTTGAATCCATAAGAAACAATGTCACAAAAACGGATTATCTGTTCTATGACACTTTAAAAATTTTCAAAATGATGAATGAGGGACGGTCCAGTAAATGCATTTTGCTCTGTGCACGCCTGTTGGACACTGTTGGTCATTGCAGGAGGGCCGCAGCTGAAAACTCCGATTTCTCCAACCTGTTGGTAATAAAAGATATAATTAAAGATATTTTCCTAAACACCAAACACTTAACTGCTAATTAAACAATATAATTTGCAATTGTCACGCAAGTCAGTAGTGTCTGTCAGTCAGTCCTGACACTACTAATTTTAGAAAGCAGGGAAAACTAAATTACTGCACCAAAGCATCAAAAGGTGTGCAAATTAAATATGCGCTGTAAAAAAATATATGACGTCATTGTTTTTGCTCATATTTTAATTTTGGAAAAGGGAACATTGTAAAAAGAGAATTAGATGGTGATTAATTATAAAATAAAAAAACAAAGGGGGCGCCGTAGGCACCCTGCAACCCCTATTATAAAATACTTTGTGTACATTTCAGAAAGTTTAATATTTCGTATTTATCAAACAAGGACAAGTTAGTTGGGCTTTTGAAAAAGGTCCGCGCAGTAGGCGCCCTAAAAAAAGTGCATTTTTTATAAAATAAATAGATTTCAGCTGAAAACTTCCGTCATTTTTGACGGGTGTACGCTAGTTAAAGATATTTTCCTAAATACCAAACACTTCACTGCTATTTTGAATAAATAAGTTGTAATTATGGAGTAAGGGAAGCTGGAAAACCTAAAGGAAATACTTGCTATTTTAAAATTAAAAGTCCGGTATTAAGATTATTAAAAATTTGTGTGACAGAATATTTACAAGCACAGCATTTTCCTGCCAGGTTATTCATCTATTATTTCTAAAGTAGTTTAAAGCAGTGTAAAACTTTGAAACTTGTAGTGGGATTTGTTTTATCTTTCTGTAAATAATTTGTTTTGAGTTAATGAGACTAAAATAATGTAATAAATAATAATACCTCTTTATGAACAAACTTCAAAGCTTCAAAAAAGTCTTGAAATTTGGGTCTTCCAAAATGGGTTCTTGCCCTTAGTCCAGTAAACATACTCATACCAGCAATCTTCTGGAAGTGGCGCTCACAAATGTACTGAAGAGGAATACATTAATTATCTATACCAGTGTTTCCCAAAGTGGTCCATACGGACCCCCAGGGGTCCTCGGAACCTTTCAGGGGGTCAGTGGAAAATTAAAATTTAATTGGGGGTCCCTGAACAACGTCAGGGGTCTGCGGAAGGTTTAACAAAAAATGATAAAATTGAGATCTATTTTTATTATTATAGAAATTAAAATAAATGACAATAAATAAAATGAATCTTTTTTCTACTAATTAAATACCATCTGAGGTGCTATCAGTCGTGGAGTACAATGTTGTGTTTCCTATAAAAGGAATTGGAGCTACGGTAATTTTAACAGCTATAACCAATCAAAATACATGTACTTGGTTTATTGAAAGGTAATGCTTGATGTGTAAGAAATGCAGAATTCCTATCAGTAGGTCCGAAAAATACAAGTTTTCATTAACGTGAATCAACAAGGGTTTCAAGGTTGGGTAAATTTCGATGTGTCGGGAAGTTATTTTTATCTAAATTGTATCAGTATCTTATCATTAAATAATTTTTTTCAAAATGGAGCTACTGCAGCATTCCATTGAAAAATTGTATAATTATGAACAGTGGTTTGTCACAACAGATAAGAATTACCCGAAGAAAAAATGCAGATAATACAGTGTTGTTGAATATTTGAAAAAATGGTTAAATGTTTGTAAACAGATACGAAAGGTGAAACGGTGAAACGTAATTTACTGAATTAAAATATTTTTTTTAAAAGTTAAAGCTATACCCTTGACTTTCTGGCACACCTAAAACAAGCTGTACCAAATGTATTCTCATTACATTGTGTCATTCAATGACATCACTTATTTTCAGAAATCTTAGTGAACCTTTGCATGGATCACTAGAATATGTCATTAGAGCAGTTTATAAAATCAAAAAGAATGCGTTCAATGAGAGATTATTTACTTTACATTGTTTGGTAAATGACAAAGACTATAATTGTTTACTTATTCACACTGAAGTCCGTTGGTTATAAAATAGTGAATGTTTATATTGATTTGATGCTCTCTTTAATTCAGTGTTGGAATTCCTGGAAGGCAAAGACAACGATTTGCGACACAATTAACCTTATATAATGATTATGAAAGATTTATTTGCCAAATTTATGGAAACTAATTTGAAAAAATAAGGTAACCAATTCAATTTAATCAAAGCTAAATGTGTCATATTTGCGTTTGTTGCCTTTCTGTACATAAAAAGCTTGGGGAGAGGAAAATGTTTTCAGTTTCCAAATCTTTGGAAATTGCAAAATAGGAGATAAAGATTTGTTGGCTCAACTCTTAGGAACTATTCATGCAGACCTAAACCAAAAATTTGAGGATATATTTTGCTTGGATATTCCCGAATGGCAGTTGAATCGTTTTGCGCGTGGACAAATACATATGAATCCATACTAACACAAGCAGCTTATAGAAATATCCCAAAATTAGGAGCTTCAACCAATGTTTGAACAAGGATACCACAAACTCTGGTTACAAAAACAGATCCCAATTTTTAATTCCTGCATTATGGGTTATTGTACAGAAATTGATGACTGCTTTCCTATATTCACGTGAATTTAGTGTCGTTATGAACCTCATCACAAAAAAAAGAAACCGGCTAGAAATTAGTGCTGAATTTTTGGTTGCTAATCACAAACATTGATTCAGACATAAATACATGCATAAAATCTAATCATGTTTATCCAAGTCATTGTTTAAATTTTATTTTAAACAAAAGTTATAATTTCAATAAATACTTCATCAAAATGTTGCTTTATTTTTGTTTACTATACATTTATGTAGTTTTTTCACTTAGGGGTCAGTGGACAAGTTTTGACTATGCCATATTTCTCATGCCGCCTTATTTTATCTACAAATTATAAACTTTTATTTCTTCTAAAAAAATAAAGAAATCTCAATGGGATATTAAAGGTTTTATTTAAGAGTAGGCTGTATTTGTGTTCGTCTTGACTAATGTAAAATAATATTCTAAAAATGAGGTTTTAACAAGTTCACCCCATTCCCACACCCACAATCAATTAATCTGAATTTTTCCAATCAATAAACCTGAATTTTACACAAAATTTATGTATATCATTAATTAAGATAGTTTTAATAACTTAATGAAGAAACGTTATATAATTTAATGTAGAAAGGTTTTATAAGTTAATGAAGAAAAGTTGTATAACTTAATTAAAAAGGTTTTATAATTTAATAAAGAAAGATTTTATGACTTCATGAAGGAAGGTTTTATGACTTCATGAAGGAAGGTTTTATGACTAAATTAAGAAAGTTTACCAGCATTGTTGTCCTGAGATCAAACTTTTCTTTCATTTGTGTAATACAAATGTTAATGTCAACAAAGTCTTCAGTATCCGCTGCTTCCACCTGTCGAATGATTTCTGTCATCCATTCAAAGCTTTGTTGTGTTCTTGTCACCCAGACAAAGTAAACCTGATAGAGATCAACATTTTTTGTAAATGCCCGCAATCAATTAGTCTATAAAGAATACATCCTAACAGCAATCAATTTGTTTATAAAGATTAAATTCTAATAGGAATCAATTAGTTTATAAAGAATACATCCTACTAGCAATCAATTTGTTTATAAACAATACATCCTAACGTATTCACAACTGACTTTAAGAGTTTATAACATAAGTTTTCTATTTCATCATGTCTATAAAGCAGAAAAGATTTGTTTGTTTGTTTGTCCACCTGTGTTTCTATATGGATCTTGATGAAATTCAGCACACATTCATCACAATCCCAAATAAAATGCAGAGTTTTGAAATTTAAAAAAATAAACCTTATAACTTATAGGCCAGGGTCATTGAATTAGTTATTTTCTTATATTGACAATATAAAAATAATTTCATACATTGGCTACTACATGTAGGAATTGGTCTAGATCAAGGGTGGCCAGGCATGTAGTAACCAAGAGCCATTTTAGCAGTTTACAAATTTGTTGAGAGCTGCATTGAAAAATTCCTTTCGTGATATTTAAAAAAGTATTTTTATTGGGATTTAATGCTTTAAATATTTTTATTGTTTTAGCCCTAACTGTATGTTGAAGAAATATATGCTTTACAGCTACACAATAGACAAATATTTAAATATGTAAATTTATGAATAGAAACACACTGATTTAGACTCATGATTATAGTGAACCTGAATTGTTATGATTCTACTGAGAAGACTTTGAACTAGCAAGTTTCTTTTAATCTGGTTGGTAGCTAGTAGTTGTGGTAGCTAGTAGTTGTGGTAGCTAGTAGTTGTGGTAGCTAGTAGTTGTGGTAGCTAGTAGTTGTAGAGGCTGGTTGCTATTTATTGCTCCGTGTCTTGATTTGATTTGTGGAGTATATTAGTAAGTTATACAGAAAAAGGATATAAGTCTGAAACTAGCTTTTTAAGTTAAGGATATTTCACTTCTGGCATGTGAGAGTGGTAGCTCCTCTCTTATAGTCACGTCTAATGAAACAGTGCAAAGGAACACCACCGATTGTGGCGTATCTTGAATATCTGTTGATTCATCAATAGCCAAACTGAATGCTACAAAGTTCTTTAAATCCTTACTCATTTTCTTTCAATATTGGCGTTAATGTCTGCTATACGTCACTCAGTGGTGTGGCATGACATTGGAATTCGTGTTACCTGTATTCGAAGTCTGGAACTATTTGGTTCTACTATTAAAATTAAGTCCTTGATATTCTTCTTAATGAAGTCCCCATCAGAATAAGGTTGTTTTGAACAAGAAATATTTCAAGCGAATGCATAACTTAACTCGGCTGAAGTGACACTTTCTTTGCTGAAACAGAAAGTAGTGTCTTCTGCTGACACATTTCAGACCATAACTCTGCAATCTTGCTGTTTCTTTCTTTAGATCTAGTACAAATTATTTTCAAACCTTTGTTTTGGTAAAGATTTACATTGTAATTTTAAAATTAATTTTTAAAAAAAAATTAATTAATTTCGGATATTAAATATTTCAAATGAAAATTTTTATTTCATAAATTGTTTGCGAGCCGCAATGTGAACACAGAAGAGCTGCATGCGGCATCGCGAGCTGCCATTTGGCCACCATTGGTCTAGATTCTAGACTCTAAACCAATATTATTGAACAAATCCTTGATCACTCATTTTAATTCTGAATTTTTTAGGGCTTCACCTCTCCTTGACACTATTTTAATCATGTAACATGAATTGGGCCTCTAGTAAAAATGAGTTTTTTCATGTTTCTTTCATTTTGTTGTAGATCTCTCTGTATAAAAAAGTTACTAGTTACAAGTTTCTTTTTGAGGGAATGGGATTCACCAAGAACTGCTCTTCCCCCAGCGTCTCCGCTTTCCCAAGAAAAGCATCTATCAAGAATGGATCCCAACAGTGAATGGTATCTCATATGAGAATGGGATGTTTACAAAAAATTTTGTGAATGTTTTTTTCTTGTAAGAGAAATATAAGAATTTGTTTTTTAACTTAGGGACACATTATATTGTATCTGCTTTTGTTTAAAAATAAAAAAACCGATCACTTAAAACCCCATTTGATACATTTAATTTATTGCAATAGTATCTTTTAGATTAAAGGAAAACATTTCTGTAGAAATATAAGTAAGAAATAATTCATTAAAAAAAAAGTGATATTACCTTACGACAAGGCAATCTGCCAACTTGTTTTGAACGGTTTGCAATATCCTTGAGGATGGATGCAAAGGGAGTGATCCCAATACCACCTCCAACCAGAACAGACACTGGGTAACGATACCAATCTTGGTGGCTCTCTCCAAACGGGCCATCAAGGTAAATCTTAAGAGCAATTATCACAGTAGATAATGATTTCAGCTTAAATATCAAACTTTAATTGTCCCTAACAAAAATTTCTCGGCTTAAAACCAAAATATAATTACAATTTACTGGGTACAATATAATTTTTAGTATCTGCAAACCATATCTGGACCTGTACCACATTTAACTGTTTAAAACTTAAAAAGACATCAAACTTTATACCTTTGGAATTTCAGATCTTTGCTGGACATTAGGATCAAATAAATGCCTGAAGTTTGTAGTCCATGGCCCAACAGCTCTAATGTGAAGACTTAAATGCTGCTCATGTGGGGCAGAGGTCAAAGTGAAAGGGTGGTACTCTCCCTTGCCTAAGTTAGGACATGCTATCCTAACCCATTGCCCTGATTGGTAGTTGAATGTTAATGGTCTTTTGATGATCAAGTTAATGACACCTGATTTGAAATTGAAAAATAAAATATTGTCAATATAGTTTAAATAGTTTAAATTTTAATAAAACTATCCCATGAAAGCATACTAGATATTTATCTCAAATACATTATTAATGACATGTTATATTAAAAATTATTTTTAAAAAGATTTAAATGACTTAGTTAATTAGCTAAATAACATGAAACTTGATTTAAATTATTTCTATGCATGACAATATTTAATTATGTATCAGAAACCCAAACAATTCTATTCAAAGAACAAAAATGAACTAAGATTTACCAGATGGCAGCAAAGTTGCTCTAACTACCGGTAGCAGTATTTTATTCCTGCTGACAGATACAAGTTTGTCAAGGACAAAAAGGACCATAGGACCCAGGAAGTAGTTGGGCCACAGAGGGACCTGTACCAGCCTGGCATGTCCATGGAGGAACAGCATAATGTAAATAACAATGTACAGGCTGTGGAAAACAACAGAAAACAAGGTTGTTGATCTCAGACTAAATATGTTACCGTGAAAATAGCAATGGTATCTTTTATATTACAGACTATCATTCAATGCAGAAGATTATTGCATCCCACTATTTATATATTTAGTTTATGCTTGAATGCAAATATTGTCTTACATATTTATGTTCTTTATTTATATTTTATCTTTCAAAAGTATAATATAGGAAATTTAAGAATTTAAAAAAAGTTAATTAAACTTAATGTAAAATGTTTTAAAATAAAATAAAGTTAATATTTTTGTTAGGTCAACGTATTATTGATATGTTTGAAAATTTACATTGTAATTTAATGTTAACCCTAAAACAAACACTTGTTTCAAACTGATACCCACTAAATATATAATGTAAAATGCAAGGTGTTCAGATTTTATACAAAAAAGACAATTTAAATGACAAAATGCCATTACCAGTAGAAATTTAAAAAAAAAGCAAATTTAAAAATTAAAAGAAATTGAAAATTTTAAACTTTCCTTAAAGAAATTTTGTGTGTGTGTAAACAAAGATTAAAGATTGATGACCTCCCTGTGATGCAGTAGCAGGTAACATTGCATCCTATCCACAAACAAAATTTTGGTTGGTTTAATGGTAAATTTATACTCACTTGTGTGTGGCTCTAAAGAACTTAAATGCATTTCTTCTTGCATAAGGAGTTGCAAAAACATAGAGAACCACCAAAACAAAGACCAAGCCAACACCAGTCAACCCTGCAAGTTAAAAATATTTTAATTTATTTTAAGAAGAGTGAAAAAACTGAACAAGCATCTGGAGATCACGTGGTTATTTTTTGTGAAGTGGAATTTTAGAGAAAAAGAAATAATTATATTCTAAAAGATCTAATATATATTCTGTACAATATTATTAACATAATATAAATATTGTTTATATGCAGTGTACTGAGCTCAACATTTTAAGAGTCTATAATATACTAAGACTTATTATCATGCAAATAGACTCAGTGCATACCTGTAATTGTTGTGTATTATACAAATAGACACAGTGCATACCTGTAATTGCTGTGTATTATACAAATAGACTCAGTGCATACCTGTAATTGTTGTGTATGTCCAGTATTGGAAGCTGGCCAGGACATGAGTTCTGGGAGAATGAAAATGAAATAAGCAGAATGAAAATATTTATTTATAAAAATATTAATAAGTAAAATCTAATCAAATTATAATAATGGAGAAACTGTTCATGTACTTAATTTCCATTTTTAATTTATGGAGTGCTGTTTTTTATAACATTCACATCTTTTGTAAATAAGATCATTATGATTTAAAGTTAAAATTACATTTAAGTCTTGCCTTTGATGTTTTTTGCATCGTTCAATTTTATATTTATTTTCTAATAATGTGTACTACAAAAAATTCTAAGTATTGATATCTCTCACAAACCAATAAAGGATAGAAATTTTAAATTCCACCCAATTGCAATTGCAATACTTGCTGACTTGTCATACTTCAGAAAGTCATCATGCAACATAAGGATAAATTTCTTTATTGGAATTTCCCATTTGTCACTTACGGTCTAAAAAACTCTGTAAAGTAACAATTGAGATCTGAGGAAGGCTGAGTGGAGATGTGGTAGAAATTGATGACATGGCCAATGACATGTATTACTGTCAGATAGAGAATGAACATTTATTAAACAATACAATTGACTAAGTAAAATTATTACTTAAAGACAATGACTCAAAATTGAAACTTTCATGTGTGAGATTATTTTAGTAATGTTAAGTTTTTTGGATTACTTAATGGTTGGTGTTTCTTTGTGACTTAAATTAATCTATTCGTTTCCACAATATAACAAGATACATTTGAACTAAATCTTGGGTATTATGACTTAGCTCTACCCCTCCATAAAACAAAATCTTAGAGTTTAATCAATTTTTTTGTGTGTACATTGCTTGATTCTAGATCTGGACAATTTTTTTATAAACTTTTCTTATCCACCAAGCCCTCCTGAATACAACATTCTGGGTCAACATCAGTGGCAACCTTAAAAATAAGATAAAATGAATCAATGGAACAAAGTTGCCACATGTGTAAACAAATGATGTATGCAACATTTATTAGGACTTTTAGAGTATAAAGAAAGCCTTGTAACTTATAGCAAGAACAATTTGAATACATTTGTTTTGGATTAAAAACAAACTACAAAACTTGTGATAATATTTAGCAAAAATCTGTAAAATGTACCTGTAAACAGGACAGCTAAACCAGCAACGTAAAAGTGCATGTCATGTGCATTGTCAAATGGGATGTATCTATGAAGAAAGGTTTCCCTGGAAGAAATAAGAAATGATTTACAACAAGTGAATCATTGGATATTCAAGTTATTTCTATATAGAGATTCATTGGTTCTTATTTTAGATTGTCTTCAAACTTCAAGCAAATGTTTAAAAAATATTTCAAGCCAATACCTAAAAAATGTCAAATTTCAATCAAATACCTAAAAAAAAGTCAAACTTCAACTTCAAGCCAATACCTAAAAAATGTCAGTGTGTTTCTGCTCATGGTCACCAAGAGGCTGGCATATGTAAACATCTGAGCACTAGCAGCACCTCTGGTCACAGACACTCCATATCCAGCCATTCTCCTCAGGCCAGCATGTTCACGTTCAAATGAGTAATCTGCAGTAGAGCAAAGCATCAAATGAGTAATCTGCAGTAGAGCAAAGCATCAAATGAGTAATCTGCAGTAGAGCAGAGCATCAAATGAGTAATCTGTGCAGTAGAGCAGAGCATCAAATGAGTAATCTGTGCAGTAGAGCAGAGCATCAAATGAGTAATCTGTAGTAGAGCAGAGCATCATAACTTTGAATGCTGTACTTAAAGTCTGTTTGATAGATAACTAATTGGAGTTGGAGGTTTAAAAAATAAGTTATTATGGCAAAGTTTATTTTGAAAGATATATTATTCTTATGCTGTATAACAAACAGAAAAAGTTTACAATTTATGGGAACCTTTTCAAGTGAATGCCACATTATTTGGACAAAAGAACAATATAAAGCTTTCAATAATTTATTACGGGTTCCAAATTTGATTTCAAAGAGATCACTTCACACATATATAACTAAAACATGAATTGATAGTTCTGAACTCAATATGGAGAATAGAAGATAATACTAGAGAGACTTACAATAATACTAGACACTTACAATAATACTAGACACTTACAATAATACTAGACACTTACAATAATACTAGACACTTACAATAATACTAGACACTGACACTTACAATAATACTAGACACTGACACTTACAATAATACTAGACACTTACAATAATACTAGACACTGACAATAATACTAGAGACTTACAATAATACTAGACACTTACAATAATACTAGACACTTACAATAATTTTAGACACTTACAATAATACTAGACACTTACAATAATACTAGACACTTACAATAATACTAGACACTTACAATAATACTAGACATTTACAATAATACTAGACACTTACAATAAGCTCTTTCAGCAAATATTCCAAGTGTGACGAGAGTGTAGAGAGTAACCCAGAAAATCTGTCTGTTGTGATTGCTAACATAACGACAAAATCTCTGATAGTGTGTCTTGGGAGCAGTGTCTGCTTTGGATGAGAGTCGGACGTGCTGGGATGATCTGAAATTCACCATGCTGGTCACTTTGGCATTTCTCCTGTTGATTTCAGATCAGTTTTGTTGTTGAAAATTTAATTTTTGCTTGTAATCCAAAATAAGTAGAAACTCTATTTACTTTATGTAGTATAAGGGGAATAACCTAGAATGTTCACATCATTAAGGGAAGTAAGGAATGTGTTTAAGAACTGAAAAAAACATAGGCTTTTAAATATTAAATTATAATATACATGTTTTAAATACTATAAGTAATTTAAAGGTTTTATGAGATTAGTTTAGATATTTTAAAACTATCTTCTTATCTGTTACAGGCGCTTTTTATACAGAAGATTGGATACTACTCTTATCCATGGTTTATGTGTAGTCTTGTATTTTTATTAGAGTGTTAAATGGGAAAAGTGGACACATAAGCATAGTATGCAATATTCTTCTGTATAGAAAGAGCATCTGTTATAGATAAGATAAGATAACCAATTCCATATCTAAATTCCACACTGGAAGAACGAGAATTTGTATGTGTTTGTTCTTGCATACTGAATAAGAAAAGTGCTTTTATCCCCATGTCTATAAGAAAAGTGTTTATCACTATGTCAGGTTGTATTAGATTATCTATGATTCATTGCAAAGTTCTCACACAAATACATAAATAATTATAAGAGAAAATGTGAAATTATGAGAATAAAAATAAATAACCCAACATCTCTTACTGATATCCTTGGATAAATGATTTAGCTCTGTCCCTCACAGTGGATCTTTTGTGCTTGCCTATGGCTGCTGTTTCACCTCCAACTGAGTAAGTTCATAAATATTAAGTCATTTCATCAACTCATGTAATTTTGATATTGGTATAGTTTCATGTAATAATTTCTGTTATCCAAATAAAATTAAAGTGATGGATCAGAATAAATATTTCATTTCTAAATTATATTATAACATTCATTGAGGTTTATTTGTTATTTAAATTTTTAAAAAATTTTATTCAAATAATTTTAAGCAAACATTTATTTAATTACATTGAACAATTAGACAATAAAATTCTATTTTGTTATTTACAATAAAATTTATAATTTGTCATAAAAATAGACTCTCAATTTGTTTTGAAACTTTTAAAATCAATTTTGATTTAAAAAATCCTACCATCAAGGTTCAAAACAGCTGATTTCCAGACGTCATCTGTATCTGAGAACATGATGCCCTTAAAGTCCTCCAAGGTTAGATAACCAACATTGTCTCTTCCTATCTGTTTGAAAACTGTATCCACCATGTTGTTGATGTTCATGTTTTTACTGTTTCCAGCCTCATTCAGTTCCACCAGAGACCTCAAATAATAAAACAGAATTTGAAAAATCCATTTCTATTCTATAAAATGGATTTGGGGGGGTCAAATTTAGTGATGAGAGAAAGAATTAGGAAATAATATGTTTAAATGCAGAGAGCATAAAACAATTACATTGGGTCAGCTGCCAAAATTTATTGGGATTTTTTAATGTGCAGACGACTGAACTGTGACCTACACTCTTTGAGTGTTATCATGATCAGGTTTAGCATCACAGCTAAGAGGTGCTAATCATACTGTTTAAAGAATCTTAAAAATTTTAATGTAAAAAAAATCTAATGTGTTAATATCTTTGACCATAAAATACTCACATAATCATCTTTTTATAGTTTTCTTTAGTCAATTTTCCTGTCCTGCTTGTATCAAACATTTGAAAGAACATTTTGGCTTTATCTTCTGGTTTTCCTGCAAAAATGAATAGAGTTTTATTCACAAGTAAGAAAGTCACATATTCAGTACTTCAATATATATTTTAATGAAATCTCATGGACTGATTTGTTGAGAAGAAATGATTTGGTATAAATGACTTGGATGAAAATGGATTGACTGATAAAGATCCAGAGCACTGCAAAGTTAGTCCCAAAATATACCTGCAGCAATTGCCAATTACATGTGTATATTCTTTCTTAATGCTTTACTCTATTAATAGAAGGCCTAGATAATAGCTTGATATGACTATAAGCCACTTGTTGAAATACTTCTTCCTCAATAATATATCAAAGCATTTGCCTCTCATTTCTTAAGTGCCTACCACTGGAGTGTATGACCACAGGTCAAACTAAATATATCTCATGTTTTAAGTGCTGAGAGACGTGAGCTAATGTTTAAATACAAAATAGATTAAATGCCCTTTCTCATTTTATTTAATGGTATCTTTCACTTTGTTATTGATATTTCAACAGAATTTGTTAATAACTTATTTATCAGTCTAATTTATTTGTCACTGTTTTAAAATCTTATACAGGAATGGACAAACCATGTCCTGTGGAATCTGGCAGCCATATTAAAAAAATCAATTCATGTAGATTTATGTTTAAGGTGGATGTTTGTACTTGAAATGAGGCTGAACTTTGTTAAGGTGCAGCCACTTGATGTTTAATTTCTTACTAATCTGGCTCTAGCCCTGAAAAAATTTGCCCACCACTTAACTAAGATATTTGATTGAAAAAACAAAAAGCTGCAGAATATTGTTTATATTTGTTATTTATGATAAGGTAATCAGCAACAAGGAGATTAAGATAGACCAGTGGCGTCACTAGGGGGGGCGGGGGGGGGGCGGGCCGCCCCGGGTGACACCCATCAGGGGGTGACACCCGAGCTAAAATTTTACGGTGTACGATTTTATGTCAGAAAACCAAAGATGACACATTTTTTAATCTAGAAAGAAATTAAGAAATACTTGCAATAATAAAACAGTCCCAATACACGAACAACATTAAAACAAATTAGGAAAAAAAAGAAAAGAAATAGTCGCAGCAGAGAGATCTTTAAAAAACGGCTGGAATGAAAGAGGCATTGTCTTCTGTTTTAAAAGATATAAAGCCATGAACGATTCCCACCTCACGAATCCCTTCACCACAGTGGGGTGGGGGGAATATGATTTTTATCACCACAAGGAAAAAAAATCAAATGATGGGTTTTCTTTGTTGATGTTTTTCTTGAGGAAAATTATGATTTCAATGTCTTTGAGTTAATATTATATATATATATATATATTTATTAAAGGCGTGAAAGCATAGATATGCATGTTTATATACAGGTAGTCCTCCGGTTACGACGGTCCCATCTCGACTTACGCTGTTTAGTGCTTACGAACGCGCCCCCTTAAAGAATAGTATGAATAGCATTATTCCGTATTTAAAAAAAAATCATGAGGTAACGAATTCTTTTCTCTATTTTAAATAACAAAAATTATTGAAAAATGTGTATGATTATTATTTCAACCAACAACTTTCGTTTGCGAATTTTTCAAATGGCGAAGTTTTCAATCAAGTCAATAAAGCTGAGTAAGCTTATAAGTTCCTTTTCAATGCTCATTAGAGAGAGCATATTCAGCCTTTTTCGTCCCATGCAAATTCTTATTATATATTCTTTTCAACTTTGAAAAGGATCGCTCTCAGCTGCAGTTTGATGTCATCATTGAAAGATAGATGCTAAGTGCGATGTGTACATTTGTAAAGGACTGTGTGAAATATAGCTCATTCAAAAGCAGCAAAATTTTTAGCTCTGTGCAAGTTTTTTGAGTTTCGCTTTGTGCTAATTCCTTTTCCTAACCCTGAGCCTGGGGCTGGACAATAACTTTTTTAAGAGTTCTGAAAATTGGACTAATTCTGAAGGTAAGCAGTCTTCGAAATCACGCATGAACCTACATGTGGAAGAAAATTAGAAGCCCCGAGCCTAGTGCTCTTTATGGGTCTTCCCGGAAGACCCCCTTAGCCATCTGGCCACCAAAGGCACGTAACAGCTGAGGACCCCCCCCCCAAAAGCGGTCGCTTCTGAAGCGGCCACCTGGGCATCCAGAACATACAGTCGAAGATGCCTCCCAATAAGTTGCCCTCGCAAGGAGGTGGTGGAATTTCCTACTACGACCCGCTACCACTTTGGCGCCATCCCGGCAAAGCACACGGGTCTCCATGGTTAGGACCGCCGCAGACCGGGTGATCATCAAAGACCTGCCTAGGGTGCAACCCCCACTGGAAGGTTTCCTCAGAGCTGGCGTCCAATGCGTTCTTCGCTGCACTTTTTGCTAATCCGTACAAGCGCTCCTGGCCCTAAACCGGCACCGCTCGATGGCGTTGCTAGTGAATTGAGGGGGGACGAAACGGTTGCTTCGGATTTACCCGACCCCTTCTTCGAAATCACTTGAATGTTCTTCCATTAACTTGGCTGCTGCCCATCGGGTGGCGAAAGTGCTGAGCTCAGTTAGGTTTGTAAGAAAGCCAAATTTCTCATGGATGTATTTATAGGCACCTAACCAATGTTGTAGGGCTTAAGAAAGTTTGTCAATGATTACCAGAAATACCCCAATCTTGAATTTTTTTCTCCAGGAGAATGCTAATTTGTTGATGTCCCTTTATCAAACTGACGCTTTCTTTTTTGTTTGATAGTATTGAAGATTGTTTACACTGATTTTACCACAGACTTTTCCTTTCCTTTGTCTTCATAGGAATAAAATTAAGAATGCTATTTTTTTAACAAACTCAATGAGAGACTTCCTTTCTAAAATTGTTTCCCAAATTTCAAGTAAAATAGCGACTTCCAGTTGTTCAATTTCCTTCAGAAATCCTTCTTCTTCAAGTCGGCAGTCACGTGGCTGATTGTCATTCTTCTAGTGCTGCGATATTCTCATTGTATGAGCTATTAACAGACCTTACAGCATAATGTCAGGCTGACCATCTTGTGTCAGACAAGGCTTTGTTAGGATGTATCAATTTCATATGTTTTTGAAGTACCTGTCAACGATGAGCTACAATGCACTTCTCACGAAGAATAGCCTGGTTTCCGTTATACTTCCTACTCATTTGCAGCATTGCCGTATGACTGTCCAAGGCATTTTCAGGGATTCGTACAAACATAATGGCCTGCATCTTTATTATACACTATAATTCATAAAAAGTTTGGGGGCCCTTAAATTATTGGGGGCTTTAGCCCGTTCAGCACCCCCCCCCCTTTTAATCCGCCATAGGGGTCCACGCATCTGTGACGATGTGGTACGAGGAGGGGGGTGTTTAAGAAATGTGACGTCACATCAAAAACGCGAAACTTTAAATAAAAGTTCCACTTAAATATTTTATTGCTTACCATTTATTTAATTACGTTTTCAATGACTTCACGCGTGTTACGATATTACAGTGCAGACTTACCCTAAATACATATTTAAATGACAAAAAATAATTTGCAACATGCTAACTTTTATTGAGAAAATACGGCTTGGGGGAGGGGTGTCAAAGCTTTGTGACGTCATATCGTAAAAAAGGGGTGGGGTCTAAGTTTTTGTGACAAAGTATGACGCTGGGGGAGGGTGGGGTAAAAATCGGCAACCTCGCGTGACGTCATTTATGGATGGCCCCTTCAGTCGTGAAGGGGTGACACCATGAGCTACCGCCCCGGGTGACACCAACCCTAGTGACGCCTCTGAGATAGACCATGGACAAAAACAGCTCTAAATTAATAAATACCTGAAGCTAGAATGCCAAAATAATTTTTGAACTCATCGAATGAGACGAATCCATCTCCGGATGAGTCGACAAGTAGAAACATGTTCCTGACAAACAGGGAGTGGGGCTGCAGACCCAAGGCGTCTGCAAACTCGGTTCTTGTTAATCTTGTGTTGAGAGCTTCATCAACAAGTTCTGGGTCTTTGTTCAGTGATGAAGACTCACCAGACAACTGTTTTTTTTTAATAAAAAAGGTACTGGCTAGAAATTTATCAGGTTTTTTAGTGTAATAAGGGGAGGCTTATTCAGCTGCTCTTAACAATGGCTTGTAAGTGATAGAGTAACACCAACGCTCATGACTCATGAGTTTATTTAGTTACCATAGTGAAATACATTAAAAAATGTGGGAAAAGAGGATGAGTGAAGACATGGGAGGTGCAATGGAAGAAGCTAGGAGAATTTAGAAGGAGGAATACATGCTTTATCACGGGAATCCTCTCCTACCTCTACTAAAATGCTTTTAAAGAATCTGGCCAGCACTTCTTTCCTCTGATCAGTTGTCATGGCTTCTCTCCACATAATCTGTTCACCTAAGTTTGGAGCTGACGAAATATTTTATAATATTGTGATTAATCTTGAAAAACATAGAATATTTCTAGCACAAGATTATTTTTCAACAGAAGCGATAAATCATACTGGATTTGAAACAGAAATAACAAGCAATAATATTATTCTTTGCTGGTAATGTTGATTGACTTGCCCAATACCAACTATGTCTACACAATTTTAATAAGGAATAATTATTTAATGCATGATGTAAAATAATAAAGAATAGGTCAAAGAGACGACCAGAAATTCTAACCTTCATGATAGTCCCATCCATGCTTCTTAAAAAATTCATGAAATTTTTCAAATGTTTCATCACGATCAGTTCTGTTAGCAAAGTGCAAGACCTAGTTATTGTGGATACAAGTAATGGAACTGTTTTTAAAACAGGGGAAAAGATAACCTAATTTTTAAATTGTTTGAATTTCTTTAAAATAAAAAAAAACACTTTTAACATGAAATTTATTTTAATGAAGATTTTGTTGTGCATTATGCTTTGAAAATAATGCATCAATGGAAACAGAGGAAAATAAATGGCACTATTTCTATATGAGATATTATATGCAGAACTTAGATTAAAGACCTAGCATCTTAATCATTATTTTTATTCACTAAGCATAGGTATAGTTCACTACTTGTGACAATGACATATTTCTGTAACTTCTAAATGTCTACTCACCAAATTTAAATGACTACTCACCAGATCTATTTCTCCTGGAACTGCCAGCATCATTAATCTGCTTCCTTTATCATTTGATCTTGTGATGGAAACTCTGGACTTCTTTTGTTCAGGATTGCTTCTGTGCCTTAAATCTAACATTCTGACCACTTGACCACTAATGTTAGACACCAATATTTTTATCCTTTGATTATCCAGCTCTACTTTTACATCTCGACTGTTTAAAAGTCCATATGTTGTTCTTCCTACCCACTCAGTAGCTAAAAATAAAAATAGATTTCAATATATTATTTCTAAGTAAATGACATTTAAATCATAACTATTAATCCATTCGAAAACCCCAAAACACCTTTAGAATACTTTATTTTCATATTTATGAGATATAGAGTGATAATGGAGGTAGAAGAAAATATAATGCTACGTTTATAGTTACAATGTTAAAAAATGAGAAAGAAAAAAAATCTTAATACATGTACTTAATGGTATTTCAAAGAATTCAGATTAGATTTGAGATTATTATTGAACATCTATTAATAAATATTTATTTGTTGTCAGAGATGGTTAAAATCTTCTGAAGCACCATAAATCTCTTACAGACATTCAAATAAAAAGTAAAAAAGAAACTAGTAGCTACTCTAAATGCATAATAACATTCCAAAATGCTCATAATATAAGGGAGATAAACTTTGGCATATTTAAAATAGGAGTAAATAAATATTAAATCAAGGCCATCAAGTCTTGAAGAAAAAGAAAAGCAATTAAAAGAAGTCTCAGGTAAATTCATACTTCGTATTTTAATGAAAATTGAAAATTAAATTAACAGCTAAACTTGGATATTCGATGAAAAAAATTAATTAATCTGAATAAATACACAGCAAAAAAAAAGAAATCTGCAGAAATTGACAAAATAAATTAATTTAATCAATTTGTAATGTGCGAAACTGCATGAACTATTAAACACCTTCTCGCTTTTAAAAAAACAATTGCCTACAATTGATTCACATGAAAATCCATTCTTAACATTGGACACTTATTTAATAATACTACATTGTATTTAGAATTGACTCAGGCATAGGTAAGAGTGAATTAGTTAGAACTAAGAAAACAAGATACAGATTTTCCCTTTTCTAACAGTACTTGTAAAAACACCAACTATTGTAAACATTTCTACATCAACAGTGACAGACTTACCATAAAAATAGTTAGGGCCATTTTGAGGCTTTTCTTTAGTCTTTGATGTTTTGGGTGCCATTGACATTTTTCTTATTCTAGCTATAAGTAACATGATTCCTATAGTGACTGAAACAATAGCAAAATAATACAATAATTATGATAAAATTAAATACGCAATAGCATTATTCCAATAGTGATTGTCAACCTGTATTGATATAATTTTAAATATTGAATGTTACTATTTAATTTATTTTTATTTTAAAACACTTAATGAATTTTTATGATTGCACTATTTCATGATAGTTAATTGCTTTGTCCATGAAATAAAACATACAGGAATAAAAAATCAATTTGTGTTTGAAAAATCTGCTTAAATAATTTTTATGTTTTAAAGTTTTTTAATGAAAATTCTCTAGCTAATAATTGAGAAATAAAAATATGACACAGATAAGTTAAAGGTATAGATCTGAAAATGATTTTAAAATTCTTATTAAAATACATTTATAAAATCTATACATATTTTTACTTTCTAAATTTTGTTTCGATTAGAATAAATTTATTAATTTTTACTTTCAGTGAAAGACTTTCAAATGAATTTGATCATAATTTTATCACTTTTTGATAGGGCTGCGGAAATTATCGATTAATTTCTCGATTAATTGTTAACAATTTTATCGATTAAATATCGATTAAAATAATTTTAATCAATAAAAATTCGATTAAAATTTAAGAAAATATTTATAATATTTTTAAAAATTTTTAGTGATAAATAATAAATTATTAATAATTAATAATAATTAATATATTTTTTTTTACATTCAAACATCTCCCGCGTAATATTAAAATTAATTTTATTAATGTATGTTGACCGGCAGACGTCAACTAAAAAATGGCTGACAGCCAGAGCCGTCTTTACACCATTTTGGGCCCCCGGGACAAGAAAAAATGTTGGGCCCTTCCCCCACAGGAATAAAAAATGAATATACATAATATTTATAAATAAACATATTTCCATGGGGCCCATATGCTTGTGGGCCCCCGGGCAAATGCCCAATGGGCCTATGCGTTAAGACGGCCCTGCTGACAGCATCAGCGCAGTTAAATTTAAACATATAACTATAAAGTTGAGCAAATATGTTGTTTTTAAGCTAACTGCGGATGGCAAAGTCGAAGATGGTGAAAACGTTTACTGTGTCCACTGCCATAAACAATTCTCTTTTAAATGTTCAAATACCACCTTCAGCACAAATCAAGTATCAACACATTGTCATGAAATTTAGTTCAAAATATTCTTAATTTTCAATGTCCGTGAGAAATGTTCAGTTTAATGACGTCATAAATTTCTATTTTTGGTTTTAATCGAAATTATCGATTAATTAATCAATATTTTTTCAAAAGTTAACGATTAAATTTAAATTAATCGATAACAGCCCTACTTTTTGAGCTTTAAAGCAGAAAAAAATAAAAATAAAATACCAAAATTGAGTTTAGAAATATTAGATGCATTAGGTTTTAACTTTTTCAAATCTATTAACCTCATGATATAAATGTGAATTAAATAGATTAAATTTTAAAATGGATATATGGGGCCGTCCATAAAGTACGTCACGCTATTTTTTACCATTTTTAACTCCCCCCTCACAAATCTCAGAAAGTACGTCACACTTTCGAACAGATTTGTTCATTTTTATTAACAAAATTTAATAGAAAACACCGTGACGTCACACATGGCCGGACCCACCCTCCCCTTGTCACAAACTGTCGCACTTTCTTACAACCCCTCCCCTCCTCTGGAGCGTGACGTACTTTATGGATGGCCCCTATAAAGATAAAAACTTTTTTTAACTATAGGTTATGTAATATATATTTAATTAGATATAGTTCATAATCTAAAGGAACTCATTTTTTATTAACAAAAAGATTTTATAACATTTTCAAAATCCTCTATCAATGAAAATAGTTATATTTCTTTCTTTTTAATTAAATCATGACTTTTAGCAAATCTGATGTATTGATACCATTTAAAATTCATATAATAACTTTAATGTAATATTTATTCAAGGAATGACTAGCACTTATCACAAATGAATAGGTTAACAAATAAAATACCTTTACATTACCTATATAATTAATTTTAATGTAAATTTTTTATCAAAAGTAATCCTATTAATGAATCTATTAATGAATGATGTTGTACTTATTTAAAAATGCAAGATCTTAATTTAGTTTGAAAAATATATAGATTAAAATGGATTTTAAAACATTCAAAATTTAAAATTTTCTTACTAGGCAAGGAGAGAACTATGGCTGCTATAGTAATGATGAAAGGAGCTGCACTGCCAGTAAAGTAATCATAATGTTGCAAAGGGACGCACTGCTCATGAGGATCCTGTTCATCCAGAAATGGTTCAGCACATTGACAGTTCTTAGAAGTTTTATTTGCGTCATCTTCAATTTCATAAATAGAAAATGCAACTTTTTTTTAATCGATGCATTTGTTCAATAAAATGTATAAACATATTAAAATTATTTTTTTCACTGAACTAGTAAAATTTTTTAAAATATTAATTAGTGAATTAGTGAATATAAAATTAAACATTTACAAATTGTCTAATTTTATAATAATTTTTTTAAACACTCAAAATGTGTGATGCTAATTATTATTTTTGTGCTTAAATAAAGAATATTGTTGAAAACATTTTCTGCAGACTAAGTTAAATTTTTTTAAAAAGTGAAGACATTTAAAAAATGTGCAAATAGTGTATGTGAACTATATCATAGCTATTCTATTTATAGTTGGTAATCTAAGAACTTGAGTTACTCTCTACTTACTGCATGAAAATACATTATTTCCAGGCTGTGCAGGCTCCAAAAATGCATTTGTTACTTCTCTTAAGACATCATAAAAGTTTGTATTTTCTATTTTTTTTCTTTCATAATCTGTGAAAAGCCTGGAAATTCAAAGAATTAATATTCAACAATTGAACCCAATTATAAGCCTCTGTCTATGATTTGGTAAAGGTATCAGTCCTTGGTAAAGCTGAGCATTGATTAGTGTATATCCACATACTGTTCATTTAGTGTAGCCTTCAAATATATTCATTGAGATAAAGCTTTATTCAAACAATTATTCTTTGATTCACAGTAATAACAGAATCACTTACCCATTGTTCTCATACCAGAATCTGTCACCATGTCGTATTCGCAAAAATTGTTCAAGAATGATTGCCTGAAACAGTGGACCTGGGCCATCATCCACAGTTTCTAAGAGGCCCCCAACAAAAAGGTCAAGGTCATCTGGTGATTCACTGTTATTATATAATCTTTTCAATTCTTGTAAATTCTAAATATTAAGAAAAAAAGGGGTTCATAGAAAAATTAATTATTTGGCCTATTTGAGAATAATAACTGAATTTTTTTTTATTTTTCAATAAATATTTAATACAGTACATATTTTTAAATAACTTAAATGCTAATATTTGAAAAATCTATTATACCTAATTATAAATTAACTAACCGTTTCATATAGGCCCACTGCATTTATGTCTGTCCAGTTTTTTATGCGAGGTAGTCCATAAGCTTCACGAACATCATTGTAGCCAGGAAGGCCAAGGTCACGGGCTCGTTGAATGTTAAGAGCTCCAAGATCTCGCCTTGACCAATCCAATGGTCCAAATACATCCTCTAATCAAATAAAGAAACATTTAAGAACAGAAGAAGACGCTAAAGAAATCCTAAAAGCATTTATTTCCTGTAAAATATAGATTTATCTGTTACAAATGCTCCTTCTATACAGAAGATTTTTTAGATTCATTTCATAGATTTTATTTGTTACAGACCGTCCTATTACATATAAGATCTAACACTAACAGGACTGTATTGGAACTGTTTATTTTGCATAATTTATTTTTACCTCTAAGGTCAGTGACAATAATATTGTCTTCTTTTGTAGCTTTTGTAAAAGTTAATCCTCTGATAATTTCGTCCAATCCAGGTTCAGTCTCAACAGTTTCCTGAATAAAATCAATAGTTTTAACATTAAAAAAAGGTTTATGTTTCTTTAGATCAGTTCTTGCTGAATTACTAGCATCTTGTTTGCTAATTTAAAAAACAGCAACACATAAGCAATGTGATCTTTCTTTTATTTCAAGGCTTTTGTTTATGTTATAAAAATTGAGATAGTTGTGATAATATATCTAATTTGACACCTACTTGAAATCTTTTTGGATAATGTGGCTAATAAGCCACCCACATGAAATAATAACAATAATAACTTGAGAACTTACATTAGCATGGTAACCCAGCTAGCAGCTGTGGTCCCATGCTTTACATTAAAAATAGTAACACATATATTTATAAGTTCATTTAACTAAAAAAATTCAAACCTTAATTATACAAAACATATGACATTAGGGTGCACATAAAATAAGTGTTTGATTATTAATTTAGAAATTAAAGTTTGAAAAGATGTGGTTTTAGTGCTGTCTCAAAGCCTTAGTAGTAGGAATACTACGAATGTGTAATTGTTGAATTCCATTGTTGTGGGGCTCATACCAATAAAAAATCGGAAACTAACTATTGAAGTATAACTTGCCATCAATAAAGTGTAAACTGTTAAAAATATCAAATAAAAAGAAAAAAATATATTAAAAACTACAACCAAGCATTAGGCTGCATAAACAAAACTTTTTTACAAGTGTAATGAGAACATAACACAAAATGCTACCTTACATTGGTCAGGCCTATACACTAGAAAATAAATCTTCTGTATGGGACCATCCACCAAAGAAAACATAAAGAAATTAAAACAAATTCAAATTAAGAGATGCAAGATTCATTACTGCTGAAGATGGCAACTACAAGATTTAGTTAAATTACATGTAGTTAAATCATTAAACCTAGAAAAAACTAGAGAACAGAATAAAGGCAATCAGTAATAATACATAAGACATGAATTTATAACTAATAACAAAGCTAAAACAATCTAATGCAGCACTCAGATAGACATAGGGATAAAAACACGTTTCTTATTGAATTTCCAAGAAAGAACACATACTAATCCCCCCAATTTCATTTCTGGAATTCAGGCATGTAATGGGTTGCCTAATTAAGCCAGGAAAACCAACACACTATCAACATTTAAAACTCTATTAAAAATGCAAGATTAGATACAAATCATAGATATGTCGGATGCAAAAATCCTCTGTATAGTAGATGTGTCTGTAAAACTGTAGTGTATAAGCTACGATAAGATAGGACACAGGTAATCTACCGTGGTGTGGTGGCTAATATGCCACCTTTCTCAAATCTCCAGTGATAATGTTGCTAATATGCCCCCCCCCCACTTGAAATCCATTGTGATAATGTTGTTAATAAGTCATACACAGGAAATCTATTATGATAATTTGTGTAATATGCCTTCTTCTTTATATCTCCAGTGATAATGTTGCTAAAATGCCCCCAACATAAAATCTATTGTGATAATGTAGATATTTTGCCACCAACATAAAATCTGCTGTGGTCGATGAATTGAAAAATATGGGGATTGTCAATGTCACTTTGCTGCAAATTTTAACCTATTGCCTGATGTTTTGAATTTTTTATGTGACTTTATAGTATTTTTTGTATGCTGATTCCAAATATGACAACCATTTTTTTGTGTATCACGTCAGGTTTTTTCACAAAATCATATTGAACCCTGAATTTTTATTAAAATTTAGCTACGACTATAAACTGCCCACATTGATGCATTGTTGCGGAAACACATGGATGATTGATTTAGTCATTTAGGTAAAATCGCACGTTTCCTGGATTTTCTCCCTTTCATGTTCAGAACACAGTATCGTTTAATATTCCAGCAATAGTCTGCCATCATCGTGACATTCCAGTATCCCTGATATCTGTGCTCCATTGAAGGACTAAACACAAACCATAGATAAGCGTAGGACGCAATAATCTTCTGTATAGAACGAGCGTCTCTAAACAGATAAGATAAGATAAGATTTCCTTAATATCCTGGTGAAATCTTTCCCTTGTTCCTCACTGACATCACTGAAGGTACTCTGGAAAATAATTAATCAAGGGGGAATGGAGGAAATGTAGTTTCAAACTCATGTTGCACCCTAGTGCATGATATTGTCGCAGCATGGTTTCAACATACACTCTGTAATCTCTGGGTCTGTGATTCCCAAGGAAATTCTCAACAACGCCTTTAAATGAAACCCATGCTTTATGCTCACCGGAATGCATCGTTCTTTCAAACTGATCATCGAAAAGTAACTTCCAAATTTGTGGGCCAACAAATACTCCTTTCACTTTTTCTTAGCTGACTGATGGGAATTTATTGCAAATGTATTTGAAGCAATCTCCTTCTTTGTCGAGGGCCTTTACAAACCGTTTAAATAGACCCAATTTAATATGCAGTGGTGGCAATAAGTCTTACGATGGGTCAATTAAGCTTGTGGCAACAATGTTTTTAGATCCAGGATTCAAGTTCAGTCGAGGTGGCCACTTATCTCCCAGTGTTGATTTCTTGCTCTGCTATCGCACTCGCACAAGAAGCATGGCATTTTTGATTAACCTTTTTGCTGGCCAAGCAGCATGCAGATGACCTCAAGGTCTCCACATATTGTCACATGACCTTAAGGTCTCCACATATTGTCACATGACCTCAAGGTCTCCACATATTGTCACATGACCTTAAGGTCTCCACATATTGTCACATGACCTTAAGGTCTCCACATATTGCCACATGACCTTAAGGTCTTCACATATTGTCACATGACGTTAAGGTCTCCACATATTGTCCAGTTAATATCTGTGTATCTTATCTTATTCACAAGTTGTAGATTGTCGTATGTTTCTTTTAACCGAGTTGAGTACGCTATCGGAACTGATCCATATTGATTTCCATTGTGAACTAAGACAGTTTTTAAGCTAGTCTTTGATGAACCGATAAACAGTCTCCAATCTCCGGAATTGTTGTCGATTTCAGAGCCTCCTAACTGGCACACAAGTTCAGGAACATTGCAGCAGAAAATCAAGTCGTCCTCTGCTTTAAAATAAGGTAGAAATTCTTCTTCACAATGTCTGTACCATGAGTATGTTGTGCCTGGGGCAAGTAAATTCTTGGAACTTAATCTGGAGCCAAGAAGCTCTGCACAGTCTTTTGTCAGTTTCAGTTCCCTCGCCAAGTCATTCAATTCGCTTTGATTAAAACGCTGTGGTTCATTCGTTTCCCATTGCTGATGGTATTCCTCTTCATCCTCTCCAGAACTACTTTCATTTTCTTCATCTGAGGAAGTTGATTCAAAAGAACCGGGAGGAACCGGAACGGGTAGATCAGGTCCATGAGGCACAGGTCGTCTTGCAGACGGCAGATCTGGATGCGAGATGTTGTGTTTGTTTTTTGGTGTTATATCCTTTCAAATCCCATGAACAATCGTCGCTGTGATTCTTAGGCTCACGCCACACCATCGGTATTGCAAATGGTAATTTGGCTTTTTTCCCTTTGCTCCAAAGTCTCAACGATTCCACACAAGTTCGACAGACTTTATGTCGAGCCCATAATTTGTCCTGATCTCCCAGCTTAATTCCAAAATATGCCTTGTACGCATCCTTCACGAAGCTAGTAATGTTCTGTCTCTGCTTTTCAGCAGTGTTACTGCCACAAACGTAACAGAAGATATCGACGCTATTTTTACAACCTCTTGAAGCCACTTTGAAAGAATAGGCCTTGTCATAATATGGCAGAAATCTATTAATAGAAATGTACGGGTCTTTTTTGTGGACGAATTTCATAAAAATTTAATAATAGATACGAATCAATATGTAAATGTAGTTTTATTGAGAAAGAAGTATGTTATTAGCTATGTGTTAATTCTTCGTTAATTTAATACAGCTTATTTGACTTGAACAAGAAAAAACAGTTTCGTAATTTTACTCTGCTAACAATTTTGAGAACTTATTGATTTGTCTGTATTTGTGCTTCAAAACATGTTCCGCTAAAATGTAATCTAAAAATAGAACATTACTCAATGAGTTATGACGTTTTCCAGTTTTAGAAATGTCCAAAGTTAGGCTGACATCAGCATGTTAAAATTTAGCTGACATCAGCATGCTTACCTCAACAATTTATGCATTGGGCATTATGTGCTTAAGCTTAATTAATTGTATAATGCAGCAGTAAAAATGCGTTTTTGATGTAATGTGCTGAAATATGAAAAATCTATACGTCATATGAAAAAACCATTGTCGTTTTCAGTTTCAGCATATGTGACAACATAAAGTACAGTTGCATTTATTGAAACATCAGACCGTGTGCAGCATAGTGTTTTGACAAAATAAGTTTAAAAAGTTACTGACTTGAAATCTTATACACTCTTGTCTTGAAATAATTTTACTTCATTTTTAAACTACATTTGAAATCTGATGTGTGTCATAAGTGCTGGTATTCAAAAATAAAAGATGAAATGGTGTGTGTAAAATAAAAAGTGCATCTCATTCAAAAATAAATGTGTTATTCATGATTTATTTTCAATTAAAACATTTCTTCAAATATTAGCATTTTTGAATTGAACAGATTTAATTTTAATTTTAATCATAAAGAACATTGTCAATTTTAAATAAAAAGTAAAGAAAAGTTTTAAAATGAATAACTTAGCAGTGATAATTTGTTTTACCTGTGGCACCCAATATGCATTACAAAGGCGTATTCCCTTAATTTTAACATCTTCTTCACCTCCATTTGACTTTGAGGTGAACTTTGCCTTCACAGTACGATTTGAATTAACACAACTTCCATTTTCAATTTTCCTATAAAAAAATATTATAAGGTAAGGAACAATATTGAGTATTATTTTAGAATTAATTTAGACTTTGTCAAATTTGATCTATGATACTTGTGGTATTTATTTTAATTTAAAAATCATACATGATTTTCAATATTAACAAAATACAAAATGTAAAATCAATAATTAAATGTTAATAATTACTATGTGTAAATTAATATTACATTTCTAAATTAGCCTCTAACATATTTTAGTACATATAAATTCAAAACAGCTCAAACTTTATCAAATGATTTCTATGTCCTACACTGCAAAACTATAGCGAAAAAACACATTCAAATATTAAAACTAAAAATAATCTTTTCAGTTGTAAAGTAGCTATTTTACCTGCTAAAAATTATAATATAAATTTATTTTTAAAATTTAAAACATCAGTATGATTTGTATTTGTGCACCTAATGTTGCCATATAAAACAGGCTTTAGTTATAGAAGCTCAAAGAAGGCAACAATGTAAGCCAGACAGGGGAGAGGATTGGTCTTCAGCAACAGATAACAAAATTAAACACAGCAATGTGTATAAAAAGAGATAGATGATTTCTTTTCTTATTACTTTGTAAAAATTCCAGGTGGGACAAGTGTATGACCAAATCGAAATGCAGCAGCTTGAAATTCTGTACTTATGCCAGGGTGCACATTAGGGTCATATCCTGGAGATATTTATCAAAGTATTATTTTTTGCAGTGACACTAATATAAATTCACTTTTTTGTTTAAAATACAAGAATTCTAATTTTAAAAGAAAATACTTAATGCATCAATTTACATTCAAGGGAAAATAAAGTAAATAAATTATATTATAAAAAATTAAGAGATGGTTTTAAAGCAAAAAAAAACAATAACAAAAAATTCATTTTGATTTGGTAAATATGTAAATCATGCATACATTTTTTTAAAGCATTAATCAGTATTTTAACTTCAAGTTAAAACAATGAAATAATTTGCAATTGCTAATATATTATATTCATTTTTTAAATTTCCCAATTCCTTTATAAATGGCGCCTTATGATACGAAATGGAACATCAGTCTGTGAGGTAAATAGACAACAGGCTGCCAAGTAAAAATGTCAGGCCAGGAAGGATTGTGCTTGAAACCCTCCTAAGGGGCAGTTAATAAAGTACTTCATGCTATTCTTGACCATTTTTAACTCCCCCCTGCCCCTGTCACAAACTATCACAAATATTGGCCCCCCACCCCTAAAGTATGTCACACTTTTAAACAAAAAGTTCTTTTTTATTAACAAAATAATTAAAATTTAAAAAAAAACACAGTGACGTCACATGGCCCGACCCCCCCCCCTCCCCCCTGTCACAAACTGTCACACTTTCTTACACCCCCTCCCCCCTCTGGAGCATGACATACTTTATGGACGGCCCCTAATGGCTTCCTCAAAATCTCTTTTCCCACCTATGGACACACCTTCCTGGCGAGAATAGGGCTAATAAGCCACAAAAGTACACACGAGACTGCCAAAGAACATGACTAACTTGATGAGAATGGTCCACATTGATTCAGAAGGACAAACAACAAAACAACATTGATGCTATTGCTAATAAAAAATAATTTTATATAAAACCTAAATACAAACAATAAAACATTATTTTATTTTATTTTAAGTTATTTTTTAAAAAAAATTTTGGATTTTAAATTTTGAAAACAGAATTTAAATCCTAACTACAACTGTATATATAAATGAAAATGAAATACCACAAATCGGGTACATAATAAAGTAAGGAAATAGCACAACATAAGTACATAATAGAGTAACAATTTTGGAAATTTAAAAAGTAAAAATACTCTACAAATAGAATACATTGCAAAATAAGGTTCAAGTTAAAATTATTATATAAACTATTGTTACATTGTGTTGATAAATATTACAATTTAATTTACTGTAAGTCTTTGTTGTTGTGCTAATTAATCCTTGTTTTTCCATTAAACAATTAATAAGCAATTGTTGTTTAAATCATAATTATTTACTTTAAATCATACTTATATGTTCTTCTATAAAATATATAAATCCGATAGCAATTTATTATTTATCTAACCCTACTTCTTGTAACAAGAGATTTATTATTTAACACTCACCTTGGTCAAGAGACCATAATTATTTACATTCCATCATGTTTCTATTTTCTTCTATAAATTAAATCAATCCGATACACTTAATTTGATTAATTAACAATACTTTTTTGTAATAAGAGATTGAATATTTAACCCTAACTTTAGTAACAAAGAGATGAAGTTACCTTTGTAAGGGTTCTTTCCACCACCATTGTAAGGGTAATCTCCCTTGATATTAAATGCTTTTCCTTTATCTGAGATTTTGAGCCACTGTGGCAGCCATTCATACATGACAATTTTCTAGAATAAAATATTTTTCAATGTCAAATGTATAGTTTAAATTAAATGAAGATCTTCTAAATTGTAAAATGTATTTGCTTTGAAATTGCCGAATTTTTCAAGTTTGTAAACGAAATATTTTTCTTGTGATTGAAATTTTAATTTAATAATGAATAATAAAACTTTTAAAATATTTAGTAGACTCAAATAATGGAAAAGTTTAAACTGAAGTATAAAAAAATTATCAAGTTAACAATTTGAATGCACTTGATTGGAATTACCTGATATTGAGCAATTACTATTTTCCTCGCTGCATTGAATAGTTGTTCATCATCGAGTTGCGTATTTTTTTTTCAACTGCCTGGCAATAACATTGTGATATCTAAACCAAACAACTGCTAGAGAATAGACAAATGGATTCTCATGGGTCCTTGGGTTGCCAAATCCTAAACAAAGTTCAAGAAACCAAAAGTTATATTTAATTTATGACTTGATGAAACAATAAGTTTTGTTAAAATTAAAGCTTAAATGTACAAATGAATTTTTTAAACTGCTTACCAGTAAATTATGAGGTTTATATCTCTCAAGTCCGTGCTTTTTAATGGCTTCATGAGGGCTGCCTCCTTATTAAACTTAATAATGTTTAACACTACATTAATTCTTAACAATAATATAGTACATAAGTAACACTGTAAGAATATACATTCATTCTAAAAACAGTAAAGTATATAAGAGAGAAATAAAGAAGTGCATTACTTCTAAACCTGCTGACTGGTCTCAGAATGTGATCCCTTGGTGACGGGGGGTTTGCATATGGAAGTCTGATATCATTTTTCATGGGGAAACTCTTTTTAATATCCTGATTATCAGCCAAGAGTTCTCCATTTTGAAATGATCTAACGGCATCTTCCACCGATTTGCCTGCTCCATAAATTAGATTACCATCAATGTAGGGAGTGATTTCGTTCAGCTAAAGAAAGGGAATCGATAAAGTAAAATTATATCATTTTATATGAGATATGATTAAATCATTCTTATCTTATCTGTTACCGACTCTTATCTTATCTTATCTGTTTACAGACGCTCCTTCTATACAGAAGATTATTGCGTCTTACGCTTATCTATGGTTTGTGTTTAGTCCTGCATTTTTATTAGAGATTTAAATGTTGATAAAGTGTTGGTTTTCATGGATTCTTCAGGCAACCCATTCCATTCCCGAATTCCGGACGGGAAGAACGAAAATTTGTATGTGTTTGTTCTTGCATACGGAATAAGAAAGGTGTTTTTATCCTTATGTCTATCTGAGGGTTGTATTAAGTTATCTTTGTGTTGTATTTCTAAATTAGAATTAATTGCTTTATGTATGATTACTACTTTGCTCTTGGTTCTTCTATCCTCTAGTGTTTCAAGGTTTAATGATTTAACTAATGGTGTTATTCTTGTCAGTTTTGAATATTCTCCAGTAATGAATCTGGCAGCTCTTTTTTGAATTTGTTCTAGTTTATCAATGCTTTCTTTGGTGGATGGGTCCCATACAGAAGATGCATATTCTAGTACAGGTCTCACCAAAGTGAGGTAGCATTTTAGTTTTATATCTCTATTACATTTGTTAAAGTTTTTTTTTATAAAGCCTAAGGTTTTGTTTGATTTTTTAATAACTTCATTGACATGGGGATTCCATGATAGTTTCTCATTTATTAAGACTCCTAAGTATTTTGCATCTTTAGTTTGGGTCAGTTCTTTTCCATGAATGAAATGTTTTGAATTTAGTTGTTTCTTTTTCTTTGTTACTCTTAACAGTTGACACTTTTCTGGGTGGAAAGACATACTCCAGTTAGTTTCCCATTTTATCAATTCATCTAATTCTTTTTGTACAATTTTGCTATCTTGTTCTGATTTAATTGTTCTATAGATTATACAATCATCAGCAAATAACCTAACTTTTGTACTTGTTGAGATGTTGTTGGGTAAATCATTTATATAAATTAAAAAGAGTAAGGGACCTAGCACAGTTCCTTGTGGAACTCCTGAGTTAACCTTTATTGGTGCAGATTTAGATCAATTATTTATTACAGTTTGCTCCCTGCCCAAAAGGAAGTCTTGGATCCAGTGATTCCAAAGTAGTTAAGTTTTTTAAGTAAACTAAGGTGTTGAACTTTGTCAAATGCTTTTGAGAAGTCAAGTAATATTGTGTCTATTTGATCATTATTGTCTAAGCCTTTTGATAATTCATCTATTAAACCTATTAATTGTGTTTCACATGATCTGTTTTTTCTAAAGCCGTGTTGATGTGGGCATAGGGCATTATATTTGTCTAGGTGGCTAACTATTTTACTATATATTATGTGTTCTAGTAATTTACAGGTGATACTAGTAAGTGATACAGGACTGTAATTACCAGGGTCTGATTTATCCCCTTTCTTAAAGAGTGGAGTTACGTTAGCTAATTTCCAATCCTGGGGCACTTTACCCTGGTTTAGAGAGGCTTGACATACTGTTATCTCCTTCTTTACAGAAGATAAGATTAATTCATTTTGATTGTGGGGCAGAATAAATGAGATGTTCAAAATTATACAGATTTCTTATAAATTAATTAAATAGATTTGAATTTTTAATAGGGTCAGAGAAATTATTTTTTCATAAAACTTCTTTCAGGGGCATTTTATTTTTGATCCTCTATCAGATACAGAGATAACTAAAAAATTTCAAAAATGTCTCTTAGCCGTTTCTTCCCCTGAGGTCTTCAAATATTTTACTAAACAAAATTTCACCATTGAATTAAAGAGAAATTTGAATATGTAGTGAGGTCATCTAGAAATTTTATATTTATTTGTAAATGATTTACCCAACAACATCTCAACAGGAACAAAAGTTAGGTTATTTGCTGATGATTGTATAATCTATAGAACAATTAAATCAGAACAAGGTAGCAAAATTTTACAAAAAGAATTAGATGAATTGATAAAATGGGAAACTAACTGGAGTATGTCTTTCCACCCAGAAGAGTGTCAACTGTTAAGAGTGACAAAGAAAAAGAAACAAATAAATTCAAAATATTACATTCATGGAAAAGAACTGACCCAAACTAAAGATGCAAAATACTTAGGAGTCTTAATAAATGAGAAACTATCATGGAATCCCCATGTCAATGAAGTTATTAAAAAATCAAACAAAACCTTAGGCTTTATAAAAAAGAAACTTTAACAAATGTAATAGAGATATAAAACTAAAATGCTGCCTCACTTTGGTGAGACCTGTACTAGAATATGCATCTTCTGTATGGGACCCATCAACCAAAGAAAGCATTGATAAACTAGAACAAAACAAAAAGGAGCTGTCAGATTCATTACTGGAGAATATTCAAAACTGACAAGAATAACACCATTTGTATGCATCTTCTGTATGGGACCCATCCACCAAAGAAAGCATTGATAAACTAGAACAAATTCAAAAAAGAGCTGTCAGATTCATTACTGGAGAATATTCAAAACTGACAAGAATAACACCATTAGTTAAATCATTAAACCTTGAAACACTAGAGGATAGAAGAACCAAGAGCAAAGTAGTAATCATACATAAAGCAATTAATTCTAATTTAGAAATACAACACAAAGATAGCTTAATACAACCCTCAGATAGACAAGGATAAAAACACCTTTCTTATTATGCAAGAACAAACACATACAAATTTTCGTTCTTCTCGTCTGTAATTCGGGCGTGGAATGGGTTGCCTGAAGAAACCAGGAAAACCAACACTTTATCAACATTAAAATCTCTAATAAAAATGCAGGACTAAACACAAACCATAGATAAGCGTAGGACGCAATAATCTTCTGTATAGAAGGAGCATCTGTAAAGAGATAAGATAAGATAAGAAAATAGCATGTTTTTCTTTGCAATGTCACTTAAACTTCCATTCATTTTTGAAACAATGAAGATGATCTCTTAGACTTATCATGAAATTGATTTTTTTTTAAAAATAAGAAAATTAATTTATCTTATAAAATTGGAGATGCTCCTTTCTTGAGAAGATTGTTTTGCCCTATGCTAGTCCATGGTTTATGTCAAGTCTGGCATTTTTATTTTAAATGTTAATGCATGTAGTATGTTGCTTTTTCTAGTTTGTTCAGGCAAAATTCCACACCCAAATTCCAGACTGGAAGAAAGATTTGTAGAAGTTTATTTTTCCATAAGGAACAAGAAATATTAATATTAGTGTTATATTAGATTGTTCTTGTGTTGTATTTCCAAGTTATAATTTAATACCATATTTATTATTCTATTTTTTCTATTTGATCTTCTATCTTGAAGTGTTTCTAGGTTTAATGATTTCTTATGAAATGAGTTAAAACAAGGTATTTCCCTTGACTTTTAAAATAATCTTCTGTAAAGAAGGAAGGTCTGTTGTAGATAAGATTGAGTAAACAACATTATATCTCTGTTACCTGCTGACGAGGATTGTTGGGAGAAAATCCTGTTCTCTGATCATATCTTGACCTTAAAAATGGCATTTCAAGGTCATCTTTTTGGTCTGGATTATACTTGTGGTCTTTAGGGACTGGTATATTGAAATATTCGATTGGGCATCCAGGTCGCTGTGCATCCAAGATCTCTTCAACCAGCTGTTGGCCTAGAATGAAATAAATCAATTTATAGCATCACTTTTTAATGTCATTTGAAATAAATCTATTTATAGCATCACTTTTTAATGTCATTTGACATAAATCATCCGATTCTCTAACCCAACTGTATGGATTGAAAAAGTTGATAAATATTCTCAGGATTTATGCAAATACGTGAATTAATAAATCAAATACATTAAACAATTTATCTGATTTTCTCTATCAAGTTTAGAAAATGTCACAGTAGGATAATATTGGCAATTAAGTAAATTACTTTCCAAGTTATTTCATTTGCTTTTCTTTAATATCAAACCAAGGTTATTAACTGCCTAGTTAAATAGGCCTTGCTATTTATGAATGTTCATTCAAATGATTTAAATTAATTTCTTTTAATTCTAACTGAAAAAACAAAGTGTTTATTTATTAAAAATCAATTGAAGACGAATTTCTGAATGATAACAAAGAAAATTCTGAATTTTTACCAAAGAAAACTAAAAGTGCATTCCTGTATCTAACTGAGCTTAAGTTATTGGTCCCGTTGAAGGCTATCCGGCTGATGTCCAGTGGGTTCGGTCGACTGATACCAGATGGTTCGTAGACTCCATCACTGTAGTTAACTTTGCTTCGTCTCAGTAAATGTGTGTCTGAGGATTGATTCAAGTGTAGTTTGCAGATTTTCAGATTCTTTATGTGAAAACAAGTATTCACTTTGTATTTAGTAATGTTAAGAAATTTACTAGGGCTGCTAACGATTAATTTAAATTTAATCGTTAACTTAAAAAAAAATTAACGATTAATTAATCGTTAATTTCGATTAAAGCCAATAATTAAAATTTATGATGTCATAAGTAACACTTATTAAACTTGTTCTTGTTGAAAATCTAAATGACACTGGAATGTCTCATTTATTACCACGTTTTTATTAACTTGCTTTCGTTCTTGTCTGTCCGCATTGTTTTCGTTCTTGTCCGCAATTTTTCAAATTTTAAAACGTAAAATTAAACAATTTCTGATTGCCCTAGAGAGCTTAAAATTTTACCACAGATAGTTCTTGGCTGACAATGCATTGTAATAAAATTTCAGTTCGATCGCATGTACCGCAATTAAATTATTGCATTTTTAGTTTATCTCTATATAAGCATCTGTATCCGACAGCCGTTATTAGATTTCACGTGCCGACTTCACCTCGTGACCTCATCGCCGTGGCATTAAAACGTGGGGTGGGCGCTGATGAGGTGTTTGGTAAAATAAATAGGGGTAAAAATAACTCCGTAAAAACAAAGTTTTTGACTACAAATCCCTTATATATGAGACATAACTAAAAGTATTGATTATGTTCAAACCCGACAAACATTTACAGACTGAAACCGAAATTATCTCCCCTGGCTTTAAAACTGGGGGAAGGGGGGAGAGGGTTTCGACATGGACGGGTGTCGTCAACACGTTAACTCAACTCTTGGTGTAAACCACCTGGTTAAAACACGAGATGTGTTCACCGATGGCTGGCGTGAAGTCAAGTGAACCAAAAAATGTAAACAATAGCGACTTCTACATATAGTTTTATATAGATAAACTAAAAATGCATTAACTTAATTACCGTACGTTCGATCGATCTGAAATTTTAATACGATGCATTGTTAGGTAACACGGGTCCGTGTGCCAAATTTCAGCTCGATGCCTTTACGGGAAGTGGGTCATTTTTTACTTTTGTTTTTCAGCCCGCCCAAGACAGAGAGAATGAGACGGCGGTGAAGTTAATATAAGGGATTTAATAAAACAAACCCGTAAATACAAAGTTTTTGACTATAAATCCCTTATATATGAGACATAACTAACAGTATTGATTATTTTCAAACGCGACAAGCATTTACAGACTGAATCTGTCTTAACCGATGGTCACGGGTTCGAATCCGTGTGAAGGCAAGGGTTTGTTCCCGGGGCCTAGGGCGTCCCTGAGTCAACCCGCTCCGAATGGGTACCTAACACTACATGTAGTTAGGCGGCTGGGTAATGAGTGGAACCCACAAAGCCGTGGCCTGTGAATGCTGCATCACTTGCCAACAGATCATCTGTCATGGTCTGTGGACGCAACTATCTTCTGCATAGAAGGAGCGTCTGTATAGATAAGATAAGAAGAAGATAACTCAACTTTGCTTCATAACCCTGCGACCGAATTCAGCATGACACGTAAAATGTAAACAAAAGCACGCCGGTACTTCGATGGGTCGCGTCAATGCATCAACTCAAACTCTCACGTGGGAAAAAAACAATAACAAACAGTGAATTTGAATTACATACGTTTTATAAGGATAAACTAAAATGCATTAATTTAATTACGATACGTTCGATCGATCTGAAATTTCGATACAATGCATTGTTAGGTGAGACGGGTCCATGTGCCAAATTTCAGCTCGATCGGATCACGGGAAGTGGGTCATTTGTTACTTTTGTTTTTCCACCCGCCCAAGACAGAGAGAGATGATGACAGACAGACAGAGAGAGACGGCGGTGAAGTTAATATAAGGGATTTAAAAACAGTGGCGATCTCCAATGTGCCGCCCTTTTTATGGATAGTTCATAAATGACGTCACGCACCTGGGGTGGGGCGGGGAGGGGAGTCATATACTTGTGACGAGAGGGGGGGGGGTGTTTGAGAAATGTGACTTCACGTCAAAACGCACAACTTTAAATAAAATTTCCACTAAAATATTGATTAATGACACTTTATTTAATGAAGTTTACGTAAAACGCGTGCATGTCACAATATTAGAGTTAGAGTGCAGCCTTGCACAAAAAACATACAATAATGACAAAAATTTGATTTGAAACATGCTTATTTTCAAATAGAAAATACAGCTATTATGGTGGGGTGGTCAAAACTTTATTGCGTCATATTGAAGAAGGGGTCTAAGTTTTTGTGACGACGTGTGATGAGGGCAAAGGGGGTGAAAAATCAGCCAAATTCGCGTGACTCCATTTATGGACGGCAAATTAGTCGATTATATGATGGTTTTAATAAATTAATAAACATGAATAAATAATTGTGATTGAAACGAAGTAAAGGTGGGGAACATGTTTACTTATGCATGTCAAATTTATGTAAGCAGTAATTAAAGAGGCCGCATAAGATTATATACCTAAAAATACACATTTATAAAAATACAAGATACTTGTTTTAAAGGCCACAAGAAAGTTACTGAGGTCGCAGGTCCTCCCCCCCCCTCCATGAGACAAAACATATCCCAAATTAAAACCCAAAAATACATTACCAATTAACTTCATTCTGAGCATTATATTTAATTTTTTGATCTTCTATCAGATACAGGTGATAACTAAAAAATTTCAAAAAATGTCACATAGCCGTTTCTTCACTTAAGCTCTTCTAATTACTATTCTTTTACTTTTTATTTATAACTAAATGATTTTTTTTTACAAACAAAGAAATTGTATACATTAGCAGTGGCGAAACAACGGCTTGGCATTGGGGCAGTTGCCAAGGGCACCGGCCTGCGCCAGTTCAAACGGGCGCTGCTAAATCTCTAATTTTTTAATTTTTATTTAAATAAAAGGCGCCAAAAATAAATTAGCCAAGGGCGTCAAAAACCCAGTTACGCCTCTGTACATTGGTATGTAAACATATTTATACATTTACTTTCCTAACTTTCATAATAGAAAAATCGCGTATTATGCTATCAAAATTAAAATTATTTGTAACATCTTGCTCTATTGACAGTATTGCAAGATTTTGTTGTCTTTAATCGCTCATTGTGGAATGAAGATAATTTTTATCAACTTTAGTTTGGAGAAGCTCCTTTCACAACTAGCGACACTGATAGCAATAGTTTAAAAAATTCATAACAAAATTACAATGTTGGGTACATAATTTTCCAATCGACACTGTTGAATAAATTTTAATAGATCAAGGGTGCCTTTTCCCCCGTTTTTCTAACATAATGCCTCTTCTTGTAGTGTAGGTACAGCCATAAAAACCTGGATCTTTTTTCTTTCCATATTGAACTGTCAATGTCAATAAAGTAATTTATTTAATGTTCAAATGCTTCATTTAGTAGGTTACATGGTATTATATACGAATATTTTCTTGCAAGGACATGCGACCCATCAAAGCGTTATCTTATTTTATATTATAATTCCATCCATGGATAAAAAAATTGTCTAGTTGTACTTCTTGTTCTAAAGATAGAACCACGTCTTCTGAATTTTCCCTACTCATATTTTTTCTCCTTCTAACTAGGTGTTCAGTTGATATCTTCATCTCTTCACAAATTGTTTGGCTGATATAACAGCATTTTGTATTAGCACACTTCTTTGTTCCATGCAATGGCTTACATTAATTTTAAAAAATGACGGGTTCCAATAAATTAGATAACATAGAAGATGAAAAGATTGCATTGAATTGAGTAAAATTCCAGCATCTGATCTTGTTTTCCTAGTTCTTCAGATGTCAATTTTTCAAAGACGCTTGAAATTTTAAAGTATGTCTTTTTCGAAATTATTATGCCTGTTGTGGTGTTTATTAAATGAGAAATTTGAATATTTACATTTTCTTGTCATAAATCTTAATAATTTTCCATAAAATAGACGAATTCAAATTATTTAAATATTAATATTAATTTAATTGGATAGGCGTAACATGCTTAATGAATAACCGTATTTTAGTTAACAACACAAATTATTTGTGATACTTTAATGCAATAAAAACAAAATAAATTTAATTTTTAATAACTTACCTTACAAAAATTTACAGAAAACTGAAGCAGTAAGATAAATTACTACTTGCAAGTTAAACACAATATTTGAACCACCATGCCTCGTAGGTACTTGTTCGCGCATCATTCTGCGAATGTCGAAATTCCACGTAAAAACTGTCGTGGCGATATTAATAGTACACATTATTCGGCCCAGCGGTGATGTGTTTTTAAATCCCTTATATTAACTTTACCGGCGTCTCTGTCTGTCGTTCGTCGTCGGGCGGAAAAACAAAAGTAAATAAAAGGGCCCATTTCCCGTGATCCCATCGAGCTGAAATTTGGCACATGGACCCATGTCACCTAACAATGCATCGTATCAAAATTTCAGATCGATCGAACGTACCGTAATTAAATTAATGCATTTTTAGTTTATATTTATACAAAGTATGTAATTCAATTTCACTGTTTTTTTTTCACGTGACAGTTCAGTTCGCGCGTTGACGCGATGTACCCCCGTGCTTTTGTTTACATTTTACGTGTCACGCTGAGCTCGGTTCAGCTATCGGTGACCAGACCGTTCCCCCCCCCCGGGGTTATAAAGCAAAAGGAGTTAAAACATATTCAGTCTGTAAATGTGTATCGCGTTTGAACATAATCAATACTTTTAGTTATGTCTCATATATAAGGGATTTATAGTCAAAAACTTTGTTTTTACGTTTTTTTTTAAATATTAAATCCCTTATATTAACTTCAGCGCCGTCTCTCTGTGTCGTTCGTCGTCGGGCGGGCGGAAAAACAAAGTAAAAAATGACCCACTTCCCGTGATGCTATCAAGCTGAAATTTGGCACACAGACTTGTGTCACCTAACAATGCATCGTATCAAAATTTCAGATCGATCAAACGTACCGTAATTAAATTAATGCATTTTTAGTTTATCTCTATACGAGGTATGTAATTCAATTTCACAGTTTATTATTTTTTTTTCACGTGACAGCTCAGTTCGCGCGTTGACGCGATGTACCGGGGTGCTTTTCTTTACATTTTACGTGAGCTCGGTCCAGCGATCGGTGACCAGACCTCCCCCCGGGTTATAAAGCAAAGGAAAGTTAAGACAGATTCAGTCGGTAAGTATTTGTCACGTTTGAACATAATACTTTTAGGTATGTCTCATATATAAGGGATTTATAGTCAAAAACTTTGTTTTTACGGATTTGTTTTATTTGGGTAGTTTTCTTATAAAAGCGTCATCTGTGACATATACCGCTTAGTTTTCCAAACAAATGGATACGTTTTTTGAGCGATTAAACAAGTTTGATCGGTTTTGCGTTAGTTATAATATCCACTATGTAATCAAACAAATGTTGCGCGAATCCGTTAATTAAGACTCGAAATTACGAATATTTTTGTTTCACCTTGGTTTTCCCCCTCCAAAAGAAAAAGGGCGGTTGTCGGAAATGTTTGTACTTTTCAAATGCCCACAAATGCCGCCCCTAAATGAGTGCCACCCGGGGCGGACCGCCCCCACCGCCCCCTAGCTACGCCACTGGGTAAAAAAAATATTTAAAAAAACCAGGGTTTTTAAAATTGAAATAAAAAGAATAAAATAAATAGAGGTAAAATAAGATTTTTAAAAACCACGTTTTTATAAGTGGACTAAAAAGAAGAAAATAATTTGATTTAATATGACTAAAAACGTGGGGTGGGTGCTTCAAAATCCCATTCTAATTTAGAAATACAACACAAAAATAGGTGTTTGGTATAAAAATTAAAGATGTATAAGTTAGAAGGCAAAAGAGAGATCTATAAGTGAGAGAATGAGTGAACTGCATATGTAAAACCTGATAAGCACCCACCCCACGTTTTTAGTCATATTAAACAAATTATTTTCTTCTTTTTAGTCAACTTATAAAAACGTGTTTTTTTAAATCTTATTTTTACCTCTATTTATATGTCATATTTTAACAAACTACGCAAAAACTCAAGTGTGTTGACATTATTTGGTTCAAGTGATGAGCGGGTCTTATTGACAATATAACCAGCCGAGCTGAACAATCATTCACATGGAACTGAGGTAACTGGTATGCACAAAAAGGTTTTGGCAAGGAATTACATTATAGGATATCGGTGTTCATTAAGTTCCCACCCTTGTAGAGGGTTAATTGATTCAGGAACATTCATCTCCATTTTGTAACGCAGTAATTCATCAGAAGAGCTGTCGTCATTTTCTGACTCTGAATCCATTATTGCCATTAGCTTAATACGCTTTTCATTTGGTTTGATAAGTAGGCGAAGTGTTAAAACCATGGTAAGCAAACTTTATCAACATTTTGAACATTCCCGTCAGTCAATAGTTTAAAACCAAAATGTTCGTGTAATCGTCAGGAAATTTATTATTTACCAGCCATGTATTATTATATTTTTTACTTAATGACTTCCAATAATTGGTAAGTGATGGGTCGATTAATCGCTAAAAAATAATTTAATCGTTAACATTTTTAACGATTAATTGAGAAATTAATAGTTAATTTCCGCAGCCCTAAGATTTACACATATTAAGATCAATACTGTTATGAAATTTCAAATAACATAAAAATAGTGAGAAAAGTCTGCAGTGATTATCTAGTGTGAGGAAAGACTGCAATGGTGTAGGTAAAATTGAAGGTCAAATATCTTACCTATAGTTAGCACAACCCAGTCAGTGAAGGTCAAATATCTTACCTATAGTTAGCACCAGCCAGTCAGTGAAGGTCAAATATCTTACCTATAGTTAGCACCAGCCAGTTAGTGAAGGTAAAATATCTTACCTATAGTTAGCACCAGCCAGTCAGTGAAGGTCAAATATCTTACCTATAGCACCCCAGTCGGGATGAAGTAAGTTGTTGTACCATCCATCAATTGGAGATCTTTCTTCTTCTTTTCCTTCTTGTTTAAGTCCAACCAGGGGTTGAACTGTAATAAAGATTTAAGCATTTTGGACGTTTATTAATATCTGCTTTTATATGTATTGTGAAGTCTGCTATTATCTTTATTGCTAAATCTGCTAGTATTTATATTATCACATCTGCTGGTATCTATATTGTCAAGTCTGCTAGTATCTATTTTGTCAAGTCTGCATTAGGGATACTAGCATTGTTGTCAAGACAGCTTGTTTTCTTTCAACATCAATAGCGTTCTAAAGATACGTTGGTGTTAGTTTTATAATTACATAACAAACCTCGCACTTGTTGCTAATGATAGTGATAAACTTGCATACAAACAAGATGAGATTGCGTCTCATTCTCTGGTTAACGAAAACGTCTGTTTCCCTCAACACCCACTATCAGTCTACGCAGCCAGCGGCGTAGCTTGGGTATGTGCTGCCCGGGGCAGAACCCAGGTTTGCCGCCCCCCCCCTTTTCCGGAAAAAAATGTAGATGCTATTTAGAAAATATATTTATATTAGAAAGTAATAATAAGAAAACTATACATTTTTATGTTAGCCAATAGCCAACAAAACCTATAGATTAGTCAATATTAGTGTATTCATCATTGATCGTAATCAAGTTTTCATTAACTTAATTTTAGTTAAGCTTCTCTCACAGCTGTCATTGTTTATGTCAGTTTTAAGGAATATTCGAAGTAATGAGCTCGGTAACTTGGATCCTAAATATCTCAATAAACTTGAATAAAGCATATCGGCTTAAATTCAATAATTGATTTTTTACCAGTTAGGTAAAATAGTCCTGACTTGACAATGTCAGATGAGATACTTACTCTAAGTTGAAAGCAAAATTTTAAAGTCCAGTATATTAGCTAATGTATGAAACTCATACCCATTTTCCGAATTCTGTAACTGCCAATGCCTCACATGAATTTCTACAGCAACGTCATCTTATAATACAACTTTCTTCCTAACTGTTTTTATACATAACATGACTATACATATCCACTTTGATCGCCAATACATTGCTCACTCGTTCTTTGACTAGAAGGTTCAATTAAAATGATAACGTATCCACATAAAAAGTTAGCAAACGCCAAAGCATCCATAAGTATTCCAACAGTTTCTCAGTGAATAGCCTCTGCAAAGCATTTTAGCACTATAATTTCGGATATCATTGACTTCTTGATGTACATGTTTATAGATAGTACATTATTCCAAATACTATTGATATCTTGTACCAGAAAGATGACATTTGGCAAACTGTATCTTTTAAAAGTGCAATGAGCTCATTTTGAATTTGAGGTTACAAGTTATTTATCCCTTTTTAAATGATAATCTCGAAGCACTGAATATATGTTAGCAGATGCACCAATACATCAACAATAATAGAAAAGGCAAGGAAAGAATTAATAAAGAAATCAAGAAATGTTATTAAATCTAGTGGTAAAGCTTAAAACTTCATAATGAGTCTAAAGTCTTAAGTAATCAACTTTAATTTTTACATTTTTCAATTTTAGTAGCTAATTAACAATGAGGAATATGCCGCCCCCAAAAAAAATTTCCGCACGGAGCATTTGATTGGCTTATGTATGAAACTGTTTGGGTACAGTAATTTTCGCTTCTTCAACAAGAATAGCTGTCACATTCTGGGTATCAATTAAGTTACCAGTGGATCATTGTTACGTTCTCATACTATTTAAGCTTTTGGTTTTTCAGTTCAGTAGCATATGTATCAGAATAAATTATATCCAAAATGGAGTTCACATATTTTAGGATAGTCCCTTTATTTCTTTTATCAATTTCTTATTTTAGTATTTAATTTATTTTGATACCAATTTCCACTTATAATTTTTTTTAATTTTTAAAAGCTAATTAAGGACAATGAATTTGCTGCCCCTAAAAAAGTGCCGCCCGGGGTATTTGCCCTTGCCCTCCTCTTGCTACGCCTGAGTCTACGCCTATTTCCCTCACCATCCACTACCAGTCTACGTCTGTTTCCCTGACCGCAAACTATCAGTCTATTCCTGTTTCCCTGACCGCCCACTATCAGTCTACGCCTGTTTCCCTGACCGCCCACTATCAGTCTACGTCTGTGACCGCCCACTATCAGTCTACGCCTGTTTCCCTGACCGCCCACTATCAGTCTACGCCTGTTTCCCTGACCGGCCACTATCAGTCTACGTCTGTTTCCATGACCGCCCAGCATCAGTATACGCCTGTTTCCCTGACCGCCTACCATCATTCCGAGTTACATCAGCTTTATATTTTTAAAGATAAGACTACACCGAGCACTGATGAACCATCTTACAAATTCTTCTTTGTGGTATGCAGGAAATGGCTTCATAAATAATACCTTAAAAATCTTGCAAATGTGAATTTGATTTGTTGCATTCGGAAATAAACTGTTAGTTTTGCGGACATGGAAATAAGTTTTAATACACCCTAAATCAATAGACCCAATAATCTCTTCATTACAAATGTGGCTGAGAGAGGGTCTAATGTGTATCTAACATTCAGTCTAGATGAGGCGTATGCGCTAAATCATAGTGTCACTTAGATCATAACACAGAGAGTGTAATACCTTATGTCTTATGTTGAACACTTTTAGCGCCACTCGTTCAATGACGTGTTTTAATGATATGGCGATGACGAATGTGCTTGGTTGTAGCATACGCGAGGTCCAACTGGCCACGGCACTGTGTTAGTGATAGATTGTAGCATACGCGAGGTCCAACTGGCCACGGCACTGTGTTAGTGATAGGTTGTAGCATACGTGAGGTCCAACTGACCACTGCACTGTGTTAGTGATAGGTTGTAGCATACGTGAGGTCCAACTGGCCACGGCACTGTGTTAGTGATAGGTTGTAGCATACGTGAGTTCCAACTGACCACTGCACTGTGTTAGTGAAAGGTTGTAGCATACGTGAGGTCCAACTGACCACTGCACTGTGTTAGTGATAGGTTGTAGCATACGTGAGTTCCAACTGACCACTGCACTGTGTTAGTGATAGGTTGTAGCATACGTGAGTTCCAACTGACCACTGCACTGTGTTAGTGATAGGTTGTAGCATACGTGAGTTCCAACTGACCACTGCACTGTGTTAGTGATAGGTTGTAGCATACGTGAGTTCCAACTGACCACTGCCCTGTGTTAGTGATAGATTGTAGCATATGTGAGTTCCAACTGACCACTGCACTGTGTTAGTGATAGGTTGTAGCATACGTGAGTTCCAACTGACCACTGCACTGTGTTAGTGATAGGTTGTAGCATACGCGAGGTCCAACTGGCCACGGCACTGTGTTAGTGATAGGTTGTAGCATACGTGAGTTCCAACTGACCACTGCACTGTGTTAGTGATAGGTTGTAGCATACGTGAGGTCCAACTGGCCACGGCACTGTGTTAGTGATAGGTTGTAGCATACGTGAGTTCCAACTGACCACTGCATTGTGTTAGTGATAGGTTGTGTATTTTATTGGTGTATCTGCCAGCGAGGAGCGGCCCTGTGGCCTGTATAGTACTATGTTGATAAAAGTATTTTTAAGTTTAGGAATATGTTTTGAAATTATCGTTGATTTGGAAAATAGGACTTGTTCTTATATTTAATTATTATTAAATCCCTTATATTAACTTCACCGCCGTCTCGACATCTCTGTCTTGGGCGGGCGGAAAAACAAAAGTAAAAAATGACCCACTTCCTTTGATCCGATCGATCTGAAAATTGGCACACGGACCCGTCTCACCTAACAATGCATCATTTCAAAATTTCAGATCGATCGAAAGTACCGTAATTAAATCAATGCATTTTTAGTATATCCTTATATAACGTATGTAATTCAAATTCACTGTTTGTTATTGTTTTTTATCACGGAATTGTTCAGTCACGCGTTGACGCGACCCATCGAAGACAGTACTGAAAATATGAGTGGGAATTATAACGGAGTCCAGGCTATCCTTCGTGAGAAGTGCAGTGTTGCTCATTATGTGCCGTCCACAGCTCATTCCTTTAATTTGGTTGGGAAAAGTGCAGCAGATGGTGGTCCTGCAACCAGATTTTTAAAAAATAAATTATTTACTTATTTTTTCAATCTGCAAAATCTTTATACCTGGCTTGTTGCATCTACTCATTGTTAGCAGGGTCTTCAAAAAACAATTGAAAATGTTACCTTTTAACAAAGCTTTGTCTGACACAAGATGGTCAGCCCAGCATGTTGTTGTAAGATCTGTTAATAAATAATACCATGAGAATATTGCAGCACTAGAAGAATTGGCAACTGACGGAAATCAGCCGCCTGACAGTCGACTTGAAGCAGAATAATTTCGGAAGGAACTTGAAGAACTGAAACTCGCAATTTTAATTGAAATTCGGGACAGAATTTTGTAAAGATTTCAGAAAGTGAATGCTCCTCTTCAAGATACATTTGTTGAATTATCTTTTTGAGTTTGTTAAAAGACAGCGTTCTGAATTTCATTTCTATGAAGAAAAAAGAAAGGATACGTCCGTGGAGAAAGAGTATAAACAATCTTATAAACATGTGATTAAAAAAAAGAGAAAGTGTCATCTTTATGAAGGGACATCAGCCGAAACAGTATTTTCTCTGAAACAAAAATTCAAGGTTGAGGTATTTCTTGAAATCATTGAAACTTTCTTCAGCCCTACAACATCGTTTAGACGCATGTGTATACATCACAAATATGTCTTTCTTAGAAACCTAACTGAGCTCAGCAATGATGCCATCCGATGTGCAGCACCCAAGTTAATGGAAGAATATTCAAGTGATTTCGATGACTGCTTTTCTTCAGAATTAGTTCAATTTTCACAAACTTTTCAAAAAGTGTATTGCCTAGCCCCAGGCTCAGGGTCAGGAAAAGGAAGTAGCACAATGCGAAAATCCAAATACATGCACAGAGCTAAAAATTTTACTTAATCCTTTCCGAATGTCCACATCGCACTTAGCATGTATCTCAATGATGACATCAAAGTGCAGCTAAGAGCGATCATTTTCAAAGTTGGAAAAAAATGAAATAATAATGAGAAGTTGCATAGGACAACACAGACTGAGTCAGCACTCTCTCTAATGAGCATTGAAAGGGAAATCGTAAGCTCACTAGTTTTACTGACTTGATTATAAAATTTCTCCATTAGAAAAGTTCGCAAACGAAGGTTCTATAGATTGAAATAAATACTAATAAATCTTTTAATGAAGTGTGGATGCGTGTAATTCTATATTAATTTAATTGACTTCTATTTAATTTTTTGTCTTATCTTATCTTATCTGTTTACAGACGCTCCTTCTATACAGAAGATTATTGCGTCCTACGCTTATTATGACACCCTGCATTACAAGTTACACAGTCTTATATTAGACTGCTAGCAATCATTTAATTTAAATAAACGCTGCCTGGACAGGGCCCCAGTTTGAATTGTAGCCAGGGGCCCCGAGCAGTCTTAAGCCGCCCCTGACCTGACGTCTTAATAAATGAGAAACTATCATGGAATCCCCATGTCAATGAAGTTATTAAAAAATCCAACAAAACCTTAGGCTTTATAAAAAAGAAACTTTAACAAATGTAATAGAGATATAAAACTAAAATGCTACCTCACTTTGGTGAGACCTGTACTAGAATAGGCATCTTCTGTATGGGACCCATCCACCAAAGATTGCATTGATAAACTAGAACAAATTCAAAAAAAGAGCTGCCAGATTCATTACTGGAGAATATTCAAAACTGACAAGAATAACACCATTAGTTAAATCATTAAACCTTGAAACACTAGAAGATAGAAGAACCAAGAGCAAAGCAGTAATCATACATAAAGCAATTAACTCTAATTTAGAAATACAACACAAAGATAACTTAATACAACCCTCAGATAGACATAAGGATAAAAACACCTTTCTTATTCCGTATGCAAGAACAAACTCATACAAATTTTCGTTCTTCCCGTCCGGAATTCGGGCGTGGAATGGGTTGCCTGAAGAATCCAAGAAAACCAACACTTTATCAACATTTAAATCTCTAATAAAAATACAGGACTAAACACAAACCATAGATAAGCGTAGGACGCAATAATCTTCTGTATAGAAGGAGCGTCTGTAAACAGATAAGATAAGATAATATTGTTTCTCACGTAAGGCCTTCAGAGTCAGACTATTATTGATTCAGAGAATGGACAGATATGATCTAACAAGGTATGACCTCTCACTGACATTACTGGCAAGGGCAGCAGGAGAGGGTGGAATGGGGCATGTTCGCCACGTGGCCATTTCTCGGCCAACGGCAGTCTGGCTGTGGGAGAGGACCACGAAACTGAGTGATGCAATTAGTATTACTGTTGTGATACTTGGGATACACATTTAATGACATAATCTCACTGCTAACAAACTCCGGCAAATCAGAGGGGGAAAAAAATGATGAATCATTCGTATAGCTGTCAATAAGATATGATGTCAAAAGTCCAAATGTGGGTGAGGTCATGAGTAAATGATGAAATCATGCCGCGTATGGATGCACAGAATACGGAGCTAATATTGACCTAAGATTTCACGGCCCGTAACCTGCAAGTGGTGATTTGTTTTTGGGAAAATTGGGCGTGGGACCGGAAATGTCAGGTTTGTAAACGTGTAAACTGGGGGGGGGGCATGACCTACACTTAGTGACAGCTCGGTACAACTAGTCAAAACAATGCAGATATGCGATAACGTGGCGTAGCAAGAAGGGGGGGGGGAGGAGGCAAATGCCACGGGCGGCACTACGTTAGGGGCGGCTAATTTCTTGTCGTTAATTTGTTTTTTAAAAAAACAAACAAAACAAACAAACAAATAAAAAATTGATAAAAGAAATATAGGAAATATCCTAACATGTGTAAACGTTACAACTGCTAAAACTTGATAATCAATGATGGATATTGTAACGATGTTACTTTGTAACTCTTTTTATGTAGGCGTTCTCACAGTAATTAATCTTGTGCACAATAATTCACTGACGAATTCATTTATCCAAAACAACTTTAATATATATATATATTGTACACATAAGAATCATTTGAGGTAATATGACGTGGAAATCTTAAGTATACACGATACAACCTTCCCTCGTCGGAAGTCTACACACAACTGTTCGCCCAACACTTTCAACCAATAGAAATGCTCCTTTCTTCCCGCGTCCACCATACATGTGACCTTACGTCACAAAATTATGTTAATCAGATGTGACATTCACCCCCATCCTTCAAAAAAAAATGTTTATGAAATACAACATTTTTGGTCTTCATAAAATCAAATCAATCTATATCTATATTCAAATTTCAAATATTTATCATCAATGAACATTCATTTTCTTACATACAACTTCTGGATATAGAATCAATAAGAAAAAAATCTGTAGGACTGCAACAGTCTAAACATAAGAAATAATGAGAAAAAATCTGTAGAACTGCAACCGTCTACCTGTGCTGAAAAAATGAAAATGGACTTTTAAACACATCTGTAATTTTGTGTAATTAAAACATTTAAACACTCAATATTATTAAAATTAACTAATAATCCAATGGAATTCAAACACTGTTCCTTGTCCATTGTTCAACAAATAAAAATATTAATATAACTACAGTCTCTGTTTGTATCCTTTAGGAATTCACAGACTAATGTTAAAACAGTCTCTTATTTTATCATTTAGTAATTCACAGAATGTCTTTTTAATAGTCTCTGGTTTTATCAGTTAGGAGTTCACAGAGTGTCTTTATTTATTGTCATTCTACTTAATATGTCTGCAACCACATTGTCCTTTCCCTTCACAGGTTTAATGTCAAATTTGTAGTCGGCTAATAGCATAGCCTAGTTCAATATAGTCATTCTTCAGTTGACGAGTATGAATTCAAATCGCTGGGCTTTGAATGTTTCTTCAGACTGTTAAATGTTCAATAATTCACCAACCATGACTTCGATTATGTTCATTCATAATTTCAATTCCAGCATTTTTAATAAGTTGCTTAGCTTTTAAAATGTCATTTTTGTTTCCAGATAATTCAATAGAATTTGGACCAGATGAGTCACTGTCAGAAACTTTTATCTGAAAAATATTGTCTCTATCTGTAAAGTTTTTGATTTGGCTTAATACACAACCAATTGTTCTTCCTAATTCAGATGATTTCACACAAATGGTTTCAGATTCACTAGTACCATCTCTTTCTCTGCTACTATGGTCTTCATTTCTTTTATCATATACTTGATTTTTAATAGTGGCTAAAGTGTCACTAGTTTCTTTTTGTGCTCGATTTAACTTTATTATTTTTCTATCATTCATGTCTTGGTTTTCATTCTTTCTCCATGGTTGATCATACTTTCTTTTTCTGGACTCAAAATTGTATTTGCCTCTCCATGATCTTCTGCTTTGATTATAATCTCTATTTATGGAATTATGATTATTTCTTTCTCTCCATGATTGTCTTTCTTGATCATAATCTCTATGTCTGGAATTATGATTATATTTTTCTCTCCATAATTGTCTATCTTGATCATAATCTCTATGTCTGGTATTGTGATTATTTCTTTCTCTCCATGATTGTCTTTCTTGATCATAATCTCTATGTCTGGAATTATGATTATTTCTTTCTCTCCATGATTGTCTTTCTTTGTTTTCAAAATGATCTTGTCTTGACCTTTCTTCTATTTTCTTTCTGATAGAGCTGTCATTAGTTGACACCCTATTTGGTTTTCCTTTATTGTGGTAACACTGCTTAGCCATATGTCCTGGCTTGTTACAGTAGCAACAAATAGTTTGTCTGTTGCCTTGGTTCGGCAGATTCTGGTTTCTCATACCTTGCCTTTTTTCTTGACTTTTAATTTGTATTGCTGCAGATATGTCTTGTCTCTTAACGATTTTTTCTTTCTGTTCAGCTTTTCTTAGCTGTTCTTTTTCTTCAGTAATTCTTTGATTTTCTATTTTTCCAGCTATTCTTAGCTTTTCTTCTTCTTTAGCAATTCTTTGCTTTTCTTTTTCTTCAGCAATTCTTTGAATTTCTATTTTTTAGCTATTCTTAGCTTTTCTTCTTCTTTAGCAATTCTTTGCTTTTCTTTTTCTTCAGCAATTCTTTGATTTTCTATTTCTTCAGCTTTTCTGAGCTGTTCTTTTTCTTCAGCAATTCTTTGATTTTCTTGTTCTACAACTTTTCTTAGCTGCTCTTTTAATTTGGCATATTTTTTCATCTCTTCTTCTTTGGCTATTTTTAGCTTTCTTATTTCTTCATCCATGGCTAATTGTACTTGTTCTTCAATGAAATCTGTCATTTCTTTTCCTTTTAGTCCGATCTCTTTAGCTATGGCAGTGAATTCCTTGTAGTAATAATCCATGTTTTGTTTGATTGAATAATATGAATCTAGCAATTCGGTAAGGAATATATGTATATATTGATAAAGTTATAAATCGTCCAAATGGAAAATCTTGAATTCAAAATGTTAAGTTCAAATAAGTGACACGTCTAAACCATGAAATCTAGTTATTGGCAAGATGAGACAACAAAAAGAATCCTCACACGGGATCTTTAGTATACTTTATATATACGCTCCCTCAGATTGACAAAATATATTAAATGGTCCGATCGTTTTGAATAAAAGTCACTTGGTTAAAATTTCAATTTTCGAGTAGTTTTTAAACAATTTAGTTCATTCCATTAATCCAAAATTGCGATAATCAAACTCTTCACACAATGAATGGATAAAAATTCCGTTTCTTTATTTATAATTCACACCAACACATTTAATAATCCATAGTATCTCGGTTCGATGTTATGTTTACAAATATTTCCTGGAATCAACTAGCACTGGGCCTGTTGACGTCACGACCTATATATGTTCACCGTGTGTCACCATTCAGTAAGCCTACACGACCCAGATTCCAGTACTGTGTAGTATGCTTGTACTGTCGTCGAATGTGACGTAGAACCAACTAGTCTGATCCAGTTTTCATACACTGCGGATACGTGCCGATTATGCCGCCATTTTGAAATCTTCTTGTATTTTCATTGAACCATAAAAGTTTATTCACAGCTTCTGACGAACTTGAATATTCAAAAAATACTATAGCTGTTATTATTTCTTATTTTAAAGAATACTTTCCTTTTTTTTGGTGGAAATATCCAATACTTATTTCCACGAAACCTCTTTCTCGAAATATCTTGTACAGTGTTCACATGGAACTTTTACTTCGACACCAATGTAACGATATAACTTTATATTTCTTTTTATGTAGGCGTTCTCACAGTAATTAATCTTGTGCACAATAATTCACTGACGAATTCATTTATCCAAAACAACTTTAATATATATATATATTGTACACATAAGAATCATTTGAGGTAATATAACGTGGAAATCTTAAGTATACACGATACAACCTTCCCTCGTCGGAAGTCTACACACAACTGCTCGCCCAACACTTTCAACCAATAGAAATGCTCCTTTCTTCCCGCGTCCACCATACATGTGACCTTACGTCACAAAATTATGTTAATCAGATGTGACAGATATATTATGATACTTATGCTATTGAACAGAAAAACAAACAAGCTTAAAGAGTATCAGAACGTGACACTGAGATGCGTGTAACTTTAAGTGATTTTTTAAATTAGACAGCTGCTGTTGTTGTAAAAGCAAAAATTACTGTAGCCTATCAAATTCAAACATGAGCCAATCGAATGCCTCGGGCGACACTTTGTATGGGGCGGAAATTTTTATCATTTTTAATTAGCTTTTTTAAAATGAAAAACTCTAAAATCATGTTTTAATAATAAAATAAAAGCAAAGGTAAAAATTAGAAAAGAAACGAAGGAAATTTATTAAAATATGTGAGCATCTCTTTGCCAAAACTTGAAACTCCATAATGAATATAAAGTCTTCTGACACAATGAATTGAAAAACCAAGTGGCTGAAGTGACTAAGTAACATGACACTGATGTGCAGATACCTTTAATTGATTCAAGTTTATCAGCCACTCATCTTGTATGAGAGAATCTTGCTTTTTCCGTTAAATTCCAAAACCAACCAATAACAATTCAACAACAAACATGGACTTGATTGATATAAATAAATACCTGTACGTACAGATGAAATTATGTCATTACTTTGAGTGCAGAGAGATTTAGAATGTCCAAAATATTAACAATAACTTTTTCTAAATTTAGACACGGCCCTACACCAAAATAGAGATGATACGAATGACGCGGAAAATGGTTTTAACGTGCGTAAAGTATTAGAACAAAAATTTGTTTACCTACTTAAACTTAAACGGCTTATTCTCCTAAAGGATCATTTTAAATTTTAAATGTCTTTTGTTTTGTGGTATAGACAAAAATCATGAACAAATGGAATTAAAAACTGACATAAAATAAATAAAAAAGTAGCCACTCACTAATCAAGTACTTAAGATTACAAATTATTAAATAAAAATGTATTGTGTCATTATTAATTTCTAATAAAAATTATATTTTTTATACGACTAACATATTTTTTCCGGTGGTGTTGGGGTGGGGCGGGGCGGGAAACCTGGGTTATGCCCAGGGTGGCACATTCCCCCGCTACGCCGCTCCTGCCATTTAATTATACGTTTTATTGGTAAAAAGGAATATATTTTTTTTATTCTAATAGAAACATAACATTTAAAAGTTTAACGTGTTACAACGAACTAGAAAAATGGAGCATAGACCTCAGTGATATGATGTATAAGTTCATTCAAATTCACAAAATTCAAAACTAAAATCAAGATAAGAGATTGTGAGTAACAACCGAGGTATTCTGTCAACTAGCGACTAAAGCGGGATTTAGAGACGATTGTTGTAGAGAGTACGTGACACAGGACGCCGTGACATGCGTAGAGTGTAGAGATCCAAAACTGCCACTTCAGTTCAGCCAAAACAAATCTACAGGATTACTACTGGGTAGCTAGAGTTTCTAGGTGTAGCAGGGTAGTTGGTGGGTGCAGGGTGGGGATTAAATGAAAAGAGGGAGGGGGGAAATAAGAGCAACTGAAGAGCGGTGGAGAGTGGTGAAGCGTGTGTGTGTGTGGGACGTGTGGGTGGGTGTATATATGTGTGGGTGGGTGTATGTGTGGGATGTGCGTAGTGGGGGAGAGGATACGATCAGGGTCGGTGCTTACTTAATAAACTTTTAAATTACGGAAAAAGGATCCCAATGTTGTATTCTAACGTAACTCTTGTTAACACGGTGGTGGTAAATACTGTATTACAAGGGAGATGATTGACGTGAATAATGTTATACGTGGGCTATGATTGTGGTAAATAATGTATAACATGGGCAATCATTCAGGTTAATAATGTATTACACGTGCATCCATTACAGTCTTGTTAGCCTCAGGAACATCTAGAACCAATGTTAATGTACCAAAGAGAGACCAAGCGATGCAGGGATCGTGTAAATCGTTGTCATGTGTTGAAATCGTTAGAAATAAATTTAATTTAGGCTAACCACATTTTTTGTGTGGATTTAATGAAATGTTAAAAGTTGTAAGTCAAAGGTAGTACTTGAGAGAGGGGAAATTAAGTGTTATTATACATTTATATCTCTTCGGCATTTTCGTCTAGTTTGTGTATCCCGCTTAGTACTTATTGTAACGAATTATAATTTGAATAATATTGTATTACCCGTCAAAAATGACGGAAGTTTTCAAAATAAATATATTTCAGCTGAAATTTATTAATTTTGAAAAAAAGACACATCAGAATAAAAAATAATGTAATACAGAACTTTCATTTATTTTATATATTTTTATTTTATTCATTGTTTTCCATATTGAACAATTTTATGCGGACGTTCGGAAAGAGTTATTTTTGGTGTAGTAATTTTTTTTTCAAGGCTTTTTTTTTAAAGCGGTGCGCTGCTTTTTAAAATTAGTAGCGTTACGGACGTTTGGACGGACATACATAGCAAACTATGTATATTGATTATTTAAAGTTACAGATTGAAACTAAATACATGACATAACATTTGTGAAATGAAAATATTTCTATTATGAAAAAATAATATCATTTCAAATGTTGTAAAATTATGGCGGGGTTTCAATAAGTTTTCAGTTCTTTCTTAGAGAAGAAAGGTTTAGAAACGTATCGGTTAAACGGTTCAACGTATTTTTTATTTAAAAAAAAATAATTAGAAATAAATAAATAAATAAAAATTGCATAACACCAGCTTAACAATAAAAAGTTAAGATTTCATCTAGAGTTCAATCCCCTGGTTTCCGCGAAGCAGAGATTTAAACGTTTCAGCAATGCAACTGGGAAAAAAAATATATGTAACAGATTTTCAAAACGTAGCTTTTGAGTTTACGGGTACTTTGATCAAATAAACGTCATTCCCAATGCACTACAATATTTTTTTTTAAAATTTGTAAAAAATTATTAACAATGAAAATAAAACTTACCAGAGCACCACGCGATGAATCCTACGACAATGAGCTTCAGTGATTTCATTTTGTTGATCTGCTACGTCAGGCACACATAGAGATGACGTGTGATACAACTGGTCAACGAAACGTCCATTCTAAGATGTCATCAACATTCAGACATGACAATTGGTATAAGGAAATTTTTAGGAGGGTTTGTCTAGCTTGATTGGAATTGATAGATTTTCACGGAAAAAAAAACGATGAAAAGTTTGAAAAAGCACAAGAAGAACTTAGAATTTAAAAGATGTAATTTTAGTTTAACTAAGAGAAAAAAATATTATTTTTTTTTATATTTCTTCTTCTTTTTTTTTGTTGAAAAATTTTAATTATTTGTTTTGATAACTAACAATTTAAAGGTTACGTTTTCATTTAAACTAACAACTTAACTAACAATTCAAATATCACGTTTTCTTATAAACTAACAACTAACAATTCAAATATCACGTTTTCTTCCTACTTTCAAGGTCTATAAATGAACATCTAAAACAGTGCAGCCAGGGGACACCATCACAACTGAAACTTTGCAATACGGCTCTAGTCTATATTTGGGCTGAACTCAACCCGGAACCAAATCCTGCCTAGCAACAAACAAACTTCAAGACCGCTTTAAAAATACTTTATTTTGTCGTTCATGCATTGGCCCAGCTGGCGATGGTATGAGTGTTCAGCTGGTGATGGTATAAGTGTTCAGCTCGTGATGGTATGAGTGTTCAGCTGGTGATGGTATGAGTGTTCAGCTGGTGATGGTGTGAGTGTTCAGCTGGTGATGGTGTGAGTGTTCAGCTGGTGATGGTATGAGTGTTCAGCTGGTGATGGTGTGAGTGTTCAGCTGGTGATGGTATGAGTGTTCAGCTGGTGATGGTTTGAGTGTTCAGCTGGTGACGGTTTGAGTGTTCAGCTGGGGACGGTTTGAGTATTCAGCTGGGTGATGGTATGAGTGTTCAGCTGGCGATGGTATGAGTGTTCAGCTCGTGATGGTATGAGTGTACAGCTGGTGATGGTGAGAGTGTACAGCTGGTGATGGTATGAGTGTTCAGCTAGTAATGGTATGAGTGTTCAGCTGGGATGGTCTGAGTGTTCAGCTCGTGATGGAATGAGTGTTCAGCTGGTGTTGGCATGAGTGTTCAGCTGGTGATGGAATGAGTGTTCAGCTGGTGATGGTATGAGTGTTCAGCTGGTGATGGTATGAGTGTTCAGCTGGTGATGGTATGAGTGTTCAGCTCGTAATGGTATGAGTGTTCAGCTGGTAATGGTATGAGTGTTCAGCTGGTAATAGTATGAGTGTTCAGCTGGTGATGGTATGAGTGTTCAGCTGGTGATGGTGGGAGTGTTCAGCTGGTGATGGTATGAGTGTTTAGCTGGTGATGGTATGAGTGTACAGCTGGTGATGGTATGAGTGTTCAGCTGGTGATGGTATGAGTGTACAGCTGGTGATGGACGAACGAACACAGCTGGTGATGGTATGAGTGTTCAGCTGGTGATGGTATGAGTGTTCAGCTGGTGATGGTATGAGTTTACAGCTGGTGACGGTATGAGTGTTCAGCTGGTGATGGTATGAGTGTACAGCTGGTGATGGTATGAGTCTGCAGTTGGTGATGTTATGAGTGTACAGCTGGTGATGGTATGAGTGTTCAATCGTAATGGTATGAGTGTTCAGCTGGAAATGGTATGAGTGTTCAGCTCGTAATGGTATGAGTGTTCAGCTGGTAATGGTATGAGTGTTCAGCTCGTAATGGTATGAGTTTTCAGCTGGTAATGGTATGAGTTTACAGCTGGTGACGGTATGAGTGTTCAGCTGGTAATGGTATGAGTGTTCAGCTGGTAATGGTATGAGTGTTCAGCTGGTAATGGTATGAGTGTTCAGCTTGTAATGGTATGAGTGTTCAGCTCGTAATGGTATGACTGTTCAGCTGGTGATGGTATGAGTGTTCAGCTGGTATTGGTATGAGTGTTCAGCTTGTAATGGTGTTCCGAGTGTTACAAGTTTTTGCTAGAGATGTTGTCCACTGAGCACAATTCTGTGCGGCACAGATGAGCGCTCTGTAACCGGTTTCTCTTTTATTGTTTACTTTGCACTAGATGACATTAGATGACATATCACATTAAATAATTTTTTTTTAAAGCAAACAAATGTGTTTACAGTGGTGCCCCAAGATATGAATTTAATTCGTTCTGTAACCTTGCTCGTATGCCAAATTGCTCGTATCGCAACATTCGTTCGAGCCCCCAATATGCCACGCCAGTTGTCTTTGTTACATGTTTTTAAAGAAGAAAATTTCTTAATGACAAATGTTCGTTATAAAAACGTTATAAGAGAGATTATTGGTTTTATAAAGTGTATTTACCTTGGAAATCAGCCAACTTGCGTGTTCGTGTCGGGTGCATGAGAGAGACGGAAAAGCTTTATATCGCTCACTACACACCTAGTCCTACAATTGATCCTTTATTTAATGAAACTTAAATAAACTTAATGGACCTAAACGATGTACTATTGTTGGTTAATTTAACAAAAACTGTTGCTATTTTTAGAAAAGTAATAATTTTATCTCGCGCCATCTACCCTTGATGGCTGTTAACAGACAATCTTGGAATGTTCAGTGATCAACGATTGTTGGAACACTGAATGAATGTCGGGGGGCGCGGTGGTCGAGTGGCAGTGCGCTAGACTGGCGTACCGATGGTCATGGGTTCGAATCCATGTGAAGGCAAGGATTTGTTCCCGGGCCTAGGGCGTCCCTGAGTCACCCAGCTCCGAATGGGCACCTAACACTAGTTAGGCGGCTGGTTAATGCGTGGAACCCACAAAGCCATGGCCTGTGAACGCTGCATCACTTGCCAACAGATCATCTGTCATGGTCAGTGGACGCAATTATCTTCTGCATAGAGGTCGTTCCTTATTTTAACCAAAGAACGTTACTTCAATTAATAGCTCGCCAAGCAAGGTTATTGTTTCATTTATGAAATATATCCTATATAATAGGACTGTGATATCATCTATAATAGGACTGTGATATCCTATATAATAGGACTGTGATATCATCTGTAATAGGACTGTGATATCATCTATAATAGGACTGTGATTACATCTATAATAGGACTGTGATATCATATATAATAGGACTGTGATATCATCTATAATAGGACTGTGATATCATATATAATAGGACTGTGATATCATATATAATAGGACTGTGATATCCTATATAATAGGACTGGGATATCATATATAATAGGACTGTGATATCCTATATAATAGGACTGTGATATCATCTATAATAGGACTGTGATATCATATATAATAGGACTGGGATATCATATATAATAGGACTGTGATATCATATATAATAGAACTGTGATATCCTATATAATAGGACTGTGATATCCTATATAATAGGACTGTGATATCAAATATAATAGGACTGTGATATCATATATAATAGGACTGTGATAGCATATATAATAGGACTGTGATATCCTATATAATAGGACTGTGATATCCTATATAATAGGACTGTGATATCATATATAATAGGACTGTGATATCATATATAATAGGACTGTGATATCATCTATAATAGGACTGTGATATCATATATAATAGAACTGTGATATCCTATATAATAGGACTGTGATATCCTATATAATAGGACTGTGATATCTTATATAATAGGACTGTGATATCATATATAATAGGACTGTGATATCAAATATAAAAGGACTGTGATATCATATATAATAGGACTGTGATATCATATATAATAGGCCTGTGATATCCTATATAATAGGACTGTGATATCATATATAATAGGACTGTGATATCCTATATAATAGGACTGTGATATCATCTATAATAGGACTGTGATATCATATATAATAGGACTGTGATATCATATATAATAGGACTGTGATATCATCTATAATAGGACTGTGATATCATATATAATAGGACTGTGATATCATATATAATAGGACTGTGATATCCTATATAATAGGACTGTGATATCCTATATAATAGGACTGTGATATCCTATATAATAGGACTGTGATATCCTATATAATAGGACTGTGATATCCTATATAATAGGACTGTGATATCCTATATAATAGGACTGTGATATCATCTATAATAGGACTGTGATATCATATATAATAGGACTGTGATATCATATATAATAGGACTGTGATATCCTATATAATAGGACTGTGATATCATATATAATAGGACTGTGATATCATATATAATAGGACTGTCATATCATATATAATAGGACTGTGATATCCTATATAATAGGACTGTGATATCCTATATAATAGGACTGTGATATCCTATATAATATGACTGTGATATCATATATAATAGGACTGTGATATCAAATATAAAACGACTATGATATCATATATAATAGGACTGTGATATCATATATAATAGGACTGTGATATCCTATATAATAGGACTGTGATATCATATATAATAGGACTGTGATATCATTTATAATTGGACTGTGATATCATAATATATAATAGGACTGTGATATCATAATATATAATAGGACTGTGATATCATATATAATAGGACTGTGATATCATCTATAATAGGACTGTGATATCATATATAATAGGACTGTGATATCATATATAATAGGACTGTGATATCATATATAATAGGACTGTGATATCATATGTAATAGGACTGTGATATCCTATATAATAGGACTGTGATATCATATATAATAGGACTGTGATATCAAATATAAAAGGACTGTGATATCATATATAATAGGACTGTGATATCCTATATAATAGGACTGTGATATCATATATAATAGGACTGTGATATCATCTATAATAGGACTGTGATATCATATATAATAGGACTGTGATATCATATATAATAGGACTGTGATATCCTATATAATAGGACTGTGATATCATATATAATAGGACTGTGATATCATCTATAATAGGACTGTGATATCATATATAATAGGACTGTGATATCATATATAATAGGACTGTGATATCATATATAATAGGACTGTGATATCATATGTAATAGGACTGTGATATCCTATATAATAGGACTGTGATATCATATATAATAGGACTGTGATATCAAATATAAAAGAACTGTGCTATCATATATAATAGGACTGTGATATCATATATAATAGGACTGTGATATCCTATATAATAGGACTGTGATATCATATATAATAGGACTGTGATATCATATATAATAGGACTGTGATATCCTATATAATAGGACTGTGATATCCTATATAATAGGACTGTGATATCCTATATAATATGACTGTGATATCATATATAATAGGACTGTGATATCCTATATAATAGGACTGTGATATCATATATAATAGGACTGTGATATCATATATAATAGGACTGTGATATCCTATATAATAGGACTGTGATATCATATATAATAGGACTGTGATATCATATATAATAGGACTGTGATAAAGTTTTTAAGTAAAGTACAATATACACAAACGAGTCGTGTGATCAAAACAAATAAATTAAAGTTTTATTCATAGTCTAATAGGCAAGTAGACGTTTCAGATAATGGTTTATCAGTACAAATAAATTAACACATGTATTACAATTAAATTTACATTATATAATGCATTAAAAATAATAATTCAGTAAATATAAAAACACAAAAAGAAAGAAAGAAATACGGGCACAATTACTCTACAAAATTGCAGCATATAAGAAGAATAAAGGAAGAATCAAAAGTTATAGTTAAAAGTTAAAACCACAATAGGTGGAACATATTCAACAAGTAGGTCAAACTGTGAATTAGGTTTAATCCACGTGGAGCCAAAGTAACAAATCGTTTGATTAATCTACTGTCCATGTAGATGCTATCATGTTTGCCCTATGTCCTGTCTCTTAACACTTCAACGTTACTAATTTTAGGGGGCTTTCAGATATTGTAGTTACTTCCATTCTATATAAGAGCAGAGTTCAACTCAGAGAAACGTGATGTATTGTACATGTCACATTTAGCTCAGAGCAACTTGTGTTGTATCTGAAATGTCACGTTTAGCTCAGAGCAACTTGTGTTGTATCTGACATCTCGTGTGAACGTTGCAGCTACTGCTCAACGGTTGAACATATCAATATTTGATTGCGTCAACAGTTACCAGTTGCTATGTTTACTTTATGCCAACATCCATAAGCAGCAATAATATCAAGAAACTTTAGAGTTATCTAGTTTCCAAGAATAGGATCCGGTAAGTTATGACAGAGTTATTTTACTGTTACGTATTTTGTACTAGTCTAAGAAAAACGTACATAGATTATTATATAATTCACTTCGACACACTGACACAGTACAATTATACATCTATTCAAGTCACAAAAACGTATTATATGATTACGTGTAAGACTAATGAAGTTATTTTTAAGAACATCATTGAATGTTTTAATTTGTTTATTTCGAAGCAACGAAATGCAAAGATTTTCTTTTGTTGACTGGTACTCTAGAGCTTCCCGAAAGGACACTAGACCTATATCTTAATTTAACTATAAAAATTGTGATTTTAAAAATGTGTGCGAGTTTATGTGTGTGGGTGTATATTTGATAAGGGGGTTTGGGGAACGGGGGGGGGGTGTTTAAAACTGTTAAGGGGAAATAACCGCCTCCCAAAAAAACGGCTTTTAATCTGTGTTTTTAAAAATTTTATTAAGCTTCCTGGTAAGCTCAAAGATTTAAAGGTTCGTGGTATTGGAAAGATAGACAAATAAAAGAACAACAAAGAAAATGACATTTAAAGACTACAATCTACTTCCGGCTTCACGTGGCTAGACAGGAGAACAGGAAGATATCGGATTGAAGACTTCTCACATCACTAGCACCAAACTAAGAAACGAGTCCCAGCACTTGCACCAAAGTTACAGATGAGTTCCAGCACTAGCATCAAACTAAGAGATGAGTCCCAGCGCTAGCACCAAACTAAGAGACGAGTCCCAGCGCTAGCACCAAACTAAGAGATGAGTCCCAGCTTTAGCACCAAAATAAGAGATGAGTCCCAACACTAGCACCAAACTAAGATATGAGTCCCAGCTCTAGCACCAAACTATGAAATGAGTCCCAGCACTAGCACCAAACTATGAAATGAGTCCCAGCACTAGCACCAAACTAAGAGATTTTAAACACAATTTATTGATTACTTTGTTAAGCTAACAGACATTTAAGAGACACTTTATTGGGGACTTTGATAAGCTACCAGACATTTTAATCACAATCTATTGATTACTTTGTTAAGGTAACAGACATTTCAAAGACAAATTTATTGGATACTTTGTTAAGGTAACAGACATTTCAAAGACAATTTCTGAATACTTTAAGACGCTGACAGACATTTGAAAGACAATTTAGTGGATAAATTGATAAGCTAACAGACGTTACAAAGACAATTTATTGGATACTTTTGTGCGCTGTATTACTCGTATGAATTGGTGTACAAGTCCTCGATGTAAAGAATATGTGTACAAACAATGGGAATGATAGCCAACAAACTGTCTCAGACAATCCTGGTCAAATCAATGTATACAAAGTACACATATTATCCATACTGGATTGAAGCTATCTGAAAAAAAACTGTTTATAAATGACAGGATATATGGTTTCCATTCCATGAATTTTCATATTTTATAAACAGCGAATAATATATCATATAGAATAGGAATGAGATATAGCTTTTAAATAAAATACACAAACATACTGTGATGTGTAATGAAAACAATAAATTTAAGCTTTATTCTTTAACTAATACAACAGTAAATAGCTAATTCCTTCATCAGAACAATTAAGATAAAGTACTTACATAAGTATTAACATTATATTTAAATTATTCAAACATACTATAACCAGAAATAGTTACATAAAGAAAAAAGGAAGGAAAAAAACAACAACATGTAATGACACGGGATATAAGAAAAAGGAGGGAGTATCAAATGTTACAGTCAAAACCACAACGGGAAAAAGATTCTACAGCTATGCAAAATTGTGAATTTGGTTTATTCCATACGGAGTCAACTTATCAAATTATTTTATAAGTCTATTTTCCATGTAGATCCTATCATGTGTATTGCTCGCATATAAATACCAGTCACTGCACTGTCTGAAATTCCGTCATGGTCAACACTGTTGAAATGTTTACACACAGGACGTAGTGCTTTTTTATTTATATAATACAGGTGTTACCTAAACCGATCTCCCAGACGACGACCTGTCACGCCCACGTAGATTTTATTGCACCTCTGTATTGCAAAGTATTGCATAAATCACGTTTGGCAAGATATTTGATACTATGTATGTTACGGGATATTTGATGCTATATACGACAGGATATTTTATATTTATTGATCGATATTTGATACACTTGACAGGAAGTATGGCTTATTTGACACAATATTTGACACAATTTGACACAAATTGTTTGATTGGACACATTGCTGAAAATAACTAAATCGCCTCAGCATTATTCAATGAACCAGAAATCCATGTTTAGTTAATATATGACGTCAGCTGTATGACGCACACGTCACAAACCCCCTCCTCCCCCCGCTCCATAAAAAATATTTAAAATTGGAATCTTTTGGAAGGGATGCTGAAACGTATGTAAAGGACTTGATGCTAAAAATATCATTTTAGGGGAAGGGGGGGGGATTCAGTGTGACCAGGAGTTTTGCGACTAAATTAGAAACAAGAAATGGTGTGAAACTGAATAACTGACATTTATTCAAAGCTGTTCAAAGTTTCCAAGTTTAATTTTACCTGGGCACCGGGTAACCTAATTCATGAAAAAAAAAGTTTTGAAAAATACCCTACCTAAGACAACATCTGTTCCAGTGGCGTCACTAGGGGGTGTGGTGGGGCGGGCCGCCCCGTGTGACACCATTAGGGGGTGACACCGAAATCTAACATTTTACTGTGTACAATTTTATCTCAAAAAGAAAAAAAGAGACGACAATCGCCTCCAATCTTCATCTGAGTTCTTTTGTTTTGTGCTAGTTTACGGGTCACAGTTGTGTGCTAGTTTACGTGTCTCCGTCACGAAATTAATTAGTAAGTTACACTAAGCAGTGGCGTCTCTAGGGGGTGCGATGGGTGCGGACCGCACCGGGTGACACCATCACAAGGGGTGACACCCAATGTTCCATTTGAGCTGCGCGCTTGCATGGCCGTGCAGATAGATATCTGACCAACGCCGCGCAGCAGTTGAAAATTACCATGCAGCAAATTTGGTAAAGTATTGTGCAAAAAATTAGTGCTATAAAGGTTTTTTGCACACGAGTTTGTTTTTTTACTTTGCACATGGACAACGAATCTTAGAGGGAACATTGATGACACCAAAATTTAAATCTGTATGTTTCCGTTATTTGGCACTGGAAGACTCGGAGGATTTCTATGGGTTAAGTCGTGAGGAGGTGACACCATGAGCTACCGCCCCGGGTGACACCATGAGCTACCACCCCGGGTGACACCATGATCTACCGCCCCGGGTGACACCAACCCTAGTGACGCCTCTGATCTGTTCATAAATAAACTGAATTAACTAAGAGATAAGCCCAGCTATATAAGCCTCAGATATCCGCTCGTGTCTATTAATATGTCAAGTTGACAACTTTGCTGCATGGTTTCCTTATTATTATTTATGAAATGAAAGTTACCTTCTGCCATGGGTGTCAATGAAATAAAAGTTACCCTCTGCTGTGTGTGTTCATGAATAAAAATTACCTTCTGCCGTTGCTGTCTATGAAATTAAAGTCATCTCCCCTGTGGGTGTCTATGAAATAAAATTTACTTTCTGCCGAGGGTGACTAAGATTTTATAGTTACCTTCTACAATGGGTGTCTATGAAATGAAAGTTACCTTTTACTAAATACATTTGAATTTTTCATAGGGTCAGAGATGTTATCTTTTCATAAAACCTTATCTAAAATATTCTTTCGTTGACCCTATAACTCTAACTGATAGAGGAGATAACTAACATATTTCAAAAAAAAATATATATTAAATAGCCGTTTCCTGCCTTGCGTTCTTTCTACCATCGTTTAAATATGATTTTTTTTTAATTAAAGGTGGGGGAATGGGGTTTGGTTAAATGAAATGAAAATGGTGTGTAATTTTGTGATTCATAATATATGACAATCAAACTTTCCTCTAGCGCTTCCCCAGATTGTCAAATTGAAGGGTTGACCTGTGATTCTTTATCTTAATTCATTATAGTAATACAGTGATACTATGGTTAATCTTGGACCACCCAAGAACACTGATTTCATTTCAGAACTACACGATTTTTCTCGTGGTTTCTAACATTACTCTAAGTTGATGACTTTGCTGCTATCTAACTCATCATGGATCTCCTCTGCACTGTGTCATATTATCACGTGACTTGAGTCAACAAAGGGCGAGTCTATGTGAAGGGGTAAATGAGGTTAGATGACCATGTCGAATAGGACTTGTTTACAATTACATGTAATAGCCTAAATTCTATGGCACCTTTCCACGCATATTTAGGGCTTGACTTTGATATACCAATCATTTCGATGGACAGTCGCTTTGAACAACTTCGAATGCATCACGACTAGTTTGGATTTCTTTATAAATGTCATCAAAGATCTACTGACTACTGAATTATAGTATGAATCTTAAGAAAAAGCTCACAGCCTGCGAAAGTAATGATCTTGATGGTTTTATGCTTGCTGAAGAGTTGCAATCATTGAGTTCCATAAGTCCTGTAATCAGCTAAAACGATCATGTTTAGGATTTTGCAGTTTCTTTCATAAACAAGCATTATAGTGAGTTTCCTAACACTCTTAGCAATTTGAATACTTATAACTACATGTATTCCTATCAACTATGGTTTTCGGTGAAAGAAGTTTTCGAAACTAAAACTTAATAAAACTTATATGCTATCAACAATGATTCAAGATTGACTAAGTAACTTAGCTTTTTTTTCAATTGTGAATTATTTTAATATATCATGTATAAATGCAAATTTTTACATGGGTCTCGCTCCTCGTTTGCTGCCTTATATCGGGCCCCGCTCATCGTTTGCTGCCTTGGGCCCTGCACACTGTAAGGCCGACCCCGTAAGGGATACTTGGGTTACGACATTGATCCGTTCATAAGATAAGACGTAACCGTCTTAAAAAAAATACTGTCAAGTACTGTACGTACAGTGCTATAAAAAACGTAACTGTGAATGACAGAAAAAAGAGAAAACAATTCCTTATCACATGGAAAAACAAGTTTTTAAAGAAAAGGATAAAACACAAGAGAGAGAGAGAGAGAGAGAGAGAGAGAGAGAGAGAGAGAGAGAGAGAGAGAGAGAGAGAGAGAGAGAGAGAGAGAGAGAGAGAGAGAGAGACGGTGTTAACAACGAAAATGACGCATATACTGAGACAGTGCGTCTTCCTAGCCTACAACCCCCAACAAAGCGTATTTTCCGCCGCGCGCCCGGAAAAAAATTGTAGCAGTTAATGACATATAAAAATATTTTGTAAAAGAAAAAAATTCCTTACCACGTGAAAATTTAAAAAAAAACAACATAATCCCCCCCCTCCCTTTCTCCCCCCCCCCACCCCGTAAAAAACAAAGTTTTTGACTATAAATCCTTTATTTACGAGACATAACTAAAAGTATTTCATTATAATACGCATGGCACGACAATCCCAAATCTAAAATTTTAGTTAGACTATGTCTTATATCTTTATATATTTAATAGTAAAAAAAAATACTAGTCTGCATGCTAAATTTCAGCTCGATTTGATCACGGGAAAGGGGTTACAAAAACATGTTAAATATAGTGCGCACCGCAAAACAGACTAGCATTTACATAAACAGATCGGGGACAGATTTTAAAAAAGTATCGTCAATATAATATGCACCGCACCGTGCGACAGTAAAGTATTAAAAAGGTTGCTCAATATAATACGCACTGCGACACTCTAGCACAAAAATCAACATGCTACAAAGAGATAATCTAAAAGTTCATTAATTTAATTTCAGTACAGTCGATCAATGTGAAATTTTGATAGATCATTTTTATTGTCGCCACGAGTCTGCCTGCAAAATTTCAGCTCGATAGCATACGTGGAAGTGGGTTAAAAATCGATCCAACATTTTTTCGGCAAACAATCAAGGAAGGCATCAAGCAGACGCCACGAGTTAATATAAAGGATTTATATAAAAAAAACTTGTTTTTTTTACTATAAATCCTTTATATACGAGAAATAACTAAAAGAATGTTTATTATAATACGCATCGCACGACAATCCAAAAATTCAAAATTTAATTATGTCTCTAATGGACTATTTGGAGTTCACCACAGCTAATTTTTTATTTTATTTTTTATTTCGTTATATTCGTTTTATTTGTGTACTATTTGTTGGTTGAGGAAGGCTCTTTGCCGAAACGTTCGCTGTTTTGTTACGTCCTGTCAGGCTAACTCATACCCTATTTATATGTTGTAGATTTAATAATTTATAAGCCTTGTTGCAGTCTCACCCCCATTATTTTAGCTTACGGGGAAGTGGGTAAAAAATCGATCCAAAGTTTTTTTCGGCAAACAAACAATCAATCAAGGCCTCAAGCAGACACCACGAGTTAATATAAAGGATTTAATCAAATAAAACGTAAAAAACCAAGTTTTTGACTATAAATCCTTTTATAGGAGACATAACTAAAAGAATGTTCATTATAATACGCAGCGCAAGACAATACAAAAAATAAATTTTTTAGTCATGTCTCGTAAAACATGTTTAATATAATGCTCACCGATCGGGAATATATTTTTAAAAAGTATTGTTAATATATATATATATATATATGCACCTTATTGCGCGACAGGAAAGGTTGTTCAATATAATACGCACTACAATACTCTAAGCACAAAAATTAACATGTTCCATAGATATAAATAAAGATAATCTAAAAATTCATTACTTTAATTACAGTACATTCGATTTATCTGAAATTTTGATACATCATTTTTATCAGCGGAACGAAACTGCCTGCAAAATGTCAGCTCGCTAGCGTACGAGGAAGTTGTTTAAAAATCGATCTTAAGTTTTTTCGGCAATCAAGGGCTCAAACAGCACCACAAATTAATATAAAGGATTTTAAAAAAAGACGGAATGATGCGTAATATTATTTATTATATTTTTATGGGGGTGCATTTGTAGCCACGAAGCAGCGTAAGTCGGGACCGGCGTAACCCCAGGACTCAGCGTAAGTCGGGACCGGCGTAACCCCAGGACTCGGCGTAAGTTGGGACCGGCGTAACCCCAGGACTCAGCGTAAGTCGGGACCGGCGTAACCCCAGGACTCAGCGTAAGTCGGGACCGGCGTAACCCCAGGACTCCCTGTAAATAACTGTAATTGATTTTCAAGTGTGTTTAGAAATACATTTAATGTCAGAATAATGCATACAAGAAAGAAGACTTGACCATTTATTCAATAAAATTTGTAGTTATCTGAAATATTACTTGCATTGTATAGTTGGATGGATCAAATGGCTAATTTATTTCAACTTAAGTAATGTAGATATTTTGTAGATAATTTATAAAAACAATAAAGATTCTGATTTCATGAGATTGAGTTTATTTAAATAAAACAAAAACAACCAGCAATTTTATGATGATGTAAGAAATAATTCTGACAAGTATTAAAGTTCAACAGGTGTAACAAAACTATTGTGTGGTAGTTATTTAAGGTGTAACAAAACAACTGTGTGGTAGTTATTTAAAATCATGTTTTCAAACTTGTTCATATATATAAGACATGGACAAAAATTTAAATTTTATAAAAATACAATAAGTTAAAATGTACCTAATGTTGCTGTACTGTAATAAAATCCTAGTGACAGTGTCATTCTCAAAGAATTCAGACTTTTCACTAATATCACGGAAAATGATATTTGAATGTTAAAATGAAAGATGACAAAGTCCACTTTTCATTTGATCATAAGGTTCTCATGCCAACCAATGGCAGAGTAAATGGAGAGTCCCTATGTTTGAGAACCACTGATTTACATGGTCATTCATTTTAAATATATCTACAATTTTAGTACAATATATTCTACTATCCTAATACTTAATATAAAATATGCATGCTAAACAGTTTAAAAAATATGACCATAGTTTACTTTTTCATTATTCCTAAGTGCTCTGTTCCGTTGATAAATTAATAGTCAAGAGATAAAAGAGACTTACAAATTATTCACATTTATTTTTTAATTGAAAAAAAGAAAGAAATTAGACCCAATCTTCATTAGTTAAATACTTAGCATGTCATCATTCTGCATTAGCATTGATGATACAGCCACTCTTTGAAAGCCAAGTGCTTGCAACTTTTTTCTTGTTCATAATGTTTAATAAGAATTCTATAATGTTAACTAGATGAATTGTAACTCAGGAATAGAATTTCACAATTGAGCTTTAAAGTAAATTAACTTCTTTTATTTCTGTAGAAACAAAATCTGTGCAATAAATTCAGAAATATCCAGATTCAAACTTGACAGCAAGAAAACCAGATAATTTATACTGAAACTGAGAGCAACACTAGACATCTATTAAACTACTGTAGAACATTTTTGACTTCACCTGAGTCTTCCATATATATTTAAAAAAAAACAACTAGTTTTTACATAATCGATATAAAAGACCAGATTCAAATGAGTAAGTTACATATATTTTTCTAAAGATTTATTAAATAATGGTATAAGACAAAGTTTTGGCTGAACAATAGTTAGACCTTTTAGATTCACATGCATTTATTATAAATAATTTCACTCAGATTCTATGTCTCAAAACTTGAGAAATTTATGAGTTGTTACATATGTTGCTGATAACAGAGATAAATACAATAGTTATCAGTAGAATGTCAATTGTCATTATCTTTTTTTGTTAAGCAATTTGATTTGAATCCATAAGAAACAATGTCACAAAAACAGAACATATAATCCATAACACTAAAAATTTTCAAAATGATGAATGAGGGACGGTCCGGTAAATGCATTTTGCTCTGTGCACGCCTGTTGGACACTGTTGGTCATTGCAGGAGGACCGCAGCTGAAAACTCCGATTTCTCCAACCTGTTGATAATCAAACTTATGTTTAAAGATATGATTCTAAGCACAAACACTTATCTGCTATTTTGAATAAAAAAAGTAAGGATTTATGGATGGATAAGGAAGCTAAAAAAAATCTAAAGGAAATGCTTGTTTTTTACTGTTTTTTTAAAACTAAAAGTCTGGTTATTAGATTATCAAGAAAAATAGATCTTCAGAGGAATTTGTGTAAAAAAAATAATAATATTTACAAGCAGCAAGGAATTTTGTCCATTATTTCTAAAGTAAAAATTTTTTGAGTTAATTAATGAGAATAAGACAACGAAATAAAATAATAATACCTCCTTATGAACAAATTTCAAAGCTTCAAAAAAGTCTTGAAACTTAGGTCTTCCAAAATGGGTTCTTGCCCTTAGTCCAGTAAACATACTCATCCCGGCAATCTTCTGGAAGTGGCGCTCACAAATATACTGAAGAGGAATACATTAATTATCTATACCATATTTCTCATCTTAGCTACAAAAGATAAACTTTTATTTCTTCTCAAACAATAAAGAAATCTCAATGGGCTATTAAAGGTTTTATTTAAGAGTAGGATGCATCTGTGTTAGTTTTGACTAATGTAAAAAATTTATTAAAATTTTTTAACAAGTTCTTACAAATTAATTAAACTGCAATTTTTCAATCTATAAACCTGAATTTTACACAAAATTAATGTACATAATTAAGAAAGATTATATAACTTAATGAAGAAAGGTTTTATAACTTTATGATGAAAGGTTTTACAACATAATGAAGGGAGGTTTTATAATTTAATGAAGAAATGGTTTATGACTTAATTGAGAAAGTTTTTATGACCTAATAAAGAAAGTTTTTATAACTTTATGAAGAAAGGTTTTATAAATTAATGAAGAAAGGTTTTATAACTTAATGAAGAGAGGTTTTATAAATTAATGAAGAAAGGTTTTATAACTTAATGAGAGGTTTTATAAATTAATGAAGAAAGGTTTTATAAATTAATGAAGAAAGGTTTTATAACTTAATGAAGAAAGGTTTTATAAATTAATGAAGAAAGTTTTTATATCTTAATGAAGAGAGGTTTTATAACTTAATGAAGAAAGTTTACAAGCATTGTTGTCCTGAGATCAAACTTTTCTTTCATTTGTGTAATACAAATGTTAATTTCAACAAAGTTTTCAGTATCCGCTGCTTCCACCTGTCGGATGATTTCTGTCATCCATTCAAAGCTTTGTTGTGTTCTTGTCACCCAGACAAAGTAAACCTGATGGAGGTCAACATTTTTAATAATTGCCCGCTATCAATTTGCCTATAATGAATAAATCCTAACAGCAATCAACTTGTTTAAAAAGTTTACATCCTAATGGAAATCAATTTGTTTATATAAAGAATACATCCTAACAGTTTCATAAATTAACTTGAAGAGTTTATAACATAAGTTTTCTCTTTCATCATGTCTATAAAGCAAAAAAGGATTTGTTTGTTTGTTTGTCCACCTGCTTTTCTATATGGATCTTGATGAAATTCAGCACACATATTCATAACAATCCAAAATAAAATGAAGAGTTTTGAAATTTAAAAAAATAAATCTTATAACTTATAGGCCAGGGTCATTAAAGTAGTTTTTTTCTTATATGGACAATACAAAAATAATTTATACATTGGCTACAACATGGATGAATGGGTCTAGACTCTAGAAATGTTATTGAACTAATCCTTGAACATTCATTTAAATTCTGAAAGGAATTGAACTCATAATATCATTCATTTTAAATCTGAAAGGAATTGAACTCATAATATCATTTATTTTAATTCTGAAAGGAATTGACCCCTAATATCCATTCATTTGAGCTTGTGCAACAAATGTAATTTAAAAAAAAATTTCATCAATTTGTTAAGCTTTAAAAACTATGACTAAATATGGATAGTCTGATGAGTTATAAAAATAATATCCAATCTACTTTAGGTCAGACAAGAATTTTTCAGAAAGTTCAACTATTAAAAAAAATTGATGGTTTATTATGAGATAATATGTAAACAGATTTTAATGAGAACAATTTTTAATTGATACTTTATTATTGAAGGTAATAAATTTTTAAGGACTTCTCTCTGAGAATCAATATGAATCATGTAACACCAATTGAGCCCCTAATGAAATTGAATTTTTTCATGGTTTTTGCATTTTTTTGTAGATATATAATATATATATATATATTAGAGCTGCGGAAATTAACGATTAATTTCTCGATTAATCGTTAAACATTTTTAACAATTAAAATTATTTTTAAAGATTAATTGACCCACCACTTATAAATGTACTGGAAGTCAGAAAGTAAAATATTTAGGCCGATAAATATAAACTAATTTCCGGCAGATTACACAAATATTTTTGTTTCAACTATTCACTTAGGTGATTGTTCAAAATTTTGATAAAGGTTGTTTCCATTGAGAGAAATGCTTTGCCTACCATGCAATGTTCCCTCTAAGTCTAAGCTCGTTGTTTAGTGTGCAAAGTTTTAAAAGAACTCGTGTGCAAGTTGCACAAGGTCCATTTTTTGTGCAAAATTTTACAAAATTTTCTGTGCGGTGATTCTAAACTCCTGCGTGGCCTCGGTAAAATATCTACGCAGCGGCGCTGCTTAAAGGGAACATTGCTCCCATGGTTCTAACACTTCGCTTACATATCATCTGCAAACCAAACATCCACTACAGTATTAGAAATCTCAGCTGAGACAATCTAAAGCTATGTAAACGATTTTTCAGCTCGGCTGGTTATATTGTCAATAAGACCCCCTCATCACTTGAACGAAATAATGTCAATACACTTGTCTGTTTGCGTTGTTGGTTAAAAGATGTCATATAAAGAAGACATTCCAGTGTTATTTTGATTTTCGACAAGTGCATTTAATAAATGTTACTTATGACACCATACATTTCAATTTTTGGCTTTAATCGAAATTAACGATTAATTAATCATTAATTTTTCAAAGTTAATGATTAATTTTAAATTAATCCATAACAGGCCTAATATATATATATATACAAAAGTTATTAGTTACAATTTTTTTGTTGAGGAATGCCAGCCCAGAGGGAATGGGATACACCAAGAACTGCTATCCCACCCCTTTCCCAGGAAAAGCATCTGTCAAGAATTGATCCCATCAGTGAATGGATCTCATATGATCTCATGTTATGGTATGAATGCTAATTTATTAATTACATGTATGTTAATACCTTGATGTAAAGCGCTGTCAGCCCAAATCCTTACTGGGATACAGCGCTATATAAATTATCAATTTAATATTATTATTATTATCCTCCGGAAAATGAGATGTTTATGAAAGTTTTTGTGATGTTTATTTTTTGAAGGAGAAAAAAAAGCATTTTTTTTCCTTAACTTGTGAACATATTTTATTGTATGTGCTTTTAAATTTTGATGGTAGCAATTGGCATTTGGGGTTGTTTTTCTCATTTTATCCAATTACATTATCAACGAATCATATAACTTTGTTAAGCAAACAGCAGAAGTACTGAAAATTTACTTAATTTTCAGAAAAATTTTCAAATGCAGTGATGATTATTTAAAACCCTTTTTGATACATTTAATTTATTGCAATAGTATCTTTTAGATTAAGGAAAACATTTCTTTAGAAATATAAGTAAGAAATAATTCATTTAAAAAAAAAGTGATATTACCTTACGACAAGGCAATCGGCCAACTTGTTTTGAACGGTTTGCAATATCCTTGAGGATGGATGCAAAGGGAGTGATCCCAATACCACCTCCAACCAGAACAGACACTGGGTAACGATACCAATCTTGGTGGCTCTCTCCAAACGGGCCATCAAGGTAAATCTTAAGAGCAATTATAGTAGATAATGATTTCAGCTTAAATACCAAATTAAAATTGTCCTTAAAAAAAGTGTATTGGGATCAAATCAAAATATAATTACAGAGTACAAGGTATAATATAATTTTTAGTAACTGCAAACCATATATGTACCTGCGGCACATTTAACTGTTTAAAACGTAGAATGACATAAAGTTTTATACCTTTGGAATCTCAGATCTTTGCTGGACATTAGGATCAAATAAATGCCTGAAGTTTGTAGTCCATGGCCCAACAGCTCTAATGTGAAGACTTAGATGCTGCTCATGTGGGGAAGAGGTCAAGGTGAAAGGGTGGTACTCTCCCTTGCCTAAGTTAGGACATGCTATCCTAACCCATTGCCCTGATTGGTAGTTGAATGTTAATGGTCTTTTGATGATCAAGTTAATGACACCTGATTTGAAATTGAAAAAAAAATTGACAATATAGTTAAAATTTTAATAAAACTATCCCATGAAAGCATACTAGATATTAATCTGAAATACATTATTAATGACATGTTATATTAAGAAATATTTTTAAAAAGATTCAAATGATTTAGTTAATAATAATGTTAGCTAAATGAAATGAATCTTGGTTTAAATTATTTCTATGCATGACAATATTTTTATTGTGTATCAGATACCCAAACAATTCTATTTGAAGAAAAACATTTTAAAAACCTTTAAAAAAACAAAGATTTTGACTATATACAAGACATAACTAAAAATATGTTCATTATAATACGCATCGCACGACAATCCAAAAATCCAAAATTTTAGTTGTCTCATATATAATGGATTTATAGCAAAAAAACTACTAGAGTCTGCATGCTAAATTTCTGCTCAATTTGATCACGGGAAAAGGTTTATAAAAACATGTTTAATATAATGTGCACCACGCGACAGACTAGCATAAACATTTACAGAACAGAAATATATTTTAAAAAAACTATCATCAATATAATATGCACTGCACAACGCGACCAGAAAATATTAAAAAGGTTGTTCAATATAATACGCACTACGACGTTCTTGCACAAAAATTTACATGCTACATACAGATACATAGAGATAATCTAAAAAGTCATTAATTTGATTATAGTACATTCCATCGATGTGAAATTTTGATAGATTATTTTTATTGTAGCCGCAAGTCTGCCTGCAAAATTTCAGCTCGCTAGCATCTGGGGAAATGGGTTAAAAATTGATTAAAAGTTTTTTCTGCAAACAACCAAATGCCTGCAAAATTTCAGCTCGCTAGCATACAGGGAAGTAGGTTAAAAATCGATCAAAAGTTTTTTTTGGTAAACAACCAGATGCCACTAGTTAATATAAAGGATTTAAAAAGAACTAAGATTTACCAGATGGGAGCAAAGTTGCTCTAACTACCGGTAGCAGTATTTTATTCCTGCTGACAGATACAAGCTTGTCAAGGACAAAAAGGACCATAGGACCCAGGAAGTAGTAGGGCCACTGAGGGACCTGTACCAGCCTTGCATGTCCATGGAGGAACAGCATAATGTAAATAACAATGTACAGGCTGTGGAGAACAACAGAAAACAAGGTTGTTGATATCAAGCTAAAAATGTTAATGTTAAAATAGTAATTATTGTGTCTTTTATATTACAGTCCTCTTTGTATGCAGAAGATTATTGTATACCACTATTTTTATTTTTAGTATCTGCTTGAATGTAAATACATACTTATGCTCCTTATTTATATTTTATCTTTAAAGAATATAATATGGGAATTTTAAGAAGATTTGTAAAAAAAGTTAATTTAACTGAATGGAAAATGTTTTAAAATGAAATGAAGTAAATATTTTTGTTACTCCAAAAAACCATTAACATGCTTGAAAATTGACTTTGTAATTTAACTTTTTACCCTAAAACGAAAACTTGTTTTTAACTTATACCAAATAAATCTATAATGTAAAAGTTGTTCAGATTTGCTTTAAAAAAACAACTCAAAAGTGAGATGTTAAACTTTCTTTAAAGAAAAAATAAATTTCACGTGTAAGCAATGGTTAAAGATTGATGGCCACCTGTGACCCACAGCAGATAACATTGCATCGTATCTACAATATTAATTTGTTTGGTTTAATGGTACACTTCTACTCACTTGTGTGTGGCTCTAAAGAACTTAAATGCATTTCTTCTTGCATAAGGAGTTGCAAAAACATAGAGAACCACCAAAACAAAGACCAAGCCAACACCTGTCAACCCTGCAAGTTAAACATAATTAAATGTATTTTAAGATGAGTCAAAAACAACTGCACAATCAGCTGGTTATTTTTTGTGAAGTGGAATTTTGGAGGAAAAAAAAATCTATTCTAAAACTAAAAGAACTGATATATATTCTGTACAATATTATTAACATGATATAATTATTTTAGTGTATACCCGTAATTATCGTGTATTATCATACAAAAAAACTTAGTGCATTCCTGTAATTGTTGTGTATTATCATACAAATAAACTCAGTGCATACCTGTAATGGTTGTGTATTATCATGCAAATAGACTCAGTGCATACCTGTAATTGTTGTGTATGTCCAGTATTGGAAGCTGGCCAGGACATGAGTTCTGGGAGAATGCAAATGAAATAAGCAGAATGAAAATATTTTTAAAAAAAAATATATTAATAAGTAAAATCTAATCAAATCATAATAATGGACAAACTGTTTATGTACTTCATTTCCATTTTTAATATATAGGATTCAGTTTCTTATAACATTCACATCTCCCATAACTAAGATCATTATGATTTAAAGTAAAAATTACATTTAAGTCTTGCCTTTGATCTTTTTTGTATGGTTCTATTTTATATTTATTGTCTATTTAATAATGTTTACTACAAAAAATTCTAAGTATTGATATCTCTCACAAATCAATAAAGGAGAGAAACTTTAATTCCACTCAATTTCAATTGCAATACTTGTCATATTTCAGAAAGTCATCATGCAACATAAATTAATGTCTTTATTGGAATTTCCCATTTGTCACATTAATAGTTAAAGCAGTGCAAAGTTCTTTACATTCTTTGGACACTAATTGATATTCAACTTTCTTTTGTAAATCAAAACTCATCCAACATTTACTTACGGCCTAAAAAACTTGTGTAAAATAAATGAAAACTCATCCAATTATTTACTTACGGTCTAAAAAACTCTGTAAAGTAACAATTGAGATCTGAGGAAGGCTGAGTGGAGATGTGGTAGAAATTGATGACATGGCCAATGACATGTATTACTGTCAGATAGAAAATGAACATTTATTAAACAAAACAAGTGACTAAGTAAAATTATTAAATAAAGACAATAAATCAAAATGGAAACTTTCATGTGTTAGATTATTTTAGTATGTTAAGTTTTATGGCTTACTTAATTGTTGGTGTTTCTTAGTGACTTAAATTATTCTATTCGTTTCCACAATATAACAAGATACATTTTTACTAAATCTAGGGTACTATGACTTTGGTCTACCCCTCCATAAAACAAAATCTTAGAGTTACATCTTTTTTTTTGTTCATTGTGTGATTCTAGATGCCTAAACTATCATTTACAACTTCCTCAATCCCATCCCAAGAATCTACAGTTAAGAGTAATGGTTACTATGTGTCCAGATTATTTTTTAAATAAACTTTTCTTAGGCCCCCCCCTCCCCCCCAGCCATCCTGAATCCAACACTCTGGGTCAACATCTCTGGCAACCTTAAACTCAGCATAAGGAAAACTGAATCAAGGAACAACGTGGCCACAAGTGTCAACAAAGGATGTATGCAACAATTATCAGGCATTTGAGAATATAAAGAAAGTCTTGCAAGTAAGTTATGATAAAAACCAATTGAATCCTTCTGTTTTGGAATTTAAACCAAAAAAAAATTGTGACAATGTTTAACAAAAATCTTTAAAATAATGTACCTGTAAACAGTACAGCTAAACCAGCAACGTAAAAGTGCATGTCGTGTGCATTATCAAATGGGATGTATCTATGGAGAAAGGTTTCCCTGGAAGAAATAAGAAATGATTATCTATCCAGTGAAGCATTGGCTTTTCAAGTTATTTAAATGGAGAGATTCACAGGATTTTTATTTTAGATTGTCTTCAAACCTCAAGCAAATACCTAAAAAACGTCAAACTTCAAGCCAATACCTAAAAAATGTCAAACTTCAAGCCAATACCTAAAATATGTCAAACTTCAAGCCAATACATAAAAAACGTCAAACTTCAAGCCAATACCTAAAAAATGTCAAACTTCAAGCCAATACCTAAAATATGTCAAACTTCAAGCCAATACCTAAAAAACGTCAGTGTGTTTCTGCTCATGGTCACCAAGAGGCTGGCATATGTAAACATCTGAGCACTAGCAGCACCTCTGGTCACAGACACTCCATATCCGGCCATTCTTCTCAATCCAGCATGTTCACGTTCAAATGAGTAATCTGCAGTAGAGCAAAGGATTATAACTTTGCATTCTGTACTTAAAATCTGTTTGATAGATGACTAATCGGAGGTTTAAATATGAAGTTATTATGTTATAGCATATTGCAGAGGATATCTTATTCTTATGCTGTATAACAAGCAGAAAAAGTTTGCAATTTATGGGATCCTTGTCCCGTGAATACCAAGTTAGTTTAAACAAATGTAGATAACTTTCAGAAATGATAAATTTATTGTTATAAATATTCTAAATGCCACATTATTTTGATAAAAGAACAATATTATCAAGCTTTAGATAATTTATTAAGGGTTCAAAATAAGATTTTAAAGAGATCATTTAAAAAAAATAGTAAAACATGAAGCGATAGTTGTAAACTTAATAAGGAGATTAGAAGATAATACTATACACTTAAAATAATACTAGACACTTACAATAATAATTCTTAACACTTAAAATAATACTAGAGCAGGGGTCAGGAAACTTTTTGTCTGAGAGAGCCATAAACACCACATATTTTGAAAAGTAATTGCGTGAGAGCCATACATTATGTTTAAAACTAAAAATTCAATTATATGTATTCATTTTGTGTAATTTCAACACTATACGTACAATAAATCTGTATTTGAAATCTTTTTAATTAACATTGATATGCTGTTTTTTAAAAATATGCAATTAATATGTAGATCAGAGGAGTCTGAATAAACGTTTTTTTTAAATAATCGAACATTTGTCTGAGAGCCAGATACAGTGATCAATAGTGCCATATCTGGCTCGCGAGCCATGATTTCCCGACCCCTGTACTAGAGACTTACAATAATACTAGACACTTACAATAATACTAGACACTTACAATAATACTAGACACTTACAATAATACTAGACACTTACAATAATACTAGACATTTACAATAATACTAGACACTTACAATAAGCTCTTTCAGCAAATATGCCAAGTGTGACCAGAGTGTAGAGAGTAACCCAGAAAATCTGTCTGTTGTGATTGCTAACATAACGACAAAATCTCTCATAGTTTGTCTTGGCAGCAGTGTCTGCTTTTGATGAGAGTCTGACGTGCTGGGATGATCTAAAATTCACCATGCTGGTCACTTTGGCATTTCTCCTGTTGATTTCAGATCAGTTTTGTTGTTGAAAATTTAATTTTTGCTTGTAATCCAAAATAAGTAGAAACTCTATTTACTTTATGTAGTATAAGGGAAATAACCTAGAATGTTCACATCATTAAGGGAAGTAAGGAATGTGTTTATGAACTGGAAAAAACCAAAAGCTTTTAAATATTGAATTATAATATACATGTTTAAATACTATAGGTAATTTAAGGGTTTTATGAGATAAGTTTAGATATTTTAAAATGATCTTCTTATCTGTTACAGGCGCTTCTATACAGAAGATTGGATACTACTCTTATCCATGGTTTATGTGTAGTCTTGTATTTTTATTAGAGTGTTAAATGTTAACAGTGCACATATAAGCGTAGTATGCAATATTCTTCTGTATAGAAAGCATCTGTTATAAATTAGATAAGATAAGATAACCAATTCCATATCTAAATTCCACACTGGAAGAACGAGAATTTGTATGTGTTTGTTCTTGCATACTGAATAAGAAAAATGCTTTTATCCCAATGTCTATAAGAAAAGTGTTTTATCCCTATGTCTATAAGAAAAATGATTTTATCCCCATGTCTATAAGAAAAGTGCTTTATCCCTATGTCAGGTTGTATTAGATTATCTATGAAACATTGCAAAGTTCTCACACAAATACATAAATAATTATAAGAGAAAATGTGAAATTATGAGAATAAAAATAAATAACCTAACATCTCTTACTGATATCCTTGGATAAATGATTTAGCTCTGTCCCTCACAGTGGATCTTTTGTGCTTGCCTATGGCTGCTGTTTCACCTCCAACTGAGTAAGTTCATAAATATTAAGTCATTTCATCAACTCATGTAATTTTGACATTGGTATAGTTTCATGTAATAATTTCTGTTATCCAAATAAAATTAAAGTGATGGATCAGAATAAATATTTCATTTCTAAATTATATTATAACATTCATTGTGGTTAATTTGTTATTTAAATTTTTTTTATTTAATTCAAATAATTTTAAGCAAACATTAAAAAAAAATTACATTGAACAATTAGACAATAAAATTATATTTTGTTATTTACAATAAAATTTATAATTTGTCATAAAAATAGACTCTCAATTAGTTTTGAAACTTTTAAAATCAATTTTGATTTAACAAATCCTACCATCAAGGTTCAGAACAGCTGATTTCCAGACATCATCTGTATCTGAGAACATGATGCCCTTAAAGTCCTCCAAGGTTAGATAACCAACATTGTCTCTTCCTATCTGTTTGAAAACTGTATCCACCATGTTGTTAATGTCCATGTTCTTACTGTTGCCAGCCTCATTCAGTTCCACCAGAGACCTCAAATAATAAAGCAGAATTTGAAAAATCCATTGCTATTCTATAAAATGGATTTGAGAGGCCAAATTTAGTGATGAGAGAAAGAATTAGGAAATAATATGTTTAAATGCAGAGAGCATAAAACAATTAAATGGGACCAGCTGCCAAAATTTATTGGGATTTTTTAATGTGCAGACGACTGAACTGTGACCTACACTCTTTGAGTGTTATCATGATCAGGTTTAGCATCACAGCTAAGAGGTGCTAATCATACTTTTTAAAGAATCTTAAAAATTTTAATGTTAAAAAAATCTAATGTGTTAATATCTTTGACCATAAAATACTCACATAATCATCTTTTTATAGTTTTCTTTAGTCAATTTTCCTGTCCTGCTTGTATCAAACATTTGAAAGAACATTTTTGCTTTATCTTCTGGTTTTCCTGCAAAAATTAATGGAGTTTTATTCACAAGTAAGAAAGTCACATATTCAGTACTTCAATATATATTTTAATGAAATCTCATGGACTGATTTGTTGAGAAGAAATGATTTGGTATAAATGACTTGGATGAAAATAGATTGACTGATAAAGATTCAGAGCACTGCAAAGTTAGTCCCAAAATATACCTGCAGCAATTGCCAATTACATGTGTATATTCTTTCTTAATGCTTTAATCTATTAATAGAAGGCCTAGATAATAGCTTGATACGACTATAAGCCACTTGCTGAAATACTTCTGCATCAATAATATATCAAAGCATTTGCCTCTCATTTCTTAAGTGCCTACCACTGGAGTGTATGACCACAGGTCAAACTATATATATCTCATGTTTTAAGTGTTGAGAGACGTGAGTTAATGTTTAAATACAAAATAGATTAAATGCCCTTTCTCATTTTATTTTATATCTTTCACTTTGTTATTGATATTTTAACAGAATTTGTTAATAACTTAATTATCAGTCTAATTTATTTGTCACTGTTTTAAAATCTAAGACAGGAATGGACAAACTAGGTTTGTGGATGTTTGTACTTGAACTGAGGCTGAACTTTGTTAACGTGCAGCCACTTGATGTTTTATTTCTTACTAATCTGGCTCTAGCCCTGAAAAAATTTACCCACCACTTATCTAAGATGTTTGATTGAAAAAACAAAAAGCTGCAGAATTTTGTTCATATTTGTTATTTATGATAGGGTAATCGGCAACATGGAGATTAAGATAGACCATGGGCAAAATAGTTCTAAATTAATATTTACCTGAAGCTAGAATGCCAAAATAAGTTTTGAACTCATCAAATGAGACGAATCCATCTCCGGATGAGTCGACAAGTAGAAACATGTTCCTGACAAACAGGGAGTGGGGCTGCAGACCCAAGGCGTCTGCAAACTCGGTTCTTGTTAATCTTGTGTTGAGAGCTTCATCAACAAGTGCTGGGTCTTTGTTCAGTGATGAAGACTCACCAGACAACTGTTTTTTTTTGAAAAAAAAGGTACTGGCTAGAAATTTATCAGGTTTTTAGTGTAATAAGGGGAGGCTTCTTCACCTACTCTTAACAATTGCTTGTAAGTGATAGAGTAACACCAAAGCTCATGACTCATGAGTTTATCTTATTTCATCTTATCTATACAGACGCTCCTTCTATGCAGAAGATAATTGTGTCCACAGACCATGACAAATGATCTGTTGGCAAGTGATGCAGCGTTCACAGGCCACGGCTTTGTGGGTTCCACGCATTACCCAGCCGCCTAACTACATGTAGTGTTAGGTACCCATTCGGAGCGGGGTGACTCAGGGACGCCCTAGGCCCCGGGAACAAATCCTTGCCTTCACATAGATTCGAACCCATGACCATCAGTATGCCAGTTGAGCGCGCTGCCACTCGAACACCGCGTCCACTGTGAGTTTTTTTAGTTACCACTGGGGCAGGTAATCAATCCCAAGGTGTAAAAATAGCAAATAAGATTGAATTATTTTAAATTATCATCTTGAAGTAAAAAAGTAAGTTCAAAGCTAAAAAGAATAAATATATTTTTTCCTTTAATTTTCATACAGACCTTTTTAACAATTTAACAGTTTACTAAATAACAAGTGTTGGAAAAGAGGATGAGAGAGGACAGGGAGGTACAAAGGAAGAAACAAAGAGAATTGAAGAGTACATGTTTCAACATGGGAATCCTCTCCTACCTCTACTAATATGCTTTTGAAGAATCTGGCCAGCACTTCTTTCCTCTGATCAATTGTCATGGCTTCTCTCCACATAATTTGTTCACCCAAGTTTGGAGCTGATAAAATATTTATTACATTGTGGTTAATCTTGAAAACTTAGAGTATACTAGCAAAATATTATTTTTCAATGGCTGCATTATCATATCTTATTTAAACTTTTTTTTTAAACAGAACCTCCTTCTATACAGAAGATTATTGTATTCTATGCTTATATATGGCTTTTGTCTACTCTTGCATTTTTGTTAGAGTTTTAAATGTTGATGGTGAATTGGTTTTCAATATTTGATCAGGCAACCTATTCCATGCCTGAATTCCAGTCTGGAATAAGTTAAAGAGTTTTTTTTATTCCTATGTCTATTGAGGGTTGCATTAGATTACCTTTGTGTTGTATTTCTAAGTTAGCATTAATTGACTTATGTATTATTACTACTTTTATCTTTATTCTTCTATCCTCTAGTGTTTCAAGGTTTAATGATTTAACTAATGGTGTTACTCTGGTCAATTTTGAATATTCGTCAGTAATAAATCTGGCAGCTCTTTTTTATTTTGTTATAGTTTATCAATGTTTTCTTTTATGGATGTATCCCACACAGAAGATGTATATTCTAATACAGGTCTCACCAAATAAAGGTAGCATTTTAGTTTTTTATTCTTATTACACCTGTAAACTTTTCTCTTTATAAACCATCAACCTTTTAATTTCTGGAATTGTTAAAGCTGTGCAGTAAATCACACTGGATTTGAAACAGAATTAACAAGCAATAATAAAATTCTTTGCTGGTAATGTTGATTGACTTTCCCAATACCAACTATGTCAACACAATTTTAATAAGGAATAATTATTTAATGCGTGATGTAAATTAATAAAGAATAGGTCAAAGAGACGCAAAGAAAGTCTAACCTTCATGATAGTCCCATCCCTGCTTCTTAAAAAACTCATGAAGTTTTTCAAATGTTTCATCACGATCAGTTCTATTAGCAAAGTTCAAGACCTAGTTATTGTGGATACAAGGTATGGAACTGTTTTTAAAATAGGTGAACAGATAACTTAATTTTTAAATGGTTTGAGTTTATCTAGATTAAAAAAAGGACACTTTTAACGTGAAATTTAATTTAATGAAGATTTTGCATTATGCTGTGAAAATAATACATTAGTGGCAACAGAGGAAAATAAATAACAATTTTCCTTATGAGATATTATATGCAGAACTTAGATCATAAGTTACCTAGCATTTTGATCATTATTTTTATTCACTTAGCATGGATATAGTCCACTACTTGTGACAATGACATAATTCTGTAACTTTTAAATATCTACTCACCAGATCTATTTCTCCTGGAATTGCCAGCATCATTAATCTACTTCCTTTATCATTTGATCTTGTGACGGAAACTCTGGACTTCTTTTGTTCAGGATTGCTTCTGTGCCTTAAATCTAACATTCTGATCACTTGACCACTAATGTTAGATACCAATATTTTCATCCTTTGATTGTCCAGCTCTACTTTTACATCTCGACTGTTTAAAAGTCCATATGTTGTTCTTCCTACCCACTCAGTGGCTAAAATAGATTAAAATATATAATTTCTAACAAAATGTCATTTAAATCATAACTATTAATTCATGCCAAACCCCAAAACGAGTATAATACTTTATGTTCATATTTATGAGATATACACTTATAATGGATGTAGAAGTACATGTTATGCTACTTTTATAGTTACAATGTTAAAATATGAAAAAAATAATTTTAATAATCAATGGTATTTCAAAGAATTATTGAACATCTATTAATAAATATTTATTTGTTGTCACAGATGGTTAAATTCTTCTAAAGCACTAACATCTCTTACAGACATTCAAATAAAAAGCCAAAAATAAAATAGTAGCTACTCTAAATGGACAATAACATTCCAATTTGCAAATAATGTAAGATAGATAAACTTTGGCATATCTAAAATAGGAGCAAATAAACATTAAATCAAGGCCATCAAGACTTATAGAAAAGAAAACAATTAGTCTCAGGTAAAATCCTACTTCAATAATTAATTTTCATCTTTTAAATTGCATGAAAATTCATAATTAAATTAAGAGCTAAACTTGGATATTTGATGAAAAAATAATAATCTGAATAAATACACAATAAATAAAAGGTGCAGAAAATTTCAAAATAAATATATAACATGTTTTGACATAAAATTTAATTTCTTCAACACCTTCTCAATCTTTAAAAAATTATTGCTTACCATTGATTCTCATGAAAATCCATTCTTAACATTGGATTTTATAATTCTATTTAGAATTGACTCAGGCATAAGAAGAGTGAATTAGTTAGAACTAAGAAAGGAAGTTACACATTTTCCCTCTTCTAACAGTACTTGGAAAAAAAACTATTGTAAACATTTCTACATCAACATTGACAGGCTTACCATAAAAATGGTTAGGACCATTTTGAGGCTTTTCTTTAGTCTTTGATGTTTTGGGTGCCATTGACATTCTTCTTATTCTAGCTATAAGTAACATGATTCCTATAGTGACTGAAACAATAGCATAATAATACAATAATTATGATAAAATTAAATAAGCAATGGCATTATTCCATTAGTGAGTGTCAACCTGTATTGAGATAATTTTAAATACGTAGTATTCAAACAACCAAGTCCTTCAAGACTGTACTTAAGACACATCTTTTCAAAATTTATTTTTAAAATTGATGAAACAACATTACTGGTAAATGATTAACGTAGCTTATGTTTAATGTATTGTAATTTTGTGTGTTTGTTGTGATATGAATGTTAATTTAATACTTATAAGTATGTTATTTCTTTCATGTAAAGCGCTGTGAGCCCAGTTCCTTACTGGGATATAGCGCTATATAAATAATCAATTTATTATTATTATTATTATTAAATATTGAATGTTACTATTTAATTTATTTATATTTAAATACACTTGAATAAAGTGCAATTTTTAAAAAAATCTCTAAGCTACATTATAAATTTATTTCATAACACATTTTTATGATTGCACTATTTCAATATGATAGTTAATTTATTTGTCCATGAAAGCAATCACTTCGTTACAGGAATCATAAATCAATTTGGGTATGAGATATCTGCTTAAATAATTTTTATGTTTGAAAGTTTTTTAATGAAAACTTATTGAGCAATGAAAATATGATGCAGATATGATGAAAGTATAGATCTGAAAATCCTTATTAAAATTGATTTCTAAAATCTAAACATATTTTTATTTTTGTTAATTTTGTTTTGATTAGAATAAATTTATAAATTTGCATTTTTAATGAAAGTCTTTTAAATGAATTTGATCATTATTTTATTACTATTGAAGCTTTAAAATATAAAAAAAATAAAATCAAATACCAAAATTGAGTTGAGAAACATTAACTGCATTAGGTTTTACCTGTTTTGAAATCAAATAACTACATAATACAAAATGTGAATTAAATAAATTAAATTTTAAAATGGATATAAAAAGATTTTAATTTTTTTAAAACAAAAGGTTATGTAATCTTTATAAATCAAATATACTTCAATATCTAGAGGAACTCATTTTTAAATAACAAAAAAGTTTAAAATAACATTTAAAAATCCTCTCCCAATTAAAATAATTATATTTCTTTCTTTTTAATAAAATCATGACTTTTAGCAACCCTGATGTAATGATACCCTTTAAAATTCATATAGCAACCTAATGTAATATTTATTCATGGAATGACTAGCACTTATCACAAATGAATAGATTAACAAATAAATACCTTTACATGACCCATATAATTAATTTTATTTTAATTTTTTTTATCAACATTAATCTTATTAAGGAATGATTTTTTACATATTTAAAATGCAAGATCTTAATTATGTTCGACAAATATATAGATTAAAAATAATTTTAAAACATTCAAAATTTAAAATTTTCTTACAAGGCAAGGAGACACCTATGGCTGCTATAGTAATGATGAAAGGAGCTGCACTGCCAGTAAAGTAATCATAATGTTGCAAAGGAACGCACTGCTCATGAGGATCCTGTTCATCCAGAAATGGTTCAGCACATTGACAGTCCTTAGAAGTTTTATTTACGTCATCTTCAATTTCATGAATAGAATAGAAGTTTTATTTAAGTCATCTTTCATTTTATAAATAAAATAGAAGTTTTATTTAAGTCATCTTTCATTTTATAAATAAAATAGAAGTTTTATTTACATATTCTTCAATTTCATAAATAGAAGTTTTATTTAGTCATCTTCCATTTCATAAATAGAATAGAAGTTTTCTTTACATCACCTTCCGTATCATGAATAGAGTATGCAATTTTTTTTTAATCAATGCATTATTTTCAGTAAAATTAATACATATTTTTAAAAAGCTTTTTGCACTGAATTAGTTTATTTAGTTTTAAATGTAAATGAAATTAATGCCCACCACTTATACAGCGATCATTATTGAAGCTGATGAAAGTAAATGTAAAATTAAACATTTACATCTTTTTCTAATTTTATATCAATTTATTTTTAAAGTATTAGAAATGTGTGATGCTAATTAGTCTTTTTGGGCCTTAATAAAGATTATTGTTGAAAACATTTTCTGCAGACTAAGTTCATTAAAAAAAACTAAGACATTTAAAAAATGTGCAAACAGTCTATGTGAACTATATGATAGTTATTCTATGTATAGTTGGTAATCTAAGAACTTGAGTTACTCTCTACTTACTGCATGAAAATACATTATTTCCAGGCATTGCAGGCTCCAAAAATGCATTTGTTACTTCTCTTAACACATCATAAAAGTTTGTATTTTCTATCCTTTGAATTTCCTCATCTGTGAAAAGCCTGCAAATTCAAAGAATTAATATTAAACAATTGAACCCAATTATAAGCCTCTGTCTATGATTTGGTAAAGGTATCAGTCCTTGGTTAAGCTGAGCATTAATTAGTGTATATCCACATACTGTTCATTTATTGCAGCCTTCAAATGTATTAATTGAGATAAAGCTTTATTTAAACAATTATTCTTTGATTCAAAGTAATAATATAACCACTTACCCATTTAGTTTGTTCTCATACCAGAATCTGTCACCATGTCGTATACGCAAAAATTGTTCAAGAATGATTGCCTGAAACAGTGGACCTGGGCCATCAGGCACGGTTTCTAAGAGGCCCCCAACAAAAAGGTCAAGGTCATCTGGTGATTCACTGTTATTATATAATCTTTTCAATTCTTGTAAATTCTAAATTTTAAGAAAAAAAGGGGTTCATAGAAAAATTAATTATTTGGCCTATTTGAGAATAATAACTTTGAATTTTTTTTTATTTTTCAATAAATATTTAATACAGTACATATTTTTAAATAACTTAAATGCTAATATTTGAAAAATCTATTATACCTAATTATAAATTAACTAACCGTTTGATATAGGCCCTCTGCATTTATGTCTATCCAGTTTTTTATGCGAGGTAGTCCATAAGCTTCACGAACATCATTGTAGCCAGGAAGACCAAGGTCACGAGCTCTTTGAATGTTAAGAGCTCCAAGATCTCGCCTTGACCAATCCAATGGTCCAAATACATCCTCTAATCAAATAAAGAAACATTTAAAAACAGAAGAAGAGACGCTAAAGAAATCCTAAAAGCATTTATTTCCTATAAAATATAGATTTTTTCATAGATTATATCTGCTACAGAGCCCCTTCCATACAAAAGATTTTAATACTAACAGGACACTATTGGAACTACTTTATTTTGCAGTTTATTTTTACCTCTAAGGTCAGTGACAATAATATTGTCTTCTTTTGTAGCTTTTGTAAAAGTTAATCCTCTGATAATTTCATCCATTCCAGTTTCAGTCTCAACAGTTTCCTGAATAAAATTAATATTCTCAACATTAACAAAAGTTGTACGTTTCTTTAGATCTGTTCTTGCTGAATTATTAGCATCTTGTTTGCTAATTAAAAAAAAACTACACATAAGCTATATGATCTTTCTTTTATTTCAAGGCTTTTGTTTATGTTATAAAAATTGAGAAAGTTGTGATAATGTATCTAATTTGCCACCTACTTGAAATCTATTTTGATAATGCGACCCACATGAAATAATAACAATAATAACTTGAGAATTTACATTATCATGGTAACCCAGCTAGCAGCTGTGGTCCCATGCTTTACATTAAAAATAGTAACATATATTTATAAGTTCATTTAACTTAAAACATTAATTAAACAAAAATTAAGCAAAAAATACAATTACATTATGGTGCACTTTAGCTTTGTTTATAAATCAAAGAAATGTTTGATTATTAATTTGTAAAGTAAAGTTTGAAAAGATGTGTTTTAGTGCTGTCTTGAAGCATTATTAGTATTTGGAATACAGTGTACTAGGAATGTGTTATTGTGGAGAATTCCCTTTTTTGGGGGGAACATCCCAATAATCAACGGGAAACTAATTATTAAAGTATAGCTTTTCATCCATAAAGTGTGAACTGTTAAGAGTATCAAATAAAAAGAAATAAATAAATGCAAATTCTTTATTTATGGAAAACAACAAATCCAAACAAAAGATGCAAAGTTCTTAGGAGTAATAATAAATGAAAAAATTGTCATGGAATCCACAAATAAAGGAAATACATGTAATTAAAATTACAACCAAACATTAGGCTGTAAAGACAAAACTTTTTTACAAGTGTAATAATAATATAACATTATCTTATCTGTTACAGACGCCCCTTCTATACAGAAGATTATTGCATCCTACGCTTATCTATGGTTTGTGTTTAGCACTGCATTCTTATTAAAGTTTTAAATGTTGATAAAGTGTTGGCTTTCCTGGTTTCTTCCGGCAACCCATTCCACGCCCGAATTCCAGACGGGAAGAACGAAATTTTGTATGTGTTTGTTCTTGCATACGGAATAAGAAGGGTGTTTTTATCTTTATGTCTATCTGAGGGCTGTATTAAGTTATCTTTGTGTTGTATTTCTAAATTAGAATTAATTGCTTTATGTATAATTACTACTTTACTCTTGGTTCTTCTATCCTCTAGTGTTTCAAGGTTTAATGGTTTAACTAATGGTGTTATTCTTGTCAGTTTCGAATATTCTCCAGTAATGAATCTGGCAGCTCTATTTTTAATTTATTCTAGTATAGCAATGTTTTCTTTGGTGGATGGGTCCCATACAGAAGATGCATATTCTAGTACAGGTCTCACCAAGGTGACGAAGCATTTTAGTTTTATAATTTATATCTCTATTACATTTGTTAAAGTTTCTCTTTAAACAGCCTAAGGTTTTGTTTGATTTTTTAATAACTTCATTGACATGGGGATTCCATGATAGTTTCTCATTTATTATGATTCCTAAGTATTTTGAATCTTTAGTTTGGGTCAGTTCTGTTCCATGAATAAAATATTTTGAATTTATTTGTTTCTTTTTCTTTGTTACTCTTAACCGTGGAAAGACATACTCCAGTTAGTATCCCATTTTATCAATTCATCTAACACTAAAATTCTACCTGACATTGGTCAGGCCTATACTAGAACATAAATCTTCTGTATGGGACCCATCCACCAAATAAAACATAAATAAATTAAAACAAATTCAAATTAATAGATGCAAGATTCATTACTGTTGAAAATTGGCAACTACATGTAACATGATTTAGTTAAATTCATTAAATTTGTTAAACACTATCAAAATTTAACATGGATATGTATAGGATGCAATAATTCTCTGTATAGAAGATGTAACTGTAATGTATAGGCTAGGATAAGATAAGATACATGAAATCTATAGTGATATTGTAGGTAATATGTGATCTTCCTCAAATCTCCAGTGATAATGTTGCTAATATGCGACCTTCCTCAAATCTCCAGTGATAATGTGGTTAATATGCCACATTCCTAAAATCTCCAGTGATGATGTTGCTAACATTCCCGTCCCCCCACCTCGAAATCAATTGTGATAAGGTTGTTAATAAGTCATACACATGAAATATATTAGGATAATTTGTGTAATATGCCACCTTCCTAAAATCTCCAGTGATAATGTGGCTAAAATGCCCCCCCCCCATGAAATCTATTGTGATAATGTAGATATTTTGCCACCCATATAAAATCTGCTGTGGTCAAACAATTGAAAAATATGGGGATTGTCAATTTTGACAAAATAAGTTTTAAAAGTTACTGATTTGAAATCTTATACACTCTTGTACTGACATAATTTTACTGCATTTGAATCTACATCTGAAATCAGGTGTGTGTCATAAGTGCTGGAATTCAAAAATACAAGAAATATACAAGATGAAATGGTATGTGTAAAATAAAAAGTGCATCTCATTCAACAATAAATGTGTTATTCATGATTTATTTCAATTAAAAAATTTCTTGACATATTAGCATTGTTGAATTGAACGGATTTAATTTTTAGTTTTGATAACAAAAAAACAAAACATTGTCAATTTTGAATTAAAAGAAAAAAGTAAAGAAAAGATTTAAAGAGAATAACTTAACAGTGATAATATGTTTTACCTGTGGCACCCAATATGCATTACAAAGGCGTATTCCCTTAATTTCAACATCTTCTTCACCCCCATTTGACTTTGATGTGAACTTTGCCTTTACAGGACGTGTTGCATTAACACAAGTTGCTGCTTCAATTTTTCTATTAAAAAAATATTATAATGTAAGGAACAATATTGAGTATTATTTTAGAATCAATTTAAACTTTGTCGAATTTCATTTATGATTTTTGGGGTTTTAAGTTTAGGTTAAAATCACAAATAAGTTCAATATTAACAACATACTAAATGTAAAATCAGTATTTAAATGTTAATAATTACTATCTGTAGAATAATATTAGATTTCTAACTCTACGCTTCAAACATATTTTCGTACATATAAATTCAAAATAGTTTAAACTTCATGAAATGTTTTCCAAGACTTCCAGGACTAAAGTGAAAAAACAACATTCAAATATTAAAACTAAAAATACTCCTTTCAGTTGAAAAGTAGTTATTTTACCTGCTAAAAATATAAGATAAAATTATTTTTAAAATTTAAAACATCATTATGATTTGTATTTGTGCACCTAATGTTGCCATAAGAAACAGGCTTTAGTTATAGAAGCTCAAAGAAGGTAACAATGTAAGCCAAACAGTGGAGAGGATTGGTCTTCAGCAACAGATAACAAAATTAAACACAACAATGTGTATAAAAAAAGATAGATGATTTCTTTTCTTATTACTTTGTAAAAATTCCAGGTGGGACAAGTGTATGACCAAATCGAAATGCAGCAGCTTGAAATTCTGTACTTATGCCAGGGTGCACATTAGGGTCATATCCTGGAGATATTTATCAAAGTATTATTTTTTGCACTGACACTAATATAAATTCACTTTATTTTTCAATACAATAATTCTAATTATAAAAGAAAACACATTATCCAACAAATTACATTCAAGGGGAAAAAGTAAATTACAATATATTATAAACATTAAGAAATGGTTTTAAAGCAAAACAATAAGTTAATGTTGATTAGGTGAATATGTAAATCATGCTTAAATCTTATTTTAAAGCATTAATCAGTATTTTAACTTCAATTTAAAACAATCAAATAATTTGCAATGGCAAATTTATTATATTCATTTTTTTAGATTCCCAATTCCTTTTTAAATGGTGCCTTATGATACGAAATGACACAGCAGTCTGTGAGGCAAAAAGACAACATGCTACTGAGCCAGATGACAGGCCAGAAAAGATTGTGCTCACTACCCTGCTGATGGCATCCCAACAAGAATAGAGCTAATTAGCCACCAAAAGACACACAAGGCTGCCAAAGCACATGACTAATATGATGAGAGTGGTCCTTGTTGAAGGAGGCTCACAAGGCTGCCAAAGCACATGACTAATATGATGAGAGTGGTCCTTGTTGAAGGAGGCACACAAGGCTGCCAAAGCACATGACTAATATGATGAGAGTGGTCCTTGTTGAAGGAGGCACACAAGGCTGCCAAAGCACATGACTAATATGATGAGAGTGGTCCTTGTTGAAGGAGACAGACTAACAACAAAAACAACATTGCAGCTATTAGAAATTAATTGTAAAATAATTCATAGGATTTTAAATTTTAATACCGAATTGATATAATAATAATTGATAATTTATATAGCGCTGTATCCCAGTAGGGAACCGGGCTCACTTACTATATATCCTTATTACATACAAATTAAAATGAAATACCACAAATTGGGAACATAAAAAAGTAAGGATATAACACAACACTATGTACATAATAATGTAACAATTTGGGAATTTTATTTAGTAAAACTACACTACCAATTTTTGACATTAAAAAATAATGTTCAGGTTAAAATACATTTTTTTAAAATTATAGTTATACTGTTATGATAACATTAAAATTTAATTTACTGTAAGTTTTTACTGTTATGCTCATTAATCCTTGTTCCTTCAATTAAAATATTAGTCAGGAAACACACTTGAGTGAATTATTGTTTTAACCATAATTATTTACTTTCCATCATGTTTCTATTTTCTTCTATAAAAAAAATAAATCCGATAAACTTGATTTGAATAATTAACAATACTTTTTTGTAACAAGAGATTGAATATTTAACCCTAACTTTCGTAACAAAGAGATTGATTATTTAAGCCTCACCTTAGTAACAAAGAGATGAAGTTACCTTTGTAAGGGTTCTTCCCACTACCATTGTAGGGGTAATCTCCCCTGATATCAAATGCCTGTCCTTTATCTGAGATTTTGAGCCACTGTGGCAGCCATTCATACATGACAATTTTCTAGAACAAAATATTTTTCAATGTCAAATTTATGGTTTAAATTAAATGAAGATCTTGTAAATTGTAAAATGTATTTGCTTTGAAAGTGCCAAATTTTTCAAGTTTGTAAACGAAATATTTTTATTGCGATTGAAATTTAATTTAATAATGAATAATAAAACTTTAAAAATATTTAGTAGACTCAAATAATGGAAAAGTTTAACCTGAAGTTTAAAAAAGGTATCAAGTTAACAATTTGAATGCACTTGATTAGAATTACCTGATATTGAGCTATTACTATTTTCCTTGCTGCATTGAATAGCTGTTCATCATCCAGTTGTGTATAGTTTTTTTTCAACTGCCTGGCAATAACATTGTGATATCTAAACCAAACAACTGCTAGAGAATAGAGAAGTGGATTCTCATGGGTCCTTGGGTTGCCAAATCCTAAACAAAGTTCAAGAAACCAAAAGTTTTATTTAATTTATGACTTGATGAAACAGTAGGTTTTGTTAAAATTAAAGCTTAAATTATGTACAAATGAATTTTTTTAAATGCATACCAGTAAATTACGAGATTTATATCTCTCAAGTCCGTGCTTTTTTATGGCTTCATGAGGGCTGCCTCCTTATTAAACTTAATAATGTTTAACACTACATTAATTCTTAACAATAATATAGTATATAAGTAACACTGTAAGAATATACATTCATTCTAAAAACAGTAAAGTATATAAGAGAGAAATAAAGAAGTGCATTACTTCTAAACCTGCTGACTGGTCTCAGAATGTGATCCCTTGGTGACGGGGGGTTTGCATACGGAAGTCTGATATCATTTTTCATGGGGAAACTCTTTTTAATATCCCGATTATCAGCCAAGAGTTCTCCATTTTGAAATGATCTAACAGCATCTTCCACCGATTTGCCCGCTCCATAAATTAGATTGCCATCAATGTAGGGAGTGATTTCATTCAGCTAAAGAAAGGGAATAGATAAAGTAAAATTATGGCTAAACTATAATTAAATCCATTTATGGCTAAGATTTGATTAAATCATTTTGATGGTGGGGCAGAATAAATGACATGTTTTGTCATGAAAATGCAAATAATTCAATAAACAAAATAACTTTTTAATGTTTAATGTTGCACAAAATTTTATATTCTAAATAAAATATATCTGCCCTTTCTTAAAATTCTAATTTCACAATTGAATGAAAGAGAAATATACACTGAGGTCATCTAGACATTTTATTTTTATTTGTAAACAAAGCAAATAGGATGTTTTTTGCCATGTCAGCTTTGTACTTAAGCTTACATTAATTGTTGAAACAATTAAGATGATTTCTTTAACTTATCATGAATTTAGTTATAGAAAATGAAAATAATTATTTTATCATATAAATTTGAGAAGATTATTTTGCCCTATGCTTGTCAATTGTTTATGTCTAGTCTTGCTTTTTTATTGGAGTTTTAAAGGTTAATAGGGTGTTGGGTTTTTTGTGTGTCTTTTTTAAGGCAACCCATTCCACGCCTGAATTCCAGACGGGTAGGAGGATTTGTATGAGTTTGTTTTTGCATAAGGAAGAAAAAAAGTGTTTTGTATCCTTATATCCATACTAGCATACACCCGTCAAAAATGACGGAAGTTTTCAGCTGAAATCTATTTATTTTATAAAAAATGCACTTTTTAAGGGCGCCTATGGCGCTGACCTTTTTCAAAAGCCCAACTAACTTGTCCTTGGACTAATTAATTTGCACACCTTTTGATGCTTTGGTGCAGTAATTTGGTTTTCCCTGCTTTCTAAAATTAGTAGCGTCAGGACTGACTGACAGACACTACTTGCGTGACAATTGCAAATTATATTGTTTATTTAGTGTTATATTAGATTGTGTTTTATTTCGAAGTTAGAATTAAAAATCATATTACAGTTGTATTGCAATTTTGATATTCTATCTTGAAGAGTTTCTAGCTTTAGTGAATCATTATGAAATAAGCGAAACGAGGTATATCCTTGGACTTTTGAAATAATCTTCTGTAAAGAAGGAAGGTATGTTATAGATAAGATTGGATAAACAACATTACATCTCTGTTACCTGCTGACGAGGATTGTTGGGAGAAAATCCTGTTCTCTGATCATATCTTGACCTTAAAAATGGCATTTCAAGGTCATCTTTTTGGTCAGGATTATACTTGTGGCCTTTAGGAACTGGTATATTGAGATATTCGATTGGGCATCCAGGTCGCTGTGCATCCATGATCTCTTCAACCAGCTGTTGGCCTATAATGAAATAAATCTATTTAAGTATCACTTTTTAATGTCATTTGAATTACATCATCAAATTCTCTAAACCGAACGATGTGAATTAACAAGGGTTGATAAATATTCTCAGGAATTATGTAAATACTTGAAATGTTAAAAAATAAATTTTCAAAATAAACAATTTATCAGATATTCATTATCAAGTTGAAAAATTGCACGGTAGGATAATATCAAGGAGTAAGTAAGTAACATGCCTAGTTATTTCATTTTTAAAAAAACATTATCAAACCAACGTAAGTAACTGCTGCTAAGTAATATAGGCTTTGTTCTTTATGAGTGTTCATTCAGATTATTTAAATTAATATGTTTTAGTTCTATTTCAATCAAAAAAGAGTTCATTAAATAAAAAAATTAATTAAAGTCTAATTTCTGAATTGTAACAAAGTAAGATTCTGAATTTTTACCAAAGAAAACTAAAAGTGCATTCCTGTTTCTAACTGTGCTTAAGTTATTGGTCCCGTTGAAGGCTATCCGGCTGATGTCCAGTGGGTTTGGTCGATTGATACCAGATGGTTCGTAGACTCCATCACTGTAGCTAACTTTGCTTCGTCTCAGTAAATGTGTGTCTGAGGATTGATTCAAGTGTTTTCAGTTTGCAGAAATTTTAGATTCTTTATGTGAACCTGTATGGCTTCAACCACATACAGGTAGGTTCTTAGAAGGGAGTCTGTAATGAAAAATAGCTAAATACCTTATCTAAAGCACCCTCTTATAGCCACAGCAAGTTATTGAAGGTAAAATATCTTACCTATAGCACCCCAGTCGGGATGAAGTAAGTTGTTGTACCATCCATCAATTGGCGATCTTTCTTGTTCTTCAAGTCCAACCAGGGGGTGAACTGTAATAAAGAATGTAGTATATTGGTAGTTTATTAGTCAAGTCTGCTAGAATCTATATTGTCAAGTCTACTAGTTTCCTTATAGCCATGTGTGCAACGCTGGGCGGGGCATGTAGTGCGCATGCCCAACCATCACCTCCCTAAGAGGCTCTTCTATGGTGAGCTAACTGCAGGGCATAGAGCACGAGGAGGTTCACGTAAGCGATACAAGGATACACTCAAAACTGTTCTAAAGACGTTTGACATTGGAAATGACTCCTAGGAGGCAACAGCCAGTGACCGAGCCCCCTGACGCTCCATGATACGGAATGAAGCAGCTGTCAGTGAGGGTAATAGACAACAGGCTACCAAGACCAAACACCAGGCAGGACCGTGTACAAAACCCTCCTGAAAGGATCCAATCCATCTCTTGTCTGACATGCAGACGAAATTTTCGTGCAAGAATAGGTCTAATAGGACACTAGAGAACACTCGTGGAGACCTATCAATGGACTAATATGCTGAGAGTGGTCATCGTCGACTTCGACACGCACCAGTTGACTGCACAAGACAAATCACGATCTCCATACTCAGTCAAGTCAACTAGCATGTTCCAACAGTGACAACACAACAAACACGTCTCTTACACTAAGGATTCATTGTTGTCAGTTCTATCTTCGCCTAACACGTTTCTCCAAAGGAAAACGGCCCAAGCAAAGACCTAGACTTAGATGGATGAATGATGTAGAGAAAGATCTAAAACACCTGGGCATCCAATGTTGGAAAAGAAAGGCGTTGATTAAAACTGAGGTACATCAGCTTTATATTTTGTAAAGAAATGACTTGGTCAAAACCACACCCAACACTGTTGAACTGTCTTACAAATTCTACCACGTGTTAGGCAGGAAAAAGGTTTCATATTTAATACATAAAAGAACTTTCTTATATGAATTTGATTTGTTGCATTTGGAAATAAACTTTAAGTTTTGTGGAAGTGGAGATAAGCTTTATCAATAAATTTTTAAAAAATGGCCGCACCTTTATGGAGCTTTAAAACAGCACCCTAAATTATCAGATTCCAATAATCTCTTCAGTACAAATGTGGTTGTGGTCTTATGTGTAATCTAACATTCAGTCTAGATGAGGCATGTGCACTAAATCCCAATGCCACTTAGATCATAACACGGAGAGTGGTTTACCTTATGTCTTATGTTGAACACTTTTAGCGCCACTCGTTCAATGACGTGTTTTAATGATATGACGATGACGTATGTGATTGGTTGTAGCATACTTGAGTTCCAACTGGCCACGCCACTGTGTTAGTGATAGGTTGTGTATTTTATTGATGTATCTGCCAGCGAGGAGCGGCCCTATGACCTAGCATAGTACTTTGTTGATTAATGTATTTTAAGTTTACGAATATGTATTGAAGTTATGGTTGGAACTGTTCTTAAATTCAATAATAATTAAAATAAATATGATTGTTCTTTGAAGGCAACGGTTCTAACGGTTCTAAGTGACGTACAAGTCAACTTGTCATGAACTTGTCTTGTTTCTCACCTACGACCTTCAGAGTCAGAATGTTATTGATTCAGAGACTTGACAAATATGATCCAACTAGGAATGACCTTCAATTGACATAAAAAATCTTTCATGGATGACCAATTTTTCTTCATAAATTTGTTGTGAACAATTCGCGGGGTATGTGGATGTAACTAGTCATTGGGATAGTGCGTTGAAAAAAAAACAAACTTTGCGTTACAATTGAGAACGTTTGTTTGTTGGTTTGTTTTGTTGCTATGTCGGGTGGTGTGAACGATAATAAAGAATATCCCATTCAGTGGGCTTGTGTTATTTCTGTGTAAGGTAGTGAGTGTATGAACCTTGAGGCAGGCAGAGTGTTCTAGTATCAGAACGCATGTGACACTGAAAAATGAGTAGGAGAGGGGTGGAAGGGGGGGGTCTTCGTCGCGTGGCCTTTCATGAGAGAGGAGCGCGAAACTGAGTGTACAATTAGTATTACTATTATGATTCTTGTGATACACATTTAATGACATAATCTCACTGCTAACAAACTCCGGTAAATCAGAGTAAAAAAAAATTGATGAGTCATTCGTATAACTGAAATGTCAATAAAACATGATGTCAAAAGTCCAAATGTGTGTGAGATCATGAGTAAATGATGAAATCACGCCGTGTATTGAGCCATGGAATATGGAGCTAATATAGACCTCAGATTTCACGGCCCGTAAACTGCAAGTGGTGTTTTTTGGGGATTATTGTTTTGGTCAAATTAAGAGTGGGGCAAAAAATGTCATGGTTTATAAGCATGTAAACTTAGGGGACGACCTACACCTAGTAACAGCTCGGTACAACTAGTCAGCCCCGGGCGGCACTACATTTTGGGCGGCAATTTTCTCGTTGTTAACTTGCTTCAAAGAGAATTTTAAAAGAAAGTGGAGTTTTCATCGAAATAAAATAAAAACAAAAACAAATAAGAAATGGATATAAGAAATACAGGACCTATCCTAAAATGTGTAAACGTTTCAACTGCTAAACTTGAAAATCTATAATGGAAATAAATTCTTCTGATACTCATGCTACTGAGCTGAAAAACCAAGAGGCTTAAAGAGTATCAGAACGTGACACTGATGTGCTTGTAACTTTAAGTGATTCTTTAAATAAGCCAGCTGCTGCTGTTGTAAAAGCAAAAATTACTGTACCCTATCAAATTCAAACATGAGCAAATCGAATGCCTCGGGCGGCACTTTGTTTGGGCGGAAAATTCCTCATTTTTAATTAGTTTTTAAAATAAAAAAACTTTAAAATCCTGTTTAATAAAATAAAAGCAAAGGTAAATTATAAAAGAAACTAGCAAAATACCCGCGCTCCGCAGCGGAATTTAGGATTTTAGTAAGCGTTGAAAACCCGTTTCACACCAATTCAAAACACCAATTGTTTTCAGTCTGGATCATGAAGGATATTTTTGTTTGTCAATATTTGTCAAGGTCGTGTAAAACAAAATGGGTACTAAAATGACATTACGGGCCCTCGTGCAAAATGGATGCAGGATGTGCATATCTCATAAGGTCTGAGGATTTCAATCTAGGTCATGATAGAGATACGTGTCTATATTTATTTAAATTATTTAAAATCTGAAGGTAAAAAAGCTTTAAATGTTTACGAAAAAATATTTTGTGTCCCGGCCCCGAAGGAACAGACGTTAGAAGTTCATTACCCTATAGAATTTAATTTAAATTTTTTAAAACTCAAATTTAGTCAATAATTCATCCATTTACCAAGTAGCCACTTTTTAAATTACCATTTATATAATTTATGTTAAAAATGGCATACGTGGTGTTTTTAAAACTTTACTTTCAAAGCCAGAAAACTTCACTGGAGCGTACCAAAAACCTTCCTAAAATGTAATGGCCTTGGGATGAATAAAATACATGTACTATTAATACATATTATAAAAAACTAAAATAAGGGCCCTGGGGCCCTGTCGGTGTATTTTTTATAGTTCAAAACAACAACTTATTTCAATTTGGATCATGATGAATATATTTGTTAGTAAAATTTAAAAAATCGAGTGAAATCGAATGGTTAAAATATCTTAAACTTTTACGAAAAAGAGATTAGGGGCCCTCGGCTACAAAAGATAGAAAAAATATAATTTTCATTCTCTAACGAATTTTAATATAGGCCTTCAAGTTTTTATCTTCCAAGATTTGTAAAAATACATTTACACAGTATCCAAAGTTTTTTTAATTTGTCATTTGGCTCGTATAAGGTGAAAAAAACTACATTTGGGTCCTGGTCCCCCAGTTAGTGATACTTTTTTTAAAAAATCGCCTGTTACCACCCAGGGACTGTACTCAACATCTTCCCAAAAGTTCATGCTTCTACCTACACGAAAAGTTGGAGAATTTGTGATGATTAACTTTTTATAGAAGAAGAAATACATTTGGGCCCCCTGTCCCCCGTGAGTGACAATTTAATTATTTTTTCCACCTTTTACCATCGCGGGAGTGTACTCAACAATTTCCCAAAGTTTCATTCTTTTAGCTACATGGGAAATTAGAGAATTAGTGATGAGTCAGTTTTTATATAAGAAAACAAAAATTTGGGACCCCGGCCCCCCAGTAAGTGATAATTTAAATATTTGTTTTGCCTTTTAATATCATGGAAGTGTACTTAACAACTACCCAAAGTTCCATGCTTCTACCTACACGGGAAATAGGAGAAATAGTGGTTTTCATATTTTATAAAGCTCATATAACGATATAAACTTCATTTTAGCCCCCGGTCCACAGAAGCTGATAATTTCAAATTTCTTTCGCCTGTTACCATTGCTGCACTGTACTCAACAACTTCCCAAAGTTTCATGCTTCTGTCTACTCGGAAAATTAGAAAATTAGTGATTTTATTATTTTATATAGGCCATATTAGGTAAAAAGCGTTTTTGAGCTCCCGGCCCCCATGAGTGTGAATTATAAAATTCTTTTACGCCAATTTTCGTCGCGAGAGGCTACTAAACAACTTCTCAAAGTTTCATGCTTCTACCTACACGGGAAGTTGGAGAATTAGTGATGATTCAGTTTTTAATATATAAAAAAATAAAATTTGGGCTCCCGGCCCCCAGTAAGTGATAATTTAAATATAGTTTTCGCCTGTTACCATCGCAAAAGTGTACTCAACAACTTCACAAAGTTTCATGCATCTACCTACACGAAAAATAGGAGAATTGGTGATATTTAGTTTTTATATAGTTCATTTAAGGAAAAAACTTCATGTGGGCTCCCGGCCCTCAGGAACTGATAATTTAATTTTTTTTCTCCCGTTGCCATCGCTGGTTTGTACTCAACAACTTCCCAAAGTTTCATGCTTCTTTCTACTCGGGAAATAGGAGAATTAGTGATTTTCATATTTTATATAGGCAATATAAGGGAAAAAAACGTTTTTGGGCCCCCGGCCCCCATGAAGGTGAATTTTAAAATACTTTTTCGCCATTTATCGTCGAGAGAGGCTACTTGACAACTTCCCAAGGTTTCATGCTTCTACCTACACGGGAAATCCGAGAATTAGTGATGAGTCAGTTTTAATATAAGAAAAAACTACATTTGGGCCCCCGGCCCCCAGTAAGTGATAATTTAAATATTGTTTTTACCTTTAACCATCGTGGAAGTGTACTTAACAATTACCCCAAGTTTCACGTTTCTACCTACACGGGAAATAGGAGGATTGGTGATTTTTTAGATTTTATATAGCTCATATTAGGAAAAACTTCATTTGGTCCCCCGGCCCCCAGGAAGTGATAATTTAAATATTTTTTCTACCGTTACCATCGCAGGATTGTACTCAACAACTTCCCAAAGTTTCATGCTTTTGCCTGCTCTGGAAATAGGAGAATTAGTGATGTTCAAATTTTATATAGGCCATATTAGGAAAAAAAACGTTTTTGGGCCCCCGGCCCCCATGAGTGTTAATTTTAAAATTCTTTTACTCCAGTTTTCGTCGTGAGAGGCAACTCAACAACTTCCCAAAGTTTCATGCTTCTACCTACACGGGAAGTTGGAGAATTAGTGATGAGTCAGTGAGTCAGTCAGTGAGTGAGTCAGTGAGTCAGTCAGTGAGTCAGTCAGTGAGTCAGTCAGTGAGTCAGTCAGTGAGTCAGTCAGTGAGTGAGTCAGTGAGGGCTTTGCCTTTTATCAGTATAGATGAAGGAACTTTATTAAAATATGTGAGCGTCTCTAATGCCAAAACTTCAAACTCCATAATGAATCTAAAGTCTTCTGAGACAATGGCTAATGAATTGAAAAACCAAGTGGCTGAAGTAGTATAGGAACATTACACTGATGTGCAGATACCTTTAATTGATTCAAGTTTGTCAGCCACTCATCTTGTATAAGCGAAAATTGCTATATCCCAGTCTTGGTAGGGATAAGGATAATAAGTGTAAATTAAGATTATTTGTCTTGTCTTATCTATACAGACGCTCCTTCTATGCGGAAGATTAATGCGTCCACAGACCATGCCGGTTTGTTGGCAAGTGATGCAGCGTTCACAAGCCTCGGCTATAAGGGTTCGACGCATTACCCAGCCGCCTTTATTTCCCTAACTTTTGTTAGGGACCCATTCGGAGCTGGGTGGACTCGGTACGCCAGCCTAGCTCGCATGCCACTCGACCACCGTGCCCCTTATTATGTAATAAAGAAAAAAGTGCGAGCCCCACTGTGGCGCATAAGTTCATGGGCACCCGCAGAAAATTTTCTAAAAAGGGGGGGGGGAAAAAAAGTTTTCGAAGTGATTTTTTTCCCCATAATTCTTAGCGTTATACGCAGATTTTTTGGCCGGTCACGTGGCTATTAATTAAAATTCTATACAGATCAGTACTACTTGTCGTTTATTAATATTGTTATAAAATATACACTATACACCTACACCTTTTACTTATGTGGAAGTATCAGGATCATATAACCCCGACACTTAAAAGCTTCTGATATAAGATTTTTAAAGACTGCATTAATTTATATGCTTCTGTGGTCCAACGGTTGTGCGATGGATTTTTTATCTCAAAGTAACGTGTAGTGGATCGAATTTCTGTTGAAGACTTCTTTCTTTTTTTTTCTTTTTTAAAACTATTTTTAATTTTTTTATTTATTTTCTTTCTTTGCAATTTCTTTTTAACTACTTTATATTATCTATAATTTATAATCATGAGGTATTGTAAGTACGTCATTCCTGGAAGTGTTGAAAGTGAGGGGATGAATCCGCGTGCTTGAGGGGTCAAGCAGGGGCGAATTAATACTGCACGGGGCCCCTGGCTGCAATTTGAACTGGGGCCCTATCATCGAGCCAGCGTCCCTTAAATAAAATGATTGCTAGCAGCTAATATAAGACTGTACTTGTAAATATTCAGCCAAAAAGATTATTCATGAAAAAACCGAACACGAAGAAGTAACTGTTTGCCGGTATCCTACAATTGAGTGTTAAAAGACAAAAAGTTAAAAATAAATAAATAATAATCCACCGCTGGGGATCGATCCTTAGATCGCTTGCAACGCAAGCCTAAGCGACCATGAGAGCTTGACAGAAATTGTAAATTAAAATAATAAACATTATTCTTTAATATTTTCTCTTATTGAACCTATCAAATGAGGTTTCTGGATTACTAAGAGTATTGGGTCGAAAAGAGATCAGATCAATAATAGATAAGATTTTTATTAATTTATATAATTTATGATATTTTTTCAGGGATTCATGCAAACATCTGTTCAACTTTATTATAAAATATACTAAGTTTGGGGGCCCCTAAATCATCGGGGGCCCCTGGCTTTAGCCCGTTCAGCCCCCTCCCCTAAATCCGCCATAGGGCTCAAGTGATCACGCTGTGAACCGAGACTATACAAGGATGGGCCACTGTTATGGGGTAGCTAGAGACTATACAAGGATGGGCCACTGTTATGGGGTAGCTAGAGACTATACAAGGATGGGCCACTGTTATGGGGTAGCTAGAGACTATACAAGGATGGGCCACTGTTATGGGGTAGCTAGAGACTATACAAGGATGGGCCACTGTTATGGGGTAGCTAGAGACTATACAAGGATGGGCCACTGTTATGGGGTAGCTAGAGACTATACAAGGATGGGCCACTGTTATGGGGTAGCTAGAGACTATACAAGGATGGGCCACTGTTATGGGGTAGCTAGAGACTATACAAGGATGGGCCACTGTTATGGGGTAGCTAGAGACTATACAAGGATGGGCCACTGTTATGGGGTAGCTAGAGACTTTACAAGGATGGGCCACTGTTATGGGGTAGCTAGAGACTATACAAGGATGGGCCACTGTTATGGGGTAGCTAGAAACCAGGCATTGTAAAGACCAACATTTCAGAACGAGGCTTTATAAGTATATGAGAGTGAGCATATATACAGTTAATACAGTTTATTTATGATCCTTACTACCGCCGTTGCAAACAACTCCGTCGTTATTGGTCACGTCCTATTACCAACTCCCTCAGTCTGGAGGCCACGCCTTTGTCTAGTCCCCGGTCTACAGTACGTCAGTATTTAATATGTCAATCATGACGATTGAATCATCTTGTACCACCAACCCCCAGATTAAGACGGGGTTGGGGGATTGGTACCATGACCCGCTCTGGTCTCTTTGATGTTAGCTCCTGGTCTGGTTTGGACAATCGCAATCTTTTCCCCTGGTCAGTGCTTCACATGGCTGACCTTTAGATAACAGAGTCTACATTTAGCACCTCTGAGCATCTGGACGCGGTTCGGTCTATTCATCTATCCAAGCTACCGCATGGGGCATTTCACACATCTTGGTCAGTTCTGACCAGACTACTAGACCTGGCCAGCAACAGGAATCTTTGATATAGAGACCATTTAACCTCCCTAATTCTCTACAATATAGAAAATACAAAAATAATTACCCCAGTAAAACGAGATCAGAATCAGCTTGGTTACTTTCTCTTTATTTTCTCTTTACTTTAGTAAATTTTTTGTCTATTTTTAAATCCCTTATATTAACTTCACCGCTGTCTCTTGGGTTCACGGTCAGTCTGTCGGTCGGGAGGGCGGTAAAAAAGTAAAAAATTACATACTTTCCGTGAAGCCATTGAGCTGAAATTTTCCACATAGACCCGTGTCACCTAACAATGCATCGTATCAAAATGTCATATCGATCGAACGTACCGTACTTAAATGAATGCATTTTTAGTTTATCTCAATATAAATTAGTAATTCAAATTCACGGTTTGTTATTGTTTTTCTTTCACGTGCCAGTTCAGAACACGCGTTGACACCACCCGTCAATGTCCACACCCTCTTCCCCCGGTTTTAAAGCCAGGGGAGATAATTCGGTTTCAGTCTGTAAATGTTTGTCACGTTTGAACATAATTAATACTTTTAGTTATGTCTCATATATAAGGGATTTATAGTTAGATATATAGTTAAAAACTTTGTTTTTATGGGATTGCTTATTGTCAATTTTTTAAATCCATAAATCGAGGGGGGCAAAAGCCCCCCTTGCCCCCCCTGCGGGCGCCCATGCATAAGTTGCAAAGGCCTAAGGTCGGCCCTGCAACCGATGTATTCTGTCAACTAGCGAGTAATGGTGGGATTTAGAGACGACTGTTGTAAGGAGTATGTGACACAGGACGCCGTGACATGCGTAGAGTGGAGAGCAGATACATCACTTCCGTTTCAGGTTCAGCCCAAACAAATCTACACGACTCTTCACGGATGGCTAGAGTTTCTGGGAATAGTTGGTACAGGTGGGGTGGGGGAAAGAGATTGGCAGGCCTGGCGGGGGGGGGGTGGTGGAGAGTTGTAGCAGAACGGTTGTGGGTGCAAGGTGGGAGGTGAATGCAAAGGGCGTAGGGGGGCAAATACGAGCAACTGAAGTGTTGTAGAGAGTGGGGAGCATGTGTGTGGGATGTGCATGCGTATATGTGATTATGTGTGGGTGTATATATGTCTGGGTGTGTGTAGTAGGGGAGTTGAAACGATCAGTTCGGTTCTTAATAGACTTTTAAATTACGAAAAAAGTTTCCCAATGTTGTATTCTAACGTAACACTTGTTAACACGATGGTGGTAAATACTGTATTAGTGTGGAAATTATTGGACTTAGTAATGTATTACACGGGCTATGATTGAGATTAATAATGTATTACCTGGGCTATGATTGTGATTAATAATGTATTACACGTAATATACATTACAAGGTCGTTAGCCACATGGACATGTTGACCAATGTTAATGTACAAACAAGAGACCAAGTGCTGCAGGGATCACGTACATCGATCTGGTTTGTTGTGATTCGTTTACGTTTGATAAGAAGGACGTCACTCATAAGGGAATGTTTAATGTAGCAACGGTTCATGCCGCTATCACACCGTGTTTAAAAAGTATCAACTTTGATCCATTACGTAGAATTTATTCGAAATATGTTTAAAAGTTAACCACATTATTTTTGATTTAATGAAATTCTAAAAGTTGTAAGCCAAAGACAGTACTTGAAAAGTGATAGAGAGGAAAATAAGAAAAATTATATCTCATACGGAATTTTCGTCTACTGTCTGTATCTCGTTTTTGATGGATTGCAACTAAATATTTACAATATTGGCGGCTGGGTAGCGAAGTCAATAGTGCGCTCCAGTGGCGGATTTAGGCTTGTCTGCGTGGGGGGGGGGAATGAGAATTTCAGGGGGCGCCGCAAAATTATTTTGTTAAAAATTTATTCACTTAGTGCAAATATTTCTTGGTGCTGAAATTGAAATAAAATTCATTTGTCTAAATTGCTGATTCTGCAATGAAGATTAGAAATTTGATATGAGATTCACTCTTATTGCTATATTTTATGTTGAAAAAAAATTCTGCTCACTTGAGATTAACTTTATAAGTTTTCATCTTAAGAGACTGCTGGAGTCTCAAATATGAAATCTAAGGTGTGTTGTTTATGTTACATGCATTTTCAGATTTGCCCTGTGGCAATTTGCTAGACAAAAAGAAACATCTTAATTTATGAAAATGGTAGTTAATTTGGGAGCTGTTAATTGTGACAAAATCTAAACTTCTCATAATCCTTTGTGTTTAATTTCAATTGCTGAATATCCTAGCAGACTTTAACATAGAAAACTGAGCATAATAAGTATAGTCTTTGGGCTAAATAAAACATATAAAATGTTTTGATAATGAGGTAGAATTTTATTAATTTTTTTATAGGCCTCCAATAGTTTGTTGTACTATCTGCAAGATGACTCATCAGTTTGTTCAGCTTGCCATAAATAGCAGTGACAGTAACTCAAACAAATAACTAAGTGTTAAATAAAAAATGCTGCGTAATTCAATTCAAAGTAGATTATTTAATATTCTTTTTGTTTACATCTAACCATTGCAATGAATCTCTTCAATATACAAATAATTGCTTTATATTCAGGAGAGTAATAGGTCAAAAATTCCAATAAAATATAATGTACTAGACGCCCAGCGGCGTAGCATACGCCGCAGACTTGCTCATGGAGAGTGCAAAGAAAGTGGAGAAAGAACGGACAGAAACTACAGCACGAAGAAATCAAAACAACGCCAGTGAACGTCGGTTGAGACATTCGCACTGCCCACCACCCTTTACCACATTAGCTTGCCAACCATAATCTGGGATTGGCCGACCCTAGAGAGGGTCAGCCATGTAGGCAATAAAGGGATAAAAGAACGGGCACAAACAGACATTTTTAAAATTAAAAAAAACAACAATATTTTCGCTGGGGCTTGAACCCAGGACCTTTCCCGTATAAGCGGACGTGATAACCACTACACTACAAATCACACGTTATTCTATGAAAGCACAATGCAAGTGAACGCAAGGACCATTGTTGGTCTCGTGACATTGGTCGACCCTAGCGATGGTCATTCGTCATGCTCGTTTGCACATACTTGCGTGGTGGTGTCCCGCATGTTTGGGCGACGTAGAGAATTATATATATATATATATATATGGATTTTTAAAAATGTTAATAATTAATAAACGGCTCAAATTATTAAAGAAATCATTTATCATATACATATTACATGTCAAACTAAATTTACATCTTTCATGTCTGAATGTTGATGACGTCTTAGTACCAGGTGTACCAAGGCCAGAGAAAGTTCTAATGGAAACAATTTCAAATGATTTTATTGTGGGGGTGGGGTTTCAATAAGTTTTCAGTTCTTTCTTATGAACTGCACAACACCGGCTACACGATAGCTCAAATGAGAAGATAAGGTTTCATCTAGAGTTCAATCCCCTGGTTTCCGCGAAGCAGAGATTTAAACTTTTCATCAAAGCAACTCGAAAACAAAATTATGTCACCGAGTTTCAAAATGTAGCTTTTGAGTTTACGGGTACTATGGTCAAATAATCGTCACTCGCAATGCACTAAAATATTTTCAACAATTTTGTAAAAAATAATAAACTAAGAAAATAAAACTTACCAGAACACCAAGCGATGAATCCTACGACAATGAGCCCCAGTGATTTCATCTTGTTGATCTGCTACGTATGGCACACATAGAGATGACGTGTGATACAACTGGTCAACGAAGTGTCCACTCTAAGGCGTCATTAACATTCAGACATGACAGTTGGGTATAAAGAAACTTTTAGGAGGTTTTGTCCAGCTTGATTGGAATTGATCGATTTTCAAGGGAAAAAACAAACAAACGATGAAAAGTTTTAAAAAGAAAAATAATAAGTTAGAATTTAAAAGATGTAAATTTAGTGTGACTAACAAAAAGATAGTAATTTTTTTTAAAAATGTCTTCTTTTTTTTTGTAGACATTTTTAATGTTAAATGTTTAAACAACTAACAATTTAAATATCACGTTTTCTTATAAACTAAAAATTTAAATATCACGTTTTCATATAAACTAAAAATTTAAATATCACGTTTTCATATAAACTAACAATTTAAATATCACGTTTTCATATAAACTAACAATTTAAATATCACGTTTTCATATAAACTAACAATTTAAATATCACGTTTTCATATAAACTAACAATTTAAATATCACGTTTTCATATAAACTAACAATTTAAATATCACGTTTTCATATAAACTAACAATTTAAATATCACGTTTTCTTATAAACTAACAATTTAAATATCACGTTTTCTTATAAACTAACAATTTAAATATCACGTTTTCATATAAACTAACAATTTAAATATCACGTTTTCATATAAACTAACAATTTAAATATCACGTTTTCATATAAACTAACAATTTAAATATCACGTTTTCATATAAACTAACAATTTAAATATCACGTTTTCTTATAAACTAACAATTTAAATATCACGTTTTCATATAAACTAACAATTTAAATATCACGTTTTCATATAAACTAACAATTTAAATATCACGTTTTCATATAAACTAACAATTTAAATATCACGTTTTCATATAAACTAACAATTTAAATATCACGTTTTCATATAAACTAACAATTTAAATATCACGTTTTCTTCCTACTTTCAAGGGCTACAACTGACCATCTAGAACAGTGCAGCCAGGGGACACCATCACAACTGAAACTTTTCAATACGGCTTAAGTCTATATTAGGGCTGCTCTCAACCCGGAACCAAATTCTGCCTTATAAAAATTATCTTCACCGCCACTTTAACATATACTTTACTTTGTCGTTCATGCATTGGCTCAGATAGCGATAGTATGAGTGCTCAGATAGCGATGGTGTGAGTGTCACGCATTTTTTGTAGATATGTTGTCCCCTTAGCACGATTCTGTGCGACACAACAGATTAGCACTGTGTAATCTGTCTCCCCTTCATTGTTTACTTCCCCAAGACGCTTCCTGGATGACATATCAAAAGTAAATTTAAAAAGATCAACAACAAACAAATGTGCTGATTATTATCTCCTTATCTTATCAATACAGACGCTCCTTCTATGCAGAAGATAATTGCGTCCACAGACCATGACAGATGATCTGTTGGCAAGTGATGCAGCGTTCACAGGCCACGGCTTTGTGGGTTCCACGCATTACCCAGCCGCCTAACTAGTGTTAGGTACCCATTCGGAGCTGGGTGACTCAGGGACGCCCTAGGCCCCGGAAACAAATCCTTGCCTTGACATGGATTCGAACTCGTGACCATCGGTACGCCAGTCGAGCGCGCTCGACTACATGAACTGTTGTTTTTAAATAATTTAAACATTTTACATTTACGTATATCTGCCTCGAGATACGAATGTAATTCGTTCCATAACCTTGCTCGTACGTCAATGTGCTCGTATCGCAAAGCTGCTTTCCTAAATGACATTAATTGAAATGCCACGCCAGTTGTTTTTTGTTGTTGTTTTTTTGTTGTTACATGTTTTGAAATAATAAAAATGTATTTCTAAATGACAAATTTTAATATTTTGTATAAAAGCGTAATAAAACAGAATAAAGAAGTACATTGTTTTTATAAAGTGTATATACCTTGTATTTAACAACCAGCTTGCGTGTAGGTGTAGGGTGCAGGAGAGAGACGGAAAAGCTTTATATCGCTCATTTACTCACTACACACCTACTCCCACAATTGATCCTTTATTTAACGAAACTTAAATAAACTGAATTGAACTTAACAAACAATGTACTATTGTTGGTTACCTTAACAAAGACTTACTGTTTGTTGATTATTTCCGAAAGGACCCTTGACCAATATTTTATTTCAAATGTTAAAATTGTGTTTTAAAAAATGTGTGTGGTTTATGTGTGTGTATAGGTGTGTGTTTTATGTGTTTGCATAGGTGTGTGGGTGTAGACTTGATAAGGGGGTTTTGGGGAAAGATGGGGAGGGCTCAAAACTGGTAAGGGGAAATAACCCGCCTCCTCAAAAATTGATTTTGATCTGTGTTTTTATTACCGTATATACTCGTTCTATAGCCCGTTCGTTCATAAGCCGACTCCCCCCCCCCTCTTTTGGAAGAGAAATGTATTAAAAGTGTATAACCCGCTCGCAAGCTGACCCCACAAAAATAATAGGACAGCTTAAACAAAATGGTATATTTTTTTTAAACTACAAGGTAAATCGGTCATTATGATTGTTTACTTTGTACTGCCTATCTTTGTGTCTGTGCTCTTTGCTAGGCAAGAGTTACCGGCATTTAAAAAAAATTCTGTGGTAAGCAGTGGCGAAAGCGCGTACATAAAAATTCGTTGTTGAAAACAAAATTTGTAAGACAATCAAACATTCACGAAAATAAATAAAATGTCTAAATAAGGTTAGTGCATATGTTTAATAAAATATTATAGCTTCTGGTAGAGCAGTCGAATCTTGTAGAATGTAGAAAAGGACCTTGGTAATCTAGAATAACAACACCGATATTCAGTATACACGTAGAAATCACCTATGACCCGCTCTTAAGCCGACCCCCCAACTTTTCCCCGTAGATTTTGTCCAAAAAAGGTCGGCTTTAGAACGAGTGTATACGGTGATCTACCTGGTGAACTAAAACATCTAAAGTTTTGTGACGCTGGAGAGATAGAAAAAAGAGAACCACAATGAAAAGGCAGTTTAAACACTTCAATCTACTTCCGGCTTCTGGTGGAAAGGCAAGAGAACAGGAAGACGTGTGCACTTGCAAAAAACCTAATATCTAGAGGCAAAAGAGCTACCGGCGATTAAAAAAAAATTCTGGAATTGTTATTACAATATAACTCACATAATTACGTAAGATGCACCATAACCCATAGATCAGTGCTTATCAAAGTTTTTCGTAAGACGGCCCAGCAGGAATTTTTCAATAGCACCAGGTACCGGTGCACTATTTTCTCGTCATGACGTGATTTTCCCTATACTGACGTGATAGCAAAATGAGCCCCTACATGGCCTAAAGCCCTACACCAGTGTTTCCAAACTTTTTTGACCCATGGACCCCTTGTTATAGTCAAAACTTGCCCACGGACACCCAAGCGAAAAAACGCAGAAGTTCATGGTACAAAAATTACAAAACCAAAAATGCACCATTTTGATAAAGAATTATTTATTGAAATTATATCTTTATATTACAATTTAAAACAATTTATGACTCGGATGAACGTGATTAGAATTTATGAGTGTATTTATGTCCGACTCAATGTTTGTGAGTAGCAACCACAAATCCCCACAAGCACTAATTTCTAGTCAGTTTTTGTTTGTTTGTGTGTGTTGTGTGTGTGTGTGTGTGTTTGTGTGTGTGCGATGTTCATTGCGGCATTGAATCCTTGCTTTACCAAATAGGAAGACGGGAATTTATCAGTCAACTTCTGTACAATAACCTATGTCGCAGGATATAAAATTGGGATCTGTTTTTTTACCAGAATTTTTGGGATCCTTGTTCAAACATTGTTTTAAGATCCTCATTAAAAAAAATAACTGCTCCTGTATTAGTATGTATTCAATTGTGCTTGGGATTTTAGTTTGTCCATGCGAAAAGGGTTCAGCACCTCGTATGGAATATCCAAGTGAAGAATGTCATTAAATCTTTGGTTCAGACTGCATGAAGGGCCATTAAGTGTTGACAGTAAGCAAACAAGTATTCATCTCTGCTTTGCAATTTCAAAAGATTCGAAAACAGAACATTCTCCTCTTCCCAAAACTGAAGTTTTGCACACAAAAAACGCAGATATTACGCTTTTATGTTTTTATTAAATGTAATTGGTCACCTTTTAGTTCAAATGAGCTTTGTCAAATTTGCAAATAAATCAGCAATAAAGGGATATGTCATTTTTTATAGTAAATTGTGCAACAAATCATTGTCTTTGCTTGCAATGAATTTCAACACTGAATAAAAGAGAGTATAAAATCGATTTAAACATGCACTTATTGATAGCCAACGTGCTTCTGTGTTCATTAATAAACGATTATAGTCTTCGTCATTTTCCAAACACAGTGTAGCAAATAATATCTCTTTAAAGGCATTCCTTTTGATTTTATTAACTGCTCTAATGACATAATGAAGTGATTCATGCAAATTTTCATTAAGATTTTTTGCAAATAAATAATGTCGATGAATGACACAATGTACTGAAAATACATTCGCTACAGCTTATTTTAAATATGCATAAATTCAAGGGTATAGCTTTAACTTCAGAAAAAAAATAATTTAGTAAATAACGTTTCAACTTTCATATAGGTTTCCAAACATTTGGCCATAATTCAAATATTTCACAACACAGTATTGTCTGCATTTTAATTCGGCTCATTCATTCTCATATCTGTTGTAACAAACCACTATTAACGCTTATCTTATCTTATCTGCTCCTTCTATACAGAAGATTATTGCGTCCTACGCTTATCTATGGTTTGTGTTTAGTCCTGCATTTTTATTAGAGATTTAAATGTTGATAAAGTGTTGGTTTTCCTGGATTCTTCAGGCAACCCATTCCACGCCCGAATTCCGGACGGGAACAAGGAAAACTTGTATGTGTTTGTTCTTGCATATGGAATAAGAAAGGTGTTTTTATCCTTATGTCTATCTGAGGGTTGTATTAAGTTATCTTTGTGTTGTATTTCTAAATTATAATTAATTGCTTTATGCATGATTACTACTTTGCTCTTGGTTCTTCTATCCTCTAGTGTTTCAAGGTTTAATGATTTAACTAATTGTGTTATTCTTGTCAGAATATTTTCCAGTAATGAATATGGAAGCTCTTTTTTGAATTTGTTCTAGTTTATCGATGTTTTCTTTGGTGGATGGGTCCCATACAGAAGATGCATATTCTAGTACAGGTCTCACCAAAGTGAGTTAGCATTTTAGTTTTATATCTCTATTACATTTGTTAAAGTTTATTTTTTATAAAGCCTAAGGTTTTGTTTGATTTTTTAATAACCGCATGTACACGGGGATTCCATGATAGTTTCTCATTTATTAAGACTCCTAAGTATTTTGCATCTTTAGTTTGGGTCAGTTCTTTTCCATGAATGTAGTATTTTGAATTTATTTGTTTCTTTTTCTTTGTTACTCTTAACAGTTGACACTTTTCTAGGTGGAAAGACATACTCCAGTTAGTTTCCCATTTTATCAATTCATCTAAGTCTTTTTGTAAAATTTTGCTGTCTTGTTCTGATTTAATTGTTCTATAGATTATGCAATAATCAGCAAATAACCTAACTTTTGTACCTGTTGAGATGTTGTTGGGTAAATCATTTATATAAATTAAAAAGAGTAAGGGACATAGCACAGTTCCTTGTGGAACTCCTGAGTTAACCTTTATTGGTGCAGATTTAGATCCATTAATTATTACAGTTTCCTCCCTGCCCAAAAGGAAGTCTTGGATCCAGTGATGTAAGGAACCTGAGATTCCAAAGTAGTTAAGTTTTTTAAGTAAACTAAGGTGGTGAACTTTGTCAAATGCTTTTGAGAAGTCTAGTAATATTGTATCTATATTATTACCTTTTCAATGGAATGCTACAGTAAAGCTCTTTTGGAATAAAATTATTTGATGATAGGATACAATTTTGATACATATTATTTCCTGACACATCGAAAATTACCCAACTTTGCAACCATCGTTGATTCACGTTTAAAAAATGTACTTTTCTGACCTACTTATAGGAATTCCGCATTTCGTACACACCAAACTTGAGCTTTCAATAAACCAACTATTTCGATTGGTTATAGCTTTCTTTTTAAGGTAAAACAACACTATATTACGTGACTGATAACACATAAGATCTTTATTAAATTAGTAGAAAAAGCATTCAGATACTATTTTATTTATTGTTATTTATTTAAAATTTCATAACAAAAATGGATCACAATTTTATTAATTTATATTAAACTTTGCGTTGACCACCTGACGTTCTTAAGGACCCTCAAAACAATTTAAATTCTCCACGGACCCCCTGAACGGTACCACGGATCCCTGGGGCATGGCATGAATTTTCATACTTTATAAATAAATAAACATGACATGATATTTTTTGTGTAACAGGATATTTGATATTTTATGCAAGATAAATGATTAATTTGGAAGGATATTGATATTATCTATGACATGATATTTGATACAAAAGATATGTTACGGGATATTTCATGTTATATATGAACTGAAAGTTTATATTCATTGATCGATATTTGATACACTTGACACGAGATATGGCAGATTTGACACAATATGGAATTTGGTTGGACACATAGCTGAAAAAAAACAACTAAATCGCCTCAGCGTATTCTATGTACCAGAAGTCTTTTTAAGACAATATTTGACGCACACAACACAAACTGCCTCCTCCCGTGATCTATAAAAGAAATATTTAAAAACTTGATTATTTTAGGAGTGACGCAGAAACTCGAAAGGACTTGATGCTAAAAATATTTTTTTATGGGAAAAAAAATCAGTTTGACCAGGAATTTTTGCCACTAGATTAGAAATGGAGAGAAACTGACTTACCAAAACCAAAATGTTTCAAAGTTTCCAAGTTTAACTTAATCCCTAATTCATTAAAAAAGTTTTGGACAATAGCCTACCTAAGACGAGATCTGTTCATAAATAAACTGAATTAATTAAGAGATAAGCCCAGCTTTATAGACTTAAGATATACGCTCCCAGCTTTATAGACTTAAGATATACGCTCCCAGCTTTATAGACTTAAGATATACGCTCCCAGCTTTATAGACTTAAGATATACGCTCCCAGCTTTATAGACTTAAGATACACGCTCCCAGCTTTATAGACTTAAGATATACGCTCCCAGCTTTATAGACTTAAGATACACGCTCCCAGCTTTATAGACTTAAGATATACGCTCCCAGCTTTATAGACTTAAGATATACGCTCCCAGCTTTATAGACTTAAGATATACGCTCCCAGCTTTATAGACTTAAGATATACGCTCCCAGCTTTATAGACTTAAGATATACGCTCCCAGCTTTATAGACTTCTATTAATATTTCAAGCGTGAAACTTTGCTGCGTGGTTTCCTTATTATTACTACGAAATATAATCCGGAAATAAAAGTTACCTTCTGCATGGGGTGTCTATTGATGTTACATCATATTTTTTTAATTCTATGATCTTTATTAAATAAAAGCTTGTTGTGGGAGGTGAACGGATGGAGATAGGGGGGAAGTGGGGGAGGGAAGTAGTCTGAAAATGGAGTGAATAGGGTGATGACCCCATGCACAAAAATCCATTATGGTGAACTAACAAATAAAACATAACATATTTTTGCATCAAATATTGTCTTTTTACTTGTAAATTTTTGCTTAATATCAATGGGCATTATTAAACTTCGTCAAATTAGAAGCTGGTACAGCTCTAGAGTTTAGACAATATGATATCATATGTTATGATATTTGTTTAGCGTCTACAAATTTAGACAAGATGATATCATATGTTATGATATTTGTTTGGCAATTTTATGGAATTATTCCATCTATTTGATCAACTCGGTTCAGTGATGTTTTGAAATTCGTACAAAGATGTTATAAAATTGGTACCACGATGTTATCAAAATGGTACAATTTGTTATAAAATTGGTACAGTGATTTTATGATATTGGTGCAATAGATTATGGCATAGTTCATACATCAAATTTTGATATCAATTTATTTAGTAGTGGTCAGTGAATGTTTAAAAACATACTTTGAATAATCTCAGTTTACGTGTCATGCCAGCAATAAGTTATGTTGGTCCATCTGGCATCTCGCATCTCATCTCATTTGTGTACGCGTCATGCCGGCATTCAGTCATGTTGGTCCATCTGGCATCTCGCATCTCATCTCATTTGTGTACGCGTCATGCCGGCATTCAGTCATGTTGGTCCATCTGGCATCTCGCATCTCATCTCATTTGTGTACGCGTCATGCCGGCATTCAGTCATGTTGGTCCATCTGGCATCTCGCATCTCATCTCATTTGTTTACGAGTCATGCCGGCAATCAATCATGTTGGTCCATCTGGCATCTCGCATCTCATCTCATTTTTGTACGTGTCATGCCGGCAATCAGTCATGTTGGTCCATCTGGCATCTCGCATCTCATCTCATTTGTGTACGTGTCATGCCGGCAATCAGTCATGTTGGTCCATCTGGCATCTCATCTCATTTGTGTACGCGTCATGCCGGCAATCAGTCATGTTGGTCCATCTGGCATCTCGCATCTCATCTCATTTGTGTACGTGTCATGCCGGCAATCAGTCATGTTGGTCCATCTGGCATCTCATCTCATTTGTGTACGCGTCATGCCGGCAATCAGTCATGCCGGCAATCAGTCATGTTGGTCCATCTGGCATCTCGCATCTCATCTCATTTGTGTACGGGTCATGCCGGCAATCAGTCATGTTGGTCAATCTGGCATCTCGCATCTCATCTCATTTGTGTACGCGTCATGCCAGCAATCAGTCATGCCGGCAATCAGTCATGTTGGTCCATCTGGCATCTCTCATCTCATCTCATTTGTGTACGGGTCATGCCGGCAATCAGTCATGTTGGTCCATCTGGCATCTCGGCTTATTTAATTTTTTGTTTATTTTGCCAGTTAAGATTTTTTGTGACATGAGCAATTCTACAAAATTAAAAGAAGGAAGGATATAATGCTCAAGGAATGTTAAAAATTAAATAAAAATATATAAAATAAAGATTTCCCTAAAGTTGAACCCGTTCTAAAAATAAACATTTTGATTGTTGGTTAGTAAAAAAAATGAAATGTTTTGAGTTTTTGATGGTTTTCCTAAATTATGTTTGAAAGTATGAAGTCATTAATTTAGGTTGGGAATAGTCAACGAATGTTTGTTTAAACTTGTCACGAAAAGAAACAACAGGAAACAACTGTCACCATTGACTTCATGGAAGCCTGGTGGCCCCACCAACATTGAGAGGGGCGTGTGGACAGTCAGGTAAAAACAAAAATTACCTCATGTGACCTATATTGTACGTCATTTCAATGAAATTATTCTACACTAGTTTGTGCTGCGGCGCCGTGGCGCCTGCGGCGCCCCCTTTTTTAAGGGCGCCTACGGCGCCCACCTTTTTCAAAAGCCCAACTAACTTGTCCTTGTATGATAAATACGTAATATTAAACTTTCTTAAATGTACACAAAGTATTTTATAATATTTTTTTAAAAAAATATTTTTTATGTCAAAAGCCCAAGTAACTTATCCTTGTATGATAAATACGAAATATTCCTGAAATGTACACTTTTATTTAGGGCGCCTACGGCGCCCACTTTTTTCAAAAGCCCAACAAACTTGTCCTTGTATGATAGACACGTAATATTAAACTTCCTTTAATGTACACAAAGTAATTTAAAATAGAGGTTGTAGGGCGCCTACGGTGCCCACTTTTTTTGTTGGTCAAAAGCCCAAGTAACTTATCCTTGTATGATAAATAAAAATATATTCCTGAAAATTAAACGAAGTATTTATATAATAATTTTTACAGTGCTAATCACCACACGATTTTTAAACTAATTTTAGAAAGCAGCGCACCAAATTACTGCACCAAAAAAATAACCATATGAGTCAATCTGCACTGCTTAAAAAACAAAATTAAAACAAAACGCAGAGTGATGTCCCTTAGCGTTAGGCTACATAATTGAGCGTAAATAAAAAAATATATATGATTAGATCCTAAACACAATAATTTAATTACTATTGTGTTAGGGAGGTTTCTATTTTGGAGTTTAACAGGGAGGTTCAGAATAGAGATGATCCAGATAGAGATTTCCCAAATAGAAATCCATCTATAGACAATGCCAATATAGAAATGTCTTGTAAAGAGATGTTTCGTATAGAGATGTCCATATAGAGATGTCCCATATAGAGATGTCCATTTAGAGATGTCCCATATAGAGATGTCCCATATAGAGATGGCCATACAGAGATGTTCCTTATAGAGATGTCCATATAGAGATGTCCATATAGAGATGTCCATATAGAGATGTCCCATATAGAGATGTCCCTTATAGAGATGGCCATATAGAGATGTTCCTTATAGAGATGTCCATATAGAGATGTCCATACAGAGATGTCCATATAGAGATGTCCCATATAGAGATGTCCCATATAGAGATGGGCCATATAGAGATGTCCAATATAGGGATGTCCCATATAGAGATGTCCATATAGAGATCTTCCATATAGAGACATCCTTATAGAGATGGCAAATATAGAATTGTCTTGTAAAGAGATTTTAGTATAGAGATGACCATTTAGAGATGTCCCATATAGAGTATCCCATATAGAGATGTGCTATATAGAGATGTGCTATATAGAGATGTGCTATATAGAGATGTCCATGTAGAGTTGTGCCATATAGAGATATCCCATATAGAGATGTGATATATAGAGATGTCCCATATAGAGATTTCCATATAGAGATGGCCATATAGAGATGTTCCTTATAGAGATGTCCATATAAAGATGTCCCATATTGAGATGTTCAAATAGAGATGTCCCATATAAAAATGTCCCATTTAGAGATGTCCCATATAGAGATGTCCATATAGAGATGTACCATATAGACATCTCCATATAGAGATTTCCATATAGAGATGTCCCATACAGAGATGTCCAATAAAGATATGTGCATATAGAAATGTCCCATTTAGAGATTGCCAATATAGAAATGTCTTGTAAAGAGATGTTTCGTAAAAAGATGGCCATATAGAGATGTCCCATATAAAGATGTCCATATAGAGATGTCCCATATAGAGATGTCCCATATAGATATGTCCCATATAGAGATGTCTATATAGAGATGTCCCATATAGAGATGTGCCATATAGATATGTCGCATATAGAGATGTCCCATATAGAGATGTCCATATAGAGTTGTACATATAGAGATTTGCATATAGAGATGTCCCATATAGAAATTTGTCATATAGAGATGTCCCATATAGAGATGTCTATATAGAGATGTCCCATATAGAGATGTGCCATATAGATATGTCGCATATAGAGATGTCCCATATAGAGATGTCCATATAGAGTTGTGCATATAGAGATTTCCATATAGAGATGTCCCATATAGAGATGTGTCATATAGAGATGTCCCATATAGAGATGCTCATATAGAGATGTCCTATATAGAGATGTACTATAAAGAGATGTACCAGATAGAGATGTCCCAGATAGAGATGTCAATATAGAGATGTCCAATATAGAGATGTCCCATATAGAGATGTCCCATATAGAGATGCTCATATAGAGATGTCCTATATAGAGATGTACTATAAAGAGATGTACCAGATAGAGATGTCCCAGATAGAGATGTCAATATAGAGATGTCCCATATAGAGATTCCCACATAGAGATTCCCATACAGAGATGTCCCATATAGAGATTCCCATACAGAGATGCCCCATATAGAGATTGCCAATATATAAATGTCTTGTAAGACTACGGTGCTCAGTATAAACTTATCGAATAGCTTTGACTAACTTGATCAATATCTTTGCATAACTTAGCAAGCACCCTAGTCTTATAGTCATGGCGAACAACGAGATAATCGACTTCACCTACTATTTCATTTTAAACTTTTACATTTTCAGAAATTTGGAACTAATGATCCTAGATAAGGAAGAAAAGCCTATTGCTCTTCATGGGTCTTCCTGGAAGACCCTCCCAGCTATCTGGCCCCCTCCCCCAGAAAGGGACGTAACAGCTGGGAAAAGCCCCCTGAGCGGTCGCTTCTGATGCGGCCACCTGGGTATCCAGGACCGAAAGTCGAAGATGCCTCCCACTAAATTAGGCCTCACATGGAGGGGTGAAATTTCCCTACTACGACCCTACTACTTTGGCGCCACCCCGGCAAAGCATACGAGTCTCAATGGTTAGGTCCGCCGCTATGCGGGGGATCATCAATGACCTACCCAAGGTGCAACCCCCACTGGAAGGTTTCCTCAGAGTTGGCGTCCGCTGCATTCTTCGCGGTTCCTCTTGCTAATCCGTACTGGCGCTCCTGGTCCTAAACCAGCACCGCTCAATGTCGTTGCTAGTAAAAAGAGGGGGACGAAACGGTAGCTTAGGATTTACCCGACCCTCAACGGGTACTTGGGAACTAAAGGTCACTTCTGAATGTAAATTTCACAATTTAAATTTATTTTCTACTTTTTAGTGCATTTCTAATATAAGACTAGTTTTTTAAAAAGTGTTTTTTAAAATATATTTTTATTTATCAAGTACTCGGTATCAGTATCGGTAAAAAAGGCCGCCACTCGGTAAATTTGCTCGTTATGCGGAAAAACTCGCTATAAGAGGTGCTCGTATGAGAGGTCTCGTTGTGCGAGGTTTGACGGTACTCGGTATCGGCACTCGGCATCTGCAAAACTTGTTCGCCACTACTCGGTACTCGGCCCTTGGCTAAAAAATCCTACTCGGTACAAACCCTAATAGAGATTTCCTATATAGAGATGGTCATTATAGAAATGTCCCATATAGAGATGGCTCGTATAGAAATGTCCCATATAGAGATTGTCCTTATACAAATGTACCATATAGAGATGGTCCGTGTAGAAATGTCCCATATAGAGATGGCCCGTATAGAAATGTCCCATATAGAGATGGCCATTAAAGAAATGTCCCATATAGAGATGGCCCGTATAGAAATGTCCCATATAGAGATTGCCCGTATAGAAATGTCCTATATAGAGATGGCCCGTATAGAAATGTCCCAGATAGAGATGGTCCTTATAGAAATGTCCCATATAGAGATGGCCCGTATACAAATGTTCCAGATAGAGATGGACCGTATAGAAATGTCCCATATAGTGATGGTCCGTATAAAAATGTCCCACATAGAGATGGTCCTTATAAAAATGTCCCATATAGAGATGGCCTGTATAGAAATGTCCCATATAGAGAGGCTCCGTATAGAAATGTCCCAGATAGAGATGGTCCTTATAGAAAAGTCCCATATAGAGATGGTCCGTATAGAAATGTCCCATATAGTAATGGCCCGTATAAAAATGTCCCACATAGAGATGGTCCTTATAACAATGTCCCATATAGAGATGGCCCGTATAGAAATGTCCCATATAGAGATGCTCCGTATAGAAATGTCCCAGATAGCGATAACATCGATGTAGTTTAAACACATATCACGCTATAAAAGTCCCGTGGTCGTAGTATTTCATAGTTAACATTGTGTTTGAGGTTCTAGATAAAACCTCTTCACAAATTTTTATTGATGTTTTATAACTTTATGAATGACTAAAAGTTTTATTTTCTTCATATTACCTATTCCGGTATTCGTTTTATGATTTAGATAGCCGTCCTTATTTTGTAGGCGGTAGATTTTGACAAAAATGCATCAACATTGGTTCTGAAGTTTTATTCGAGGAACATTTTTATGGCAGAGAAGTTGAAGTAATAAAAAGTCTTTAAATATGTAGGGATTTTCTTGCTCTACTTTAATAAATGAAATATCGAGACAGAGCTTATTTTAAGAGCTGTAGTATTACACCCATATTTTGACCACAAAAAGTATATGGTCATTTTCAAATATTTTGTTCCACAACGCCAGAGAGTCTACAATACCGGTGCTTCTGCCAAAGTTAGTTCTTCCCTGCGTCCAGTGTGTTCAAGTCTGTCCGGTGAATGACGCATTCAGCAATATTGACTACACACATACGCACGCTTATATGTCAGTAAACGTCATCTTGTTAACTGTGAATACCAACTTCTCAAGTGGATCTCAAGTTGCCACTGTGACCAAAAGATTTTAATTTAGATTGTGATCACTAGACCAGGCAATACGTTTACCACCCATCTCAAACCGATTAGTAGGATATGAGACAAATTCTAGCAATATGCCAGCTAAAGACCTGTTCTTACATCATGACCTTGTGTAACATGCCAGCTAAAGACCTACGTAGCACCACCAAGTTGTTGCCAGCCAAAGACCTACGTAGCACCACCAAGTTGTTGCCAGCCAAAGACATACGTAGCACCACCAAGTTGTTGCCAGCCAAAGACCTACGTAGCACCACCAAGTTGTTGCCAGCTAAAGACATACGTAGCACCACGAAGTTGTTGCCAGCCAAAGAAAAGACCTACGTAGCACCACCAAGTTGTTGCCAGCCAAAGACCTACTTAGCACCACCAAGTTGTTGCCAGCTAAAGACATACGTAGCACCACGAAGTTGTTGCCAGCCAAAGAAAAGACCTACGTAGCACCACCAAGTTGTTGCCAGCCAAAGACCTACGTAGCACCACCAAGTTGTTTAACATGCCAGCCAAAGACATACGTAGCACCACGAAGTTGTTGCCAGCCAAAGACCTACGTAGCACCACGAAGTTGTTGCCAGCCAAAGACCTACGTAGCACCACCAAGTTGTTTAACATGCCAGCCAAAGACCTACGTAGCACCACCAAGTTGTTTAACATGCCAGCCAAAGACCTACGTAGCACCACCAAGTTGTTGCCAGCCAAAGACCTACGTAGCACCACCAAGTTGTTGCCAGCCAAAGACCTACGTAGCACCACCAAGTTGTTTAACGCTAGTTGACTTCGGACCTTAGTCTCGTTTACTTCATGGCTCAGCTGTTCAAACAATTCAAAAATCAAAAGCGGAATATCCACAGATTTGAATGGAGATATGTTCATACCACTTCATACTACTTCATACTACAAACTAACAGTGATGAAACTAACAGTTATAATCGACATCTTTCTCACCTCCTTTTCAGTGGCGTCTCGTATCATTACTGCAGGCCAATATTTCTATCACCAACATATCACTTCTGTTGACCTAACATGACGCCCTTCAATACAAAAGTATGCACCCACCCATTTTTGGATCAAGTTATTTCTTCCAGAAAATCGTACTTGCATGAAGTCAAAAGGACGTATTATATTTAGTCATTAGTGAGCTCGCCCCACTACATCCGGGTACAATATCATATTACATTGTCAAGTGGACCCAAGCGGCGCTTCAAAATGTTCAAGTTTTTGGTCAACCCTTTCCTGTACTTAAGCTGGCCTTGTTGTCTAGCAATGAGAAATGAAAGCCTGGTCCGACCTGACCACTCATGCCTTGTTAGCCCCAGCACACTGCAGATGGTTGATACCAACCAGACTGTCACGCCATAGCCGACACCACAAACTTTCACAATTATTTACAGATAACAAAAGTATACATTGTTTCCAAGACCCACAACAGTTGGTGGGAATATTTCCAGGACTAAATTCTGTTCTAAATTCCTTTGTGTCTGGGCCTGAAACACGTCTTTGCCTACCCCGGGCGCCACTAAATTTAGCTACGCCACTTTCTTACTTTATTCCGAAATTACAGCCTGTACAAAAAAAAAGCATTCTTGACTAAATATAGTGCACACCAAGTAAACGTAAAACGTACAGTATTGAATTTAGTGCACACAAAGAAACAGCGTAAAACATACTAGACTAAATCTAGTGCACACCAAGCAACAACGTAAAACATACTAGACTATATCTAGTGCACACCAAGCAACAACGTAAAACATACTAGACTAAATCTAGTGCACACCAAGCAACAACGTAAAACATACTAGACTATATCTAGTGCACACCAAGCAACAACGTAAAACATATACCTCTAAGTTAAAAGATTATGCTCTCTTATTATGATGGTGATTACAGTGTGTCCCATCTGACACATCTCTCTTTAAATTGTAGTGTTTGGAGTAGTATAAAAGATTTCAGCTTAGCAAAGACAGAATGGCGACATGCATTCACAATTAGAACGTGAATCTATTGCTGTAGATTCAACACAGTTGAGCTGGTAAAGCAAGTCCGGGAACAGTGGGGTTCGGGTGTCAAAGCTAGAGTAGCTTGTAACATGGGTTGAAAGAATGCGTTAAAATTGAATTCAATTAAAGAGCTTAAGTCTCTTAAAACGCTACAAATAAAACTTGTATAAACTGGCTGTAGACAACACCACTACGTAGTTGACAAAGAAAATTTTTTAAAAAATGTAAACTGCTGTTATAGACACTTGAATAGTGAAGGAATTTTCCTGGCGGCAATTTTCTTATAATTTCACAGTGGGATGAGGTTTTTTTTAAGGCAGCAGTTGTAAAATCTTTCAGCCAGTAAAAATAATAGGACATTTGTAATAGGACAATTGTAATAGGACATTTGTAGTAGGACATTTGTAATAGGACATATGTAATAGGACATTTGTAATACGACATTTGTAATAGGATATTTGTAATAGGACATTTATAATAGGACATTTGTAATAGGACATTTGTAATACGACATTTGTAATACGACATTTGTAATAGGACATTTGTAATAGGACATTTGTAATAGGACATTTGTAATACGACATTTGTAATAGGACATTTGTAATAGGACATTTGTAATAGGACATTTGTAATAGGACATTTGTAATAGGACATTTGTAAAACGACATTTGTAATAGGACATTTGCATAGCAGAAAACATTCAGGAAAAATGTTGATGTCTTAAATAAAGGAAAATCAAAAAGGCTAAAGATGATATCTGAATATAAGTAAGATAGGACAAAGATGACATCTGAATCAAGTAAGGTAAGGCAAAGATGACATCTGAATGGTGTAAGATGATAAAAAGATGACATCTGAATGCAGTAAGCTGAAACAAAGTTGGCATCTGAATCAAGTAAGATGGGACGAAGATAAGATCTGAATGCTGTACGGATGAGACAAAGATGACATCTGAATCAAGGAAGTATAAAGACTGGTATAACACAGTACCTTCCCTTACCTAAATAGCGTAATGGGAGGGGTTATTTTCAAAATTCCATTTGTTAATATTTGTCCAGAGTCAACAAATGGGGAAGGGGGGGGGGCGAGTTTGACCTTCTGGCTGAAAAGTTTAAATCAGGATCGACTTGTGAGGGAGGGGTTGGGGCCCCCTCAAACGGGTTGTGTTATGGAATATATCAATAATAACTGATATTGTCCAACTTGTGATACAAATTTGACAGGTTTGGGGTCCAAGAATTTTAGACATTTAAAAAATGGGGGTGGGTGGTTGTGACTGGATGAGAGAAGGGGAGCGAACCGTGCCTTATCTTATCTTCTCTATCACTGACGCTTCTTTTACACAGATTTTACTGCGTCTTACGCTTATCCATGGTTTATGTCTAGCCTTGCATTTTTATTAGAGTTTTGCATGTTGATTCCTCTCCCGAATTCCAGACGGCAATGAGGAGGAACTGTATGATAGTCTGAGGGTTGTATGATAGTGTTTTTATTCCTATGTCTGAGGGTTGTATGATAGTATTTTTATTCCTATGTCTGAGGTTTGTATGATAGTGTTTTTATTCCTATGTCTGAGGTTTGTATGATAGTATTTTTATTGATATGTCTGAGGGTTGTATGATAGTATTTTTATTCCTATGTCTGAGGTTTGTATGATAGTGTTTTTATTCCTATGTCTGAGGGTTGTATGATAGTATTCTTATTGATATGTCTGAGGGTTGTATGATAGTATTTTTATTCCTATGTCTGAGGTTTGTATGATAGTGTTTTTATTCCTATGTCTGAGGGTTGTATGATATAGTATTTTTATTTCTATGTCTGAGGTTTTTATGATAGTGTTTTTATTCCTATGTCTGAGGGTTGTATGATAGTATTTTTAATGATATGTCTGAGGGTTGTATTAGATTTTAGTCGTGTTGCATTTCCAAGTTAGAATTCCGTTCCTTATGTATTATTACTACTTCGCTCGTTGTTTTTCTATCCTCTAGTGTTTGAATGTTTAATGATTTAACCAATGGTGTTACTCCTGTCAGTTTTGAATATTCAGTAGTAATGAATCTTTTTTGTTTTTCGCTTGTTTTTCTTTTAATTTATGCTAGTGTATCAATGTTTTCTTTGGTGAATGGGTTAATCTTCTGTATAGAAGAAGCGGTTGTATAGATAAGACAAGACACTTAAGTATTTCGGTAAGGTCTTTCTCTTTTTGTGTCCCAAAACAATGGAATTCTCTACCATTTCACATTCGCCGTACTTCTACTACCAAGACCTGCTCTAATAACACATCTCTTCAAACTTTATTTTCCGAATGAACAATCTAAAAATTCTTTGACTGACAAACGTAGCTTATGTGTACCATCATGCCATTTTAACTTTTTTTTTGTAATTAGGATAAGAATGTTTATAAATATATCTATTACAATTTTTAAGTGAAGCGCTTAGAGCCCAGCTGCTTGATGGGGTACTGCGTTATATAAGTTTTCAGTCAATGGCACGTAAAACAAAAATATAAGAAACTTGTTCAAATTAAAAGCGTAATCACATTTGGTCTAATTAAAAGTGACCGGCGACTAAATGAAGTACATTCGTCTCAATTTGACACGTCACGGGGCGACTAACTAAATGAAGTACATTCGTCTCAATTTGACACGTCACGGGTTGACTAAATGAAGTACATACGTCTCAATTTGACACGTCACGGGGCGACTAACTAAATGAAGTACATTCTTCTCAATTTGACACGTCACGGGGTGACTAAATAAAGTACATACGTCTCAATTTGACACGTCACGGGGCGACTAAATAAGGTACATACGTCTCAATGGGACACGTCAGTATTACAAGGTTGCATGTGCTTGATGTAAGTGGGGAACGGGGACAGGATTACTCAATAATTGTTTTGAAAAGTCTACACTTAAATCCACAAAATGACTCCAGTTATTGTTTTACATTTTATAAAACAAGGGACTTAGTTGAATTTAGATTCTGTTCGTGTGAGAAATTTCTTTATTGCCTTCAGCCTAATTCCTACACAAATCTTAAAGTTTCAAATTGTTTCACTTTAATTAATTTTGACCGAATTGTGCAGAATTTTATCAGTAAAACTAAGACCCCCCCCCCACACACACATACTTTCTAGTTCCGTTATCTTATAGGAACAAGATACATCAAATGTCGTGCCATTTCAGGAAAAAGTATTTTAATCCCTTGAAATTCCCGGTAAGCCGTGCTTCCTCAATGTAATAGTTATCTCCCTCTGTGCGTGAGAGTGAAATGTATTATCTGTACGAGCACTAACTTATCTCATAGACATACTACCAAGTTCGGTAATAACTTAATTTCAGCGACGTCAATCTCATTATTTAATGGTAGATAAGATTACTTTAATCCATGTCTGGGAATAATGTAAGATCAGGGGCGGTAATTAATTACTATTTATTTATTTTTTGCTGAACTTACTTTGACCATATTTATAGACCAACAAAATGAAATCAAAGAAGTATTTCATTTTGGGCTAAACTAACTCAAGCGTCGGTGGCTCGCTCATTCTCATTTATAAATAGAGGAGAATTTCTAGCTTTGAACATGTTTATCTGTTACAGACGTCCATCTATACAGGATGGTATTTGTGATTCTTTCATATAGAAATATACAACATGCCAAATATAGCTACACGGCGTGATGTGGGTTAAACGGCCAGCAACACTTGACACAAGATTACATACACTACTTATGGCGTTAACTTGTTGATATGATCATTGTAAGTTTTATTTTTTAAATCCTTTATATTAACTCGTGGTTTCTGTTTGGTTGATTGTTTGCTTGCTTGTCGCCAAAACTTTGTATCGATTTTTAACCCACTTCCTCCTAAGCTAGCGAGCTGCAATTTTGCATACAGTTTTGTACCGATGATAAAAACGATGTATCAAAATTTCAGATCGATCGCATGTACCGTAATTAAATTATTGAACTTTTAGATTAGATTATTTATCTCTATGTATCATGTTATTTTTTTGAGATAGAGTGTCGCGGTGCGTATTATACTGAACAACCTTTCTGTCGCGCAATAAGGGGTGTATTTTATTGACAACACTTTTTATAAAGATATTCCTGATCGGTGCGCATTATATTAAACATGTTTTACGACACAACTACAATTGTGTATTTTTGGATGGTCTTGCGCTGTCTATTATAATGAACATTCTTTTAGTTAAGCCTCGTACATAAAGGATTTATATTAAAAAACTTGTTTTTTTACGTTTTTTTTAAAAATTTACTTTTGAAAATTCTGTTTAAAAAAAAATTCTGATTACGAAGAAGAAAGTTTAGCACATTGCCAGTGATGGCTGTCAAACTTGAAGGATAACATTGTGACATTAAAAGATAAGATTGTAAATTTTAAAGATAATTTTATGAAATTTATAGATAATGTTGTGAAATAGAAAGATAAAATTGTGAATTTTACTGATAATATCGTGCATTGTAAAGATAAGATAGTGAATTTAAAAGATACGATTGTTAAACATTCAAAATAAGATATTAAAAAAAAGTGAAACTGAACAACTGGAGTTCTTGTTATATATAAAGTTTGTTATTTAGCTTAATGAGATTTGTGTGGTTAAATCCCATTAGAGGATAAGAGTTCTCAATATACCATACAAGAGAAGTGAATAGAAATAAACAATAAAAATATATAATATTTATATGCAATGTAAAATAAAACAAACCCGTAAAAACAAAGTTTTTGACTATAAATCCTTTATATATGAGACAGAACTAAAAGTATTGATAATGTTCCAACTCAACAAAAATTTACAGACGGACACAGAGTGACGTCCCTTGTCTTTAATAACCGGGGGGGGGGATGTGAGGGGGTGTCGGCACGACGGTCGGCGTCAACTCAAAATCTCACGTGGAAGTGGAAGAAAAAAACAATAACAAACAGTGAATTTGGATTACATACCTCATATAAGGATAAACTAAAAATGCATTAATTTAATTACGGTACGATCGATCGATCTGAAATTTTGACACGATGCATTGTTAGGTGAGTCGGGTCCGTGTGCCAAATTTCAGCTCGATCGGATCACTGGAAGTGGGTCATTTTCGACTTTTCTTTTTCCGCCCGCCCAGCCCATGAGATGATGAGAGAGATGATGAGATGACGACAGAGACGGCCGCGAAGTTAATATAAGTGATTTAAATAAAACAAACCCGTAAAAACAAAGTTTTTGACTATAAATCCCTTATATATGAGACATAACTAACAGTAGTGATTATTTTTAAACATTTACAGACTGACACTGAGTGATGTCCCTTGTCTTTAATAAATGGGGGTGGGATGTGAGGGGGTGTCGGCACGACGGTCGTCGTCAACACGACGGTCGGCGTCAACTCAAACTCACGTGGAATCTGAATTTTAAAAAAAATAATAAACAGTGAATTTTGAATTACATACCTCATATAAGGATAAACTAAAAATGCATTAATTTAATTATGGTACGTTCGATCGATCTGAAATTTTGATACGATGCATTTTTAGGTTCGACGGGTCCGTGTGCCAAATTTCAGTTTGATCGGATCATGGGAAATGGGTCATTTTTGACTTCTGTTTTTCCGCCCGCCGAGCCCAAGACAGACAGACAGAGAGAGAGACAGAGAGAGACGGCCGTGAAGTTAATATAAGGGATTTAAAAATAGTTCTCTCCCCTAATACAAAATACAACACGCAACTGAAGAGAACATTTTTAATCTCCAGGCACAAGAGAGCGGAATTTTTCTACCAACTTTCTCTATTTAACAAAAGAAGAAATAAAAATAATTGTAAAAAAATGATAATAAAAGAATAAATAAATTTTAAAATAATAATAACAATAATAAGATTTAAAATATAGCTTTCTACGAAAGTAGCAGCTAGTAGTAGCTGAGTTTGTAATGTTCACCACATTAAATTTCAGTAGTACCTCTGGATACGAATGCTTCAAGATACGAAAAATCCAAGATACCAAAGGCCACACAAAAATTATTTTTTTCCAAGATACGAAACAGAAAATCCAAGATACGAAAAACGCGCAGCTGACAACATTGGTGACTACATTTAACGCACCAAAAACAGTTCTTGATGACTGCATTCAACGCACCACCAACAGTTCTTGGTGACTGCACTTAACGCACCACCAACAGTTCTTGGTGACTGCATTCAACGCACCACCAACAGTTCTTGGTGACTGCATTCAACGCACCACCAACAGTTCTTGGTGACTGCATTCAACGCACCACCAACAGTTCTTGGTGACTGCATTCAACGCACCACCAACAGTTCTTGATGACTGCATTCAACGCACCACCAACAGTTCTTGGTGACTGCATTCAATGCACCACAAACAGTTCTTGGTGACTGTATTCAACGCACCACCAACAGTTCTTGGTGACTGCATTCAACGCACCACCAACAGTTCTTGGTGACTGCATTCAACGCACCACACACACTTCTTGGTGACTGTATTCAACGCACCACCAACAGTTCTTGGTGACTGCATTCAACGCACCACCAACAGTTCGTGGCTGTATTCAAAGCACCACCAACAGTTCTTGGTGACTGTACTCAACGCACCACCAACACTTCTTGGTGACTGTATTCAACCCACCACCAACAGTTCTTGGTGACTGCATTCAACGCACCACCAACAGTTCTTGCGCAGTGACATTTGACTGTCTCATTGCAAAAACCTTGTAAAATGCAGTCAAAACCAAGCTGCCATGAGTCAACTTTTGCTAAGAGACCATTAGTAAGCGAAGATTACAAAAAATGTCTTTAAAAATAAGACAAGAAAATGTTGGTGGAAGTGAGGCAAAGGAAATGAAGGGTAAAAGAGACAATTTGAAAAACGCAAAATAATTTTTGTTTTGTTTTATTGTTTTGTATTTTTTTTAATTGAAAAAAAACCCATAACTTTAAGTGTTGGTTTTTTTTTACGTTTGTTTAGTTTACAGTTATACTAAATGTGTTTATTTAGCAATAATTGATGCAAAGTTTGAGCATAACGTATTATTTTCATAAAGTTAAGTGTCTCGTACGTAATGCAGTAATGTTTTCTGCCATCCGTTTTCCTTCCCTACCCCCTTCTCCGATACTTCGCCCCATTGCCTCACTCGAGAGGTACATTTGTATACATATTATGTTTCATTTATTTTATTATGTTTTCATTGTTTTCTTATCATTTATTTGATGTATCATGTGTACTATTAAGGATTGAATAATCTTACTGTGTTGTTCTGTAGAAGTCCATGATATTTTCAATTTTCAGTGTTGCTTCTGTGTGGCTTGCAATGGATAAAGTATTTTCCATGTAAAACTTAGTTCGAGATACGAAAAATCAAAGATACGAAAGTCACCCCGGAACGGATAATTTCGTTTCTCGAGGTACCTCTGTATTGGTCTTTTAAAGGTACCTGAGTTTTTAATGTTCACCTAATTCAAATATTGCATTTTAAAAGTGTTGAATATTTTTTAAAAATTAATCTTATATCACAATTTGGTAATTTAACTACGCTTTCAGTCCTTCTAAGTATTAAATGAATGCCATTTTAGTTAATTTCAGTTGCTCACGACTTAATAATGTCAACATCTTAAAGATTTCTCAATTATCATAGTCGGCACGGACGGATGGGGAACTGTAACTATGTTATCGAGGAGTGCCAGATTCTGTGATCTTTAGGTTCTCTTCTCGGGGTGTGGGGGGGGGGAGAGATCATGTCCAAAATAAAATTTGGAAATGAAGTTGTAGCGAAATTTTATTGTGTTAACGAGATTTTATGAAGTGTTAACGAGATTTTAAATTGTGTTGATTAAATAGATGACGCAATCGGTTTAGAAAGGCAATAGCAGAATAAGAGTGCTTTTCTTTTAAATTTAAAAAATGCAAGGGAAGTGAGCGTGGTATTTAAATGGGACATCTAAAAAGCAGAGTTATTTCTCTTCCTGAAGTTAGTAACGTAAAGTGTGAAGCAGACACCAACTCTCTAAATTTAGAAAGAGAATTAGTTCAATAGTGTGCAGTTATGATCAACACAGAATACCATGGGGCCGTCCATAAATGACGTCACGCAATGTTGACCGATTTTTCACCCCCTCGTCACGCGTCGTCACATAAAAGTTAGACCCCCCTCCAAAAATACGTCACAAAGCTTTGACACGAAAAAAACCAAAAAAAACCCCACCTTATTTTCTATTTGAAAATGAGTATGTTTCAAATGATTTTTTGTCATTTAATTATTTATTTAGTGTATGTCTACATTGTTATATCGTCATACGCGTGAAGCTGCTATGTAAAACGGCATTAAATAAATTGTAAGCCAGTGCTTCTCAAACTTTTTCGTATTAGACGAACGGCAGGACTTTTTTTTATGCATTTCACCAGGTACCGGTGAATTCTTTTCCCGTTTTGACGTGATTTTCCCTGTACTGACGTGATAGCAAAATGAGCCCCTACATGGCTTAAAGCCCTATAACAGTAAGTATGATTTTGGCTTGTTTTTTATAATATATTTTTTAAAAAATTTGTCTAGTTGCCAAGGCATAGCAAGACGGCTAACGAACAATGCAGCGGTAATTTCAAAAACCATTTGATGTGATTAACCTTCGCGATTAAGCTCGCGAATAATAATAATAATAATAAATTGATAATTTATATAGCGCTGTATCCCAGTAAGGAACTGACTATATGACTATTGATATTACAAGGATCATTTCATTGTTGACAAACCAAGAATATATAGATACAAGACGATTCCTAAAATTGATTTCGATATTATAATGACAAGTTTTCCTGCTATGTATATGCACTTCAAACGCATTTGATCTAAAATTACCACATGGATATCAAATCTCATGTTTTCTAAAAATTATTTGGTATGCGCTGGAAGAGGAATATGGCGAGTACTGTACGAACCCCACATTTGTGCAGGAAAGGAGGGTGTCATCGTGTGCGTCGCAAAATACAGTAATACTGCAAGTTGAAGACTGAAAAATACTATGACATTAATAAAATATTCAATATTATCATAACTTTTTACTCCGAAGCTCAGATTTTTTATTTTTTTATTTTGTATGGACGAGGAGGCGTGTTTAAATTGCTGCATTCTCTTGTGGAATTTATAAACTAATGAAAAATACATGGCTACCGCTCTCGGGCGGTTTAACCGAGGGGTCTGTGAACAGCGGTAAATTATCTCATTTGGGGTAAAAATGGAACTCTTGGCGTTTGGCCAAAAACTAATCGGACAATTATATCAAACTTAAAACGTTTATAATTGTATCAAATAGACCCCCCCCCCACCCGGGCCAAAAAAATAAATAAAAATAAAAATTGATATTCCGTGTCGTTTTGACTTAAAATATCTTTACATAATCCTATTCAGATCATTTTTAGACACTTGTCATGCTTGTAAAACTCACCAGTTGCATTTTCGGGGGGGGGGTGCTAACGACGCTCCCCCAAATCCCCGAGTCATGTGAGCAGGACCTCGAGTCTGGGGGGAGGGGGGTGTAATGCACACAGAAACTTGTATATTTTGGGGTAACGGGCAAAAAAGTTCGTCGACTACTGCCGTGAGAGAACCAAACGGAGCGGCGGTGACATCACAAATGCTTTGATGTCAACATCAAACGACGCAGGGTAACAATTTCATACATTCTCATGAGTTCTCAAACTTAAGGATTATAATTAGATTTAATTTTCATTTCTTGATACCTTACGCCGACCGGCGTCTGATGGCCTACCGACCGGTACTTTGAGAAGCACTGATTTAAAATAAAATATTAAAAAATCATTAAATAAATTGTAAATGACCAAATATTTCAGTGGAAGCTTTATTTTAATTTACCCTTTTTGATGTGACGTCACATTTCTTTAACCCCCTCCCACCCCCTCGTCACTCATCGTCACAAAAGTGTGACGCCCCTCCCCCCTAGGTGCGTGACGTCATTTATGGACGGCCTCCATCACAAATATGATCATCACAGAATACCATCACAAATATGATCATCACAGAATACCATCACAAATATGATCAACACAGCATACCATCACAAATATGATCATCACAGAATACCATCACAAATATGATCAACACATAATACCATCCTAGATATGATCAACACAGAATACCATCACAAATATGATCAACACAGAATACCATCACAGATATGATCAACACAGAATACCTTCACAAATATAAACGACACAGAATACCATCAAAAATATAAACGACACAGAATACCATCACAGATATGATCAACACAAAATACCATCTCTGATATAAACAACTGCATACCATCTCTGATATAAACAACTGCATACCATCTCTGATATAAACAACTGCATACCATCTCTGATATAAACATCTGCATACCATCTCTGATATAAACAACTGCATACCATCACAGATATAAACCAATGCATACTATCACAGATATAAGCAACTGCATTCCATCTGTGATATAAGCAATTACATAACATCACATATGTATGCCCACAACTGATGAACTTTGCCATCTACTATCACAATTTACGCTCAGGCAAAGAGAAAGTTACAGCCTTGAACTTTGACCTAGTTTTCAGCCGCTGTGTTTTGCATACAACGACCATTCAGAAACATCAACTGATAATGAACTAGAGCAGCGGTTCCTAACCTTTTGGGGTCCATGCACCCCTTCAGATGCCCAAAAAAGTTAATGCATCCCTCGTGAAACTTGCAGAAAATGCATAATAAACTATGTTTATTTTAGGAACACAACAGTTTTGACCAAAGGCAACAGGGAATTTAGTGAGAGATCTGCTGCTTCTTATGATCAATCAGCGATTTAAATCTGGGGACTGTTTTGGACAAAGCAACTCTCATGTCATCCTCTGCATTCAACTTATTCCTTTCCTTGGTTTTAATCATCAAAAGTGTGGAGAATCCTGCGTCACAGAGATAGGTTGTGGCAAATGGAAGGAGAGTCAGTACTGCCCTCTTGGCTAGTTGTGGGTAGGAATCTAGCTGGGCGCACTAAAATTCAATCAAGGTATTGCAACTGAAGGCACTCCTCAGTATTTCTCTGGTTCTCAAATCAATCAGGTCATCTTTAGCAAAGTCACTGTCATCAAAGTTGTCCAAGTCACAGAGAAAAGGATTGCGAATCCAAAGATCTTTCCTAGAAATTTCTTGACAGAAATACCCATCAATGGACTTTTGCAATGTTGAAAGGTGCTCTGAAATTTCCACTTTGATGTTGTCAGGCAGTGATCCCTCAGTGATTCCTTCTGCACCAGATATTACAACTTCATCCAAGAGTGGAAAGTTGGCAAATTTGGACTTTTCTAGTCGTCGTTGGAATAGTGGCACTTTGTTAAGTAAGGCTTGCAATCTCTCAGTAGCATCCATTACAGTCACAGCAGGTCCTTGGAGAGATGTGTTCAACTCATTCAAGATGGTGAAGATGTCAGCCAGGTATGCCAAGTAATGAATGAAATTTGGACAGTCAAACTTGTCAGCAAGGTCACTCTCTTTTTCTCGCAAGAAAATGGCAAGCTCCACTCTCAGTTCTACTAACCGAGAAAGTATCCGTCCCCTGGACAACCAGCGCACCTCAGTGTGGTAGAGCAGGATTTTATGCTCAGAAACCACCTCCTGACAGAACAACTTGAAGATGCAGTGGTTCAAGGCATATGAGCGGATAAAATTTACAACTTGGACTGCAGTAGAAAGAACTAACTTCAAGGTTGGAGGTAGAGTTTTGCATGCCAGGGCCTGACGATGAAGGATACAGTGTGTAATGACAATATCTGGAACTTCTTTCTTTACCAGTGCTGAAAATCCTGACTGATTACCGAGCATGGAGGGAGCACCACCTGTGCAAATTGAAGAAATTCTTGAAGTCCAGTCAAACTGGTTTTCAGTGAGGAATGCCCTGACTAGCTGCAGCACATCAGCAGCTTTGGTAGTAGCTAGGAGTGGCTTACAAAAGAGAAATTCCTCCTTCAGCAATCCACTGAGAACATATCTCAGAAATACAAGAATCTGACTGCATTGTGCTACATCAGTTGATTCATCCAGCTGCATGCTAAATGGAAAAGGACTGCTTCTCATCTCGCACAAGACTTGATCCAGAATTTCTGCAGCCATGTCACTAATCCTGGAATGAATAGTGTCATTGGACAAAGGAACTTTCTCAACCTGCTTCCTCTGCTGGTGACCACACATCAGTTCCACCATCTCCAGAGCACAGGGCTTCACCAAAGTTCTCCAATGGTGTGGGGCTTCTTGTTCTTTGCAATAAGATATAACAACTTGAATGATGTCTCCAGTGCAAGTTTCTGTGACAAAGAAAATCCAAGCTTGGGCAAGGTACCTGTGGTCAAGAAGCGAGCTCTTTTCTGCTTGAAGATCTCAACACTGTCCTTGGAATTGGATAGATGGACTTTCTCCAAGTGCTCTCGGAGTCTAAATTTTTCCACAGAGGAAGCACTGAGGCTTTTGTGTTTCATCTCTCTCTCTTTTTTATTATTTATTAACGATTTTGATTGGTGATGACAATCGGAAAGTCGTACAAGTCACAGTACCAGTCACAGTACCAGTACCAGTCACAGTACCAGTCACAGTACCAGTCACAGTACCAGTCACAGTACCAGTCACAGTACCAGTCACAGTACCAGTCACAGTACCAGTCACAGTACCAGTCACAGTACCAGTCACAGTACCAGCCACAGTACCAGTCACAGTACCAGTCACAGTACCAGTCACAGTACCAGTCACAGTACCAGTCACAGTACCAGTCACAGTACCAGTCACAGTACCAGTCACAGTACCAGTCACAGTACCAGTCACAGTACCAGTCACAGTACTAGTACCAGTCACAGGCAAATTTTTGACTGACGAAGTTGATGTTTTTAAACACCGGAATTGGATGCTCAACTCAAGATTTTAAGTTTCAATGACGAATGATGGCTTACAATTAACGTTTTTAAGACCTTTGAAGCGTACCGAGCAATAAAAGTGAAGGAAAAAAATCCCAAAGTTTACATCCGCGCAAAACAGCTAGAGGGTCACCGAAGATATATATCTGACGTATTTGATGACAAAATTAATTTTTTTTAGAAAACTGTGACGTAAAACACGAAATTCCGAAGAACAGGTAGAGCGAACCGTTCATTTAGCGAAAAAGTTTTTCCGTCAATTTTCGACATGCGCAGAACGATGCGCGAACGAGTACCTATCAAAAAGGTTGAATATGGGCTCCCTTAAACGCGGCATGCCTTGCTTATGGTTTAAATTTTCAGATTATCAGTTTTTCTTTCTTTTTTTTTCCTTCTTGTTTTTTCCTCTTTTTCTTTTTTTTCTCTCTGAATGGTTCATGCAACCCCTGGAACCTGCTCATGCACCCCTTGGGGTGCATGCACCACTGGTTGGGAACCCCTGAACTAGAGCATTTGCTACCCACCAGCTCTGAAAAAACTAAATTACATCTACTACTACTAGCAGAGCAGACTACTATTTGCAATGCTATCAAGAAATACATTTAATACCATATCATTACTGCAGTAACCCCATACAGGGTAGAGTGAATAATTATATTCACTACGTCTCTGACGAGAACATTTTATCTAACCATTAATTTGTTTTGAAATTTCATTGTGTACAAAGTACAAAGCTTTGCGAGTGTATTTATTTTCAAAGAAAATATATGAGGAACCATCTAAAGTCTGAATGGTTTTTTTTGTTTTTGTTTTTGTAAAGTGGAGAAAACAAGAAAACAAAAGTTTGTAAAAGTAAATAAGATTTGGTAAAAGTTAACAAAAGTTGTATTTCAAAGTTCACAACTACATGTAGATATCACTTACTAGTGGATGTCTTCAATACGAACGTTGATTTAATTGTCAAATTTGACAAACCATGAACAAGATCTAAGACCTGCTAGCGTAGCACCGATGCGCCTCTTCTCTGTTATTATTTAAATTCTCAGAATTCCAAGTAAGAAATTTGTCCGCTCACAGGCACAATACCAGTGGCTACAACAGGCAAATGGAAGCTGCTTCTGGCTATAAATAGAACTCAGCGTCACAGCAAGCGGGCTGCTCACCCTTTCGCTGTGGGTATAGAGAGTATAGTTGAAGGCGAGTTTTTGGATGACTTGCAGTAGTGGAGTGAGTGGCTTGTGATGGGACGCACAGAATAGTTTGAGTGGCTGGTTAACTACTTTGTTCAAGTCCTAATTTGTGTGATGTCTAAAACTTCGCTCTGGTAAGTCAATGGGTGAATGTTGTGTGTTGTGAATGATACATTGCCATTCTGTTGTGTTATAGGCGGAGAATTTGGCTATTTATATTCAGAAAATCATTTTAGTGTTCAATATTAATATGTTGTTGAAAGAAGAGAGACGTCATACTACCAGTATTACAAGCCTGTTATGAAAATAAATCAGTTACATAACATAAAAACTACTTTTGACATAAATTTTTTTTAAATGTTCTGTCCAGGACTCAAAAAATAAGAAAGTAGAATATAATTTAACATTTCTTAGAATGTATTACCCAGTGTAAACTGTTCATAATTGCAGACAAGGAATTTATTACTTTAGGATTTCAGTTGCATGATAACGGGAGGTAATAACTGTGTGTTTCGTTTAATAAAAAAGACAGTTTTGATTATATTTTCTGCACATTTTTCTTCACTTATACATTATACACCTTAAGTCTTAAGGGCTTTCCAAATATGACGATTTAAAAAAAAACTACAATTTTTTTATTTGTATAATTTGAATTACTGACAACAACAAAATTATTGACTTTTCACACCACCATTGCTAATAAAAATTTTAAAAAATTGTTTCTGCCGGGTGAACTAATGAAAATAACAGCATTGTATTTCATCTCTCTCACCCACCCCTTACTTAAGCGATGCAGACGCTGTCAAAATGGATACGTTGTGTGTGGTAAACTGTGCGTTGGGTGTGGTAAACTGTGCGTTGGGTTGGTAAACTGTGCGTTGGGTGTGGTAAACTGTGCGTTGGGTGTGGTAAACTGTGCGTTGGGTGTGGTCAACTGTGCGTTGGGTGTGGTAAACTGTGCGTTGGGTGTGGTCAACTGTGCGTTGGGTGTGGTAAACTGTGCGTTGGGTATGGTAAACTGTGCGTTGTATGTGGTAAACTGTGCGTTGTATGTGGTAAACTGTGCGTTGTGAGTGGTAAACTGTGCGTTGGGTGTGGTAAACTGTGCGTTGGGTGTGGTAAACTGTGCGTTGAGTGTGGTAAACTGTGCGTGGGGTTTGTTGAACTGTGCGTTGGGTGTGGTAAACTGTGTGTTGGGTGTGGTAAACTGTGCGTTGGGTGTGGTAAACTGTGCGTTGGTTGTGGTAAACTGTGCGTTGGGTGTGGTAAACTGTGCGTTGGGTGTGGTAAACTGTGTGTTGGGTGTGGTGAACTGTGCGTTGGATGTGGTAAACTGTGCGTTGGGTGTTGTGAACTGTGCGTTGGTTGTGCTGAACTGCGCATTGAACCCTCAACAAACTTAACAAAAATGTAAAGAAAATGATTCTTTTGAAAAAAAGGGGGGAGGGAACAAACAAACGAACAAACAAAAAGAACAAACAATGAACGTATCGACAAGACACAAACTGAACGCTAAGCCACACTTTTGAATCCTATCGGACAGCATAGACAGGAAGCTAAGCCACACTTTAGAATCCTAGCGGACAGCATAGACAGGAAGCTAAGCCACACTTTAGAATCCTAGCGGACAGCATAGACAGGAAGCTCGTAGTTTAGATCCTACATAGCAGCTAATGTTGTTTTGTTTCCCACCAACTTAACTGGTTTGACTGACATCTTTCTACTTAACCGGTAGCCTCCCCTTTGTAAACAACGACACACATCCAACTGTACATACTTTCTAACAAGCTCAGAATTAAATTCGGATAACGAAACAGATTTATAAAAAGTGTAAAATGTAAAATTGATATAATTTCATTCTTGATTCATCAAATTTTGTTTCTTAAGATTTATTTTCACTGCTACTGGTACATACTATTGTTATACGTTTAGTACATCGGATAGATAATTTCATAAATATGGATTATTTTATTGCAGAGAGATATATTATTTTATTGTAGAGTGATAAGTTATTCCCTAAAATTTTCCGGGTAGCAAATTTAGCTACAAATATTAAACTAATATATAATCCACTCCCTCTTTTCTTTCTCTATCTTTCTCCCATAGCCTACATGTAAAATAACTTTAATAAACACCAGAAGCTAATGAGCAGAAAAGACACATGCACATTTAACTCGCCTAGTTACTGATTGAATCGCTTTGTTACTGATTGACTCAATCGTCTGTAACGTAACAGAAATGGTAATTATCTCTAACACAAGGGCATTGGAACAAGTCGCTAACTAACATCACCTTGTTTGTGTAGCAAAATCTCTAAACATGAACATTTCCAAATGTTTATGGTGAGCACCTTGGCTGAGACTATAACCATGTGCTGTAAAACTGACACGGGTGGAGGCGTACTGTAACTGTAACACTGACACGGGTGGAGGCGTATTGTAACTGTAACACGGACACGGGTGGAGGCATGCTGTAACACTGACACGGGTGGAGGCGTGATGTAACTGTAAAACTGACACGGGTGGAGGCATGATGTAACTGTAAAACTGACACGGGTGGAGGCGTGATGTAACACTGACACGGGTGGAGGCATGCTGTAACTGTATCACTGACACGGGTGGAGGCGTGCTGTAACTGTAACACTGACACGGTGGAGGCGTATGTAACTGTAACACTGACACGGGTGGAGGCGTGCTGTAACACTGACACGGGTGGAGGCGCGCTGTAACACTGACACGGGTCGAGGCGTGCTGTAACTGTAACACTGACACGGGTGGAGGCGTGCTGTAACACTGACACGGGTGGACGCGTGATGTAACTGTAACACTGACACGGGTGGAGGCGTGCTGTAACTGTAACACTGACACGAGTGGAGGCGTGCTGTAACACTGACACGGGTGGAGGCGTGCTGTAACTGTAACACTGACACGGGTGGAGGCGTGCTGTAACTGTAACACTGACACTGGTGGAGGCGTGCTGTAACACTGACACGGGTGGACGCGTGATGTAACACTGACACGGTGGAGGCGAGCTATAACTTTACACTGACACGGGTGGAGGCGTGCTGTAACTGTAACACTGACACGGGTGGAGTCATGCTGTAACTGTAACACTGACACGGGTGGAGGCGTGATGTAACTATAACACTGACACGGGTGGAGGCGTGCTGTAACTGTAACACTGACACGGGTGGAGGCGTGATGTAACTGTAACACTGACACGGGTGGAGTCATGCTGTAACTGTAACACTGACACGGGTGGAGGCGTGATGTAACTGTAACACTGACACAGGTGGAGGCGTGCTGTAACACTGACACGTGTGGAGGCGTGCTGTAACTGTAACACTGACACAGGTGGAGGCGTGCTGTAACACTGACACGGGTAGAGTCATGCTGTAACTGTAACACTGACACGGGTGGAGGCGAGCTGTAACTGTAACACTGACACGGGTGGAGGCGTGCTGTAACTGTAACACTGACACGGGTGGAGGCGTGCTGTAACTGTAACACTGACACGGGTGGAGGCGAGCTGTAACTGTAACACTAACACGGGTGGAGGCGTGCTGTAACTGTAACATTGACACGGGTGGAGGCGTGCTGTAACTGTAACACTGACACGGGTGGAGGCGAGCTTAAACTGTAACACTAACACGGGTGGAGGCGTGCTGTAACTGTAACACTGACACGGGTGGCAGCGTGCTGTAACTGTAACACTGACACGGGTGGAGGCGTGCTGTAACACTGACACGGGTGGAGGCGTGCTGTAAAACTGACACGGGTGGAGGCGTGCTGTAATTGCAACACTGACACGTTAGGAGGGGTGCTGTAACTGTAACACTGGCACGGGTGGAGGCGTGCTGTAACTGTAACACTGACACGGGTGGAGGGGTGCTGTAACTGTAACACTGACACGGGTGGAGGCGTGCTGTAACACTGATATGGGTGGAGGCGTGCTGTAACACTGACACGGGTGGAGGCGTGCTGTAATTGCAACACTGACATGGGTGGAGGCGTGCTGTAACTGTGACACTGACACGGGTGGAGGCATGCTGTAACTGTAGCACTTACACGGGTGGAGGCGTGCTGTAACACTGACACGGGTCGAGGCGTGCTGTAACTGCAAAACTGACACGGGTGGAGGCGTGCTTTAACTGTAACACTGACATGGGTGGCAGCGTGCTGTAACTGTAACACTGACACGGGTGGAGGCGTGCTGTAACAACGGGTGGAGGCGTGTTTTAATTGCAACACTGACACGGGTGGAGGCGTGCTGTAACTGTGCCACTGACACGGGTGGAGGCGTGCCTTAACTGTAACACTGACACGGGTGGAGGCGTGCTGTAACTGTAGCACTGACACGGGTGGAGGGTTGCTGTAACTGTAACACTGACACGGGTGGAGGCGTGCTGTAACACTGACATGTGTGGAGGCGTGCTATAATTGCAACACTGACACGGGTGGAGGCGTGCTGTAACTGCAACACTGACACGGGTGGCGACGTGCTGTAACTGTAACACTGACACCGTTGGAGGCGTGCTGTAACTGCAACACTGACACGGGTGGTGACGTGCTGTAACTGTAACACTGACACGGGTGGAGGCGTGCTGTAACTGTGCCACTGACACGGGTGGAGGCGTGCCTTAACTGTAACACTGACACGCGTGGAGGCGTGCTGTAACTGTGCCACTGACATGGGTGGAGGCGTGCCTTAACTGTAACACTGACACGGGTGGAGGCGTGATGTAACTGTAAAACTGACTTTGGTGGAGGCATGATGTAACTGTAAAACTGACACGGGTGGAGGCATGATGTAACACTGACACGGGTGGAGGCATGCTGTAACTGTATCACTGACACGGGTGGAGGCGTGCTGTAACTGTAACACTGACACGGTGGAGGCGTATGTAACTGTAACACTGACACGGGTGGTGGCGTGCTGTAACACTGACACGGGTGGAGGCGTGCTGTAACACTGACACGGGTCGAGGCGTGCTGTAACTGTAACACTGACACGGGTGGAGGCGTGCTGTAACACTGACACGGGTGGACGCGTGATGTAACTGTAACACTGACACGGGTGGAGGCGTGCTGTAACTGTAACACTGACACGGGTGGAGGCGTGCTGTAACACTGACACGGGTGGACGCGTGATGTAACTGTAACACTGACACGGGTGGAGGCGTGCTGTTACTGTAACACTGACACGGGTGGAGGCGTGCTGTAACACTGACACGGGTGGACGCGTGATGTAACTGTAACACTGCCACGGGTGGAGGCGTGCTGTAACTGTAACACTGACACGGGTGGAGGCGTGCTGTAACTGTAACACTGACATGGGTGGAGGCGTGCTGTAACTGTAACACTGACACGGGTGGAGGCGTGCTGTAACACTGACACGGATGGACGCGTGATGTAACACTGACACGGTGGAGGCGAGCTATAACTTTACACTGACACGGGTGGAGGCGTGCTGTAACTGTAACACTGACACGGGTGGAGTCATGCTGTAACTGTAACACTGACACGGGTGGAGGCGTGATGTAACTGTAACACTGACACGGGTGGCAGCGTGCTGTAACTGTAACACTGACACGGGTGGAGGCGTGCTGTAACACTGACACGGGTGGAGGCGTGCTGTAAAACTGACACGGGTGGAGGCGTGCTGTAATTGCAACACTGACACGTTAGGAGGGGTGCTGTAACTGTAACACTGGCACGGGTGGAGGCGTGCTGTAACTGTAACACTGACACGGGTGGAGGGGTGCTGTAACTGTAACACTGACACGGGTGGAGGCGTGCTGTAACACTGATATGGGTGGAGGCGTGCTGTAACACTGACACGGGTGGAGGCGTGCTGTAATTGCAACACTGACATGGGTGGAGGCGTGCTGTAACTGTGACACTGACACGGGTGGAGGCATGCTGTAACTGTAGCACTTACACGGGTGGAGGCGTGCTGTAACACTGACACGGGTCGAGGCGTGCTGTAACTGCAAAACTGACACGGGTGGAGGCGTGCTTTAACTGTAACACTGACATGGGTGGCAGCGTGCTGTAACTGTAACACTGACACGGGTGGAGGCGTGCTGTAACAACGGGTGGAGGCGTGTTTTAATTGCAACACTGACACGGGTGGAGGCGTGCTGTAACTGTGCCACTGACACGGGTGGAGGCGTGCCTTAACTGTAACACTGACACGGGTGGAGGCGTGCTGTAACTGTAGCACTGACACGGGTGGAGGGTTGCTGTAACTGTAACACTGACACGGGTGGAGGCGTGCTGTAACACTGACATGTGTGGAGGCGTGCTATAATTGCAACACTGACACGGGTGGAGGCGTGCTGTAACTGCAACACTGACACGGATGGCGACGTGCTGTAACTGTAACACTGACACCGTTGGAGGCGTGCTGTAACTGCAACACTGACACGGGTGGCGACGTGCTGTAACTGTAACACTGACACGGGTGGAGGCGTGCTGTAACTGTGCCACTGACACGGGTGGAGGCGTGCCTTAACTGTAACACTGACACGCGTGGAGGCGTGCTGTAACTGTGCCACTGACATGGGTGGAGGCGTGCCTTAACTGTAACACTGACACGGGTGGAGGCGTGATGTAACTGTAAAACTGACACTGGTGGAGGCATGATGTAACTGTAAAACTGACACGGGTGGAGGCATGATGTAACACTGACACGGGTGGAGGCATGCTGTAACTGTATCACTGACACGGGTGGAGGCGTGCTGTAACTGTAACACTGACACGGTGGAGGCGTATGTAACTGTAACACTGACACGGGTGGTGGCGTGCTGTAACACTGACACGGGTGGAGGCGTGCTGTAACACTGACACGGGTCGAGGCGTGCTGTAACTGTAACACTGACACGGGTGGAGGCGTGCTGTAACACTGACACGGGTGGACGCGTGATGTAACTGTAACACTGACACGGGTGGAGGCGTGCTGTAACTGTAACACTGACACGGGTGGAGGCGTGCTGTAACACTGACACGGGTGGACGCGTGATGTAACTGTAACACTGACACGGGTGGAGGCGTGCTGTTACTGTAACACTGACACGGGTGGAGGCGTGCTGTAACACTGACACGGGTGGACGCGTGATGTAACTGTAACACTGCCACGGGTGGAGGCGTGCTGTAACTGTAACACTGACACGGGTGGAGGCGTGCTGTAACTGTAACACTGACATGGGTGGAGGCGTGCTGTAACTGTAACACTGACACGGGTGGAGGCGTGCTGTAACACTGACACGGGTGGACGCGTGATGTAACACTGACACGGTGGAGGCGAGCTATAACTTTACACTGACACGGGTGGAGGCGTGCTGTAACTGTAACACTGACACGGGTGGAGTCATGCTGTAACTGTAACACTGACACGGGTGGAGGCGTGATGTAACTGTAACACTGACACGGGTGGAGGCGTGCTGTAACTGTAACACTGACACGGGTGGAGGCGTGATGTAACTGTAACACTGACACGGGTGGAGTCATGCTGTAACTGTAACACTGACACGGGTGGAGGCGTGATGTAACTGTAACACTGACACAGGTGGAGGCGTGCTGTAACACTGACACGTGTGGAGGCGTGCTGTAACTGTAACACTGACACAGGTGGAGGCGTGCTGTAACACTGACACGGGTAGAGTCATGCTGTAACTGTAACACTGACACGGGTGGAGGCGAGCTGTAACTGTAACACTAACACGGGTGGAGGCGTGCTGTAACTGTAACACTGACACGGGTGGAGGCGTGCTGTAACTGTAACACTGACACGGGTGGAGGCGAGCTGTAACTGTAACACTAACACGGGTGGAGGCGTGCTGTAACTGTAACATTGACACGGGTGGAGGCGTGCTGTAACTGTAACACTGACACGGGTGGAGGCGAGCTTTAACTGTAACACTAACAAGGGTGGAGGCGTGCTGTAACTGTAACACTGACACGGGTGGAGGCGTGCTGTAACACTGACACGGGTGGAGGCGTGCTGTAACACTGACACGGGTGGAGGCGTGCTGTAACAACGGGTGGAGGCGTGTTTTAATTGCAACACTGACACGGGTGGAGGCGTGCTGTAACTGTGCCACTGACACGGGTGGAGGCGTGCCTTAACTGTAACACTGACACGGGTGGAGGCGTGCTGTAACTGTAGCACTGACACGGGTGGAGGGTTGCTGTAACTGTAACACTGACACGGGTGGAGGCGTGCTGTAACACTGACATGTGTGGAGGCGTGCTGTAATTGCAACACTGACACGGGTGGAGGCGTGCTGTAACTGCAACACTGACACGGGTGGCGACGTGCTGTAACTGTAACACTGACACCGTTGGAGGCGTGCTGTAACTGCAACACTGACACGGGTGGCGACGTGCTGTAACTGTAACACTGACACGGGTGGAGGCGTGCTGTAACTGTGCCACTGACACGGGTGGAGGCGTGCCTTAACTGTAACACTGACACGGGTGGAGGCGTGCTGTAGCTGTGCCACTGACACGGGTGGAGGCGTGCCTTAACTGTAACACTGACACGGGTGGAGGCGTGCTGTAACTGTAGCACTGACACGGGTGGAGGGTTGCTGTAACTGTAACACTGACACGGGTGGAGGCGTGCTGTAACACTGACATGTGTGGAGGCGTGCTGTAATTGCAACACTTACACAGGTCGAGGCGTGCTGTAACTGCAACACTGACACGGGTGGCGACGTGCTGTAACTGTAACACTGACACGGGTGGCGACGTGCTGTAACTGTAACACTGACACCGTTGGAGGCGTGCTGTAACCGCAACACTGACACGGGTGGCGACGTGCTGTAACTGTAACACTGACACGGGTGGCAGCGTGCTGTAACTGTAACACTGACACGGGTGGAGGCGTGCTGTAACACTGACACGGGTGGAGGCGTGCTGTAACTGTAATACTGACACCGTTGGAGGCATGCTGTAACTGTAAAACTGACACGGGTGGGGGCATGCTGTTACTGTAACACTGACACGGGTGGAGGCGTTCTGTAAGACTGACATGGGTGGAGGCGTGATTTAACTGTAACACTAACACGGGTGGAGGCGTGCTGTACACTGTAACACTGACACGGGTGGAGGCGTGCTGTACTTATAACACGGACGGAGGTATTCTGTAACACTGACACGGGTGGAGGCGTGCTGTAACTATAACACGGTTGGAGGTGTGCTTTACTGATACACTGACACGGGTGGAGGCGTGCTGTAACTGATGCACTAATACGGGTGGAGGCGTGCCTTAACTGTAACACTGACACGGGTGGAGGCGTGCTGTAACTGTAGCACTGACACGGGTGGAGGGTTGCTGTAACTGTCACACTGACACGGGTGGAGGCGTGCTGTAACACTGACATGTGTGGAGGCGTGCTGTAATTGCAACACTGACACGGGTGGAGGCGTGCTGTAACACTGACACAGGTCGAGGCGTGCTGTAACTGCAACACTGACACGGGTGGCGACGTGCTGTAGCTGTAACACTGACACCGTTGGAGGCGTGCTGTAACTGCAACACTGACACGGGTGGCGACGTGCTGTAACTGTAACACTGACACGGGTGGAGGCGTGCTCTAACTGTAACACTGACACGGGTGGAGGCGTGCTTTAACACTGACACGGGTGGAGGCGTGCTGTAACTGTAACACTGACACCGTTGGAGGCATGCTGTAACTGTAAAACTTACACGGGTGGAGGCATGCTGTTACTGTAACACTGACACGGGTGGAGGCGTTCTGTAAGACTGACACGGGTGGAGGCGTGATTTAACTGTAACACTAACACGGGTGGAGGCGTGCTGTACACTGTAACACTGACACGGGTGGAACGTGCTGTACTTATAACACGGACGGAGGTATTCTGTAACACTGACACGGGTGGAGGCGTGCTGTAACTATAACACGGTTGGAGGCGTGCTGTAACTGATACACTGACACGGATGGAGGCGCGCTGTTACTATAACACGGGTGGAGGTGTGCTGTAACACTGACACGGGTGGAGGCGTGCTGTAACATTGACATGGGTGGAGGCTTGCTGTTGGGATTACCCGTTACACACCACTTGGTAAATTTAGATAAAGAGGTGCGTAACTCTCAATCTTTCAATGGTTCACATGAAAGTTTCATAGTGTTACTTGTGACACTTGTCATGACTAAACTGACAGCAATACAAACATTTGACAGGATATCTACGGACTACTTAGTCTGGCACATCTACGGACTACGTAGTCTGACACCGCATCTACGGACTACGTAACCTGGCACATCTACGGACTACGTAGTCTGGCACATCTACGGACTACGTAGTCTGGCACCGCATCTACGGACTACGTAACGTGGCACATATACGGTCTACGTAACCTGGCACATCTACGGACTACGTAGTCTGGCACCGCATCTACGGACTACGTAACCTGGCACATCTACCGTCTACGTAACCTGGCACATCTACGGACTACGTAGTCTGGCACCGCATCTACGGACTACGTAACGTGGCACCGCATCTACGGACTACGTAACCTGGCACATCTACGGACTACGTAGTCATGCACATCTACGGATTACGTAACCTGGCACATCTACGGACTACGTAGCCTGGCACAACTAAGGAATGCGTAACCTGGCACATCTACGGACTACGTAACCTTCCACATCTACGGACTACGTAACCTGTAACATCTTAAGACTACGTAATCTGGCACAACTGCAGACTTAGTAACCTGGTACTGCTACGGACTACGTAACCTGGCACATCTACGGACTACGTAGTCTGGCACATCTACGGACTACGTAACCTGGCACATCTACGGACTACGGTGTCTGGCACATCTACGGACTACGTAACCTGGCACAACTACGGACTGTGTAACCTGGCACATCTACGGACTACGTAACCTGGCACATCTACGGACTACGTAACCTGGCACATCTACGGACTACGTAACCTGGCACATCTACGGACTACGTAACCTGGCACATCTACAGACTACGTAATCTGGCACAACTGCAGACTTAGTAACCTGGCTCAACTACGGACTATGTAACCTGGCACATCTACGAACTACGTAACCTAGCATATTTACTGACTACGTAACCTGGCACATTTACTGACTACGTAACCTGGCAAATCTACAGACTACATAACCTGACACATCTACGGACTACGTAACCTTGCACATGTACGGACTACGTAACCTGGCACATCTACGTACTACGTAACCTGGCACATATACAGACTACATAACCTGACACATCTACGGACTACGTAACCTGACACATCTACGGATTTCGTAACCTGGCACATCTATGAACCTTAGCTTACCAAACCAACACAGTCTACAATGAGGTGAGAGACAAATGTAAACCACACCTGAAAGGTAACAGAAAAAACTGTAAGAAAGGTAAACATAAAAAGAAGAGGAAAATCCCAGGGGCCAGCGATCAAACGATCAAACAAGGAAATCTCCCTTTGACTGATGTGTGTATTAGCGGGTGTACCGAGATAAGTTTGATGTGGTGATTATTGTGGTGGTTCGTTTAACCAGTCAGTTGTGGTATTAGATGAGCTGACATTGACTGGTGGCGCTGGGGGAGTCATTCATTAAAAGTTCAAATGAGCATTTCAGTCCTCATCCCTGTACAAAAAAGAAGACGGTTCTTTCATCATTGTTGGTACCACCGGTTCCTCCATCGCTGCTGGTACCACTGGTTCCTCCATCATTGTTGGTACCACTGGTTCCTCCATCGCTGTTGGTAGCACTGGTTCCTCCATCATTGTTGGTACCACTGGTTCCTCCATCATTGTTGGTACCACTGGTTCCTCCATCATTGTTGGTACCACTGGTTCCTCCATCATTGTTGGTACCACTGGTTCCTCCATCATTGTTGGTAACACTGGTTCCTCCATCATTGTTGGTACCACCTGTTCCTCCATCATTGTTGGTACCACCTGTTCCTCCATCATGTTGATACCACTGGTTCCTCCATCATGTTGGTAACACTGGTTCCTCCATCATTGTTGGTAACACTGGTTCCTCCATCATTGTTGGTAACACTGGTTCCTCCATCATTGTTGGTACCACCTGTTCCTCCATCATTGTTGGTAACACTGGTTCCTCCATCATTGTTGGTACCACCTGTTCCTCCATCATGTTGGTACCACTGGTTCCTCCATCATGTTGGTAACACTGGTTCCTCCATCATTGTTGGTAACACTGGTTCCTCCATCATTGTTGGTAACACTGGTTCCTCCATCATTGTTGGTACCACTGGTTCCTCCATCATTGTTAGTAACACCGGTTCCTCCATCATTGTTGGTACCACTGGTTCCTCCATCATTGTTGGTACCACCAGTTCCTCCATCATTGTTGGTACCACTGGTTCCTCCATCATTGTTGGTACCACTGGTTCCTCCATCATTGTTGGTACAACCGGTTCCTCCATCATTGTTGGTACCACTGGTTCCTCCATCATTGTTGGTACCACCGGTTCCTCCATCATGTTTATCCACTGGTTCCTCCATCATTGTTGGTACCACTGGTTCCTCCATCATGTTGGTACCACTGGTTCCTTCATCATGTTGGTACCACTGGTTCCATATTATTTCTGGCTCCGTCGGTTCTCTCATCATGTTGGTACCACTGGTTCCTCCATCATTGTTGTACCACCGGTTCCTCATCATTTCTGGCTCCACACTTTCCTCCATCATGTTGGTACCACTGGTTCCTCCATCATGTTGGTACCACTGGTTCCTCCATCATTGTTAATACCACCAGTTCCTCCATCATTGTTGGTACCACCAGTTCCTCAATCATTGTTGCTACCACTGGTTCCTCCATCATTGTTGGTACCACCATTTCCTCCATCATTGTTGGTACCACCGGTTCATCCATCATTGTTTGTACCACCGGTTCCTCCATCATATTGGTACCACTGGTTCCTCCATCATTGTTGGTACCCGGTTCCTTCATCATTGTTGGTACCACTGGTTCCTCCATCATGTTGGTACCACCGGTTCCTCCATCATTGTTGGTACCACTGGTTCCTCCATCATTGTTGGTACCACCAGTTCCTCCATCATTGTTGGTACCACCAGTTCCTCAATCATTGTTGGTACCACTGGTTCCTCCATCATTTTAGGTACCACCGGTTCCTTCTTCATTGCTGGTGCGATCGGTAAGTGTTAGTGTCTAATCGGATGGAAACTGTTTTATGATTTTGACACATTCGCACATTTCATGATTGTTACAAATCTGTACCTTGAGTGACTTATAGATTCATATCTTTTTCTTAGTTTTTAGTAGGTGAGTGAAATCGCACAGCTGACATCACCGTAAGCCGTAAGCCGGCCATTAGAAGCAGACTTTTAGGATGTTAAATGGCCTGGCATTTATTCTCACTGGGTCTCACTTGGTCCCCTTTGGTCTCACTGGGTCTCCCTTGGTCTCAGTGGGTCTCGCTAAGTGTCAGTGAGTCTTAATTATACTCTTGATAGATCCTGGAACTAGATTTTAATATCATACCACCTCGTATTATTCTCACAAAATATTGTTTCAATTTGAAGATGTATGACGTCACCAGTTCGTTAAGGTGAAATACGTGACAGTTTGGCATGAGGTTCAAGGACGTTGCGATTGTTCACATCAGTGCTCCTCAAACGTTTCACTGCGAAGGACCTCCAAGAATGATCAGGCTTGCCACTAGGGAATATTCGATTAACTTTTAGCTTTTAAAAAATCAGGGGCAATACAGGTTATAAAAGTTTTCCACGTTTGCTCATATGTATGTCTAAGTTGTAGGATATACCTGTTATGAAGTCCATGTATGGGCAAAGATTGGAACAACCGCAATTTTAGAAGCACTGATCTTGGTTATGGACATATTTTCAATGTCAACCAAGAGAAGGTAACTGATAACACAATCAGTTCAGAGTTGTGGTACCTACTGTTTACCAATTTATAACATGGGGAGGGATGGAGGGGTTGGCAACTGGGTGGGAGTGGGTGTGGCAAAGACCACGTGATATTAGGGGAAAAAAACGATTGCACCCGTAGGAAATAAATTAGCGATTTTTTTTTGTGTAATCAATATACTACGATACAAAAAAAATGGCCATGTTGTTATTTAGCCCATGAAAACAATATATAGGAAATGATATGTGTGCTGTGACAGAGGCGTTACTAGGGTTGGTGTCACCCAGTGCGGTAGCTCATGGTGTCACTCCCTGCACATCTTACTCCATAGAACTCCACAGAATCTGCCAAGTCCTAAAACGGGAACATACAGAATTTTACCCCTTGGTGTCAACCTTTGTGATGGTGTTACCCGGTGCGGTCCGCACCTTCGCCTCCCCCCTAGTGACGCCTTTGCGCTCTGATGGCGAAAGAGTAAATTTTAATAATGAAATATAAAATATCTTGTTTTCAAGTGTGCTTTAATTCAAGGGTGAGCCCGCAGTGACGTCATGGGATTGAATGTGCGATCCAGTTTTTCTTTCTGTACCTGGTGAACTGTGGTGACAGTTGAAGTGCGATCAATTCTTTTTTATGTATTGGGTAAAATTTGTTTAGATTGCCAAGTAATCGTAAAGACTAGCTAGTGGGCGGTGACATCCTTGTTTGCTCATTACTAATTTCCTCATGAAAAGTACTAAAACTTAATTTACGAATGTAACCAACAACGCGACATTGTTTTGTACAACTGTCTCTATTAACGCCCTGTACATCATCATCATAAGTTGTATTGATGTCTGTGTTTCTCATCCAATTTCTCACCATGTGACGATAGTAAGGTCTTCACATGACGAAAACAAAGTACAGAGAATGTTTTTGTAAGGAGAGTAAAATCTTGTTTTCTATGCTATCAATGATCGCTGTCTAACCAGATGTTTATCTAATAGCAAATTAATATTAACTAGACGCCCCGCGGCGTAGCATACGCCGCAGACTTGCTCATAGATAGTGCAAGAAAAAAAGGGAGGGGGAGAACGGACACAAACAGTAGCACGAACAAATGGGAACAACGCGGGTGAACGATGGGGGACCACCGAAGCATTTCTGGTAAGTATTTAGGACATCGCCACAATATATAAACAAATATTACAGCCATGAAGCCAAGTTGGAGAGCAACAACTTCGTCCATGAACGAAATATGCGACCAATAGAAACAGACAGGTACCTGGTGAAGGAATTGATATAACATTGAACAAAGCTTTTTTCCGTGACATGCGAAGCGGTGTTTATGTTTGCTAAGAAAGGGGGGAAAAGAATAGGCATTGACATTTTTAAAAATTAAAAAAAAACATATGTTGCCACTTGGGCTTGAACCCAAGACCTTCCGCATGTTAGGCGGATGTAATAACCAATATACTACGAAATACATACACACTGTGCAGGAACTTCGAAAGTGAATGTAAAAAACATTGCTGTCTCAAGACATGCCCCACCCCTCCACTACCTTCGCTTGCCAACCGTTAACTGTGTTTAGTTGACCCGAGCGAGGGTCATTCGTCATGCTCGGTTGCACATATTTTTGCTGCTTACTTGCCTGGCATGGTCCCATGAAGAGAATTATATATATAGATACTCTTTAGCATTTTGCGGATTAAGGGGGGGGGGTTGCTGATTGGGCTAAAGCCAGAATTTAAGGGCCCCAAACTTATTATATTGTACAATAAAGGTAACTGGACCGGGCCCCAGGTGGAATTGCAGCCAGGGGCCCCGTGCAATCTTGATCCGCCCATGCATCTGACTGAATTATTTCGTCAAAAGTCAACTCAATAAAATCTTGGGAAACAAGTCGCGTGACCAAAGTTCCATAACTCTCCCAGTTGTGAGTCAGGTTCTGATAGGGTTATGTCCAAAATCAAGGTTCCTGTTTGCCACTGGGCGCCCTAATCTATGCTGCACCCAGGGAGCGGGCGGCATGTACAAATAAACCTATCACTACACAGACGTGAGATATCGGTCTTATTTTTAAACCAACTTATTTCTGTAGTCGCCGACTCATACATGTAGTATAGTCCACTGTTTGTAATCACCTGGTCCTACATGCAGGACACAAACAGATAAGCAGGTGCAGCAAGTGAAGATATTCCAGGTCTTAGACGAGGTCAGTCACGTGATTAAATTTTGTGAGGTCAAGGTAACCAACACCAGCTAGATAAATAACAAAAAACGGTTTAGTTAAAGTTAAAATTTAGCCAGACAGGAGAATGAAAATTAAGCTTTTGAACAATTGTAGGAAATTTGATATTTGATTGAATTTATCGACGATTTTAAAACTCTTCAATCACTTCCTTGAAATCCTTCAGTTTCTTCATGTTATCAGTTCCTCTTTGTTCCTTAATTTTTTTATTTTGGTTTTGCTAACTAAACAATCGACTAAGTGAACAATTAGGTTTTATATTCAAAACCCAGGAGGCTGTTGGAAATCTATCTCACGTTGAGAGAATTAAACAATGAATTTAGCTGTAGGTCAAAGAAACGTCTATGCATCATTCTTTACAAATCTCAATATGTTAGCTACTTCATCTCCATTAGCTCTGTTAAATCGCATTTACAAATTAAGAAAAGATGCTCAGAGTTTTCTGATTTGTTTAAATTGATTTTATAATAGAGATAAGGTTTCCTTCCCGCAAAAAACCAAAACAAGCTGTGTGCTTAGGACAACACAGTTTGGGATGAAATAATAAGAATGGGCGTGGCTACTAACTCCAACCCGCCCCCCCCCTCTACCAGAAGCTACTCCATAGACCAAAAGCGTGACCGCTAATTGCAGAAGAACTCATGAGGCGACTTTTAAAGGCAAATGACATCATTTTGACATGAATCTTAATACTAAAATATGTCTGTACAGACAATAAACTAGAAGAATATTTGACCACCGATAACTATTTGACCAACAGTTTGACACCACGGTAGCCACTGACCAGGCCCGGCCCTGCCACTGACCGTCAACATGAACAAAGTATAAACCCTCCCTATATCAGATCATGCATTCCACTCCTAGTGCTTTCTTAGAGGTCTTACATTCCACTCATACTGCTGTCTTACATTCCTCTTTCTTACCACGTTTTTATTGACTCGCTTTCGTTCCTGTTTGTTGGTTTGTCCAAGATTTTTTCAAATCTGCCAACGTACAATTTAAGCACTTCTGATGGTGCTAGAGGCGTGATGTTACTGTATTTTTTTACCTCTATTTATTTTACCAAACACCTCACAAGCGCCCGCTCAACGTGTTAAAAACATTGTGATGTGGTCACGGGGTGAACTCACATATGTCAACAAAAGCCGACGGTACAGATGCTTATATATAGACTGTAGATAAACTAAAAAGTTCAATAATTTAATAACGGTACATTCGATCGATCTGAAATTTTGATACAATGCATTGTCATCCAAGATCTATATGTGGTAACATTTTCAGATCTCTAGGACCATCAGAAGTGGTTCAATTTTACGTTGGCAGATTTGAAAAAAATCTTGGACAAACAAGAACGAAAGCGAGTTAATAAAACATGGTTAAATAAAAAGAATAAAATAAATAAAGGTAAAAAAATGATTTTAAAAACCACGTTTTTATAAATGGACTAAAAAGAAGAAAATAATTTAAAACTTATTAGTTCAAGTACTTCGATTTAATATGGTGCGGGTGTTTGGTATAAAAATTAAAGATTTCTAATTTAGAAGGCAAAAGAGAGATCTATAAGTGAGAGAATGAGTGAACCGCATATTTTAAACCTCATAGCGATCGCCCCCACGTTTTAGTCATATTAAATCGAAGTACTTGAACTAATAAGTTTTAAACTTATTTTCTTCTTTTTAGTCCGCTTATAAAAAAGTTGTTTAAAAATTATTATTTTTTACTTCTATTTATTTTACTGTTGTGATAACGTTTGTATAAAGGTCAAGTTGACCCAATGACATGACGCGCTATCAGCGACACGAACTTTTAAACTTCTGAAATGTGTCCCAAAAAAAACTATGACTACACATCATGGCATAAGTTTTTTTTGTTTTTTTTTAAACTCGCTGTTATTATACTAAATGCTATACAGTTTAGAAAAAAACAACAACAGCCGATGAGATGAATGAATGAAACGATCTTCAGAAACAACAACAGCCGATCCGATGAATGAATGAAACGATCTTCAGAAACAACAACAGCCGATCCGATGAATGAATGAAACGATCTTCAGAAACCAATAGCCTCTGCTCAACCTGATCATCTTGTGTGAATTGTCTCGGTAACAAATTTGTCTTGGGCATATTTTTTAAAAGAATAAAAATATCTTAGACGCCCCGCGGCGTAGCATACGCCGCATACTTGCTCGTGGATAGTACAAAGTACAGCACTAAGAAATCAAAACAATGCGAGTGAACGTCGGTGGGGTGGGGGTGTGGGGGACTGCCAAATCATTGTTGGTTTCCAGACATTTGCAGGCGATATTCGGTACACCCCTAACTTCTATGAGGTCAGCTATAAAACGATAATCGGTTTAAATTCGGAGTAACCTAATCGATAATCGGTTTTAAAAAAAAACCAAAAAAAAAGAAAAAACAAAAACAAAAAAGAACACAACAACAACAAAAAACACGCAATTAACAACCCTAAATATGACTTACCCTCATTAGTGTCGGCCAATCATAGTTTATGTTTAAGGGATGTTAGTCATGGGCGTAGGGAAGGGGGGCAAGGGGGGGCATTTGACCCCCCCCCCTACATTTGAGAAACAAAATGTCATAAAAATGTCATAAAGTTGTTACAATAAAACTGAACTAAATTTCCTGAAAGTTTATTGCATGGAAAACAGTTTACATTTATCGAACATAAAAAAGAATTATATCTGCAAGTATAACTGATTACATTACTGATTGTTCTAAATATTCCAGTTGTTTAACAATATCAACATTTTCAGAAAAAATCCGCAAACATTTATATTTATGTGACCATCTAGTTTCACATAGCAAAGGAACATTTAGAATAAGTTTTCTTTGCTGATTACTTTCTCGGAAAAACACTATCGTTGACTTAATTTTTCTTATTGTGTTTCGTACAACATTCACATTATTTAAATCGTTCACAACAAGATTTAGTTTATGTGAACTGCAATGTAAAAATGCTGCTTTTTGGGGTATTTTTTTCGAATTATTGCATGGACTCCTCCTTTACCTGCCATTGTAGAACATTCGTAGTATCCTTGACCAACAAGTTCTGTCATATTTAATCCAAATTCTAATGAATTAGTAATCATGGTGTTGGTTAAACCGTTAAACCTCCAGCTGTTCTATTGACAATTGGAATTTATCCCATGAATTCTCCTGTGACCATCATTTTCCCATTTTGTTCTTTGACAAATCTAACACCAAGTGACATCTGCTCAATGCCTGAAATGTCATTTGTCTCGTCGGCAAGTATAGAAAATGCAACTGAATTATTTGCTTCACGAACAATGTCTTCACGCAAGAGAGACCCACAAATTTCGATTATAGTGTTTTGCGTAGTTGCCGAGATACACTCAGCGGTTACCCGTCAAAACGGCCCCGACACAACGGCCCCGGTCAAAACGGCGCCAGACAAATTGTTAACATTTTTAAACAAAAACATTTTTTTTTGCATTTTAAGCTTTCGTCAACTTTTTCACCCTTAAAAAAGTGGTAAAATTGTAAAATTATTTCTTGTGATGTTATTATATTGTTTCTTGTCAACAAACAACCGTTATTGGTACCATTTCGCGTATAGGCTATTAAATTCACTTTTGTGGTGTGTTATTATTATTGTTAATGGTTAGCTAAACCTGACACTGAATAGGTGAGTAAAAATACAAATATATTTGATTGTAAATTTTACTATTAGTCCATCTATTAGTCCAGGGCCGTTTTGTCGGGGCCGTTATGTCGGAGCCCAATTGTCGGGGCCGTTTTGTCCGGGGCCGTTTTGTCGGTGAACCATACTCAGCACTACAAGAACCAATTGACAAACGATTACCAAGAACTTCATCTCCAGATTCAACACGAAACTCTAAAAGTTCATACAAATTACCAGAATTTGATTCTGTTCCACGAAGTGCTAAAACATGCATGCAGCAAAATAGGATTGTAGAAGTGATGAGACCCAGTTAGTTGCGATTTTCTTGACTTTGTCTTCTAAATGATAAATGATGAGTCCAACTGCTCATCTATAGAAACTGCTTTAGCTTCCAATAAAGCAAATAAAATTGCTTGCATCTTCATGAGAGCCTTTGTGCCATAATGTGCTTTGCAGGTTGCTACGTGCATCTTCGTTGAAATCTTTATATTTTGTACATGGTTTGATGACAAATACCCACTGAACTCATAGAATTACTTTTTGCAGAAACAACACGCAATATTTGCAAAAGGCACCTATTAACATTTGCGAGTATACAAGCCACGGTGAATAGTCCGATAACCATGCATATCTAAAAACTAAAAACTCTGTTTCCCTCACTGTCAGCTCTAAAATCATAATTTCTATCAAGGGTCCAACAATCACGAATCAGCTGCAATTTCAATTTATTTGAAAGGTCGTATGTCCAGACATACCTTCCAATATCCAATTTAGGAAATGAATAAGTGTCAGCGACAATCAAATTAGGAACAGTTGCTTCAGTTGTGTCTGGCTGTTGAACTTGTACTGTTGCCCTCAATGCCAATGATAAGTCAGATGCTGCAGGTGCCCCAAAATCAACTAATAACGGCATTTCGGAATCCCGCGATTGGTCTACTTTTCGATTTTTTAAGCCTGTAAAAAAATTTCTGATATCCATTCTTGGTAATCCTGCAGTTTCTACACGTATATTATTTCACAGCAAAATTCAATTTTCTCGTGAGAACTTAAGGTTTTAATTTATTAAATGCATTAATAAATGTTGTATTTTAGCTATTACAGCACTAATTTGTAAGTCTTATTAATTTCTAAGGCTTTTTTCGGCCCTTATTTTATACTGAACTTGAATTTAATTGAAAATTGTACCTGTATGGCATTGTCAGTTAAAATAAAAAAGTGTTTTTTTTGCCCCCCCCCCTGGAAAAATTCCTAGCGACGCCCATGATGGTAGTATTAAATGGGAAGCGGGCAACAACAACCTCAGTCGGCATGTCTTCACGTTTACTCTCTCTTTTTTATTTACTTGGTGTTGCTTTTTGTGTCTGTACTCTCACCAAACCGTCTATGATGAGCAAGTCTGCTGCGTATGCTATGCAATAAAGGGGTGAAAGAACGAGATTTGTCTTTTTTAAAAAGAGTCACAGCGTATAGCAAAGGGCCGCGAATTAGTTCCTACTCCTTTTTTTTGTCTTTGTCATTTTTTGTACATGCAAGGGTCGCTTAATCCCTCGTGGAATGCACTAAGATAAGATTTTACTTCCATTTACGTGACTCTACAGAACACGTGATCTGAAATGTCAATCCAGAATAATAACACAAACGCCTTGGAAAATACGACTAAGAGAGGTTGAAAGCCAAAAATCATCTAAAATACATTTGTCTTATGGAATTTAACCAGGACCTAACAATTAATTCGATATAGAGAGGCTTTCGACTTAGGGAAGTCCGACTTAGCGAGGTCCGACTGTATTTCACTTTTATCCTTGATAACAGAAAAGTGAATAATTAATTGTATTTTAATATATTTCATTTAAACCATTATAATATTTTTTATTATGTTTGTAGCCTTTGAGGGACGTCTTATTATACAAATGTAAATATGATTTTACAGCCTTTCTTTATAAAAGAAAAATCTTACTATCCCCATCCCACTGTCGAGGGAGTAAATTTGGGGGAGGGGAGGGAAAATGTCTCCTCTCACGGGCTTGTCCTGTAATCTATGTCAAAGCAAGTTGGCTCCTTTCAAATGAAACGTCACTGCCCCTATTTCCTATTAAGGCCTCTAGCCGCTATGGCTGCCCCCCCCCTTTTCTCAATATCAACATTGTACTTGATTAATCGGCACCTATTACGCCAGATTCCTTAAATCGAAAACTCCGTAAGTCGAATTTTTTCCCCCTTGAGTTCGACTTAGAAAGGTCCGACTGTATTAGCAACACGCCCATACGCCAGCTAACTGAAGTGCTGAGCTGTGTTACTTAAATTTACTTTTAATAATGAGTTTCTATCGTTATGTATGAGATAATGAGTATGCGCATTGACACTATGGTTTTTATATATAATACACGTGACTTCAAGTTTTGCTGTATTCTTTATTAGCGCAACAATATCCCGCTTAATCCACCAATTTATTTGGTATTATTTAGTAAATAATAAACTGCAAATTAGTATTGTTCCTTTCGTATGCATTTTTATATTCCCGTTGTATGACTGTCACTGTCTGACTACGTAATTATTGTCATAAATAAAATAATAGAAATTCAATTATTTTTTCTAACAAATGAAAGAATCGCAAAGTTGAAACTTGTCAATTTATCAAGGGCGCCAAAAATAAATTAGCCAAGGGTACCCAAAAACGTAGCTACGCCTCTGCAATTTACACTTCAATTTTGGACACGTTCAAAAGATAGACGGTTTTTTTTCTTGAAATAAAAAAATGTTCTTAAAGTATAACAGGCAAGACTAAACTTTAAAAAATATCATTCAATTATTAATAACTAACTTTTTAGTACAAGGCTCTTCTGACATATGTTGGGAACATTGCGCTTTTTAAAATTGTTGTCACATGTCATTAAAGAGGGCACGATGAAAGAGTGACGACAAATGGGTGCAAACATAAGAGCTCTATTACCTCGTTGGTATTCCATCTTGAAACATTAGCCTCTTTTAGAACAATTGCCTCCAATCTTCATCTACGCTCTTTTTTGTGTGACATTTTACGGGTCAACGTCACGAAATTAATTAGTAAGTTACACTAAAACAACAATTTAAAGAAGACAAATTACAAAATGTTTCGCGTTAACACTGGCGTTGCTAGGGGAATGCGAAGGGTGAGGCGGACAGCACCAGGTGACACCATCACAAGGGGTAACACCAAAATGTAAAATTTTGTATATTCCAGTTATTTAGCACTGTAAGACTCGGAGGAGTTCTATGGGTTAAGTCGTGAGGGGTGACACCATGAGCTACCGCCACGGGTGACACCATGAGCTACCGCCCCGGGTGACACCAACCCTAGTGACGCCTCTGATTGCTTGCATCGGGGTGTCTCGCATGGTCCCATGAATATTATTGTAAAAACATGACTTTAAAGATAGCTTAGCATATAACCGAAATAGTTGAAATTGGGAATTTCATAGAAATGGGAGGAGACATTTGTTTGGTGGGGTTGTAGGAGGGCTGGATCAGAGAGTAGATGGGTGGGGTTGTAGGAGGGTTGGATCAGAGAGTAGATGGGTGGGGTTGTAGGAGGGTTGGCTCAGAGAGTAGATGGGTGGGGTTGTAGGAGGGTTGGCTCAGAGAGTAGATGGGTGGGGTTGTAGGAGGGTTGGGTCAGAGAGTAGATGGGTGGGGTTGTAGGAGGGTTGGGTCAGAGAGTAGATGGGTGGGGTTGTAGGTGGGTTGGGTCAGAGAGTAGATGGGTGGGGTTGTAGGAGGGTTGGGTCAGAGAGTAGATTAGTGCGGTTGTAGGAGGGATGGCTCAGAGAGTAGATTGGTGAGGTTGTAGGAGGGTTGGGTCAGAGAGTAGATTGGTGGGGTTGTAGGAGGGTTGGCTCAGAGAGTAGATTGGTGGGGTTTTAGGAGGGTTGGCTCAGAGAGTAGATTGGTGGGGTTGTAGGAGGGTTGGCTCAGAGAGTAGATTGGTGGGGTTTTAGGAGGGTTGGCTCAGAGAGTAGATGTGTGGGGTTTGTAGGAGGGTTGGCTCAGAGAGTAGATTGGTGGGGTTGTAGAGGGTTGGTCAGAGAGTAGATGGTGGGTTGTAGGAGGGTTGGGTCAGAGAGTAGATTGGTGGGGTTGTAGGAGGGTTGGGTCAGAGAGTAGATGGGTGGGGTTGTAGGAGGGTTGGGTCAGAGAGTAGATTGGTGCGGTTGTAGGAGGGATGGCTCAGAGAGTAGATTGGTGAGGTTGTAGGAGGGTTGGGTCAGAGAGTAGATGGGTGGGGTTGTAGGAGGGTTGGCTCAGAGAGTAGATTGGTGGGGTTTTAGGAGGGTTGGCTCAGATAGTAGATTGGTGGGGTTTTAGGAGGGTTGGCTCAGAGAGTAGATGGGTGGGGTTTTAGGAGGGTTGGCTAAGAGAGTAGATGGGTGGGGTTGTAGGAGGGTTGGGTCAGAGATTAGATGGGTGGGGATGTAGGAGGGTTGGGTCAGAGAGTAGATGGATGGGGTTGGTGGAGGGTTGGCTCAGAGAGTAGATGGGTGGGGTTGTAGGTGGGTTGGATCAGAGAGTAGATGGGTGGGGTTGTAGGAGGGTTGGGTCAGAGAGTAGATGGATGGGGTTGGTGGAGGGTTGGCTCAGAGAGTAGATGGGTGGGGTTGTAGGTGGGTTGGATCAGAGAGTAGATGGATGGGGTTGGTGGAGGGTTGGCTCAGAGAGTAGATGGGTGGGGTTGTAGGTGGGTTGGATCAGAGAGTAGATGGGTGGGGTTGTAGGAGGGTTGGGTCAGAGAGTAGATGGATGGGGTTGGTGGAGGGTTGGCTCAGAGAGTAGATGGATGGGGTTGGTGGAGGGTTGGCTCAGAGAGTAGATGGGTGGGGTTGTAGGTGGGTTGGATCAGAGAGTAGATGGGTGGGGTTGTAGGAGGGTTGGGTCAGAGAGTAGATGGATGGGGTTGTAGGAGGGTTGGCTCAGAAAGTAGATTGGTGGGGTTGTAGGAGGGTTGGGTCAGAGATTAGATGGGTGGGGATGTAGGAGGGTTGGGTCAGAGAGTAGATGGATGGGGTTGGTGGAGGGTTGGCTCAGAGAGTAGATGGGTGGGGTTGTAGGTGGGTTGGATCAGAGAGTAGATTGATAGGGTTGTAGGAGGGTTGGCTCAGAGAGTAGATGGATGGGGTTGGTGGAGGGTTGGTTCAGAGAGTAGATGGGTGGGGTTGTAGGTGGGTTGGATCAGAGAGTAGATGGATGGGGTTGGTGGAGGGTTGGCTCAGAGAGTAGATGGGTGGGGTTGTAGGAGGGTTGGGTCAGAGAGTAGATGGATGGGGTTGGTGGAGGGTTGGCTCAGAGAGTAGATGGGTGGGGTTGTAGGTGGGTTGGATCAGAGAGTAGATGGATGGGGTTGGTGGAGGGTTGGCTCAGAGAGTAGATGGGTGGGGTTGTAGGTGGGTTGGATCAGAGAGTAGATGGGTGGGGTTGTAGGAGGGTTGGGTCAGAGAGTAGATGGATGGGGTTGGTGGAGGGTTGGCTCAGAGAGTAGATGGATGGGGTTGGTGGAGGGTTGGCTCAGAGAGTAGATGGGTGGGGTTGTAGGTGGGTTGGATCAGAGAGTAGATGGGTGGGGTTGTAGGAGGGTTGGGTCAGAGAGTAGATGGGTGGGGTTGTAGGTGGGTTGGATCAGAGAGTAGATGGATGGGGTTGTAGGTGGGTTGGATCACAGAGTAGATTGGTGGGGTAGTAGGAGGGTTGGGTCAGAGAGTAGATGGGTGGGGTTGTAGGAGGGTTGGATCACAGAGTAGATGGGTGGGGTTGTATGAGGGTTGAGTCAGAGAGTAGATTGGTGGGGTTGTAGGAGGGTTGGGTCAGAGATTAGATGGGTGGGGATGTAGGAGGGTTGGGTCAGAGAGTAGATGGGTGTAATACATACCTTTAAATAGATGAAAATATACTCTTGAAATGTACTCTTGAAATGTACACTTGAAATGTACACTTGAAATGTACTCTTGAAATGTACACTTGAAATGTACACTTGAAATGTACTCTTGAAATGTACACTTGAAATGTACTCTTGAAATGTACACTTGAAATGTACACTTGAAATGTACTCTTGAAATGTACACTTGAAATGTACACTTGAAATGTACACTTGAAATGTACACTTGAAATGTACACTTGAAATGTACACTTGAAATGTACACTTGAAATGTACACTTGAAATGTACACTTGAAATGTACACTTGAAATGTACTCTTGAAATGTACACTTGAAATGTACACTTGAAATGTACACTTGAAATGTACACTTGAAATGTACTCTTGAAATGTACACTTGAAATGTACACTTGAAATTTTCCATTTGAAATATACACTTGAAATGTACACTTGAACTGTAGGTTATGTTCCAGTAACTACTCCAGTGAAGTTATCGTGTATCTGTAAGCACTGAGTAGGGCTAGGTCATGATGACATATGCCTCTAAACAATGCCAAACACCCAAACCAATGGGAAACAATCCTTTTTTTCTCTTTTATAAAAAAAATATTGTACTTAAAAAGACATTTATTGTTTTGGCTTACTTCTAGCTTGGTGATAGAGAGTGAAGGTTACTTTTAATATTTCTATGATGTCATATCTTATCTGTTTACAGACGCTCCTTCTATACAGAAGATTATTGCGTCATCAAACCACTTAATCCTACATTTAAAGTTTGTTATTGTCAATCCGTGATGTGTTGGCTATAGATACATATAATTGTTTTAGAAAGCACGTGACTTTGTGATTTGTCATGGAGTTTGAGACTCACAACTTTACATACAAGTAATAGTAGCGGTCATCCGTGTAGGAAAGCACCATGTAATTTTTTTTATTTAGGGAACAGCACAATGTATTTTGTCATTAAAGGGACAGCAACCTGTCTGTTCACATTAAAGGGACATCATTTTATATTTTGTTATTAAGGGGACAGCACCATGTTTTTGTCAATAAGGGGACAGCACCATGTATTTTGTCATTAAGGGGACAGCACCAAGTATTTTGTCATTAAGGGGACAGCACCATGTATTTTGTCATTAAGGGGACAGCACCATGTATTTTGTCATTAAGGGGACAGCACCAGGTATTTTGTCAGTAAGGGGACAGCACCATGTATTTTGTCATTAAGGGGACAGCACCATGTATTTTGTCAATAAGGGGACAGCACCATGTATTTTGTCATTAAGGGGACAGCACCAAGTATTTTGTCATTAAGGGGACAGCACCGTGTATTTTGTCATTGATAAGACTGTGTTTGTGTTGATGCTAAATACACAAAAATCTATTTTAATTTTTAAAAATTGACTTATGTTTGTAAATTTAACCTTTCACCTTCACCTCTCGTCTGCTCGACCATCTCAGAGACAGCACACTCAAAGAACTGGTTATTACAGTAATATGACTTATATTTAAGCTGCGAATTTTCTCCACCGAGCAACAATTCTATTTCTACTAATACTTTTGTTATGAAAATTTGGACATTAAAAAAAAACACATCATTTTTAAAGAACACATTTACTTGGTGTCAAATTTTAAATACTTAGAATTCTGAGTTCAGATGTTTAACCCACACACACAAACGAAAACAATCTATACACACTAACCACAACCAGCTTACGACCTATTCGACTTGTGACACATCTACTCCACTCACACCCACCCCTCACGGCACACATTCACAACCACGGCTATTGTAAGGTCAGGGACCCGGATGTGTTGGTCTATTCATGTATCTTACACCAGCGCTAAATTATTGGAAAGATTTAATTTATCTTTTATCCGAGTCAAGTTTTGGCATTTAAGAAAATGATAATGCTGGATGAAAACTATTTTTAAAAAACCTGACTATAATTATCATAAATCGATTTTGAAGTTGAAAATAAAAATATATTCATATAATATGGCCACTGCGCGCAAAGGGACATGATTTCTGTGTGATAGGATAATTTGATATTTATTGAACTTTGTATTAGTAGGAAAAAAATAACTTGTATGATTCTATTCAGTTCTAAATGATCAATAAATGACTCATATATTTTGAAATTGTCTTGTGAAATTCAAAGTCTCCCTCAAAGCCACCTGGCAACCTTATCTCCTACTTCCTCGTGTTGCCAATGGTAACAGCGAATATCAACATCCTGCCACGCCTGGCTACCGAACCGTGGACAAGGCAGTATTCAAACAACGGATTAGTGACTAAATATAGGTCATCTGTTGATACACGCGAGGTGATACAGAGCGTGACAATATGAGAGACTTAAAAATGGCCTAATTTCATTTTGAGTGAGATCTGTGCCCCCCCCCCACCCTTTATATCTTAAATGAAATCTTTATAGAAGCTATGAATGTCTTTTAATGACCCACGACGGTGGTAAAACATTTGGATTCGATTTTAGGGGACGCGGTGGTCGAGTGGCAGCGCACTGGACTGTCGTACCGATGGTCACGGGCTCGAATCCGTGTGAAGGCAAGGGTTTGTTCCCGGGGCCTAGGGCGTCCCTGAGTCACCCCGCTCCGAATGGGTACCTTAGGCGGCTGGGTAATGCGTGGAACCCACAAAGCCGTGGCCTGTGAATGCTGCATCACTTGCCAACAGATCATCTGTCATGGTCTGTGGACGCAACTATCTTCTGCATAGAAGGAGCGTCTGTATAGATAAGATAGTTCATTTTTAAATTATGTTTAAATGCGCTGCAAGTCAGGGTATCGCTAGCCTCGACACCATCCAACGATACCGGAAACGACCTCATGCTTAGTCCGGCCAGATATCCCCAGATATTGATTGTAAAATAGAGTAATTGATGTGTCCCAATCCGTCCAGAACTTGATCATCTCGTTATCTCAGGACATCGATAGCAACGGATATTATGTCTTCTTCTGAAGAGATTTTTTTTAAAGGCATGAAACATCAAACCTGTTTTTTGAAATCTCATAAAGTTAAAGCATCTGAAAGGTTAGAGATGGGGCCGGTGTTAATGGAATAAACAGTGAATGCATCTGCTGAATTGCCATCAAATTATTGGAATGTGATGTGTCATTGTTTCATCTCATCATTGGAATGTGAGGATGTGAGGTGTCATTATTTCATCACATCATTGGAATGTGATGTGCCATTATTTCATCGCATCATTGGAATGTGATGTGTCATTTTTTTCATCTCATCATTGGAATGTGATGTGTCATTATTTTATCACATCATTGGAATGTGATGTGTCATTATTTCATCACACCATTTGAATGTCATGTGTTATCATCAACATGACGATGTAAATCTTACAGTGCATCACCATTTTAGTACCCAAGGTGCTATAATTACATTAGATCTCTCTTACGTCACAAACCATTGACATCAACACATATCATCAACATTACATCACCACCAATATTCCCTTTAAGCTGCGCGGCTATCTGGCCGACACCGCACAGCAGTTTAAAATTGCCGTGCTGCAAATTTTGTAAAATATTGCAAAAAGAAATAAATAGATGCAGTGCAACTTTGCACACGAGTTGTTTTTTTTACATTTCACACGAACCAACGAACCGTTGAGGAAACATTGATCACTACATATCATCACCATTACATCTTCACATCTCGTTACCATGACGTCATTATTACATCAGCTCAGTTCCTATACAGGGCCCACACCTCTCCATTTAGCTGTCTGTTTTATCCCAACTGTTAATCTGAGACTTAGTCAATATTTCAACCATAACCTTATCAGCACAACTACGCGAGTAGCTCTGATACCGCAGACCGAGACCCTCTATTTCTTAGCCCACTGGCTTCGAGCGCTGAAGCCTATAAAAGCCTTCCAAGCAGTAGCCGTTAGCAAGCCATTAGTGCGTCTCCACTCTCCATTACAACGTTGGCCAGTCCTCCACGCGGCGCGGTGCGTGTAACTACCTTGTTGTTTACATGTTGTAGCTAGTGTGACTACCGCCTCCCGAATACACTCATACCGGACAATTGTATTTGTGGCTACTACCACCCGGATATACTCGTCTGATACCAGCCTGTTGTGTACAGTAGATCTCTCCTAGACGTGTTTATGTTTGTATGACATGGCGTAAATCATGACATTCCAGTGAAGTGGTTAAGGTTTGTAGTTTGAAGTTTTTTGGAATGTAAGTTTGTATGTAAGAGGTTTGTTCGAATCGACATATATCGACTTTTTGTCAATATTTCCTATTATAGCCTACTTATTACCATTTTAAAAATACTGTTGATAAAATTCATAGGTTATATACAATGCACTATAAAGCAAAATGAGTATTATGTTTTAACTAGCGTATCACCGTCAAAAATGACGGAAGTTTTCAAAATAATAAACACACATCAGATTAAAAAATAACGTAATACAGAACTTTCATTTATTTCATTTATTTCTATTTGATTCATTTATTATAATATTGAACAATTTTATGCGGAACGCTCGAAAAGTGTTATTTTTGGTGCAGCACTATGAAACAAAATCGATCGCAGCGCCACCTAACAGCATTACATCCATTCGCAGTGCCACCTACATTACAACCATACATACAGACGACGGGAATTATGTATATTGATTAGCGCATCAAATCAAAGTTGTTGAAAATGTAAAGAAACGTTCATGTCATCATTTGTCATCAACTTATAAAATGGAAATTATCCATTCTCTCAGTGACTCAGTGATTTTCTCACCTTAATAAAGCAGTTTTAGAATCGTTCAATCTATTCCGCAGAAAGTGTTCAATGAACTGTGCAACAGAAGTATATTGCCGTCAACAGAAGTCTATTCCCCGTCACATAAGTCTAGACATTGCCATAGACGTCTATTTCCAGCCATATAAGAAGTCTATTTCAAGTCATTATAATGAAGCAAGTTTGAATTTATAACACAGAGAATGTTGTAAAAATGATGAACTACAGAACAATGGAGTGCAGTACAGAACAATGGAGTGCAGTGTAGTACAATGTGGTGTAGTACAGTACAATGGGGTGTAGTACAGTACAATGGGGTGTAGTACAGTACAGTGGGGTGTAATACAGTACAATGGGGTGTAGTACAGTACAGTGGGGTGTAGTACAGTACAATGGGGTGTAGTACAGTACAATGGGGTGTAGTACAGTACAGTGGGGTGTAGTACAGTACAATGGGGTGTAGTACAGTAGAGTGGGGTGTAATACAGTACAGTGGGGTGTAGTACAGTACAATGGGGTGTAATACAGTACAATGGGGTGTAATACAGTACAGTGGGGTGTAGTACAGTACAATGGGGTGTAATACAGTACAATGGGGTGTAATACAGTACAGTGGGGTGTAGTACAGTACATTGGGGTGTAGTACAGTACAATGGGGTGTAGTACAGTACAGTGGGATGTAATACAGTACAATGGGGTGTAATACAGTACAATGGGGTGTAGTACAGTACAATGGGTGTAGTACAGTACAATGGGGTGTAATACAGTACAATGGGGTGTAATACAGTACAGTGGGGTGTAGTACAGTACAATGGGGTGTAATACAGTACAATGGGGTGTAATACAGTACAGTGGGGTGTAGTACAGTACATTGAGGTGTAGTACAGTACAATGGGGTGTAGTACAGTACAATGTGGTGTAGTACAGTACAATGGGGTGTAGTACAGTACAATGGGGTGTAGTACAGTACAGTGGGGTGTAAAACAGTACAATGGGGTGTAATACAGTAAAATGGGGTGTACTACAGTACAGTGGGGTGTAGTACAGTACAATGGGGTGTAATACAGTAAAGTGTGGTGTAGTACAGTACAATGGGGTGTAGTACAGTACAATGGGGTGTAGTACAGTACAGTGGGGTGTAGTACAGTACAGTGGGGTGTAGTACAGAACAATGGGATGTAGTACAGAACAATGGGATGTAGTGCAGAACAATGGGATGTAGTGCAGAACAATGGGATGTAGTGCAGAACGGCAGAACAGTGAATTGCAGTAGTAAAAAATTGGTTACAAAATAAAAGACTGCACCAAGAAAAACAAATTCAAGTTAATCTAATAATAGAATAGAAGATATAATATATGATTCTAGTAACAAAGCCCACCCAAGGACGGAAATAAGTGTAGGGTGGCCTGTGAAGTTCATGGACGCTATGTTTTTGTAGTTGTTATGCTGAAACGTTTGCAGGACATTGTCATCGCAGGGCAAGGGATGTGGACAACAACATCAAAAACAGCAAAAACAACAAAAACAACAGCAGCAACAACAGCAACAACAGCAGCAACAACAAAAACAAAACAACAACAACAACAAAACAACAACAGCAGGAACAACAAAACAAAAACACAACAACAACAAAACAACAACTGCAACAACAACAGCAACAACAACAAAGCAACAACAACAAAACAACAACAATAACAACAACCACAAAACAATAACAACAAAACAACAACAAAAAACAACAACAACGAAACAACAACAACAATAACAGCAACAAAAAACAAACAACACTTAAAACTCTTGCCACTACCCCCAGGACCATCAAGGAAAAAGCATTTAACAGAATTGTCATTGGAATAAGCGGCAGGCATCACTTCAAGATGGGAACAACATAATGAATTATGACAAAAAAACTGCACCAAAAATATCTCGTTTTCAACCTCCCGGTAATATGTAAATTTTTCTCCGCTAGTGATTGGCTGTAGGAGTCATATGTGTTTGAGGGACCAATCGCTATAGATGACGGGACAGAAAGGACAAAAACTTGCCTTTTTATTATATAGGATGACGGGACAGAACGGAGAGAAAGGACAGAAACTTGCCTTTTATTATATAGGATGACGGGACAGAACGGACAGAAACTTGCCTTTTATTATATAGGAGGATATCATTATACGCCTTGAGAATAATTTATTCAGAACGGGGCATGTACGTTACTTTTGGCGCCTCCAGATCGTATCTTATCTTATATTCTTATCTTATCTTATCTACATAGACGCTCCTTCCATGCAGAAGATAATTGCGTCCACAGACCATGACAGATGATCTGTTGGCAAGTGATTCAGCGTTCACAGGCCACGGCTTTGTGGGTTCCATGCATTACCCAGCCGCCTAACTAGTGTTAGGTACCCATTCGGAGCTTGGTGACTCAGGGACGCCCTAGGCCCCGGAACAAATCCTTGCCTTCACATGGATTCGAACCCGTGACCATCGGTACGCCAATCGAGCGCGCTGCCACTCGACCATCGATGATCAAATCCCCAATATTTACGTCCTCCTCTTAGAGATTAACTTTATTATCTAGTCAATCTAAATGTGTTTTTACCTGTTGGTGGCTCCCTCTAGCTCAGTGGTTCTCAACCTTTTGAAGTTCAAGGACCACTTGAAAATTTTTTGTACCAGCCACGGACCACTACTAAAAATCGTGCTAAAACCCACAGGAAGGTCCGTTTTTTTAAAAAATATTACGCCCCCGCCATGTACGCAGGGCCCCCAAAAGAGGCAAAGCCCCCCCCCAGTCCCCCAAATCACTACAAATCCATAGCTGCGCCACTGTTAGTATACTTGCTTGTTAGTAAAACTATACTAATATGCTACGATTAGCGTGCTCCAAAAACAATATTGAATGGAAACATTGTAATGGCCATCTTTTGTAACGAACAAATGTCACTTACACTTGTCTTATACTTATAGTCTTATTCAATTCTTACTGCTTACTATAAAAAATCGTAAAGTCGTTAATAGTACATGTAGTTAGTTTTAGAAAGATTGCTACATTAATTAATATATTTAGTGCGAGTCTTAAGCTGGCACATTTGAGCAGAACACATCCAAATGAGTTGTAATACTTGAAAGACTCCATCGTAGTTCATCTTCAATTTCAAGTCGGGAAAGATATTTTGTTTTGATTGCAACCAATGCAGAAAATCTACATTCACAAAAATATGAATTTGCAAAGGGTAAAAGTATTTTAAAAGCTTTCTGAGACAGTTCTGGGTACTCCAAAATTTCATCAAGCTCACTTTCTGATGCAACATATTCAAAATAGTATCGTTGGCCACTACTGGCTTGGTTTGGTTTCGATGTTGGTAAATTGAATGAGTCAATATGTGCAAGAAACGGACTGGAAACCCTTGAAAAACTCTGAACGTTCAAATCAACAAAGTGGAAATTGAATTGTTGCTGCAGTCATTTAATATAGTCAGAAATCAAATTTATCAACAATTGTTTATTGATTTCAGAATTTTATGGTTTCTCGGTGAATTCATACAATTGATCAAACAGTTCGAAGTTACCCTGAAAACATCTTGTTTTCCAAAGATCAAGCTTTTCGTAAAAGCAGACACTTTGTCACCAATAGTAACTAAATGTGTCTGCTTTCCTTGCTGAGATTAATTAAGTTTATTCAGTTCTTCAAAACTGTCAGTCAAGTAAGCCAGAACAGCAACCCATAAGCTATCTTTCAAATGATAAACAAGCATTAATTTTTGTCTCCAAGAAACTCTCTAGTCACAGCATCGTGTAATTCAGACAGTCTGTTTAACACTTTCTCACTTGAAAACCAGCATGCATCAGTAGCTTTTCATGTTCAAGATCAATATTCAAACATAAGGAAGCAAAGAGCCTTGATGAAATTAAAATCGTTTATTGCCTGATCAAAAATAGATTTCAAGTCTGCGTTAATTCTTTTATTCGCTAGACTTTCTCGATGAATCACGCAGATCGTAAATGTGGCAGTTGGCACATTAGCACGCATACGTTCCCGCAAGCCTGTTGGTTTTACAGTCATTGGTGCAGCACCATCCGTGAAAACACCCACATACAGGGACCTTTCGAAGCTATTGGCTGCCATTTAGTTATCAAAGTTTGAAAAACGTTCAGAACAACTTGTCCGCCCCGAAATGTTTTGCAAAACAAAAAATCTTCCTCAATCCAGATATATACCTTCATAGTAAACTTCATCAAACCTTCACATGGCCATTCGTTGTTTTTTTCTTTGATTCACACACAGATTCTGAGGATAAGTATGAAGAATCATAATTGTTGATTGGTTGTCCGTAACTTCAGTTTAAGACTAATTTACTCAAAGTTTTCAAAAAAAAATATTTCTGAATGTCAATACAATAACTATAGTCTTTTAGAATCTAGTGATATGTTATGTGATTTCCAGTATAGCTAAAACTAATCATAGAATCAAAACATTTTGTTTTCGACGCTATGCCATCGCCATCGTGTTATTAAAATTAAGCAATATACATACTAAAAAATTGACACCATTAATACCTTTGTTAAAATCCTTATATTAACTCGTGGTGTCTGTTTGAGCCCTTGCTTGCTTGTTTGCTTGTTAGTCGAAAAAAAATTGGATCGATTTTTAACCCACTTGCTCGTAAGCTAGCGAGCTGAAATTTTGCAGGCAGTTTCGTGCCAATGATAAAAACGAAGTATCAAAAGTTCAGATCGATCGCATGTACTGTCATTAAATTATTGAATTTTTAGATTATTTTATTTATCTCAATGTATCATGTTATTTTTTGAGATAGAGTGTCGCGGTGCGTATAATATTGAACGACCTTTTAATACTTTCATGTTGCGCGATTCGGTGCGTATTATATGGACGATAATTTTTTAAAAAAATATATTTCGATCGGTGCGCATTATATTATATTAAACATGTTTTAAGACACATTACTACAATTTTGTATTTTTGGATGGTCTTGCGATGTGTATTATAATGAACACTAGAATTTTATCACCCGTCAAAAATGGCGGAAGTTTTCAAAATAAATACACATCAGATTAAAAAATAACGTAATACAGAACTTTCTTTTATTTTATTTATTTTTATTTGATTCATTTATTATCATATTGAACAATTTTATGCGGAGCGTTCAAAAAGTGTTATTTTTGGTGCAGTAATATGGTGCGCTGATTTCTAAAATTAGTTACATTACAACCATACACACATACATAAAGACGACGGGAATTATGTATATTGACTGGTGAAGTATTGAATGTATGTTGTGTCCAGTTATAACATTTTAAAAGTTCAAATCAAATGGAGAGGTGAACTTTACGACCTCTGGGAAAGATAAACCTTTAGTTGATGTCATGAACGAACTGTTTAGTCTATACTGAAGGAGATTTTAAGTTTATATTATAAATAGCAACGCACGTCACCCATTTTTTGGTGCTTATTATGCTTGCGTGTTTTTTAATTTATTTTTGATTTTTTAAAAATTTTTTTTAGATTTGGTTATGGGTATGTGCAATCGTGGGGAGGACGTTACAAAAATAATAATGAATTATTTAGAATCGAATACTGTAAAAGTATCGATATTGATTAAATGCGTCGCATCATTAATTACATTGAGGGTGGCGATATTTTCTTCGTTAAAGTATTTCGCACATATTATAAGAGGAGTTTTAATCATGGTCACTTGACGTTGTTTTTTTTTCTAAAAATAGATTACATTTGTGCTTGCTTCATGAGTCGCTCAGGTTGGGGGGGGGGTGAGTACTTAAACTTTCATTTCGGGTGCTGGACACATAGAAACACTGACACCGTCAGATGAACACACAGAAACACATAACTCATGAAACATCTCTAGTGTGAGAGCAATCGACGACTGTGTTGTAATTTGCATGATAGCAGGCTGGCCGTTGTGAGGCCCAAACGCCTGGTGTCACGAATACAATGCAATGTGCCAGGAGTCAGATGATGAATCTAGTGAGACGTCTAGCCAGATGATGGATCTAGTGAGAAGTCTGGCATGACTCAGATGTTAATTTCTACAGCAACTGAGACTAGCTTCTCACTTACTAGGAGACTGTTAACTTCATTGTTACTTTCAATCTATGTCCATAAAACTAGTATAGGTCTTATGTTATAGAACTGTGTACTTTAAAAATAGTATTTTTTCTCATAGTACATGTATAGAACTGTGGTTTGTAAACAATATAGTATATTTCTCATGGTATAGAACTGTGTATAATCAAATAATGTTATAGAGGTGCAGTATATCAAAAGATGGTATATTTCTAGTTATAAATCAGTGTAATATCAAAAGATGGTATATTTCTAAAGTTATAATATAGTGTAATATCAAAAGATGGTATATTTCTAAAGTTATAATACAGTGTAATATCAAAAGATGGTATATTTCTAAAGTGACTACTAATACCAGGTGTAACACAATCAATGACTACAATAGCAATTCTAATACATTCATTGACAGCAATACTAGGTTTTCTACAATCATTAACAATGATACTAAGTTTACGAAATCATTTTTCAAACAACAACATGTATATTTAAACCAAATTAGTTATGTCCACGAGGTATTTAAGAATCAATAGATACCTTCACCAAGTCAGTTACCATCATTGATGGCCTGCTGGGATCTTTTATTTTACCTCTTCAACACAGATCTCAACTCGTGGTTAGATTCCACACTTGTCTTGGGTCGCTATGATCCAGTCTCTCTCCTCTCATGCGTGACGTCATTAGGTGGAAATATAATTTCCGCTCCTTTCAGTATCGATCTGACATATAATATATTGCGTGAGTGTTTGTGTGTATGTGAGTGTGTGATAGGATATTGTCTGAGTGTTTGTGTGTATGTGTGTGATAGGATATAGTTGAGTGTATTTGTGTGTGTGAACGTTTTTGTGAGAGGGTGTGTGTGAATGTATGTGTTTATTAAAATAAAGCTTGAAATTCTTTCATTTCCTTGTTATGGATATTGAAGTCAAAGTTTAAACAAAAAGTGTTTGAATTATTAGCATCAGTGGAACAATTCGTTACACATGTGTATCCAGCAATAAATACCAGCACAATGCCAACACAATTAGTTCAAATAGTCTTCTCTTCTCTTGAGTGGGGGTGGGTAATCTCATCCAGTTATACTAGGGGTGTAACTAGGGTGAGAGACACCCCAGGTACTGGGAAAAATGGAACCGCCCCGAGAAAAAAGTTTCAATGGACAAGTCCTCACGTTCCTATGTTATGTGGTTATATTTTGTTTGAGATGGTCCTAGGTTATGTGGTTATATATTGTTTGAGATGGTCCTAGGCTATGTGGTTAAATATTGTGTGAGATGGTCCTAGGTTATGTGGTTATATATTGTTTGAGATGGTTCTAGGTTGTATGGCATCTGTCCGTCTACGAAAGACGATAGATTTATCTTTATTATTAGCAGCTCTTGGTGTGGCTGATTAGACCAATCCTTGAGTGGCAGTCGCTTCTGCATGACACACACACGAATGCAATGGGGCAGTGTTGCTTGATCTTCCTCCTCGCTCTTTTTTCAACTTCTTCTGCCCAAGTTTGCTCCTCTACTCTAAGTGATCCTTCTTTCACTAATGCCCGCCACGTGGACCTATCCTCTGCCAGGTTTTCCCAGTTTTGTATATTAATGTTGGCTACTTTCATGTCTATCCTGCATATGTCCATGTATCTGAGACATGGCCGACCAACCGACATTTTCCTTGTCGCCAGCTCACTCTATAGCACATCCTTGGTTATACGACCAGTTTGCATCCTCTTGACGTGTCCAAGCCAACGGAGGCGTCTTTGGCTTAATATGGCTGAAATGCTACTCATGCTTGCTTGAGCCAGGACCTCTGTGTTGGGGACTTTCTCTTGAGCCAGGACCTCTGTGTTGGGGACTTTCTCTTGCCATTTGATGTCTAGGATGCGGTGCAGGCATCTGAGGTGGAAGCTATTGAGCCTTCTTTCATGCCTGGTTTAGGTGGTCCAAGACTCACATCCATAGAGGAGTGTGCTCAGTACGCAGGCCTGGTATACCTGCAGCTTAGTCCTTGCTGTGAGTTTGGCATTGTACCAGACTCTTTTGTACAGTCTAGCCATAACAGTTGCTGCCTTCCCTATCCTACCACTTATCTCATCTTCCAATGAGAGGGTGCTCGAGATGTTTGATCCCAGATAAGTAAAACTGTCAACAGCATCCAGGTTGCAGTCGTCAATGGTGATAGTCGGGAGAGGCAGCATCCTGTGCCATAATGTTGGTTTTCTTTATACTTATGGTCAGGCCAAACTCTTTGCAGGTTATAGTTTATGTGGTTATATATTGTGTGAGATGTTCTTAGGTTATGTGGTTATATATTGTGTGAGATGTTCTTAGGTTATGTGGTTATATATTGTGTGAGATGTTCTTATTTATGTGGTTATATATTGTGTGCGATGTTCTTAGGTTATATGGTTATATATTGTTTGAGATGTTCTTATTTATGTGGTTATATATTGTGTGAGATGTTCTTAGGTTATTAAACTATATAATTTGAAATGTCACGTAGTGTTAGTCAGTCCGTGACGCTACTAATTTTAGAAAGCAGGGAAAACCAATTTACTGCACCAATGCATTAAAAGGTGTGCAAATTAAATATGCGCTGTAAAAAAATATTATATGACGTCATTGTTTTCGCTCATATTTTAATTTTGGAAAGGGATCAATGTAAAAAGAGGATTTGATGATGGTTAATTATACAATAAAAAAACAAAGGGGGCACCGTAGGTGCCCTACAACCCCTATTATAAAATACTTTGTGTACATTTCAGATATTTTAATATTTCGTATTTATCAAACAAGGACAAATTAGTTGGGCTTTTGAAAAAAGTCGGTGCCGTAGGCGCCCTAAAAAAAAGTGCATTTTTAAAATAAAATAAATAGATTTTAGATGAAAACTTCCGTCATTTTTGACGGGGTGATACGCTAGTGTGGTTATATATGGGGCCGTCCATAAAGTACGTCACGTCACGCTATTTTTGACCCTTTTACCCCCCTCCCCCTGTCACAAACTGTCACACATCTCGTACCCCCCCCCTAAAGTACGTCACACTTTCGAAAAAAAATGTTTTTTATTAACAAAAAAATCAAAATTTAATATAAAACAGGGTGACGTCACACATGGCCGGACACCCCCTCCCACAAACTGTCACACTTTCTTACACCCCCTCCCCCCTCTGGAGCGTGACGTACTTTATTGTGTGAGATGTTCTTATTTATGTGGTTATATATTGTGTGAGATGTTCTTAGGTTATGTGGTTATATATTGTGTAAGATGTTCTTAGGTTATGTGGTTATATATTGTGTGAGATGTTCTTAGGTTATGTGCATGGTTATATATTGTGAGAGATGTTCTTCGGTTATGTGGTTTAATATTGTGTGAAATGTTCTTAATTATGTGGTTATATATTTTGAGATGGTCCTAGGTTATGTGGTTATATATTGTGTGAGATGTTCTTAGGTGTGAGATGTTCTTAGGTTATGTGGTTATATATTGTGTGGGGGATGTTGAAGATGTTACGTGTAGCAAAAAATGTATTATAAATTATTATGTTTTAGCATCCGCGATGAGTTTTGCGGTCAAAGCAAAGCTAAGATCTGCAATGTTTGTAGCACAGTTCAGGCCCAGCTAACAGCTAATGATTCGTTTGTTCTCTCACATACCAGGCTCCTGAGCTGTGGCCGACACGCCTAATTACAGAACTTATTAATGACACACAACAAATTGCAGCACACCATGTCTCCCTCAAGATGGCTGCCCCTGCTACTTGCACTGCTGTTTACCTTATCTCCTTTCGGTAAGTTAAGATTCGACTTTAGTTTCTTGCGTATAATGTCACGTGACATTTGTTTCTTTCCATTGTCTTTCACGCCTCCAAACAAATTTTTATTAACTGGTCTGCCAGTTAAGACGATAAGGGAGGTGAAATAAGTTAATTTCTTCATGTTACTTCTGGCAATTGCTATATTTTAATGCCACTTCAAGTCATATTCAAAGTATAAAAAATTGACGTGAAAGTTGACTTGATAGTTTAGTTGATAGTTGACTTGATAGTTGACGTGATAGTTGACGTCATAGTTTAGTTGATAGTTGACGTGATAGTTGACGTGATTGTTGACTTGATAGTTGACGTCATAGTTTAGTTGATAGTTGAGTTGATAGTTGACGTGATAGTTGAGTTGATAGTCGAGTTGATAGTTGAGTTGATAGTTGAGTTGATAGTTGACTTGATAGTTGACTTGATAGTTGACTTGATAGTTGACTTGATAGTTGACGTGATGGTTGACGTGATGGTTGACTTGATAGTTGACTTGATAGTTGACTTGATAGTTGACGTGATAGTTGACGTGATAGTTGACTTGATAGTTGACTTGATAGTTTAGTTGATAGTTGACGTGATAGTTTACGTGATAGTTGACGTGATAGTTGACGTGATAGTTGACGTGATAGTTTAGTTCATCTATAAAGTGGGTCGCTTTTGGGAGGGGGTGGGTGGGAGATAGTATTCCAATTTTTGTCAGGGATGTGAGATGGCACAAATATTTTTAATTGTATTACACAGAAAACAGAAGATTCTGTCAAATGCCCTAGCTGTATATTCTTGTACAAGCGCAATACCCTTGCTACGTTACGGGGTCGGCATAATAAAAATATCAATACTTTGTTCTTGAATCTCATATTCTCCTTTTTACCCAGGTTGAGTGATGATATTGATATTAATGCCTGCCACTACCAAATGAAAAGTAGCCTTTAAAAGTTTACAAAGGCGCCCCTCTACATAAAAATAATAGTGCCACCAATTAGCCTCAATCTTGACCCAGTGCATAAATTTCATCTTATTTACATCGTTCCTTTTCACAAATTATTATAAGCTCAAACAATGAGGTCATGTCATACATGTATAATATTTTACAGCTAGAAAAACAACACGCTCATTTAATCTCAACACCAAAATGTTTATTATTTTACAACTAAATTTTGAATAAAAAAAAATAATAATAATCAAGCCTTAGCGCTTTATATTTTTCAAGATGATCTTTAGTGATTTCGTTGTGTCAAATAAAGCTGCTTTAATACATCATGTTAATTGTGAAACTTCAATTTCTTTAACTTTAAGATTATGGTTTTTTTCTGTTTGAGCTGTTCATGTTCCTAGATAAGCTGTTCATGTTCCTAGTTGAGCTGTTCAAGTTCCAAGTTGAGCTGTTCAAGTTCCAAGTTGAGCTGTTCAAGTTCCTAGTTTAGTTGTTCATATTTATAGTTGAGCTGTTCATATTCCTAGTTTAGTTGTTCATATTTATAGTTGAGCTGTTCAAGTTCCTAGTTTAGTTGTTCATATTTATAGTTGAGCTGTTCATATTCCTAGTTTAGTTGTTCATATTTATAGTTGAGCTGTTCATATTCCTAGCTGAGCTGTTGATATTTGAGGAATGCCGTTGTCCAAAGTTGAACTATCAACTGACTTGTTTGGCATGAGACAAGTACTTAGGCTCATTAGACAGGAGTTGGTGTGGATGTCATCTTAGTTTGAAGCCAAGCTCAGACTTCACCTCTGTCATGTGCATGCCAAAGGGAAACAACTGCCATCTCGACAGCTTCATGAGAGGATTAAATAAGGAACCCTGTTAACAACAAGCACTGAGCTTCAGGGGCCCACCCCCACATTACTTGTGACAAGGGCCCCTACCCTTTCTGGTGGTGGTGGCCTCCCACCCCCTCCACACACACTGGCCTGCTTGTATTGTCTTGAATAATGTCTTTCAGAAAGCCATTGGGATATTGGGTCACCAGTGCCAGTGAGGTTGGGGTGGGTGTGGGTGATGAGAGGAGGAAGGTAAAGTGTAGAGACTTGCCCACACCCCCACCCACAGTTTTCCTTTTGTGGTGGGGAAGCATTTTAAGTTTTTATGGTAGATATGGTTTGCAAAAATTTGTAGCTTTAATTAAGGCCTTACTGTTAGATTTTGTTCCATTCTTCAAATAATTGGAAAAACTGTCTGTGATATTTATCCGATCTCTTCTTGGCAAAATTTCTACCACACTGTTGTTCAATGTATTTTAAAGAACCAACTTTCATAACTCAAAGAATTTTCTGCTTGGAATTGAGTACTTGTGAAAATTTTGTTTTTATTTTGATAGCCACAAGCTTTGAAGAGGGTGCCCCATTTAGTACCTGTCTGACCAGATACCCCAAACATGAAACATCAGCACAGACATCACCAGCACCATATGATATTACCTTTACTCCAAGCACATACATTCCTAATCAAGTTATTAAAGGTAATGTCACAGCATTCCACTGTGTGTAAGTACAGATATCATAATGTCATAAAAATGTTTATATTTTTTTATTTGCCTTTGGTTAGTCTTCAAAACAAAAATAAACAAACATTGATAGAAATTGAAGGAAACAATTAATTTCAACATAATAATTTGTGATCAAACCATCTACTTGAGACCTAAATTAAAATGCATTTTTATTAATAATCATTTAATGGCTAAAAGGATACATAGGACATCTTTACCACACAATATATACTTCTCCTACAGATATTATTGTTTGTATTTCCAATCAATGCCACAAGTAGAAACAACCTCCAATACTTTTGCTACAGATATTATTGTTTGTATTCCCAGTCAATGTGGCAAGTAGGAACAACATGAGAATCAAGGGCATCCAAATGGCAGCATTCCGTGCAAATGGAAGTACTGAAGAAGTGTTAGGGCAATTCACAGATTTTCCCGTGTCAAAAATTAAAGCTTTTACTTGTTTTGGAAATTATAAGGTAACTTAGTAGTGAGAAATATTTATTTTTTATCAGAGTCAGTTACCACCCAAAAAATGCTATCTCTTTTTTATAGAAATGAAATATTATTTAAAATTTTTGTTTAGATTTCAATTTTAGAATCAATTATTTAAATTGTTGATTTTCTAAGCTACTGTAAATTACTAAAATAATTGATGCAAATTAGCTTTGTAGTAAAATATTTGATGAGATCTAGCTATGTTGCATAATAACAGTTGAAATCTAGCTATGTAAAAAATTAATGTATAAACTATAAACGCTAGCTTTGTATTAAAGTAATGGATGAAATCTACTTCTTTAGTAAAGTAATAGATGAAATCTTACTATGTAGTGAAAATAATGTATAAAATCTAGCTATATAGTAAAAATAAATCTAGCTGTAGCGCACTGGACTGCTGAACCGAGACAGAAGAGAGTCACGGGTTCTATTCTCGGTGCTGGCAAGGCCCCAGGGCATTGTGCTAGCCACACAATCCCTTGCTCGCTAGTGGTGGCTAAATAAAACTTGTGAATGCTACTTCACATGCCCCATAGTCCTTCATGGACTGGAAAGGGGGTTATATAATGGATAAAATGTATTTCTGTAATAAAATAGTGGATGAAATCTAGCTTATCTTATCTTATCTTATCTTTTTACAGACGCTCCTTCTATAAAGAAGATTATTGCGTCCTACGCTTATCTATGGTTTGTGTTTAGTCCTGTATTTTTATTAGAGATTTAAATCTTGATAAAGTGTTGATTTTCCTGGATTCTTCAGGCAACCCATTCCACGCCCGAATTCTGGACGGGAAGAAGGAAAACTTGTATGTGTTTGTTCTTGCATACGGAATAAGAAAGGTGTTTTTATCCTTATGTCTATCTGAGGGTTGTATAAGTTATCTTTGTGTTGTATTTCTAAATTAGAATTAATTGCTTTATGTATGATTACTACTTTGCTTTTGGTTCTTCTATCCTCTAGTGTTTCAAGGTTTAATGATTTAACTAATGGTGTTATCGTCAGTTTCGAATATTCTCCAGTAATGAATCTGGCAGCTCTTTTTTGAATTTGTTCTAGTTTATCAATGTTTTCTTTGGTGGATGGGTCCCATACAGAAGATGCATATTCTAGTACAGGTCTCACCAAAGTGAGGTAGCATTTTAGTTTTATATCTCTATTACATTTGTTAAAGTTTCTTTTTATGAAGCCTAAGGGTTTGTTTGATTTTTTAATAACTTCATTGACATGGGGATTCCATGATAGTTTCTCATTTATTAAGACTCCTAAGTATTTTGCATCTTTAGTTTGGGTCAGTTCTTTTCCATGAATGTAATATTTTGAATTTATTTGTTTCTTTTTCTTTGTTACTCTTAACAGTTGACACTTTTCTGGGTGGAAAGACATACTCCAGTTAGTTTCCCATTTTATCAATTCATCTAAGTCTTTTTGTAAAATTTTGCTGTCTTGTTCTGATTTAATTGTTCTATAGATTATACAATCATCAGCAAATAACCTAACTTTTGTACCTGTTGAGATGTTGTTGGGTAAATCATTTATATAAATTAAAAAGAGTAAGGGACCTAGCACAGTTCCTTGTGGAACTCCTGAGTTAACCTTTATTGGTGCAGATTTAGATCCATTAATTATTACAGTTTGCTCCCTGCCCAAAAGGAAGTCTTGGATCCAGTGATGTAAGGAACCTGAGATTCCAAAGTAGTTAAGTTTTTTAAGTAAACTAAGGTGGTGAACTTTGTCAAATGCTTTTGAGAAGTCTAGTAATATTGTATCTATTTGATCATTTTTGTCTAAGCCTTTTGATAGTTGATCTATTAAACCTATTAATTGTGTTTCACAGGATCTGTTTTTTCTAAAGCGGTGTTGATGTGGGCATAGGGCATTATATTTGTCAAGGTGGTTAACTATTCTACTATATATTATGTGTTCTAGTAATTTACAGGTGATACTAGTAAGTGATACAGGCCTGTAATTACCAGGGTCTGATTTATCCCCTTTCTTAAAGAGTGGAGTTACATTAGCTAATTTCCAATCCTGGGGCACTTTACCCTGGTTTAGAGAGGCTTGAAAGAGAACTACAAGGATTGGGGACAGTTCATTGCTTAGTTCTTTTAATAACCTTGCAGGCAAATCATCTGGGCCAGTAGCTTTGTTTAGTAGCTCTTTAGTTAATCTAGTGGATGAAAACTGATTGTTATAAGTTCTTGAAAAAATATGGTGCTATAAATTTTCTCCACCAGAACAACATGATCACACATAACAACGATGGAAAGATATTTCAACTGGAGTTGTCATGGAGGGCACCAGATGACAATGTAGGGGATATCCTTTTTAAGTAGGTCAACCCAGGTGCTCAAGAATTGTTAAAAACTTAAAATTAACAAAAGATGTATCTGTCCTTTACCAATATTTGGTATCTTATTTTATCTCTCATCTTCTGAGAGGTTGTCATATTAATATTTAATTTTTTTTAAAATAAATTCTAGAAAGATAGTGGAAGATTACAATATTTTTGTTAATAAAGTCAAGAACAAAGATATTGAAGATTACGATATTGATATTATTTTAATTGATTCTAGAACAATATTTGAAGATGACAATGTTTAATTAATCATCTCTAGAACAACGATAGTAGAAGACTATGAAGTGTTCTGGGTGGACATTCCCAGCAAACTACCAGGTCCAACCAACGCATCATATCCCATACTAGCCCCAAAGTATCCAGTAAGTCATGAAATTGTTTTTGTAAAATGGTTGTTATTGCAGAAATACTTGTTTATGATCATTTTCTTGTAATCAGCAGATATTGATGATTTATTAACTTGCCATAACAAAAAAACTTGACACTTTCTTATGGGCTCAATTTTCTTCTCTTTATCTGAGGTCCAATCAACTGAAACATTCACACCCCCTCCCCCTGAGGTCCAATCAACTGAAGCATTCACACCCCCCCCCCGAGGTCCAATCAACTGAAACATTCACCCCCCCCCCTGAGGTCCAATCAACTGAAACATTCACCCCCCCCCCGAGGTCCAATCAACTGAAACATTCACACCCCCCCCCCTTGAGGTCCAATCAACTGAAACATTCACACCCCCCCCCCTGAGGTCCAATCAACTGAAACATTCACCGAGGTCCAATCAACTGAAACATTCACACCCCCCTGAGGTCCAATCAACTGAAACATTCACACCCCCCCTGAGGTCCAATCAACTGAAACATTAACACCCCCCAACCAACCCCTCCCCCATGCCCCTAAATAATTATACTATTTGACCTGATTATATTACGAACCAAAATGATTAGAGAATTGATCATGGCCATTAAGATATGAAAGAAAATATTGAATATATGAGTGTGATTTTCATTGTTTAGTGCTATCTATTTGTTTAATTCAATCTATTTGTTTAATTCAATCTATTTGTTTAATTCAATCTATTTGTTTAATTCAATCTATTTGTTTAATTCAATCTATTTGTTTAATTCAATCTATTTTTTTAATTCAATCTATTTTTTTAATTCAATCTATTTTCTTAATTCAATCTATTAGTTTATTTATATCTATTATTTCTTTCTATTTCTTAAGATTGATCCCTTTACATTTCCAATGCAACTCCAACTGGTTAAATTATATTTACTTTTATTCTTTATTTGGAGAATCTCATCGACATTTAAGTTTATTTAAATTAATACTGTAATTAAATAATGGCATCATTAAATCACATTTAATTATATAGTTAGGACTCAAGCCCAGTTGCCTATATATCTATTAGTATGTAAGAACATGACTTATTTTTGCAGATTGTCTCCAAATCTTCTCTGGTACAAAATATTGACTTCTCAAGCTGTGGCAATTCCAAGGGATGTTTCCTGTACCCAACAAGCTGTTCTGGTGATGACTGTGTGGCTGCCGTCACGTTTGAGTACAACGCTACAACAGACGGCTACTTGTTTGAGCTGACCTCAAAATCTCAGCAGAATTATGTGGCTTTGGGCTTCTCAGATGACAAGTTAATGGTACGAAATTGTTTGGTGATGGTCCAAGAATGACTGAATATTTTTAGTTGTCTAATGGAAGTTTTATTTCTTATCTTATATTCTTTATACATACCTTCAATACCAAAAATTATTATGTCCTGGCTTATCGGATATTTATATATAGTCTTGTTTTTTTTTAGATTTGAATGTTGATAGAGTGTTGGTTTTCCTGACTAGTTCAGGCAACTCACTTCTTGATGCTGCAATGCCAGAATGGAAGAAGGAGGATTTTTTTTCTTGCAAATATGAATATTGCAACTTAACTAATTGTTTTAATCTTCTCAAATGTGAACATTCACCATTTATAAATCTTGCAGCTCTTTTAGCAAGGACACTTGATTCAATTTGACTAATTCATACTGGCTTACTCAACAAGTTTTTTATCTGCTTATTCTGGTTGGAAAATAATCAAAGAAACTTAATTTCTTTGAATAAAACATGAGTTAATTTCATTTGACTACACCTCCAATTCTAACACACACCAAGCATTTATAAAATTGTATATAAAATTCAAAAAATATACCTGCACTTTGTAGCGGGTGTGTGCTGACCCTTTTCCCCAGTATTAGTTGGTCATTGCATATTTTTTTGCCAAGTTATTATCAGATTTATCTATTACCAATCATTTTGATAATAGTACCCGTAAAAAAGGCAACTGCTTTGTACCACTCAGCTCAATTTAAGATGCGCACAAGAAAATGTGCGCACCGTAATTTGACAATAAAATATTTTTGAAAGCGCACCACTCAAAATAAAGTATTGGAAAAAAATACTGCCCCAAAATGAATTCCTTTGAATGTCCGCATGAAGCTGTTCATCATTGAAATGAGATTTAATATTTCTCTATTTGTCTCAACATTTTCTGATCTTTTAATTGATGGCTTTCTGGCAAAAGGGACAATTACAAAAAATATACGTAAACCATCTGTAGGTTAAAATGAACCATACTGCCAAATTTGGTCCCCAGTCCGTCATTTGGTTTTTCTGTGATTGTGGAACTTACAGTTGAAAAGTGAAAGCTACAAACATACAAACATACAAAGATACAAACACCAACTGAGCTTTATATATTAGATAATGTCAGAATCCCATATGCTTTCTACTACATGTTGTGACTGGCGGCCTGACTTGTGTTAAAAGTTTTAATTTTTTGTTCTAGGGTCAAGAGGAGACAATCTCATGTACCAGCAGCTCAAGTGTATTGAACATTCAACATGGTTACAATCCTGCTTATTTTAATGATCGCAAATTAACGGTAGGAAACCTCAAACATCAATAATCTTAGCTTTTCATCCAAAATAATTTAACATGTTTTAAACTTGGGAAACATTGAAAAAAAATTTTTTGAAAATCTATTTGACTTATTTATTAAATGATTTTTAAAAAAATTTCAAAAGCTTATTTTGAATAAACATTAAATGTAAAATTTAAATTTCAGATGTTTGTGTCTAATGTAGAAATCAAAGATGCTGACGGGCGCATTCAATGCCGTTTCTTTCTGCCAACCACGACCCGTGTGTATCTGATAAACCAACAGGCTGCAACCTTTGAATACTCTAACAAGACTTTTGACCATTCACAAAACTGGTACCTGCAAATTGCCTGGGGGAGCGTAATGCAGGGTAAAGACAAACTTTAGTCTTATAAAAATTCTCAATAAGTTTGAGAAAAAAAGTATCTGTACAAATTTAACTTAAACATTATTTTCTTAACAATTTGACTTTTGTTGAAATTCAAAAGGATGAGTATTAAATTCCTGAAAATCTGGTTCATGATATATATATAACTTAAGTTTTTAAACAAAATTTGTCTTATCAATTTTTGTTACCCAACAAATATGTTATAACAGAATCGTAACAATTTTTGTTTTAAAATTTTAATTTGATTTTGTTGAAATTCACAATGATAAAGACTAAATTATGAAAATTGTTTTCATAAAATATGTTTACATTAAAATATGTTTACATTAAAATATGTTTACATTAAAATATGTTTACATTAAAATATGTTTACATTAAAATATGTTTACATTAAAATATGTTTACATTAAAATATGTTTACATTAAAATATGTTTACATTAAAATATGTTTACATTAAAATATGTTTACATTAAAATATGTTTACATTAAAATATGTTTACATTAAAATATGTTTACATTAAAATATGTTTACATTAAATTATTAAAATATGTTTACATTAAAATATGTTTACATTAAAATATGTTTACATTAAAATATGTTTACATTAAAATATGTTTACATTAAAATATGTTTACATTAAAATATGTTTACATTAAAATATGTTTACATTAAAATATGTTTACATTAAAATATGTTTACATTAAAATATGTTTACATTAAAATATGTTTACATTAAAATATGTTTACATTAAAATATGTTTACATTAAAATATGTTTACATTAAAATATGTTTACATTAAAATATGTTTACATTAAAATATGTTTACATTAAAATATGTTTACATTAAAATATGTTTACATTAAAATATGTTTACATTAAAATATGTTTACATTAAAATATGTTTACATTAAAATATGTTTACATTAAAATATGTTTACATTAAAATATGTTTACATTAAAATATGTTTACATTAAAATATGTTTACATTAAAATATGTTTACATTAAAATATGTTTACATTAAAATATGTTTACATTAAAATATGTTTACATTAAAATATGTTTACATTAAAATATGTTTACATTAAAATATGTTTACATTAAAATATGTTTACATTAAAATATGTTTACATTAAAATATGTTTACATTAAAATATGTTTACATTAAAATATGTTTACATTACTTTTTAAGTAAATTGTACATTTCTTATATTTTTTAGTTTCAAAGTGGTTTGGTAATAAATATTTAAAAGTTTCAAAATCTCACCTCAATTTTTTTAGGCTCAGATGTCATGGCTAAACACAAAGTGATGCCACCTGTCTCATTTTCAAAGATTAATTTGAAAGATAAAAGCATTTTCAGAGGTTCATCATATGGATATTTGGTGCAAGCCCATGGTCAGTTCATTATAAATATGATGCAATGATTAACATAGTAATAGCAATTAAAAATAGTGGTAATTTAAATAGCATTGTACCCTAGCCCATGCTAGGCTCACCACACTTCACATAAAATACCAATATTTGCTTAGTAGCATTTGCTTTATCACATTCTATATTGTAAAAATTTGAGTTCAGAGATTTTAGCACAGAAATGCACAAAGTGCCAATAGTTAAATATTCCTGCTCTTCTACATTAGGTGCCTATTTTTTAAAACTAGCTTAAAATGATAACTCTGCAAATTTAGGTCAAATGATAGTTGACATTGTACACCATCTGAGGCCTGCATAAAATTGACACAAGGATATTTCCTTTAGGCTACATAGTTTGATGATTGGACTATCAGTTCAGTGTTACAAACATTCCTCATTGAGGCAATAAAACTAAATGTATATGAAACATATCCACACTATTAAAAGTTTTGAAAAATTACTTAAACAAAGGTTTGTGATGAAACATTAATTTTCTCAAATATAAAACTGATAAATGTCTTTTGCTGCTTTAGGCAATAGGTATATGTACCTGTGTTATGTGTAGGTACCCTAAAGGTATGTGTAACTATATTATGTGTAGGTGTCCTAAAGTTATATGTAGCTGTATTATGTGTAGGTGCCCTAAAGGTATGTGTAACTAACTATAATATGTGTAGGTGTCCTAAAGTTATATGTAGCTGTATTATGTGTAGGTGCCCTAATGATGATTGCCTGGATGTTATTGACTGGAGTGACCACAGTCATCTCTAGACATTACAGGGAATGGCTGCCCAGAACAAGATGGTTTGGCACCAAAGTTTGGTTTCAGGTTAGCAGTACCTATTGTCATAAAGACTTAACATGAATTATTTTAATGTTTAAATATTTAAAAGTCGATGCAGAAAATTATTAAATTATTTCTATATGAGTTGTCTTTTAAAATATTTGATCATTTATTTATCCCTAAGATATTTTTTCTACTTTTGTGAAGACATCACTTTCTGAAATGAGTGAAGTTTTGAATGTACTTGAATTATTTTGTGTTTGTTGGACATCTATATCTAGGTTCACAGAGCTCTGGCAATTCTTGTGGTTGTAGTCACAGCATTGGGCCTGGTTGTTATATTTGCTCAGTATGGAGCTGAAATAAGAGAGGTAACCACCTTATAAGATACTTTTTAAATACAAATAATAAGAGTTGAATAATATGGCATAGAACTATTAACGTTTTTGTTACTTTGATTATTCAATATTTTAATGAAACATAATAGAGCAAAAATTCTATCAATGACCAACTAAGTCCTACTCAGTTCATGTATTGTAGATTTGCTGCACAATGTTTTGTTTCTTGCAGAGTTCCATCCCCCATTCAGTTATTGGTCTCATTGTGACTGGACTTGTTGGGATCCAACTGATAGCCGGTATGCTGAGGCCTGGACCCGAGGATAAGCTCAGGGTCTACTTTAATTGGGGTCACAGAATTATGGGACAAGTGACTCATTTGTTAGCTGGTGAGCACATTCCTGATCTTTATATGTGTGTATTTGAAAATTTGTTTATCATATCTTTGGTATTCTTAATGTAGACATCTATTTATTTCTGTTGATTATACTAATTTTTAAATCCCTTCATGTAATGTTTTTATTGACTGACAAGAGCATTTGTTTTTCTTGTACAGCTGTTACCATGTTTTTAGCCTTTGGAATGGAAACCACTTTAGATGAAATGAAGTCTTTTGGATTTATTGTGCTCAGCATCTGGCTAGTAGGCCAGTTGGTGTGGCACATTGTCTTTGAATTCCTCAGCTTTAGAGGTTGGTATCACTAGTTATATATCAGAGATCGATATAATAGGAGCAGATAAATGTATTAGGCCTATGATAATTGGTTATTTTAAGAAGACAGTTTAGATTTGGTGTCAAAACAACATATATGATATTAGCTGATGAATCTTGTCTTTTAGAAAAAAATTCACAATCAGATTTCAAATATTAGATTAAAAATTGAAATAAAAAATTAGAGTGGGGAAAAAATAAGTTATTTGTCCTATGTTTTGAAATATTTGAATTCTTCATTTCTTTCAAGACTGATACATTTCTCATTTCCCTTCCAGGTAAGCCACTAGATGCCACTGATGGCAAAGGTGACACAGACAAGGACAAGAAAAACAAGGCTTCAAAACTCCTGTCTTATTTGTTAATAATTTATGTGGTTTTTCTATGTGCGCTATGCATTGCAGGACTGGCAGCATTTCTGATATTTTAATAACTTCTGACTGAATAGTCTTCTATTGCAAATTAAGAAATACATTTTAGTTATTATAGTAATCAAAAAGTTACGATCAAAAATGAAGTTATAGGTCTGAAAAATAATAACTTTTTATTCTTAAAAGTAAAGCGGGTGGTGTATTTTCATTAGGTACACACATAATTCATATTAGATATTTAAGGGTCATCATTCATTGATTAAATGTAAAGTCGATTATTATTTATAGTTTGATATCATGTATGAAAGACCTCAAGTCACAAGTTTGTACAGTGCTGATAATTAAATTAAAATTTAAAATGCTATAAAATCATAAAATGAAATATAACATTTAAATGAATAATTTACAAAGAAGATTCCTTAAAAGCCCAACTTTTTTAAATGCCTATTTTAGAATAAAATGAAATATACTTTAAGTACCTTTACTAACATATTCTTTTTCTTTTGACCTTGAGGTGGAAAAGGAAGAAACTAAACAAACATTTTCTAAAATAATTGTCTCTCTCTTTATTCATAATTCCCCCTTCCTGTAATGTCAATGTTAAATTGTTAATGCTTTGATTCAATTACATTTACTGTAAATATAAACATTAATTATGAAAAATGTAATAATATTTTTTTTCATGTGAAATAAAAATAAAATAAAATGTAAAAAAATGGTATGAACTAAATTATACATAACACTTTTATCATTTTAAACATTCTTTTTTCATTCTAAATAATTGTATACTATGTATATTTTAATATGATTAAACATAATACTGATACGTTTTAATCAAGCATTATAAAATATTTATTTGATTTATTTGCTGCTGAGATTATATTGTGGATTTATTTAAAGACATAAAATGCTGTAAAGGCTATAGTAATATTATAAAATAACTTTTATTATCTCTTAACAAGATATATTGAGAAAAAAGCAAGTTTTTTAATTTTTTATTTGCAGCATTTCTTTAATTTTTATTAGGTATATCTTAACATACTAACTCAGAAATTTCTCAATTTTTAAATTTTAAATTATGGGCATGAACAAAATCATTAATTACACAATTACAATAACCATCAAAATAAATTACAGTTACAGTTACAGTTATCATTATTAAAAATAATGGCACAATTTTTATATGAAAGAATTATTAGATGTCTAAATCTGGCCCTTCTCTCCTTTACATTATAAAATGTATGTCTATGATTTTATGCTATGAAATATTAAAAAGTAGACAAAGTTTTTATTAAAAGTATTCATTATTATTAATCAAATTACTTAAGCTGTATAAAGCAATTGTAAACGTCAAATGGAATCATAATTTTATCCTTTTTTTATATTGTAGTCTAGATCTGCCTGAATGCAAAGAAGAGCCAGTAAATTAAATTTTTTAAAAATATAATTCATATTATAGAGCTGGGAATGAAAGTGTCACCCTTATGATCTGCACATTGAAATTTGCAATTCTTAGAAATTTACAGCCTTTCAAATCTGCAGCCTTAATATGATAAAATATAAAAATGTTTCTGTTAATTATGGATGAATTCAACATTTTAAAAACAATCTTATCTAAAATACAAAGTACCAATGATTTTAAAAGTATCACTTTACCATGCACATTTTTAAAAGAAAATTCTTACACAAAAAAGCTGTTAGAACATCATAAATGATTTATTTGAGCAACTGACATTTTTAACAAAATTAGAATTAATAATTTCATGATTTTCAATGTGGTTTTTATGCTCAATATTAAAGTAGAGTGTTCATAGAGAAATTTGATGTGTATTGTTGTACATAGAAAAATGTATGTCAAGTGCCTTTAAACCCCTAAAACAATGTCCAAGTTTTGTGAAATTCCATAACAATTTTTTTTGTTTATCTTTCTAATTATTATAAGTGACAAACAACCATTAAAATTTTTAATGTTTACAATATAACCCAAAATGTTTTCTCTTGTGTTTTTGGTGTTCATTACCACGTGTGTCTAGCCCAAAAAACTGATTTTTATAATACATGTACACCTAAAGTTGTAAGTTTTTAAAGTCAATAAACTAAATAGGAAATAACAGTGTAAGATGGGTAAGACGTCGGCGGTATGGCTACTTTGTGAAATGAGGTGCATGGATGATGGCTAAGTAGCACTGTAAAGCAGTCATGAAGGGAAAATTATGCTATGTTTCGAACGGGTAACCCGAGTACCCATTCTAAATTTTGACTGGTAACCGGGCAGCTTTTTTCAACAATATTGATAGCCCTAATCACAGACATATTATTTCAAGATGCAGTCACCTTTACAACGACAATTAAAAGATAAAAGTGAATGTTTCACACACACCAATTACATATACCACCAAAGACTCATACATACTAGTCACAAACATTCTCACATATACATGAAGACCACAAGGGAAGAAACGGCTATGTGACATTTTTGAAATTTTTAAGTTATTCCCAGTTTCTGACAGAGGATGAAAAATAGAATGCTCTGAATGAAGTTTTATGAAAAAATTATGCCTCTGACCCTATTAAAAATTCAAATCTATTTAGTTAATTTATAACAAATCTATATAAATTTGAACTTTAAAACTTGAATATCTCAAAACTACAAAAATTTGACATAGCCGTTTCTTCCCTTGAGCTCTTCACATACATACATATATACACAATTAATAGGTTTAATAGATGAACTATCAAAAGGCTTGGACAAAAATGATCAAATAGATACAATATTACTAGACTTCTCAAAAGCATTTGACAAAGTTCACCACCTTAGTTTACTTAAAAAACTTAACTACTTTGGAATCTCAGGTTCCTTACATCACTGGATCCAAGACTTCCTTTTGGGCAGGGAGCAAACTGTAATAATTAATGGATCTAAATCTGCACCAATAAAGGTTAACTCAGGAGTTCCACAAGGAACTGTGCTAGGTCCCTTACTCTTTTTAATTTATATAAATGATTTACCCAACAACATCTCAACAGGTACAAAAGTTAGGTTATTTGCTGATGATTGTATAATCTATAGAACAATTAAATCAGAACAAGATAGCAAAATTTTACAAAAAGACTTAGATGAATTGATAAAATGGGAAACTAACTGGAGTATGTCTTTCCACCCAGAAAAGTGTCAACTGTTAAGAGTTACAAAGAAAAAGAAACAAATAAATTCAAAATATTAGATTAATGGAAAAGAACTGACCCAAACTAAAGATGCAAAATACTTAGGAGTCTTAATAAATGAGAAACTATCATGGAATCCCCATGTCAATGAAGTTATTAAAAAATCAAACAAAACCTTAGGCTTTATAAAAAGGAACTTTAACAAATGTAATAGAGATATAAAACTAAAATGCTACCTCACTTTGGTGAGGCCTGTACTAGAATATGCATCTTCTGTATGGGACCCATCCACCAAAGAAAACATTGATAAACTAGAACAAATTCAAAAAAGAGCTGCCAGATTCATTACTGGAGAATATTCGAAACTGACAAGAATAACACCATTAGTTAAATCAATAAACCTTGAAACACTAGAGGATAGAAGAACCAAGAGCAAAGTAGTAATCATACATAAAGCAATTAATTCTAATTTAGAAATACAACACAAAGATAACTTAATACAACCCTCAGATAGACATAAGGAAAAAAACACCTTTCTTATTCCGTATGCAAGAACAAACACATACAAGTTTTCCTTCTTCCCGTCCGGAATTCGGGCGTGGAATGGGTTGCCTGAAGAATCCAGGAAAATCAACACTTTATCAAGATTTAAATCTCTAATAAAAATACAGGACTAAACACAAACCATAGATAAGCGTAGGACGCAATAATCTTCTGTATAGAAGGAGCGTCTGTAAACAGATAAGATATAGCATTCTTCTGATATATATTGAAAGGGCCGCAATCAATGTTTTGATCATCCCGGCTCCTATGAATTTTGAGTTGGCTACCTCCCTTGGGCAACTAATCAAGGGAATCAGAGACTGGAGGTTAGAGGACAGGAATTTGCAGTGTTGTTTCAATCAGAAGCTTCTTGCATTCACTGAATATCTCTTTCTCCTCCCCCTCCACCCATCTCTGTAAAAATATATATATATATATTTATATATATATATATATATATTTATATATATATATATATATATATATATATATATATATATATATATATATATATATATATATATATATATATATAATTTTAGGCGTATATATATATACTAGCTGACCCGCGGCTTAGCATACGCCGCTAATGATTTAGTGACGGTTGAAGACTTCCTGAAAGACACGGTTGTCAAAATGGGGTGGGTTTGGGCAAACGACTGTAAGTGAATGAAAAGAAGGAACTCTGGAGAGACCCGCGGCGTAGCATACGCCGCAGACTTGCTCATCATAGACAGTGCAAAGAACAGTTTGGGGGGAGGGGAGAGTACAGACACAAAAAGCAGCACTAACTAAATAAAAAATAGCAAGTAAGCGTAAAGACATGCACACTGAGGTTGTTGTTACCCATCTCCCATTTATTAACCGGCGTTCACTCGCGTTCTTTTGATTTCTTCGTGCTGTAGTTTGTGTCCGTTCTTTCGCCACTTTTTTTGCACTCACCATGAGCAAGTCTGCGGCGTATGCTACGCCGCGGGGCGTCTAGTTTCATAATAATTATAAATCCTCAACTCCTATTTTTACATCGTTCCCTTTTCAAAAATTAAAATATATGCTAAAACAATGACGTCATATAATATTTTTATACAAAATCGATCGCAGCGCCACCTAACAGCACTTACATCCATACAGACAACGGGAATCAATATACATAATTAACATAAGTAACTTATCATAATAAATATTGAACTTGCTGAAATGTACACACAGTATTTAATATTTTTATACAAAATCGATCGCAGCGCAACCTAACTTACATCCATACAGACAACGGGAATCAATAAACATAATTAACATTGATAGGAAATATTAAACTTGCTGAAATGTACACAAAGTATTTTCATAATAATTATAAATCCTCAAATCCTATTTTTGCATCGTTCCCTTTTCAAAAATTAGAATATAAGCTAAAACAATAACGTCATATAATATTTATATATATTGATATTAATTTTCTTTAACGATTAATCGTCCCACTACTTATAAATGTACTGGAAGTCAAAAAGTAAAATATTTCGGCCGATAAATATAAACTAATTTACCGGCCGATTACATGAACATTTTGGTTTTAAACTATTGACTGGCGTGAATGTTCAAAATGTTGATAAAGGTTATTGTGTTCATTGAGAGAAATCGTTTGCCTACCATGCAATGTTCCCTCTAAATCTAAGCTTCGTTGGTCCGTGTGCAAGGTTAAAAAACTCGTGTGCAAAGTTGCACAACGTCCATTTTTGTGCAATATTTTACAAAATTTGCTGCGCGGTGATTCTAAACTCCTGCGTGGCGTCGGTCAAATATCTGCGCTGCCGAGCTGCTTAAAGGGAACATTGCTACCATGGTTCTAACAATTCGCTTACATATCACCTACAAACTAAACATCCACTACAGTATCAGAGAGACTTCAGCTGAGACAATCTAAAGCTATGCGAACGATTGTTCAGCTCGGCAGGTTATATTGTCAATAAGACCCGATCACCACTTGAACCAAATAATGTCATTACACTTGTCTGTTTGCGTTTATGTTTAAAATATATCATATAAAGAAGACATTCCAGTGTTATTTCGATTTTCGACAAGTATTTTGATTTTAATAAATGTTACTTATGACACCATACATTTCAATTTTTGGCTTTAATCGAAATTATCGATTGATTAATCGTTAATTTTTCAAAAGTTAACCAAAAGTTAGCCATTTTTTAGTTGACGTCTGCCGGTCCAGATAAATTAATAAAATAAATTATAATATTACGCGGGAGAAGTTTGTACGTAAAAAATATATAAATATTTTCTTTAGTTTTAATCGAATTTTTATCGATTAAAATAATTTTAATTGATATAAAACTTTAACGATTAATCGAGAAATTAATCGTTAATTTCCGCAGCCCTAATATATAGATAAATGTAAATGAAGCTAAAACACGTTCACTACATTAGAGTCGAAACATTATTTTATTGCTTTATTTACATATTTCCTTTGCAGTTAGAATGAACAGTTATAATACACGGGTGTAGTACATGTACTCATTTACAATATACTATTACCAGGTTTAATATAAATGTATAAGTATATTTATAATACTTATGTACATATACTATTCAAAGGTATATTATACAGGTTTAATACTCATGTAAAATATATTATTCACAGAGTATTCTGAGTATAGATAAAGAGTATTTACCAGAAGCTTTTATAACTACAATTTATCCTTCAAAATAATTTTCTTTGCCTCGGACTCGGAATTTTAATCGATATATGTAAGGATTGCTAAAAAAGGACCCATTTAATCTTATTTTAATAGAGCAAAAACAAATATTGAATAACGACTCAACCGTTGAGAAGTCAAGGTCACTTTGACCCTTACATTTCTGGTCGATGTTGATTGTGTTACTCACGTCAGGTAAGTTGACAAGCTCTGACGTCATCATATGAACACACACACAATTCTTAACCCACTACGCACATATAACATATAGCAGTTACCAAAGCTCTTTAATCAGCTGGTCCTACACCACGTATAGCACTTACCCAAGTTCTTCTATCAGCTGGTCCTACACCAAGTATAGCACTTACCCAAGCTCTTCTATCAGCTGGTCCTACACCACGTATAGCACTTACCCAAGCTATTCTATCAGCTGGTCCTACACAACATATATCACTTACCCAAGCTCTTCTAACAGCTGGTCCTACACCACGTATAGCACTTACCCAAGTTCTTCTATCAGCTGGTCCTACACCAAGTATAGCACTTACCCAAGCTCTTCTATCAGCTGGTCCTACACCACGTATATCACTTACCCAAGCTCTTCTATCAGCTGGTCTTACACCACGTATAACACTTACCCAAGTTTTCTATCAGCTGGTCTTACACTAAGTCCACCACATATGGCACAGCTCACTACTGAAGTACCTACTGCCGTCTCACGTAATGCTCAGACGTCAGCAGCCGATTAAATACCACAACACGTACTCAGAGACAAGCTGTAGAAACTATTTGGCTCAGGTCAGAACAGGGGCGGATTAGGACTGCACGGGGCCCCTGGCTGCAATTCAAACTGGGTCCCTATCCAACTAGCGTCCCTTTAATTAAAATGATTGCTAGCAGCTAATAGAAGACTGTAACTTGTAACTAAATAGTCCATTGGTTCCTTGCTCATGCTTTGTCTGTACTATGGGATCGGCCTTCCCAGCAAAAAAGATTATTCATGAAAAAAAAACCGAACACGAAGAAATAGCTGTTTGCCGGTATCCTAAAATTGAGTGTAAAAAGACAATTTAAAAAAAAAGTCAAATGAAAGAAAAAAATCCCCAATGGGAATCGATCCCGAGATCCCGACATCGCTTGCACCACAAGCCTACACACTTCCATAAGACCAGGAGAGCTTGACGAAATTGGTAAATTTAAAAAATATAAACAATATTATTTAATATTTTCTCTTATTGATTCTATTTAATCAGGTTTTTCAATTACTAAGACTATCGGGTCTCGGGTCCGAGAAGCGATCAGATTAATAAATAAGATTTTATTAATTTCTTTAATTTATGATTTTCTCAGGGATTCATGCAAACATTTGTCCACCTTTATTATTTAGTTTTCTAAGTTTGGGGGCCCCTAAATCATCGGGGGCCCCTGGCTTTAGCCCATTCAGCCCCCCCCCTTTAATCCACCATAGGGTCAGAATGACCATCAGTTTAAATGATACATGTACTTTTTAAAAGATGTTTTTTTAAAGAAGATTTATTGCTGTAAAATTTAACTCAAATAATTAAACTTTTTTTGTTTAAATTCATTTTAAAACATGGTTGGTATGTGTTGAATAGATTAAACTTATGTAACCCAGGGCGAACCAAACATTTTTAACCATGAACACTGTTGAAAAAAATAAAGAATAAATTTGATAAAATAAATCAGCTGGCTAAAAGTGCGGCCCTGACTTACAAAGTGAAAAGAGACGCCCATGTTTCTACGCCACTGGTCAGTACGATGAAAAACATCTGTGTTATACATGGTTCTATTTTGTTTGTAACTACATCTACAAGACATCATTTCAAGATGACGTACATACATCTCCAAGACATCATTTCGACATGGCCTTCACTAACAAATTAGAAATTTAAACATTTTATGTGGCAAATTATTTCATTGTAATTGCTCTCACTAGTGTCAGAAAGTATAACTTGTTTGAGTAAGTAAGTATAACATGTTAGAGTAAGTAAGTACAACATGTTAGTGTAAGTAAGGGGCCGTCCATAAATGACGTCACGCACCTAGGGGGGGGTCACACTTTTGTGACGATGTGTGACGAGGGGGAGGGAGGGGGGTTGAAGAAATGTGACGTCACATCAAAAGGGTAAATTTAAATAAAACTTCCACTGAAATATTTGGTCGCTTAAAATTTATTTAATGACCTTTTTAAAAATAATAATTTTTAAAATTGTTTTTATAAAACAAAAATCAGTGCTTCTCAATGTGCCAGTCGGTAGGCCATCAGACGCTGGTTGGCGTAAGCTATCAAGACACGAAAATTAAATCTAATTATAATCCTTAAGTTTGAGAATCCACAAGATAACATATGAAATTGTTACACTGCGTCGTTTGATGTTAACATCAAAGCATTTGTGATGTAACCGCAGCTCCGTTTGGTTCTCTCATGAGTCGAACTTTTTTCCCGTTACCCCAAAATATACAAGTTTATGTGTGCGTTACCCCCCCCCCAACACCCAGACTCTAGGTCCTGCTCACATGACTCGGGGATTTGGGGGAGCGTCGTTAGCCCCCCCCCCTCCTTTCCGAAAATGCTTTTGGTGAGTTTTACAAGCATGACAAGTGTCTAAAGAGATATGAATAGGATTATGTGTAGATATTTTAAGTCAAAACGACACGGAATATCCTTTTTCTTTAAAAGGGGAAAGGGGGATCTATTTGATATAATTAAAAACGTTTTAACTTTGATATAATTATTCGATTGGTTTTTAGCCCCGCATTCTAGTCTTCTAGATCAGTGCTTCTCAAAGTGGTGGTCCGCGGACCTATGCCGGTCCGCAAATGTTCTAAAAAAAGGACAGAAAAAATTGTCAGTGCAGAGAAAATAGTGCACCTCTCTCTGGTGCAATGGAAAAAATTCCTGCCGGACCACCATACTAAAAAGTTTGAGAAGCACTGTTCTAGATATAATGGTAAATTAGCCCATTTAAAATTAGTCAAGTATTCATTAACTTTATTGAATGCATTAAATTCTTGACATCACAATTCGAGAGGAGCACAAAACAACTTTCTTCTTAGCCCAGTTTTTAAGGCATTAATTTTAAATATCACAGAAAGGAAACGGGATACAGACAAGTCATGTGTATTAAGATTATTGTCACTCGTGTCAATATAAATGAAAGTAGGGTAGATTTAGGTGTCTTCGTATAGTACGTAGCTAAGAAATCTACATAGTTGTCAAATTTTAAAAAAATGCATTTTCTGGAAGGAACCGGTTCAATAATGGGCATATGTTCCAAGCGTACACCTTCACATGACGTATTTTAATATATCTAGTGGATTGTAGTGGGTGTTATATGTCCCAAATGAGTCTGCATTACCCCCAAGAATTCCCTTTTTGACCCCAGATGAGGTTGTTTACTTCTGTTCGCCGACCTCTTTCTTACGGGATGCCCGTCAGTCAATTGAGGGATTTTTTTAAAAATACATTTTATAAATGTTATTTTTAATACCGGTAATTTTTTTTCTAAACTAAGAAGTTAACCTTGATGATTAATAGTCAATGTTTAATTTGTATGCAATAAAATAAAATATAATCTAAGGATGTTAACACAGTTCGTTTTCTGAAGGCCGGTTAAACGTTTAAAAAAATGCTTCACGCGGGTCATGATATTACAATGTAGCTCTTCACTAAATAAATAATAAATACTTAAATGACAATAAAAGTGATTTGAAACATACTTATTTTCAAATAGAAAATAATGTTGGGTTTTTTTTTGGAAAAGGGGGGGGGGTCAAAGCTTTGTGACGTATTTTTAGAGGGGGGGGGTCTAAGTTTTTGTGACGACGCGTGACGAAGGGGGGGAGGGGGTCAAATTTCGGCAAAAATCGCGTGACGTCATTTATGGACGGCCCCTAAGTATACCATGTTAGAGTAAGAAAGTATAACATGTTAGAGTAAGTAAGTATAACATGTTAGAGTAAGTAAGTATAACATGTTAGAGTAAGTAAGTATAACATGTTAGAGTAAGTAAGTATAACATGTTAGAGTAAGTAAGTATAACATGTTAGAGTAAGTAAGTATAACATGTTAGAGTAAGTAAGTATAACATGTTAGAGTAAGTAAGTATAACATGTTAGAGTAAGTAAGTATAACATGTTAGAGTAAGTAAGTATAACATGTTAGAGTAAGTAAGTATAACATGTTAGAGTAAGAAAATATAACGTGTTAGAGTAAGAAAGTATAACATGATACAGTAAGGCGAGTTCAATGTTAATGTAGGGGACGTGTCTAATGTTGGTGTAGGGGACGTGTCTAATGTTGGTGATGGGGACATGTCTAATGTTGGTGTAGGGGACGTGTCTAATGTTGGTGTAGGGGACGTGTCTAATGTTGGTGATGGGGACATGTCTAATGTTGGTGTAGGGGACGTGTCTAATGTTGGTGTAGGGGACGTGTCTAATGTTGGTGATGGGGACATGTCTAATGTTGGTGTAGGGGACGTGTCTAATGTTGGTGTAGGGGACGTGTCTAATGTTGGTGATGGGGACATGTCTAATGTTGGTGTAGGGGACGTGTCTAATGTTGGTGTAGGGGACGTGTCTAATGTTGGTGATGGGGACATGCCTAATGTTGGTGTAGGGGACGTGTCTAATGTTGGTGATGGGGACATGTCTAATGTTGGTGTAGGGGACGTGTCTAATGTTGGTGTAGGGGACGTGTCTAATGTTGGTGTAGGGGCTTGTCTAATGTTGGTGTAGGGGCTTGTCTAATGTTGGTGTAGGGGACATGTCTAATGTTGGTGTAGGGGACGTGTCTAATGTTGGTGTAGGGGCTTGTCTAATGTTGGTGTAGGGGCTTGTCTAATGTTGGTGTAGGGTACATGTCTAATGTTGTTGTAGGGGACGTGTCTAATGTTGGTGTAGAGGACGTGTCTAATGTTGGTGTAGGGGCTTGTCTAATGTTGGTGTAGGCGACGTGTCTAATGTTGGTGTAGGGGACGTGTCTAATGTTGGTGTAGGGGATGTGTCTAATGTTGGTGTAGTGGACGTGTCTAATGTTGGTGTAGGGGCTTGTCTAATGTTGGTGTAGGGGACGTGTCTAATGTTGGTGTAGGGGACGTGTCTAATGTTGGTGTAGTGGACGTGTCTAATGTTGGTGTAGGGGCTTGTCTAATGTTGGTGTAGGGGACGTGTCTAATGTTGGTGTAGTGGACGTGCCTAATGGTGGTGTAGAGGGCGTGACTAATGTTGGTGTAGGGGACGTGTCTAATGTTGGTGTAGGGGACGTGTCTAATGTTGGTGTAGAGGGCGTGTCTAATGTTGGTGTAGTGGACGTGTCTAATGTTGGTGTAGAGGGCGTGTCTAATGTTGGTGTAGTGGACGTGTCTTATGTTGGTGTAGTGGACGTGTCTAATGTTAGTGAGGGGACGTGTCTAATGTTGGTGTAGTGGACGTGTCTAATGTTGGTGTAGAGGGCGTGTATAATGTTGGTGTAGGGGACGTGTCTAATGTTGGTGGCGGGGACGTGTCTAATGTTGGTGTAGAGGGCGTGTCTAATGTTGGTGTAGAGGGCGAGTACAATGTTGGTGAAGAGATAATATCATTCAACTCCATCTTCTTTTGCGGACGGACCAATTTCTCAACAGGCAATGAAATGCCAATTTGGCAACATAGTCTGAGTCGACGGTCACTTCATCCATCTTCTCTCCTGGCATCCCATCCCTGGCCACGTAAACGGTAATTACATCTAGAATAATTTAGATTCTAGAATCTAGTTGGAAGCTCTGCTACTTTTCAATGGCCAACGGAAACTAAAGTAAGAAAGTATAACATGATACAGTAAGGCGAGTTAAAATGTTAATGTAGGGGACGTGTCTAATGTTGGTGTAGGGGACGTGTCTAATGTTGGTGATGGGGACATGTCTAATGTTGGTGTAGGGGACGTGTCTAATGTTGGTGTAGGGGACGTGTCTAATGTTGGTGATGGGGACATGTCTAATGTTGGTGTAGGGGACGTGTCTAATGTTGGTGTAGGGGACGTGTCTAATGTTGGTGATGGGGACATGTCTAATGTTGGTGTAGGGGACGTGTCTAATGTTGGTGTAGGGGACGTGTCTAATGTTGGTGATGGGGACATGTCTAATGTTGGTGTAGGGGACGTGTCTAATGTTGGTGTAGGGGACGTGTCTAATGTTGGTGATGGGGACATGTCTAATGTTGGTGTAGGGGACGTGTCTAATGTTGGTGATGGGGACATGTCTAATGTTGGTGTAGGGGACGTGTCTAATGTTGGTGTAGGGGACGTGTCTAATGTTGGTGTGGGGGCTTGTCTAATGTTGGTGTAGGGGCTTGTCTAATGTTGGTGTAGGGGACATGTCTAATGTTGGTATAGGGGACGTGTCTTATGTTGGTGTAGGGGCTTGTCTAATGTTGGTGTAGGGGCTTGTCTAATGTTGGTGTAGGGTACATGTCTAATGTTGTTGTAGGGGACGTGTCTAATGTTGGTGTAGAGGACGTGTCTAATGTTGGTGTAGGGGCTTGTCTAATGTTGGTGTAGGCGACGTGTCTAATGTTGGTGTAGGGGACGTGTCTAATGTTGGTGTAGGGGATGTGTCTAATGTTGGTGTAGTGGACGTGTCTAATGTTGGTGTAGGGGCTTGTCTAATGTTGGTGTAGGGGACGTGTCTAATGTTGGTGTAGGGGACGTGTCTAATGTTGGTGTAGTGGACGTGTCTAATGTTGGTGTAGGGGCTTGTCTAATGTTGGTGTAGGGGACGTGTCTAATGTTGGTGTAGTGGACGTGCCTAATGTTGGTGTAGAGGGCGTGACTAATGTTGGTGTAGGGGACGTGTCTAATGTTGGTGTAGGGGACGTGTCTAATGTTGGTGTAGAGGGCGTGTCTAATGTTGGTGTAGTGGACGTGTCTAATGTTGGTGTAGAGGGCGTGTCTAATGTTGGTGTAGTGGACGTGTCTTATGTTGGTGTAGTGGACGTGTCTAATGTTAGTGAGGGGACGTGTCTAATGTTGGTGTAGTGGACGTGTCTAATGTTGGTGTAGAGGGAGTGTATAATGTTGGTGTAGGGGTCGTGTCTAATGTTGGTGGCGGGGACGTGTCTAATGTTGGTGTAGAGGGCGTGTCTAATGTTGGTGTAGAGGGCGAGTACAATGTTGGTGAAGAGATAATATCATTCAACTCCATCTTCTTTTGCGGATGGACCAATTTCTCAACAGGCAATGAAATGCCAATTTGGCAACATAGTCTGAGTCGACGGTCACTTCATCCATCTTCTCTCCTGGCATCCCATCCCTGGCCACGTAAACGGTAATTACATCTAGAATAATTTAGATTCTAGAATCTAGTTGGAAGCTCTGCTACTTTTCAATGGCCAACGGAAACTAAAATGTTTTCTTATGGTTATTTGCTGAAATGCACGAATTCTGCTTACCATATGTTTTTTTTTAGGTTTAATCGCTGATATACGCAAATTCTGCTTACCGCTAAATTGGCTAACTGAAGCCCGGCATATCAAAGCAGATAAAAAGCCATCAGTTGGTATCTTCTACAAACAGTTTGTACATGGATAAACAGGTCACAAAATGGACATGTTGACAAATTCACTCTAATTTACCCCTAGCTATTTAAAATTTAAATCAATCTTTACAGTTAAAAGCTTTTCTAACTTTAGCCAAGCCAAAGTAACTCGCTTTAAACTATTTTTAGATATGTTTAAAAAAATAAACTTTTGCAATAGAAATAGGTCTTACTTGACTTGTGTGACCATAAACAATCCAACAAAGGGGCCGTCCATAAATGACGTCACGCGTTTTTGGCCGATTTTTGACCCCCTCCCTCCCCCTCGTCAAGCTACGTCACAAAAAGTTAGACCCCCCCCCTCTAAAAATACGTCACAAAGCTTTGATCCCCCCCCCCTTTCAAAAAAAACACCCTATTTTCTATTTGAAAATAAGTATGTTTCAAATCACTTTTATTGTCATTTAAGTATTTATTATTTATTTAGTGAAGATCTACATTGTAATATCGTAGCCCGCGTGAAGCATTTTTTTCAAAACGTTTAACGGCCTTCAAAAAACGAACTGTGTTAACATCCTTAGATTATATTTTATTTTAATGAATACAAATTAAACATTGACTATTAATCATCACGGTTAACGTCTTTGTTTAGAAAAAAAATATTTAAAAATAATATTTTTAAAATGTATTTTTTAAAAATCCCTCAATTGACTGACGGGCATCCCGTAAGAAAGAGGTCGGCGAACAGGGGTAAATAAACTCATCTGGGGTCAAAAAGGAATTCTTGGGGGTAATGCAGACTCATTTGGGACACATAACATCCACTACAATCCACTACATATATTAAAATACGTCATGTGTACGTGAACGCTTGGAACATATGCCCATTATTGAACCGGTTCCTTCCAGAAAATGCATTTTTTAAAAATATGACAACTATGTAGATTTCTTACCTACGTACTATAGGAAGACACCTAAATCCACCCTACTTTCATTTATATTGACACGAGTGACAATAATCTTAATCCACGTGACTTGACTGTATCAAGTATCCTTTCTGTGATATTTAAAATTAATGCCTTCAAAACTGAGCTAAGAAGAAAAGTTGTTTTGTGCTCATCTCGAATTGCAATGTCAAGAATTTGATGCATTAAATAAAGTTAATGAATACTTGACAACTTTTAAATGGGGCTCATTTATCATTATATCTAGAATGGCCAGGGGTGTTTGACCAAAAACCAACCGAACAATTATATCAAACTTAAAACGTTTTATAATTCTATCAAATAGATTCCACCCCCCCCCCATTTTTTTTAAAGAAAAAGGATATTCCGTGACGTTTTGACTTAAAATATCTACACATAATCCTATTCTGATCATTTTTAGACACTTGTCATGCTTGTAAAACTCACCGATAGCATTTTATGGGGGCTAACAACGATCCCCCATATCCCGAGTCATGTGAGCAGTACCTAGAGTCTGGGGGTTGTAACGCACACATAAACTTGTATTATTTGGGATAACGGGCAAAAAAGTTCGCCGACGGAGCTGCGGTTACATCACAAATGCTTTGATGTCAACATCAAACGACACAGTGTAACAATTTTCATTCGTTATCTTGTGAGTTCTCAAACTTAAGGATTATAATTAGATTTCATTTTCGTCTCTTGATAGCTTACGCCAACCAGCATCTGATGGCCTACCGACCGGCACATTGAGAAGCCCTGATTTTAAAAAAATAAAAAAAATAAATAAATAAATAAATTCATTAAATAAATTGTAAGCAACCAAATATTTCAGTGGAAGTTTTATTTAAAGTTACCCGTTTTGATGTGACGTCACATATCTTCAACCCCCCTCCCTCCCCCTCGTCACGCATCGTCACAAAAGTGTGACCCCCCTCCCCCCTAGGAGCGTGACGTCATTTATGGACGGCCCCAAAGAAATTTGTAGTAAGAGACTTTGACAACAATGGACTGACGTGAAAATAACACACAAACAAACGTTGCAATAGGCCTTGTCATAATATGGCGGCAATCATTTAAAAGAAATAGTGCAGTCTTTTTTTTTCATATTTTTTTTTGGAGGGGGGGGGGCTGAATTTCATTAAAATTTAATAAAAGATACGAGTCAATATGTAAATGTAGGTATATATTGTGAAGGAAGTAACTTATCAGCTATTTGTTAATTCTTCGTTAATTTAAGACAGCTTATTGGACTTAAAAAGAAAAGGAAGTTGCGTAATTTTCCTATGCTAACAATTTTGAGAGCTTATTGATTCAACTGTATGTATGTTTCAAAACATTGTTCCGCTATAATGTAATCTAAAAAATAGAACAATACTCAATGAGTTATGACGTTTTCCGGTTCTAGAAATGGCAAGCCCTATTTAGATTTATATTATATAACCAGGGAAAATACTTCACCTAGAGACCTAGAGATTGTTGGACGATCCTTCTAAGTAGAAGATTATTGCGTCCAAAGTTCCTATAAGAACGACAATAACCTGTTAACAAGTGACGCAGTGTTCGCAGTCCAATGTTATGAGGTGATTGTTGCGTAATTGCCAACCGCCTTTGGTTGTGTAACTAATGTCTGACTCCCATTGGGCCTGGGTGGACTCAAGGACACCCTAGGCCACCGGAACAAATGTCTGCCAGAGACTAGACGTAACTGCCAACCGCCTTTGGTTGTGTAACTAATGTCTGACTCCCATTGGGCCTGGGTGGACTCAAGGACACCCTAAGCCACCGGAACAAATGTCTGCCAGAGACTAGACTTAATTGCCAACCGCCTTTGGTTCGGTAACTAATGTCTGACTCCCATTGGGCCTGGGTGGACTCAAGGACACCCTAGGCCACCGGAACAAATGTCTGCCAGAGACTAGACTTAATTGCCAAACGCCTTTGGTTCGGTAACTAATGTCTGACTCCCATTGGGCCTGTGTGGACTCAAGGACACCCTAGGCCACCGGAACAAATGTCTGCCAGAGACTAGACTTAATTGCCAACCGCCTTTGGTTCGGTAACTAATGTCTGACTCCCATTGGGCCTGGGTGGACTCAAGGACACCCTAGGCCACCGGAACAAATGTCTGCCAGAGACTAGACTTAATTGCCAACCGCCTTTGGTTCGGTAACTAATGTCTGACTCCCATTGGGCCTGGGTGGACTCAAGGACACCCTAGGCCACCGGAACAAATGTCTGCCAGAGACTAGACTTAATTGCCAACCGCCTTTGGTTGTGTAACTAATGTCTGACTCACATTGGGCCTGGGTGGACTCAAGGACACCCTAGGCCACCGGAACAAATGTCTGCCAGAGACTAGACTTAATTGCCAACCGCCTTTGGTTCGGTAACTAATGTCTGACTCCCATTGGGCCTGGGTGGACTCAAGGACACCCTAGGCCACCGGAACAAATGTCTGCCAGAGACTAGACTTAATTGCCAACCGCCTTTGGTTGTGTAACTAATGTCTGACTCACATTGGGCCTGGGTGGACTCAAGGACACCCTAGGCCACCGGAACACATATCTGCCAGAGACTAGACCCCGCTACTCTCAGTACGCCAGCTACAGAGCACGCAAGCCGCTTGACCACACGGCCCTTTTGTTTTGATCATTTCTTCTCTTGACTGACTATTAAAGTAATCTTCTCATTACTTCTCAATGACGTCATGGGATATTGATTGAGAGGATCTGCTGCTGGGCTTCGGAAGGTGAGAGAAAGTCAACATAAATCATGTGTCAAGTGTTGTACCCTCAAATACTCTATTGGAACTTTATTCAAGTCCCTCATTGTCTTAGACAGGATTGTACAGCTCATGTGATGTGTTCGAGCTGCTAAATGACGAAATTGCCCGGCATGGCTGCGTCGTTGTCTAGACGGGACAAAGAAAAGTTTATGTTCTATGTTGGAGCAGTGGACTACACCATTTTATATCTTATCTTATCTGTTACAGACGCCCCTTCTATACAGAAGATTATTGCGTTCAACGCTTATCTTAAACAAAACTGAAAGCATGGATACTGACAGACCAGTAGTGACCAGTCCAACTTTATTTGGTTTAGTCCCCGATATACGTGAATTCCTCCATATGCTGCATCACTTGATGTGTTCTTGTAGTAGAACAGGACAAAGCGAGCTGCCCTTCACTTGATGTGTTCTTGTAGTAGACAAGGACAAAGCGAGCTGCCCTTCACTTGAGGTGTTCTTGTAGTAGACAAGGACAAAGCGAGCTGCCCTTCACTTGATGTGTTCTTGTAGTAGACCAGGACAAAGCGAGCTGCCCTTCACTTGATGTGTTCTTGTAGTATACCAGGACAAAGCGAGCTGCCCTTCACTTGATGTGTTCTTGTAGTAGACCAGGACAAAGCGAGCTGCCCTTCACTTGATGTGTTCTTGTAGTAGACCAGGACAAAGCGAGCTGCCCTTCACTTGATGTGTTCTTGTAGTAGACAAGGACAAAGCGAGCTGCCCTTCACTTGATGTGTTCTTGTAGTAGACCAGGAAAAAGCGAGCTGCCCTTCACTTGATGTGTTCTTGTAGTAGACAAGGACAAAGCGAGCTGCCCTTCACTTGATGTGTTCTTGTAGTAGACCAGGACAAAGCAAGCTGCCCTTCACTTGATGTGTTCTTGTAGTAGACAAGGACAAAGCGAGCTGCCCTTCACTTGAGGTGTTCTTGTAGTAGACAAGGACAAAGCGAGCTGCCCTTCACTTGATGTGTTCTTGTAGTAGACCAGGACAAAGCGAGCTGCCCTTCACTTGACAGTCTCCAGCTCATCTCTGCTGGACTAGTGTGTTCCAAACCGAAGACGTGTAGCCTAAGAGGGGCCGGACAAAGGCTATTTTATATTTCAGGTAATGTAGCCAGTCCTCAGATTTAGAATTTGGAATACAAGGATATTTGTAGCCTCATTACCCCCATCTAATATATAAAGATGAAAGTTTGTGTGTTTGTTTGTTTGTGTGTTTGTTTGTTACCAATGGAAATCTACACCGTTGGACCCAGGATGCTGAAATTTTGCATGGGGCTCTCATTCGACCCTAGACAGGTCGTAGGCTATGTTTCAACCCCAGGTGACCACCCCTAGGGTAAGGGGGCCCATAATCAGAAAATGTAGAGCCAAATAAAGACAAAATAAATTCTCATTTCGATATTGAACAGCTTCATGCGGGCATTCAAAACGAGTTCATTTTGGTGCGTTATTTTTTACAATACTTTATTTTTAGCTGTGCGCTTTCAAAAATCTTTTATTGTCAAATTACGGTGCGCACCTTTTCGTGTACGCATCTAAAAGTGAGCAGTGTAATTTTATTATAATAACATTCATATTTGTTTTGGCCTTGCGGTACAAAACAGTGGCCTTTTATACAAATACTTTCTTGATATTATAGATCTGTTAACACTATTTCATTACATTTGTCACACGATGTATGGTATTTATTTTTAAATTAAGAGTTTTATTATGTTGTTTCTAATGACTCAAATTTTAATTTAAACAAATAAAAGAAATTGCCCAAGTCAAAAAAGCTTAATCGTAATTTAGAGGAACTATACGTTTGTTTTTCTTAAAATTTGATGCGTGTTCTATATTAATTTTTCTTGCTTATTTTACTTGCTCAATCCCTTAAATTTAATTATTAACGTAAATCATCAAGGAATATTACATGCATATAAAAGCCTACGACCAATGCTGTGTTTTTTTTATTACATACGCTCTATAAATTTACAATTTAAACCTTTCTACCGGACTTATAAACATAAGCATATTAAACTCAATACAAGTGAACCTATAAGCAATTAATTAAGTTGGGCGGCGAATTGAATATGCCATGGTCATTACGCTGTTGCGGAATAACAAAAGCCATTTTAAAAATAGATGTTTAGTCAAACATAGCATCTTTTTTTCCTATTTCGTAAATAATTTATTTATTTTGCAGAAACTAAATCTGTTGTTTGAAATATAATTTACAAACTATGATGTCCCATCGGGAAACATGGTCCAAAACATACTTGAATTCTTTTTTAAAATTATACCTATTACATAAAAGCCGTAAATTTAAATCGTATAACATAGAGACAAATATAAAAAAAAGCATTATATATCATTTCCATATTAAAACACTAATAAATAAAGACTATCAAAAAGTATACAATTTATTTTTGGAGCAGTACTGCATTATAAGACTTCATTTTAAGCGCCCGCCTTTAAATTAACTTTAATTGACTAAAAATTGACTATAATTTGTTCACTTTTGTCCCTTTCTACAAAACGGTCCATTTAGCGATGGATTCCAAAATCTTATATGTTGCTGTTTCACCAAGGGATACAATTCTTTTTTGATTCCCGTTTTGAGATAAGACATTATATTTTGTAAAAAAAAATTCCTGTTTTTGTTTCTGGAAATTAGATAAAGGGCGATTTTTACTAATTACTTTTAGTTCAGAGTTGAGTCGTGCTTAATTGTTTTTAGTATGATTCGTAAATTTTACAGACTTTTAGTCAAATGGGAAGTTGGACCATTAGTGAGAGGGGGCTTAGGCTTTTATTAGTATAGAAAAGGGGAGGGCACTAAATGAAGTTAATCAAGAGAAATACAAAAAAATAAGAAGAAAGTAAATCGTTGCATACACATACATACTTAACAAATAACTATTTGAATATTTTCAACAACATAATAAAACTTGCTCATTACTATAAACTTACTTATTAAAAATAAGAATCAATGATCTTGACATGCATATAAAGGCCTAGGACCTATGTTGTCATTTCATGTTTACATAATTTTATGTTTACATAAGCTAAACAAATTAACTATTTAAACTTTAGCTAACGAACTTATTAAGAAAGTCATTAAACTTAACACAAGTGAACCTAAAGATCACTAATTCCGTGTAGTTAGAAGCATAAAACTCTGGGTGGTTGTTAAGTACACTTCCGTGGTGGTAACGAGCAAAAAAAATATTTAAATATCAATTTTCATATAGCCCATATAATGAAAAAAACGTCTTTGTGCCCCCGGCCCCCATGACTGAATTGCAACTTTTTTACGCAAATGATCGTCGTGAGAGGCTACTCAACAACTTCCCAAAGTTTCATGCTTCTACCTACACGCGAAGTTGGAGAATTCAATTAGTGATGAGTCAGTTTTTTATATAAGAAAAAAACTACATAGCCTATGACCTGTCCCGGGTCAAATGAGGGTCCCATGCAAAATTTCAGCACCTAGGTCCAACGGTGTGGCATTCTATGAGTAACAAAACAAACAAAAGAAACAAACAAACAAACTTTCATCTTTATATATTAGATGGGGTTTTCCCGCTTTGGGAATGTCAATGTTTGACTGTTGCACAGTGCGCACTATTTTGACACATGCTTGGTGTGACGTAGTTTGGTGTGGGATGACGTCAATAGAGAGATATGCTAGAGGGACGATTTTGTAGCGGAGAGCACGCACAGTGTTGTTATTATTTTGCCTTGAAGGATTTCTTTGTTCAATTAAAATATTGATTCTTCTGATGGTGTTTTTACTTATTGAGTTGAAGCCTTGTGAGTCATAAAAATCATTAGAACTTGACATTCTTAAGAAGAACAAATGAAATTAATCTCTTTAGAATGTGTTTTTTAAGATTTTACTATAACTAACCCTACCTAACCAAACTTGAAGTAGTAAACAAGTTTATATATTAGCTTATCTAATACCTTTCAGCCATTTAGTGGTGCTAATAGAATAAATTAAATTCATCTGTTCATTGATGTTAAGAAGGATGAATTAAATACATATATTTATTGATCTTGTGAAGGTTAAATTAAATAAATCTCTTCTGAATATTTTTTTTTGGATCTTATAATCAATACAAAATATCACTAAACAAATTATATATCCAAAACTTAAATTAACACTTCACCTGTTTTACAAATGTCTAAACACAATTGATGTGTCCGAATTAAACAAATAGTCATGGGGTAGCAAAATTTAAACTAATTTAATAATTTACTTATAAGTTACTTATTTATCTAAGTTACTTATAAGTTTATTGATGCTAAAAGGGGGGGGGGAACCTTCAGTATGGTATTTAAGAAGAAAGTTTTAACAAAGGGAAATACTTAAAAGCAGTTGTACACTAAAACAATATATAAGCTATTATGTTCCAATCTTTCTTCAGAGAAATCATGCCCCCAAAAAGAAAAACTCAATTAGGTCGTGTTTCTAAAACGGCAAAGAAGCAAGCCTTACATAGAGAAAATGAAACGAATGAACAAACACAGGCAAGACTTGCTGTTGAGAGAGAAAGAGTTTCAATCAGAAGAGCTAATGAAACCAGTGAACAAACACAGGCAAGACTTGATGATGAGAGAGAAAGAGGTTCCATAAGAAGAGCTAATGAAACCAGTGAACAAACACAGACAAGACTTGATGATAAGAGAGAAAGAGTTTCAATCAGAAGAGCTAATGAAACCAGTGAACAAACACAGGCAAGACTTGATGATGAGAGAGAAGGAGTTTCAATCAGAAGAGCTAATGAAACCAGTGAACAAACACAGGCAAGACTTGATGATGAGAGAGAAAGAGTTTCAATCAGAAGAGCTAATGAAACCAGTGAACAAACACAGGCAAGACTTGATGATGAGAGAGAAAGAGTTTCAATCAGAAGAGCTAATGAAACCAATAAACAAACACAGGCAAGACTTGATGAAAAAAGAGTCAGATCTTCAATGAGAAGAGCAAATGAAACAAAAAAACAAACCCAAATAAGACTTGCAGACCAGAGAAATGGAAATTTAAACAGAAGAAGAAATGAAATGCAGCAAGACCTAAAAGGTGCTGCTCATCAATATGACCCAGATATTCCATACCATCAACATGAAAAGGTCAACATTGGTGAGATGAACTTGATCTGCAAGCATTGCAGTGCATTTAAATGGAAAGATGAGCACCCTGGAATGTGCTGTTCAAATGGCAAAGTTAAACTAGAGACTCTGCAACATCCACCTGAGCCACTTGATCATTTGCTTCAAGGTGTATCTCAAACGTCTAAACGCTTCCTAGCCAACATCAGAAAATACAACTCATGCTTTCAAATGACATCTTTTGGTGCCAGCAAAGAAATTCGTGAACAAGGATTCATGCCAACATTTAAAGTTCAAGGCCAAATTTATCACAGGGCTGGATCTCTGCTGCCAGCTGAAGGCGAACCACAGTTTCTGCAGATCTATTTCATGGGAGACCAAGCTAGAGAAGTCCAACAAAGATGTGCAAACTTTCCAGACTTGCAACAAAATGTTGTTTTGGAGTTGCAAGAACTCCTACATGCAAACAATGCCTACCTTCAAATTTTCAAGACAGCTCTAGAAAGAATGCCAACTGATGAATACAAAGTTGTGATACGAGCTGACAAAGCACCAAGACATGAACACCAAAGGCGGTTCAATGTACCAACATTTGATGAAGTGGCCATTGTCATGGTAGGAAATGAATTTGACAGACGTGACATTGTCCTTCAAAAGCGAAACAACCTTCTCCAAAGAGTTGCAGAAACTCATCGCTCTTATGATGCTCTGCAATATCCCCTAATGTTTTGGCAAGGTGAAGATGGGTACTCCTTTGGCATTCCTCAGACAAACCCAGACACGGGAAACAATGTTTTGGGTAAAAAGGTTACAGCAATGGACTTTTATGCATATCGAATCATGATTCGCAGTGGTGAAGATAACCATCTCTTGAAATTTAGACAGCTGTTCCATCAATTCATCGTAGATATGTACGCGAAAATTGAAAGTGAACGCTTGCTCTACATCCGTCTAAATCAAAAGAAGCTGAGAGTTGAAGACTACATTCACCTCAGAGATGCCATTGCAAATGATGCCAATCCAAATGATCTGGGGAAAATGGTTATCTTGCCAGCAACATTTACAGGAAGTCCAAGACACATGCATGAGTACACTCAAGATGCTATGACTTATGTCAGAAATTATGGAAGGCCAGATTTGTTTATCACCTTTACATGCAATCCACTATGGCAAGAAATTCAGGCTCATCTTTTACCTGGCCAATCAGCAGTGGATCGACATGATTTGGTTGCTAGAGTCTTCAAACGAAAACTATCAAAATTAATGGGAGTCATTACAAAAAGTCATGTCTATGGTGAAACGAGATGCTGGATGTACTCAATTGAATGGCAGAAGAGAGGCTTACCCCATGCACACATCCTAATCTGGCTGATGAAAAAATTACGACCTAATCAAATTGACAATGTAATCTCAGCAGAAATACCAAACTCTACACAAGATAATTTTTTGTTTGAAATTGTTGTGAAAAATATGCTGCATGGACCCTGTGGAAACTTGAACAGAAACTCTGCTTGCATGGTTGATGGGAAATGCTCAAAAAAATATCCAAGGAATTTGATACAAGAAACTAAAACTGGTGAAGATGGCTATCCTGTGTACAGACGCCGTAAACCAGGAGATGGTGGTTTTACTGCAAAAATCAAAATGAAGGTTGGTTCAACATATCAAGAAATAGAAATGGACAACAGATGGGTGGTTCCCTACACTCCAATTTTGACAAAAATGTTTCAAGCTCACATAAATGTCGAATCTTGCCAATCTGTCAAGGCCATCAAATACATCTGCAAGTACGTCAATAAAGGAAGTGACCAGGCCGTTTTTGGTCTTGAAGGAAACCAAGAGAATCCAGATGAGGTGCAAAAATTTCTAATGGGTCGTTACATCAGCAGTAATGAAGCAGTCTGGAGAATTTTGAATTTCCAAATTCATGAACGGTATCCAACAGTTGTTCACTTGAGTGTTCATCTTGAAAATGGGCAAAGAGTATACTTCAACCAAGAAAATATATATCATCAAATTCTGGAGCCACCAAGAACAACTTTGACAGCTTTTTTTCAACTGTGCCAACAAGACGACTTTGCAAAAACCATTCTCTATTGTGTTGTTCCAAGGTACTATACTTGGAATGCTTCTCAAAAAATATTTAAACGCCGAAAACAAGGAGCAGATGTTGAATATCATCCAGGGATAAAATCTTCAGATGCATTGGGACGTGTGTACACCGTTCACCCATCTAATGCAGAATGCTTCTTTTTGAGGATGCTACTTCATGTTGTTAGAGGACCAACATCCTACACTGACTTAAAAACTGTTGATGGTCATGTGTGTGCTACATTTAGGGAAGCTTGCCAAATGCAAGGGCTACTAGAAAACGATCACCATTGGGTCTTGACCATGGAGGAGGCATGTACATCTCAATCACCTACCCGTTTGAGACATCTGTTTTCAATTTTGCTGACAACATGCTCTGTTTCTAATCCACTTGCTCTCTGGGATACATTTAAAACATATTTGAGTGAGGACATTATGTTGCAAACCAAGAGAGAGAATCAAACACTGCTAATTGAGTTCTCTAATGAGATTTACAAAAGGTGTCTTATGTTGTTGGAGGATTTGTGTGTATCAATGTCAGGAAGGAACCTTGACCAGTTTGGGTTACCAACGCCTCAAAGAAATGAAAACAATCTTCAGAATAGTGAAATTCTACGAGAACAAAATTATAACACAAATGAATTGATGGCCTATGTCTCAGAAAATCAACCACGTTTAGTTGAGGATCAAAGAGCTGCCTACATTCACATCTTAGAACTGGTTACCTCAAAAAAAGGTGGAATCATATTCCTTGATGCTCCAGGAGGTACAGGTAAAACATTTGTGATCAATTTGCTCTTGGCTACAATCAGACGAGACAAAGGTATTGCTCTAGCCGTTGCTTCTTCTGGCATAGCATCAACATTGCTTGCCGGGGGTAGAACAGCTCATTCTGCCTTCAAGTTACCTTTGAACATGAACCATTCTGAGAATGTAACCTGCAACATATCAAAAGGATCAGGAAAGGCCAAGGTACTAGAACAGTGTTCTCTCATTGTCTGGGATGAGTGTACAATGTCACACAAGCGAGCTCTTGAAGCCTTGAACAACACTCTTCAGGATTTAAAAGGAAACACAAAACTAATGGGAGGAACAGTTGTGGTATTAGCTGGAGATTTTAGACAAACTTTGCCTGTCATTCCAAGGTCAACACCAAGCGATGAGTTGAATGCCTTCCTCAAAGCTTCAACTCTGTGGAAACAGGTCAAGAAAATGACTCTGACCACCAACATGAGAGTCCATTTACATGGAGATAATGCAGCAGGCTACTTCTCACATCAATTGCTTCAACTTGGCGATGGAAAGTGGCAGGTAGACCCAGCATCAGGAACAGTTTCTTTCCCATCAAATTTTTGCACTGTAGCAAAGTCACTTGAAGAGTTGAAACTTGCCGTTTTTCCAAACATCCAAGACCAGTTTAAAAATCCTGAGTGGTTGTGCGAAAGGGCCATTCTTGCTCCAAAGAATTCAAGTGTCAACAGCATCAATTCTCAAATTCAAAATTTTCTACCAGGCATTTCAAACAACTACAAATCTATTGATACGGTTACAGATCCGGCCCAAGCTGTTTACTATCCAACAGAATTTTTGAATTCATTAGATCCTCCTGGCATGCCATCACATAACTTGGAACTTAAAATCGGAGCTCCTATCATACTTCTGAGAAATTTGGATCCCCCTAAACTATGCAATGGAACACGATTGAGCATCAAGCATCTCTTACCTCATGTAATAGAAGCCACAATTTTGACAGGCTGCGCCAAAGGAGAAGATGTCTTCATCCCAAGAATTCCACTCATACCAACAGATATGCCTTTTGATTTCAAGCGCCTCCAGTTTCCAATCAGGCTTGCATTTGCCATGTCTATCAACAAGGCACAGGGACAGTCTTTAAAAGTGGCAGGCATTGTACTTGAGGAAGCATGCTTTGCCCACGGACAGCTATATGTGGCATGTTCTAGAGTTGGGTCACCAACAAATCTTTTCATTTTTGCACCAGACGGAAAAACCAAAAATATAGTCTATCGACAAGCCTTAATATAAGCAATATATAAATTACATGTACTTATTTTTAATTACATTTCAATTTATTTTTTAAATTGTTTTTCAATGAATGAATTGAAATATTTTTTTTAAAAATCTGTTGACTATTATTTTAATCGTGCGACGCCGGGTAACCCGGCTAGTCTATATATAAAGATGAAAGTTTGTGTGTTTGTTTGTTTGTGTGTTTGTTTGTTACCAATGGAAATCCACACCGTTGGACCCAGGATGCTGAAATTTTGCATGGGGCTCTCATTCGACCCTAGACAGGTCGTAGGCTATGTTTCAACCCCAGGTGACCACCCTAGGGTAAGGGGGCCCATAATCAGAAAATGTAGAGCCAATAAAGACAAAATAAATTCTCATTTCGATATTGAACAGCTTCATGCGGGCATTCAAAACGAGTTCATTTTGGTGCGTTATTTTTTACAATACTTTATTTTTAGCTGTGCGCTTTCAAAAATCTTTTATTGTCAAATTACGGTGCGCACCTTTTCGTGTACGCATCTAAAAGTGAGCAGTGTAATTTTATTATAATAACATTCATATTTGTTTTGGCCTTGCGGTACAAAACAGTGGCTTTTATACAAATACTTTCTTGATATTATAGATCTGTTAACACTATTTCATTACATTTGTCACACGATGTATGGTATTTATTTTTAAATTAAGAGTNTTATAGATGGGTTAAAACTATGTCATTACATTTGTCACACGATGTATGGTATTTATTTTTAAATTAAGAGTTTAATTATGTTGTTTCTCATAACACAAATTTTAATTTAAACAAATACTAATTATGACAGGGTATTTTATGTGGAAAGAAATTGCCCACGTCAAAAAAGCTTTATCGTAATTTAGAGGAACTATACGTTTTGTTTTTTCTTAAAATTTGTTGCGTGTTCTTTATTAATTTTTCTTGCTTATTTTACTGGCCCAATGCCTTAAATTTACTAATTAAAGTTAATCGTCAATGATTATTACATGTATATAAAAGCCTACGACCAATGCTGTGGGTTTTTTTATTACATAAGCTCTATAAATTTACAATTTAAACCTTTCTACCGGACTTATAAACAGAAGTATATTAAACTCAATACAAGTGAACCTAAAAGCAATTAATTAGTTGGGTGGCGAATTGAATATGCCATGGTCATTACGCTGTAGCGGAATAACAAAAGCCATTTTAAAAATAGATGTTTAGTCAAACATATCATCTTTGTTTTTTCAATTTCGTAAATAATTTTTTTTTAGAAACTAAATCTGGTGTTTGAAATATAATTTACAAACTATGATGTCCCATCGGGAAACATGATCCAAAACATACTTGAATTCATTTTTAAAATTATACCTATCCCATAAAAGCCGTAAATTTAAATCGTATAACATAGAGACAAATGTCTTATCTATATAGACGCTCCTTCTATGCAGAAGATAGTTGCGTCCACAGACCATGACAGATGATCTGTTTGGCAAGTGATGCAGCGCTCACAGGCCACAGCTTTGTGGGTTCCACGCATTACCCAGCCGCCTAACTACATGTAGTGTTAGGTACCCATTCGGAGCGGGGTGACTCAGGGACGCCCTAGGACCCGGGAACAAACCCTTGCCTTCACACGGATTCGAACCCGTGACCATCGGTACGACTTTCCAGTGCGCTGCCACTCGACCACCGCGTCCCCATAATATAATAATCAAATATATAAAAGAATTACATATCATTTCCATATTAAAACACTAATTAATAAAGACTATCACAAAGTATGCAATTTATTTTTGGAGCAGTATTTCATTACAAGATTTCATTTTAGCGCCCGCCCTTAAATTAACTTTCATTGACTAAAAATGGTGCGCAAATTTTATTGCAAGCTTTTTAAATAAAATTGAGTTAGTTTCTTTAAATTCTTTAGGATAATGCATTACATTTACAACATTTATAATTTACTTTTAGGGGCCGTCCATAAGTACGCTGCAGTTGGGGGAGGGGGTGTAAGAAAGTGTGACATTTTGTGACAGGTAGAGGGGGGGGGGTTCCGGCCATGTATGACGTCACGGTGTTTTAAATTAAATTTTAATTATTTTATTAATTAAAAATAATGTTTTTTTTCGAAAGTGTGACGTACTTTAGGGGGGAGGGGTCCCAGATTTGTGACATTTTGTGACAGGGGGGAGGGGGGGAGTTAAAAATGGTCAAAAATAGCGTGACGTACTTTATGGACGGCCCACTTATTAGCTCTCTAGTATAAGCAGCTATTGCCTTTTAGAGAGAAGGTGGGATCGTAGTTCCTTAAGTTATAGCTGCTGTTACAAATATTTCATCAATTTGAATAGTTTAACGATGTGTGGTCATAAATAAAATAATTTTTATTACGTGACGGCAGTTGTCGTCAATTAAAAAAAACAACTGGCAGTTAACTTTATTTAGTACCCTTAAAATTCACGAGAAAAGCAATTCTCTACGTGAAATCAACTCATTAGTAATTAACATTAGAAGTTGAATTTTTTTTCTTATAACAATTTTTAAAATTTCTGATATATATGCATAACATTATAAAAATATATCCACTCTAAAAAATTGTGTTTAAAGTTTATAAAGAATGAGAGACTTTCTTAATATTTTTTAAATTTCTTTAGATTAACTTCATTTAGTGCCCTCCCCTTTTCTATACTAATAAAAGCCTAAGCACCCAATCACTAATTGTCCAACTTCCCATTTGCATAAAAGTTTGTCTATAAAGTACGTCACGCGGCAGTGGGGGGAGGGGGTGTAAGAAAGTGTGACAGTTTGTGACAGGGAGAGGGGGGTTTCCGGCCATGTGTGACGTCACGGTGTTTTACATTAAATTTTAATTATTTTATTAATTAAAAACAATTTTTTTTCGAACGTGTGACGTACTTTAGGGGTGGGGGGGGGAGGGTCCCAGATTTGTGACATTTTGTGACCGGGGGAGGGGGGAGTTAAAAATGGTCAAAAATAGCGTGACGTACTTTATGGGCGGACCCTTATTAGCTCTTTAGTATAAGCAGCTATTGCCTTTTAGAGAGAAGGTGGGAGCGTAGTTCCTTAAGTTATAGCTGCTGTTTCAAATATTTCATTACTTTGAATAGTTTAACGATGTGGGGTCATAAATAAAATAATTTTTTTACGTGACGGTAATGTTGAGTAAAAATTGCCTTTTCTTATATCAGCTAAATTATTACCGTATAATATTTGACTACTGGATCAATAGATATATCTATACTAAACTTAAGTTAACATGAACCTGATAACTAATTTGAATTTTTACCTCAATGGGAATTGAATAGGTCCACTCATTACTTCCTAGGATTCCAAAATATATTTTTTTTTCAAAAAATGTATATCTTCGTTTCATATACGTTTTTAAGCGAATGGATCAATATTAAATATACTTATAATTATCTAATTTCCAGAAAAAAAACAGGGAAAAAAGGGAGCCTGGAAAGACAACACGTGAGCTTAATGATATACTTTACAAAATATAATGTCTTATCTGAAAACGGAAATCAACAAATAATTGAATGCCTTGGTGAAACCGCAACATATAAGATTTTGGAATCCATCGCTAAATGGGACCGTTTTGATGAAGGGGACAAAAGTGAAAAAATTAAAAAAATAAGTTTGATGTACTTTTAATTTGGTTTTTTATTCATTCATTTTACCTTCTTCCCTTCAGTTCTATCAGCGTATTAAAAGCTACATGAGTTTCATTCCGAAAGTAATCTCTTGATACGTTCAATCTATAGCAATGAGAAATGTTTGTTTGCATGATTTTAAATTAAAATAATGCCCTTTTCAAATCGTTTGTTACGTTTCAAAGCTCCATTTATTATTGGGTGAAATACAAAATACACAAACAAATTGTGCAATGAAAACAATAAATTTGAGCTTTATTTTTAGACTGATACGACAGTAAACGTTTCGGCTAATGCCTTCATCAGTACAACATAAAATACATTCTTACAATACTTACATAAGTAATAATAATATTCTTAAAACATATTGTACTTTAAAATATTTATGTTAAATAAAAAGAAAGGAAAAACAAAAACAAACATGGACACAGGATATAGGAAAAAAAGGGGGAAGTATCCAAAGTTACAGTAAAAACCACAACGGGAACAAGATTCTGCAGTTAAGTAAAATTATGAATTTGGTTAATTCCATATGGAGCCAACGTACGAAATCTTTTTATGAGTCTATTTTCCATGTGGACTCTATCATGGGTATTGCTTGCATATAAAATACCAGTTACTGCAATATCTGATATGCCGTTATTGTCAACACTGTTAAAATGTTTAGACACAGGACATTGAGCCTGTTTATTTATATTATACAGGTGTTCTCTAAACCGATCTCCAAGACGACGACCAGTCTCACCCACGTAAATTTTATTACACCTCTTGCAAAGAATTGCATAAATCACGTTGCGACTTGTGCAAGTGAATCCATCTTTTATTAAGAATTTTTCAAGAGGGAAAGAAATGTTGTTAATTTCCATCACATATGGACAAGTATTGCAACGGTTACGGTTGCAACCTTTTGTTCCAATATGTGCTTTCATTGTGGGAAGGTGACTTCTTACCAGAATATCTCTGAGGCTTCTATCTCTCCGGAAAGCAAAAAGATGAGGTTTTTTGAAGACCTGCTGAGTTAGAGGGTCAGCCATAAGGATTGGTCGGTTTTTGAGAATCACCTGGCGGGCTTTAAAATTATGAGGATGAAAAGTTAAAATAAATTTTGATCGATCACATTGATCAGAAACAGATGATTTAAATGTATCCTGTCTGGTCATGCTTTTAATTCGATTGACAGCGGATACTAAAACTGTTTCCGGGTATGACCTTCTTCGAAAAAAATCCAGCATTTCATACATTTCATTTTATTGGGTAAAATTGTCTCAGAATTAGAGAATTAAATTTTTCATAAGAATATTTCTGACCAACTGAAAGTTGCATTCCATGAGTAAGTACAACATTTAGTTATATTATAACAAGAAGGCCGTCCATGAGTAAGTACAACATTTAGTTATATTATAACAAGAAGGCCGTCCATGAGTAAGTACAACATTTAGTTATATTATAACAAGAAGGCCGTCCATGAGTAAGTACAACATTTAGTTATATTATAACAAGAAGGCCGTCCATGAGTAAACACAACATTTAGTTATATTATAACAAGAAGGCCGTCCATGAGTAAGTACAACATTTAGTTATATTATAACAAGAAGGCCGTCCATGAGTAAGTACAACATTTAGTTATATTATAACAAGAAGGCCGTCCATGAGTAAGTACAACATTTAGTTATATTATAACAAGAAGGCCGTCCATGAGTAAGTACAACATTTAGTTATATTATAACAAGAAGGCCGTCCATGAGTAAACACAACATTTAGTTATATTATAACAAGAAGGCCGTCCATGAGTAAGTACAACATTTAGTTATATTATAACAAGAAGGCCGTCCATGAGTAAACACAACATTTAGTTATATTATAACAAGAAGGCCGTCCATGAGTAAGTACAACATTTAGTTATATTATAACAAGAAGGCCGTCCATGAGTAAACACAACATTTAGTTATATTATAACAAGAAGGCCGTCCATGAGTAAACACAACATTTAGTTATATTATAACAAGAAGGCCGTCCATGAGTAAGTACAACATTTAGTTATATTATAACAAGAAGGCCGTCCATGAGTAAGTACAACATTTAGTTATATTATAACAAGAAGGCCGTCCATGAGTAAGTACAACATTTAGATATATTATAACAAGAAGGCCGAACTTAAATCGTCGCATACACATATATAATTAACATATAGTTATTAGCTTATTTTCAACTACGTATTCAACCTTATAGGGCAGAGCACTCCCGCTGCAGAAGCGCGGGTACATTTCTAGTATATATATATATATATATATATATATATATATATATATATATATATATATATATATATATATATATATATAATACAATTAAAACAATATAAACTATATACACTAGCGTTGGGTTGGTTGTATCGTCCACTTCCACCTTGTTTTTACAACTTGCAAGTAAATCTTGCGAGCTTTCGCGGCTGCAACATCTGAAATACCGGCAAGTTCAATATTGTCAAGATCTGAAATATCGGCAAGTTCAATATTGTCAAGATCTGAAATATCGGCAAGTTCAATATTGTCAAGATCTGAAATATCGGCAAGTTCAATATTGTCAAGATCTGAAATATCGGCAAGTTCAATATTGTCAAGATCTGAAATATCGGCAAGTTCAATATTGTCAAGATCTGAAATATCGGCAAGTTCAATATTGTCAAGATCTGAAATATCGGCAAGTTCAATATTGTCAAGATCTGAAATATCGGCAAGTTCAATATTGTCAAGATCTGAAATATCGGCAAGTTCAATATTGTCAAGATCTGAAATATCGGCAAGTTCAATATTGTCAAGATCTGAAATATCGGCAAGTTCAATATTGTCAAGATCTGAAATATCGGCAAGTTCAATATTGTCAAGATCCTAAATATCGGCAAGTTCAATATTGTCAAGATCTGAAATATCGGCAAGTTCAATATTGTCAAGATCTGAAATATCGGCAAGTTCAGTCTCAATTGTCAAAGTAACTAAGTTACTGAGTTACTAAGTTACTGAGTTACTGAGTTACTGAGTTACTGAGTTACTGAGTTACTGAGTTACTGAGTTACCGAGTTACCGAGTTACCGAGTTACCGAGTTACCGAGTTACCGAGTTACCGAGTTACCGAGTTACCGAGTTATCGAGTTACCGAGTTACCGTGTTACCGAGTTACCGAGTTACCGAGTTACCGAGTTACCGAGTTACCGAGTTACCGAGTTACCGAGTTACCGAGTTACCGAGTTACCGAGTTACCGAGTTACCGAGTTACGAGTTACTGAGTTACTGAGTTACTGAGTTACTAAGTTACTAAGTTACTGAGCAGATCTTGAATCATTGTTTAACCCATAAAGGTTTTAATAAGTTTTAGTTTCGAAAAGCTTCTTTCTGAAGCCAAAGTGACAGGAATAGTTGGAAGTGTTTGAATTGCAATGTGTGTGTTAGGAAAGTCACTATAGCGCTTTTTTTAGTTAAAGAAACTGCAAAATATTAACAGGATCGTTGTAGTTAACTGCAGGAATTATGGTTATGGAACTCAATGATTGCTACTCATCAGCAAGCATGAAACAATCAAGATCCTTACTTTCACAGGCTGTGAGATTTTCTCAAGATTCATACAGCAATTCAGTAGATCATTGTTTTGTAATTGATGAACTTTATAAAGAAATCCAAAACGAGTCATGATGCCTTAGTATTTGTTCAAATGATATTTACATTGACATGATTGCATATCACCAACATGGTTAAAAAATATGTGCTATTTTTTACTTGTGCATCTACATATCATTCATCTTCTCCTTCATATCTAAATTGTTGGATTTCTTTTTCAAGTGTCTTCAAATGGGTTCAACTTCTATGTCTGTGGCAATTTCTTTTGCAAATGTTATTGTTGTTTCAAAGCCGCGATTTCAGAAGATTTTCACCATTTGCAAGTATTTTCCATGCTCTCAACTTCAGTTACTAGACCGACAGAAATATTTTGTAATTCTTTGCTGATGTAATTAAATGGAGCAATATTTCGTACCAAAAAGAATTTGAAACAATGAAATTGAAGTTCTTAACTTGTTTTCACAAAGACTTTGCTTCACTTCAAACTTTTGGATCATTACTTTGCTATGGTACTTTGAAAAGTGCATCATCGATTTCTCCTGTTTTGATATCGCACTACCTTTACGCTTTCCACATGGTTTCCAATTTTGTTTCACAAAGTGGTTTCACAGAAATATTTCAAACATACTTGGAAAATAAAGCCCATCGCTTTGTTGAAGCAGAAAATAAAATATAAATTGTTAAATTATATACCAAAAATACGTCAGTGCATAAGGACAAGTTTTTAACATATAACATAGCAGCAAGTTGTAGCTGTGAAGGGTACAAAGGGTAAAAAATGCCCTGGGATTTAATTGTAAAAGACGACCTTGTACGCCTCACTTATGCCTATCATGTTCGCACATTTGCCGTATCTTTGACCGCGGATATCAGAAACATCTAAGCCACCAAGCAGTTGTTGCCCAGTACTTTCTTCCACTTCTAGAAAAGGTATGAAGTGCTCATTAGCTACTTCAGAATATCCACCTCCTTGGCTAACATAGCGCATTGTCAGTGACATCTGTTCTTGGTGACATTGGCACTGTGTGCAATAAAGTATTAATGCAAAGTATTAAGCTGATTTTATTCTTCCTTCACTAATTTTCCTTACATTATTTTCAATCAATGAAATGAGTTCGTTCTGAATGCGCTTTCCTAAAGTAGTGATCATGAATTTCATCAATTTTTATTCTTCATTATTTTCCTGCCAAACTGAAACAAATTTTGCTAGTGATTCCACGAGACCCAGAAAGTTTCCATTGTGTGCCTGATGTATTTATCAACTGAACTACGAAATAGCTGAGCGAGAAATTGGACAATGGCCATGAGATGTTGAAATACACTATGTCAACGAGCCTTTTCACTGTTTATAATTTTTTGGCTGGGCTTGTCGATTGTCATTGTTTTGTTAGCCTGTTTTTCATCTCAAACCATTCCAAAGTAGATGTCATATGTCCCTTTGATTTATCATGATCAGACAGTCTAACACATTTTTATTTCACTTACCATAGAAAGTTAAAGTGGTGTTCTCTTTTTTTTTAAATGTTCTGAATACTTAAATGCTACTAAAATACGCTAGGAAAAATACTTTTTGCATTAGGATTTAGGATGATTATAATATTTTTATTATATTAGTACGGAATTTTTCTAATTATTTTATTCTGAAAAAATAAATATAAAGTTTTCTTGATACGCTGTTATAAAAAAATGTATTGCTTAATAGAAGTCAAATTGTAAAAAGTAGTAAAAATGTTTAGTCAAAGCGCGGGGCCCTGAAAAGCGCTGGGTCCAAGGCAGTTGCCTTGCCCTAAGGCTGGCCCTGATTTCGATTTAGAGAAATATCTCTCACAAGCTACTTGGGTAGACGACAGTCAATAATAGTTTATATGCACTAAACAGATGCTTGTATGTTTGCCCATAGAAACTGTATTTATGTAGTACAGAAAAGCAACAAACAGGACAATTTTTGCAAGATTAATTATTATTATAACACTCGTCCTGGCGGCCCACCGGGAATTTTCCCGGTGTCCCGGCGGCCCAGTCCACCCCTGCATTTGTTTTCGAAATTGGTGGATATGTTTGGGAATGAGCGTGATATCCTAGAATTGGTGGATATGTTTGGGAATGAGGGTGATATCCTAGAATTGGTGGATATGTTTGGGAATGAGCGTGATATCCTAGAATTGGTGGATATGTTTGGGAATGAGGGTGATATCCTAGAATTGGTGGATATGTTTGGGAATGAGCGTGATATCCTAGAATTGGTGGATATGTTTGGGAATGAGGGTGATATCCTAGAATTGGTGGATATGTTTGGGAATGAGCGTGATATCCTAGAATTGGTGGATATGTTTGGGAATGAGCGTGATATCCTAGAATTGGTGGATATGTTTGGGAATGAGCGTGATATCCTAGAATTGGTGGATATGTTTGGGAATGAGCGTGATATCCTAGAATTGGTGGATATGTTTGGGAATGAGCGTGATATCCTAGAATTGGTGGATATGTTTGGGAATGATATCCTAGATGTATTTCATACAGTACACTATGGTATGGAAAAAAAAATGAAATCTTACCACCCCCAGCCCCCACCGCAAAAAACCCAACACACTTTTTTGGTTGTTGTTGACCCCTGGCCACTAACTAGGGAGAGGTTTCCTCAGTTGTTGATGACCCCTGGTCACTAACTAGGGAGAGGTTTCCTCGGTTGTTGTTGACCCCTGGTCACTAACTAGGGAGAGGTTTCCTCAGTTGTTGATGACCCCTGGTCACTAGCTAGGGAGAGGTTTCCTCAGTTGTTGATGACCCCTGGTTGTTGTTGTTGTTGTTGTTGTTGATGTTGTTGTTGTTTTTTGTTGTTGTTGTTTGGGGGGGGGGCGGGAGCAGTACTGTACCGGATGTGCTAATACCTGGTATTTCCTGGTAATTTTGTCAGTTCCCGACTCAGCGCTAAGGTAAACTGAATGCAAACAAGGACTTAACGGCCTCGACAACAGACCATTGTTAATGCTACGTCATAGAGACCAATTTCAGTGCAACATCATAGAGTCCAAACTCAATGTCATGCAATAGAGACCAATCTAAATCAAATATAAAAGAGACCAATCTCAATGCTATGTCGTAGAGACCAATCTCAATGCCATGTCATATAGACCAATCTCAATGACATGTCATAGAGAGCAATCTCAATGCCATGTCATATAGAAATATCTCGATGCCACGTCACAGAGACCAATCTCGATGCCACGTCATATAGACCAATCTCAATGCCATGTCATTGAGACGAATCTCGATGCCATGTCACAGAGACCAATCTCAATGCCATGTCGTATAGACCAATCTCAATGCCACACTTTGGTCTACTTGGGGCATTGAAGTTTCCAATGAATGAATTTCTTTTCTCACAGAGTCTCAAAACAAAATTGGTATCTGAGCTAAAAAACTGCAAAATCTGTTTTACAGAAAAATATAAAGTTAAATTGACATATAAAAAGTTACAAGCGAAAGGTATAGAGAAATATAGAATCTTGAGAGGTGTCAGAGAAAAGGAACATATCATGGAACAAAGAGGCTACACACAGGGAACTGTTTAAAAAATATACGAGTTTATACTGACCCGAAATTTGAGACATCAACCACTTTTGTGTGGACTTTGAAGCACAAAATGAAGCACACCTCAATTCGCCCTAGAGGGATACAAGTAATTTCAATGTGTTGACGTCAGAAGTGGATTGTGGGAAAGAGTTTTTATTATAAGTTTAAAAATATCGAAATTTGTCAAACCTTCTGGTCGAATGGTTAGTGTGATCGATTGCCGACGTTGAGGTACGGGGTTCAATTGCCAGTTGGGGATATTTTTTTATACATAAATTGGTAATTAATAATCAATCCTTTTATCACTATCACATTTAAGTTATTGACAATGAAGTTTAACTAACTAAATTGAATTGATAAGGTCGAAAAATCGATTAAAAAATTTGATACTAATAAGTAGAAAATAATATAATTTAAAAAAAAACTTTTTTTAAAAAAAGAAACGCTTTTCTTTACATATAGAAAGTGCACTAGAAAGAAGAAAATAAAAAACTTCTATGATTACAGCTGAAATCCGTGAACCTATCCACTGCACATAAAAGCGTGTGGCGCCCATCACAATTTTATATCATGTAAAAGGCTGCGAAACATAAATACAAATTTTTATGAATAGTAATAAACATTAAAAGTTTTACAACTTTGATAATATAAATGCTAATATCATATTAATTAAAAATATTTATCTATATGCAAAAGAATAGTTGCAAAGAGAAATGAGTTGTGATGAGCGCCCCAAGCTTTTATGTGCGGTGGATAGGTTCACGGATTTCACCTGTAATCATAGACAATTTTTATTTTCTTCTTTTTAGTGCACTTTCTATATGTAAATAAAAGCGTGTCCTTTTTGTTATTATTATTTTTAAAAATATATTTGAAATTATTTTATTTAGTGTGGTTTCTGTGTTGCTTGAAACGGATTAAGTATTTTAGATGTAAAACTTTAATTCGAGATAAGAAAAATCCAAGAAACTAAAGCCAACCCGGAACGCATTAATTTCGTATCTCGAGTTACGAATGTACTTGGATGGTGGCTGGGTTGCATTGTATAGCGGTCATGATAACAAACATTGTGCGGCGTTTAGGATGAGTACCCGGACAGCTTTTTTCAACAATATTGACTGCCCTACCCAGGAACAAATTAATTTCGTTTCTCGAGGTACCAGTGTACTTTTACTCTGAGAGACAAAACACTGCAGGTGTGTCTAACACAGCAGGTGTGTCTAACACAGCAGGTGTGTCTAACACTGCAGGTGTGTCTAACACAGCAGGTGTGTCTAACACTGCAGGTGTGTCTAACACAGCAGGTGTGTCTAACACTGCAGGTGTGTCTAACACTGCAGGTGTGTCTAACACTGCAGGTGTGTCTAACACTGCAGGTGTGTCTAACACTGCAGGTGTGTCTAACACTGCAGGTGTGTCTAACACAGCAGGTGTGTCTAACACTAGCAGGTGTGTCTAACACTGCAGGTGTGTCTAACACTGCAGGTGTGTCTAACACTGCAGGTGTGTCTAACACAGCAGGTGTGTCTAACACAGCAGGTGTGTCTAACACTGCAGGTGTGTCTAACACTGCAGGTGTGTCTAACACTGCAGGTGTGTCTAACACTGCAGGTGTGTCTAACACAGCAGGTGTGTCCTAACCAAGTAGTCCAGTAGAGATCTCTACTCTACTGGACTACTTGGATTGCACCGCAGCTAAGTGGTTTTTTTACATGTTCACACAACTATTGTGCCACAAGTTCTACATGTCATCACAACTATTGTGCCACAAGTTCTACATGTCATCACAACTATTGTGCCACAAGTTCTACATGTCATCACAACTATTGTGCCACAAGTTCTACATGTCATCGCAACTATTGTGCCACAAGCTCTACATCGTCATCAAAACTATTGTGCCACAAGTTCTACATCTCTGAGTGGTTGCATTGAGCGTCTATTTTAAACTAGTTGTATAGCAAGTATGCTTGAGTCCCGTCAAGTAAATAAATAGTGGAACAAATTTTGTTTAGGCTTGACAATACTCGTTGATTAATTAAACAGATGTTTCGGCAAGATGCCTTCGTTAGCAGACATGACAATACAATAAACATCATATTCCTAGAACATTAGTCAGTAGCCAGGAAGGGGAAGAGGGGAGGGTGATAGAGAGCCAGGGGCTTGGGTTGGTGTGAGCCAAAGAGTTAGGAAGTGTGAGCTATAGAGTTAGGAAGTGTGAGCCATAGAGTTAGGAAGTGTGAGCCATAAAGTTAGGAAGTGTGGACCATAAAGTTAGGAAGTGTGAGCCATAAAGTTAGGAAGTGTGAGCCATATAGTTAGGAAGTGTGAGCCATAGAGTTAGGAAGTGTGAGCCATAGAGTTAGGAAGTGTGAGCCATAGAGTTAGGAAGTTTGAGCCATTGAGTTAGGAAGAGTCACGGAATGGAGAGAGAGCCATGGGATGGACAGTTAGAGCCATGAGATGCAGAGCGAGCCCTTAATGGTTGTGGTAATTGTCAGGAAAAACATGAAAGAAATATTTAATAAGCATAATGTTTTAAACATAACGACCATTGAAATCAAAGCCAATTACAAACAGATGTAAATGTTCCGACAAATAATCGTTTTGTAATTATAATAATAATTTGATTATTTATATAGCGCTGTACCCCAGTAGGGAACTGGACTCACATAAATATAATAACATACATATGAGTATTAAATAAACATTCGTATACTAACAACCACATAAATGACAGTACGGTACACACAAGCTACGTTTATCGTTAGAAGAACTGTTGTTTAATTAGTTTTGAAAGTGAAGTTGAAGAAATGTGTGTTAAGAGCAGTTTTAAAGGCCTTAGTAGTTGGAATACTGCTGGTGTGCTATGGTAGAGAATTGCATTATTTGGTGGCACAAAAAGAGAACGACTTTTCGCCAATATTTTGTATGCTTGTCTTAGGATCAGAGAGAATACGTGTGTCTGCAGACGAGCGTAGCTGACGAGTGGGTGAGTAGACAGAGAGACATTCTTTCAGATAGGAAGGGCATGATTCAGAAAACAAGTTGTGAAAGAGAACGAAAATTTTGTAACTAATTCAGGCTTGTATTGGTAGCCAAAGAAGTGAGTAAAGTAGCGAAGTAATATGGACGTACTTTTTTTTTAACCTTAAACTCTAGTCTGGCATCAGAATTGTGAACTTTCTGAAGTTTTTCAAAACATTGTTTGGCGCACCTGACAGAAGATAATTGCAATAATCAATAGGAGCTAGAACAAGAGCACAGACTAGAGTTTTTGTGGCACTAACTGTTAAGTAATGACGGATTGAGCTGATCTGAAGAATGGCAGTGTAGGCAGAGCGACAGATGTGATTGATGAAGTTGTTGGTAAACATATTGTCAGAAATAATGTAGCCAATATTCCTAGTCGATGTTTTTAACATTATATCAGAACAAGCTACCTGAATAGAATTCGGAAGAGACAAAGTATTGCGTGATTTATTGTTGCAAAGAGGAGTGCTTTAGTCTTGTAATCAATCAGTTTGAGCTTGCTGAAAGTCATCCAAGACTTTACCTCACCAAAGCTTTCTTGCATTAATTTGACAGTGAAGTCAATATCAGATGGATCAGTGTGAGTGTAAAGCTGAATATCATATATATGCAAATGAATGGCTTTTAACTGAATGCTTTTCGAGCAGTAGAAGTAGTGGCCTTGTATACCTTTACAAATGTAATAAAGATATAAAACTAAAATGCTATCTCACTTTGGTGAGACTTGTACTAGAATATGCATGTTCCTTATGGGACCCATCCACCAAAGAAAACATTGATAAACTAGAACAAATCCAAAACAGAGCTGCCAGATTCATTACTGGAGAATATTCAAAACTGACAAGAATAACACCATTAGTTAAATCATTAAACATTGAAACACTAGAGAATAGAAGAACCAAGTGTAAAGTAGTAATCATACATAAAGCAATTAACTCTAATTTAGAAATACAACACAAAGATAACTTAATACAACTCTCAGATAGACATAAGGATAAAAACACCTTTCTTATTCCGTATGCAAGAACAAAATCATAAAAATATTCGTTCTTCCCGTCCGGAATTCGGGCGTGGAATGGGTTGCCTAAAGAAACCAGGAAAGCCAACACTTTATCAACATTTAAAACTCTAATAAGAATGCAGGACTAGACACAAACCACAGATAAGCGTAGGACGCAATAATCTTCTGTATAGAAGGAGCGTCTGAAACAGATAAGGTAAGATAAGATAAGGTATACAGCAGGAAAAGTACCGGACTGCCGCAGAAGGACCACGCAAAAGTCGTATGTATAGAACGAGTGTCTCTAAAATATAAGATAGGTGACAGGTGAGACCCACACTGACAGGTGAGAACCATATTGACAGGTGAGACCCACATTGACAGGTGAGAACCATATTGACAGGTGAGAACCATATTGACAAGTGAGAGTCACTTTAACGGTTGTGACCCACAGTGGCAGGTGAGACCCACAATGACATTTAAGATCAACATTGACAAGTGAGACTCACAGTGGCAGGTGAGATCCACCGTTACAGGTGAGAACCACATTAACAGATGAGATCTACTAACACTAAACAAATATGGTGAATTAACCAAATGATGTGCCTGGGTTCTGATGACACAAGAGTTCAGAAAGTTCTTAAATAAAGTAAATTGTTTGTTTAATCGAGACGTTTTATGACTCTGTCAAAGTCTGTATGCTCTAAAAGAAATGCTATTTGACAACATTTTAAGCGGGACCTTGGCATTGGACAGTAATTTGTAAACACGTAGCAATCATTTCCTGATAGCTGCACCCGAACAAAGCAGATACTTGATGTTGTCCTAGACTCTACAAAATGAAATGCACTATTAGCTGTTTTATAGGGTGGCTTTTTCTTTGATTTCATTTCAGCAGAAAAATGTGATGTAGGATTTGAGGAGGGGGAAGAGATGTTTGATGATCAATAAGACAATCACTCCAGTAGCAACTCACACGAGAAACATTTGTTTACGAGGTGGGGCCGAGAGGGCTATCGTAACAAGGCTTGGGGCCAAGAGGGCTATTGTAACAAGGCTTGGGGCCAAGAGGGCTATTGTAACAAGGCTTGGGGCCGAGAGGGCTATCGTAACAAGGCTTGGGGCCGAGAGGGCTATTGTAACAAGGCTTGGGGCCAAGAGGGCTATTGTAACAAGGCTTGGGGCCGAGAGCGTTATTGTAACAAGGCTTGGGGCCGAGAGGGCTATTGTAACAAGACTTGGGGCCGAGAGGGCTATTGTAACAAGGCTTGGGGCCAAGAGGGCTATTGTAACAAGGCTTGGGGCCAAGAGGGCTATCGTAACAAGGCTTGGGGCCGAGAGTGTTATTGTAACAAGGCTTGGGGCCGAGAGTGTTATTGTAACAATGCTTGGGGCCGAGAGTGTTATTGTAACAAGGCTTGGGGCCGAGAGTGTTATTGTAACAAGGCTTGGGGCCGAGAGTGTTATTGTAACAAGGCTTGGGGCCGAGAGTGTTATTGTAACAAGGCTTGGGGCCGAGAGTGTTATTGTAACAAGGCTTGGGGCCGAGAGTGTTATTGTAACAAGGCTTGGGGCCGAGAGTGTTATTGTAACTAGGCTTGGGGCCGAGAGTGTTATTGTAACTAGGCTTGGGGCCGAGAGTGTTATTGTAACAAGGCTTCGGGTCGAGTGCTATTGTCACAAGGCTTGGGGCCAAGAGGGCTATCGTAACAAGACTTGGGGCCGAGAGTGTTATTGTAACAAGACTTCGGGCCGAGAGTGCTATCGTAACAAGGCTTGGGGCCAAGAGTGCTATCGTAACCAGGCTTGGGGCCAAGAGTGCTATCGTCACAAGGCTTGGGGCCAAGATTGCTATCATAACAAGACTTGGGGCCAAGAGTGCTATCGTAACAAGGCTTGGGGCCAAGAGTGCTATCGTAACAAGACTTCACGTCAGCAAAAGGGAAGACACCACGAGTCTGAGTAATATTTGATTGAAACAGCGTAATCGTTGTCGAGTTTAACTCCCTTTAAAGTGGAAAATGTTTGAAATATGTTAAACTGTTTTTAACAAAGAATGGATTCCTCACGATCTATATGAGAGTTATATTTAGCCAAATGGTTAAATGTAATATCAATACAATTTACATGTATAATTATTTATTATTTAAAAACAAAAGACATATTTTATTTTTGTCAACTGATTTTTTTTTGTGTAAGACATTTTAATAATGTATCGTTTGAAATTTAAAAAAAACGATTTCAGAAGTTGGTGTATGCTGGGGAGTAAAATATTTGATGGATTTGAAATAATGTTATGCTTTGTGTTCGTGTAACTTCTCTTTCAGAGTTGGCCTAAATAAACCAGAGATCCCACAGTTGACCTATATAAACCAGAGATCCCACAGTTGACCTATATAAACCAGAGCACCTACGTGAATCCTCACAACGCAAGAAAATAAATAAAACAAACTCGTAAAAAAATAGTTTTTGACTATAAATCCCTTATATATAATAATAATAATAATAATAAATTGATTATTTATATATCGCTGTATCCCAGTAAGGAACTGGGCTCACAGCGCTTTATATGAAAGAAATAACATACCTATAAATATTAAATTAACTTTCATATCATAACAAACACAAAAATTACAGTACATTATACATAAGCTACGTTAATCATTTACAAGAAATGTTGTTTCATTAATTTTGAAAATAAATGTTGAAAAGATGTGTCTTAAGTGCATTCTTTAAGGACTTGGTTGTTTGAATACTACGTATGTATAATGGTAGAGAATTCCATTGTTTGGCTGCACAAAAAGAGAACGACCTTTCACCAAATGTTTTGGTGCGTGTCGTAGGAACAGAGAGAAAGCGTGTGTCTGCAGAAGATCGTAGCTGGCGAGTCGGTGAGTAGACCGATAACATATCTTATCGTATCAATACAGACGCTCCTTCTATGCAGAAGATAATTGCGTCCACAGACCATGAGAGATGACCTGTTGGCAAGTGATGCAGCGTTCACATGCCACGGCTTTGTGGGTTCCACGCATTACCCAGCCGCCTAACTAGTGTTAGGTACCCATTCGGAGCTGGGTGACTCAGGGACGCCCTAGGCCCCGGGAACAAATCCTTGCCTTGACATGGATTCGAACCCATGACCATCAGTATGAGACATAACTTAAAGTATTTATTATGTTCAAACGCGACAAACATTTACAGACTGAGATCGAGTGATATCCACTGGCTTTAAAACCGGGGGAAGGGGCGGGAGTGGGTGTGGACATCAACGGGTGGCGTCAACGCGCGAAATTAAATGGAACGTGAAAGAAAAACTATAACAAACCGTGAATTTGAATTACATATGTTATATACAGATAAACTAAAAATGCATTAATTTAATTATGGTACTTTCGAGCGATCTACAGTTTTCATACGATGCATTATTAGGTGACACGAGTCTATGTGCCTAATTTCAAATCGATGGCATCACGGGAAGTGTGTCATTTTTTACTTCTTTTTTCCGCCCGCCAATGACTGACAGAAAGACAGAGAGAGAGAGAGAGAGAGAGAGAGAGAGAGAGAGAGAGAGAGAGAGAGATAGAGAGAGAGAGAGAGAGAGAGAGAGAGAGAGAGAGAGAGAGATGACGACAAGATTTCGAAGTTATATAAGGGATTTAATTAAACAACCCGGTAAATACAAAGTTTTTGACTATTAATCCCTTATATGTGAGACGTAACTAAAAGTATTGATTTTCTTCAAACGCGACAAACATTTACAGACTGACACCGAGTGATATACCCTTACTTTAAAACCAGGGAAATGGACTGGAGGCGGTGTGGACATCGATGGGTGGCGTTAACGCGTATTCAACTGTCACGTGGAAGACAAACAATAACAAACTGTGAAATTGAATTACTAATGTTATATAGAGATAAACTAAACATGCATTAATTTAATAACGTTACATTGGATCAATCTGAAATTTTGATACGATGCATTGTTTGGTAACACGAGTTTATGTGCAAAATTTCAGCTTGATAGCATCACAGGAAGTGTGTCATGCTTTACTTTTGTGTTTCCGCCCGCCGCCTGCCCGACGACGAACGACAGAGGGAGGGAGAGAGAGACAGAGAGAGACAGCGGTGAAGTTAATATAAGGAATTTAAAAACAAGACATCACATTTCATTGAGTGGAACAATGATGGACACATTTTATTGAGTGGAACAATGATGGACACATTTTATTGAGTGGAACAATGATGGACACATTTCATTGAGTGGAACAATGATGGACATATTTTATTGAGTGGAACAATGATGGACATATTTCATTGAGTGGAACAATGATGGACACATTTTATTGAGTGGAACAATGATGGACACATTTTATTGAGTGGAACAATGATGGACACATTTCATTGAGTGGAACAATGATGGACACATTTTATTGAGTGGAACAATGATGGACACATTTCATTGAGTGGAACAATGATGGACACATTTCATTGAGTGGAACAATGATGGACACATTTCATTGAGTGGAACAATGATGGACACATTTTATTGAGTGGAACAATGATGGACACATTTCATTGAGTGGAACAATGATGGACACATTTCATTGAGTGGAACAATGATGGACACATTTCATTGAGTGGAACAATGATGGACACATTTCATTGAGTGGAACAATGATGGACACATTTCATTGAGTGGAACAATGATGGACACATTTCATTGAGTGGAACAATGATGGACACATTTCATTGAGTGGAACAATGATGGACACATTTCATTGAGTGGAACAATGATGGACACATTTCATTGAGTGGAACAATGATGGACACATTTTATTGAGTGGAACAATGATGGACACATTTCATTGAGTGGAACAATGATGGACACATTTCATTGAGTGGAACAATGATGGACACATTTCATTGATTGGAACAATGATGGACACATTTCATTGAGTGGAACAATGATGGACACATTTTATTGAGTGGAACAATGATGGACACATTTCATTGAGTGGAACAATGATGGACACATTTCATTGAGTCGAACAATGATGGACACATTTTATTGAGTGGAACAATGATGGACACATTTTATTGAGTGGAACAATGATGGACACATTTCATTGAGTGGAACAATGATGGACACATTTTATTGAGTGGAACAATGATGGACACATTTTATTGAGTGGAACAATGATGGACACATTTCATTGAGTGGAACAATGATGGACACATTTTATTGAGTGGAACAATGATGGACACATTTCATTGAGTGGAACAATGATGGACACATTTCATTGAGTGGAACAATGATGGACACATTTCATTGAGTGGAACAATGATGGACACATTTCATTGAGTGGAACAATGATGGACACATTTCATTGAGTGGAACAATGATGGACACATTTTATTGAGTGGAACAATGATGGACACATTTCATTGAGTGGAACAATGATGGACACATTTTATTGAGTGGAACAATGATGGACACATTTCATTGAGTGGAACAATGATGGACACATTTCATTGAGTGGAACAATGATGGACACATTTCATTGAGTGGAACAATGATGGACACATTTCATTGAGTGGAACAATGATGGACACATTTCATTGAGTGGAACAATGATGGACACATTTTATTGAGTGGAACAATGATGGACACATTTTATTGAGTGGAACAATGATGGACACATTTTATTGAGTGGAACAATGATGGACACATTTTATTGAGTGGAACAATGATGGACACATTTTATTGAGTGGAACAATGATGGACACATTTTATTGAGTGGAACAATGATGGACACATTTTATTGAGTGGAACAATGATGGACACATTTCATTGAGTGGAACAATGATGGACACATTTTATTGAGTGGAACAATGATGGACACATTTTATTGAGTGGAACAATGATGGACACATTTCATTGAGTGGAACAATGATGGACACATTTCATTGAGTGGAACAATGATGGACACATTTTATTGAGTGGAACAATGATGGACACATTTTATTGAGTGGAACAATGATGGACACATTTCATTGAGTGGAACAATGATGGACACATTTTCATTGAGTGGAACAATGATGGACACATTTTATTGAGTGGAACAATGATGGACACATTTTATTGAGTGGAACAATGATGGACACATTTCATTGAGTGGAACAATGATGGACACATTTTATTGAGTGGAACAATGATGGACACATTTTATTGAGTGGAACAATGATGGACACATTTTATTGAGTGGAACAATGATGGACACATTTTCATTGAGTGGAACAATGATGGACACATTTTATTGAGTGGAACAATGATGGACACATTTTATTGAGTGGAACAATGATGGACACATTTCATTGAGTGGAACAATGATGGACACATTTCATTGAGTGGAACAATGATGGACACATTTCATTGAGTGGAACAATGATGGACACATTTCATTGAGTGGAACAATGATGGACACATTTTCATTGAGTGGAACAATGATGGACACATTTCATTGAGTGGAACAATGATGGACACATTTTCATTGAGTGGAACAATGATGGACACATTTTATTGAGTGGAACAATGATGGACACATTTTATTGAGTGGAACAATGATGGACACATTTTCATTGAGTGGAACAATGATGGACACATTTTATTGAGTGGAACAATGATGGACACATTTTATTGAGTGGAACAATGATGGACACATTTTATTGAGTGGAACAATGATGGACACATTTTATTGAGTGGAACAATGATGGACACATTTCATTGAGTGGAACAATGATGGACACATTTTATTGAGTGGAACAATGATGGACACATTTTATTGAGTGGAACAATGATGGACACATTTTATTGAGTGGAACAATGATGGACACATTTTATTGAGTGGAACAATGATGGACACATTTTATTGAGTGGAACAATGATGGACACATTTTATTGAGTGGAACAATGATGGACACATTTTATTGAGTGGAACAATGATGGACACATTTTATTGAGTGGAACAATGATGGACACATTTTATTGAGTGGAACAATGATGGACACATTTTATTGAGTGGAACAATGATGGACACATTTTATTGAGTGGAACAATGATGGACACATTTTATTGAGTGGAACAATGATGGACACATTTTATTGAGTGGAACAATGATGGACACATTTTATTGAGTGGAACAATGATGGACACATTTTATTGAGTGGAACAATGATGGACACATTTCATTGAGTGGAACAATGATGGACACATTTTATTGAGTGGAACAATGATGGACACATTTTATTGAGTGGAACAATGATGGACACATTTTCATTGAGTGGAACAATGATGGACACATTTTATTGAGTGGAACAATGATGGACACATTTTATTGAGTGGAACAATGATGGACACATTTTATTGAGTGGAACAATGATGGACACATTTTATTGAGTGGAACAATGATGGACACATTTTATTGAGTGGAACAATGATGGACACATTTTATTGAGTGGAACAATGATGGACACATTTTATTGAGTGGAACAATGATGGACACATTTTATTGAGTGGAACAATGATGGACACATTTTATTGAGTGGAACAATGATGGACACATTTTATTGAGTGGAACAATGATGGACACATTTTATTGAGTGGAACAATGATGGACACATTTTCATTGAGTGGAACAATGATGGACACATTTTATTGAGTGGAACAATGATGGACACATTTTATTGAGTGGAACAATGATGGACACATTTTATTGAGTGGAACAATGATGGACACATTTTCATTGAGTGGAACAATGATGGACACATTTTATTGAGTGGAACAATGATGGACACATTTTATTGAGTGGAACAATGATGGACACATTTTATTGAGTGGAACAATGATGGACACATTTTATTGAGTGGAACAATGATGGACACATTTTATTGAGTGGAACAATGATGGACACATTTTATTGAGTGGAACAATGATGGACACATTTTATTGAGTGGAACAATGATGGACACATTTTATTGAGTGGAACAATGATGGACACATTTTATTGAGTGGAACAATGATGGACACATTTTATTGAGTGGAACAATGATGGACACATTTTATTGAGTGGAACAATGATGGACACATTTTATTGAGTGGAACAATGATGGACACATTTTATTGAGTGGAACAATGATGGACACATTTTATTGAGTGGAACAATGATGGACACATTTTATTGAGTGGAACAATGATGGACACATTTTATTGAGTGGAACAATGATGGACACATTTTATTGAGTGGAACAATGATGGACACATTTTATTGAGTGGAACAATGATGGACACATTTTCATTGAGTGGAACAATGATGGACACATTTCATTGAGTGGAACAATGATGGACACATTTCATTGAGTGGAACAATGATGGACACATTTTATTGAGTGGAACAATGATGGACACATTTTATTGAGTGGAACAATGATGGACACATTTTATTGAGTGGAACAATGATGGACACATTTTCATTGAGTGGAACAATGATGGACACATTTTATTGAGTGGAACAATGATGGACACATTTTATTGAGTGGAACAATGATGGACACATTTTATTGAGTGGAACAATGATGGACACATTTTATTGAGTGGAACAATGATGGACACATTTTATTGAGTGGAACAATGATGGACACATTTCATTGAGTGGAACAATGATGGACACATTTTATTGAGTGGAACAATGATGGACACATTTCATTGAGTGGAACAATGATGGACACATTTTATTGAGTGGAACAATGATGGACACATTTCATTGAGTGGAACAATGATGGACACATTTTATTGAGTGGAACAATGATGGACACATTTCATTGAGTGGAACAATGATGGACACATTTTCATTGAGTGGAACAATGATGGACACATTTCATTGAGTGGAACAATGATGGACACATTTCATTGAGTGGAACAATGATGGACACATTTTCATTGAGTGGAACAATGATGGACACATTTTATTGAGTGGAACAATGATGGACACATTTCATTGAGTGGAACAATGATGGACACATTTTATTGAGTGGAACAATGATGGACACATTTCATTGAGTGGAACAATGATGGACACATTTTCATTGAGTGGAACAATGATGGACACATTTCATTGAGTGGAACAATGATGGACACATTTTATTGAGTGGAACAATGATGGACACATTTCATTGAGTGGAACAATGATGGACACATTTTATTGAGTGGAACAATGATGGACACATTTTATTGAGTGGAACAATGATGGACACATTTTATTGAGTGGAACAATGATGGACACATTTCATTGAGTGGAACAATGATGGACACATTTTATTGAGTGGAACAATGATGGACACATTTTCATTGAGTGGAACAATGATGGACACATTTTATTGAGTGGAACAATGATGGACACATTTTATTGAGTGGAACAATGATGGACACATTTTATTGAGTGGAACAATGATGGACACATTTCATTGAGTGGAACAATGATGGACACATTTTATTGAGTGGAACAATGATGGACACATTTTATTGAGTGGAACAATGATGGACACATTTCATTGAGTGGAACAATGATGGACACATTTCATTGAGTGGAACAATGATGGACACATTTTATTGAGTGGAACAATGATGGACACATTTTATTGAGTGGAACAATGATGGACACATTTTATTGAGTGGAACAATGATGGACACATTTTATTGAGTGGAACATGATGGACACATGAGTGGAACAATGATGGACACATTTCATTGAGTGGAACAATGATGGACACATTTCATTGAGTGGAACAATGATGGACACATTTTATTGAGTGGAACAATGATGGACACATTTCATTGAGTGGAACAATGATGGACACATTTTATTGAGTGGAACAATGATGGACACATTTTATTGAGTGGAACAATGATGGACACATTTTATTGAGTGGAACAATGATGGACACATTTTCATTGAGTGGAACAATGATGGACACATTTTATTGAGTGGAACAATGATGGACACATTTTATTGAGTGGAACAATGATGGACACATTTTATTGAGTGGAACAATGATGGACACATTTCATTGAGTGGAACAATGATGGACACATTTTCATTGAGTGGAACAATGATGGACACATTTTATTGAGTGGAACAATGATGGACACATTTTATTGAGTGGAACAATGATGGACACATTTCATTGAGTGGAACAATGATGGACACATTTTATTGAGTGGAACAATGATGGACACATTTTATTGAGTGGAACAATGATGGACACATTTTATTGAGTGGAACAATGATGGACACATTTTATTGAGTGGAACAATGATGGACACATTTTATTGAGTGGAACAATGATGGACACATTTTATTGAGTGGAACAATGATGGACACATTTTATTGAGTGGAACAATGATGGACACATTTTATTGAGTGGAACAATGATGGACACATTTCATTGAGTGGAACAATGATGGACACATTTTATTGAGTGGAACAATGATGGACACATTTCATTGAGTGGAACAATGATGGACACATTTTATTGAGTGGAACAATGATGGACACATTTTATTGAGTGGAACAATGATGGACACATTTTATTGAGTGGAACAATGATGGACACATTTTATTGAGTGGAACAATGATGGACACATTTCATTGAGTGGAACAATGATGGACACATTTCATTGAGTGGAACAATGATGGACACATTTTATTGAGTGGAACAATGATGGACACATTTTATTGAGTGGAACAATGATGGACACATTTTATTGAGTGGAACAATGATGGACACATTTTATTGAGTGGAACAATGATGGACACATTTTCATTGAGTGG